>JARHVA010004841.1:135000-1415930 GCA_037957365.1 Torreya grandis | reverse complement strand
AAGTCCTCCAATTGTTCCGTGAGATATCTCAATAAATCTAATGTAATAGGTTCACATGGGATTGAGATCTTGGACTGAACAACATGAATCTTTAATATTGGTACTCATAAAGGCAATACGGTGTTCACTATCATATATCTTATGTATAAGTATTATTGGTATAGTATATTATAATACAAACAAATTAAAAGTATATATATTTGTTAAAATATGGGAAATAGAAATCTTGACATCCAAGAATGATATCTTTACTTCTACTTTAGCATGGAATTTAGTGGCTTGATAATTTTTGTGAATCCTGAAATAAATTTGCAAACAAAAATGATTTTGCCAAAGGACTTAAGCTATTTTTTATTATTTAGATATGGAAATTTTTAAATGGTATGTACTCTATATGGATCAGTGGAAATTCCTTCCTTCATGATAACATAGCCTAATAATTTACCTTCAATGACCCCAAAAATACTTTTTTTTGGATTCAGGGAGATCACATATCTATGGCATCTATCAAATACTATATGCAAGTGATCCACATGATAAATTATATATTTGGAAAAGACTATTAAGTCATATATATAAATTATGATGTATTTTATAATAAGCTCCTAAAAATCAAAATCCAAGGCCCACTGGCAATTATCACCTATATTGATTAGTCTAAATGGAATTATTTTATATGCAAAAGTTTCACAGTTGGTGGTGAAAGCAGTATTCAATCTATTATAATTTTCTACTAATAATTGGTTGTAACTTGAGAAGCCATCTAGAAAAGACATCATCTCTGACCCACTAACTATTTGAATTACTTCATCTAGGGAAGGAAAGGGATAATTATCATTTTTTGAAGCTTGGTTGAGGTTCCTGAAATCCCCATATAAACTATTTATTCATTATCATTTCGTACAAAGATTAGGTTGGATACCTAAGTAAAATTCCTAATGGGAAATATAATTTTGGCCTCTAGCAATTTTTATACTTATTTATAAATATGAGGCTCCAGGATAGGATTGACTGGTCCTTATCTCTACATGAAAGGTTTATGCTCTTCTTTTAGTGATATGGTGTGTGTGATGACTCTATGATCAAAAAAATTTAGGTCCTCATAGGTCCAAGTGATCACATTTTTGTATTATGTTAGTAAATCCCTTAGCGTTTGTCTCTTCTCATCTATATAGTTCAATCCAATTTTAATTATCTAAGGGAGCTCAACTATCCATAAGTTTACCTTGGTGAAATATGATTCATTGGTCTTAGATTATTTATGTTTCTCAGCTTGATGTTCCATGTCAAAGACCTATTCTAAGGATACCATTCTTTTGGGTATCTTATTTTATTTCAATTAGAGGATACCATCATTTTCCTTGTCCTCTTGATTTATTGGATCAAAATCATTTTCATCAATAATTTGAGACTCAAAGGCAACAAAATGCTCATGAACTAAATAATTTGTTGGTCATCATCAAATACCTAAAATTATTCAATGTTATCAAGAATTGAAGGACATGGTACTAGTTCCACAAATAATTTTTGAATTTTGTATTCTTAGAGTAGGACCAAATTGGCTACAAAGGTAGATGGAGAATTAGTTATTGATTCCACTCCTTGGGGACTGATTTTATAATAAAAATCTCAAATGATTCTATCATATCCCAAATTATGCGTTTATATTTCTTAAAATATGTCAATTTTCATTGGTTTATTTAACAACCAACTCTGAGTCCCCAAACATCAACATTTGCTTAAAATTATGCTTCAATCTAAATTGGAGCCCCAAATTTAAAGCTTCATATTCTACACTATTATTAGTGTATGAAAATTATAGTCTAAAAGTAGTATGGTGTTGCCTCCCATTAGTATTAGTCAATGTTATACCTATACCAGAGCCTTGCTTGGATTGAGCACCATCAAAATATAAGGTCCATAACTATGGATCTTAAAATTCTCATTCATCTCTTTTAGGCTTGGTTTTGAAGGAGTAAACCCCCACATGTGATCAAACAAAGTTTACTCTCTCATTTTTGGCATTATACTTTGTGATTATATGCTTCATTTTTTGTTCTCTATCAACCCTGATTTGATTGGCTACTCCTTTCTAGGGTAGACACTGGTGTGAAAAGTCAGTAGCCATGTATCAATTCAAATTTTTTGACTAGTCATGGCTTATGAGTAAACCATAATCCTCGAGCATTTCAATTACTAATATTTTAATATATAGTTGGACATGAGGTTTAGAGGCAAGCTATATGTGAACATTCAAAAATTGTCTAAAACCTAGGATTGAAGATTTGTCTAGTTATAGAACTACTCTTTTGGATGTATCTAGAGTCAACCTTAGTCTTTTACATATCCCTATGGGCATGATGTTAGTTGAGGCACCCAAGTCAACTAGGCAATTGTGAACATGTTTTCCAAATATTTTGATGATCAATAGAAAGGGTGGGACCTTAGGATTTTCTTTCTATATGACCATGTTTTTATGTGTAGATTTTGATTTGTTAGTGGATAGCTTACTAATCAAAGCTTTGAGTAGAATTTCTCTTTGTTCTATGATCTGAGCCATCTCATGAAGGGTAATATTAGCCTTGATTTTAATTATATCATCAACTATATTGTATCCACTCTTCATCTGTGGATCAACTTGATGTTGATGATCATTCCCTCTAGGGGGAGGTGGATTGTTTTTAGGGTTTGGATCTGAGGGAGTGGCCACGTTATTATTTTGAGGCCTAGAAGTTGTGGTAGGTTGTTGATTCATATTTCTCATATTGTAATTTCTACTCTACAATTGCTAAAAGGAATGAATTTCATTTGTGTTATATTTTGGCTCATTTTCATCATCAATAGAGAATGGAAAATCATAGGTTTCAAATACCATAAATGTACTATAAGTATTATAGGCACTAGTTGTATATGAATTAGGTTGATTTAGGCCTACCTCATATCTTTCCATCTCATTTTGAAATATTTCAAAAGTAGTACATAAATTTATATAATTTAGTTCACCATGATGGGCAGTGTTATGGACCATACACCAATTAGATAAGTCTGGCTCATAAATATTCATATTTGTTTGATCATTTATTTTCCAAGGTAGTTTTGTTATGTTTGTTAGCTAATTTACCTCTTGTTTGTGCAGGTTGGTTGAAATCATTAGTTAGTTGGTTTTTTACAACCAACTCCCATAATGTTTTTAAAGCTTACATCTTGTGTAAAAATTAAGTGCATATATTGAACAAATGTTTTACCTTATTCATCACATTCATGGTGCTGTCAATGGTATTAGAACTTGGATGAAGGTATGTAGGATGATATTTAACTTGGTAATGGAGAATTGAAGATGTGAAAAGATTATTTTGGAATATGTTTTGACCAATACAATTCAAAGCTAATATGTATAGTGCTTCAAAGATGAGATCAATGCTTCAAAGAGGAAAACAAAAATAAATTTATTATGTCATACCACATTATAATGTTGGTTAATGACAGTGAGAATTTCATTGAAGAAAAGATCGTGAAATGAGTTCTTGAGTCCTCACATTTCTCCATGGGGTTAAAAGTTATTAGTCCTTGTTATTCTTAGTTGCCATTTTGAGGACATACTTTCCAAATTCTATTTTGAATATCCCTGTTGAAATCATTGACATAAAAATTGTGATTTGCAACCAGGGAGTCCCAAAATAAAATCTAATATTAGGGTGTTGCACAGTGAAGAGTCTGATATACCAAAGTATGATGTAGAAAATAAAAATATAGTAGGGTTTGATATTTTTATTTTACTCTCTAATTTTTGGGATCCATCAAGGAAGCCAACACCTTTTTCCATGCAATAACAAACCAATGCATTTTTTTTACATGTTATGAAATAAATTCAAGATTTATTTTTATTTATTTTTTCACATCAACAAAATGTAAGAATATATAGAAGATTTTTCTTTTACATTTATAAATTGTTTAAAGGCAAGTTACAGAGAAAAATTTTATTAGTCACATGCCAAAAGGGAGGTCAAGGGTTCAAAACCCATTAGACATGTAATTTGATCAAATTTTAGTTTTAACCCTATTTTGTATAAAGAGAAATTTCATAGATATAAGGGTGTAATTATTGCATATTTTAACAAGTCCCATAAAATCCTTGTAATCAAAATCTATTTTGTGGGTAAAGGCTAAACTCCAATAGTATTCCATATCTTTGATTTGATTTTTCCTTTTGATAGCACTATGGCTAAAATTTTAAGTCTAATCTCTAAAATAGAATATTGACACCTAAAAACTATAATAAATGGTCGATGAATTTGAAAAACATGCTTGTTTTTAATGATTTGTGGGTAATGATAAAAAAAGAAACCACATTGCCCACTAAAGCTATAAAATTGATTGAGTTCTAAAAGCATGATAAACATGTCCTTGGTTTGTTCAAATCATCATGTTTAGCTTAGATGATTATCTACATTGAAGCCAGTAAAATTAATTCTTAGAAATCTTGGAAAGTGTTAAAATATCTATATGACGAACAACCTACCTATAAAAATATTGACCTCCTAATGCAATTTTTAAATAACAAGCTTAGTACTAAAGAATATGTCTTTGAACATCTCTCCTACATGAAAACTCTGAAATAAGAGTATTATATTACATGTGTAAATATCAATGATGACATGTTCATATCCATAACTTTGAATGGTTTCAATTCTGCATATACCAACTTTGTTAAAATGTTATAGCTTGGTGATAAGCTCAATGGTAAAACATTTGATTCTATTTATGAGTTTCTAACTCAACATAAGTAATAATTTGAAAATAAAAGGAGTACGCCTACTGAAGTAGTTCACTATACAAAGTCTAGGTTGCATCATAAATATCATCACCATGTACATAAACAATTTCAAAAACACTCTCTAAAACACTCATCGAGACATTCTCCAAGACACTCTCCACACCATTCTAGATAGTCTCCATAGCATTCTCATTGACACTTTCTAGGATATTTTGAACATATACATCACCATAATCACTCTTTTAAATGGTCTTCTTGTGACTTTTCATCTTTTAGATCTCAAAAACATTGGAAATAACAAATATGTTACAAATGTGGTGGAATTAGTCATCTTGTAGATGTATGTCCTTTTAAACGACCCTACTCTCCACACAAAAATAAGGTCAAAGAAAATTATATGGGTCATTCTAGTGGTATATATTGTGGTTACTCCATTTATTCAAGTTATTATGACACTTTATTTGATCAGGAGGTGTCATATATGGTTGATATCTATGGTCTTGATGGACTTGACATCCTGGTTTGAGTGATAAGTGATTCACCCATATTGTATGAGCCACTAAATTGAAGAACAGGATCTATTGTAGTATAATTTTTTGGTTTGTTTTCTTGATTTATTCTAGTTTTGGTTTTCTATACTTGATATTCATGGCATGGAATAGATAGGATTGTTTGATTTTGTTCTCTCATTACATAGCTTCTCACCTCTCACCTGATGGGGGGGAAGATATAATATTTTTTAGTCTTTGATTAGTCATTGATGAAAATATGATTTCATATGGGTTGTTATCACCAGTAATGTTGAGCAAAGATTATTAGTGATTTTTTGGCATCTGTGAGATGTGTCATATACAGTATAGGTTGGTCGTTTAGATAGGTTTTTATGTGGAACCTTATGTAGGTCAATGTAGTTGGATAGACCTTGATTATGTTATACTATAGTATGATATGGATGATCGTAGGGGATGAGTAGGCCTTGATCATGTTAATCAGACTTTATCCACAACTCACAGGTTGGTATTTTATATAAAACAACATCAGTTTTTATCACTACCATGAGAAAGAGTGCACCATTTTCAGTGACACTAGAGTTTAATTGATGACTTCATAGTCATTGCTCCAATTTGTTTGTCTTCAATACCCTTTGGATTAAGGAGGAATTTTTTGGGTAATTTATGATCCAAGGTAGTTTTTTTATGTATTTGTTTAATTAATTTACCTTTTATTTGTACAGGTTGGTTGAACCCATTAGTTGGTTGGTCTTATACAACCAACTCCCATAAGCTTTTTAAAGATTACATATTGTGTAAAATCTTAAATACATATATTGAATAAATACTTTATTTTATTCTTCCCATTCTTGGTGCTATCAATCTTAGGTAATCTATTAGGCTAAGGTTCTAAATTTTTACTTGATCTATTGAATGGTTTGCTATATCTTTGGAATAAAAAGTTATTATCGACTACCTCTCCTATAGTGTTCCATAGGAATTTATTAATGCTTAGAAACTCATTACTAAGTTTCTACACCATGCATTGGATGGCATCCAACTTGGTTTTAGTGGAATCAAAGGTTGTCTTGTATATGGTAGAGGTGTTGACTAAGACTAAATCTTGATTCTAATTGTGTTGATTTGACACATGTGGGATACTTCAAAAAACTAAGGTTTTAATTTGGTGTAATATGGGTTAGAGGCTAATGATTGAAGACTTGGTTCTAATTATTCACTATGTCATTTTGATTACCATTTAGAATAGGATTCAAGACCAAGGAATGCAAATCAATTTTTCGTATGGCTTGTAATTAAGGATTTAACTACCTATCAATGTTGCTATCTTCAACATATGCACTTGATAGGTTATTAATGTTCAGATCTCTATGCAAGAAAACTATAGTAATAAGATCTAAGGCATTTTTATACATTTCAAGTGTTAATACAACATTAGGTTTGTAGGCTATAACCACATGACTATACATATTTTAGAATCTTGTGTTAAAGGCTCTAATTGGTTTGTTGGGTTCCCTTCACATGATATAAAAATGTTGGCATATCATGTTGAGACTAGTAACTTGTCCATATTATTCCATAAAAATGTCATGATATTGGGTTGATGTTGTAATTGAACTTTATAGAAGGTTAAGGAAACATTCATAGGCAACATCTTGCAATGTGAATGAGAATAGCCTACATGTAACATCCTCATTAATTATATTTATCAACCCTAGAGAAATCTTGAAATTTTTCATGTCTTCCTATTTAGTTCATCCCTGAGAGGAAGAAAATAAAGGAAGGTACTTCTCTAGGTTTTTTGGTAGATCATGGATGACACTGACTATGGCAATGGTTAAACTAGCTAATCAAGCCATAGTAAATTGTTAAGGTTAGTTACATTGGGTTGGTGAATTTGGCTAGGTAATGGCTCTCCTAGGGACACCTCTATTTGATATGGGTCTTCGATGAACCTATAAATGTGCTATTATCAATAGACCAAAATTAGAATTGGCCCTTGTTAGCCTTATTAGGGGATCCAGTGTATAAAACTAAAGTGAATATTTGACAATCATAACTTATGGGCCCTCCTAGCACAAGGTAAATTTCTTTTGATACAAGTTTTAAGCACACCAATAGAATCTTACGAGGAGACCTCTAAATTTTTAGGAATGAATAAAATATTCACTCAAAGGCATGAGTTATGGTTATTAGTTTTGTAAATAACTACATGGTCGAAAAGCGATGAGCAAAGTGGTTGTTTACCTTGGATGATTCGAATATGATGTGAGTCTATAATATACTTGAGGTGTATGGGTGGATGTAACCTAAGGTGGACTTGATCAAAAAAATCAAAAAGGAGGGAAAGGTAGGGCATAAAATAAAGGGATCTATGACTTAACTAAGGAATAAACCCTTCTAATCTAATGTCCTCTATCCTAGGTTGAGAAAATGTCCAAGAACTAGTACCCATTGAAAATTT
The DNA here is from genome assembly GCA_037957365.1 of Torreya grandis. Classification (NCBI taxonomy): domain Eukaryota; kingdom Viridiplantae; phylum Streptophyta; class Pinopsida; order Cupressales; family Taxaceae; genus Torreya; species Torreya grandis. Next base: position 1,408,183 of record JARHVA010004841.1, on the reverse strand, counting down.
TCATTAGCATAGTTGAAATACAAACATAATTAATCATCAAAGGTAATAATTTCAATATACTCAATAATTATCATCAAATCCATAGTTAGAACTAGAGTGCATAATACGTCTCTACCTTTAACCAATAATAAGTATGATCAGTAATCAATGAGTATTCAAACTAATATTTTATTCAATTTGAATAATTATAAAACAAGAAATCACACAACCTACTCTAGATTATATTAAATTAATATAAATTCTTAATAAGACACATAAGATTTGGAAGAAACATCACTTCAACACAAACTTACAAAACAATCTAATAACTCTCTCGCTTGTATTAATTATGAAATTATCCTCCCTTTATAATGTTTAAGAAACATATATCTGTAGCTTGGAATGGGGATGTTTCATCCTCTAAGCTTAATCTAATTTTAAAATGTCTATATTAGGGTTGTATGTATAAATATTGCAATGTATGCAAGTTTTTACAATATGAATAAATATAATGCCTGATTTAGACACATAAGTGCTTTTATAAAATAAGTCATGGCTAATAATAACAAGAATAGATCAAAATTGAAACCAAGTCTTAGTTGGGACTCCCAGTTCAACTTGACTCAAATAACTATAGTGATTATGTGAACTCTCCATGCATAGTGACTACAACTATAGCTGGAATTAAATTGGTAGTTAGAGTCATGGGAGGCACTAGAGTTTGAACTGAAGGCACAACAATTGTTGATGGTGATAATGGAGGCATTATGTCAAGTAGCGTGACAAACATTGGTCCTGTAATAGTATACACCATAGTATATCTAGGAACCATAGATGGAGGTGTCAAAGGTTGATCCTAATTTTTAGATGCTCCTGATAAAGCAACCAACTCCCCTTGTGCCTATAACCATTTATACTCAGCCATGTTCACAAAAAAGTCCAACTCAATAGTTTCAAAATCAATTGTAGTTATTTTGAACAAAATTAGAAATTTGTCTATTAATTTATTATGCATATCCATGGAATATTTGAATGCCACATGGAGGGTATATATTTAAGCCATTTTATCCCTAAAAAATGTGAATAGTTTTACTATTTAAACATTTTTTCTATAGGTGGTGCTTTCCACCTCTACCTTAAAACTATTAGTTGCATTCTGTAGTGAATTTTCAAAAAAATACTTCATGATTATTCCACCATGTGGTGTATGCACACTTGTGATTCTTACATCTTTGAGGACTTGGATAGTCCTCTATTATTGATTATCAAACCATTGTGCTATCCCTTGCATCTCTTGGTGACATTCCACCAAATAGGCCCATTTGGTACTTACATGGTTTTATGCCAAAGTCACATAAAGGTTTTATAGAAAATTTAAGTGTGAATATGTTTTATTTATTTTTTACTTGCCTATGAAGTTTAACTTGGAATACCAATCTTTTATTATTTCATGAATCTTGATAATCCTCATAGTGTCTAAGATTGGGCTCTTATTATTCTAATTGTGTTAAAGATGTGGTAAAAATCTCTAGCAGAGCTCTATACATTGTCAATTATATCCTTAGAAACTCAGTCACACTCTACTCCTATAGTCTCTTTTTAGGCTATTGTAGTCCCCTAAACATTTGCTTGAGCAACCCTCCAATTGCATTATTTTTTAGAAATTTAGATATTGTTATCAGATTATATGACAATGATTGAGAGAGTAGTAGATGTAGTGGAATCAAGATTAAATGTAAATCTCTTCTCTAGCTTAATTAGATCTAATGCAGTCTCTAAATATGTGTATCCATAATTGGTGAAGGCATTATTGGTATGTGATGTAGTTGAAGGGTCATTTGCATGGTATCATCTTGAGACGAATATTGTATTCACTATTCATTTATCAAGAGTATGGATATTGATTGATGAGGAAAAATAGATAATTACAACCATAATATATGGTGAAGAAGGCATAAATCAAAGTGTGGGGAATAGTTATACTAAGCTCCTAATATTTTCCACCATGCCCACCAATAGCATGTTTCCTTAGATGTCGCTAGTGGTGATGAAGGTTATTTTTATTTATGACAAGAACAACTTGTAAAATTATTTACAAAATAGTGGCATGGCTCTAGTACCATGTTAGAGTATGTAGAATGAACCAAATATTGTTATCCAAATAAATTTAACATGAAATAAAAAGGTGCAGCATAATAAGGATCCAAATAAGAATGAATGTACACAACACATTACATGAGATTTAACATGGGAAAACCTCAACAAGGTAAAAAAACCACAAAGCATATATCCATTAATTGAGAAACATTTTACACTTGGTAACCTCTTTTTCACCTCCCTTCTCCTCTTTACATAACTCCTTTGGAGACACTTCCATTTGAATACTTCAAAATGCAATGATTTTCTCTTCTTACAAAGATAAAAATGCCTTTATAAGGGGTGTGAATAGTTGTAATCAAATGATCCACCTTTTCAACTAATCATGTTAAATAATAAATATAAGTTTTATTATTTGGATAACATAGGTTTAAAATACTTTTTTTTAATTAATTAATAAATATGGTATTTATTATTTGTATTATGGAATAATGTGGGCCACTAAAGTAACCCCACAAATATTAATGTTCCAATAAACCATTGCACCATATCACTTATTATTTTATAACTTTTATCTATGTTAGATTAGGTTACCCTTGTTCATAAGTTATTTGTATGTGGTATCCTTATTATATCCTCCATACACCCCTTTACAATCATTGTCATAATTACTTATTTGTATTGAGCCCTAGTGAGAGCTATAATCCAAGTCATAGGCTTAGGATTTAGAACCCTTTTCTATTGAATTTTGAGTGTAGATTACCCTCTACTAGGTCTAAGGTTATTTTATGTCCTTACTTGATCATCCAAGTATACGTAGTCTCTATTGTTATGACTTTATTCAATTCCTAGTCTATTGAGAGAAAGAGGATAGATATCAGCCATCCTAACTCGTGCATACAATGACCATGTCTAACTATACCATAAAGAGGATCCCATTGGGCATAATCACTCGCGATAGTGACATGCATAACTTCAAAGAAACTATTGAGTGAATGATCAATGGATTTGAACAAGATAAGGTGAGTCAATAACAATTGAAATATCAAATCCAATAGCTTATTGAATATGTGAACTATCTTATGATCATGGTATAAGCTCTGACAAAATCCCAAGTAGGTGTTCCAACTTAGATACACTTAATTATCAAAGTTACCATCTCTTCTCTAGGTAAATGTAACATCTACAGAAAGATTCTTGAGGCTTGGGTGGAATAGCTACTTTAGGATGGGCTCAAATACATAAAATAAATGGAAAACATATATGATAAAATTGAATCAAATCAAGGAAAATTCGATTAACAAATTAAATGCCACCAAAAAGAGCTTTAGCTTGCAAGGTGGGAAAGCATGAAGAAGGATATATAGAAAATTTTGGTCACATATGTTGACTTACTTGTCAAAGGAGGATTTTTTAACAAAAGATAAAATGGTCTCTTACGACTAGTTTAAGATTATCCTACACAAATTTGAAGTACTGAATGAAGAAATTTAAGATATAAAGAAGCAATAAAATATTGGTGATGAGAGGATTGTGGATGCTTGTTTAAATGTATGGAGTTTGCATTGTGACTTGGCTAAGGAAGAATGTTTGAGACGATATCCAATGAGTGTGATAAAAAAACAATTCATAAATATGATCAAGGTATAACTATTCAAGTAGCACGCTTTCAATGTTTTCTCTATGAGTAAACATAGTAATATTAACACTTCACTCAAAGAGTTTAATACACAGCTAAAATAATTTTCATAAACTCCCAAAGTTATGACGATGACTGCAAATATATGGTTGATACATTGTAAGAATATTGTCATTCCTAAAAATTATTCCATTCATAAATATTTAAATAAATTTTGGATACTAAAAGCATCTCAAGATAGAGGGAAAATTATAGGTCAACCTGTTTCACAACAAATGGCACCGATTTCATATCTTTCTTTGGGGAACTTTTATTAGGAGATATTTTGATGTTATTTTGCATTTTTTATTTTCCTCTTTTGTAAAATTCAAAATTAAATATTTTCTTGTGATTTTTTCAAATAAATGAAATATAAATGTAAAATTAGAATAGGACAAAGAAAATAAGGAAAAGAGTCAATCCATTCCCTCCTAAATCTATAAATAGAAGGAATGTCTATTTTACAAGATTTGATACTCATTTAAATTTTTATTTAAAGGAAAGAAGAAGAAAAGTTTGTGTTTATTATTCCATTGAAAAATACATAATAAATTCCAGAAAATTGTGTCATGTGATTTTCTTTGTATATGTTCATTATTATTAAAGTTAATGTGTGTCTATCTCAACTCTCAATAAATAAATATTTTATTGTCAAACTATTAAAGTATTTTTAAATTCCTTCCTATCATGTAAGGGAGTGGATCTACATTTGTTTTTTAAAGTGTTACCCTTCATCTTCCTTATTTTTCATCTTTATTTTATATGTAAAAAGCAATAAAACCCACTACCAAATTCTACATGTATATTATAGAGAGTTTAATTTCAATTTTTCTTGTTTTCAATAAATGGAACCTCTCCTCATAATAGAGGACGGACTTATGTCCCCTTCAGTATTAAAAAACATTGTATTTGTCATGAGTGCCAAATGTTTTACCAATTATTTTTGCAGCCATCATGGGCTCAAGTAATAATTTCACTAAATTTATTGGTAATGGTAAACAACACCTAGATGAGCACATAAAAGTGTTATTTTTTTATTTTTTTTATGTGTAGAGCACAAGGAGGTGTTGATCAAATTATTTATGGAGACTTTAAGTGAAGATACAAATTTGAATAAATGCTTAAACTAGTTGAATATATGCATACACTCTTAGCTAAACTATCATTAATAAAAAAGGATCCTAATGAGTCAACTAGGGAGTTTATAGCTAAGTTCAAAAAGTTGATACATAAAATCCTTTGAAATTATTTTCCCACTCTATAAAATTAGAAGTGTTTTTTCTTGAACATACATATGCCTAAGAAAAGTTTATTCCTATTAAGAAATTATCTGCAAACATTGGAACAAGTTCAAATCTAGACCATAGAAATAGAACATGATGTGATAATGATTTGGAAACTCAAAAATAATGCATTAAAAATCAAATGATAGGTGTCCAAATACCCTCTAGTTTAGGAATTGGAAAATGTTTTTAAACCCTAAATAAACAAATCCCTTGTACACATCAAACTACACCTTATCAAAACATTCCTAGGAAGCCTTTCATCCCATACAACAATGTTTGTCCTTGCCTTCCAACTCCAACTCCAAAGCACACCATTAAAGAAGATCTTGCACAAGTTAATATCTCATGCACCTAACATGTTACAAGTGATCATCATGGTTCTAGTTTCCCAAATTACCTAAGATTTTTTCAACTATACACCATGGTGGAACTACCAAAAGAGAGTGTTTTGGGTACCTCTAAACATGAAATACAAGAACCCAATGGAGACTCCATTGTGGGTTGCTTGTAATATGAACCCGATTGTGAGGATCATGATGATGTAATGAGAGATATTAATAGTCATTCTTATGTTGTGCTCACAAGAGCACATAATGATAAATTGAAGATAGCTAACAAGGGTAAAGAAATGGATTAAAAAATAGGAAATAAAAACTTCAAGAAGCTCAAAAAACATCTCATCAAAATATTATTTTCAATAGGAGCATGCAATTGTCTAAACTTTCAAAATACAATCAAACTAAAAAATGGAAAATACATCTTAACCACATAACATTCCAAATTATAAAAATTCAACTTATGTTTACCCATCTTCCTTTGATAACAATGATCATATAAATAAAACCAAAATTAAGGTCACTCAGGCTGAATAACTTAGTTTTTATTTATTTCTAGTCCTACTAATTTTTCCCTTCATAAGCATATGGTTGCCTCTATTTATTATAGTGAAAATATTGATCCAGTTTATATTTCTCTCTTTATTGGAACCTTTTGGTTGAACAATTATATCATTAAATCACAAGCTTCAGACAATGTGATGCTAGCTAATTTGGTGCATGCCGTGGGATTGACATGTACTAAAATTTTTCACCATTATTACTCCATGGAGAAAAAAGGAGTTCCCCTAATTGGACAAATCAAATATTTTCAAGTGGATGTAGTAGTCTTTCCTCAAAAAAGGGTCAAGATGACTATCTTAGTAGTATACTTTACGTAAATACCTCAGTGAATAATTTTAGATGGATTGGACTCAGGATATAATTAGGATAAAGGGATTCAAGGGAAAAAATTTTCTTAAATAAAAATCTAAACATATTATGCAAAATCCAAAAGATCCCCAAGAAAATATTCTCTATGTAGAAACAGGTCCTAGCACATATATGATGATGTCTTAAAAACATCTACAACTACTGAGCTTATCAAACATAACATAAATTATGTATAAACCTTGTAATTTTATGGAATTTTTCCATCTATAATTTTAAGTGGTAGAGTAGTTCTTATTTTTCCTTAGAATGAGTTATTTCCTTTCTCATGTAAGCTCCAATTTGAATGTACTAGTAACACATCTGAATATGAATCAAGAATCCTAGGAATGTAAGTGGAAAACTAAATGTGAATCTAAAATCTCAAAGCCCAAGGTGATGTTGAATTAATAATGAAGCAGGTGCAAAACCAATACGAGGTAAATACTTATAGGTTAAGACACTACATAAATAGGGTTTGGGATTGAATGGAAGATTTAAAATCCTTCTATATTGTTGTTGTTCCAAGAGAGTAAAATACTAAAGTAGACATGATAGTTGTGTGTACATCCCTTCTAATTCCTCATCTAATGATAGATAAATATAAGTATTCCATTAAATTAGTGTATTATTCAAGTGTTCTAGATAACTCAGAAAAGTCAAAGGTCTTTATAACAATGATGAGCAGATTATGCCTTCCTAGCAAAGGTAGACAACTTCAAAAAAAAATTGAAGGGAGTTTGTCAACATACAAATAATCATCCTATTAGTATAACATAAGTGTGGATGAAAATAAAAATGAGGGACAATCTAGATTTGAGAAGACCAAAACAAATGACAAGATCATCTAGCTTAAGGGAAATAAAATCCCAAGAGACTTGGTTTCACTCAATTAATTATTTGATAAGTTCGACCAATATATAAATAATAATATCCAAGAATAACCTAAAGTATTTATTGATTATGATAAAGTAAAGATAGGCACTGATAAGATTCATGGTATGTGGATATAGAGAAATATTGTTCAAAATAAGAGCATAGGAGGTTTATAGCTCTTTTAAAATTGTATAGAGTTATTTTTTAATGGTGCTACATAGATCTGAAGTCCTTCCAACATAAAGATATGCAACATAACATCCCTCTAAAATAGCATGTCAATCCTTTCAAATAGAAGTTCAGGAATTATAACCCAAAGATCACAGGAACCATCTATGAAGAGATTAATAAAGTGTTGGATGCTAGAATCATCTTCCCAATCCATCACTCTGCATGGATCAAAAACATTGTACTAGTGAGAAAGATAAATTTGGAATTTATGTTGAATTCTATAATTTGAACCAAACTGACTAAAATAAAACTATCTTTTGTCGATAATAGATCAAATTTTACATGCATGTACATGATCAGAAATGATGTCTATGTTAGATGGTTTTTCTTAATATAACCAGGTATAAGTAGCACCTAAATCCTTGCATAAAATACCTACATAAAACAACATTCACCACTACATGGGGAACATTTGGATACATTAGGATACCCTTTAGATGTATCATTATGGGAGCCACTTTTTAGAGAGTAATAGACCTAGCTTTCAAAAATATAAATAACAATATCTTAGTGACCTATCTTGATGACCTCATTGTCTTCTCCTAAAAGAGAGAATATCACTTTGAGCATTTGAAGATGGTTTTTGAAAAGTTCAAGACTTGTGGCATCTCATTAAAATTAAATAAATAAATCTTTGCATCCACATAAAGGAAACTCTTAGGGCATATAGTTTCTAAGGAAGGTACAAAAATTGATCTTGAAATGGTTAATGTGATCCAACAATTGTCTCTACTTACTAGCAAACCCAATGAGCTGATTAAAAAAATTGGATTAACATAAATGAATCAAATAATTAAATAAACTATATAAATTAATAGGGTAGATCAAGACTCATCATTACATTCATTTAATCCAAACATTTGTAGAAGCCATATTATGTAATGGAAATGAATAAATCATTTGAGTGATGTGCCTAGTTAGCTAAACAGGATTAGGCATACACCTTGTTAGAAAATTAAATTTGATGAAAATGAATGCTTTCAAAAGGAGTGATGAAATAATGAAATCTTTGGGTGAAATAAATAATGTTATTGCTAATGTCCTTATACTGGCATGCCCCTATTTTAAAAATGATTTTATTGCATACTGGTATTCTTTAGAATATACATTGTTAGTTATCCTGGTGTATAAAAATGAGGAGGGTATTGAATCTCTTATCACCTGCATGAGTTTGGATCGATGGATCATGAGCTTAAGTATTCTCATATTGATAAACATGTATATGTTGTATTCAAGGTTTTGAAACATTTCAGATTTTACATTTTGAATTCTCACACAGTTGGGATGGTATGATATTCAACTATCAAATATGTTCTAGCATAATAAGAAATTGATTTTAATTAAGGAGGATGGATATCTAAAGTGCAAGAATATGATTTGGATATCAATCCCATCTAGTTGGTGAGAGGGCAAGGCCTTTTTCTATTGATATTAAAGCAAGTTGATGCTCATATAGAAACTAAAAAAGGTAATATCAATGATTAAAAAACATTAAACTTTTTGTTGGTAGTTTTTAATGACTATGTTGATGAATGGTATTCAAACATTGCACTATGTTGATGAATGGTATTCAAACATTGCATACTACACACCTCGGTGTCAAACAAAAAATAAATAAATCATAGAGAATATAGGTATTTAATTTGAGATAACAACCTCTTCATGAAAGTGTCATTCCCAAAACATTTGCTCCAAACCCCAAGTATAGTTTGGTGTGTGTGTGTGTGTGTGTGTGTGTGTGTGTGTGTGTGTGTGTGTTTGCTTAATTAATGATGCATAATTGTTTAACTATTTTTGTTATTCTTCCAATGTTGTAATGCAAAATTATTCAATGAATTATGTTATTTTGTTTTACTTTCTATAATAAGACTTCCCAAGGAATCCAAATACAAACATATTAGGGTGAGGTTTATGTTCAATGGTGGTTTCTAAAATCATTTACTTAATGTCCTTATTAAGGAAGAGAGGCAAGTCACATTAATTTGATGTACTAAATGGAAATTATAACTTAATTATATTTTATTGATTTAACATTTCATGAAGGCATTCAAACATTCCTCTACAGTCAACACACATAAATGAAAATAATAGTAAACTGAGGCAACAATTAATTTATAATAGGGTTACTACCCTAAGGCTCACCAAGGGAGAGTCCTTACTAAAGACTACACAAACTCTACTCTCAAGGGCACACAAAACAAGGAGAGTTATAAAAATATATCCATCTCTAGGTAGCTAATGTCAAAGAAAATCAATCTTAAAATATAGGGATTAACAATAATAAAACATTGATTAATCTCAAAGTTTTATTCAATTATTATTATACATAAAGTTAATTCAACAATAGTGTACTATAAAAATGTGATTGAATTGATGAGATACCTATAACCTAGCCTATGACCTAGACCCAATGTCCCCATAACTTAGGTAGCCTATATGATTTTTCCTCATAATCATGGTTAGATGTAATTCTCCTTGAACTTGTGGTGAGCCTCATATGTGAGATATCATCACTAAAATAGGTTGTTACTCTAATCCAACAAGGGAAGAACTAATATAGCTCAAGTAAGTTTCTATATGTTCTAGATGTAAAACTCAAGATAAAGCCACACACTCAACAATTGCTTATCTCAAAACACCATGATAACTCAAGGTGCATATGCTTACCTAAAATCACTATTATGAAAGAGCACAAACATCGATAAAAAGTAACGACAAAGGAACCCATGTTCCTTTGATTCAACAAGATTAAAATTGTCAACCCTCTATGTCTTACACTACTTAGGGAAGTCTCATCTCTCGATAATTTTTTCTAATATGGAAGAACACAAATCTCACTTATTGGATGTATGACAAAGGTCACCACCCAACATCTAACTCTAGTCACAATAACTATACAACAAACATGCAAAACATTAGCAACTATATGGATACAAAATATAACGAATATCTTCCGAAGAATTTAAACTATGGGCAAGCACTCTAAGGGTTAGTTGTTAATTCTCAAGTTATAAAATGTACTCCAAAAGTAAGTTATTGACATCCACACTAGGGAACGTCCTAAGGATTAGTTTTATATGACCATACCTACTCCTCGAGTTGCCTACATATCTATGATGATCACTTCATATGTAGAATCAGAATAGTTTTATTTCAATCATTACCAAATTGAGTGTAAATTAAAATGTGAAGGCATCCGATCTTTGTCATTCAATCACATGACTAAGCTAATACAGTTACGCTTGTGGGTAACACCATGACCGCTAGTTGGGTTAAGCGCAATTAGACGTTATCAAGAATTTAAAAAAGGCATCCAAAAATATGGTCCCCAAATAAGTGTGTTTATAATTCTAAATTATGAGAAATAAATAAACTAAGAGCACACTCTATTGTTAACATAACACCTTCCCTAGACCTAATCATAAGGTGACTAAAGCCTTAAATAAATAAATGTGTTTAAGGCCCAAACTTGAACTAAAGTAATAAATATATACCCTAGGATATAAGAGTGAAAGATAGGTACAGATTAATTTATTTGCAGTTATTACATGATAAAATAAAACACTTACAACAAAAGATACTCCTAAATGATACAAGCACACAAAACTCTAAGTTGATAAACTAGGTACAAAATCACCCTTATATTAATTCATGAATAACGAAATAAAAAATTTCAAGTATTAGAATATTTTTTAAGCTACAAGAATTATGATTTAGGCAATGTATTATTTTTATTTGGAAGAAACCAACAATTTTACTAAGCATTCTGAATTGAGTTTAATAGGCTGAAAAGTGCTTTCTAAATTTTTTTATAAACTGGCTTCAAAATTGCCTCACTGAAAATATAAAAAATCCTTAAAATTTTTATTTCATTAAACATCTAATAATTTCAAGAAATTAAAATTTTGTTACAATTTTTAAGTTTAAAAATTTCTATTTTTGGATAATTTATTTTTGTTGATTCCAAATCAAATTTGGGAACAAGATTTAATAGTGAATATTCACTCTTATAAATTGCTTCCAGATTTGGTCAAAAAAGTTATCCGTTGAAGGGATTAAAAAAATTATAATTTTTTTTTTTAATATTCTGAAACTTAATATAGTTAGGTTCAAGTTTATGATTAGGTAAATTCCATTTTTTGGTATTTATTTTCTTTAATTCCAAAAGGATTTCAAAAGCACTGAAGATGGCATAAAGGTGTTAAAACTAGTTTGTCATGGAAAAATGTACTTACTTTACATTTATTATGGCCTATAATTTTCCCTAAATTATTTAAAAAACACATTAACCATATTCTTGAGTGAAGTACACAAGTACATATCGATATATCCAATTTTTCTAAATAAATTAGATTTAAATAACAACATATTAAACAGAAATCAATCTAGAAGCAACAAATTATTATTTGATCTAGTTTTTAATAAATTATTCAATTCCAACTTAAAACATATGGAATGCAATTTAAATTTAAGTGAGCTAGTTACTTATCATTAGTATAGGTTATTAATATGGAGGCTTTATAAAACATGGAACCTCTTAAAATTTGTCTCACAAAGAGACAAGAAAGAGAATATTCATTTACTTGACATGGCAATACTCTAAATTATATAGTGACTGCTTGATCCAAAACATGAAACTCTTGGTTGAAGAATATTTCAAGAACACACAAATAATAATGCTATCTCTGAGAAGAGATGTTTTATTGCTCAAAATTACAGATATAACATATGCCTATCTCTGGGAAGAGATGTCTAATTTTATTTTTGGGTTACATCTTCATTTATACACATTTTGAAGGTAGGAGGAGATGTGGAAGGTCACCAATCTCAAGGGAGATTAAGTGGTTTGACTTCCATGATTCATAACAATACAGAATTAGAGGAATTACTATTTTTAGACTACACTACTAGAATTAAAATTTAGGGCACTTCCATTTGGTTTTTAGGGGTTAAAACCTACTGAGTAGAGCTTGATGTCATCTCACGGTGTTCCCCTCATTCTTATCTTTCCAATGGTTCAAACGGAGAATCAAACAGAGCTATGGTGTAAAAGCTATGCCACCAATTAAGGTAGAACTGTCACCTGAAATGTTCCTCGGATCATTCCTCACTCCTTGAGAAGCAATGGTCCCCATTACATCAAGATTTGTCATCAAGTTTGGCATTTTTTTTATTTGATTCCTAATGCATACTTGGAATGGACTGTGCCTTATGGAGTTGTGCTTTATGGAGCTGTGCAGGGCCCAATTGTTCACCATTTCTATCTGACCATTAGTCTATAGATGGAAGGCCATGAACTTTTTCAGCTTGATATCTATTTGATTCTATTATTGTGTTTTTTATGTATTTAGGGCTAAAACATTGGCCCTTTTGGATTTTTGTGGCTTGACCACCATGAGAATGAATTTCTTAACACTAATCAAGGAGACAGATGTAAAAAGTGGTACCTCTGGTACCCTATAGCACTGTGTTCCAATATTGAGGGTGATCCTTCGAGTTCTTGATTCATAGATTCTATGTTGATCATACATGAATGGATGACCAAAGAGTACATCACAAACATCTAGATTGACCACATCACATAAGACCTCATCTTGAAAAGGTCTTATTGCATATGAGAGAAGACATTGGTGGGTGACACAGAGATTTCTCCCTAGACTCAACCATCCAATACTATATGGCTTTAGGTGAGGCTTCATGGATAAATTTAGGATTTTTACAACATTAGCAGAGATTAAATTCTTTTAACTCCCACTATCAAGAATAAAATGAAGAGGCTTACCTTTTACCCATAACTTAGAGTGAAATAACCTTTCCTTGTCATCTAGACGCTCCTCATAGGTATATGATGAAGCAATGATGGCATCAGGCTTAGCATCTACAATATCTTCTTCATCTTCTTCAACTGCAGGGTGTGTATGACGCAGAGCAGTAGATGTTGAAGATTGTGACTCAAAAATAAGGGACTTGATGGCTCAACATTCTTCCTTAGAGTGTAATCTAGATTTATGGTAATCACACCATTTATTAGTCTTCCTTTCCTTTTGCTTCCAATTTTAGCCTCGTGTTTGACCTTTTATCACTTTTCCATTTTTAAGGCTGACTCTTCATATTCATTCTTCCATACTTATGCTCAATCTTCACCGTGAACTTGTACCCCTCACCAAGGGTTTCCAAATTGAAGAGTTCCATCTCCCCTCGTATATACCATTATAGTCCACCAGGATATTTGAGAACCTTGTGTTTTTCACTTTCCTAGATGCCCAATCTCATAGATAGAGAATGAAAAATGTCAATGTAATCTTGAACAGACTATTCCTTACCTTGGTGAAGTTATTGCCACTCTATATACAGATCATCATATGCTCCAATGGGGTAGTATTCATTCTTTATAGCTTCTATGAAATCATCTCAGGTAGGTTCCACCTCAAAGCCAATATCATCCATACTAAATGTTTTTGACAGACAATGATGCTTTCAAAAGAGCAAAAGTGATCTTTTTATCAGTGAATTTATTTACAAAAAATAGGAAGATAATATATCCAACCAATTTTCTACTGCATTAGCATTGATTTTGCCTTCAAGTTTAGGGATATCAAAATTCACCTGAACCTTGAAGGGTGTTGGGGCACTGAAAGGATGTAGGGGTGTAGATGAGGATCCAAATTTTCCCATCAAGATTTGTTGGAGAATTTGGGTGAATTTTTGTAGCATCTGTGATTTCTGCTATTGGAGAGCTTCATTCACGATTTATTTGAAAAGATCAGATGTCTCGATATTGTCCATCATTTGAGGTCATTTTGAGTGAACAGGTGGATAGTCTACTGGATCTTGTATTTCCCACCCAAGCTTCATGTAGTTTGACATCATCCTTGAGATCATACACTCTTAAGATAAATCACTTTGATACCACTGATCCAAAACTATAAAGTCTTAATTGAAGAATATTTCAAAAATACACAAATAATAATGATATCTTTGAGAAGAGATGTTTTATTGCTCAAAATTGTAGATACAACATATGCCTATCTCTAGGAAGAGATGTCTGATTTTATTTTTAGGTTACATCTTCATTTATACACATTTTGAAGGTAGAAGGAGGATGTGTAAGGTCACCAATCTCGAGGGAGATTAAGTGGTTTGACTTCCACGATTCACAACAATATAGAATTTGAGAAATTACTATTTTTAGAAACTTACTATTTTTAGATTACAATACTAAAATTGAAATTTGGAGCACTTTAATTTAGTTTTTGAGAGTTAAAACCCACTGATCAGAGTTTGGTGCCATCTCATAGTGTTCCCCTCAGTCTTAGCTTTCCAACGTGTTGTCCCCCAAAAATGTCAACTATTTTTGGGACAAAATTTGAATTATTTTGGTCTTACAGACCAAAATTATTTCTTCCCTTTTCAAATTTTGTCTTGGGCATTCAAACTCCTCATTTTTCAAGCTTTTCATAAATCTACAAACTATAAACAGGCTTATTTCTACAAGTTCAATGGGTTTCACGACTTCCACAGGTGTGTTCGATCAAAAGGAATTAGTTTCTAACAATTGGTCATTTTCAGAATTGGTTCATCGCCTTGTTTCAAATAGAAATTTCCATCGACAAGCATCAGCAGCAGGTTCAACGTTTGGTTCATCTTTTGGTTCAACGTCAAATGGTTCAAAGGCAGGTTCAATCAAGCGGTTCGTCAGTCAGTTCAAAGCTTTATTTGAACTGTTGAACCAAAATTTGGTTCAATGACCAAGTTCAACGTTTGGTTCAATGACCAAGTTCAACATTTGGTTCAATGCTTAGTTCATCGGTTCGATTCACTCAAATTAAACCATCAGCTTGAACCATTTTTGGTTCAACCGATTGGTTCAATGTCTTGTTTTAATGGAATGGTTCATAGCCTAAGTTCAAAGGAGCCTGAAGGCCATTCAAAGACTGCCTGAAGGGTAGATACCCTTGCGTGAGGCTCTTCTCGACTCAAAATGCGTCATTCCTTAAGGCCCGAAAAGGCAAGTATAATTTGAAAAAGAGCCAAATAGAAAAACTGAAAGAAGATAAAGGAATGATGCGCCCAAAAACATCAAATTCAACATAGTGAATTAGCCATTGATCCTTTAAACATACAGACCAGAATACATTCACATATCTAAAAGCCAAGACCAGCAGAATGCAGAGAAGGAACAGAGTAGTAAATCAAATCTAGGGCCCAATTCAATTAACCGAACAAGGAGGAATGATGAAAATAATATCAGATCACCAGGGAAGTTGCAATTTTCAATAAGCGTGACTTATTTCCTTACATTGATAAAATTAAATGGGTAAAGCGCCCCTAAGTTCTGGTGCGTCTCCTTAATAGATTCCAATGTAAATTGATGTATTGATTGTTCCCAAATCCTTCTTAAGAGGCTATATAAGGAACTTTCTTCTATTGTAATATTGATCTTCTTTTTGATAATCTGAACGAAACTCTACTGAAATTGAGAGGCATCATTGAGACTTTGTGCTCAGTCTGTTTATCATATTTTGTTAATGAAAGCAAGGGACTTTTTTAGACTTTGTGTTGTGATATCTTGTTTGTTTCATTAATCTAATAAGCAGGATTAGTAAATTTGTCAAGAAGGTGTCCTGAAGAATCAACTGTGGAGAGACTTTGTGCCCCAATAGCTGCCTTCAGTGTGTTTGTTTTTTCATTGCTGTGTAAAGGACTTTGAGAAGACTTTGAGCTTTCATTGCCCTTTGTATATCACTCTTGAGTATTTCAAGTACAGACTTTGTGTTGTGTCTTGATTTGTTGGTTCTCATACTTCCAGTTATGCTCTACTTTAATTTCCAGGAGTATTCTTGTGGCTGGCTGAATAGTTTTTCCTGAAAGAAGAGGAGAGTTGTCTGTCATTCCCTTGAGTTTTTCCTTTGTTTTGTATGCATCATCTCTAAAGAAAGAGAGATGGATGGTTTGTCCCACCCACGAGTATTATTTTCTATTTATATATATATATATATATATATATATATATATATATATATATAGCATACCTACAGGGAACCTCCCCTTGATGAGAGGAGAGATTAGTGTCTTTCTGATGTGGTAAAACTACACATTTGGATGACTAATCTTCCTACTTTGGCTGATCAGACCTATTTTGTTTATCAGTACGTTGATCGACAAAATATTCAACCAATAGTTTTTGGTGACTCTGCTGGGGATATACATAATATTATGCAATTTAGAACCTCAAGTTTCAGATTGAAACATCACCTATATAACCCATTATCATTATAACCTTATCCATTACAGACTCTGGCGACTCCATTTCATGTCTTACCCATTATCCATTTATAGCCTTACCATTTTCATCCATCTCCATTATATTATCTGGTCTGCAAAACCAGAGCTGCTGGGAAAGAAAGCGTAGTTTGAAGCCTCAAGCTTTAAGCTGAAGCTGAGCCAATCCTTTTCCATTTTTTTTTGTAATCTGGCAACTCCACTCAGATGTGTTATCCCTATTGTTCATATTCCGATCATGGCAGTTCAAGGCCCCTGGGGTAACTCATTTGGTCCACTTAATCTAACTCCACCCCTGCATGAGCTACCACTCAGTTCAAGGAAGAATTTCCCCAAATTCTTTGGTGATGGAAGAGTCCATCCTGATGAACACATTGCAGCCTTCACCATAGCATGTGGTGTGATAGGGGTGGAATTTGAAGACATGGCAGTTAGGCTTTTTGTGGAGACCCTACAAGGTGCTGATACAAATTGGTTCTACCATCTGCAAGCTGGATCAGTGACTGACTGGAATACACTTAAAGCCAAGTTTGAAGCAAGATTCAAGCCTACAGAAGATGCACATGCCTTGCTATCCCAACTCACACAGATGAAGAAGGAGCGCCATGAACCTATGAGGGACTTCATTGCCAGGTTCAACAAGCTGAGGCACAATATTCCCATGATTGCCTCGCTGACACCTCAAAATCTCATGTGTTTCTTCATCAATTCACAGCTGCTTGAAGTGAGTTTTTTGTTGAGATGGGCTAGACACATAGACCTTGAGGCTATTCAAGACTTGGCTACTGAGCTAAAAGATGACCTTATCTTGGCAGGAAAGATAAGGAGAGATCCTAACAGAAATAGAGCTTCATCATCTTCTGAATATTCATCTACAAGCACCACTGATCCAATGGTGCAAAAGCTGGCAAATGAATTGCTAGCCTTGAAAAGGCAAATGGCACAAAGTATGTCTTCTGCTCCTCTATATAAAGATATACCAAGGAAGACATTCCCTAATCATCCATATCAAGGCAACGCTGCCAGAAGTCAAGGGCAACAAAATCAGCTTCCTCCCCCACAGAGGAATCCTGCCCTTGAAGCACCTCCAACAAACTCGGTAGTTGGATATCTGGAAATAGAGCATGTTTCCTATTTCCAACCTGAGTTAGAGTAAGAAAATGGTGCTGATCTCTTTAGGGAGGATCTAGAAGAATCAGTTGGCAACTCCCACATTGGTTTCTTGAATTACCAGGATGAACTCAGAAGTGAAGGTGAAGCAGTCAAAGGATCATACACAGTATTCACCAGGTCCCAAAATCAGTCAGCCCAGTAGGCTGACAAAGAGAAGATAGAGGAGCAACCCCAACCAGCAATTTTAATTGTTGAGCAAAGAAACCCTCTTCCTTTTCAATCAAAGGACCCGGTGATTACCAAAGAAGTAAGTACATCAAACATCTCTGCACCTTCTACTTCAACTTCGCAAACCAGTCCTCTCCCTCCCAAAAATCAAAAGGATGAACTCCCATCTTCTCTTTCAAGCCCATTCCAATCATTTGACATGATTAATCATGTCAAGAAATCCAAAATTTAGATGATTGAGTTTGAATCCCTGCAAGCCAATCCTGAGTAATTAGACATTGATGGAGAACCAGGTGCGGACTTGTCTGAGGTAAAAATTGTGGTCACCCAAACCTCGGCCCCTGCAGCTCAAATTCTATTTGAGCCTTCAGGAAGGGGTAATTACTTCTTGACCACAAAGGATGCTTATGTCTCAGCTGATGAAATTCTTGTAGCTGGTAATCCAGGATTTGATCCAAACAAGGCATCAAAAGAATTAGTAGGGTGCAGTATAAACAAGGAAGGATCTTCCATCACTAATGAAGATAAATCTGATAAGAGATCAGCTTCTGATGATGATAGCAATTCTTCCACCAATGAGGAAGTTGGGACTATGTTGATATCTCCTCCAGGAAATATTCTTCCTTCATGCAATTTTCAAGTTAGCAACACCTTCAACATAGCTGGATGCAAATCTCTGTTGCTCATATTGAAGATTGCTCAAGATGAAGAAGTCAAACTCCTTCACATCAAAGGAGATGCTAAGCTGATAGTTTGTCAGGATTTTGATATGGACAATCCAATCATATGCTAGACTGAATCAGAAGAACAACCAATTATGGTAATGGACCATGTTGCTATAAATCAAAATCAGGCAAAGGAATCCTTCACCAAGAGAGCAAGGAGTTATGGTTTCCAGTTTGAAGACCACATCCTACCTTGGAACAAGAAGAAGAAAAGGCCAAGAGGAAGACACAAAAAATTGGTCTCTTGGTGGAGAGCTCCATTCGCCCATCACCGTTTTTGGGGATAAAACATTTTCTTGCTGGTTTACCAAGATGGCACACTATTTTCACTGTCTCTCAAGAAGCAACATCTAAAATACTTCAATTCTTGAAGTATCAGATCATTTTATCTGTATATATATTTGTACAATTTTTAATTCTATTTTGTTTTGTTTGTTTCCATTTTTGATGCCTTCTATTTCTCGGTAGCATGACTCCGTAGCCCAATGGCACACTTCAAGGCACTAGAGATTCTGGATTCTACTCCTTTCAATTCTTTTTGCAATTGACAGAAGTTCCCCAACTGTAGCCAGCTGTTGTCCCCCAAAAATGTCAGTGATTTTTGGGACAACATTTGAATTATTTTGGTCTTACAGACCAAAATTATTTCTTCCCTTTTCAAATTTTGTCTTGGGCATTCAAACTCCTCATTTTTCAAGCTTTTCAAAAATCTCCAGACTGTAAACAGGCTTATTTCTACAAGTTCAACGGGTTTCACGACTTCTACAGGTGTGTTCGATCAAAAGGAATTAGTTTCTAATAATTGGCCATTTTCAGAATTAGTTCATCGCCTTGTTTCAAACAAAAATTTTCATCGACAAGCATCAGCAGCAGGTTCAACATTTGGTTCATCTTTTGGTTCAATGTCAAATGGTTCAAAGGCAGGTTCAATCAAGCAGTTCGTCAGTTAGTTCAAAGCTTTGTTTGAACCGTTAAACCAAAATTTGGTTCAACGACCAAGTTCAATGTTTGGTTCAACGACCAAGTTCAACGTTCGGTTCAATGCTTAGTTCATCGGTTCGATTCACTCAAATTGAACCATCGGCTTGAACCATTTTTGGTTCAACTGATTGGTTCAATGTCTTGTTTTAATGGAATGGTTCATAGCCTAAGTTCAAAGGAGCCCGAAGGCCATTCAAAGACTGCCCGAAGGGTAGATACCCTTGCAGGAGGCTCTTCTCGACTCAAAATGGGTCATTCCTTAAGGCTTGAAAAGGAAAGTATAATTTGAAAAAGAGCCGAATAGAAAAACCAAAAGAAGACAAAGAAATGACGCGCCCGAAAACATCGAATTCAACATAGTGAATTAGTCGTTGATCCTTTAAACATACAGACCAGAATACATTCACAGATCTAAAATCCAAGACCATCAGAACATGGAGAAGGAACAGAATAGTAAATCAAATCTAGGGCCTGATTCAATTAACCGAACAAGGAGGAATGATGAAGATAAGATCAGATCGCTAGGGAAGTTGTAATTTTCAATAAGCGCGACTTATTTCCTTGCATTGATAAAATCAAATGGGTAAAGTGCACCTAAGTTTTGGCACGTCTCCTTAACAGATTCCAACGCAAATTGATGTATTGATTGTTCCCAAATCCTTCTTAAGAGGCTATATAAGGAACTTTCTTCTATTGTAATATTGATCTTCTTTTTGATAATCTGAACGAAACTTTGCCGAAATTGAGAGGCATCATTGAGACTTTGTGCTCAGTTTGTTTATCATATTTTGTTAATGAAAGCAAGGGACTTTTTCAGACTTTGTGCTGTGATATCTTGTTTGTTTCATTGATCTAATAAGTAGGATTAGTAAATTTGTCAAGAAGGTGTCCTAAAGAATCAACTGTGGAGAGACTTTGTGCCCCCATAGCTGCCTTCAGTGTGTTTGCTTTTTCATTGCTATGTAAAGGACTTTGAGAAGACTTGAGCTTTCATTGCCCTTCATATATCACTCTTGAGTATTTTAGGTATAGAATTTGTGCTGTGTCTTGATTTGTTGGTTCTCATACTCCCAGTTACGCTCTACTTTAATTTCCAAGAGTATTCTTGTGGTTGGCTGAATAGTTTTTCCTGAAAGAAGAGGAGAGCTATATGTCATTCCCTTGAGTTTTTCCTTTGTTTTATATGCATCATCTCTGAAGAAAGAGAGATGGATAGTTTGTCCCACCTAGGAGTATTATTTTCTATTTATATATATAGCATACCTACAGGGAACCTCCCCTTGATGAGAGGAGAGATCAGTGTCTTTTTGATGTGGTAAAACTACACATTTGGATGACTAATCTTCCTACTTTGGCTGATCAGACCTATTTTGTTTATTAGTACGTTGATCGACAAAATATTCAACCAACACAACAATTCAAACGGGGAGTCAAACGGAGCTATGGTGCAAAAGTTATGGCTCCTGAAAGTTTTGCCACCAATTGGGGTAGAACTGTCACCCAAAGTATCGCCTAAAATGTTGCTCAGATCACTGCCATGTATGGACAAGGTGTTATCGATGTATATGAATATAGGAGAGCAGTGCTTACGATGACATTGTCAATTCTATATGACTGGATTTCTCATGGAATCCTTACATAGTGACGAATTAGGAAAATAAAATTGTTCGAATGTTGTGTCCACCTTACAGCATGAACCATCCCAAATAGCAAAACCTATGCATATATTGAATTAAATTTGTTAATAATTATTTTATTTTACTATACTCTATGCAATTGAGATTGTAATCATTTGATGGCTTATCATATTTACAAGGATTTTCAATCGATTCCATCAGCAGACTGTAGGTATCAACATAGGTAATGTTAACCCTAGCAGTTGTGAATTAAGGTTGCGAAAAATCATTTTTATCTCTACGTTAAATTATCTAGCCCATATATTGCATCAAAATGCAACTTCCATCATCCGTAGGATTTTGAAGTCTTTGGGAGGGGATGCATCTAAAAAGTCCCATCCCATTGAACATTATTTTACGTGCACTGATAAACTTTGCTAAACTACATTGCAAAAGACCTTATTTATACCTATTGTGGAATAAAAATTGATTCAATAGTCAAGTTTTGGATGATAAGGGTTGAATATTTGCCTAGGATGCCAAAATCTCAACAGTTAGTTGGAAGAGAGTTTTTGTTTTGAGAAGGAAGGTGTAAATATTACTAAAGTTTGTCTGATCTTTATGAGCTTGTTGTTTGCCTTTATCTTGAAGGCTTGTTTTTTATTATATTTCTATTTATACTTCAATACTCTATCATGTGATCTTGTAAAATATATACTCATATTGTTTAACCATTTCATTCATATATAAACAAATGTATAAAGATTTATATTTATATATAAATATATATTTATACAAATAAATACAATATATCTAAAATATATACTCATATTCTATATCTTTAGAAATATCATATTTTAATCATAAGTTCATTTTTTTTTTAAATCAAGTTTCTCAAGCATTTGACAAATAAATAAATCCATCCTTTATAATATCATGTTAAACTTCATACCAATTTTTTTTTTATACGTTGTGTACATGCCCCTTTTCTTCTTTATTAATCTAAGAAAAAACCACAAATAAAAGTAGTTTTGAACCCTTTTACGCATAACCCAAAGAGTTTTTCAAGCTATAAAACAAAATCAAAAAAAAGTAAGGAAACTATGTAGCCAATAGTTTAATAACTCATTGAAATGCAATTAACATTGAATTGGTTGTAATGCATTTAATGTTAATAATAACTAGAATTAACAGTTGTTTTTATGGTGTAAGAAAAGTTGGAGGTTAAATAAAAGTAATTTATATTTGGTTTGTTGTAACGATAAAATATTTTAATTTTTTAATTAAATATTTGTAATTGTTCTTCATTATTTTATAATTTTTTTAATTTTAAATCACATAATACAATTATCAATATCTTTAATTATCTTTATAAAAATATTGTATAATATTTATTATAATTTTTATATACAATGAAAATTTATTATTATATATATTATATAATTTATATAAATTTTAGATTATTAGATTTACATTTTAATATTATATTATTTTTTATAATATATGTTAATGATGAAATTATTGAAACTATAAAATGCATTTTATGTAGCAATAGTCACAAATATCTCTCTTTTTTTTGTTTTGATTCTATCATTTTACTATAAACTCTAAGTCAAAATGTATTTTTAATTATACTAACCCTACAGTGAATGGTCTTTAGTAGCATATTGAATGAGAAGATATTTATAGTCGTCTAGATAGTTGGAGTCGGCATAAATCCATCCCCCTCTCGCTTGGTAAGAGTTGTATTACTGCGAGAAACTATATTTCCACGCCTTGCCCAATTCTTGTTTATTTTTTAATTCTTTATAATTTTTAGATTAATTGTTATTCCAAGACTTTTTATCTCTTATTAAACATGATTGATGTCAAAAGTAAAAATTAACATAAATTAACACTCAAAAATATTAAATATATAACAATATTATTTTTAATTTAAAAATATTATTGATAATATATACATATTTTTTAATATTTGAAAGAGCCCAACTTATTTAATAGAACCAAAATAACACTCCATCTTAACCCTTGCACCTAACAATAAGGCAATCATAACATCATTATAAAATATAAAATATAAACTAACTACACCACCTCTAAATAACATTGAAAGGCCCATAAACAATAGTCATAAGTAATAATGCATAGATATGATTAGTCACAGTCATGGTATATTTCATGCACTATCACAGAACCTATATATGGCACAATTAAACAGTAAAAAGTGCACAAAAGTAAGTATATTTGAAACTTGCAAAGCCCATCATGCACTGCTAATGCAAACATCAATAGTATTCTCCATAAGTGAAGTTGTATATATAAAATAGATATGATATATATTAATAATTAATATTATTTGAGCTTTTATTTTTTTGGGGATTTATGTTTTATGATTGTTACAATCTACGAAAAGATAGATTTATAGTTCACGTTCATTTGGTTAATATTATTATAACAATAATACGATTATTAATTTACACTCACCTTACAAACATCGACTTTACTATTATAATATTATTATATTAAGATATAATATTTCAATATATTATATATCATTATAATATTATATTATATATTATTAATATTGTATTTTATTATATAATATTTTTTAATATATTATTATATGAATAATATTTTATATAATATTATTTATATTATAATTAATAATAACAATATATTATATATTATATTATAAAATAATAATAATAATAATATTATTATTATTATTATTATTATTATTATTATTATTATTATTATATATATAAATTATATATATATGATTTTATTAATATATTGAATAAACAAAACTCTACTTAATTATATATAATATAATATCTTATCAGAAACTATCTCATAAAATTGTTCAATTACTTTTTAAAAATGATCTTAAATTCTAACCTTGTAATAAAATTATCCTTCTGCCTCCATGTTGTGAGTCTCCTTAAAACCCTCTGACCACATGCATGCTCCACATAGCAGTAAACAATGTTATGCATGCCACAAATAATATCATAATCAATTCCATCTCCCTCCATTTTTGACATTGTCTGTTTCTATTATAACAAAGGTGCAAAAGTGATTGTGATTGCAGATGATAGAGTATCATTTGACCGGCAAATAGAACTCTTCATGGAAATAAAAGAGTGTTTTAACAAGAAATTGGAGAGTGATGTAGCAAAAAAATTGCTTCATGAAGCTATATACTTTGTATAGATAGGAAGCAATAGTTACATTAACAAGTATCTCTTACATGTTCCATCCGCAGCCCAGAAATATGCTCCTCACGAGTTTGTCAATTTGCTTATATAGAGAGAGAGATTTTGATTCAAGTTGTGTGATGTAGAAGTGAAGTGGAGGTAATGTGCTACAAAGAATATACAAAATCCAACTCATGGGCAAGGCGTGGAAATATAGTTTCTCGCACTAATCCAACTCTTACCAAGCGAGAGGGGGATGGATTTATGTTGACTCCAACTATCCAGACAACTATAAATATCTGCTCATTCAATATGTCACTAAAGACCATTCACTGCAAGATTAGTATAATTAAAAATAGATTTTGACATAGAATTTATAGTAAAATGATACAATCAAAACAAAATAAGAGAGATATTTGTGACTATTGCTACATACAATGCATTTTATAGCTTCAATAATTTCATCATTAACATATATTATAAAAACTAATATAATATTAAAATGTAAATTTTATAATTTAATATTTATATAAATTATATAATATATATATATAAAAATAAATTTTCAATGTATATAAATATTATAATAAATATTATACAATATTTTTATAAAGATAACTAAAGATATTGATAATTATATTACATGATTTAATATCAAAAAGATTTATAAAATAATGAAGAACAACTACAAATATTTAATAAAAAAAATTAAAGTACTTTATCATTACAACAAACCAAATATAAATTACTTTTATTTAACCTCTTACTTTTTTTATACCATAAAAATAACTGCTAATTCTAGTTATTATTAACATTAAATGCACTACAACCAATTCAATGTTAATTACATTTCAATAAGTTATTAAACTATTGGCTACATAGTTTCCTTACTTTTTTTTATTTTGTTTTATAGTTTGAAAAGCTCATTGGGTTATGCATAAAAGGGTTCAAAACTCCTTTTATATGTGGTTTTTCTTAGATTAATAAAGAAGAAAAGGGGTATGTACACAACATATAAAAATAAAACAGGTATGAAGTTTAACATGATATTATAAAGGATGGATTTATTTATTTGTCAAATCCCTGAGAAACATGAATTTTTTTATTATTTTTGAATAAACTTATGATTAAAATATGAAATTTATAAAGATATAGAATATAAGTATATATTTTAGATATATCATATTTATTTGTATAAATATATGTGTATATATAATTATAAATCTATATACATTTGTTTATATATGAATGAAATGGTTAAATAATATTAAATTATTTTTTAGATAACGATAAAAATATGGGTTTTGGTAAGATCTCAAAACCTTAAAAAATCACATGATAAAGTATTGAAGTATAAATAGAAACATAATATAAAACAAGCCTTCGAGACAAAGGCAAACAACAAGCCCATAAAGATCAGACAAACTTTATCAAGATTTACACCTTCCTTCTCAAAACAAAAACTCTCTTCTAACTAACTGTTGAGATTTTGGCATCCTAGGCAAATATTCAACCCTTATCATCCAAAACTTGACTATTGAATCAATTTTTATTCCAAAATAGGTCTAAATAAGGTCTTTTGCAATGTAGTTTAGCAAAGTTTAAGATAATTTTGGAAAGATTAAGATTGTTTTGTAAAAGTTAAGGTTAAAGTGATCCATGGTGAAAACAATGAAGTGGTGATCTCCCAAATAACATGGTGCTCCATGATGAATAAGTGGACATAAAATCAAAGCTAATGAACTATCAGCATTGCCTTTTCAAGTCTTATGAGGAGTTTAGTATTTTGAGGAGTTTAAGGTAATTTTAGAGGTATTAAGGTTTCATTTGTCGTGTTATATTGCTTGTTGCAATGTTATAGTGTAACCCCTTGAGAAGACATTAAGTGTGAAGGTAAAATATCATGCATAGATGTTAAAGAGGTATTTTTGAGGTCATTTAACACTTGTTGAAGATCATCTTATATATTTTTTGCCTGTACACTTGGTCAAGGTGTCAAAATACTTCTTTTCCAACATCCACTCACCTTAAAAAAATGTTTTGCTCGTTGCTCTAATGTCTAAATATAGCATGATGGTAGGAAAGGCAATAAAAAAGGATATTTGTATGTTATACTATCATTGTATAATCCAAATAAGATTCCATGAATACCTAGTACTTAGCTACATTAGGTTATTGTTCTAAATGGACAAGTTTCATAGCAAGAGAAAGCATGTTTTGAAGTGATCATATAGGTTCCTACATTGGCTTAAACATATTTAACCAAGTAAATCATGGCACAAGGTGATAGGGACTCACTACAACCTCTCCCAACCTCACCAAGCTTAAAACCATGCTCAGTAAGAGTTCACATGTCCAAACAAGGTAGAAAACCATTCAATATTTCCATTGGGTCATTAGCAGAGTGAAAAGAGTCATTTTGATGAGGTTGGTTAATAAAGGAGAATAGGTATCAGACCAAATTATCTTAGGGGATGTTGACCACCCCTATGCCCTTCAAATCCATGGCAATAGTTTTGGTATTAGGGGGTAGAGCTTTATGAACTATCATTAACAAGTTATCAGCCTCTAAAACCCTTTTAAAACCTCAGTGTTTCAATTGTATCTTGTTAAACTTGTCTAGGAGCTCATTGATGCAAATGAGAGACTATAAGGACTCTTTCAAGGCCTAATAATCCCTCCTACACCATCTTTAAGTAAACACCCAATGCATGAATGAGTCAAATGTGAAGGTACAGGTCTGTAGGGTTTGAAGGTACAAATTTTGGAGTTTAACATTGTTGAAACATTTTAAAGCTTATGAAAAGGGTAAAAACACATGAAAATCACCTTAAATAATGCAAAACATCCCATTACATGTTTAATCAATCTTGCATCCATCTGATAAATGTTTTTTTGGTATTGGTTTAAATATAGAAGCATGAATGGTAAAAGAACATCCCTATGGGCAAGCATATTTGATGTTTGACAAGTAATACATCTAGAATAGGGTTTGAGACACAAAAGGATAAGTCTATAGGACACTCAAAAATCATCCAATAGGTTGGTAGACCCCATGATCATCTCCAACAGGAAATTACAGGTGGTAGGCCATGAAGGCCATTGATATAGTGTTCTTGAACAAGGTTTCAAGTATGAGGAGGCAAGTACAAGACCTGCATTCAAAGATGAAGTCTCTAATACACTCTTTAGTTGTTTATCCTAATGTATCTAAAATAAAACTTACTAAAAACATGTAAAGATCCTAAATGACAATAAAATAGCTAATGTATGCATGCACAAGTAAATTGTGTCGGGTCTACAAGCGTAGAATGAGAGGTTCTTGATAAGTCTTGTATGGTTTCTCCTTGGGAAAGCTATTCAAACATGTCAAATAATCTCCACCTTTATCTCAAAATAATTTCAGCTCATCAAAGGTAGGGGAGTCAATTCAATAAGTTTATAATAGGTTTTAGATTTGAAATGCACACTGATTTATTATTTATGGGAAATTATATGTTTAATTCCTAAATAATAAATGGATTTAAGTAGATAAAACCAGTAAATAATGTATAATAATTAGGCTATTTATTTTTCAAATTTGATTCTAATTAGGGCTTTTAAAAAAATAGTAGTGAGAGAGAAAAAAATCAAACTTATCTTATTCTATATTGTTCAGATTGAGATAGGGTTTGGAAATCTGTGTACAAGCTTGGGAGACTATCACAAATAGGAATTTGGAATTTTTTTTATTAGATAGGAGTGCCAAAAGTGGGACACCCTAGGTTTCGGCACTATAGTCCTATCTTGATGCTATTAACCTAGTGATCTAAGTTTTTTAGGCTTTGTACACCAGGTCTGTGTGACCCTACCTGTGAATATCAAAGCCTAAAAGTCCATAGAGCTCGTTATGTACCTGATTTAGTCTTCCATGCCTTAGGTCCTCTTTGTTCTTTAACTTGAATGTAAAATTTGGAGAAAGGAGAGGAGGGATTAGTATGTAAAGGATACGTTGGACACACTTCACACCCCATGTGTGGACACGTTGCCTACATACCAACACTCTGAGGAGGGATCAAGCTATATATAGTTCTCCCATTGAAGTGATTGGTGCAATAGTGTGATGAAAATGCAAGTAAATGTAAAATTATGTGTACTTAGAATGACTAATGACTGGTGTAAAGGTTTGAATAAGCTTGAAATACTATTGGATGGTTGTATGCAGAGAATGGAGAAAAGTGCTTGAATGGTCTTGCTTGTATTCTTGCTTCTCTCTTTTAAATGAGTGTCAACCCTTTTACATGAAATTTGAATGACCTTTTATAAGGGATTTAATGATCATGGGTTAAATTAATTTATGTTAGGCTGACATGAATTAGGATAAGGATTAAAAAGAATATGATCGTTAGAAGCTAAAATGTACTTGGATAATAGTGCCAAAAACAAGACACCCTGAGTTTCAATGTTGTAGTCTAAGTTTGGACATTGTTTTCCATGGCTAATAGGACCTAGGGGGGTGGATTAAGCATGGAAAGAGCAATCTAGGTTTGTAATGGTTTAGTCTGGGAGGCTACAGATGACTAAGAATCAATGAAGACATGCCTATGAGGATCATGAGAGAAAGTAAGATGGACCTATAGATTGGGTGTCATTAGCCACACTCAATTTACCAAATTTCACATTTTATATGACTACATTTTCTCCCCCTTTATTCTAGTGATGTAGCAAAATGATATACTAGGATAAAAGAAAATAGAAAGTGTACCTGAACTTACTTATAAAAGTGAAGCTCATGAAGCTGTGTGATGTTGGATGTGCATAGAGAGAGTATGGTGTGAAGTTTGAATCTGTAATGAAAAACATAGAGTAGATCAGTCCTTACTAGATATTTTATATCTAAAATAAGAATGTACAAAATCTAGGTAAGAGAGAGAGGAAGATAAAAGAATGAATACACCTCATCAGGTACATGAACCAATACAAAACTTATTATGATGCTAGATTATGTTGGGTGTGTGTTGTACCAAAAGTAATATCATGAATGGACTTGAGTTCTCAATTCCCTAAAAGTAGCTTTAAAATGTAAAGGTAGGCCCTTTGGCTCCACCATCACCAACTTAGTGAAGCTAATGAATCATGCGTGTGTCAATCGATGTTTGGAATGTGTGTCCAATCCCTCTGAATAGGTGGCTCAAGAATACAAAAGCTAGCTAGTCCTTTGGCTCCATCATCACCCACTAAATGAAGCTATGTGATCATGTGTGTGTTAATCAATGTTTGTATTGTGTATCCAATCCTTCTAAGTAGGTGGCTAAAGAATATAAAGGCTAGTTAGTCCTTTGGCTTCATTGTTGTCTTGAGAATTGAAGCTATGAAGTAATATTGATATGGAATAGATGTCATATGAGATGGTTCTTAAAGCTCATGAATGTATTATGATCTGATAGTGTTGGTGTGGATAGCCAAATGTATAATAAAAACTAGGCCACTCTTGTCCATTTCAAAAGATGGAGATTAGGCTTGTGTGACAACCACTCTGAAACTAGTGCAATAGGCTTATGCGGAAGCCAAATCAAGAACTTGGGTACTCAAGAAGTTAAGCTTGTATATAAGCAAAACTTAAAAAATAATGCTAACCAATTGTAAATAGATTAAGGTATGCAACTGCTAAGAAATGTTTGGGAAATGAACTGAACTCAAAAAAAAAGGGATGATCAATGTGTCATGCATATTACGTCCAATCACTAGTATCTGAAACATGGATTATGATCTAAAAGTTATATCAACTACCTAATATAAAACTGAAAGTGAGAGCCATTATGTCGTGCATGATTCCCCCTATATCTAGATTCTCTAAGTAAAAACTATACTAAAACATACTGAATCTGGACTATATTGAGCTAATAAACCTGTGACTAAACTCACTTTTTTTGTCTATTTCTGTAAAAACTAATTTTTTTACTATCTAGATAAGAGCATCAAAAATAGAACACCCTGTTGTTCTATGTTTTAGTCCAACTTTGGTGTTGTTTTCTAGGGCCAAATCTGGTAATTGTTCTAGAGTTTTTGTTGTCTATCTGGTCTATTTTTCCTGGTCTGATATCTAGATTATGTTTTGAGTGTTTTGAAAACTGATTTTTTAACCGTTAGGAGCTCTGATCTCTATGATAAAACTTCTATCTATTGCCCCCTCTTTTGAGAGTAGAAATGAAGGCATTGGAATGACTACCCTCATAAGAAAGAGCCCTACAAGTGTGTTACGTTGCATAGATATATGATATAGCAATGATAATTGACAAGATATCTCTAGATATAGTAAGGTTTGTATTGAGAGATTGTTAGATCAACAGGGGTATGCAGGGATAGATATAACAATGTAATAACATGTATAATATACTGAACTAGAATTGAAAGTGTTAGTTTTTAGTTCTTAGCAAGGAGGGATGGAGCATGATGTCCATCATGGCATCCAATAAATCAAGAAAATGTATGATAGGGATCATGGTATTACAAATAAAAAAAGCAATCAGGCAACAAGCATACAAGGTAAGAAGTATATAAGAGTGGCCAAGGGGCCAAGCAATCAAGGGATATAGGCACATATCACTCAAACTAGAAAGCAAGCATTCAAGGCATGTTCAAATTCGACATACACATACAATTGAAACAAATAAATTTGGCACAAGGGCCACATGCACATGGAAGATTACAAACAAAGGGCATTGGTAAATTTCCTAAGGCACACACATGAATAGAAGAAAAGGACATTGGCAAATGTCCTAAAATACATACAAGGTATGAAATAAGAACAAAGAAAATGCAAACACATCAAGCTACGCTAAGCAAAAAAAGAAAGCATGTATATAATGGTAATTCAATCACATCTAACTAATCAAATCAAGAAGTGAAAGTATGCAAGACATGTTAGTACAAGACTAGATATATGCTAAGAAATACACAAGTGCGAGAGACTAGTGAGTGTCAATATGGTAATATGTGTAAGCTAGTAGATAATGTACATCAACATGATAACTTGGAGTGTGCAGTGTAGGAATGACATAATCTAGATGGTGTAGTCATGTAAAAGATACCCCCAGTGGGTATGTATATCGATGTGTGTCTCTAATGTAGAAGTAGGATGCCCCCTCAATGGATAGAGTGAAGTAATCAAGTAGTTGGATGTCACTACACACACTCAAAAAAGATCAAGTGAAACATGGTAATGTAGATAAATCGACATACAATAGCATAAAATGACAAATGTAAGTCCTAGCATAGTAGTAACAATGTAAAGCATGGATGATGCATACAATCATAATGTTTTTTTTTAATTTTTGACATATTTGAATGTGTTTGGATTTTTTTTGAAATGTTATATTGTTTTTGTATTTTAACATTATTATCTATGTACAATCAATCATATTGAAACTATGTACAAGAATTTGAAAAGAATATATATATAATTAATTATGAAAAATTATGTACAAGCAAGAGTGAGAAGAGATGATATTAACCAATGAGTCTCATGGGAGACTCCCTATCATGGTGTCATGTATCAAACAAAGGAATCATGTGTGATTGTGAATCATGAAGGAATGATTGTGAATATGACACTAAATATTTGGATTCATTGTTGGTATCTTGGAAATCATAATAACCTGTATTGTTCCACTCATGTTTATCATCTTGATCTTGAACCAATGGAATGCTAGTGTTGACTTTTGTTGCATATGGATCTTTTCCTTTGATGAACTGTGTATATGAATGATTTTCCTTAGGATGTTCAATAAATCCCAAACCTTGGTGACAAACATTATTAACTGCTAGAATAGGAGTAGTGATGCCTTCAGCATGTTTGCCCAACCCTGGACCTTGATAATCAAACTGTTGTAGATATTTTTGACCAAACCCATACTGCTTTAAAAGTTGAGCCTCATTTTGGAGAGGTAGATTTACATTTTTTTCATGCTTTACCTATATTTATGATATTGTTTGTTGCTTTTATTTTTCTTTTTGATCCTTTTGTTGTTTTGAGTTATGCTATGGTAACCACTTTTGTACTATTTTTGAATTTGACCCTTTGTGAATGTGTTCATGTGTCATCGTGGATTGCTTGACTGATTTGCCTTGTATAGGTTCTGCATTAGCAATTATATGTTATATATATTGTTTTAATTGCAAACATAAATATGTGTGATGCCCATGCATTCGATGATATACACAATAATATCTATATCTTCGTACTAGATGTAGAGGAGGCAGTTTGATCAATTTAGATTTAATCATTTTCCTTAGTACCTCACTTGAACTCTTATTTGACATTTGAATGCTTTTTGAATCACTAGTTGTAGAGTTACTTTGTTGTAATTTTTTGTTTTGGTATGTAACATTGCTTGCAACCAATTGACTATGTGAAGGTGCATATACATGATTGACATTAGGGTGCCTTTGAGGTTTTTGTATTATAATCTAATTTTCCAATGTTGTGATCTTATCATGTAATAATTGATTATGTATTTGTAAATCTGAAATTAACTTGCTCATACTAGTGATTTGATCCCTTAGAGCCATACAAGTGCAAGCCCTAGTTGCTTCCAATTGAACAAGTAAGCACATATGTTGAAAAGGATTTGAAGAAGCTATAGGATGAATGTATGCATTGGGAACAATAGTGTAGGTTGCCTCGCCTTTTGGAGAGGTGATAGCATGGACTTGGTTAGAGGTAAAGTAGCTATCACCCTCTTGAGGGAGAGGAGAAGGGATTTCTTTCCTCTACATAAAATATGACATTGAAACAAGAGTAGCCAAGGAGGCATATACATCTAGGTAGAAACCATGTATATGGGCTAAAATGCATGTAAGTGGAGTTACAAATTGTATAGAAATATGATTATAGAGAAGATTACACATGAGAGATATCAAATAAGGGATGGAGAGTATGGAACTGTGCATTGATGCATAAAGAACTTTGACATGTGCTATGATATGTCTAATAGGTTTAGCAAGATAAATTTGAAATTTTTTCCATATGAGTGATAGAAATTAAAGGGTAGAGATCATGAATTTTTGCATAAAGGTATATAATCTTTTGACATGTAACATAACATTTCTAATGCATTTAGCAAAATGGAGTTGGTAATTATTTCATATGAGCAAAAGAGAATATGCAAAAAGAATTTTGAAATTTTGTGCATTTTTGGCAATGAATTTTGTAATATCATCCCATATAATGAAACATAAGCATGAAATGCAAAGGATGAAGCTTTGCACTAACATATGATAGACTTCATCATTCATGTACATGATAGGGCCCATTACGGTTTCTTTGTTATTTGCAAGAAATGTAAGAAAAAATTGTACATAAGTGAGAATCATTTTTACAATTTGATTATAGATGTAAAGTGATACCTCAAGAAGCAAATAGGTGCTATTACATGCAACTAGGGATTTAACAATGATAGTTTTGCAAAATACTATGAATTTTTGAAATTAAAATTAAATTTATGATTTAAGTATCAAGTAAAAATTTAAAAATGTATGGGAAAGTGTTTGATTTAATGGGACCTAGTAGATGCAAATAGGGTTTTGAGATTTTTTTTTTTTTAAATTACTATGATTTTTTGAAATTTGAAGTGAATTTTTTATTTTAATATGCAATTAAAAATTCAAAAAATGATTGAAATTTTATTGGAAGCTAGTTGATGCAACCAGGGTTTTGAAATAAATATATTACAAAATTTTAAAATCTGAGAGGAATTTTTTATTTTAATATTCAATAAAAAATTCAAAAATTAATGGGAAAAATTAGCTAAGAATTTACCATAGAATTTTTAGAATTTTTATGCAAAATTCAAAGTAAGTAGGGTTCACCAAATGATTTATTATTTATGAAAAATTAGGTCTTTAATTACTAAATAATAAACGGGTTTGAGTAGATAAAATTAGTAAATAATGTACAATAATTAGGCTACTAATTTGTCAAATTTGACAGTAATTAGGGCTTTTGTAAACATAGTAGTGAGAGAGAGAAAATCAAACTTATCTTATCTTGTACTATTCACACTGAGACAGGGTTTGGAAATATGTGTGCAGGCTTGGGAGACTGTAGCAAACAAGAATCTAGAGTTTGTTTCTTGATTGAATAGGAGTACTAAAAGTGAGATACCTTAGGTTTTAGTGTTGTATTCCTATCTCAACACTATTTTCCTAGTGATCTAAGTTTTTTGGGTTTTATGCACCAAGTTTGTGTGACCCTGCCTGTGAAATGTCAAAGCTTGAAAGTCTGTGGAGCTTGTTATGTACATGATTTAGTCTTCCATGCCCCAAGTCCTCTTTGTGCTTGAACTTGAATGTAAATTTTGGAGAAAAGAGAGGAGGGGTTAGTGTGTAAAGGATACGTTGGACGTACTTCACACCTCATGTGTGGGCACACTACCTACATACCAATACTTTGAGGAGGGATCAAGTTATATGTAGTTATTCCATTGAAGTGTTTGGTGTGATAGTGTGATGAAAATGCAAGTAAATGCAAAATTGAGTGTACTTGGAATGACTAAGGACTGGTGTAAAGGTTTGAATAAGCTTGAAATACTATTGGATGGCTATATGCAGAGAATAGTGAAAAGTGCTTGAATGGTCTTGCTTGTATTCTTGCTTCTCTTGTAAATGAGTGTTAACCCTTATAAATTAATTTTGAATGGTCTTTTATTGGGGATTTAATGATCGTGGGTTAAATGAATTTGCGTTAGGTTGACATGAATTAAGATAAAGATATAGAAGAATATGGTCATTATAAGCTAAAATGCACTTGGACAATAGTGCTAAAAATAGGACATCCTAAGTTTTAACATTGTATTCCAAGTTTGGGTGCTATTTTCCATGTCTAATGGGACCTGGGAAGATGGATTAAGCATGGAAAGAGTAATCTGGGTCTATAAGGGCTCAGTTTGGGAAGATATGGATGACATGGAATCAGTGAATACATACCTATGAGGGTCATGAAAGCAATAAAGATGGACCTACGCATTGGGTGTCATTAACCACACTCAAATTACCAAATTTTGAATTTTATATGACTACACACACCTATAGGCTTGCATACAAGAATATGGAGAATATGCATTTTTGCATTGAACATCAAGCTCAATAAGGTCATATAGGGTGTGAGGTACTATGGGATATGGTTTAAGTTTTTATATTCTTTTTGATGAATAGAAACCATTCAAATAAGAGCCATTCTCAAGCTTTGGTAGGGTGATAGGTCTAAGAGAGAATACACAAGATGCAAGTATGAACATGAGTAGAAAGGTGAAAATATTGCATTGAAAATGAGATATGAATTTAAATACAAGTGTGGATAAATTTAGAGAAAATATTATAAGTTATTAGACTCCATTTAAAGATAATAAAACACCAAAAGAAGACCATTAAGGTCAAAACCCCTAAACTATCATCAAACCCTTAACATGGTCTAATACAGGATCTAGGACGTTTAAGGGGTCAAATCCTATGGAAACCATCTATAGACCTCATGGGCCATATATAAATCCTATAAGATGAATTTCCAACAAAAAAATAACATGAAAATGGACTTTCGACTCAAGAGAGTCCTCTCGAATGCACACCTACAACCCTACAAGCTCAATAAGGTAAACTTTCTCAAGTCAAAAGTTGGATGAGAAAAATACATGGGGCATAATGGAATTAAGGTATATTGGTAAGGTTTTTTTACTCCATTTTCATGTCATTTTTTATTTCATTAAGGGGATCAACTCTATGAACAATCATTAAGAAGATAGAGACCTTAAAACTGCATTTTGTGCCCTTAAAGAGGTAAGTGACTATGTATGTTTCCAAAGGGGGTCCAATGTGCATGAAATGCCTTAAAAAAACATTTATGACATATGAAATCCTCATAATAACCTATTGGATCCATAATCCCAGCACCTATGGAGTAAAATATAATTAAAATGGCCTAGAAACTACATTTTCAAGCTTGTTTATAGGTGTTTAAATGAGTAAAGTCTTTTTTACCAGTTGAGAGGTCTCTCAAGCTTGGTCAGTGGTCTAATGACCTCACATAAGACATTATAGAGATCCCCATGGTGATTTAATAGGTTTCAAGTTTTTATACCAAGCCAAAAAGAAGACTTTCCTTACTTGCATTAAGATGTTGAAGTGGTAGACTTTCCTAAGGTCATAAATGGCATCAAAACACTTCATGACATCCATGTAGGTTGTATACATTCTCATTCTAATGATTATAGGTAGTTTTGAGAACCTATTCATAGGCAGTCCACTACTCATGTTGTTGAGGACACTCAAAGAAGCATAATATAACTCTATCAATTGTTCAAACTTGCCTCAAAATTGAGCATGCTCTTAAAGACTCCTAATAGGGTATAATACACCTGTAAAACTAGTATGGAGGTCATGGAACATGGACAAGAGTACATACAACCCTCTCCATACTCCTTGCTAGTAGGTTGTGAA
This sequence comes from Torreya grandis, assembly GCA_037957365.1. NCBI lineage: Eukaryota > Viridiplantae > Streptophyta > Pinopsida > Cupressales > Taxaceae > Torreya > Torreya grandis. Next base: position 1,371,179 of record JARHVA010004841.1, on the reverse strand, counting down.
TACCTAATGGACAACTAATAAATTTAAAGATGATATATAAGCTTGGTATAGGTCGTATAATCTTCTACAGGACCTACATGAAGTTGACAAGTTGTTGTGGCAGTCTTCAAGCAAGACTAGATCTTGTATGAGAGATAGGCTTGTCTTCATCACATTGTTTTGGATCAAACAAGCTTAGGCATGAAATTGTAGGTTCTAATGATATAGAGCATAGTATGAGGAGGTCTAAGTCTTAAGTTTCATTCTCACCAAAATGAGAGATGCATTGCAAGAACCAAGAATGGCTTAGAAAGATGCCAAGGAGGTCAAGTAAGCCAAGTATCAAGATAACAACTTGTAACTCCTCAACCAAGAAAGTACAATTTCAAGAGAGAAAAGATGAGTCATAAGAGGTGAAAATCCACTTCTATGCCACCCCTCATGAGATCATCATCAATCCAAACCAACACATGTTGAAGATGAATGATAGGATTGCTTCTTCACCTTCTTTTAACATTTTAACTAGTTTCAAGATAGATGGCAGTCATAATGGACTTCCCACATGTCTGCCCTCTCTCTCTCTCTTCTCCATTCTTCTACATATACTCCTAAAAACATTATAAAGGATCCTCAAAGTTAGTATGGCAAAAAATTTCTAAAATTGATACTTATTAATGTTTTTGAAGTGATGTAAATTTTTTTTATTTAGTGTGTTCATGGTGAATTGTTGATTAATGATAGTATTTATGTTCAATCTCCTTGCATTTGTCCTCTTCATTCTTACCTCTTTATGAGTAATTTAATTTCTTGCAGGTCATATGGTTTGTATCAAGTGGTTATGCAAATATTTAGTGTGGGATACCTTCATTAGTGCCTTATTCTAGACCTCTTGATTGTCCCTCTTAGTTGATGTATCAGCTACAACCTCAAAATTGAAATACTTATGCTAGAGAACTATTTGAATTTGTGTGATTATATTCAGCCTTGTCCTAGCTTTGTTATCAACTCATGGTCAAGAAAAGGAGACCTACAATTTGGTGCATCACCCCATTTTTTGTTTGCTTTCATCTTTCTCTTTCCATTTCAATTACAATTTGAGTAGGTGTAGTGATAGTATAGGTGTAGCATCAAGGGAGATAACCCTCTCTAGAGGTTTTCTTTAGTTATAGGCCACCCATAGCCTTAGAGAGTTTTTGTTGTGTCAATTGAGCAAGGAGACCTAAAACACCTCTTCAAAGAGTGAAGCTCAAAGTGACAACAATTTTTGGCAGGCCCGATGGGATAAGAATTTCATCTACGAAGGATTTTTTTGTGTTATTCTTCAACATATTAGCCTTTGGAGGCATTTATACAAACACCAATAGTGACTCCAAGTTATTTACAACTAGTTTAAGCAGTCTAAGTGATTAAAGATCATCAATTGGTATGTATTTCAATCGTCTATTGTGTGAAAAGGCATATTTTGTACCTTTATATCAAGTTGAGAACATTTATGGCTTCACCTCAAGTAGCCTTGAACTAGTAATATACCAATATTCCTATAAAATTTACCCCCCTGTCAGCCCTACTCATGCTTCCAATCAGCCTTGACAAAGCCATGTTCCTTCTAATCAACCTAAAAAATAGTTCAAGGAGATAAGGCTTGACTTTAAAATACAATGTATGGATAAATATAGGGAAAATGGATATAATAGATATTAAGAGGACCTTGCATATCGGGCTTATATCCACCAATAAGAAGGAGAGTCATGGAAGAGATATAATGAAGCTACAAAAAAGCAAATGTAGTAGTTGTCCATGAGAATACAAGGAATTCAATCAAAACTCAATTACTTCCTCCTATTCCTAATTTTAGACAATGTTCTTCAAATGAGTATACTTGTTTTAATATCCCAAGATTTATGACTCCCAATCCTATGAAAGAGCCTATGTTTTTGGAGACTCCACCCATTATTCCTCAAGAATATTAAAATTCTGCCCCATGATAGCTTTCTTGGACCACTCCTTGCACACAAATCCAAAATCAACATGAGGAAAAGGTGGTAGAGGTCAAACCAAGAAAGTTTCCAAGTTTTGCAAATCCTTCATCCACCTCTCTAGTTAGAGTTGTTCATGAAGATCAAGTGATATCAAAAATTGATGGGTGGATTGCTGAGTGGAAAGAGAAGAATGAAACATCCCTAACACAAGTTTCATTTCCCCCTCTCCAAGAAATATTGAATGAAATTATCACTACCAAACCTCAAAATCTTAGGAGTGTCTCTTCAACCCTAAAACCAATTCAAGAGCATCCCATAATTCCCTACATTTATATTCCACCAAGTGGACCTCTTGCTTTCCCACCATCTCCCTTTTTAAATGAGGACTAGTTGTATGGAAGGCAAGTGAAGATCATCTAGGATAAGAAGAGAGTGTGTCAAGTGAATGTAATGAGGAGTTCATCATTGGTAGTCCTCAATAAACCACCAAATTAGGCTTAAGACGAAAAGAAAAAAAACTTTCTTTTTGGCATACTCTTGATGAATAAGAGGCTAAGTTTAAAACAAGGGACATCAACTCGCATGGTCAAGAGGAGGATACTCAAACTAATCATTGTTTGCATGAGAAAGTTCATATTGTTTTAGACCTGATGAAGTATAGTAAACACAATGAGATTGCTAAGCCTAAAGAAGAAGACACTAACTTTTTTGAGGAATTGTCACTTGGTGATGGGGGAAGACTTTGAGAGTGAATAAAACATCCAAGAGGAGCATGTGTTTCAATAAACTCCCTAATCAATTTGATATCAATTTGTAATCATAATCACAAGGAGACACTATTCACCATGAGATTATTACACTTGTTGAAGAGGCTCCTAATGATTTATTTGAGTGGGACAAGGATTGTTTTGAGTTTCAAGAACATAATAAATAAGGTGCAAAATTTAGTTCTTTCTCTATTTTTCATAAGAACACGTCCATGCCAACTCCCATGAAACCAAAAAAGGGTCTAAATAAGACACAAACAAGTGAAAGATAGATGCAAGACTTGTTTGAGGTCCTAAAATCAGGTTGTATGCTTTTACAAGGAGACTATAATCTAGATAAGGCTAAGAAGGGTAGTCAATTAAACATGTCATCCCAAAAATCTAGTTCCCTTGATATTGATTTGTTTGATGTTTTAAAATTTGGTTATCAACTCCTTGATCAGTTTTTAAACCTTGAAAAAGATGACACTCTCCCTCTAAGTGACTAAAGAGAATACCCCAATAAAGACTGGCATCAATACCTTGAGCTCATTCAAGGTATTGATACTTTGTGTAGGCCTACATCTCCTAGTGAAGACATTAATATAGTGGTTTTAAAAATTGGAGAACATGTTTAAGAGGATGTTGATCAAAGCATATCTCAAGAAGACCTTGATGAAGCTAGGGGGAAGTATTTGGAGCTCCTTGAAGAACTTGAACAACTTTCAGTAGTTGACAAGTAAAATCACATCTCTCAAGATGTTATACAAGGCCAAGATCAATGTTTAGGTGAGTCATTAGAGGCTGAAGTCGTAGTTGTTCCTATGAATCAGAATATGATCGCATTGAAGAGCTTTCTCAAAGATGAATAAAAGCATGACTTGAGTATTGATCTAAAAAAGAGTTTGTATATATAAGAGATAAGTTTGCTTTAGTTGATCCACTTTAAAAAAAAAACAAGGAGGTTGACAAGTAAGAAAAGAGTTGATCCAACAATAACATCTAGACAATAGTCTATTCTTAGTCTTTGTCAACCACATGCAGAAGACTTCAGAGGTTTTTATTTTGATCCATATGGAATGAATCTATTTTGAGCCTTGTATATAGTAAGTTATTTTTAATTTCTCCAAATGCTTCTATCACATGTTTTCCTATTTGTTTGTTGTTTCTCTTTTCCCTGAGTGCCTCATGGTATAGGTGTGTTTGTTTATTGTGTGTTGTGTGTTTGGGAAGGTGTTATCAGTTGTCTCACCTTGTTCTAAAGGCTTGTAATCAGTTTTCAAATCCTAAATCAGGTTTGTTGCTCAGTGTTCAATGACTCCATAGCCCAATGGATTGATAAGGCTACTGATCTAATTGTTTAGTAGGCTAACCAACCCCTATGAGTCACCAAAAATGTTGAGATTTTAGCCTCCCAGGCCAAAATTCAACCCCTACCATCCAAAACTTGACTATTGCATCAATTTATCTTCTAAAAGAGGTCTAAATGAGGTCTTTTACAATGCAATTTAGCAAGGTTTAAGGTAACTTTAGAAAGATTAAGATTGTTTTGCAAAAGTTAAGGTTTAAGTGATCCATGGTGAAAACAATGAAGTGGTGATATATCAAGATAGCATGGTGCTCCATGATGAATAAGTGGATCTAAAATCAAAGATAATGAAGTATCAACATTGTCTTTTCAAGCATTTTGAGGAGTTTAAGGCAATTTTGGAGATATTAAGGTTTCATTTGTCTTGTTATATTGCTTGTTATAGTGATGTAGTGTAACCCTTTGAAGAGACATCAAGTGTGGAGGTAAAATATCATGCATAGAGGTATTTTTTGGGGTCATTTAAAAAAAATTGAAGAGCATCTTATATATATTTTTTCCTTTACACTTGGTCAAGGTGTCAAAATACTTCTTTTCCAACATATATTCACCTTGAAAATTTATTTTGCTTATTGCTCTAACATCCAAATATAGCATAATGGTAGGACAAGCAGGAAAGAGGGATATTTGTATGTTATAATATCATTTTAAAATCCAAATTAGACTCCATGAATATTTGGTACTTAGATACATTAGGTTATTGTTCCAAATGGACAAGTTTCATAGCAAGAGAAAACATGTTCTGAAGAGATCATACAAGTTCCTACATTGGCTTAGGCATATTCAACTGATTAAATCATGGCACAAGGTGATAGGAACTCACTAAAACCTATTCCAACCTCACCAATATCAAAACCATGCTCAAAAAGAGTTCACGGGTCTAAACAAGGTAGAAACCTATTCAATATCTCCATCAGGTCATTGGCAAAGTGAAAAAAATCATTTTGATGAGGTTGGTTCATAAAGGAGGAGAGGTAATAGATAAAATTATATTATGGGATGTTGACCAAACCTATGCCCTTTACATCCATGGTAATAGTTTTAGGATAAGGGGACAAATCTTTATGAACCATCGATAACGAGTTAGCAGCCTCTAAAACCCTAGTGTCTTATTTTTCTCTTATTGAATGTGTTTGGGAGCTCATTGATGAAAATAGAAGAATGTGGGGAATCTTTTAGGGCCTAATAATCCCTCCTACATCATATCCAATTAAATACCCAATGCATGAATGAGTCAAATGTGAAGGTACATGTCTACAATGTTTAAAGGTGCAAGTTTTGGAGTTGTTTGACACTATTTAGATGTTTTCAAGATTATGAAAAGGTTAAAAACACATGGAATTCACATTAAATATTACATCACACCCCATTCCATGTTTCCACAAGCTTTTATCCATCTCCTAAATGTATTTCTGGCACTGTTTCAAATACACATATGTGAATGAGAGAAGAACAACCCTGTGGGCAAGCATATTTGATGTTTGATGAGCAATCCATTTGGAATAGGATTTGAGACACTAAGGGGGGAAGCATATAGGACACTAATAAATCATCCAATAGGTTTTTATAACCCATGATCATCTCTAACAGGAAATTTCAGGTGGTAGGCCATGAAGGCCATTGATATAGTGTTCTTGAACAGAGTTTCAAGTATGAGGAGACAAGTGCCAAACATACATTCAAAAATGAAGTATATAATACACTCTTTGGTTTTTTATCCTAATTTATCCTACATCAAACCTACTCAAATCATGTAAAGAGCATATGGAGGGAACCACCTAAAATAATCAAGAATTATATTTTATATGATAAAAATGTGCAAGTTCAATTTAATTTAAAATCACTTAAAATAAGCAACAATTGTTTACCCATGGCACATAGAGGGAACCAAAATTTTAATTATACACACTCCAAGGGTCATTTCACAAGATTAAAAAACTTAATCAACTAGGGAAAAAAAATTCCACACAAGTGGTATTACAAAAAATCATTGATGGAACTTTCTTGAGATGTGTCAACAAGGAACAACAAAAAAGGTTGTCCAAAGCCTTTCATGATCAATCACATGGCGAGAACTTCAGTTCACCCATCACAACCTTTAAAAATTTTCATGCTCATTATTGTTGGCCAAAACTATTCAATAATTCACAAGAATGGGTTTCAAAATGTGAAGCTTCTCAATATTTCATAAGAATATCAAACTTATAGATTTGCCTCTCTAGCCGGTAGTAATTGAGGAACCTATTTAGTAGTGGGGACATAATTCATTATTACTCTAAATAATCATTCAATTATAGGCCACTAATGTCACTCCTCAATTTTTATACTTCTTGGAGTGATCAGGAGGAGTAGATTAGGCCACAAGACCCTACTTCCTTTATTGGCAATGCTATGGGCATGTAGTACAACTGAAACTATTTTTGGGCCATAAATTTCTCAAAACTAAGAATAAAGTCATGATGTAAACCTTTTTGAGTAACCATTTACAAGTTACAAAACATATAAAAAATTAATTGGTAATTGTTTTGTATGGAATACTAGTTATGGAGCCCATAACAACTTGTAGCAACCCATAGCAAGCCTTGAAAACACATTGTTCTATTTGTACAAGTAATTCTAGGAGTTAGACCTTGAAACTAATATGGAATGTGTAATGAAATTTATAAGCTATCACAATTAATAACTTTGTAATTTACTATCCTTAAATTTCCCTAAAAACTGTTGTCCTAAAACAGGGTACACAAATAAGCTTAATGAGAGGGGCTTGATAGAAACCATACAGGACAATAAGCTAGAGATATGAAACTTTGGGTAGTTGTCTATGATGATGAACACATCAAGATTACAAAATTTTATATTTTTTCACTGTACGGATTTTGAGTACTACAAAGCCCTAGTTCAGGGCTAGTAAACCTTCAAATGGATCCACAGGGTGAACCAGAAGGAATTAAGACTCCAAATAAATTGTGTTGCTCTTGTCTTAAGTCCCTCTAAAAATTTGAGTAGTCATAGAAGTCCATTTAATTCATTAGATATTGACTATGTAAATAGAGCTTGTTGCCTTGCCTAAGCTTTTCACGCACAACCCATAGAAAAGTATGAATAAAACACTCAAAATTATTATGTAACTTTTCATATCTTCTTCACACCAATACGTTACATTTACCTTCTTTACTGATGTGATAAGGTCTATATATAATACCTGAGACTTACACAATCAATACCCTAAGCCATACAATCCAATCTCAACATATGTACATAAGTTTTAACATGCTCTTGTTGATTATATACCAGTCATGCACCTTCTCATAGCAATTTCACCTTAAAAACAATGCTTCAATATGGATCAACGTGGAAACCTAATTATTCAAAGGTACCACCACCTACTAGACATAACTAAATACCAAATATACCAATGTAATAAATGGGAACCAACATACCACATAAGAATTCAAAGTATAGTCTCGTCAATGGTCCTCCATGGAAGTTCTTGAGAAACATATTGCAAATTCTTCATCTTCTCATTACATACCTTTGTTCTACATTATTTTGAATCTCTATTCGAATACCATCTTCTCCACACATTACAATAATCCCTACAAACAATAACCCTTATGAAAACATGCAAATACCTCCTATCTTCCATATAAGGAAGATGTTAAACTTAACTCCTAAGATCTCTCAACCTCTTAAACTGATGCAACAACTCCTAGTATTTCTCATTTGATTTCAACAACCCTATAAACTTGTTATTCTCAACCCCTACGTTGAGATTCCAAACTTTGCAAGATATTTCATGAGGAAACAAACCTTTTATTTTCCCATTTTGACTCAACAACTTAGACAACTCACTCATTGACTTTTTTGACTCTTACCACACACATTTACCAATTGACCACACACATTAATTACATTTTACCACCTTCAATGTGGCTTTTCAACTTTGAAACATAAAGAAATATTTAATAACATAATTAGACTCCTTTTGCCTTCAAAACATCTCCTTGGTCCATGTTTGGTCTTATGCTCCTACATTAGCCACACTCACGTGTTGAAAGCCATAGATTATTTCACGAAATAGGTTGAAGTCATTCATGTGAGATCCACTACTTCGAAGTAGCCTTTGATTTCATCAAAAAAAACATTTTGGTCAAATTCAAAGTTCCTCAAAAGATTATTATCATTAATGCTTCTAGTTGTTAATCATCTGAGCTCATTGGGTTTTGCTATGCATATGGGATCTCTTTGACTCATTCCTCTAATTATTATCCTCAAGGTAATGGTCAAGTATAATCAAGAAATAATAATATGACAACCATTATCCACAAGCTTGTGGATGAAAATCAAGGAACTGATAGAATATAGTGTATGACACTCTTTGGATTGATTGTATAACACCTAAGAAACCAATAGGGGCTTTTCCTTTTCAATTGATGTATGGAATAGATGGAGTAGTTTACATTCCCTCGGCATTTCCAACTCTTCAACTAGCTCGATCTATAAAGGATGATGAATTCAAGGACTTGCTAGAAAAGAGATTCATGTATCTGACAAGATTGGAAGAAGAATAAGTCATGGTGGTTGATAGAATCACAAACCCATCAGAAGAAGGTGAAGGAGTTGTTTGATCACAATGTGAGGCAGCTTGATTTTCATATTAGAGATTTAATTTTCCTATGGGAGAAAAGAAGAGAATCGAAATGAATTCATGGAAAGTTTTATTCTTTGTAGATGGGACCTTTCAAGATCCATCATTTTTACAATAAAATCACGTATTACTTGACATACCATGATGAAACTCACCTTCCATTTCTCTATAATAAAAATTATTTAAGACAATAAAAATAATAAACTAAGTTGTCTCCTCCCAGATCCATAAGTAATTTAAGATTTTGGTGTGTTTCCTTTCCATTGTGTGTTTCCTTTTTATTACATGTTTTCATAATCCTATCTTGGTGTCTCAAGTCAATTTATTTTAAGTTGACCAACCCTATAACCCAATGGATGAGGCATTAATTTTTGAAACCATGAGGTTTTAAATTTCCCCTATGTAATTTCACAAGTCCATGTCCTCAACGATACTCAGTCAATTGTTATCCCCAAAATTTCATATCCCAAAATGAAGCGGTCACTCTGAGGTCAATATTTTCCAAAAGTCATTTTTATATACTTCATAATTTTCTTTTAAAAAAATAGAATACACTTTCAATGAACTGCACTCCTAGGTGGTCGGGCAAGCCGGACTCTCTAGGAGTGATGAATGTGAAAGTGTGCCCAAAATAGTGCCTAAGTGTGACTTCGCATTGGGCACACCCCTGCATCAGGTTCAGCGTAAACTGAGCCAAGGCGAACATCACATGCACGTACACTAAGGTGGTATCCTTCACTAAATTTTTAATTATCTCACTCTAAACGAATGTGTCGTGTATCCAATTGGCATAAAAGTTTTGTCAAAGTATAGTGAACTCTTCCTCTCTACCCACATGGCAAGAAATCTATGCCACTCCATCATTTGCATATAAGGAGGCAAAAATAATCCCAAGTACAGCCAAAATCTTCATCTCTTCGAGAACTTTGAATCCATACCAATTTTAGGGAGTTTTGAGCACATTTAAGGGAAATTTCAATCTAAAGGAAGATTGGCATATCTTGGGTGCACCAGAGAGTTTCATATAATCGATGTAACTCCCAAGCAGGGTATGTGGACATGAAAGAGTTTCACTCGTATGGTTGTGCACCTGTCAATGAATTTTTTTTTTTTAAGTTTTCCACTTTTTAATCTCAATACAATGTACATATTTAGTGTTCACCTTTAGACAACACAGAAATTTAAATAGCAGATAAATACGGTCATCAAGCGGTACATTGATGTCTAAGTTAGATAATAATGTCACTGATGTGAATTTCAAAATTCTAAAAAGGGACACGCATGCAAAGATGAGCGAAAATATGGGGCAATATCACTAGGACAAAAACCCCAACAAACATCTTTTGGCCATTAATGTTGGGTGGTTGAAGCATAAAAAAGAGGTTTGTAAAAGTTTCCAAAAAATTTATTCATATCTAATTAACTTTTGGATGTGATCATTATTCTTAATATAGTAGTTGGAAACAAAATTACTAGGGAATTTCACCCTTGGATGTTCTTAGCAATGAGTATTATTTGGAGCAGTAAATGATTTATTAATGGGAAAGTATCATCAATAATGTTTTGTATTGACAATTTGCCAATATAAATGTCATCAGGGCATTTTACATGAATTCTTATTTGATATATTCTTTGGTGGCTCAACGAGTGTACTTTGGTCTCACTAAATTATCCAATTTTTATCCTATGATCAAAGTGCACAAGTTTTACCCTCAACTTGTCCTAGAAGAGAGTAATAACTATTTCAAATGAGTCAATGATGCCTTCACCATGAAGTTGGTGCAAGTATTGAGAGAAGACTGGGGAGTAAGGATGTCAAATGAAGGTGTCAATATTGTAACTCAATATGGAAGGTTCTTCATCCAATTTAATAAGTTCACCTACATTAGGTTAGGAGGATTCAAAGTTTGCCCTTTCATACTTCCAAGGCTCATGAATGACAAAATTTTGTTGATAGAAATATGCAAAGAACTTGTTAAAGTTTAGAAAAGGATTAGAAAGAGGCATGTTTCAAGGGTAGTTTTCCCAATCTCACTGCGTCATTATACCTAAAAAAATGTAACAAACACCCAAAATATCAAGTCTTTAATGGTTCATTTCACTTTGTATCCTCACACAAGAAGGTCTTCCTTTGACAGTAAGAGTTATGCCAAGGATCACCTTGCAATATGTGCCACTTGTGTGCATGTACCTCATCTAAAAGACTATTAGGTAAACTTCACTGATGATTATGAGGTGTTTATGATAGATTGGGGTAACTTGAGTCTAAACTAGATGGAGGATTTCACCGCCACTTGGGTTCATAAGGGGATGGAAGACAGAGGGAGTGAATTTATTGAGCTTGTATACACCAAGAGAATCATGTCAACACCATTTCTTGTCTTGAATCGGTCCATCCAAGAGATCATGATTTATTGAGCTTGTATACACCAAGAGAATCATGTCAACACCATTTCCTGTGTTGAATTGGTCCATCCAAGAGATCATTGATCTGCAAGTTTGAACTTAGGCAATACTCAACATATCAATGTTGTGGTTCAATAAGAAACTTGTGGAATTCATAAGAGCTAGTAGCTGAAGAAAATATAAATCTCTAGTCCCACAAAAGAAAACTCCCATGCCAACATCTAAGGTGGCCGACATTGGACATTTTTGGATAATATCTCACACAAAAACTACTTTATGTGGAGATGGTGACGGAGAGGATCCAAACTAGCCTAAGCTTCTAAGAAAAACCTATAGATAAGGTTCCTCCACGATAGTAAACTTGTAGAGCAACAGACCAGAGTAGCCACAATCAATCTCTCCTCAAGAAGGTGGCGTTTCCTTGTTGATTGACAATACTACATAATACTATATTGCTTCTAGTCAGAGACTAACCAATAAACTATTGTAGGAACATTTCAAAGCTATGCATAGCAGAATTTCAACATCCCCACTTATTTTGTCATCTCCTCATATTTTGCCACCTCCACATTCTACACCACCAAGGAAGTCTGCACCACCTTTAACTTCAGTTGATTCAGGTGTATAGGTGGTTAATTCTAGTGATGCCTCTTTTAAATGGATACAAACACAACTGGGGAAGAATAAAAAGGCGGTAGATATAAACTTTCCTGATTTTGATGTTGTAACAAATCCCTTAGCCACGCCTACTCCAAAGAAATCCAAGACTACTTCTAGGTTAGACTTTTATTCATTTGGGGGCCAATTTATAGAAAGTGTATAGCCAAATGTAGAGGATATGACCATGTCTAACTATACCCTGAAGAGGATCCCATTAGGCAAAGTCATTCATGAGAGTGACATGCAAACGTCTGGAAAACTATCGAGTGAATGATCAAGAGATCTGAATAAGATGAGTTGACTTCGAAACAATTGTAAGATCAAATCCAACAAGTTGTTAGATATGTGGACGACCTCTTGAGCTTGATAAAAGCTCTAACAACATCATGATGGTCCAACTTAAATACATGGTATCAAAAAATATGCCATCTGAATTATAAGTAAATATAATAGCTATGGAAAGACTCTTGAGGCTTAAGTGGAGCAATAATTTTGGATGGGTTGAAATACATCGAGAAATGGAAAAAAAAAATGTATGAGAATATTGAATCAAAGTAAGGAAAATTGGATCAACAAATCAAATACCACCAAAAATATCTTGGAATATGGGAAAACATGAAGAAGGATAGAGGAAATTCCATCCACATATGTTGATGTGTTTGTCAAAAGGAGGAGTATTTGACAAAAGAGAAAATGATTTCACTTATGACTAGTTTGAGAGACTCTTGCACAAAGCTAAAGTCTTGAACATAAAATTGGAGATCTAAAGAAGCAATTAAAGATTAGTGATGAAAGGATTATGGATGCTTGCTACAATGTATGGAGTTTGTATTGTGACTTGACTAAGATAGTTTGGGATAGCATCTCATGAGTGTGGTAGAAGAACAACTCAGAAAGTTATCAAGGAAGAACTATTAAAGGAGGGTGGTTTCAATGTCTCCTCTATGAAACAAACCACTAATATTAGAATTTCATTGGGAGAGTTGAATACACAACAGATAGAATTTTTAGAAACTCTCAATGTTATGGTGATGATCGTAGATATATGGTTGATATAGTGTAAAAATACCATAATTCACATAAAGAATTCAATTATTGAAGATGTATAAAAGAAACATGATACTAAAGGAATATCAAGACAAAGGGAGAACTACATGACAGTTCAAATCCTTCTTCAACAAAGTCTTTTTAATATATATTTTGATGTTATTTTGCATATTTTCTTTTCCTCTTTTTATAATATTCAAAAGTGAATATTTTCTTGTAATTGTAATTTTTTTTTTTTTAATATATAAATGCAAAATTAAAATAGGGCAAAGAGAAGAAGAATAAGGGTCAATTCATTCCCTCCTAAAGCTATAAATAATATAAATAGATATTGTACCAGAGTTGTTTGATTCTCATCGAAATTTTACTTGGAAAGAAAGGAGAAGAAAACTTTGTGTTCATTCTTTCATTAAAAATTAAAGAGGAAATTCAAGAACTTTATGTCATATGGTTTTCTTTATTGATATTCAGTATTCTTACATTTAATATATGTCTATCTCCCCTCTTAAACAATACATGTTTTATTGTCAAATTATTTTTGCATTCCTTCCTCTAATACAAGGTACAAGATTTGTGTTTGATTTTTTATTTGTGACCCTTCATATTTCTTCATTTTCATCTTTCTTTTAAAGATACAAATCAATAAAATCTACTACACTATTCTACATATATATATTTTAGATAGTTTAGTTTTAATTTTTCTTAATTTTCAATAAAAAGAACCTCCCCAATAATGAGGGTCTTATATTATCTTCATTGATCTTTGTCATGAATGTCAAATATTTTGCCAACAATTTTAAAATAAAAAATTTAAATTTTATTTAATTTTATGAATTTTAAATATTAATTATAAATATATTTTAAATTATTTTAAATTATTATATAATAAATTAATTTGAAAAAATGTAATTTATATTATACATCTTACATATTCTTTATTCTTTTATGATCTGTATTTTTAGCTTTCGTTAAAGTAATCACTTGATTCTTTGTTTTATAGTCATGATTTTCTTTCTAACTCTACATACATTCCTTAAGTGAAATTGTTAGGGAGATAACTTAAATAGATAGTGAAAAGATTCCTAATATGTCCTCCACTCTTATGACGACCTTTTAGTCGACTGACCTTGCTTTTACAAATATATTCATATTAAAAATATAAATTAAGATTATCCTTATATGACTACACGTGGTATTTTTTACCATATTAAAATGACTTCAGCGTCATAGGGGGAGATGCTCTAAAGCTTTGGGTGCCTTTGATTTGTGAATATTAGAGAATTTGGTTGGATATTTGATTTTTTTAATTTTTATATTAAAGTTTATAAATGTGGGATCTCCAATGTCATAATGATTAATCCATTTTCCTATGTATTTGCTATCTTTAATAGTGGATCACTTTTTCTCCTAATCTTTCTAAATTTGTAGATTAGATTAAATAATGGACAATGACAAGAACTCTTTATATTAAATATGGGAATTATATATAATGTTTGTTGTATCTTACTATGTTCCATATTTAAATATTTTTATACGAAGATTTTTTTATTTCAATTTTATTTTTAGCTTATAAATTTTTAAATGTGAAGTTATGTCTTCTAAATGCTTCATTGATATTATTCATGTCTGAATAATAATAATATTCCTTACAAATGTTTGGTTTAAATAATACATTGAGAATTGATTCTCGATATGAATATTTAAATTTATGTAAGCATGAAAGAGTCTTTATCATTTTACAATCACATCTTGAAGCACTTTGAAAACCACCTTTTCGATAAAATTTGATTTGGACTTAGGCAAATAATCTTATTTTCTTTAGAGTTCTATGCAAATTCTCTTGACAATTTGGTCTGCAATTATATGGTCTTTATGCCAAAATGACTAAGAATTTCAAATGTTTAGATATTAAATTTGGTCAATTGTCAAATATTGTAATCTATCCTATAATTGCATAAGTCGAAGTACCATGTTTGATTTTTGAATTTAATAAGGCCTTTAAATTTTTTTGTTTTGATTTAAAACAACTAAGTCTATATAATATTCATTATAAATGACTTAGTCAATATTTGATCTTATGGCTCGAAAGTCAGAATTTGATTTATAGAGACTTTTTAATGAATTTATTTTATTTATTTATATGTCTGCAGTCAGTATTTCTGTTTGATTTGAAACATCATTCATGCTTATGCCTTGTTAGATCTTCATTTTTCAATCATTGGAGTTAGTCTATTTTCATTGTTTTGACTGATTTTCCTTCTCATTTTGCCTTGTGTTTGTTACCTTGTATTTTTTGTAGGTTTTTTCTCCCTGAGCCCTCTAGATGACCAAGATCGTGCCACATGGCACAACCCCATTCACTTGGGCGCTTGGGGGACTTCATGACTTAATTGATTCTTCAAAAGGATCCCGAAGCCACGTGGCATTTTTTCATCACTCCGCAGGGCTTAAGCAATTCGATAAACCCTCTAGGCTTTTGCATTAGTGGACATGGCAACATCCCATTGATCCACAATCCCGAGGCAATCCATACAATTCAGCAAACCCTTCGGGCCTCTAGGTTAGCAAGATGTCACCACATCACAGCATCTCGTTACTTCGCAATACTGGGGCGGTCCATGCAGTTCTAAGCTTCCAGGTTAGTGGGATGATGCCATGTGGCATCATCCTGACGACATAGAGACCTGGAAGCCAGGTTTATATTTGAAAGCCTCAAGGCCCTGGTGGTCAGGATTGTGCCACATACACGATCGTATTCACCAGAGACCTTAAAGGTAGGACTATGCAGCTAAGGAGTTCTAAGGGCTAGAATCACCACCCCATGAGCCCAGGACTATTAGATAATGGATATGTCCTGTGGGAGGTGGGAAAGTGACAAATTATTGTGTGGAAACGGTGGGCCCAAGAACATAAAGGCATAGGTGAAGGCTAAGCAAAGCAACGAGGAAATGTCATTTGGAAGGAATGTCGACCAAGGAGGATATGCAAAGCCCAATGAGCCACATAGATAGGTCTAGTCATCAAAGGATGCCAAGAAGCAAAGTTGACGCATCGTCTGGACATCAAAGCTGTCAAAGGTTGTGTATGAACTAGGAATTCAAATATATGGGGAGGCTCCAGACTTTGCAATTGGCAAATCAAATAATGGCATCACATCATGGCATGGTGTGCAAAAGGAACGGTCAGAGGTCCATAAAAGATAAAAGAGAGCTAAATGACAAAAGATTTGTTTTAAAGAGGCATGGCCTCTAATTGTAAAGGCATGGCTCAGCTGACAAATTCGTCAAAATCTCAACTGCATTCCTCCATCATCATTGAATATTGGAACTTCCCCATTAGTGGGTTGAGCTAGAAGACAAGGCCATGAGCTCCCTGAATTGCCTATTTAATGGGGTTGGATCACCATTGTAAAGTGGGCATTTAGGCATCAAACTGTTGCTAGATTGCACCAACCTTTCTTGTACACTCTATTTTCTTAGTTGCTTCCTTAGAGGATGATACTTTTTGGGTCAAAACTCTGGAAGAATTGCACTAGGATTACACCTGTCATTCCTTCTCTATTTTCGTTGGATTATCTGTGACAGGATACTGGTTGTAACCTAACACTTTGGGAATGTTGAATACATACTCGATTATATTTTGTTCATTTAATGTCTCTAGTCTTCTAATTTAGCTTGTTATTAGTGCTATGATTGTTAGTGTTTGTTTATAGATGATTGTCTTAGTTATGTTGTGTAGCAACTATCATAACTATTATTTTAGATTTATTCATGTTTTAATTTAAGCTTCTTCCATTCGTTGTGTGCAACATACGTAAAATGCAAGATAGGCGATATTTAGAATTGATTCAATAGATCAATGGCTTTCATGATTGTCTTAAAAAACTTTCCCACTAAGTGGCTATAAGTTTGTACAATTGCTAGACCAAGCACACAATGATATGACTGTGGCCAGGCATGCTTTCAATCTTGCAGTATCAAGAAGCTCGTTTACATCAAAGACACCCTCTCTTTTCTACCCTACCCTCTCTCTTTTTTAATTTTTTGGATGATGTCCTATTTTAATTTAGAATGTGAAATGAATTGCAGTGAAGCAAAGCTTATCGTTGTAGAAGTTGAATCAAATAGGCAACAATATTTAGATAATTAATTAGCAAACAAGCAAGTAAATAAATATGAAATGCTCATATCAATTGAACCCCCAATGGTAATAGTTGTTCTTATTAGAACACAAATGTACACCAAGAATTACTCGACTCTTACACCACTAACAAAGTCTTAAAATCGATGAGGACATTTCGTTCCATATATTGTTATCTCCCTTTATCCCATCAAAACAATTAATTTAATAATAATTTTTATTATAAATTACAAATTAAAACCAACAATATTATGAAAAACTTTAATATACACATACATATTTGAGATTTACAATTAATTTTAAAATTAATATTATAAAATAATTTTAAATTTACTCAATTTCATTTTAAGTTTCTTTAAAAATATTTTCACCCAACACTTCATAACTAAATAGAATTGTTTATTACAGTATACAATAGACCATACTTTTCTATTCCATATTTCAATATCTTATAATTATTTGTAAAGTAGGAATGTTTTGAGCATATTTTAGGAACAAATTAGACATTGATTTATGCTAGTATAAAATGGAAACCAAAAACTAGAAAATGAATTCTTCTCACCTCTAATTTCTCCATCAAATATTTGATGAGCTTTTAAGCGTCCAACTTGAATAGTTTTTGGATCGAAAACAAGAGCAACTGAGCAAATTTACATCAATCTTCCTTTTTTTAAAATGAACCCTACGATGAATGAAATCAAAGAGCACATGACAAGTCCCTTAGTCAAGGTGTTATGCACCTAATTATCCACATTAACCACCATGCATCTATTGGCATTGGGTGTTTCCCTTGGCCTATGGCAATGTATATATACACTCCTAAATGTTCTATTGTTTTGTCACTACTACTCATATTTATAATTTTGTTATAATTTTGGTATGTACCACTTTTGTGGTATTAGATTTTTTTTTAAGTTTTTGTGACCAAATTCCACTTCCAAATTAATTATACATGTCTTTATTCTTTTTTAAATTTTAACTTTTTTTACTATTTCACATATAAATGACTCCAAACTTTATCTTTTCACACTATTTTTACTTATTTTATTTTATTTTCTTTCATATAGTTTTATCCTTCTCATACACATCTTATCTTTATTATTTCTTTTTTTTTTCCTGATATTGATAATCCCAATACAAGAGAAGAGACGAGTGTTAAAAACATTTTGTTGTTCCTTTCAATAAAAAATCAATATGTATTACAGATTATACCATGTACCAAGCTATATATATATATTGGAAAACAATATCAAACATAAAGAAGTTTTTAAAAATCTTTCAATAGAATCAATGTCCAAAAAGGATACCGAGCATAGGATTGAGATGCAGTGAGAATTCACACTATTCCACATAAAACCATATAAATATTCCAATCATCAAATCGAGAGACTAGTAAAAGAATTGTTGGATTAATGAATTATCACAACTACTAAAATCCCTTACTAAACACTCTTATATTAATTTGTAAGAAAAATGGATCTTATCTTTTATACATAAAGTTTGAAAGGTTATAACCATTTTTTAAAAATTAAGATAAACGATTTTGAAGCCAAAATTATGAATCAGAAGTGAGGGTTTTGACAAGTCTTCCAACATATTACAACATTCCAAATTGTTGGGGGATCAAACCAACAATAGATTACAATTGTGACAGCAATAAACGCGGAATTAAATCAGATTGACAAGTAATTAGAATGATAATAGCAAGAACAAGAGATACAAGAAAACACCCTGAAAACTTGTATTAACAAACTCTTTACAAAATGAATACAATTGAAGAAAGCTTCTTTCTTCCACACCTCTCCTAGATGTATAGATCTCTCAATAGATCTCTATGCCTCAAGAGCTATCTCTCTCAAGAACAATCAACCGTCGGCCGATTCTCTGCCGACGTCGGCGTCTCTGCAACTCCATGTGACCGACGTCGGTCGCTCTTGACCGACGGAACAATGAAACAACATGAAACTAATAGTCGAAACAACATAAAACTAATAAAAAATATAACCATTATAAATAAATTTTATATAATATTCTTTAATGAAATATTAAATGAACTACGTGACGCTAGATATTTCACCAAGTTATATCTTTTGTCAAGATTTATTCATAATGAATACCTTTCCAAAACAAAATTTTGTACCTGTGAATGATTACAAGGTTATGCATTATCGATTAAACAACACCCCGATATGCTTCAATCAACAATGAATAATGCTTTCGACCATGTCTACGAAATATGGCTAGTTTTCTTTGACTACATCTTAATTTATTCTAAAAATTAGAAAGATCACCTTTCACATATTTAGAAGGTGTTAAGCATATTAGAGGAAAAAAGTATTACACAAAAAATTCTAAAATATAGTGTTCAAAAGGAAGAGATTGAATACTTTGGGCATATCATATCAACTCAAGGCTTGAGGTCGATCCTAAATAATTGAATATTAAATAATGGCTTACCCAAAAGAAGGTATATAAGTTACATGGATTTTTGGGTTTAGCTGGTTATTACGGATGCTTGATTAAGTATTGTGCACAAATTTCTATGAAATTGGGTAAATTACTCAAGAAAGAGTCACTCATATGGAAGGAAGAAATAAAAAAGAGTTTTACTAAACTCAAGGAAGCATTATCATCCATGCAAGTTCTTTGCTTCTTTTGATTTTTTCAAGCCTTTTATCATTGATTGTGATGTATCAAGAGTAGGAATTGCGTGACAATAATGCAATATGGGCACCCGAATTACTTTGGAAAGTCATAAATTGAAGTCCAGAGAAATTCTACATTCAACTTACAATAGAGAAATGTTTTTAATTGTGCATGTGTTAGAAAAATGGAGACAATACATGTTAAGTGGTAAGTTTCTACTTTGCATAGATCATGATACCCTCAAGAACTTGTTTTTGCTTTGATTTTGATATTTTTTATAAAAAGCACAGCAATAACCTTGTAATATATACCTTATTTTGCAAAGATGAAGAAGTATTTATTTATACCATTTTGTAAATCATTCCAAAATAAGTATAAATTGTTCAAACTATGTTAAGGATGATATATGTAGAAATATTATAGCTCAAATAACCAAGTACCATGAATTCATGGATTTGAATGACCTACCATAGATCAAAGCCCACATTTATTCACCACCTACCTTTAAATTCAATCATGTACTAAAGGTAAATCACAATTCTCTAGCAACAAGCCACATAGGATTCTTTAAAACTTATTACAATATAAGATCATTTTACTAAAAAGGCTTTAAAACGCTATATAGATACGCTGGAAAATGTGACGTGTTAATGACACAAGAGTGGAAGTGTCCAATCTCTCAGATTATTGCAGCCACTACACATCCCTTAGCACAAATGGTAAAAAATATCTATAGATTTCTCAGATGTTCACATGTTATCTAATGCATATGATCAAATCTATTGGTGGTTACCCATGTTATGGGAATGAGAAAAACAAATAAACTACTAAAGTTACAAAGAACTTATATTTACAATGTGTACAAATTCCATGGCTTTCTAATTTTCAAGTAATTGTAATTGGTCACGGTCACTTTTTCTCCATCAACTTCTAGCAAGATTTAGGCAAGCAAGTAGGGATTACCATGGCCATAAGCTCTCCATATCAATCACAAATAAATAGATGGTGAGCCTAACATCATTAATAAGTGTATATAATGCTACCTACAATGCTTTGTTTCTTATAAGTAGCGTTAGTGGTATAAGTGGTTATCTCATACAAAACGTTAATACAATACCACCTACCATATGTTTTTTAAGATGGCACACTTCATCACTTTAGATGGTTACAAACCATGGAGGATAATAGACTATATTGGTATTAATATCAAGTTCTAGCAGTTAGCCACCTTTTGAAAGATTTAAAAAAAAATGCATATACTTGAAGATAATTTTCAATTAATGCATCATCACATGAAAGAACAAGCAATGAACATAACGAGAATTTTAAGAGCATGATTGAATGTTCATATGTCTTTAACCATATAAACAAACTTCTTTTTAAAATAGTTGAAGGAATCTAAAACTCTTTCCAATTTATTATAGACCGTTTCAAATTCACAAAAATATTATTTCAGTGGCATATGCATTAGTTGCCCCACCCACCTCTAGGGTTCACAATGCATTCCTTGTTTCATGTTTGAAGTAGAAATTAGGTGAACATATAACTGCTCAAACTAAGTTACTGATCTTGGATGAACAAGGCCAACTTATGCTTGAGCCCGAAGGCATCTTGGACACTCATACGAGGACTCTACCTTCTTGTGAGATCTTTTAATATTTTATCAAATAGATGATTTTACACCATGACAAAGTTTAATGGAAGAGTCGATTGTTTGTTAATTAGTACCCTACTCTCCCTCTGCTTTGAGGCCAAAGTATTTGTATTTGTGAAGAAGGATATTTTATTAACTTTATTATCCCCTTTAAAAACCCTACTCTCCATCATTTGTACCCATGAAGAAGGATATTTTATAAACTTAATTATCCCATTTAAAAACCATTGCATCTATTAGCATGAAGTATGTCCCTTGGCCTATGGCAGTGAATATTTATACACCTTGTCACTCTATTGTTTTATTGTCACTACTCATCTATATATGCACACAAGCACACATGAATGTGTACGTGTATGTGTGTGCACGTGTGCATTTGTGTGTGTGTGTGTGTGCGCGCATGTGCATGTGTGTGTGTGAGAGAGAGATTATTTATACACCTCATGCATCAATGTTGTCATTATCAAGAAATTGAGCACTTCAAAAAAAGGTTTTTAAGTTGAATGGTTACACAAGTAAATAGCTAAAACTATCAAACAAACTAAAAAATATATTGATAGAACTAAAAGTAAGGAATTCTTAGCAAAAGGTCCAGTAGTTTTTTTGTCGTACATTGAAGGTATTTCCAACAAGTTAGCTGAAATACTAAAGTGCTAGAATATTAACTCCACATTCCTTCATGTTAATAAGTTATGTACGATGTTAGGGTATGCCAAGGACCATATGGGCCCTAACCTATACAACAAAGTCTACATTGTTACTGCTCTTGTGGTATCCCTTATATTGGAGAGACGGGGAGGTCTGATTGGACTAGAATTAAGGAGCATGCCGTTGATATTCATCTTGAAAGGAAAGAAAAATCGGCTCTTATTGAACACTCATGTAAGATCAAACATGCCATGAACGTTAAAAAATTTAAAATTATTGTCACAGAAAACCATTTCCAAAAGCATAAACTTAAAGAAGCCATTGAAATTAATAAACAACCTGATAATTTAAATAGAGATGAAACATTGGAGATTGATCATGTACAGAAACCTATTATTAGTGGTTCGTAGGGTTTAGTTATTTTACTTTGGTTATACTTATTCCACCCGCTCTTTTTGGTTGTAGTTAGGTAGTTGAATCACTTTTTAATAGGTAGTTTGTGATTCATTTAATCATATACCTTAATTGATCATTAATCAATATGAATAAATAGGTAGTTAATTAATTAATCCCAAAAGACTCATTTTAATTTTATTTAATTAAATGGCACTAATTGGTAGTTAATCAATTAATTTACAATTTGATATTTAATTTGTTAATATGAACATATAAGTTTGAATATTACATTAAATTTTCATATATTTAATATCAGAGCACTTATTTGATTCATAAAATATAAAATAATTTGTGTTTTTTTTTTTTTAAATTATTTTTAAATACATTTTCTTTAGTTTAGAATTGTTATGGGAGTTTTTTCACGATAGGAAACTTTAAGTAATGATTATTCTATTTTATATTTAGAAACTTCTAGCAACGATTATTTTTCTATAGTTTTTTAACAAGTGTTGGGTCTTGTTGTTGCACATATATTTTCTTTCACCTAATGAAGAATCATGGGTGGTGATCTGAAAAGTCGAGCAACAATATTGTATACACAGTTTTTCCAGACAATGAAATTGTTAAGAACAAAATTCACACCCTTTTATCGTATATAGGTAAGTCTAAAGAAACAACTAAGCAATGAATGAAAAGATAAATGTTAAACATATCATAGTGAATCCACATATATCCCAATACACACTATACATTAAAGGCGTAACATTATACAATTTAATCAATGTAGAAAATAAAATTAAAATTAAAATATGTTTCCCTTTTTTAAGGTAAACATAATAACAATAAAGTAGAATAAAAGTATTTTTTATTTTTAATGAAAACAAAAAACAAAAAAAGTAAAACCAAAAACAAAACAACACAGAGAGTAATTCAACATATAGATATAATAATAATGTGCACGTAATTCAACATACAAATATAATAATAATGTGAATGTGATATAAAAAATGAATTATAAATTTATTTTAACCAGCATTCACAATTGAACACGTCACGACCCTTACAAGGGCTTCTGACCCATTTAAAAAGTATAAATAGTAAATTGACTCTCGAAAAAAATTGGAGTTTGGATTTTAAACATCAAAATTGAAGTGCTCATTTATTTAAAAAATGAAAAAAGAAGTGCAATCTCATAAAATCGTCGGTCTAACAATTAATATATAACCATATGAGTATGAGTGTCGTTGGGAGTGGGGGAAAATGCACTTGTTGTTAATGTTAAATACAACTCCGAGTTCCCTGACACTGATGACACTGAGCAGACCACAGAGCTTCGTCAAATGTCAAGATAACTCAAACACCATGTAGAATTTAGAATTTAATACTCAAACTACCAGTGCCACTGACAGCTTATGGATTTTCCCTCAAATTCCAGTCACTATCACATACATTACACATATGGAGAGATATAGTATGTGCCAAGTCTGCATTTGTTTATTACAACGAAGTGATCTTGATGAGGGTCAAGGCATCAATGAGTCAAATTTTTGTTGTGTACAGTGTATGCTTGTTTAATTTCCCACTATCTATATTGTACGCTTATTTGTTGCTTTTGGATTGTAGCTTATCTTTATCCCAGATTTAGAAATCAATAGAAACTCGTTTGAACAAAAAAAAGTTGTGGATGGAATAAAATTTTGGTGATGAAAAAGAGTTTAGGGTTTTGAGGCCTTTCGACCCTAACTGTTTTTTTTTTGTTTTAAATGTGGGAAGATATTGCATAGATATCAATTGTTTTAGGTTTGTGAGATTTGTGGATTGTACGTAGAAAAGGTTGGAATATTGTGTTTATAAGGCCCTTTGACCTTGAATATTAGCATTTTTTTGGAGTGATTAGTGGGGGGGATCATTCGTTTCAATGTTGTAAGGCATTTCAGGGAGATTGGTGTGGGGTTGTGAAATTTCTAGATTTTTTGGTAAAAAAAGGTGGAAAATCTGCTCATTTGAGGTTTGAAATTTTAACATTTGGTGGAAAAAATGGTTCTTTAGGGGTTGGAAAATTTGGGACTAGGTCAAAATTGTGACTTTTGGCATTTAAGGTGTGGACATAGAAATTTGTGCTCGAAACAATCAAATTTGGATCAAAGTTGGGATTCATGTGCGAAGGAATTTTTCTTATGAAAAATTTAGATTTTAATGAACGCTGTGGATTATGGCCGTTGATGTATTGAAGAATTCATTTGCGGTTTTAGGGCTTGAAAATTTCAGATTTTGATCATCGTGGTTTCTGACCTAAATGTGTGGAAGAAAACTCTTTGAAAATTATAGGTTTTGATCATTTTGTGATTTCTTCGCCTTGAATGTGTGAAATAACTCTGTAAAATTTCAATTTTTTAATCAAACATTGATGTCCTCATGCCTTGAATGAGTGGAAGAATTTGTGCTTTGGGTTTTTCAGATTTTGATCAAAATCGTGCCACCCTCTAGCCTTGTTTATGTAGATCTTTTACTTTAAGGTGAGTAGGGCTCTAAAATTTTTGAGTGTTGCATCAGATTTGGAGCTTGTGAGTTCAAGGGAAGATTGTTGAAAAACTATAATTTTTAGTTTTTGGTCTTTAGAGTTTGGGTCTAGGCTAAAGCACGCTAAGGAGTGAGCAATGAGGTCGATGTTGTTTTACCCATTGTAACTTGTAGGTGCCTTAGAAGTCAGCATCCTCTACACTAAATGACCCCACCATGTTGTTAACAGTTTGAACATTGATTTGCAAAATGCACCATTAAACTAAGCAAGTAATTTCCTCCTCCATTGTCTTTCTAGCAAGATCTAAAATTTATGTGTGCACGTAATCATAATTATAAGATTTCAATCAATAGAGACCTCTCAAGAATCGATACAAATGATAAATGAATTAATTTCATGGAATTTGAACAACAAGAAATAATTATGAGTTAATTTTTTAGTAAATAATGGAGTACGAAAATGTTATCTTTGATTTTTGTAATGATGCTTGATCAACATCACTATGGTAGTCATTTTTTCAGTGAATCCAGTAAATGAATATTTTAAGCTTATGAAAGTTCGCAATTTTTGCACACTAGGTGCAAGACTATGTCAAATTTATGAATCAGAGCAAATCCCACCACTTAGTATTATATTCTACATGATTTCTACCTCATTTTGTCACCTAGCTCAGCGTAAAGGAGCTCATTCTAGCACTTGATATGACATCATCAACTCCTCATTCACCATGCCTTGAATCCTTTAACTTTTTGTTATCTCCTTTGACCATCATTGAACCCGCATCATGTATGTTGCTATCTAATTTTGCACTAGACCTCAGGTTCCTTATTCATCACACATAAAAACAGCTCCAAAGTCTATAATTTTAGTGACGTGTGTACTTAATTTATTCTTGTTAATTGAAATGCAACTGTTTCTTACAACTTTTCATCACCGAAAATAATTAATCTTCAATTTAAAATTAAAGCCAGCACTTCAAATTTAAGCATTGATTTTAAGCCCTTCAAATTTAAGCATTGATTTTAAGCCTTTTTATGTGAACGTGTGGAGAACTACCTATTTACTTATGATTAATGATTTTATTAGCTTGAAGCATCTGGGTTTGTTGGAGCACGATACCTTCTTCTCCTTTGAGCGGAGCAGTGCGTCCAATACCCTAATTGCCTTTCTTTTCTGTGTTTTTTGACTCCCTCCTCCTCCTATATCGTTTATGCAACAAAACCAATGTGAATCGAGATTTGGCTTTAGCGATGTTGAAAAACCTTCATGCGGATCCGCTCCCGAGCCTCCCGTCACATCCAGTGTTGCCGTGCTTCCTGCTTCGTTGTCTGCTATTCCTATTGACGATGGATCTGCTTATTCTCCAAAAAGTCTTAACAATGGCGTCGCCTAAAATGGCAATCTTCCAAGATTGGGTGCTTTGGTTTATCCGTCGAGCTACAGATCCACTTGGGCTTTTCATAGCTTCAGACCCTTTTTTATCTATATTTACAATGATGTTGATTTTTTTTCAAACACATCCCTCTCGAAAGGCAAATGGCATTGTTGCGAGACCCAATTGTAGGGTTTCACCTTCTTCCTTCCCTTCATCCCCAGTTGGGTGGTTCTTTTGTGCCATCAGATCCATCGATTAAGTATCTCTTCAATCTCTAACCCTAAATAGTTGGTTCTGGAGAATTTTGTTTCAGTCATCTCTCCGCCATTCGTGTTTGGTACCTTTGCTCTGCCTTTTGGGTTGGCTAAGATTGAATTTCAATCTTATCCTTCTCCCCTCCCATCCATGGGCTCTACGAGTTCATCTCAACGAAAGAATTTTTTAGAAATGATAAGGGTGGTGTTGTTGAAGCAATCGGGAAGATTAGAGAAACCCCGAGATTTCCAGTTGTCACAAAGAACCATCCTGCTGCTTTTCCCACCATACACGGACCCAAAACTGAGAAAATCCTTGTATTAGAGATAGGTGCTAAAGCCATTTTAGAAGAAGAATATTATACAAATTTGGGGTTCGTCTGCAGATTTCACAAGTTGTGGCCTTCTCTTCTTGATTTGCATTCATGGATTTCGAAGAATTAGAAACCTCTTTTGTTTTAGGAACTTTTCATTTGTTTGTGCCCAAGGCTGTTTTATGGTGGTTTGTCGTTCAAAGGAGGGCAAATAAGTGCTTCTTTAATCAGTTCCTTGGTCTTGGGAAGCGGCAATTCTTTCCATGAAACCTTGGTTTCTTTAATCCTTCCACGCTTACCTTTGTTGTGGCCCCTGTTTGGGTTAAGATTCCAAACCTTCCTTTGCATCTATGGGGTACTGCTAGCTTAACTGCTATTAGCAATACTTTTCTGGAAACAACTCTTAGATCCTAACATAACTTTGTTAAGTATATTGTGTGGTTTTTGTTATCACTCAAAATGTGCCCCTATATGTGAAAAACTTTTGCGCATGTTGGGGAGCGGCACTTTTGTGCCTAACACTTTGGATCTGGGGTCTCGTCATAATAATGTGATCGTCCTCTAAGGTGTGGGACTCTTATGCTCCTTGGGACGAACCTCCGGAATACGCTAACTTCCTTCTATTCTAAATGCCCCTGGTTTAGGATCAATCCATAGACCTACAAAGAGGAGAATGAAATCTACAACTAGCGTTAAACCTAAACTTGACAAAAGGGAAAAGGGAGAAAAAAAGGTAAGAAGGTTGATAGAATGTAAATACCAAGAATAGAGCGAGTGCCTCAACTTCTTAAAGACACAATAAGACTAACAAATTGGATCCCAGATCTTCAAATCAGGGGCATTGCATAAGTGTTTCGTATTGACGTAAGGGAACACAGTGCAGTGTTTGGAGGGATGACAAACGGTCCACAGATAATGCCTACATAGACCCGTGTATACACAACATGAGACTTGCAGAGACTTTTGGTTTTGCGCAGAAGTGCGAAGGGAGGAGAACAATGAGAAAGACGAACATCCACAGACAAGGTTCAACAACCATGAATGCACATAGAACATAACATAAAAAAAGTAAATCAGTGCTTATTAATCTCAAGGTCCAAGACAATATTACAAACTCAAATAGGCAGAGCTTTGTTATACTAGGTGAGGGCTCTTGGAGGGCAAATTTTGACAATGTTATGATGCCTAGAAATGTAGATCGTTTTACAATAAAAATCAGGTTTTATATAGCACTAGGCAATGCCCTGCATAATCAATTCGTCGTTGGAGGTGGTAGATAGGAACTTGAATTCGAAACGGCGCCCAGAGCTCGAGGTTGATTAAGAGCATCAAAATCTTCACAATAACTAATACAAGCCATGCATATTCAACCTGGGTTTGACAATTTGATAATGGAAGTCACTGGAAGGTCACTTGTGGATCCATGTGTGCATTTGAGAATGAAGGGCATCTAAGCAACCAAGGGTGGCGCGTGATCATGCTCTGACACTCTAAAAACGGCCTTTGCATTTAATTTTGTTCGACTCTGGCCCCCTCGACGTCCAATCAGGGTCAGCAACCATCCTTATTTATCGCTGTCACCTATCAATCCACTTGGACTACCCTGTTGACATGGGAATGCACAAGTATATCTTTGGGTTCTGTCATGCTATCTTGCACACACAATAGGGATTAGCAAGCACACTTATCTTTTGGGGACCAGGGGCGCATTGAACTATGTGCACTAATTCTGCGCAGATGGGAGAGCACACTGAAAGTTGTGCAGTGAAGCTACGAGTTTGTGAAGGGCTTTGAGGGGGATCTTTTGCGGAAATGCACAAGTGCTAAACTCCTTTTACGCATAGTCTATTTTGATGGCCTTCACAATCTACACCTTCATCTGGTACTTGCACTGGTTTGTGAAGGAAATGGTGCACAACCTAGATCACAGTGTATGTTTTACAAGGGCACAGATGTGAAACTCAGTGACTTGGCACGAGACTTTATTTTTTGAGTGCAAGGAATTCTTTGAATAAGAGTGCACAAAAAGAATGAAAATGTTGAGCGCACTCTTCATGATTGGGAATTACTCCCTACGCACTTCTCTCTTTTACTACTTGAAGTTGGAGAGACCAACGCGCTCTGACTTGCACATTGTATTAGTGCGATGATCTTTGCATGGGGCACATGTTGAAAACTCCTTATAGACGCAAATCAACACTTAGTTAATGTGCGAACCTGTGTTAACTATTGAATGCAGGCGCAGATGGGAAGCGTCTGCGTACAGACTTGCTTTTATAGAACTCGACACTGCACAAGTGTGTGACTTTTTCTGAAGTCCTTATGAGTTCGGCGCTTGCAGGGAGGGGTGACTAGGAGAGTCAACAGTCACCACTCCCTAAAGCTTGGGGACCTTGCACACATGGCTTGCGCACACATTTAATTTTGTGTTTAACATAAGGGCACGAAATATTTGTTTAGGACGTGCAATGAGACTTTCTTTGTAGGTGCATGTCGACACTTAACTGAGGTGCTGATTTGCACCGACTATTGTCCTTAGATGCTTGCAAGGAACTTCCGCACACAAGCCTATTTTTGAGGGACCCGTCACTATGCAAGCATGAAATCCTTCTGCGTATGTCTTATGAACTCTGCACAGACTTGGGTGACCTAGAGCGTCAACACTTTTGGCAACCTCTGAGGACCGCTTGCCTACTAAGCGGGGGCATAGTGACCTTTGAAGTGATCCATTGGGAACATAATTGTTGAAGCTTGGAAGATTTGTTTGCTTGGAAAGTACGATTCTTGCGCACGCAATAATCTTGCTTTGGCTTTGTGTGCGTGTCTCTACATGCTCCTTTTACTAGATGCTTTTGTGCACTTTAATCCCCTGATAAATCCCTGGCCTACTATTAAAGAACTAGACATGCTTTTAAAAGATGGTCGGGAAGGGTAGTCTGCCCGGGCTCCCTTTTGACGAATATCTCCAACCAACAGTACACAAGGTTCTCATCTAGGTGGCAAATGTCTTCAAAACTAAGCTAGTCCCTTACGAATTTCACCGTGCCTAGTCGCGCTCTTTGCTCACGCTGAGCCTATTGAAACTCGGGAGGCTCATCCCTAGTGTTTGGGAAGCTCATGAACTTAGTGAACTACCCTTGTCGATTTCCCATGTACGTTGGCCCATTGGGACACGCTTCTTCTAACTGTTATGACTTTGTTCGCGCGTCCAATTGGGCTCTCAGATCATTATGTAGGTCTTCGACAATAAGTGGCTCACTGCGATTCTTTGATCCAACTATAACCTCGACCCTGGGTTGCTCCTGCGCCTTTGAAATATTCTCAGGAGGGCTCGAGAGAAGTGCGAAGACGAAACTCCTTCAACAATTTCTCCCTGTGTCTTGGGCGAAGTTGGTTTGATTTGGGCTTCGAACTCTTCAACCAGTTCATTGAATTGTCGCCACAAGCCTATATGCTCCTCCTTTCATAGACAATGGATGGCCGAGATCAATCCTTCCAAATGGCCTCTTGGGCCAAACTCGTAGCATACACCTGCCCAATTGTCAAATGGGCAAGCGTCTATCCAGCCGGTATAACCATCTCGTGATGGGTGGCTACATCATGCAATCGTGATTGTGCTTACAAGTTGATCCCAAGCTAATCAGGGCCTTCTTCCTCTTGAAATGCGTACTCCTCCCGAAAGTACCGCTTACTTTCAATGTCCTCTTCTATCGCACATGGTGGTAGCTACTCAAACAAATTGACAACCCCTCTCTCCTCTTCCTTGAACTCTTCGCCCTCATCCTTCTCCTGCGACAAATCTGATCCTTTTGGCTTAATGGCGCAAATCGTGTTGCCAATAATTATCTCTTCCTCATCCTCACTTGAAGTACTCTCCTCTTCATCTAGATGATCTTTATTTGCTCCCCAAACAACCGAAGCTCCCTCGAAAAGGGAGATTGTGGGAGGGCAAGAGGCTTTAATTGGTGGAGTGGCCTTAACTAGGTTGGGCATCCTGAAATCAAGATGTTGGGTCCAAAAGGGCTGCCATGATTGAGTAGAAGGCTTTTGAGGAAGAATAGGCTTTTGAGTTGGCACGGGCACAGGCTTCTCCATGGAAGGAGAACTTCTAAAACTTGGGATTTTAAAACTGGGAGGCCCACTTGAGAGTTCAGATGGATTACCCTACATGAAGCTAGGGACTTTGAACGTGGAAGTTTCCCTCTTCATAGGTTGGTCTGTGTTCACAGGAGAAGCTTGCTTGAAGTTGGGGATAGAAGGTGTTGCTTGGGGTTTAATTTCTTGTTTACTTGAGCAATTGACATAACTACTCTTCCTTAATTGTGATTTGTCTAGTCAAGAATTCCTCTTCATACCCTTTTTGTTCCTTCATCTCCTGCTGGTGGATGTAAGCTTGGTAAGTAAACTACTCCTACTGCCTATTATATTCAAGCTCCTTGTCAACCTCCCTCATCTGTTGGGTGAAGCTCAGCACGATGTCCTTGTTGCTTTGTTGGGGCTAGTTAGAGGGTGACAATGTTGATTAGGAGCAACATAGCTTTCGCAAAGCTAGTTGGATGAGCAAGCGGCCAAAAGCGTTGAGTTGATGTGGTAGAGAGGCAAACATTATGAGGAGGTAAATATCTTGCTGGTCCACGACAGTCTTCAATGAAACCAAAAGTACTTTCAACCAGATATGGTAAACGAGATTGTTAAGCAACAACATTTTCGTGAAATGGGGGAGGAAATGACATTTTTAAGCACTCGCGCTGCTTAAACTAGTAGATGTGACATTTGGATTCGCCATATGCTCTGTAGAGTGTCTTCAACACTTGAATCGCTAAGAGTAGCACCAATCCCCCAACCAACTTTTGAGCTTAGTCCCACCGGGCATGCCAGAAATTGTTATCACTCAAAATGTGCACCCGTGTATGAAAGACTCTTATGAACATTGGCACACGGCACTTCCAAGCCTAGTGCCTTAGACTTGCACGCTGGAAAGTGATCTGGTGTCTTGTGGTAACAATGGGATCGTCCCCCAAGGTGTGGGACTCTTGTGCTCCTTGGAACGAACCTCCAGAGTAGGCCGCTTCCTTCTATTCTAGATGCACCTAGTTTAGAACCAGTGCATAGACCTATAAAGAACAGAATGAAATCTACAACGAGTGTTAAACCTAAACTTGACAAAGGAGAAAAGGGAGAGAAAAGGTAAGAGGGTTTCTAAAATGTAAAAGGTGATGCACTAAGAATAGAGCGAGCGCCTCACCCGCTTAATGACACAATAAGACTAACATATTGGATAACAGATCTTCAAGCCAGTCGCACTACAGATAACACTTATGCAAACTCGTGTATATACATCATGCGACATGCAAAGACTTTTGGTTTTGCATAGAGGGGTGAAGGGAGGACAACAATGAGAGGGACGAACATCCATAGATAAGGTTGAAAAACCATGGATGCACACAAAACACAGAACATAAAGAAAAGTAAATCATTTCTCATTAATTTCAAAGGTCTAAGGCAATATTACAAACTCGAATAGGTAGAGCTTTGTTATACTCGAAGAGTGCTCTTGGAGGGCAAATTTCAGTAGTATTACAATGCCTAGAAATGTCAACCATTTTACAATAAAAATCAGGTTTTATATAGCGTTGGGCAAGGCCTTGTATAATCAAAATTCATCGTTGGAGGTGGTAGATAGGAACTTGAATTTGAAACGACACCCAGAGCTCGAGGTTGATTAAGAGCATCAAAGTCTTCGCCATAATTGTTACAAGCCTTGCTTATTCAACCTAGGTCTGACAATTTGATCATGGAAGTAGCTAGAAAGTCACTCGTGGATCCACGTGTGCGTATGAGAATGAAGGGCATTTAACTAACCAAGGGTGGCATGAATCATGCTCTTACACTCTGACAACCGCCTTTGCATTTAATTTTGTTTGGATTCAGCCCCCTCAACGTCCAACTGGGCTCAGCCACCATCCTTATTTATGGCGAACACCTATTAGTCCACCTAGACTAGCCCATTAACGTGGGACTATGCAAGTATATCTTTGGGTTCTGCCATATTATCTTGCACGCGCAGTAGGGATTAGCATGCACACCTATCTTTTGGGACCCAGGTGCATATTGAACTATGCACACTAAGTTCTGTGCATATGGGAGTGGGCAGTGAAGGTTTTGCAATGAAGCTGCGAGTTTGTGAAAGGTGTTGAGGGAGATCTTTTGCGGAAATGCACAAGGCCTAAAGTCCTTTTGTCCTAGTCTCTTCTGATGGTCTTCGCAGTGTATGCTTCATCTAGAACTTGTATTGATCTGCAAAGGGAATGGTGTGCAACCTAGATCACAGTCTACATTTTATAAGGGCGTAGATGTGAAACTTTGTAACTTGGTGCAGGACTTCATTATTTGAGTGCGAGTAAGTCTTTAAATAAGAGCACACAAGAACACTGAAGATCTTGAATGCACTCTTCATGATTTGGAACTGCTCCCTATGCACTTCACTCTTTTACTGCTTGAAATCGAGGAGACCTGCACGCTCTGACTTGTGCACTCTATTGGTGCAAAGAAGGATTTTTGCATGGGTTGCGCATTAAAAACTCCTTATAGACACAGATCAACACTCAGTTGATGTGTGAACCCATGCTGACTATTGAGTGCAAGGTGGATGAGAAGCATCTACGCACATACTTGCTTTTAGGAAACTCAACACTATGCAAACGTGCAACTTTGTAAAGTCCTTATGAGTTCAGTGCTTGCGGGGAGGGGTGACTTGGAGAGTCAACACTTACCACTACCTGAAGCTTGGAAACCTTGCACACACGACTTACACACGCATTTAATTATGTGTTTAGCATAATGATATGGAAATATTTGTTCGGAGCGTACAACGAAGCTGTCTTCGTAGGCGCATGTAGACACTTTGTTGAGGTGCTAATATGCACTGACTATCATCCTCAAGTGCTTGTGGGAAATTTCTGCGCGCAAGCCTATTTCTAAGGGACCCATCATTGTGCAAGCATGAAATCATTCTGCTCAACGTCTTATGAACTCTGTGCAGACTGGGGTGACCTGGAGGGTCAACAATTTTGCTAAGGAGATTGGTCTCAAGGTTGTGGATAGAATCCGGAAACAACTGGATTATGAGGGGGTAGCTTTCAAGTGTAGATCTTGTTATGCTCATGGACATTTGGCGACTTGTTGCCCAAAGAAAAAGGGTTTGATCAAGAACATAATACCATGGTGGAAAGGGAACTAAATACCATCACAAGGGAAGATTGAATCTAATGATGTGACTTTGAAATCTCTGTATGATAATATCAAGGTTTTAGAATCTCTGAGGCAGCCAAATACAATGTGTCCCCCTGAATCTTCTATTATTCCTTCCTCAATTTCCTCTTTGAAAAATCTTGTTAAATCTATGGATTGGGCATGGTACTTGATCTAGGGAAGGGTTTTTGTTCTTTACATGGAAATTTTTCTTATGAGACAGGACTTTCTTGTAAGTCATTCATTTAGAAGATTCTAAAGGATGGAATTGGTCAAAAAGAAAAACAATGCCTCAGAGTATGAAATCTAGGAAAATGAGCCTTAGATTCACCTAAGGAAGTTGGTTGCCTAGATTTGCAATGGAAGATATCCACAGTGTTTGGTTGTTTTTTCCTTTGGTCATTGGTTTAGGCTAAGGGTGTGGGTGTTTGCTTTTAAACATTGGAATTGATTTGGCTTTTTGTTGCAAAAACCAGCTTCCCTATGGCTCTCCTATAAGCTCGATTTGATACTTGCTTGTGTGTTTGGCTGAAAAAACAATTTGTGTTTGTTGGATTTGGGTTAGTATAGGGGGGTCTTTGGACTCTGTCTCCTTAGCTTAGTTGCTGCGGAAGTTAAGTCCTTGGACTTCGGAAAAGATTACTTGGCTAAACTCCGGTTGGGATTTCTATTTTGCTTATGCAAAAGAATGCTTTGTAAGTAGTTTTTTTAAGGTTCTTTTTAATATAAATAAATAAATGGACAAGGGTCCCACCCCTCTTATTTATGGATTAAAAAATCTACCAAGTTTAAAACACAACCTTTCTTGAAATATGAATGAACTTGTAATGTTTTGGGAACACTTATTAATATCGTGGTTATAAAAATCAAGGTTGTGATTCCATTATTTCATTTTTACACTGAATTTGTATTTCATTCCGTCTCATTAGTTGTATTTCCCTATCATGCTACATCCTTGCTGTCCATTTGATCATATTTAGTAAACTCTCATAAACTAGTGAATTTTCTCTCTTGGTCTAATATTCAAGTTAACACGGTCGCTGTAAGTGATTTGTTTTCTTCTCTTTGCGTTCTCCATAATAGGTGGTGACTTGGCCCTAAATTTGAGCTGATATTAAATGTGATTATGCTATAATATCACTTGTTGATTTAATTGTATCTTGATAGATAAAAAGATGACAAAGGATTCATATCTCTATTTGTCACTTCATAGAACATTTTTTATTATTACTTCTGTTTTATAATTTACCAAAAAAAAAATCCATTGAAAAAATTACCACTATAGTATCTAATAGTGTCATTTACAATGACCTCTCTTACTATTACAGGTAGCTTGGAATAAACAAGTTCAAAAAGCTTGAGTAGTCCACTCAACACTTGTTCATTTTGATAAACATGTTACATAAGCTTGAATGGCTCACTTGGCACTCTTATTCATATTTAATTTACACAACAAATATAATACTATCATAGCATGGCCAAAATTATGTATGTACTGAAAGATGGCCTGTTATGGTTTATAAACAAATTAACATTTTAGGTGTTTTACGATTGCAAAAGTAGAAGGATTTTTGGGATTGCCATAATGCCAAAGGAAGGGGAAAACAGAAAGCCAACTTGTGTATTTCGTCTTTTTATTGTTCAAGATTTCAACTTTGCCACTTGTAGCTTTTGCATGGCTTTTCTCTATCCAATAGTCTTGCTGGTAGTCTTTCAAAATGCAACTTTTACTGAAATTTCTCCTTACATTGTCTTTTCTGTCTGCTATCAATTGTGTTTTACAGTGATTTTGTTGATGAGTGCACCCAAAATCAACAGAATGGCTTATTCGCCATTTTCTATCTTGTGGGTTTGGTTACTAGTCAAAATATACAAAAAACACAAGTTTATAGGAAAATCTACAAACTAATCATTCCATTATTGTCTATCTAACTCGACTCTCATATTTTTAAACAATAAAGCAAGAATGTTTCAACTGAAATAGGAAGGCACGTGGATAGATACCAAGGTTGACCTGAAAGCGTTATGGAATATAGTTCAACAAAGATGCATGGCAAAAGTCAAACTATATCACATTTTGGAACTCAGGTCAACTTCATTTTCAAGTAAAAATGCATATATAGCCAATTAATTAAGGAATTTTACATACTTTACATGACTAGAGAAATCAATATCTATTACTGACTAGAGTGCCATAAATAATAAGGTATGGCACATTTTGTCGCACCATGTCAACTGGAATAGCAAAGTTTACTCCAGAAGATATTCCTGATCCTGTAATTAACATATAACATTATTAGAACCAAGTAAAATATAATATTTCTTTCATTTGTGAAATATCTAATGACGATGAACATCATAACAGAAAAGAACCCTTTTCCTAAGTATTTCTACCTGTATATATTTGAAATAATATAAGGATATGATACTGATTTTGTAAAATATTTTATTTTTTATCTATGAACCCTCAAGTACAAGCTTGCTAGAATAAAAAGAATCACAATTTGTTGTTCTACTTCAATTTTACTTCAAAATGACTGCAATTTTATTCAAATGACTTAGAATTAGTGCAATACGTTGTTGGAAGATATAAAACAGTACTTTCAGAACTGAAAAATGAATGCAAGAGACATGAACAGAACACAAACATGGAGACATAGGTAAAGGTTTTTGCTCAAGAACCCTCGGGATGGGGAAAATCCAGTTGAAAAAGGCACTTGCTCTACTTCCTATCGTCTTATGGCTAAAGACGTATTGCAATAAGATTATTAGAACAAGAACAACAAAGTGCTATCTTGCTCACTCAATATTCTTTCCCTGTTCCTTTCTTCAATCCTTCTAACAAACAACTAAACACCAACTCTATTCACCAATGGCTTCAATGTATGTGTCTTCTTCTTATCAACCTTGGAGATGTCCTTCCATGCACTAAAGGATCTCCAACCATATTAGAGTCTAAAGAGACACATGTTCTGTCAATACCATATATGTACGGTTACTGCATGTGAAACCATCAGTTAATACAAACCAACGGTTTTGAAACCACCTTGGCAGTTAAATAACTGCCACCCTACAAGAACCAATGGTTACGTAACAACCACCTGCATGAATCCACAGTTTCGTCACTGAACTTGGAACTCTCCCTTTGAAGCTCTATTGATGATTGAAATCGAGTTTCAATCTTGTTGTTTGATGAATGGATTGATTTTTTGGATCCTTATTGATCATACCTCCTTTGAGTACCATATTGCTTGCCTTGATGTCTTCTCTTTGAGGCCAACCTGCCAAATCTCTTGTGGTCCCCTACGAATTTCTCTGACTTTCCATTGCAACACTACGTCCTCCTCCAACTCTTGCGTGTCCACAACTACGTCTTCTATAGATGGTAGTAATTGTCCTTCTTCCTCATCTAGCATGCATGGTTCATACAACTGCAAATTCTCCCATTCACAACTGAATACATTCTCATGAATGAGGGTAGACCAAGTCTAAAAATATTCTCTTTAATTTGCTCCAAGATGACAAATGGGCCATACCATAAAGACTTGAGCTTTCTAGCTTGTCCTTGAAGTTTTTCCTTACTCAAGTAAAGCCAAACCTGATCACCCACTTTGAATGTGTGCTCCTTCCGGTGTTGGTCATGCCTAGCTTTGTACTTGGCTTGAGATTTCTCCAACTGATCCTTCACTTTGAGATGGATTTGCCTAATCCTCTCAATGAAGTTTTCTGCCCTTGTCTCCTCTGAATCTTGCTTCTCTACCCCTGCCTGTTGTTCCATTGCAACATCAAAAGGATTAGTTGGCAAATAGCCAAAACATGCTTCAAAAGGTGACTTGTTAGTAGATATATGTATTTCCCTATTGTACGAGTGTTGAATGTATGCCAAGGACTCATCCCAAGTCATTGGATACTTGCTGTTATAACCTCTTATGACTTGCACCAAAGTCCTATTGACAACTTTTGTTTGCCCATCGATTCGGGGGTGGAACATTGTGCTTCATTGAATTTTGGTATCCATCTTGCAGAATTTGGAATCTCTGTCTAAAACTATAGACTTCAGTAATCGAAAATGCACCCAAACATTAGAAAATAAAAGTTCAGTTGCTCCATGCCTTTTCACTATTTTCTTATATGCAATCCAAAAACACATTTTGCTTAACCTATCTACAACAACATATAGATAGTAATCCTCCTACAAAATCCATATAAATGCTTTCCTATGGTCTGGTAGGTACAAGTAGTGGCATGCACAATTCTTCTTTCCTAACTTTAGGCTTGTTTGTACAACATAACTTACATCCTCTAATTAATTTAAATACTTCTTCTTGCATATTGGACCAATATACATCTTTGCAAATGAGCCATGGTCTTACCAACAACAAAGTGTTAGGAGGCCTTTGAAGTATGTGCTTCCCTCATCAAAAGAAGTCATTCCTCCTTTGGCACACATAGCTTATCCCACTTATAAAGGAGCCCATCCTTGAGGTAGCATCCATCTTTGCCTTCATTATCAACCTTCTTGGCCTATAATAGTTAGACTGTCTCACAAAGTCTACATCTTGTGCATGTGCTTCCTCATAAGCTTCTTTCATGAAAGGCTCAAGTTGTGAGATTGTTGCTAAATCTGAAACTTACTTTATTGGTGGCATAGATAACATATTTGTCACTACATTTGTGTTGCCCTTCTTGAACTTAATCACCAAATTGAATTGTTGAAGAAATCCAGATCAGTTATAATGGCTTGCTTGCTGAAGTTTATTTTGTGCTTCACAACTATTGAAGAGGTTTGTGGTCAGTGTGCACAATAATTTTTTTACCCAACATATAATAATTCCATTTCTTTATTGATTGAACTAGAACATACGTTTCTTTATCATAAACAAGACACACCCTTACCATTGAAGAAAATACCTTTGAATGATTAAAAATGGACTTACCTCCTTGTAACAACACTGCCCCCATGGCATACTCACTTGCACCCATTTCAACTTCAAATGGTGGTTGTGAATTAGAAAGAACATGTACTAGTGCATGGCTGATCTTAAGTTTCAATAAATCAAAAGGACTATCATTTTCCTTACCCCAATGAATTTTTTAACCCATTTCTACAATTGTATGTAGTGTTGTAATTGCAAGGAAATCTGGAATAAACATCATGTACTATACTGCTCCCACAAAGCTTCTAGTCTTGGTGGCACTCCTAAGTGTGGACCAATTTGTGATTGTCTCAACCTTTGTGGGATCCACTCTTGATTATCCTCCGCCCACCACATATTCCCAATAGACAAGTGATTGTTTTGCAAACTCACATTTCTTCATACTGCACAAAAGTTGTTTTTCTTTCAATGCTTGCAAGACTTATTTCATAGTAGAAGTAGTACACAGCCATGCAAGGGATGAAAACTGCCCACTAGTAGTCACAAACTGAAAAGTACTCCTTCCCATCATTGAAAATCTCTGGAAATCCACTTGTATGAGTACGAATGAAGTAGTACGCTAGTTGATAATGGTGATGATAGTAGCATCAAGGCTGAAAATCAGACTCGTAGTTGTCCTAAGTGTGTTCCTTCAGACTCGTAGCTGTCCCGAGTGTGTTCCTTCTAACATTTGATGATAGGATACTATCACTACTTGCTTGCTTCATAACTCGTGGGTGATCCTTTGCACAAATGTCCAAGTTTGGAGTCACTCCACCACGCTTATGTTGTGTTACTCTGGTACTCGTGATATTCTCCTTGATTCAATTAAGGGTGGCCAACCTATATGTAGTTGGATTCCAAAAACACCATACTATACTTAAACATAAAACTGTGAATATCAAAAAGGTGTTTGCCCAACTTACCATCCAATGAGAAGGTACGGATGCCTTCTAAATCTAAGCATCAATCTGCCCTTGTTACTTGCCCTCCACGAGAACTCTCCATCCATTTGACTATGACAACTATGGGGGCTCCATTGGCCATACCATGAAGCACAACCTTTTTTCTGACAGTTTTGAATTTCAACTCCATGGTTTGGTAATTCTATGTGAATTCCCCACGAGACTGTAACCACTACACCCCTAAAACCATATATGTTTCTCCTATGCTCACAACATAGAAGTCATCACATACCCTGTGATTACCAAGTGTAATCTCCAACTGTTGAATCCTCTTGGTGCAAGGAATAGTAGAACCATCAGCTGCAATAATGTTGAACCCATCAACGTCATCTATTTTCAAACCTATTCTCGCTGCTAGCCCCTCATCTATGAAATTGTGGGTTGCCCCACTATCAAAATACACTGTGAGTTTATGTGCATGCAATAACCCACAAATTCTGAAAGGGTAATATCTGGGTGCACCAAAAAGTGTGGCAAGATTCCTTCCTGAATTATCTCCTTCCCTTCTTTCAGGTTCTGGTGCTTACTGTAATTTCTGGTTCACGTTCCTCCGCTTTTGCCTCATCATCTAATAGCACCTCTATATAATGTCACTGACCTCGCCCAAGACATTTGTGACTTGGCTCCCATGGATCCTTACACATGAAGCACAATTTCTTTCTTTTGAACTCATTTTGGGTTTCTATATCTTTACTTGGCTTTTGTGACGACTTTTTCTGCAGAGAAACCCGTTGCTGAAATGGTTTCTTTTGTTCAAACGTTGATGTCATTGGTTGCCCATAAGATGTTGGTTTTGGCTGCCCATAAGGTGCTGATTTTGGCTGTCCTACAGGCTGAAACTTTCCTTTTGTGGCTGATGTTTCCAAGTCCAAATCCTTTTAATGGCTTCCTGCAGTAAAGTAGGACTGAAAGCTCTCACTAAACCCAGTTCAGCCAACCCTTCTACAAGTAAAACCACAAGTCTCCTCTTTGTTACATCTGGTACCCTAATAGATAACTTTTGAAATTCAGCCACATATTCATCCACTAAATTGTGTTGTTTCAGCTGAGCTAATTCATAAAAATGAATTTTCAGATCAGTTTTATCAAACCTCTCAATCAACCTGCTACAAAACTCACCATAGGAATTGAAGTTGTCCTTGAGTTATCAACCCACGGTACCACCATTCATGTGCTATGTCTTCAAGATGAAGGGTTGCAAATTTGATGGCTTCTTCCAAAATTGGCCTAAGTGATAGAAAAGTATACAACTTTTGTATCCAAGCACGAGTTGTCCACTTGTTGGATCCGTCAAAAGTAGAGTGTCAACTTTCCTAAACCCTATTGAAGGTCTCTCTGATTAGCTTGTGGCCTAAGTTCAGCTCTTGGTCCACCTCTGTTTTTCTTCAAATTCATAAACTTTGTGAGAAATATAGCTTCCCAAATTTCCCCTGGAAGAACCTTATATTCTTCATAGCTGGTAGCAATATCATCCATCATAGTGGCTGAATTTCCACCTCTAGAACTGCTACTTCCTCTCTACGTAAGAAAGTTGGTTGGAAAGGTCTAGCAAAGGAGTCAATGGTTGACCTTTGAGTGTGTTGGTTATTGTTCACCCCTAAAGCACTTCCTTCTCCATTTTGAGCTCTTTGCACATTCATATTTTCTATGGTGCGGACTACTTGAGCCATCATATTTGTTAAACGCTCTTGTCCTTGCACAACCCTGTCAATACGAACATCACCTAGAAATCTGTTACCCATAGCTTCCTTTCCTTTTCTTGCAACAAATTATAGATCTCACTGCCTTAACCCTTTCTCTGGCTGTTTTGGACCCTTTTTTCCTCTCTCTAGTAATCACTAACTTCTCTGTGACTACCTTGCATGAAGTCGGAGCTACAAAAATAATTCTTTCCCACAAGTTGGCAATAAAATTAGCTTTGATACCACTGAATTATCCCTTTTTTATATTTTATCAAAGTTCTAATTTTTTTGTAATTTCTTTGAATATCAAT
This sequence comes from Torreya grandis, assembly GCA_037957365.1. Lineage (NCBI taxonomy): Eukaryota > Viridiplantae > Streptophyta > Pinopsida > Cupressales > Taxaceae > Torreya > Torreya grandis. The sequence goes on along the minus strand of JARHVA010004841.1, from coordinate 1,329,272 downwards.
GTTGTTATAAACCCTAAATAATAAATCATTGAAATGTGCAAAACTGAAAAATACCCAACTGCATTTTTTATTCAAATATGCTGATTATGAATTTATTACAATAAACCCTACCCTGAAACTACATAGAAAGCATGAAAAATAATTTTTTACTGAAACCCTAGCTAAAAGAAGTCTGGAAATACGCCTTGCTTGAAGGTATGGCAAAATCATAGTAGCAATAATAAATCCCTGTGAATGTGATTTAAGCAAAATTTTCTCTAAAAAACGACGCCAACGCTAAAAGTGCACTACAGGGAGTACAATAGATTGTAATTATAGGTACAACAATGAATAGTGACATTGTGAATAGTGATGTCAAACTGAAATGTCACTTCAGAAGAATATTTTAATAATTTTCTTAAGTATTACAGCCCCATATACAGCCATAAATTAGCCTCTTTGTACATGTGTGATGGATTTCCTCTAAATCTGAAAGCTTTGGTGTGATCCCTTAACGAAATTACCAAATGGGTTTGAGGGTTTTCGTCCCAAGCGTGTGTACACGAGGGTTTTCGTCCTCTGTGTAAAATATTGAAGTGGCTGCCCCAAATTTGCAAAACAAGAGTTTTGTAAAGGTGTTCGAATGAATGAATAACTCACCCCACTTTTTCCAATCAAATTAGTTTAATAAGTTTTTTTAATCCAAAACCCTCAAAATAATTAATATTACTTGTACTTGAATATTCATCTTTTTCCATCCTTTAATTATTAATTACCTTTTTGGCCATGTATCCAATATTTGTTTTTTGGCCTAATACTAAAATGTCCCTTTTTTTTCCAAGTTATAATTTAAAGTACCTTTTTGGGCAACTTAATGAATTATTATCCCTTTTTTAATCCCTTTAGCCTATATGGAATAAATATAGGCTTTGGTTCCCTAATTTAATTAATTTGAAAAAAGGGACATTACAGATTTGATGTTTCCACGATGAGCTAAGACAAGCTCTAAAATTTGACTAAGACAAGGTCTAGGTTTGGCTAGCCAAAGAAATGTGACCAGGGCATAAATGGCAGTCGATGGGGTTGACTTGATTTAGACTAGCTCATGATGTGGATGATCTGCTCAAGTTGAATTGGATGACTTGGATGATGAGATTGGATTAAGTGGATGATAAGATTTGATGGGGTGTACAATTCAAACTTGACTAAGTTTAGATGCATGCAAGCTTATGATCGTGACTATGGCATGTGAAAAGGGGGTGTTGCCAATGAGGACCAATTGTATTGCAGACTTGACGGGATTAGATATGGTTGGTGATCAGGTATAATTGCCAACTTGACGGTAGCAAGGATGATTGGTTAGAGAGTGTGGATATGGGCAAGTGTAGACTAAAGGTGATGTTTAACAGGTAATGATGGGATTGGACTTGGTTTAGGATTTTGACGTGAGGGTTGGAATAAAGACATTAGGGACGCAAAGGGACGTTAAGACTAGAGGATGTTTGGACTACAATTGAGGTGGACTTATGACTTATTGGGATTGAGGATGAAATGTCTACGTCTAAGGACATTATGTGGATTGATGTTTTTGATAGGTGAGTGATAGATTAAGCTTGCCTTTAGGATGAATGGTTTGATGTGAAAGACAACTAGGGTTACGACGGGGTATGACCTTGAGCAAGGAGTCTATAAGATTGGAGATAATATGATTAGTTTAGATGACAATAGGGTATGCCTCCCTAAATTTTGACTAGGTTTGAATAGATTGATTGTTGATGTGGATGATGACGAGTGTTGGATTCAAACCGGTAAGATGATGGGTGCTAGCAAGAGGATGATGGGTGCCAAAGCCGGCAGAATGATGGGTGCTAGCAAACAACAGGTGCTAAGTTCAAATCAGCAGAGTGATGGGATAACGATGGATGCTAAGTTCAAACCAATAGAGTAACATGATAAAGACGCGTGTTGGGTTTAAAGTGACAAAGTAACAGGATCACGATGGGTGCAAGGTTCAAACCAGTAAGGTGATGGGTCTAAACCAAAAGTCGACTAAGAGAGGGTATCCCTAATACAGACAAATTCCGACAAGGATTAGCTCAAGGTGATGGTGTTGACAAGTTTGCTCAAGGTGATGGTGTTGACAAGTTTGCTCAAGGTAGACAAGGTGGACAAATGTGTTTGACCAATGGACAAGGGGGACTAGGAGGTAAATGGTGTTTGACTAAGAGGGCAATGACTTGGTGTTTAGGCAGGGCTAGACAAGGACCTAGGCAAGTGATAAGGTTTGACTAGGACAAAATGAGATGATTAAGGCAAGCTTTAAATATGATGAAGGATGATAGGTTTGACAAAAGGGGGACTAGGACAAGATGATGGGTGATGGGGTTGGACTAGGCCAATTTAAATATGAGATTTGATGCTTTCATAGTTCATCAAGGCTTGAATGAATGCTTTTTTGGAATATTGTATGAGTGGGATAAACTCTCACACAGTATTCTAAAAAAGAATTCATTCAAAAGTTTAGTTAAGACAAGTGGTAGAGTACGACTAAGTCAAGATGGGAGATGGTTAGGCTATGCTTGGACAATATCAAGATGAATGATGGGGTTTTGACTAAGCGAAGATGATTAAGGCAAGGTTAGATATGATGATGGGCGATTGATTTTTGACAAGGTAGGACAAGATGATGAAAATTGGACAAGTGATTATGTTGGCCCTAGGGTCAAGTTTTGATTAGGTAATTAGTTTTTGTGTAGGTTTTTAAGGTTTGCAAATAGTACTAGCCCCGACAACACACAAAAAAGCGCAAGCAACCCACAAACCTATGCTATTGACTGACACAAGAGTGCAACTCAACACCCAACCCACCGAATGACTCGCAAAGAGAGGTGACTAGATTGGTCTCCCAACCCTCTCATTGTCTGTACTTGGTGATTGATCTCTGAGAATGTTGTTTTCCCTGCTCTGGATGCTTGTTGTAGCTGAGGGGTCTTATTCTAGGTTTAAATGGCTCTCTAAGGGAGTCCCCTAGACACCTTACGGTACGTGGGTCCCGAGTCCATCTAGGGTGTTGTCTAACTCCTGCGTGTTGGAGTGTTACCTCCTCACCTCACAGAATCCTGTACGAGGAGCTCCGCTTAGCTTAGCGATAGTTGTTCCTGATATTTATACTACGCAGGAACACGAAGTGTGGTCTTGTGCATGATGGTGATATCCACATCACAATCCCCCTAACGACTATAGCAAGTGTGTGGATATCAATTCCACGTCACATTGCCCCCTAAAAAAGAAAAATGTGGAGGTTTATTAACAGATTCTGATCCCTAGGAATTGCACTATGGGTGCAAGGGGAGAACATACACCATCATAGCCTCGGGTGACAAACAAGTAGCCAAAAAAGCATGCTAAATTAATTGAAATTCAAACAAGCAAGCAAGTTAATTAGCTTCAAATTAAGATGTGATAAGCAAATATATCAAAAAAGTTTCAAAATTGCGAAGTCTTCGACAAACATCTTGCAATAAAGTTGATTAGTAGGATTGGCCTCTTCGAACTAAACCTGCAAAAAAGCATTAGAAAACAAAACTGATTTTATGCAAAGCCAAAACTGACACTTAACGGATTTCACAAAAAAAGTTAAAGTTTGGATTTTTCAAAAAAGGATGAATCTGCAAAAAACATAGTTAAACAACAAAGTCATGTATCAAAGAGTCGATGCCACATTTCCACAGTATGAAGTCACAGCTGCACAAACACAAATTTGTTAAAAGACAAGGTTAGATAAAAACAAACATAATTTAAATTCGTAGATCCGAGAGGCAATGCCACAGCGAAATGAACAAATTTGCAAAACATAGAAATGCGATATTGAAACTCTCAGAAAACCGAAAAACTTGATCAATATCGCGGATGGAACTATCAATGTCACACTTCTTTGAAATATCACGGTTATGCAGCCGTGAGTTTGCACTTGCGAACACCGACATAGAGAAGACAATGACGCATATTACAACAAAAATGCCATGGGTTTGTGAATCGATGTCGTGGGTTGACAACCGTTAGTTCATGTAGATGCACTCGGATGTACAAAAGGAGTCAACAGTCTATTTAGCTATGTCCAAATAGATTGTCACATAGAATATAACCAGCAAGCCAAGGATTTTCAGATTGTTAGTAGGTTCAAACAAGCAAAAAAAAAATTAAAAGGACCATTATGATTCCTCTTAAATATATTGGACAATCATATACAAGATGTCAGGTGCAAAAATGGTCAAGACTATGATGAGTTATTGACCAGAAAGATTTCACAGATTAGAAGCACAGAAAAGATCAAACTCACACTTTGTGTTTTGCAATGTCACAGTTTTCGTTAACAATGTAGCATTTTTGTAGCCTTGAGTGCACAAACCTGCAGAGAAAAGACCATAACATGAAATCGCATTTCAAGACACATTGTCACATTTACATATTTCAATGTTGTGGTTATGCAGCGGCAAGTTTGCTCCCTGCACAAACACAACACAGAGAGAGACAAGGTCATACTATAAACAAATAGAATCACGTTTAATAAGAAAAAACTCGTGGATCGCAAAGCACGAATTCGCAAAGGGTTTGACAGTCAACTTAGCGCTTCACCTAGACTGTGATGGTCAAGCGCAGTGGTTAGAGACAATGTCGCAACTGTTAGCTATAAACTCATGTTCCCAGATAACGATCTCATGGTTGCATAGAGTAATGTCATAGTTTCAACCTGGAAGTGAAAATTACATGATTTTGGGAACTCCCGACTCAAATTCTTCCTCAACCCTGTCCTACAAGCTCAATCTCACACACCAAAATCTCAAGAGGATTAAGTTAAAGGAGGCTCCCATTGTGGTCACCGTTATGTATTAGGTAAAATTGGGAATCAAGATTCAAATGCAAAATGACAATTTGAGCATGCCAAATTACTGAAAAATCAATCCGAATTCCACCTAAATACTCATGATTGGGCAAGGTAAGTAAATTGAATGCAAAGCAACAATTGAAATAAGTCAAATATACCTCAATCTTACAACCAATTTACCTCCAAATGTAGTGATGTGTCCCAATTTGACAAAATGATTGCACTTGATAGCTTCAATATTGGATTGTCTCGTGACTCAAAACTTGCACAACATGTTGGCTATGGATGATACGGATGCTAAAAGACAAGATGACAACATAAGATTTGGATTTAAAGTTCATGGTTTGTGCATGGGGGTGTGCATGCTTTTATAGAGGAATGGAGAGAATTTCCAAATAATTTAAAATTCCTTGGAGGATTCTAGAGGAGGAAGAGCATGGAGGATTCTAGATTGTAAAAGACTCTAAAATCCATTAAGGAGGACTAATGAAGATTAGAAGGAGATTAGATAGTGATTAGAAATGTGATTTGTAGGAGAAAGTGGGGGTAGCTAAGGATAGGTAGGAGTGATTAAAATTCCCAAAACAATGGATAAATGGGATTGTTAGTAGGAAGATTAATTGACATGGGATGGTATAAGCCTATAAGGTTGATACATGATAAGAGAAATGTTAGAAATGATTGACTAGTGACTAGGGGACTAAAATGGATTAATGTTGGGACAAATTATGGACAAAATTAGTAGGGAAGAAGGAGCGAGCAAATTTGGATACATATAGTATTAATAGATTTCATGTTCAAAACTGATTTATAAAAGAGTTGTGTATTAGTCACATTGTTATCTTGATCTTTGGTACCAATAATGTTCTTCCTACTTTTGATATTCTACAAGAGCTTGCACGAGTGCTTGCTCTAAAGCTGTTATGGTATGGGAGAAGCCTTCATCACGAATTTGTTTTTGGACACCTTCTAGAAAACATTTTGTGTCAAAAGTTGTGTTAAATGTTCCCGAAAATTGTTTTGTGGAAAATGGTCCAAAGAAATGCTTTGTTCCAAATTCTCAATTTTTGCCTAAGGTATTTGAGTTTACTCATAAAAGTACATTACAAATCCTTGGATAGTGTTAGCTTCTTCCCACCATTTGGAGATGTTTAAATATATATGTGTGGGATAGCCATACTTTAATCAAATTTGAAATGTGACTTTGCTTTGTTTCTGTTGGAGAAATCCAGGCATATTGTAATCGGCCAATGGTCTAAGAGAGTAGCCTCACTGACTCTCACATGTATTTGGAAAGGAGGCTTGAACCATTGATCTGCTACTACTATTCTGCCCAATTTCTCTGCTATGTGATGGCTCCCTTTCCTCCTATTGCATCATGTGTATAAGCCTTGTACAAAGTCTAGGTCCACAATAGAATTGAGCAGTGCCAAGTTTGAGAGTGTCATCTGTTCTTTGATTAAATCTTGAACCACCTTTATTTTTAATTTATATCTTTCATTGGATTGGAATCACCCATGAAAATTCGGTGTGAATGTTGGTATCCATCGAGAGAGTTGTAATGTCCCCAAATGGGATGATTTCACACAAACGGGGTTTTCCCCTAAATCCCTAAATTCTAAAATTCTAAAAATAAAATCAACAAACCCTAGTTTGCAATAAATGCTCCAAAATCCATTATCAATGCCCTAAAAACCCTAGGTGCCACAATGCATAGGTATTTGTAGAAAATTTCCAGCCAATATCTTATCCCAAATTTATTTGAATACTTGCAAAAATAATCAAAAAATTAAATACATGAAAGAAGTACATTTTTGCCAATTTATTGATGCTCAAATGCCACTTTATGATGGGTGTAAAAATATGATTTTTTCTCAAAAATACAGTTGTTCTTGATATTTTCCATTTCAAACCATCGCCAAAAATTTGCCACAAGTGGCCAAACATCACGAAACATTCCAGCGAACCTCCTAGGGCATAAAAATGGACAAAAATGTCCTCCAAGCCAATCGTCCAAGTCGTCATGGTGCTAGAAAAATAGCAAAAAATTATGAGAGCAAGATCTTGCCTTTCACAAATGAAAAGACCATAAAACCTGTCAAAAATAATTAAATAATAATATGAAAATTATTATTTTCATATTATTGAATTTTCTATCAATTTAGGGCTTCAAACCTTCCACGAATCTTCTCCAAAACCTCACGCCAATATGTAAAAAATTAGCAAATGAATTCAGAATATTAATTTGCATAAATAGACCCAAGGTGAGGCCTCCAAACCCTCAACCAAGCCTCCAAAGTAGTTCGCTCCACTTTCAAAAATAGGGCAAATATTAATCAGAATTAATATGCAAGAAATGAGGCTCAAAACCCTCACAAAAACCCCACAAGAGCTCCTCAATGCAAATCTTCCCACTCTAGGGCAAGCAACAAGATTTCTTTGGCAAAGGTGGCATCAAAAGACACCTTTTGTAGAATGATCAACACCAAAACAAACACTTATTGGACATGCATCCCAATAGCTTCTTCAAGCATGAAAAAATAATTATCAAATTCAACATGTCCTCCATTGTAGTCTTCACCTTGTATTTGTACCTTTCAAAGGGGAGTGAACCACCTTGGGGAGGTAAAATACCTCATAAGCCTCACTTGCCCTTTTTAGAATATCTTTCATTTCCTTGTTTTAGCTCCCATGTTGACATTCTCCTTTTCAAATATAATATTAATTAGTTGCCTTAATAAAATAGTAATTAAAATTACTATAAGACATAAATTAATAATTAATTCATTTAAATATTTTAGTGGTAAAAACCACTTTTATCAAATATTCTATTAATTAAATAATAATTGCCATATAAGAACAAATGATAAGAATCACTATTTTGACAATTAATAACTAATAAAATATAATTCCCTAAAAGGATTCCTTTAGTTTACTTCCCTTTAGTCTATGGGAAAGTAGACTTAAGGTCTTCAATAACTGCTTAATCATGATGTGGAAATGGAAACATCATAGTTGTTCTAACATTGCTATTCTATTATTGCCACTAGGAGGAATGTAAATATTGATTATTCCCCAATGTATTTTTAATTCATTTGAGTAGAAGCCTGCATATATTCCCCATAGAAAGTGTTGGGTTGAGCAATGAACATACCTCAAGGATCATGGTTCTTGTGATAGTATTCAGAAGGGTGCGGGGGCGGCCCCCTATTCCAAAAGCTTTGAGGTCTTTTTGTGCACCAGATCTACAAATTTCTTGCGACAACGTCATGTCTATCCCCTTTGACTTTACCTTGTTTACGAGGAGTCAACGTTTATTGGGTACCCCTGGGTCTCTCATATTCCAAGAGAGAATCCACATCTAGAAAGAAGTGGTAGAGAGAGCTTCTCCAATCCCTGACATTTGTGGTGGGTCTCTGACTTGGTTTCCATGATGGTTGCGTCTGGTTCTATTTCCATAGCTAGAATATTTTTGTTCTCTTCAATTATTTCTTCAAAGAAAGGTTTCCTTTTTTTCTTCTTGTTGGTCAAATCTTTTGACTCCCATACTTGCAAACTTTTAGGAATTGGGTATTTGTGGGATTAAGCATTAATGTTGTTTATTTTAAATTTGAGTTGAGTAGAAGTACTTGCTTTGGAAGAAAAGGTGGTTGGCATATGTATTTTACCTTTTTCTTCTTTTGATTGATTGACCAAGGGTGGTTCTGATGGATTTTGAGTGCAGAAGTGAAAGATCCCTGATGGATCTCTTCTGCTAATCTGCTATAATTTTTGTTTTTTTAAATTGATTTTTCCTGTTGATTAATATTCTCTTTTCGAAATAGACGGAAGTTGCAGAAAGGTTTGATTGTTTTTGTGTTTTGATGATTTTCCAGCAAGTTATTAATAAAGTACAAGAACATGAACAATTTCTGAAATTGAATACCAAATATAGCCAAACAAATTCGCTTCCAGGGAGAATTCTGGATATAAAACCAAATATGTAACTAGATGCAAATTTCCAATAGTTTCAGGAAGATTACAATAAAAAATAAACCCAACCTGAAGGCTGAAGGAGAAATGTAACTCAGAAGGAAGCTGCGGCAAGGTTCCAGCCCTCTAAGTGCTACACGTGGGAAGGGAGATCGCTGCTAGGGACAGCCGTACGGTTGCAAAGTCCTCTCAACTGAATAGAACTCCCAAATCCACGCTGAACTCTGTCACAATCACTACGCCCCCCAGAAGGAATACTGAACAATCTCCAAGATGCTACTGAGCAAATCCAAATCAACAACCACTGAATTGGGGGCTACGTCCCAAACAGGCAAGGCATTGGGGTTGGCATCCCAAATACTGAAAGCTCTTCCAGAGCCAAATCGCAAATCCCAAGATAAAATGTCAATAATGAATTAGAATTTGGTCTTGACCTCCTTATAACCCCTTCACAATTAGCTCGAACCCTAAAAGCAACTCAATGTGGCATTGAGTTATAAAATGTTATATTTCTCATTTTTAAGTGGTCAAGTACATAAAAAATGACCCTTTTTTCAAATAAAGAGAAATCCGTTCACCGAAAGGATCTGAGTCAAGAGAGAAATATTTAGAAAAATCCAAGACCTTTCCAACGAGCTATTACACCATGGGATACGCATCCAGATGAGGCCAAAAACCTTTTATTACTCCAAAATGGCTATAAACTTAGCCTTATTTAATTAAAAAACGCTAACTTAGGAAATATTAAAAATATAACCCAAATAGCGACAAAATGCTCCAATGACACCACAAACCAGAAAGTCACCCTACCACCTGTCTGTGACTGAAGTCGGAAATCAAGAATTCATTGGCAATCTCATCCCTAAAATCTAGGGATGCTCCTAGAAACTAGGAAACAAACCCTATTCCTCTGAAACTGAACTCAAGGAATAATCTCATGGAGACCCAACTTGGGTATGATCATACCCTCCTAAAAAGTAGGGATGAACCCCATAAATTTAGGAACTACCTCCTAAAAATAAGAAACGTCTCCAAACTGATCAACGACTGCCAAAACATCAAGTCCCCAACACTGTATAACCATACTGGGTCTCTATCCAACATTGTCAACCTACACGACCCCATAATAAGCTGACTCACATGTCTCTGCTAGACCAAGCTAAAGAGGGGACATGACAATCCTCCCCTCTCACAGATGCTTGCCCACAAGCAACTGTAATGTTGGATGTTGTAAAATGCTCTCACCCTCCCAAGTGGCATCATCTATGGGAAGATCTCTCCAACATACCAAATACTCTCGAAACAACCTGCTTCTCAACCGCCGTTCCCTCACCTCAAGAATCTCATCGGGAACCAAAATCAATGTACCTTCCTCATCCATGGGAGGCAACTCAGGTGAAACTGTAATATGCTATCCAAGGGCCTTTTTCAGGCAAGATACATGGAATACATTATGTATTTTACTACCAGGTGGTAACTCAACCTCATAAGCAACCTCTCCCACTCGCTTGAGTACCCTATATGGACCATAAAAACGTGGTTTGAGCTTCTCAGCTCCCCCTCTTTTAAGGGTGATTTGCCGATATGGCTGTAAGCGCAGAAATACCATATCATCCACCTCAAATGCTCTCTCAATCCTGTGCCGGTCAGCGTATATCTTTTGTTGATTCTAAGCCTGCTGTAAATTCTCCCTGAGAGATCTCATGACATCTTGGTTCTTCTGTAATCAATCCTGGGCCAAAGGAACTCTACTGTCACTAAGTGCCAAATCAATGAAAGATAATGCCTCATATCCATAAAGAGCTCTGAAAGGCGTCATGCCAATGGACATATGATGCATGGTATTATAACAATACTCGTCCAAATACAACCAACGTACCCATACTTTTTGCTGCCCTGACACATAGTTACGCAAATATCCCTCAACCCACTTGTTGACTATCTCAGTTTGTCCATCAATTTGAGGGTGGTAACTCGTACTAGGTGTCAACACAGTGCCTGTTAGCCTGAAAATTTCCTGCCAAAAGGAACTCATGAACCTGTTATCCTTGTCACTCACTATGGTCTTGGGAAGACCATGGAGTCTAAACACCTCTCTGAAAAATAACTCAGCCACCTGAGATGCTGTAAAGTCCGCTGCAATGGGAAAGAAGTGGGCATATTTTGTTAGCCTATCCACCACCACATAAATACAATCCTTCCCTTGCACCCGCGGAAGCCCTGTAATGAAATCCATAGAAATTCCAGACCACTTCTGTTCCGGTATCGGCAAGGGCTGCAACAGTCTAGCAGGGTAAGTATGCTCCGACTTGTTCTGCTGACAAGTCATACACTCACGGACATGCCACAAAACATCATCTTTGAGACCCTTCCACGAGAATCTCTCTCGAACCGCCCTATAAGTCTTAACATACCCTGGATGTCCTGCCATAGGAGTATCATGGGAAGCATGCAAAATTTGTTCCTTCAATTGTGAACCCGGAACAAAATAAACCTTGCTCTTGTAGTAGATAATATCATCTACTACGCTATATCTGTCATCCACTATCAAACCCTCCATGATCTCACAAGCGTGCTGATTTTTGGAGTAGTCAACTAAAAGTTGAGCTTTCCAATCTGCTGAAATCTCGCTCAATGAACATAGGGAAGCTTATGAGGGTTTCCTAGAAAGTGCATCAGCCACAGTGTTATTCTTCCCCTTTATGAATTCGATATCGAAATCATAATTTTGAATCTTGCTCACCCATTTTTATTGTCGATAATTGAGCTCTGTTTGATCTAGGAAATATTTCAAACTGTTGTGGTCAGTCCTTACCACAAATTTGCTACCAACAAGATATTGTCTGAACTTGGCTAGAGCATGCATAATAGCCAACATTTCCTTATCATAGGTAGAGTACAACCTTTCATTATTTTGCAACTTTCTGCTCTCATAGGCAATGGGGTGTTTGTTCTGCATCAACATGGCTCCTATACCCAAGCCTGAAGCATCACACTCTAAGACAAATGGCTGCGAGAATTCCGATAATGCCAAAACTGGACAAGTGCTCATAATCTCCTTGAGTCTATCAAAGACTCCCTGTGCCTGTTATGTCCATCTGAACGCCCCTTTCTTTGTGAGATCTGTCAAAGGTGCTGCCAACTGAGAGAAACCTTTCACAAATCTTCTATAATAAGCACACAAACCAAGGAACCCACGTAGCTCAGTAATGTTCTGAGGGCTGGGCCAATTCTGAATTGCCTGAATCTTCTCCTCATGCACCTTCACCCCATCAGCACTGATCACATGGCCCAAATATTAAACCTCCCTAAGTCCAAACTCACATCTAGATAGCTTAGCAAATAGAGACTGGCTCTCCATTATGCTAAGTATCTCCTCAACATGTCTGAGATGGTCCTCCCAAGTACTACTATAAATCAATATGTCGTCAAAGAACACTAGAACCGACTTCCTCAACTGCTTGTTGAAGATATGGTTCATACAGGACTGGAAAGTGGCTGGTGCATTGGTAAGGCCAAACGGCATTACCAGAAACTCATAGTGCCCATAGTGACAACGGAAGGCAGTCTTGTGTACATCTTCTGCTCGTACACGTATCTGATTGTAACTTGAACGAAGATCAATCTTCGAGAAGTAGATAGCTCCATGAAGCTCATCCAACAACTCATCAATGCGTGGAATAGGATATCTGTTCTTGATTGTCTTCTTGTTCAACGCTCTGTAATCTATACACATCCGTAGAGTCCCATCCTTCTTCTTAACAAGTACTACAGAAGAAGCAAATGGGCTAGAACTAGGCCGAATGAAACCCATATCCAACAATTCATGAATAGTCTTCTCAATTTCATCCTTATAGACTCTGGGATGACGATATGGGGTAGTAATCACTGGCTTCGCTCCATCCTCCATCTCTATGCCATGCTCAAAACCTCTATCTGGAGGTACTCCTGAAGGTATGTCACCAAATACTTTCCCATGACGGTCCATCACTGACTAAATATCAACATGAAATACCCGGTTATCCTGAGGTGTGGGTGTTTTGGACTTAACCAAACAATGTGTAGCCCAAATCACATCATTATGTCTAATAATAGTCTCCATCCTGCAAGACGACACCTCCTTAGGTCCACCATCTGACACTACCCTCAAGATAGTCTTCTTTCCCCCAGAAAGGAACTCTAACTGCATACGGTGGTGATCAATAATGTAACGCCCAATACCCTGCAACCACTGCATGCACAAGACCACATCATAATCCTCCAAGGGAAGCACATAAAAATCATCGATCAGAGTATAATCCCCCATCTGAATACTAAGTTGTGAAATCCATTTGGTACAACCCAAAATTGCACCATCTGCCACCTTTACTCCAAAACCACCAAACTCCTCATACTGTAATCCACGCCTCTCCACTAACTTCTGGTCAATAAAGTTATGCGTAGCACCTGTGTCTACCAAGCTCATGACCCGCTTGCCCTTAAGTGTACCTTTCAACCGAAAGGCATGAAATTTAGGATAACTGGAGAGAGTAGCCATAGTTACTTTGGCTGACGCCATGGGCTCAGGGGTATCTAACTCCAACTGTGTCTGTACCTGCTCAACATCCTCCATGTTATCTTCAATATCAGTGTCGGGTACCTCCTCATCCCCTAACTCAGATGTCACCTCAATCAAATGAACCTTTCCTTTACCCATACAACGGTGTCCGGGTTCCCAAGGCTCTTTGCAAGAAAAGCATAACTTTTTCCTTCTCAATTCATTCCTCGTCTCTTGGTTCATCCAAGGGGTTCTAGAAGATGACCCTCCTTTATTCTGTGACGTGTTGGCCTTCTGTGCAAGCCGAGAGTCCCTGAATGGTTTCTTATCTGCCTGATAAAAAGTGGGAACAGTATCCAGTCTCAATGTCACATCAATGGCCTCCTTAAGAGTGGCTGGTTGGAAAGCACGTACCAGACCCTTAAGTCTATCCCGTAATCCCTCAATGAATAACATCACACTCCGCCTCTGGGGCATATCAGGTACCATAACCGCAATACGCTGGAACTCATTAATATAAGCTTCTACATGACCAGTCTGTCTAAGATGGGCCAACTCTCTATAGTAGAGCTCTGTGTCCTTACGATCAAACCATGTAATGAGTCGCTCAGTGAACTCGGCATAGGAACGTACCAAGGCGTGATCTTGGGTGACCAATCCATGGTGCCACCAATCAGATGCAATTCCCTCTAAATGCAACACAACAAACTGAATAGCCTCACGCTCAGGCATGGGCTGCAAGGATAGATATATGTCTAGCTTGTGCACCCAAGCACGTACACTCGTATCACCCAAGCCATCATATGTAGCCAATGTGATCTTCCCAGTAGCTCTATTGAGGTCAAAGTTCTGCTGCTGGGGTGGTCTATAACCACGATCTCCCCTGAATCTAGTTGTATCTCTATGCTGTGCACAATACTGGGGAAGAGGGAAAACATCTCTAACCTCTAGGGGTAGAGCTCTCCACTCAACTGTGGCTGCCAAAACGGACTCCTGGAACCCAACCTCTAGTGGCTCCACTTGTGCTGCCTGTTCACCTGGTAAAAACTGAGGAAGCAATGGTCTATTCGTAGTAGGTGTACGATGGCAATTCCGCCTAGAGGAATGAAGGGAGCTCCCAACTGAAGAATGGGACTGATGGCTATGCTGACTACCTGCCACTGAAACTGATCTACTCCGCCTGCCTCTGTGTCTATCCACCTCCAAACGATCCAAGGTATCTTGTAATCTGTCTAAAGCCTGAGCGATCCTGCGCTGAGTAGTGATGAGAGTCCTCACCATCTCTCTCTCTTCCTCATCCTGATTTCTTCGAGCATCCACCTGTTCTTCTGCCATAATAGGTTCCTGTTCTGTTCCAAACTCACGCTCGTACTGAGCTCTTCTGCGTGTATAATACCTATTTATATCAACTCTTCCCGGATGCATAGAAATAAAATATATTCACCCCTACAAGCTGGCAAGAAGCATAGCTCTGATACCACTAAAGATCCCTAATGGATCTCTTCTAATGATTTGCTGTAATTTTTGTTTTTTTAAATTGATTTTTCCTGTTGATTAATATTATCTTTCCGAAATAGACGGAAGTTGCAGAAGGGTTTGATTGTTTTTGTGTTTTGGTGATTTCCCAGCAAGTTATTAATAAAGTACAACATGAACAATTTCTGAAATTGAATACCAAATATAACCAAACAAATTCGCTTCCAGGGAGAATTCTGGATATAAAACCAAATATGTAACTAGATGCAAATTTCCAATAGTTTCAGGAAGATTACAATCATAAATAAACCCAACCTGAACGTTGAAGGAGAAATGTAACTCAGAAGGAAGTTGCGGCAAGGTTCCAGCCCTCTAAGTGCTGCAAGTGGGAAGGGAGATGGCTGCTAGGTACAGCCATATGGTTGCAAAGTCCTCTCAACTGAATAGAACTCCCAAATCCATGCTAAACTCTGTCACAATCACTGTGCCCCCCAAAAGGAATACTGAACAATCTCCAAGATGCTACTGAGCAAATCTAAATCAACAACCACTGAATTGGGGGCAATGTCCCAAACAGGCAAGGCATTGGGGTTGGCATCCCAAATGTTGAAAGCTCTTCCAGAGCCAAATCGCAAATCCCAAGATAAAATGTCAAGAATGAATTAGAATTTGGTCTTGACCTCCTTATAACCCCTTCACAATTAGCTCGAACCCTAAAAGCAACTCAATGTGGCGTTGAGTTATAAAATGTTATATTTTTCATTTTTAAGTGGTCAAGTACATAAAAAATGACCCTTTTTCAAATAAAGAGAAATTCGTTCACCGAAAGGATCTGAGTCAAGAGAGAAATATTTAGAAAAGTCCAAGACCTTTCCAACGAGCTATTACACCATGGGATACACATTCAGATGAGGCCAAAAACCTTTTATTAATCCAAAATGGCTATAAACTTAGCCTTATTTAATTAAAAAACGCTAACTTAAGAAATATTAAAAATATAACCCAGATAGCGACAAAATGCTCCAATGACACCACAAACCAAAAAGTCACCCTGCCACCTGTCTGTGACTGAAGTCGGAAATCAAAGATTCACTGGCAATCTCATCCCTAAAATCTAGGGATGCTCCTAGAAACTAGGAAACAAACCCTATTCCTTTGAAACTGAACTCAAGGAATAATCTCATGGAGACCCAACCCTGGGTATGATCATACCCTCCTAAAAAGTAGGGATAACCCCCATAAATTTAGGAATTGCCTCCTAAAAATAAGGAACGTCTCCAAACTGATCAACAACTGCCAGAACACCAAGTCCCCAACACTGTATAACCATACTAGGTCTCTATCCAACATTGTCAACCTATAAGACCCCATAATAAGCTGACTCACATGTCTCTGGTAGACCGAGCTAAAGAGGGGACATGACAAGAAGTCCGAGAGTCCAATATGTACTCCATTCCCTCTATTTCTAAGCCTATCAAGGCTGCAAAGGGATTTCAGTGAAGGATGGAATCTAATTTATGTAGATAGAGCTTTTCACTTTTCTAGCATAAGCTCATTGGAATTTGTTCCTGTCTAATTTCTCAGTGTTTTCCATTGCCGCTGAGCTTTGTGCTAATCAGGTTTATATTTTTGTCCTTTTAATGTTAATGATTCTTATTAAGTTTTTTTGAGGTTGCAATGAATCTTGTGCATCATTTCGTTGATATGCGGTTTCTTGTGAAGGGAAAACACACGCCAAGTGCACTTTCATGGCAGATTCTCATATTCAATGGGCTATCCCCACTCAATCTCCATGTCCAGACTTAGTCGATCATGTAGTGGTTTGTCAAGGTTCAAATTGACATAGATTCGGATGTCATTGAGCACACCTAGGTTCTTTGTGAAGTCTGAGGCTATAATATATTCCTCAATAGCATTACCAATCTTCTACAGAAGGTTGCCTTGTTAGTGTTCACTTGGAAGAACAGTGAGGCAAACCCAAACAAGGGCAGTTGGTGGGAGATCTCCAATGGAATTGAAAGATGGGGCCCAATGCTTCATGGAGAGTCCTGAAATCTTCATAAACAAAGGACCCCTTTCGAAGATTTTGTCTCTTTCTTGTTTGGAAGAGAACACAACCATGAAATATTCTTTAGGAATTGTCGATATTTCCGCCGATCCAGTGAGTCTCTAGTTTTCATTAACCCAGACTCGTAAGACTTTTTGGGCCTAGGAAGGCACGCATAAACCTGCTAATTAGAGATTTCTCTTTTAATGACCACATTTGAAGTTCCATCTCTTCTACAGAGAAAGGGGACTGTAGGGGGGTGTCCAACATGAGATAACAACCATTTTTATTTTTGATTGGTAAGTTTGGGCTAGTGATGCCTTTTTTACATGTAGTTGCAGAAGTGTTTTTAGATCTTCTTTGCAGATCTGATCTGGATCAGATAAGGCAGCTGATTTGAAGTTTGGATGTGTAACAGAGTGATATGGGCACTAGGAGGAGGCCATGCCCTCCCCAAACGGGCAGCTTGAGATCCCATGGAAGAAAGCTTGCCAATTTAGTTAATGAAGGTTGGAACGGATGGAGAGGAAAGGGGCATAAGAGAGACAGTGGTAGGTGGAGCTCAATGAGAGATAAAAATTGGTTTTAGATGAAAGAAATAAGTTATTTCAATGATCGCAAGTGACCAAAGTAGTTCAATGCGAATCAAAAGTACATCCAATTACAGCAAAGTAGTACTAAGGTAAATTGAACCTAGATGATGAAAATTTTAACTCTTCTAAGTGAAATGAGGAACTTTCCTCATGGACCATTTGTCTTGTATCTTTTTTTCATAGGAAGTTGATAGTAGACAACCTTACCATGTGCCAAAACTCTTTTAGCACATCATTGGTCATCTAAGTGCCCCCTGAAAGAGAAACCCACCAAAGAGAGGAGCAATTAAAAAGCAGTTGAATTTTGCTTGTTTCTAGGCCCAAAAGGTCTTGGCAAATGGACATTTTCCAAAAACATGTCCTATTGATACCCTCTCCTACATAGAAGACATAAAAATTCAAATATGCCAGCCTTCGTTAGTCTTGTTCTAACCACCAAATCTTGGTATAGCACCAACCACCCCAAAACCTTGAGTTCAAAAGAACTCTTTGGAAGCCAAGCACATTGGAGAAATATTTTTCCACATCTTGAGCTCCTTTAAATCTTCAATGTTGAGTTACATTGACCCTATTTTCCACCTTTAATGGCGCAATCAACACAATTGATTAAGTATCCCATAGACCTTGATCCAGGTTGCATGGTTCTGGTTGGTGCAATTAGAATGTGGCGAGAAAGTTGATGCATAATCGCAGCAAGGTCCTCTCTGTTCTACATCGCCATAGCAAATCAATTGCCAACACAGGCTAAGTGGTATACCAAGGAGCGAATCCAAGAGAAGTTTCCACCTTGAAGCAGATGATGTAATTAGGTTCATTGCTTCTCACTGTTGGGTAAATGATCTGGGCATTGCATCTTTCACCGTGCCAAAATCTTCCACTTCCTCAATTGCCATGAGATCTGACAACACTGCGCTAAAGCAAAACAATTCTGGGACCATTATCTGCACTGACACAGTCCACAACACTAAGGTTGTCTCAACAACAAACTCCAATAAGCACCAAACCTCAGCATCCAAAGTTGGCAAATTTTGTTCTCTTTTGGCACTAGAACCAACACTAGCCAAACACCCATTAAATATCCAGTCTTTTAATGGATTCCTAACCAATTTCTGTTCTTGATTTGTATCCTATGACTACAATCAAATGTAGTACATCTAGTTTAGGATTTTGATACAGCTCTATGAGAATTCTCATGCATCTCCTCATATGCTCCTTTGCGCGGAACTTTTCCACAGTAACGCAATACAATTATTTATACTTTTTGTCTTCATTGCACTCTAGTTATTTCTATTTAATGTTCAAGCTTTTGATTCTATAGCATAGGGAGTTCACTTTTCTTACATTGTTCCTAGGATATCTCCTATGATCTGGATCACTGGTCTACCAATTTCTGTTCTTGATTTGTATTCTATGACTACAATCAGATGTAGTACATCTCGTTTAGAATTTTGATACAACTCTATGAGAATTCTCATGCATCTCCTCATATGCTCCTTTCCACGGAACTTTTTCACGGTAACGCAATACAATTATTTATACTTTTTGTCTTCATTGCACTCTAATTATTTCTATTTAATGTTCAAGCTTTTGATTCTATAGCATTGGGAATTCGCTTTTCTTATTTTATCCCTAGGAATCAGGAAACCTCCTATGAACTGGATCATTGGTCTACCAAATCAAGGTGAGCAAGTGATGAAGCCAACAAAGTTATAAATCAGCATTTCAAGAAGCTTTTGGTAAACAAGGACGGGCTTTGGTGATATTGGAGAGAGCCCCAAATTTCCAGAGACATCATAAAGATGCAAACCTAAAATTATTTACAAAATTATGATTTTGTATATAATATCATGTTTCTTTTAACTTGTGATAATATTATGATTTCATATAAATAAATGGCTTCCAATTGTTGAGAATGGATCTCAATGGTGGTTCAATAATCCTCTCACAAGCAAAAATGAAAAAGGAGGAATGGGGAGCCCATCATTTATGGTTTAAACAAGAAGTTTAGAATTTAAATCCAGCATTTCAAGAAAATCAGAAAAACTGCAAGTTTTTCCAAAGTTTTTTTAAGAAGATGGGACCTAGAGGTTGCTCAGACATCCCTTGATGGGCTGAAGGACACTTGGGCGTCCCCTCATCCCATAAGGGGGCATCTGGGAGTCAATCTTCCCCTATAAGAAAACATCCCTTGAGCGTTTTCCCAAACATCCCCTACATTTTGGGGTGTGTAGGAGCATCAAGAATGCATGCCCCTATACTTCAAATGGGGTAATGCAGGACATGTTATATGTAATCGATCATGTTATCGTTAAGTATTGTAATCATTTTATGAATAAAACAAATGTTTTGCTTCCGACTTAGTTCTGCTGCTAATCATTGTATTGTTGACTTGAGTATTGTGTTAACCAGTTTCGGTTATGTATGGTTGGGTCTGACGGTTGTGTCTTAATCGAAAATCACTGGGTTTCCTAATCAATAAATTATAAGTTGGAGGTCGGGGTAAGGGTGTTGATGTGACATGTCCTCCATGTACTAGAGATTGCATTGTATTGTACACTAGCTTGTGCAATAAAGATATTGTTCACTCTACGTTCTCCTACGCCACATTCATGGTATATGATTCTATGTTTGCAAGTAGTGTGAATTGGTATGTGATTCAAGACATGAGATTTTGGAGAATGGAACAGTAAGGTTGGAAAATTTGGAATGAACATCTTGCAAAGACATAGTGAACGATTCCAATTAAAATTGTATTAAATTCAGACTGAAAGGGCAAATATGATTAATTTGGAATTTCGTGGTGCTGAAGAAGATATATTCAATCCATTCACAAATATAAAGGGACCCACAAGTAAAGAAGAAGATAGTGCACATTTCCTAATTAAAATTGTGTCGACTGCAGACTGAAAGTGCAAAAATGACAAATTTGGAATTTCATGGTGCTGAAGAAGATATATTCAATCCATTCACAAATATAAAGGGACCCACAAGCAAAGAAAACAGTAAGAATCTTATTAATGATGAGAATACTTAAGTTTTGGGCATTGGAAACAGATTATGTATTGGAAAGTTATAAGAGAAAAGTCCAGCACAAAAGAAGAGACTTAGTTGGAAATGCAAAAACATGTTCCCTGAACAGATGTTTTGAAGGCCCCTTTGACCGTTGTGTGCAAATAAGACACAAGTGGCTCGGCACCAAGTGTTCCAGCAAGGACAAGACCCCTAAACTTCCACCATTGTATAGAGGACTTGAAAAGGACAAAGACCTCTCTTTTGCAATGTACGAACTTAAAGCTTCTGCTCTTGATGCCCATATCATACGATGTACACCCATTTCAGCATCAAACATCAAGCCATGTTGTCATACATTGCAAGAAACATTGCCCTTTTGTGACCATACATCACCCCTTCCATTGTACAACCCGCTGTTGTACGGTTTGTACCAGTTGCCAAACGAGTTGTTGTATGGCCATTATAAATTGTTGTGCATTGACTCCCTGCTGTCAACCCATTGGTGTACAACCTAGGGCTGTCATATGCCCTTGAGCCCCTTGTTGACAATTCCCCTACCATACATCCCATTGTGCCACTTTTCCACCATGCAAAGCTACTAGGGGAAGCCTTAAAAATAAACATGTACTCTCATTGTAACTGGGTGCATTCTCAAGTCCCATTGACGTACTTTTTTTCATTCGTGGACATTAATATAGTTTCATTCTTTCTTTATTTCGTCTCAAAGTATAGTGAATTGTTAAATGAATTTACATTCTTTTTACCAAGGAAGAAGAGTGAAAGAAAAAAACTACAGAAGTGGGATTTTAATCCAGAGGAAAAGCTGGCAGAAGAAGATAGCCAGGGTGATAGACCATTTTTGGGGATTTGGGAACCTTCAGTAATTCGAGTGCCAAAATCCGTTTTCCATTATTTACAAAATGATGATTTTAGTAATTTTTGTGGTAGAAAAAACTGGATTTAAAGCTGCAATTATGTCGAAAAGAAAAAAAAAATGAAGGCTACAGCAATACCATCTTCTTCAATAAGGTAAAGGGTATGGAAAACGACACTAGACAGCTTTTAAAAAATATGGCACTATTTGAGAGGGAAAATTGATTCTGCCAGCAACTATCGTTGCACTCCCAAGGATGATACAGGCATCCCTTAGAACATCAAGCACAAGTTTGAAAATGCCTATACACCACATGCAAATCACTGGGAAATAAAAAGCAAAAGATGAGCAAACAATTAAAAAATAATTCAAAGAAGAAGAAGTTGCCAACGCTTGAAACCCTCACAAGGGAGAGTCTACCTGCAACTAAGTCCTGAATGTGGTGGGTGAATAGGCCCAATGACCATGAATTAAAACAACATTGCATAGGGCCGATGTAGATAAAATTCTGCAAATGTTGTACTTTTGTGCACGGGATTTTGAACCTTATTTGGTTCGTATAGTGTAACGTTATGGCAGGAGCAGTCAGTGGTTGTTTGTATGGTATATGGATAAAGAAGTGAAGATAACATACAAACCAGAAGATTTCACCAAGGTATTTGGGATACCCTGATATGGACAGCCAGTTATCAATCCAACAAGCAACCTACATATTACGTAGATACTCTCACATGGACAGCTAGTTAACAATCCAACAAGAAACCTACGTATTATGTAGGGCCAAAAGGACTGTGCCGTACAAAATCCATGTCAATACATTTGAGAGCAGCAGTTGTGGCCCACATGTGCCCTAGAGGCAACAACGGCATTAAGAAAAAAATCTTGGGTAATGAAGAATGACAGTGTCTCTTGGATGTAATCCTTTGTCGATTGCTTCGAGCCACCGGAGCTTTCAACATTGTAGTTTGGATGACATACCATATTTGAGTAGAGGAGAGGTCAACAATTGGGTAGAGCTAGCATCTAGCCATATTCATGAATTCCTCTCCCTCAAAAACAAAGGTTTCTACAAGACCCAACATGCAACTCGGTTCTTCCTTGATGCTATGTACACTCAGGTGACATTGGGAAGTGATTTAAGTTTGGATAGAAGTTATGACCAAGCATGGCCTTCTATGTTTCGATGGAAACATGTGGGCATTCCCTTGGCTGAAGTAATAGTTCAAGGGGATGAAATGAAAGAATATAAGTTAACCCAAAAGAAGAAGAAGGTAGTAGCTAAGGAGGCAATCAATTAAGAAGACGAGGAGGCCACCAAAAGAATGAGGGAAGTGGGACACCCGAGCTATCTAGGGTCCAGTAGGTGATGTCTTTAGAGCCCTCTCACACTTCTCATTTGTATGCCCATTTCTTCTTCAAATGATGTTGTCGTATAGTCTATAAAGCTATTTATACCCATTGTTATGCCCACAGATCCAGTGGTTGTTACCCCTTTGCTAATGGAAGATATAGTAAGATAGATGTCTGGTTGAGTCAACTGGGGACACTAGATAATCCAGATTTTCCAGTATCTCCAATCAGTCCTATAAGGCCACATAACCAACTTCTTATAGTTGAGTGTGTGTCTATCTCACCGCATGAGCAGGAGATAGATACTGAGAGAACATTGGAGGAAGACAAACAAATGAGTAAATAAGATAGGCTAAATTCTTCTTATGGATGCCCTTCACAAGAAGGGAAAGTAAATCTCAGGCTCCTAACTTGGAGTTTGCTCCAATTTATCTGCCTCGAGTGG
The DNA here is from genome assembly GCA_037957365.1 of Torreya grandis. Lineage (NCBI taxonomy): Eukaryota > Viridiplantae > Streptophyta > Pinopsida > Cupressales > Taxaceae > Torreya > Torreya grandis. The sequence continues at coordinate 1,306,102 of JARHVA010004841.1, read as the reverse complement.
ATAGTACAGACCCATATGGCATATTGTAACACTTCCTGCAAAATCTTGGGCCCATGGCACAAATAATGATTGACATTGCTACCACTGTCAAAGATTTGGATGTGGTGGTATGGCAGACACAAGCCCCATTGATTTTTATGAGGTGGCCTGCATAAGGAAGATTGTGGAAGGACTTCAGTTGGAATTTGTATATATTTTTTTTGCCAAGGGTGATCCAAGCGAAACACTCCAAAGATGATCCAGTCATGGCTCCCCACCATGTCCCATCTAGCCATTTTTCCTCCTGTGCTAGGCCAACTACAAAACCCAGAGGCAAAATACATACAATAAAATAAAGCCTTGTGTGGTCAGCTGGAGGAGCAGAACACAATATTTCAGGAGCAGCTTCACCAACAGCCTCAGCTTACTCAAAACCAAGCTACAAAAGTTGTTAGAGTATGAGCAGGAGAAGGTATAGCTGAAGGCTCGAGTGGCATAACTTCATATAGTGGAAGCAGAAAGTGCTCGCCTAAAAGAGTGGATGAGGTAAGTAGTTCAAATGGTGAAATGCACAAGAGAACGTGAGATCATAACAAAGCGCCATTTGAATACATGCACTGACGAGGCATATGCACTCAGAGCTGATGTCAAGCAGTTGAATTCAAGTGGGGCAGCCTCTTCAGGATCAGGATCAGCTGGACCAACAATAGTGCATCCATCTATTCCTGTTGTGACTGCAGCCCCCTACTTCAGCGGCAGCAGTACCTCCATGGACATCTTCTTCCCATCATCCCATTCTTCATGTTCTTCTATCCGGGTTGTGTTGGAAGCGACTCCAACTTGTTTTTAGGTAGCAAGTGAATCACTTTCAGTTATGTATGATTGGGTCCAACTGCTGTATCTTAACCAACAACCACTTGGTTGCTCAACCAATAAATTGTAAGTCAGAAGATAAGGAAAGGGTGCTGATGTGACATGTCCTCCCTATACCAAGCATCTCACCGTATTGCAGAATTTTGATGTAAACATCCTAAACCCCAGTGACTTGTCCACTACGAAACACTGGTCTAACATGATAATAAGAGGTGTTAAGGAATTCTACAAACAAAACAGCTACAATCTGAAAACACTGAGTAATAGAAGGATACAATGTTTTTCATTTAAAGTTTGAGAAGCGAAAATAGTTGCAGAATTTCTATTGGGCATGTTGATATGAATGGGTTTAAACTGTGTTCATTTCACTTTGTATGTTTCTTGCTTCAATGGTATTATTGGCATTGTGCTAATATTGGGTGCAATAGTTATTTAATTGAATGGCCGAATATTTCTAGTCCACATTGTATAACCAGACTTCAACATGTAACCTTATTATATATGCATAAGTTTTGTATTATGAAGCAACCAAAGGGCGCAAAAGAAAATATGAACTAAAGGCTCCTATTCATCCATTTTAAGAATTGGAAATGATCCAAGAAGAGTTGCACAACTTTTTCATGAAAAAAGGAGAAGAGAATGACTTTGGTTCTTGTTTTCTTATTGTTCCTTTTGGTCAAGTGTTTAGAGGAAAATTCCCATACATTGCATCTTTGGTCAGCCTACCTATACAAAAAACCTCCCGCTCCCAGATTGATGCACCCTCTTGTATTGCCCCTTCCTAGCTTTTCTAGATCTCAATCATAATTTTCTCCAACCTCTAGGATGAAGCCTGCTATTTCAGACTTTGAGATGTAGTACTAACTTTTATTCATAAGGATCTTGGTATGATACTCGATGATGAAGATGATGTTTGTCTTTGCTCAATACAAAAAGGAAATATATGTTTTTTTGCTCAATATATATACTACACTTTTTTTAGTTGTGACCCCCTATCATAGTTGGGATCACAAGAGGATCCAACAAAAAGAGGAATATATATAGTTACCCATATAGATTCAAATATCATTGGTCCAAAGACTACCCGACCATAACATCAAAAAGGCATTTATAGGCTCCAGACTTAACAAAAGCCAAAAAATGTTTATCATAGATAATATTTATGCTAACACCACCCCATACCTAGAACAACAAGAACCTTAAAGCCTCGCACCACCGCAAATCGAGCAACAACCACAAGTTCCACAACAACGCACCACCACCTATTGAGGAGTGGCCTCTTGAATCTCACAATTGCTTGCTCCACACATAGAAGGTGATTGTTGGTAGTGTCAATGTGGGAATCCAAGCACAGGATAAGACCATCTAGAAGTTCCAGCCAGGTATTATCGACCTTATATTCATTAACAATTGTAGAATACTCCAAACACAAAAGTGCTAGGAGTATCCCCCAATGTAGCGGAGGAAGTTTCAGCATTTTTCTCACCATTATCTCCATTTTCCTTGCAAAAACAAGGCACAACTGAACATGGTTAGCACGCACAAGGCGAGGAAGACGAACCTGACACTTAGCAAAGCCATGATTCCAAGCTTCAACTATTTTATCATCCCTCTAACAATGCCATTTCATCTCAACACTCTTGTTCTCATAAAACATCACACTAGCTCCGTTTTCCACTTCCTCCATTTTCACATTCAATAGAGAAACATTCAAGGGTATTTCTTCGTCATTGTTTTCCATTTTCGTCACAGACACAACTTAGAACCTTAATAAACTGCCCACCAATAAAGTAATAGTAGGAATTTGTCACAATGGCTAATTCAAAGGTTAAGCATCCATTATAAAGCATTGTCTCATCCATAGCCATCAACCACTTTCAAGACTCTTACAGGGCATAAATTCCCTGAGCCATCATCACAATATGCAACGTTTTATTTTTTAAGCCTTCTCCTAGGAACCATGCAGATCTGATTGAAATTTGGGGCACGTCAATGTGATTTTGCATGAGGTGGCTTAAATGGATCCATTAAATGTATTTAGGCCCTCGGCTCTTGCACATATCCAAAATCAATGTCAAGCTACCACCATGCTCCTCTACCACGTGTCTACACATTTTCATTGGTTTCACATGTCAATCCTAGAGGTTTTAAATAGTGGCACTTGGAGTGACAATTGTCAAGCATGACAATATGGAGGACAGTTGTCCTCATCGTCAAACGCATGTCACTAGGAGGGGTAGGTCTATAAATAGGCCAAATGGGGCAATCTATTTTGTCAAAATTTTGGCATGGGAAGATTGTCTAAATAATCCCAGGTTCTGAATTTATTGAATTTCAACCCTTTCCTTGGTTGAAGATGGACAAGGCTAGGAGATAGAGACATGACCAAAGTGAGAACTAAGCCAATATCATACCCAACAAGCTTACTTTTCATAGCACTGTAGTCAGTATCAAACAAAATGAATTTAGTTGTAGCAATAGATATAAAATTCAAAGTGTAATAGATTAAAGTGGAATAAATCCCACCATAACACAATCCCTTAGTCCATAGGTGCATATTTCTTTCAGTTTTTTAAGGAAGTATCATGTAATTTTGATTGCAAACGACCAAATCCAAGGTATGTATTCCATACCAAATATTTCAGCCAATGTTTTCCTTGTTAGGCATACCATATCACCATAAGAGCTCAAGAAAATTGGTGTTAATCATAGTAAGGAGGCACATGCCTTGTGGGGATCATTTTAGTGAGACTTTCCAAATGTTCTCTTGTATTCTCACCAATAATATCATTTTGCAAAAGAGAAGGGTTCAATTCAACCCCACAAAGCTTGGGGATAGAAGTAGAACAAGCTTCTATTTCCAAAGCCTTTTGATAAAAATATCGGGTGCCTATCAAAGCCTTCCTCTTCCCATACAAAAAGAGTCAATTTTTTAGACTTCAAACCCCATTTAGCAAGGTCCGCTATTAAAGTTATTAATTAGCTATTGGTTAATGTCTAACTAGTGGGCAGTTATCAAACCTTCCCAACTGAATGTGACCACTTTCAGCTTAATAAAAAGACAAACACACAAGTGTGTAAGTGTGTCATATGCCTTCCATTTCTCTTCATTCTTTCAGAATTCATTTGCTGACATTAGTATCAAAGCCAATCGTTCGACTAATTCCTAGTCGGATACGAATGTCACAAACTATTCAAGGAAGCCCTGGTAGAAGGGTACGAACAGTCCAAAAGGGCAAACACGTAATCACACATGAACGCTTTCACATGATGTGCAAAAGCAATTCGCAGAGAAAGAATAAAATTGCCTAGGAAAGAAGACGGCAATTTTCTTTGTATGTATGTAGTCGCACATTTGCAAACGTAGAAATCGCAAAGGAAAACCTAGACGCTATGGGACGGTGCACTCACACATTTGCAGAGGTTGTGATTTTAAAAACAGACTTGTATATCGCATTAGGGCACAGAATCACATGAAAATCAAACAAAAAAAGATAACCGGACCATATTAGGACACAACAAACAAATATGCAAACTGCTATGGGTTAGGGCACGATGAACAGCAGAAAGAAAAATGCAGCTGAGGTAAAAATGCGAACAGCAAAAAAATGTGACTGTATAGTCACGAAAATTGTGCTAGGGCAAGGGAAATATAGTCCAGTAATCTAGTTTTCACCTTTCCAGCCAAAATTGCGATTTCAGTTTTTTAGGGCATTGGTGGATTTGAAGCAGATTTGCAGTCAGACAAATCATGATTTTCACATCTGAGTTAGAGCACAAATAGCAATTCTGATGCAGGGGCATCACTATATTTTGTCAATTTTGGTTTAGTTCAAATGTTTGAAGTCATTAGTGAGTTATTGTAGTCAGTTGAGGTCTGTAAGAATCATTCATAAGTGATAGAACTTTGTCAAATTTGAATTTGAGTTGTTTTGGCATTTTCCCGCCAAATGTAGTAAGTTTGAATTTTTGAATGTTTTGTCTATGTTTAGGGGTTATAGGATTTATTTGAAGGAAACCTCAAATGTCAAGGGTTGATGTGACCTTTTGTGGACGCTATTTGTCTACACGAGTCATAATACTCACTTGTACAGAATAACAACTTTTGTATATCTTCCAAGGTCCAAACTTGGTTACTAGTGACTGTTGGGAGGTTAAGAATTAGTTAGATCAGTTATAATATATAAAGGACTTGTAAATGGTTATGGAGGTCAGAGAGTTGTAGGGGTTGGATTCGAAGAGGAAATGTAGAAGAATGCCAAGAAAGTGAAATAGACAATGTTTCTCATTTGAAGACAAAAAGTATCATAGACTCTGTATTTTCCTGTATGAATGCAATGAAAGGTTGACTGTGCAAGAATGTTCGGTGAAGGGAGTGTAATCAAAGCAAATTCTGATAATCTTTGTGTGTTTGGTAAATTGATATATCCACTTAAACGGTGTTTCTAGTATTTATTAAGTTAGTTTCATAATCTTTTGAGATGGTTCAGAGATACAGACCTGGGTACCCTGTGTGCTACAATCTGTGTTTGAATACTAAGAGGAAGCAAGCATTTTAGAGAACAGGATCATATAAGCATTGAGTTGATATTCAAATATACGTCCTGGTAAGTGGTCTTTACAATATTCTTAAGGTTCTTGTTTTGACTCAAGAGGCTTAATACAAATAGGTTTTCATAAACAGTATACCAGGCTTGTAGTTGCTTATAACCTACACACAGTCAAATTGTGAATATAGAGAGATGATAAAACAGAGTTGTTTGAAAAGGGTTTTCGTGTTTGGAGGTGTGTAGTGTTAGTAACAGGCTTTAGAAGCCCTCACAGAGATCTGAAACTCTTTAAAGAACCTAAGACCTCATTCTGTTCACCCCAAATGAATACAGTCCAAAGGAGAGTTTTGTCAAAATAGATGCCAGAGGGACCAAGGCGAGTAGATGTGAATTGGTCAAGGTTTGAAACATTTGTACAGAGGTTATTCGCCTTTTAGAAAGCTTTGGAACTTGTTTTGGAACGTTGGAGGCCAAAATACCTCTTCTCGGGTCTGCAAAGTCTGTCAAAACCCTGCATTAGGGTTTAGATGCAAATATCCATATTGCAAGCATTTCAACCGTCAAAAAAGCACAAAATTTGGTGAATAGCTAGTGTGGAATGCCTACAACAAGATTTTGAAGGTTTTGTTTCTGTTCAGTACGGATTCGTACGTATATGACTGACTGTGTGTGTGGAAACGCCAAACAGACCTAATTAGGCCTAACAGAGCTTAAAAGGTGCCTTGAAAAGTGGTCTAGGTCAAGAGTTAAGACACAAAACTTCATGGAAGGTTAGTAGAGGATAGAGGGTGGTTGGATCAGTAATTGGTTTTCCAAGAATCCATTGTATTGGGCCGTACAAGAAGAAAAGGTTTAAAAAAAGGCTACTAGGAAGCCTTGATTAAGGAAGGTGATAGTGAGTAATGGAAACATTGGATTTGAAGGTTGTGTGAGTGGGATAAAGGATCAAAAAGCAACTGAATGAGTAGGGTAATGACTTTAGGATCCTTCACAGAGTTAAGGAAATTCAACATCTTCTAATAAGGTCTAGAGAGCTATGAACCAAGCATAACTAACAAGGAGAAAGAAAGGACTCCCAGACTATTGAGGCAATGAAATGGTTTGAGATGGTGATGGAGAATGTGAATGGGGTTGTAGATGCTAAGAACTAAGGGGATGAAATGATCTAGAGAGTGAAGTGCCTACTCAAGAGAAAGAAGAGTGAATATACCAATATGAACTTGGAAAGCTTTATAACTAAAGAAGAGATAAAAGTGACCACATCAAAGAACAAAGGACAGAGTCAGGTATGAGTATGTGGCAGAGGTAAGATGTTTGTTCCTATTTTCTTACATCAGAGACAAGTTAGATTAGACCTCTGCATCAAATTCTGTAAATAGCCAGAGATAATCAAATTTGTACACAGAAGTTTGTATTTACTTTTGCATTAATCACACCTAAACGCAGCAGTAATGAGACTGTACACAGATGTAATCAGCCTTCTAAACAAACTTTGCATTTAGTTTTTGCATTGATTTCCAGATCAGAGAAGTGTATTATTTTTTGTTGCATTAATTTCTAGGTTAGACAACTATTCTATTTTTGGGTCTGACAATTGTACCTTCCATGTTGAACTAATTTTCATGTCAGAAAAAGTGTACTTTTTCTATTGCATTGATTTCCAAGTCAGACTTATACTGTATTTTTTCTGTTCAAAGTCAAACATTGTATATCAAATGGCCAACATACAAAATTTGGTTTTGTTACAAACATAAAAATTAACTAGCCAAAATTATACTGTTTGGAGTCATAAGATTGTGACAATCGCGGAATATCACGATTGTGACAAAATCATTCTCGACACTTAAGCAAGACCTGCTACAAACTTTGTTGATTATGACAAACATCATAAGGAGGCCCTGTTGTTATTGAAACCATCTGTGTCAGATGACATGATTCCAAGGTTCGAAATGCCACCGAAGCAAGTGCACTGTGGACTAGTTTGACAAAAATTAGCAAACTTTGGAAAAAATCGGGTTTTGTACCTAAAGAATCTTTTTTTTTTCACAAAAATGTATGAGGATGAGTCTCTTTCAGAACACCTTCAGATGAAAGATCTGTAAGACCAGTTAGGAGCCATTAATAAAAAGATCGATGATGATGACATGGTGGCTCTTGTTCTGAATAGCTTAACGCCCCCATATGAATCTTTCATGAAGGCTTTACATTTGATGGCCGAAACCCCGAACTTGAGATTTGATCAGGTTGGTTTTTATTTGATGCAAAAGGAACACAGACAGACACAAAATGAGTCCAGTGTTGGTGTAATATCCCCTTTCAGTAGGGAATATCTAAACACAAATAGCTCTGATACCACTGTAATATCCCCTTTCAGTAGGGAATATCTAAACACAAATAGCTCTGATACCACTGTAATATCCCCTTTCAGTAGGGAATATCTAAACACAAATAGCTCTGATACCACTGTAATATCCCCTTCAAACAGAGAATATAGAAATACAAACAGTTCTGAACAAAGATACAATCTTGCAGAATAAATTCAGATAAACAAAAAAACCACAGTAAATCTCTTATCTGCTAATCAAATATCTTATCACTTGTTTAGATAATTACAATTACAGTCTTCTCTCATACAAATAAAAGAATATTAAAATCTGGTCTTAAAACCTTGATCTTCTGCAAGTCTGGAACTGAAACCTGAATTCTGTCTCATCTCGGCCTGCTGTGTCGAACACACAGTCGCCGGCGTCGGTCGATATACTGCCGACGTCGGTCTCTGTAGGTCCTTCTCTGTCGACATCGGTCTTCAGTCGACCGATGTCGGTCACTGGGGATCTCTGTCTGCCGAGGTCGGTGCCTGAGCGGATCTGTACGGACTTAGTACGGCCGCCAACCTGTCTGTTTTCAATCCCTGATAGCTGAACAACCTGATCTCAAGAATATACGATTCTAATACAGAAGATCTATATCTGTATAACTTATTGGATCAAAAACCTAATAAAATAAATACCTGGAAAGCTCTGTGACAACTTCTGGATGAAGTTACCTCTCAAATCAATATACCTCTGTGATAACTTCTGTATGAAGCTATCTCTCAATTTGGCAATAGATCAGCTGATATCTCACAGCCTCTGAATCGCACACAATGAAGAGTTGACGTTCTCCACTGCAAATGGAATCCTGGAACCCTTGGCTCAGTCTTCACAGAAGAATTTCTTTTAATATCAAAATCAATAATCTATGCATAATCAATAATGGCCTCCATGAGAAACCCTTATACCCTCAAAAAGATATGCTTGCCCTAATTAGGGTTTTTTAAATTAGAATTAGGGTTTCTAATTAAAAATAGGCTAAATAATTAATATTTGATTAAATCAATCAAATATTAATATCTCCCTCAATACATGTCGGATCCTCGAACCGTTCGAAGCTGGTGAACCAGGGAGTGATTCCACACATGACCATACCAAAATAAAGGCGCTCCACTGCATGTCAAATATCCCTAAATAATAGGAGCTCAGGCCAAATGTGTCTAAAATAGCCTGAATGAAAGCCAACTATAGGAATTCTACAAATCAAAGCCAAGCCAATCTCCATCATGACCCTCTATCCATCTTATCAGCCTATGAAGGTCGCATAATAGGCTAATCATCAAGTCTGTCAATGTCCACGAAAAAGGGGACATGACAATTGGACAAGCAAAGAGTGCATTGGTTGCTCAATCAAAAGGGAAATGGAAACATATCATTGTTGATTCATCTTCTAAGTATCAAGTAAAGTGTTTTTATTGTCATCAGGTTAAGCATCTCAAAAAGGATCGTCGAAAGCAACAATATGTACTTTTCCAACAAAGTAGTCAAGCAACTAATGTGGTCGCAGTTGAAAAAGAATAGGACTTTGAGGAAGAGTATGCACTCGTGGCATCATACTCAAATGATTGTGCTACTATTCGTTGGTTCATTGATTCTGGCACATCCAGACATTTCATGTGTTGTAAGGACTAGTATGTCACATTTACTGCAGGTAAAAAAAAAAACTTTTGATGTTTTATTAGTTAATGGGGAGTCCCCTGCAATAGAGGGGATAGGAGATGTTCGCATAGAATTGAATAAAGCAAAAACAATCATAGTAAGGAATGTTAGGTATGTTCCAAGTCTATAAAAAAACCTCGTCTATTAATCAATTAATAAAAATTCTCAACATTGTTATCAATTTCTCTAGGAAGAAGTGTATTGTGTTTGATGTCAAATAAGACAAAATAATTGCCCATGGTATTGGGCAAGGTGACTTGTATAGGCTCGTTGACACTGCCATAGTCAACATAAATGCATGTGTGAAGGGAGACTCCACCATACAAGATGTGTTAGAGGATGAAATTCCTTATAGGCTTGTTGACCCTACTCCAGTCAACTTACATGCACTAGTGTCAGAGGGAATATCCACTATAAAGGATGTGTGGAAGGGTGTAGTTTCTTAATCTCGGTCAAATGCAAAGGTAGTTGTGTAAGAGGATGATATGCCTCAATCACAAGGATTGGCTCAGAGGACCAAAAACAAGGTTGTTACTTCAATAGAGCATGGTCATTTTGCTCTTGCTTCTAACCTTTGTTTGGTCCCTAGTTTTTCCCAACATGGGGAATAGATGAGGAGATGGTTTATTCTCCTGCTTTGGAGTTGGTTTTTACTCCCACTGCTACTGCAAAGATGGTCACATTTTGGTTGCTTCTCTCCAAAAATTTGGCCAAGGAGGTCTACATGGTGCAACCTAAAGGTTTCTAGGTTGGTCATGATCATTCAGTTTGCAGGACGATTAAGTCCTTGTATGGATTTCAATAGACTCCATGAGCCTGAAATATTTTGTTTGATCAACATCTCCAAGATTCTTTATTCAGAACTATGGAGGTTGGGCTGAAGTTATCAACAAAAATTAATTCATTTCCAGTCAATGAATCACCCTACACTGAATTGGTGGATAACTTGATACATCTTATGTCCACATAGCCGAATCTTTGTTTTGTTGTTGGCTATCATTTTTGGTTTTTGTCTACACCAAAGTTCCTACATTGGACAAGAGTAAATGTCAAAGGACTGTGGATTTCATGTTGATACCTTTAGAACAATCTTTAAATGTAATGACTAAACTCTTTAGTCCCATTGTGTTGTAAAATTTCGGGACAAATTTGGAGTGGTCTTCGATTTAGTCATTAAGGGAGGGTGTTAAAGTTATTAATTAGCTATTAGTTAAAGTTTAACTAATGAGCGGTTATTAAACCTTCCCAACTGAATGTAAACACTTTCAGCGTAATAAAAAGATGGACACACAAGTGTAAGTGTGTCGTATGCCTTACATTTCTCTTCTTTCAACATTCATCTGCTAACATCCACGAAAGAGTTCCCTTCTTTGTAGCAATGTTCAAAGGTGTTTTGGAGAGGAATGTTTAGTTCCACGATTTCCTACAAAACCCCCCTTAGCTTCCAAACTGACATTATCCCTTACAACATTAATGGTGACCAAAGCATCACCTTCAAAGAAAACATTTGTCAAATTTATTTTTTGTTTGCAAACACAAGAGAAGGCCCAGAAACTCCCATGTTTTTGGTAGTTTGAGGCAAATGAAGAGCAAAGGCATATAAGAATTTACCTTTCCAATCCCGAGCCACACCACCATAACCCATTGTTCGGTCTTTGCCATGTTATTAAGTTGTTTTCAGCCTATTTGTCCAAGGAAGGTTTGATAAGCCACATTTCCGTTCAAGAGTCTAACTGGGTCTGAAATTTATTACAAGTTTGAAGATTACATTCCTCTCCGTGGAAAACACAATTATTTCTTTCCTTTCAAATAAGTCACAGAAGGAGAGAATTTCCAATTCTCCATCTAACTTGTTACTTCTCATTCCCATCCGATTCTTGCCACTAGACAATAATTTTATCCAAGGATTTTGGGATAGGTCCATTGATGCTGAAATTTTGAAGAAACCAAGACCATATTTTCCATGTGAAACAACAGTGAAGCAAAATGTGATTGGCATTTTCTTACTTAACTTAGCATAGGACACATCTTGAAGGTCCATACCAGCCTCTTCTCATGAATTTGTCCCAAGATAGGATCCTCTTTTGATACAAAAGTCATAGGAAACACTTAGCTTTAGGCCAACCTTCACCTAAGTTTTCACATAAAGGAGATGGTTGAAGGATTTGTGTGGTTTTTGAAGGTCATGTAGACTCTTTTAACCGAGTTTGAGCAAGAGGGATATCCACTCCATATCATCGCAATCTCTTTTCATTGAGGACAATTTGGATGTGCCTAATCAACCTATAGGCTTGAGGTGTGAGATTCAGGGGATCAACTTGAGGCTCCCAGTAGTTTGTGACTTTCCTACCGATATGGATTTCCACCCAATGTTAGAAGAGTTCCATCCTTGGTTGACACACAATAGGGATAGTGAATATTCAAGAGTCGTTCCAAAAGTTTGTAAACTACCAATTCTTAACATCCCATAACAAGTCATTTAGGATGATAGTTCTAGACTTGATTAGAAGCTTCTACAAAGTTGAGCCCTTTAGAGAGTCTAAACAAGCGAAGATTCTATAAGAATTTTCATCCAAGTATTTCCTATGGAGAATAAGAATTTTCATCTAAGTATTTCCTATGGAGAATCATACTCTGGAGTGCATCACTCTCCATATACATCCTCTAGCTAACTGTGGCATTGCAACCCATATTTAGATGTTTGGAAGCCCTTAGGCCAAGCCCACTAAATTCTTTGATTATGTCCATTTAGTCCCAGTTGGCAAGAGGAAATTTAAATTTGTCCTTACCAACTTCCCAAAAAATGTTGCTGAATTCTATCAATTTCCTTGAGAACGCAAAGTGGAGCTTTAAGGATAGAGAGTATATAGACAGGAGAGGCCTTGAACACATCCTTTAAGAGTTGAAGTTTTCCACCCCAAGAAAAAAATCTACCACCCGAGCCCTCCAATCTCTTGTGGTAATTAGAAATATGAGGTTGCCATATTTGGGCTTTACCCATACCTTCAAAAAAGGAAATGCCCAAGTGAAAGTAAGATCCGCCCCATCAAAGTTTAGCACAGTGTTGAGTCTAACTTGCACACACAGAGGAACGTTGAGAAAGGAAACCTTAGTTTTAATGTTATTTATTTGTTGTCTTGAAGCCAATTGGTGGGGCCCCAAAATTCTTAAATCTTTTTAATCTCCCATATAGTTGGTTCAGCCATCAAGGACGTTTCATCATCAAATTGAAGGTCCTTATTGTGGTCAAATAAAGAGGTATTGCCCCCTCCTTTTTTCCCCTAAATAAATAATAGCATTAAAATCTCCTCCAAGGATCCAACACGCCTCTTGATAGTCTTGCATTAAAGTTGTTATTACATGTTGATAGCTTCTTTTTCCCACAAGGGTATTCAGAGCATAAATATTGATGAGAAAGAAATTCATTTGACTATATATCTCAGTTATTTTAATATAAATCCAATATTAACTTTTACTAACCTGATTGTAGTCAATTTTTTCAGGGTTCAAAACAATATCCAGACCACCCAATTGGCCAATGGCGTCCACCACAAGCATTTTGGAACTTTTCCATGGGTTTGGCCATAAACTTTCCATTCCATCTTCTAGGCATTTTGTTTTTTTAAGGAGAATATCTAGAATCCAAATTTTTATATGATCCATTAGCAGTCTATGTTTTGTCAAGTCATTCGGAGCTCTGTAGTCCCAGGAGATAATGATCCAACACCCCTCTTGATAGTCTCGCATTAAAGTTATTATTTCATTTCAATAGCTTCCTTTTCGCACAAGAGTATTCGAAGCATAAATATTCATGAAAAAGAAATTCATTTGACTATACCTCTTTATTTTAATACAAATCCAATATTGACTTTTACTAGTCTGATTGTAGTCGATTTTTCCAAGGTTCAAAACAATAGCCAGAACACCCAACTGGATGAAGGCATCCACCGCAAACGTCTTGGAATTTTTCCATAGGTTTGGCCATAAGCTTTCCATCACATCTTCTAGGCATTTAGATTCTTTAAGGAGAAGAATATCTAGTTTCCATATTTTCATATGATCCATTGGCAATCTATGTTTTGTCGAATCATTCAAACCCCTGAAGTACTAGGAGATAATGATCATTGACTATTAATAGAGAGACCTCGAGCCCTACCCACTAAGGTATCGATAGTTTTTTGTTTGCCTTGAGATATTCAAAGAAGGCCTTCAAGCTTGAGAAGCTCCTTTTTTAGCCTCCACAGTAGGGTTTCATTTTCTTTGTTCAATACTACACTCTTCCCCGGATACAATATCTAGCTTTTTTAATGTATTTCACCTCCCTCCTATACTAATTCTTCCCCTGCTTCCCCTTGTTTTCATGCAGATGCTTTAGATTCAACCTCAAAGCCAAAGCTATTCAACATAAGGTAAGTAACCAAAAGGTTCTTAGGGATTTTTGTTGAGGTAGTATTTACTTAGTTTCTACATTCAAAATATCAGCAAAGCTATTTTGAGCTTCCCTTGTAATGAGAGGATTGTCGTAACCACCCTTTTCCTTTTGTGATATTCATTCAAGGACCAACTTGTTGAGATCTTTTGGGATGAACAAACCTATATTTTCCACTCCCTGCTTTTTCCTATTGAGAATTTGGAAGTCATCACAAGAGAATGGGAGAGCTCCCAAAGAAGGTTGTTTCAGACGTAGTGCAACATTGTTGGGGGAGATGACTTACATCCTTTCGCCAAGTGCTTGCAATCTTTACAAATGCAGCATCTAAATGAAATACATTCAAAATAAAAATACTCTTGACACTAAGGATTACCTTCTTCATATCGGAAGATAATATTTTTGGGGATAAGTTTCCCCAAATCCATCTGGACCCAGATCCTGGCATAGGAAGCATACATGCATCGTTTGTCATCTTTGTCGAGCTTAAGAAAATCGCAATAGGGTTTCCTATGACTTTGAGGATAGGCTCAGACCAAAATGATAACTCACCTTGACTCACCCAAACTCACTCAAATCTACCAAGATTTAATTGATTTTACTCGTACTCTGTAATATTCCAAATCGGAATATTTTACAAGAATTCGGATTTCCCGTAATTCCATTTAAATAAAATATAGATTTTATAATTGAAGTAATAATTTAAATAATTATGTTGAATTTAATATAGAGTTTTCGGATTTCAAACAATAAAATATAATTCCACAAGGGGTTTCGTCCTTGGGTTTGATAACAAGGGTTTTCGTCCTTGTATGTGGATTACACAGTTTAAGGGGTTTCGTCCTTAAATGCCATTGTAAAGCGGCTGCTTATACATGTTATATATTTGAATTCATTATTCGATGATTCTTTTCATACCAATGGTTTATTATTTATAGCTTCAAATCCTTCCATCGAAAAGACATGTCTTCTCCAAAAGGTGTAACTCTTCCAAAGGTGGTGTCCATCCATTAAATGATGTGTTGTTTATTAATTAACTAATAACCAACTATTAATGTTGCTTATCAGTGTTGAATATTAATTACTATTATGGGGCGACCTTCCTCAAGTGTGGTGCTCTTCTCTTATGTGGTGATTTCCATTTGAAGTCTCCTTAATGTTGTTTATTATTGCTTTATTATAGACCTGCGATTACATTGGTTGTTGTGATTTCCCATTCACTATTGCGATTCCTCCTTGACTGGTGCAATTACCAAGACTGTTGTGTTTTCTCTCTATTAATTTTGGCGCTTCTCTCCATAGCAGCGATTTCATATTGCTAATGTGTATTTGTTGATTGCTGGTATTTATTGGAGATATTACAGACCTTCCTTCCTCAGTTTGCTTGTCCTCAAGCAAATGTAAATTGAGGGGTTCAAGTATGATAGCTCCATCCCACGATGTATCTTTTATTGGCAACCTCGCAAATACGATCAAAGACCGTAAGACAATAGTAGTCTTAGTGGGAACCACCAAAATGTCAGGAGGTTTTGTATACTTCTCCCATGAGAAGATTGTATGAATAACCAACACTCTATAGTCTTTAGTTTTTTCATTTTTACTCAACAGCGAAGGGTAATAATATGAATAGCGCATGTTAATCGAGATGACGAGAAGTAGATATCATCACCATGTATATTTTCTTGTTCTTCAATAAACCCCGGAACTTGTTTCTGACCATGCATGTTGAAAAACTTATCTCCAAGTGAGGGAGAGCTTATCTTTTTTAACCTTACTCTTGTAAAGTTGTGGTCATCATTATTAAGTACAATTAGAACTTGATCGACCCTTAGTCTCATTCTATGGATCTCTGTCAGAGCCTGGAATGGATTTATTGTCTTAAGGCTTGTCACAACCCTGGTGCATTTGGTATTGACTTTGTGAGGATGAGACCAATTTCTTATAAAAAAGGCTCTCACGAAACCATTTGTGAGGATGAGACCAATTTCTTATAAAAAAGGCTCTCACGAAACCATTTGTGAGGATTGATGTGTCAACATAAATATCCATTGGCTTAAGGTTCCCACATACTGAAAGTTCTCTTTGAATTCTTTTGCCCATTCTAGTACGAAAATGTCTAGCCAAGCCATGCAATTTATGTTCCAGCAGCTCCTCTGCAAGTCCCAGTCTTTTGTTCTTGCAGTCACCTTTGTTTGCAACTTGTCTTTGTCTAAAATAAGACAATAGTAGATAATTGACCATGTATCATAAAAAGATGGTTTTTTGTTTGTAGTCCACAATATATG
The DNA here is from genome assembly GCA_037957365.1 of Torreya grandis. Taxonomy (NCBI): domain Eukaryota; kingdom Viridiplantae; phylum Streptophyta; class Pinopsida; order Cupressales; family Taxaceae; genus Torreya; species Torreya grandis. Next base: position 1,289,955 of record JARHVA010004841.1, on the reverse strand, counting down.
GAAAGAAGTATTCTTTAAGCCACAACTTCTTATTGTTGCTGTAAATAACAATTGGCCTGTCTGATGCTGCAAAAACATGTGTTGCATTTTCAGAACCAAACATCTGAAGAGTAATAAGTTTTATACCCAATGAAATCTTCTTTCTATTAAGTAAATCTCCAACAACTATCAACTCACTACGCATTAGATTATCACCAATAGGATTCATATCAAGGCAAGATACATCATACTCGATTTCCAAATGTTTGACCTTCGTTAGGAACCCTTCTCCTATTTCCAAATAAACAAGATTTTCCCCTCCAATGAATAGGAAAACCGGTGTAGCATTAGTTGTGGCTACAATGATAGAATTTCCAAATGGTACTCTCCATTCCATCAATAGTATTCGTAGTGATGCACTTACCAACCTCATAGAATTGGTGGTTACCTGAACAAGCTAGTCATGAATGGCATCATGACAAAATAATGATTGAGCATCAGAGGCAAATCCTTTTATTTCTATTTCTTCCAGTTCATCTTTTGATAATTTCTGATCAGAACCTTCCCACCAAAGCTTATCTAGAATGTGATACTGTTTAATCCTTGAAGAATGAAGCCTTTTTCCAGTTTTCATCACTTGATAAGAGATCTCTGCAAAGGTCCCTTCATGTTTTCCCATAAGCAGAACAGATTTCTTATCTTGATTTGGCTCTCTATATAGTGGTTGGTAACCCTGAAATCCATGCAACAGTTCAATCTTTATGTCATCAATTTTATTGCCATCTATGCCAAACACATTAGACCCAATTATGAAATTAACTTCATGCTCCACACACTGGAGATTGGGCTCCTCCATAGAAATCTTGCTAGTGGTAGTAGATGTTTGAAGCCAATGTCCCTGAATACCTAACCATTTAGAACCCTCATAAAGCCTTGAACGAGACAATATTGAGTTGACTGTACCAGATAGAAGTTCTGCAAATGTTCTATGTTCTTTCATGTCCTCAACAAGTGCAAATTTATCTGTGCTAGGATGTTTTCTTTTGTTGCACCCTGATGGAATAAGCAACTTTAAATGACTATACAACACACTTGCAAGTGTTGAATTAGAATGTAGCACTTGACCCTGAGCAACACGTCTGCAGCATCCATTATGTGCCACTTTTCCCATCAAAGTTATCCACCTGCCAGCCTTATTGGCTGTAGCAACCACCTCTCCTGACAACCGTTTCTTCACTCCTTGCTCCAATGTTGGGTAGTCTGTATTCTCCTCATCTAGCCAAAGGAGCCATGCCACAAGACAAAGGTTAATGACATCTTTCACATCCACCGAAAGCAATGGCATCAAAGGTATTGCTATCAATACTTCAGTGTTCTTCTTAGATGCTTCATCATTATTCTGGTTTGGTAGCGAGATTCTAGGCTTCATAAAGCCCTGAAATTGACGTTTTAAGTTTCAAGTGATTTTCTTCACATCCTTCTAACACAATGTTTGCTAATTTGTTCCACCTCTTTTTAGCTATTTCATACCTTCCTTTTGGATAGGCATCATTTGGTTTTGTTAGAGGTAACTCCTTATTAGCGTCATCTTTCTTTTTGATATCACTGTCATTGTCATATATCTCAGTAGTCGCATTAATGGGCATTTCATTAGATTGTAACTCATTAGCAGGTTCTTTGTCAGAGGACTTATCATAAGTTTCCATTGATTTCTTTCCAAGAGGAAAGGTCTTCTCCCCATCTTTGAGTGTGAAGCACCTGGAGTGTCTAAGGATATTTCTCTTAGTTCAGCGTTGGATGCTTCATTCGTTTTCTCCTGTATAAGGAAGTCAGTCTTGGCATTTGTCATCTCCCTTTCTTTTGAAACCTCTTGAAAATTGAATTTCTCTTCATATGCAGAACTGCCATAACTATGATTCACTAACTCCTCTTCCTCATAGTGTTTGTTTCTATTCCATGACTCTTTCAAATCCAAAAAGTTTGAAAAGGAGATTTCTTTTTGAATTTCTACTAAAAGGGCTTTGTACGACTTGAAATTGTCCATAATTTCCTTCTGTAGTGACCCCATGGTTCACAAGCTAGCAAAAAAAATAGCGTTGATACCACTGTAATATTCCAAATCGAAATATTTTACAAGAATTCAGATTTCCCGTAATTTCGTTTAAATAAAATATAGATTTTATAATTGAAATAATAATTTAAATAATTATATTGAATTTAATATAGAGTTGTCGGATCTCAAACAATAAAATATAATTCCACAAGGGGTTTCGACCTTGGGTTTGATAACAAGGGTTTTCGTCCTTGTATCTGGATTACACAGTTTAAGGGGTTTCGTCCTTAAATGCCATTGTAAAGCAGCTGCTTATACAAGTTATATATTTGAATTCATTATTCAATGATTCTTTCCATACCAATGGTTTATTATTTATAGCTTCAAATCCTTCCATCGAAAAGACATGTCTTCTCCAAAAGGTGTAACTCTTCTAAAGGTGGTGTATGTCCATTAAATGATGTGTTGTTTATTAATTAACTAATAACTAACTATTAATGTTGCTTATCAATGCTGAATATTAATTATTGTTATGGGGCGACCTTTCTCAAGTGTGTCGGTCTTCTCTTATGTGTGCCAATTTCCATTTGAAGTCTCCTTAATGCTGTTTATTATTGCTTTATTGCAGACCTATGGCATTGGCTATTGTGATTTCCCCTTCACTTTTGCGATTCCTCCTTGACTGGTGCAATTACCAAGACTGTTGTGTTTTCTCTCTAATAATTTTGGCGCTTCTCTCCATAGCAGCGATTTCATATTGTTGATGTGTATTTGTTGATTGCTGGTATTTATTGGAGATATTACAAACTCACCCAGACTAATATATTGGCAGGGAACTCAACCGACATCATGTTCCCTGGAAAGGCTTTGAGGGTTTCCAAAATCTATAAATCCAACTCCATAGGCTTATCTCTATCAGTCATAGGCCCATAAATCAATAGATAAGTACTTTTTCTTTTAGACCGAGGGAGGTTGAAGCCAAAATGTCCTAATATATTTCCAGGATCGGGACTTTGACAACTTGATGACACCCGAAATTGGTAAAACCTAAACTACATCAAAGGTGGACAATAGGTCTCAAACCAAAAGCAAGAGCCTTAACAAATAGATCGTGGATTTGTAGAGGAACCCAAGCCATCACAAAACCTTTATTATTTAAGCGAGGGACTAGGGGGAGGATCCCCCAAGGGGTGGGAAGGGCCGGAAGAGCACCAAAAAAGTAAAGGGTCAACAAGAGGCCTAGGAAAGGGAAAATGTGAAAAGGTAGGGATTGATTGGTAGAAGCAGCACTCCATGGGAGCAACCATGAGGAACAATATATTAGGAATTATGCCAAGATCATTAAAATAACATTGAAAAATATAAAATAATGCTTGCGTAAAGGAACAATATAACCTCAATAGCGAGCCACAAAAGAACGCATGAGACAAGCTTTGTCAAGTGGGAAAACCGTTAAACGGAATAAAACCCCACACATCTATAAAGAAGGCTTGCAAAGCACTAATCTCCAAATAAAATCTTTAATGTAAGACAAACAAAGGAGAAAGAAGAATGGGCTTAAGCCGTAAACAAGCATCTCAAGATGGACTAATGCAAGTGAGAAGAATGAGAGAAGAGAGCTCAATAAATAGAGCTAAAAAGATTGAGTCATTTACACAACCTCCTTCTTTGTGCCAAATGTTATTAATTCCCATAAGGTGAAAGGCTTGTGTGTGACAAGTGTGGAGGAAGTTACATGTGAATGTAACTCCAAGATTTCCTACGAAAGGGCAAAAGATATGTGACACCTTATAAATCCATGATAAAGTGAATTTCCTATAACAAGATATATACAACGAAAATAGACTTAGGATTAACCTAAATAAAGTTAAATCTCCAACACTTTCCATTAAGCTTTATTTTGGGGTTACAAAAGAGGAAAAATTCTTAAACAAAGAGAAGGGAGTTGAAATTACATAATTCTTCCCTTTAAGGGAAACTTTCTTCCAGAGGAATTACAATAGTTTTGAGAGAAGGAAGAAGAGAAGGTGTCGCCAAGAAGCTTGCAAAGGTGACTATGTGATCATCGACAATCTCCAAGAATCCTCTTCGGACAAGATGGTCAATCTGCATAGAAACAAAGACCAACAAGAAAAGATCCCTTGTACCGACAAAACAAATGCTTACACCAATCTTTCATGTTAAGTAAACAAAATACTATAAAATACGATCTACATATAATTAAAGAATAAAAGTCAAAATCAAGGCAAATAGAGCAAAAAACAACTTTCATAACAAAATGTGACAACCTACACACAAAAAAAGATAGTCAAATATAAGTAGCTCCAAACAAAGCATAATTCCTTGACAACCTACAACACGAAGTAAACAAAAAAACAAAGAATGCATAAAAATTAAGTTTTAAATTTATCAAAAGGGAGAGAAGATGTGTCACTTTTCACAAAAGATATCCTTCTTGAAACAATTGAAAAATGATCAAAATGAGATACATCAAAGTCTTGAGAAGATCCCATAGCTTTACGAATCCAAATTGGTTTAACCTTTGAATAAGGTGTTTTAGTGGTTTTCCAACAATGCAAAATGTCATGAGTTGATTTACCACAAGATTTACATGGATGTAATTTCCAACATTTAGAAATATGATGCCCATGTTTATCACAATGCTCACAACTTACCAATTCCTAAAGATGTTACGAATTAAAAAAAAAAAAACAGTGTAACTTACCAAGGTATACGTCAAATGATATTGTAAAAAAAATGACATTAAAATTATCCAAGTGTTATTAGTAATATATAGAAAAACATTCAATTTAAATTAAAGCTTTTAAAACAATTACTTTAGAAAAGCACCAAAATCATATTAAATTTTTGGAAAAAGACAAACTCAATTTTAATTTAATATCCCATGTTGTGTGAGAAGTTTTTGATTGAAAAGAGATTTAAATAACTTTTTTTATTGGTTTTAAAAAAGATGAATTGAAGGACAAGACAATGAAACATATTAATAGGATTTCCTTGACAAAAAACAACTCGTGGAAAGAAAACCACGTGTAAATAGGTCAATACATATCCAAAGAATGCAAAGCGTAACTACAAAGGAAAACACCAAGGCATAAATGTAAAACATCACTTATTATCACGAGGATGGAAATGCCAAAGAGCATTATTGCCACGCATGGAAAATCAAAATGCCAAGCTTGGCTCAAAATGCCAAGCTTGGCAGAGCATTCATTATCAAAAAATTGTCACTCAACATAATGAACCAACAAAATTAAAGTGCCAAAAGTAGAAAACACAATTACAACGCCTACAAAAGGAATAATGGACGCACCAAAATCTTCCACACAACCAAATACAAACAAAATATCACAGCTCAAGCATAAGATGCACACTATGCAATAAAACGCAAAAAAATGAAGAAAAGAACATTGAAACTAAAGAAGTAAAATCAGAACGTTAATCCAAAAGGAAGAAAGTAGCACAAATGAGCACATAAGAACAGAGAAACCCACTCTAAAATGGTAATTCATAGAGAATATAAACAGCTGTAGCGAGTTCGAGCTGAACAAGGGAGACGCCAAAAAAGAAGTGAAAATGCTAAAATACTGACATAGATTAAAAACACCATTTTCATATATATTTGAAGCGCCAAGATGAATAGATTAAGAATGCCGAAATAAAACACAATAAAGTGCAGAAATACCAAAAATACAGCTCACCACAGATGACAAAATGACAAGGAATAAAGTTAAAGCACCATAACTACTAATTAAGAAGGATTTGTTAAAATGTCAATACCAAAATCAAAACACAAATCTGAACAAATAAAACAAAATATGTTTTGTTGCAGTACTGAATACATTAATTTGCATGCATGAACAGCAATTAAGAGAGCTGCAAACGCCTTGTTCAGGGTGAGACGCCCTTTAATCTACCACACAAAAATCTTCAAACAACCATTAATATGCCATTATGAGTCCAAATCTTTAAAAAAATAAGCTGGCATATGCATTCAAATAGCAAAAAAGGAACCATTATATGCATACTAACAGCAGAATAATATTAATAAAATGACAATTTTGATGGATAGAGAACCAAAAAAGGGTCAAAATAGCACCATTATATGCATACAAACAGCAAAATAATGTTAATTGAATGATGAATTTGATGGATAGAGAACCAAAAAAAAATCTTTCTTTTCCACCTTCAAACTTGAAAAATTCTCAAAGATCAATGTTAAAATTTTCTAGCTCTGATACCATATTAGAAATTATGCCAAAATCATTAAAATAACATTGAAAAATGTAAAATGGTGATTACATAAAAGAACAACATTACCTCAATCGCAAGCCACAAAAGAACAAAACAGACAAGATTTGTCAAGTGGGAAAACCATTAAACAGAATAAAACCCCACATCTATAAAGAAGGCTTGCAAAGAACTAATCTCCAGGTACAATCTTTAATTTAAGACAAGAGAAGGAGAAATAAGAATGACCTCAAGCCATAAATAAGCATCTCAAGATGGACTAGTGCAAGTGGGAAGAATGAGAGAGGAGAGCTCAATAAATAGAGCTTGAAGAAAAGAGAAGGTACTTACACAACCTTCTTGTGTGTGTCAAATGTCCCTAATCCCCGTAAGGTGATGGGGATGTATGTGACAAGTGTGGAGGGAGTTAAAAGTTAATATAACTCCAAGATTCCCTACAAAAGGACAAAAGAGGTATGACACCCCATAAATCCAAAATAAATTGAATTTATCATAATAAAAAATGCACAACTAAAATGGACTTAGGATTAACCTAAACAAACCTATATGAAGATTAATCTCCAACATAGTAACATTCCATGAAGATGATGTTGTAGCTACAAATAACCCTGTAAACTAATCTATTGTGAATTTGACAGCCCCCTAGTTCTAAAAGACATTCTGTTAGAATGCTTGGCCCATGCACTTTTGGAAAAGTGAATGCACAATTACCCAGAATCGTGACATCTCCTGGGAAACCTTCTAGCCAATCTGAACCTTCTAGTTCCACCCTACAAAGAATTCCTAGAGCATTGATCTTAATTAATCAAGCACTGGAGAAAAATGATATAACAAAGTAGAAAGAGGGCATTTTTTTGGTGAAGAAAATTAAATAGCCATATGATCAAAAAAATGGTATAGAAATCAATTGACAACTTTTTTTAAAGAATGACTCCATGGAAGGAAGAATTGGTTCCCAAGGCAAGAAAGGATTGTACTCAAGCAATGGTTCAAGATGATTCCTTTGTTCCATCCAAAAGTACACAATATATTTACTAATTTGGAAACAAAAACATAAGCTATTTTAATTTGTGGCAAAAAGTGAAGATAATGTCAAAAAAAATTTAAATAAATGCTACAAATTTCAAGGACGATGGAATAAAGCAAAAAAAAAAAAGAACAAAGGAAAGGAAAAAGCATTCCCACCAAGACCTTGTACCTTAGGGGTATAAAAAAATTCCAAGTGGTAATTAATAAGAAAGCCGAAGTGAAAGCAATCCTAAAATCTAAGGCTAAAGAACCTCCAACATAAGTAAAGCAACTTATTAAAAAAACAATATACGATGAGAAAGTCCCCAACCAATGGATTTGACCCTCTTTTGAGTCCTAGAAATGACACAAATAGTCTACAAAGTATTTTGGTCATAGAGCAGTGTCTGCTAGTTCTATGGCTATCATGCTGTGAAATACCAATGGACACGGGCAGTTTGGCACCACCAGTGCTCAAGATTGGATGGAAGAAAGAGAGTGTCTTAGGTATTTTCTTGAGGTTTGTAAATTTGTAATATCCCCAAATTGGAGCAAAACCTGAAATCTAAATTTTAGCATAAAACCCTAACCAAAGATAATATTTTTCTGATTTTTCCAACAAACCCTAGATAACCAAAAAATTCACAATTGCTGTAATAAATAATTCCAAACCCTAGCAGCGATTTTCTGAATTTTATAATGAATATTATGGCATCAATTCAACCCAAAAGCACCTTATTCATGATCAAATATTTATCAAAAATTACAGAATATTGTAGATGTCATAAATACATCTTTTATAGAATTTTGGAACAATAAATGATTGAAAAACAGTAATAAAACAATGGAATAATTATGCAATATTCCAAACTGATTTCTAGGCTGAATTAGCCCTAGAAATTGATGAATCCAATCCCCAAAGGGGGTCACCCAACTGCAAAAGTATATTTCTTGTGTCCTTATCCATGCAACCCTAGGACAAGGGGTCTTTAATCCCTCAAAATGTAGCGGAGCCCTATGATAGGGGTCTTCAAACACACAAACCGGATCGCTGCCCTGGAAATGGCCTCAAACCCTTGTCAAATGGCCTCAAACCAAGTCGCCTTCCTCCTTGACCAAGTCACCACTCTTGCAATTAATTCGTCACACCCTAGGAAGGGTCAAACCTTTATTTTCTGAATATGATGATCAATAACAGCCTCTGAAATGAAGCTGTCCACTATGAGAATTCGAGGGTTTCATCCCTAATCCTTTAGAAACTTGAAGATTTTCGTCTCCAAAGCCTTGAGTTAAACTTTTCGTGCTTAGTCTCCAAATCAATATCCAAAATTGCATCCCTTTCCAAATGAGCCCTCAACCTTCTTAAATACCCTTCCCAAAGTGGGGCACTCCACTTGGAGGAAGAGTTAGTGTAGTTTAAAAGAGATTGTCTTTTTCTCATTAAGGGTTAAGTTAACCCATGCTCAACAAGTCAATTTTAAGCCATAATTACAAAAGATATATCAAAAAGTTTATTTAATAACTTAAAAATAAAACCAAAATTTTCCCTTTGATTTTACCTTCCCTTAGCCAATGGGAAACATCCAAGAATTCAGCTAAAGATCTTTTCCTATTCTATGTCCAAATGGGGGACATGACAATCCTCCCTACCCAAAATTGCTTGTCCTCAAGCAATTGCAACATCCAGGGGGCTGCCCCAACAATTGGCCTCACAGAATCCATCTTTAGCCTCTTCCCATGGAAAGAAAGCCTTAATTTGATGCCTTTCATTGTTGTACCTATGAAAGGATCATTGTCCATATGTGATGGAAGTGTTCTGACAGCAATGAATTGCTATCCCTCTCACCAACAAAGGGCTGCCCTTGTTGTGCTCCATATCACCAATCATGGGATAGCTGCCAACACACTCCAAACTTGCTTTCTTGCTCAGAATTTTGCATAATTCTTGGGATGGAAGCTCCCTCAACCTAGTTGCAATCTGCTGCTCCTTCCCCATCAACATGTGATCTTTCAATTTGACAAAATCAATTACATATATTGTCATGTCTCCGGTGATTAGTGGGATGCAATCATGTCTAACAGCCTTTTTATCATCCATAATCATGAGAATTTTTAACAAAAAATTACCCTTGTGAAGTTTTCGTTTGCAACATACCTTCAACATGGACTTGATGACCTTGAGAGGCAACTATTATAGAGATCGTACCATGGTTGCCCTTCATGGCCATTTTCATCCATATGTGCACCTTAGAGTGGGTGCCCTTTTGTATGGTACCCAAATACCCCTTAGGACTTCCAATGAGCCTTAAGGCTCTCCCAACAAGCCAAAAATATGGTTACAATTTTTATGAAACAAGCCAATTTGAACAAATTTGGAATCATACCTTTCATGTGGACACCTTCATGGAGTTGGCATCCTTGCCATGATGTCCCAAGAAGTGTCCATTGTTTATCCTCATGCTGCCCCTTCCAAACATGCTTCCAAAGTGGCCTAAGAATGCATAAAATTTGTAGGGCTTCTTCCTCCTTGGAGCTGTCCCTAGCTTGCCCTTCCGTCTCCATGAGATGGAGAGTATTTGTGGCCTCCATACCACCTTCTAGTTTTGAATTCTGAATTTCCTTTTCCACAGCATACTCCAAGCTTGAAATGTGTTGAATCTCCTTCAAATTTTCGGAATTACCAACATGATGTCATGGCTGCCCTAACTCAGAATTTGCTGCCTTCTTTGCCTTTCTTATTGCCCATGCAATCGGTCTCTCATGGAAGGTCCCTTCCATCATCCTTGAGGTCACTTCCCGGGGTTTCTTATTGCTCAAACCATGCAAAATCACCTCTTTCCCGTCCACCTTAAACTTGAGCTCCATGGTTTGGTAGTTTTGGATGTACTCCCCAAGTGAATGCAACCATTGAATGACAAGCACCACATTTGCTTCTCCTATGGCCACCAAATAGAAGTCATCATCAATTTGATGCCTTCCCAAGGTAATGTTTAGTTTAGGAATCTTTGTGGTGCATGGGATGGTGAAGCCATCCACCACGGTGACTCTAAACCCCTTAAACTTTATAGGTTGCAGCCCACATGTTGCAACCAAACCCTTATCAATAAAATTGTGGGTGGCCCCACTATCAATGAGGAGAGTCACATGCTTATCTTGCAAATCCCCCTTCACTCTAATGGGGTGATACCTAGGAGCCCCGGACAAGGATGCAAAGGTGTCACTTGTGTCTTCTCCTCCAATGACCCCCAAGGGTTCGTCTTCATAGGTGGCTGCCCCTACCTCCTCTTCTTCTTCTCCATCCGAATGTGCCTCTATGCAGTGCACTTGACCTTTTCCACGACAACGGTGATGCGGTGTCCATGGGTCCTTGCATGTGAAACATAGATTCTTCCTTCTAAGCTCATTATGGGTCTCAATGTTCCACCTTGGCAACTCCTTTTGCTGCACCAAACCCTGCTGGTTTTGCCTACCTAGCTGCCCCAAAGGCCTTGATTTTGGCGGGTCTGAATAATTGATCTTTGGATGCTCCCAAGTGTTGCTCCCTTGTTCTAGAGGCAAAAATGTGTTAGTTTTCTGCTATCCAAAGGGCATAATTTTACCTTTAGGAGCTGAAGACTCGAGATCAAGGGCCTTTTGAATAGCCTCTTTAAGGGTAGGAGGGCTGAAAGCCTTGACCAATTCCTTTATAGGATCAGCCAACCCTTCCATGAACAATGACACAAGTCTTTTTTTTTTAAATATCCGCTAGCGGGACTGAAATCCTCTGAAAATCAACCACATACTCCTCCATGGAAGTCTTTTGCCTCAATTAAGCCAATTCCCTAAAGTGAAGCTCTAAATCAACGCTTTCAAATCTCTCCACTAGCCTTCTACTGAATTCCTCAATAGTGTTTATGAGGTTGTGCCCTTGGGTTATCAATCCATGGTACCACCATTCATGGGCGGTTCCCTCCAAATGCAATGTAGCAAATTTGATGGCATCATCCTCCATCATAGATCGAAGTGTGAGGTATGTATTAGCCTTTTGTATCCATGCCCTAGCTGAACTTTTTGGTGAACCATCAAAAGTGGGAAATGTGAACTTTTCCAAAGCATGTTGTATATCTCCTGTAATGTTTCTTGGTCTATGGACAACCCCATGACCAACTTTACCCTTCTTTATTTTTTTGAAATCGGTAAGGGTCATTTCCCCCTTGATGTCGATGGGAAGAGTCCTATTCTCTGCGTAGTAGGCAGCAATATCCTCCACTACGGAATAATTTTCTTCTCTCCGGGATGGTTTTCTCTATCTGTGGGAAAGTAGGTTGAAAAGGTCGTTGTGAGGATCCAACCGTTGCCCTTGTGGGAGGGTTATTGTTTGTACCTAAATTATTTCCTTCACCATTTTTTTTCCAATTTCCATTCATGTCCTTCATAGTTTGTATGAAATCAGCCATCATATTTGTCAAACATTTTTGGTTGTGAGTGTATCTTTCGAACCTATCATTGTCCCTGTCCTCCCTTTCTCTATGCCTTGTTCGTTTTGTCAATATTTCCTCTTCTATTTGTTGTTCCTCTTGCTGCTCTGGCCCTTTTTTCTTTTCCCTTTCGTAGTACCTAACCTCTCTATCACTGTTAGGCATGTAGATCACTCAAACCCCATAGCTAGCCAAGATTATGGCTGTGATATCACTGTAATATCCCCAAACTGGGGCAAACACTAAAATCTAAATTTTATCACAAAACTCTAACCAAAGATAATATTTTTCTGATTTTTCCAGCAAACCCTAGATAACCAAAAATCTCACAATTGTTGTAATAAATAATTCCAAACCCTAGAAGCAATTTTTTGAATTTTATAATGAATATTAGGGCATCAATTCAAACCAAAAACACCTTATTCATGATCAAATATGTATCAAAAATTATAGAATATTGCAGCTGTCATAAGTACCTCTTTTCTAGAATTTTGGAAAAATAAATGATTGGAAAAATAGTAATAAAATAACGCAATAATTATACAATATTCCAAACTGGTTTCTAGGCTGAATTAGCTCTAGAAATTGATGAATCCAATCCCCAAAGGGGTTCGCCTAGCTGCAGAAGTATTATTTCTTGTGTCCTTATCCACACAACCCTAGGACAAGGGGTCTTTAATCCCTCAAAATGTAGCACAATCCTATGATAGGGGTCTTCAAACACGAACCAATTTGTTGCCCTGGAAATGGCCTCAAACCCTTATCAAATGGCCTCAAGCCAAGTCGCCTTCCACCTTGACCAAGTCGCCACTCTTGCAATTAATTCGTCACACCCTAAGGTCAAACCTTTATTTTTTGAATATAAAGATCAATTACAGCCTATGAAATGAAGTTGTCCACTATGAGAATTAGAGGGTTTCGTCCCTAATCTTTTAGAACCTTGAAGGTTTTCGTCTCCAAAGCCTTGAGTTAAGCTTTTTGTGTTTACTCTCCAAATCAATATCCAAAATAGCATCCCTTTCCAAATGAGCCCTCAACCTCCTTAAAAACCTTCCCCAAAGTGGGGTGCTCCACTTGAGGGAAGAGTTAGTGTAGTTTAAAAGAGATTGTCTTTTTTTCATTAAGGGTAGGGTTAACCCAAGCTCAACAAGTCACTTTTAAGTCATAATTAGAAAAGACATATCAAAAAGTATCTTTTATAACTTAAAAATAGAACCAAAGTTTTCCCTTTAAGTTTACCTTCTCTTAGCCGACGGGAAATATCCAAGAATTTGGCTAAGAGTATTTTCTTGTTCTATATCCAAAAAGAGGACATGACAAAATTGCAGTCTGATTAACTGGATCTCGGTAACTATTGTTCCTAATAAAGACTACAAGAAAATAGTCAAAAGAGTGAGGTTATGATGATTTGTACTTCAGAACTTCTTAATCTGTAATATAATAGTGTTAAACAATTTACATTAGAAGTTAGAACAATGACTTCAAAGCAAGGGTATTAATCATGAAACATTTAATTAACTCTTAGTTGCTCGTCATTTTCTTGCTACAAAAGAGAATTTGACATTTTTGGGAACTTCTAGAGAGAATTAAAAAATAGCAAAGCTAGTTTAGATTTTAACCACCAATCAGGGTCTGTTAAAAAATCAAACATGAACAAGATGAATTTCTTTTTAGCATGGAAAATTTTGGATATCCGTTTCAAACATGATAATCTAGAGACATCAACTTTATTCAAATGCATGCTTCAATGTGGACAAAATAATCATGATTGCCAGAGACTCTTAAATCATAAATGCTTGACCTCTAATAGATCAATATACTTACGTTATTGATTTGAATAAAAATCCAATCATATAAATATCACGTTGCATCAATCATGAACAAAGATAAAATACGAAATTGGATTTGATTGTCTAGTGATGACCTTTGCGAGTGAAGGTTGCAGTGTTCACACCAATGACATGACCAAATGAATCAATTAGAGGGCCACCTGAATTCCCTGTTGAACCGAGATAAATTTCTCTTGTAATAACAATAAAAATGTCATAACATACCACTTACAAGTAGCTTAACATCACTCCTACTTCATTTTCAGTCCATTTTTAATGAAAGTAGGTCATTACCGTATAATATAATGTAAAATGCATTTATAGAAACAATGTATTAGAGGTGCTTGTGTGATTTGGGAGTCACCTTGTCTTATGATTATTAGCAAGCTACATGATGGAGAGTTCGTTCATTAGGGTAACAACTACTCAAGGATATAGTTATTGTGGTCATGACTTGAGTATGAAAATATTCTCTAGTAGTGAAAAATCCCACAAAAATGTAATATCTAAATAACAATGTAGTTTTTGTTTTGTCTCACATTTCAGGAGTTTTTCTATTCAATTTATCAGAAAAATCATAAATATTTAGATTATTTGGAAATAAAGTACAAGATTGTAGGCATCTGATCCTTCTGCTATCTACGAAGATTTACAACAAATACTAAGGTTTGCTACATTTTGTGAACCTTTATACCAGATATCTGTCAATACCTAATACAGAAACTATCTGTGTCTTTCCGAGGTATACATCCATATAAAACAAAATTACCAAATTCTGCGATATGAGCCAACCAGTATGGAATGATTCTGATAAATAAGTCTTGAAAAACAAAAAGGAACTCTATTATCTATATATCGAGATGATACACCAGTGAACTTGACCAAAACCATGTAAAATCTTTCCACCATAACCTTGGAATTGCTGCATCAATTTCAATGGAGCTACTGCAGATGCATGGTAGAGACTTGTTTCTCTTGGTGCAGATTTTGCAGGCAAGTGTTTATATAAGCATGTACCTGCTGCTGATTCTGTTGTGAATGCTTCAGGAAGCCACAGGTGGGCATACAATCTCGGATCCTGACATTGACAGGTTTTGACACAGAATCTGGATGGTGGTGGAACACCATGTGGTGTGAAAAATACTCTTGAATTGAAATTTGCAAATCCTTTAGTCTTTTGAGTGTTGAGGGAGGCTAGGGTCATAAAGTAATCCAGGAACTTGTTCTGAGTTTCTTGAATTTTTTGGATTTTGTAGACAGAAATCAGCTGTTGACTCCTTATTTTACTGTATTCTACCATGGATCTGAAGCTGTGTTGATGTACATCTTTAAATGCCTTAAAAAAAATTAAATGTACCTCCCCTCATTTCCAGGCCTTGTGGAAAGGAAATTGCAAAACGAAATGTGTGGTGATCTAGGAGGTCAAGGGACCAGCAAATGGATAGGAATGGCCTAGATGCCCCTGAAAATTTTCTCTTGCATGCCCTCCCAATCCAAAAATCGGGCTTCAATTTGTTGGAGCCCTGTGAATAGAGATAGTTCCGGGTGAGAAAACATGGGGTTTTGAGACTTCTCCTTGCACTGACTGGCAAGCCCTTAAGCATTTCCTCGTGCGAGCTAAAGCTTTTAGCATAGTTATTGTCCTCTTGATAGCCACATCATTAGTGAACCTTGGGCTTTGGATGCTTAGTCTTTATCTCTTTATATGACAGTATGCTACTCAGACATTTAGACAGTAAACTCAATCCTAGGTCAACGGGTCTGTATCCACTATCAAGCAACTGAATTAAAAAAAAAATTATATGATGGAACATTTACGTCATCCTTACAAAATTTACAGATCTGGGGATGAGATTTAGTAGTCCTGATATTTAGTACAAGCCTCTCATCACCACGAAGATTGATGGGTAGGTTTTCCAAGGCATAACCTAATTTATTAGCTCACCTCCGTATTTGAGGCATTGTTATGTGTTCAACTGACTCTCTTCTTTTATCTTAGAACCTGGTCAAGTCCTCCAACATTTCATAATTTGAGTTTCATTTCAAACTTCTACATTTGTATTTTATGGGGCTTGTTATAGCCAAGTTAGCAACTTTCATACAGAGTGTTCAATACAGTGTACCTAAAATGTGGAAAAAATATGGTGGACCAAAAAATTACAATAAATAAAAAATATATATTATATATGATTTAAATTTTAACATATAATATAAACAAAAATTATATTTTTTTATTAATATCAAATAAAAATATACAAAAAGTTAAAACAAATACAATCAAATTATTTATAACTATAATATAGTATATTGTTTATAACCATCATTTTTTTGTTTCAATACAGTCAACTAAAAATACATTAAAAACAGAAAAACTGGTCATACCTCCATTTTTGGTAACTATTGTTGTAATGCTCGCACTGCTTCAAAAGTTTGAAAAATAAGCTAAAATTTGTTCTCTTCTGATAAGAAAGCATTAACTGCTAGGTCTTGATTTACTACTCATTCTTTTTGTTCATTTTCCTTGGCTCTAAAGTAATGCTGACAGATGATTTTTTAGTGGTTTTGTTTTAGTATTTGTAAAAAACTTCGTGTTCTTAGGATTTTCATACAAACTCTCCATGCATCGTGCTGGCTTTCATATTTTGTATATCTATATTTCCTAGGCAGTGCTTATTCTCCAGAATGGTGGGCTGACTTCTGTGTCATTTTCAATAGCAGCTGAATAGTTATACATGAGGGGTATGTCTCCTGCAGCTGTATTTCTAGTAGAAGGGACGTCAAATTGTTACAGTGCTGAAAAATAGTTACAAAGATCGAAATGAACAGCTTTAGCTGTGTTGCTACAGTTTCATAAGGTAAATTTGTTTCAAAACATACGTTAGGTCCATAGAGTTATTGAACCATAGAATCCCAATAGGATTGACGGGAGCTTGTTGAGGCAGATTTTTCAATGCATTCTCTCTGTGTGTTCAGGTGTAGGAAAGGTGATCCATAACACCTCAACTGTATAAAATGTGTCTGAAGGTTCCCCATACACAAAAGAATAGGGGACAATTTCTATGAAAATTCATTTATCATTGGCAAAACAAGTATTGTGTTAGGATATCAGCATGCACTCAGTAAAACTTGCCATACTTTAGTATAACCATGCATTTGGATAATCATGACATAAACCTTTAATCTACTAGAGAACATTCTTTTGTTGCATGTCCAGGGGGAGGGGGTGGAAGGCGGCGTGGTGGGCATCACTAGTGGCACACCCCAACTTCAAGTGTCTCTTGCCATATCAGGCCACTCTAAAATATATATGACAAATTGGATTTGAATTGGTAACTGTCTTATAAACAGATTTCAAATCATGCATTTGTTTGAATCTGTAAAGCAATCAGATTTTTTCTTTTTTTGGACAATGGGTAGTAAATGAGTTGATTCTGATTTTGGGCTGATAGTGGTGAACTAGGAACCTCGGCAATTGTAAATGCAGCAACTTGAGCCAATGCATCAAGTACACGTCGGTGTTCCTTCCTTTGTTTTTGCAAACACCAAATATTGACTTCTCAATCGTCCTTCTCTATGCATGGCTCAATATTATTTATTTTTTCATTGTTGTCACTGTGTAAAGGTCAAAATGTGGTTCACTTGAGAACCACAAAGAATGGAGGCTAACCCTTACTAACTAATGAATTACGGAAATGGGACCTGACTAAAGATATGCTCCTTTTTCAAAAAAATAAATCATCCCTTGAACCAATTCTCGTCCTCCTTATACCTTCACTAACAATGGAACTTTTACCATTTCTTGTGTTCTTACAGATATGATTTATTCACCCTTTACGTTTGAATAATTTCTTGTGTTCTCACAGGCTGGATTCAAAATTGTTTCTTCCTAATTACCCTTTACATTTATATAATTTGTTCGCTCATTTGATTCAAAAGTTATTTTCTAAAACATTTACAAAGTTTTGGCATTTCTGCAGATTCTTCATTGTGAATGTTTGACCCTACTATGCCGTAAAGTTGCATTTGCATTTTGTTCGTGTCATTTAGTTATTGCATACCACGCTCTTAGCTTTGGTTTATGTGATTTTGATTGGAGAGATAGCAAGCTCATACGATGTATAAATGTATACAGTGGCCCTTTGGATTGTCATTTGGATACAGAGTTACTTTCCAATGGGATATTAGCAAACACAAAATGGAATGAAAGTTTTCTCAAGAGGTTTTGCACAGAATGACTGCCGTTTTCCTGATATGTATTATACATTTACATGTTTAGGGTAACTTGTTCATATGTATGGTGTATGTAGAGTTCAATATAGAATGTTTCCTACAACTGCTTACAGACTGAGTTCCATTCACATGTATTATGTTTTAGTGCACTGAGAGTTAATTATGCAAGCACTGAGCAAATTTACGGTTACAGTCATCAAGAATGATGAATATGTGAATGAAAAGGTACTCTATGCCTGCCTGTATGCCATATTCAATGATAACTCTCAGATACGTTATATGTTTAACTCTTATGCACTACAGACGCTATGATTCTATCCCTATTTCAGTGAATATTGAATATAGTAATTATATGTTGTGAATACAGAGGTGCATCTTCGCATGAGTATGGATTTTCATTCTGTGCAATAAAAGTTCTGATTTTTAACATTCTATGTAAATATGTTGTACATACAACAGGAGAACAATAATATTGTTTGGTTGAAAATCTGTTATTTATTTGCTTCTATTGCTTTCTTAGAATATTGGTTGCAATAGTCATCAACTATGTTACATAAGGGTGCATCCCCTGCATTCCTAATACCCTGGAAATTGAGGACGATAGGAAATGTCCTAGATTTTGGCCAGGGATGGCTGGCATACCCAAAACATATGGGGACATTTCAAGAACAATTAAGGGACATTTCCATCCTCCCTGGCAAACCAAGAGATACACTATACAGCAGCTAATTTTTACTTTTATTTTCAAATTTTCATTTATAATAAAGGTATTGAAGGCAGGGGCCTAAGACTTAATGAGTCTGAAACTCATGCACCTTAAAGATGAGGTGTAATTTAGGTTCTTTATTCAAGAAGCATAAAGGCTATCACCTTAATTTTATCAAGATTGACCTCCAAGGATGTGCGATTCCAATAAACCAAAGGGTATAGTTTCCTTTGTAATCCCTCTCAGTTGACGATAATGACATGGCATCTACAAAGAGAAGGATGTAGATGAAAACCTCATTGTAAAGACGAATATTACCAAAGTCATTATGCAGTTTTGCTCTAATCATTTATGAGTCCTACCTTTAATATATCACTGACTTTTCAAATAACCTTTGTTAACATGGATGTATGATGTTTCACTGATCCATGAATCAGATGTTTCACTGTATTTTCATTTCACTTTTGATGAGAAAATCAAGAGATTCGTTCATTATGGTACGGTCAATTCATTACTGCATGTTTATTTGGCATATGCATTGATCATGTATACATATCAACTGAACTCATCTTGATTAATAAGTAGTTTTCTATATTTTTAGAAGGAATATTCTATTTTTGGGGGGCAATTTCTTTCCATTCCTGACCCCATCCTTGAGTTTTGGAGGAAATTCTACATCCGTCCCTGAAATTAATTCCCTTGTCCTACATATTCCTGCACTGATATCAGTAACATGGGTAAATCAACGATGAAACTTTTGCATGCTATTTGGGTCAATTTCAAATCTAGTTAACCCTCGGTTCCTATGTGCATATATCAGTCAAATTAACCAACGATGAAATTCTTGCAAGCTATTTGGTTCAATTTCAAATCTAGTTAATATTCGGTTCCAATGTGTATATATTAGTCAAATTTCAATACTATATCTGCATCATTACATAAGTTGGATTGCATATGTCACCATAATTGGGTTTATCATGTCCTGCATAGTAAGATTATACTCCACAAATCAAATGGGAACATAATATGTAAAATTGATAGCTCTATACCATAACAGTATGTTAGAATGAAAATTGTAATGGATTTATGATTGGTTAAGTTAAAACTTGATTTCATCCATATTTTTAGATGAATTTGGTATTGAAATTGGATGGGGCTATTTGGAATTTAAAATTTATTTTCTATCTTGATGCTCCTCTTTTCCATATTCAAACTGTGACTGGAACTCTTTTGGTTTTATTTATGTGTACTATGATCTGGGAATGACTCAGCATATGACACCCTATTTTATTCTCAATCTTGGCATCCAGTGAGAAGAAGACTAAGAGGATCACCAAAGATGCTGTAAAAGCATACCTTTTGGAAATTCAAATTCTTACATGCAATTACTAAATTCTACAGTTAACCTTCAAACTAAAACTTTACAACAGGTCTTTAAAATTTATTTTCTATCTTG
Organism: Torreya grandis; assembly: GCA_037957365.1. Classification (NCBI taxonomy): domain Eukaryota; kingdom Viridiplantae; phylum Streptophyta; class Pinopsida; order Cupressales; family Taxaceae; genus Torreya; species Torreya grandis. Next base: position 1,269,968 of record JARHVA010004841.1, on the reverse strand, counting down.
ATGCTCCTCTTTTCCTTATTCAAATTGTGACTGGAACTCTTTTGGTTTTATTTATGTACACTATGATCTGTAAAAGACTAAGCATATGACACTGTATTTTATTCTCAATCTTGGTATCCAGTGAGAAGAGGGCTAAGAGGATCACCAAAGATGCTGTAAAAGCATACCTTTTGGAAATTCAAACTCTTACATGTAAATACTAAATTCTACATTTAACCTTCAAAATAAAACTCTACAACAGGTCCCTTGCATATAAGCAAGGATGAAGTATTTCTACACAGCCCAAAAATAGTTAAGGACATATGAGTATAGAGCATGACCTACTAAAAATTTCAAGAATCCTTAGAAACTCCAAAGCTCATCTCATATAGCAGCATGAAATATGAACATAAAATATTTTCTTCCAATTTGCAAACCTGCATTTATTGCTGCATCTGTCTGAATAACTCCTAGGATGGGTCTCCCCATAGGAGAAGGTATTTCCCGTCTGAGTCCACTCACCACCTGTACAACATAATTGGTTATCAAAAAACACACTCTAGCAAAGAAGGCAATCCATTCCTGTGACCAAAATAATGAGTTACAGATGAGTATCTAAAAGATGAGAATATAATCATTTCCTCGCATATGAAGGTCTAGATAGACAACCGATCATCAAATCTAAGTAATCTCTTTCCCAACTCTCCTTGAACTTTTTTAAAGTGCACTGTGTGTGATGTTTCTGAAAAAATGACCAAAAGTCCATTGCCAGAACTATCCACCTGTAAGCACTTTACAGTACATCTTACCCTGGAAAGCGTTAAAAATTCTTGCTACACAACACTATCTATAAGCAAACTACAACTCGGACAAGCCTGCAATACTACAGGTTTTTCGATCTATTAGAATATGCTCGGAAAAGTACATGGAAAGAAAAAGAGATTGGAAAATAATGTTTGAAGAATCCCAAGCTTAACATAACCAAACTTTATACATAGACAAAAGAACTCAAGATAACCCAAACAAGAACAGATTTGAAGTATAAAATTTGATTCTGATTTTCAATGCATAGCATATAAACATATAAGGGAGTTAATTATGAAATAAAGGGGCAAAAGAAATGGCCAGCCACCAAATTCTACATACATATTGAAAATTTTGGAAAGCAGAGACTAATATGCAAGAACAATAAAATTCATAATCATATCCCTTCTTATATGCCACCATAGACATTTGAACAACATAGTGAGAGTTACATAAACTTTTGATTGAAAAGCACTTTCTATTAATAATGCAGATTATTCATCGCTAGTCATACAAAAATGCGTGGTATGGTATCACCCTCCAAAGTATTAAATTGATCCCAAAGACTTGTGATAATGAATGGAAGAATGACCAAACATGTGTGATTTTATTCACTATAATTTAAATTAAATTCTAAAAAAATGCCCTTGTGACAAATATTTTACACACTTAGCTCATTCTCAAATCCATGGCTCTAAGACACTATTCACATACTTATATGTGGATGACCCTTTTCAATCAAAAAACTCGAACATATCCAAAAAAGCATGATAAATAGTCCAAAGGGCACTAAAATAGCAAGGCATAAGAACGAGGCCACATGAGCAATCAAGGAAGCTGGCGGCAGGGGAGGGTCATTTGGCTTGTCACCCCAGCCCCAACCACTACCAACAAGTGGATCTGTCATATTAGATGACGACTCCCACCAATCACTAGATTTGTCTTCTTTTTTCTTCATCTGCAAGGTCCTATCTCGTCAAAGAAATGGCTAGAGCCAGCCAAGGAAACTTTCCTTGCTGCTGCACCCTCCAACCACTAGTGTCTAATAATGCAAAGCTGCCATCACAACGGGAGCTATGCACTGGTGAGCGAGGCTGCGCACACGGTGAAAGACACCAACATCTACTACACAAATGGTGTCTACCACGAGTACCGAAGCCACGACCCTAAGAAGGTTGACGACAACGAGGTGAATCTGGAGGAACCCAACTAACAGTACAAAGGGCACTTCCCCAATGGTCCAACAAAATCTATAGGTACTCCACCTCCAACTAGACCTTATTTGCTTGCCGCTAAATCTATAGCATAACATCAAATATCACTTGAACTTTATTAGTAACATAAAAACAACCATCCAGAGCAACATGATTAAATATTGCATTGTTCCTTTCTTTCCATAACTGAAGAAGAATTTGAGAATGAAAAATATGCCAAATTAGGTTGTATTTCGCAGGTATCATGGTTGAATCGCCTAAAAGCATCATTTTCCAGGAAAAATACTCTAGACAAAATGGTTGAAAAAGGGAATGAATCCACCTATCCCCCTCCAGGCTGATTGAGCATGCTTGCAAAACAAAAAAATATTCTTAAGAGACTTTGGGTGTTGCAAAGACGGGCACAAGGGATTGGCTACACTGAGATGGACAAGGCAGTCACCCACAAGCAAACCTTGGCGTAGGATGCACCAAAGGAAATGGTGCATGTTTGGGCTCAATAATTGCTTTCCATTCTCTGGAAAACCTTCAGCCCTAGACCTTTGCAAAAGAATTGACCTTCCAAAGAGCACTCAAAGAATCCATTTGAATGTGCCAAGGAGAGAGCTATTGATAACCACGTTGAGGTTTGTACTAGTGGAAAGGGGTCTCCACAACCATTTCCATCAGTCCACCATTTAGCGGGTGTTTACATACCATCCTCTCATCTATCAAGTCTCATGAATTCTTTCTTTTTCATGGTTCAAACTTGCTCCTTCCTCCATAGGCTCGTACACTCAATGCATGGATTCAATGTCATTCTCCACACTAGGGCTCATGTGGCCCTCCATCTGATGTATTTACACTCCCTTACACAATCCAAACAGATAACTCCATCCCCAATATGGAACTCTTAAACAATCACTCTTTCCTTGTTTCTTCACTAATTCCTTGTAGCCTTGTTTAGGCACAAATCTAGATGGTTTGAACAATACATAGAGGTTCCAAGCAAACTCAGGATATTTTTAGACACCCATTATCCCCATTAAGTTTCCCCTAAAGTTTAAGGGCTCAAATTTCAAGGCAACCGTACTAACTCCCCAAGACTCTTACCCAATCAGGTCTCTTTTAGGCCTAGGCAAACACACAGTTATAAAAACCGTACAATACGAACTGGAACCAACCTAAAACCTCCTCAATCCTTTAGGGCACATGAGATTACATAGATTACCAAGTTTTGTGATTTTTGGCAAGTTAAAATTAAAATAATTGGAGTTTCCATTTTGAAACCCTAGTCTAGTCTTAACACACACCTATGTAGGCCAAGTGTGTACAAAAAGGGATATCAAGAGTTTTAGACAACTTCAAAGACTCCTACCACCTGTGATAGGTCTGCCCAAGCTTGCTTAACCTTCTCCAACAGTTATTTGACCTTGATCAATCACCATATGGTCTTAAAATGCAAATATGCAGAGTTCTGGGTTCTCTTGACTAGACTGTGTGTGGAGATTTTGTGGTCGCTTACCCTTTGATTGCGTTATGAGCCTCCCTAATGGTTGATTCACATCAATAACAATCTCTCTATTGTAGTTATGCTTCAAACAATTCAAAACCCCTCAAGAATCATCCAACATACCTTTCTTATCTAACCTTCCGGATTGTACATTGACAAAATTGTTACAAGTTGGACTGTGTGAGCTTATACAGAAGTTTGGGTTCAATCTTGAACTAGAAAAAGGTTTCTTTTAAGCATAAAAAGGATCATAAACAATGTACAGAGACTTCACTTCCCTCTCTTCACCTCAACACTCTTGAATGAACCTCAAACCACCACCCTACTGTCTATCTTCTTGGTTGTGCCAACAGATCCTTCAAAGCTTGGACTCTTAAACCTGTGTATAGATGACAAATAACATACTCCATTCAAATAAGAACAATAACAAAGGAATTGAATACATACCATGAAACACCTGAGAATTCACAACACTCTCTAAAGTCTTCTTTTATTCATTCACAGCAACAATCATGTACAGGATTTACAAAGCAGGCAGAGCTTTCTGTAATTCTTGATCTTTCTTCTCTTCTTGAGACTCTCTACCTCTGTCCCCTTCCAAGTTCTACGCCTCTCCTACCTTACTACTACTTACTCTCTCTCCTAACATGCATCTCCATCCTTTATATCACGCTAAACATGCAAGACATTCTCATTTCTTGGCCAACCCACGTAGGGTGGCAGTTACAAGTTGATGTTTCTTGATTGCATTATGCTGACAATGACTTGTACATGGAGACACCCTCATACACCTTCCGAGAAACATATAGGACCTTCACAAACATTGGCCAACCTTTAGATTCTTCACAAGAACCAATTATCACCCTAAAGTATAGCTCTAAATTCAAATCTTCAAATTAGGCTTTTTGGCAGGGAAATCTAGATAGTTATGAAACACACACTCTCAAAGACTTCTAATGACTCTAACACCACCTAAGGGTCCCTATAAGACCTCTCATAACTTAACAAAACTAAAAATGGTCAAATGAAACTCTTAAAGAAACTAACACCTCATATCACATTGTGATGCTCTACATCAAAGCCCTAATTTGAACCATCACCGTCCCAAATTAAGTGAGACTTGATCATTTCCAATGCCTTCTAGAATGCTTTGAGTCACAAAGGATCCTACAATCTTGACAGGATCCTAAGTGAGCAAGAGGGTTTGAAGACCAAGACCTTTCCAAGGTTTTCTACCAAAAGGGCTCCCTTGAGCAATACAATGACAAAGCAGGATTTTCCAAACTTCATCTCCTTCAAGGGAACAGATGATCCTCTTGACACAGAGGGCAGTACCTTGGATTTTGACATGTATAAAGCCAAGGCCTCCCAATTCTTTAGGTTTGTAGAAAACATCCCAAGCAACTTTGTGAAACCCCTTAGAGCCTTTAGAGTTGGCCCAAAGAAAGTTTCTTAGCAGCCTTTCAAGGTTAGCATAGACCACCTTGGATGGTGCCTAAGGAGATGCCCAAAATTTTAATTGTTCTCTAGTTTGTATCCAATGCCACTTGTACTTTTGCAACCAAACTGGCAAGGGAGTGTTAAACTGCCTATAGCACTAAGTTTTCTTGCATTGAATAGAAGATCCAAAGGCTAAGAAAAAGTGTCTAGGCATTCCATGGCATTGTCGATGGATGCCTCTTCCTCAATAAAAATGACAAAGGAGTCATCAACAAAGTGACAAAAGACCATCTGATTTTGAGACCGGGGAAGAGCAATACCTTTAACCAACCCATTAGAAGTATAATCAACTAGGAGAGAACTAAATTCTTTAACACCTAGAACAAAGGGGTGGAAATGGCAACCTTACCTAATGGATCTAAATAGCTCAAATTGTTTACATTGGACTCCATTAACGGTGATATAGCTCCAGCATGCTAATTGTTTGAAGAAATATGGTCCCAAACCCTAAGGCCTACAACATGGCTAAGATATAGGGCCATTCAATTCTACCATATGATTTCTCAAAATCAATCTTGATGAATAAGGATTTTTGTTGTGAAGAGTGGTCCATTCCATCACTTTCTAAACTGCAATAACATTGTCAACAATGGATATACTATGAATGAAGTTGGGGTTCTCTAGGCAGATCATGAGAGGCAACAAGTACCTAACCCTAAGGGCAAGAGCTTTAGCAATAATCTTATAAGACACATTCAATAGAGTAATGGGTCGGCACTTGGTAATGAGCTCTAGGTCCTCAGTCTTGGGAATGAACTTCGTGTTACCTTGATTGATGAATTTGCCAAGGGAGTTGGTCTAAACAGCCTCAAGGTAGACCTTGTGCAAATATGGTCCTACAATATCCCACAGAACTTGGTAAAATTCGCACAGGGAACCATTGATGCCAAGGGCTTTATCAACCGCCTTGTGTTTAATAACCTCCTGAAGTACTTCAATTGGCAATAAGCAATCACACGCCACTCATTGTCCCTTAGTGAGTTTGCAAGGAACAACTTGCTGACTTTTCATGAGAGCCTCCTCGCAGGCTAGGGTAAATGGCTAAGCGAAAAAATCTCCATATGAAAGTGAAATACAGAAGCTCTCAAAATATCAGGAAGTTGAGTGAGCCACTTATTGTCATCACAGATTGCCTCCACTTTGTCTACTACCTATCTGTAGCGAAGAAGGGCAAAGAACTCCTTCGAAGCCAGATTTCCAATTTCCAATTTTCAACCAATTTAAATGGGCTCGAATTCGGGTGCCACGAGCTCGATAAGTCTCTTCGAATTTGAGCTTATGTCTCCATTTGGTAGCCTCCTTTTGCAAATTTTCATTGAGAGGAGACAATTCTAGTTCCTGTAATGACCGAAGGTACTCATGGTATGATGCCTCATGAGCTTTACAACGAAATTCAGCTTCCTATTTGCCATAAATACGGAGGAACATTGCAATTCTAGAGATAGCAACTTCCCACCAAGCTATCCAACTAGAATCTTCACTAGGCCACAAAGTAAGGTTCCGTATTCTAGTGATACGGACCCAAGTCCACGCACGGTGAAGGTGAACTATGTTGAGGTAAAACTAGTATTTTGGCTTCTTGTTTTGAGGCGCAAGCCATTCAATACCAAATTTGATAGAGAAGTGGTCTAAGAGAAGTGCTCCCAGAACAACATTAACTAGGTGAACAAAATCATTTGCAAAAGTGAAAAGGTTTTGCTTTGCAAACAAAGCTCTATCCAATCTTTTCACCACCCTATTGCCACCTTCTCTATAATTGGACCAAGTGAACCACAGGGTGGTGAAGGAGAGCCATAGGTTGTGGCAGAGAACTATGGGTGGTGGTTGGGATCAGACAACCCGAGTTTATTGCGCATGTAGAACCACGCCTCTTCCACTAGCGCACCACCGCATCGGGAGGAGCCCCCTTGTCTTCTCTAGATTCAATCACATTAAAATCACCACACATAATCCAATTGGAATCTAGAATCATGTCCGCCATTCACTGCCAAAATGCCGCCCTTTCAACAACATCATTGGAGACCTAAATGTTGGCGATACCGAGGGAGCGATCATCAAAATTAAAAAGGGTCCACACTAATCAATGTGTGGGGTCTGACCCCAATTGATGATGTGCAGAGATAATGTAGGTGCAATAAGTGTCACCACTCCCCAACATTTGTTCTCATGATTGGAAATCCAACAAACTACTCCCAGCCAAATAGATCTAGAGGCAGAATGAGGTAAAAATCCAAAAAAATAAACTTCTTGCAGACACAACACTTTCATATTATCAAAAAACTGACTAGTGTCACCATAAAATTTCGGGACATGTGTTTAAGCCCATGCACATTCCAAGAGTAAACTATCATTGGGAAATATCAAGGTTCATGTTGGACTCCTCATCCACCTCATCTAAAGCAAAAACGTTATTATACAATTAGGCTTGATGACTGTCACGCTTACAGTCACTAAGCTAGAAAGCGAATCATTTTTCTTGAACATGTTTGCCTTCCTCAAGAGGTGTTAAAGGGCTGCGAGAATGGCCCAAAACTGTTTTGCAATCAAACACAACTAAACTATTATTCGCATCTATTTCTTTTGCCTCTATAAGAGGTTGTGATAGTTGACTATGAGAACCTGAAAAATATCACCATTGCTTGTGAGGTGCGAGATATGAGCAACACCACTTGAATAGTGATAGGAGTCAGTCATTTTCCAGCCACAACACAACCACATGTGGAAATATTTTTCCAGCTCCGCAAGTTTTCCGGTTAGCCTTTTTTTGGTGACCATAGTCCACGCGTCTACAAAAGTAGCAGCAATTTTATTCACCTCATAGGAGGTTTTGGTCGGGATAGATAAATATGAGTTTGCCATTAACATGCATCCACAAATATTATGGTGACACCAAAAACAAATGTTCGGCATGTTGATGTAAAGCACATGTTGCGTGATACGCTTATCTCCTATCTATGTGTATATAGACTCCTTAAGATCCTTGGAAAGATCGACCTTGACATGCATGCCTCTACAATCTAGCCACATAAAATTTGTTCAGTTCATGGCAAATGAAGCGACCTAAGGACTTTATTAGCCGGTCTATGAAACCCCAATGTGGCAAGGGCAAACCTAGAAACTCTAACCAAACTAGAGGATTCTAAGCTTGGAGTTTTTGGAGACAACAACATGCCTAGTTTAGTGGGAGAAGACCACAAAGGTATTTCGGATAAACCATGGGCAATGGGTGATTACAGCAATGCAATGCTCAACATTAGCAAATTTAAACATAAAAAGACTTTGGTTAAGTTTTGAACACCCTCAAGCTCAACACCATGTGGCTGCCATCTATTATGCACCCAAATTTTGAGCATGCTCTCATAGGGGATTCAACCAACAAAGTACGCAACCAAAGTAAAGTTTTCAAACTAGTGACAAGCTTTATCAAACTCGGGTCAATCTAAAACATCTAGTAAAGAGTCTACTAGGAGGGGTTCATTACCTCATGGAAGACTTTTAGAACAAAATTCCTAGTTTGTTTCAGCACCATTGCTATGCAGAGCTCCATCAGAAAATTGTGATGTAGGAGTCAAGGAGTCGAGCATAATACAGACAAACTTGTTGACCAAGGAGAAGTGAACTAGTAGGTGCAATGCAATAAATGTGATCGCCTGTGTAAAAATGTATCATTCTAATAATTGCAGTTTGAAAAGCAAAAAGGATGAAAAGCTCAACCCTAGCTGAGTGACTTTCCAAGGATAACAAACCTGCAGAAATTGCAAAGAATCATTTCTTACTTAATGGATCTTACGTTATTCTAAAGGGATAGCCATGCTTACATTGGTATTATGTATTCATAGTCTCATAGATTTAATGCTACTTTGACCACATGAACCCCAATCAACTTGCAAATGTCTAGCTTCTTCCCGAGCCATGTATTTCTTTGATTGAGAGAATAACAGCCTAGGGATATTGTTATTAGAGGCTATTCATATATTTCAAAGTATATAAACCAATCAAAGGGTCATTATTCCCCACACTGGTTTTCCTCTTTTTGTTAAGTTCGTACTTTCTCTTGCTCAATTACCTATGTAATCTACATAAGTACAAGTGATTCACATCCCAAGAAATATCCAATGGACAACACTCAATTGCTAAAATTAGAATGTGTTACAATCAGAACCTAATCACAATACAGAAATCAGAAACAATAATAGCATTTATCTATAAATCAGAAAGAAGATATATAACCAAAAAAGAGTTTCATCTGAAATTTCTACACATGATATTCCCTTGAAGGAGATGAATACCTCTCTATCTTCTTTATCTAACTCGATATACAAATATACATATTTGTGATGAAGGTTCAAAAGGAAAGGAACCATTATGGAAGATGAAATGATTGCTCTCCCACATGTGTTCCCTATTTTTTCAACAGTTACTAATTAGCGGCATCAAATAGTAATGATCGGTCCTAGCCAGCAGGACATCTTTATAAAGGACAATACCCCCAAAGGGAAGGGGACAAGATTGATGCCTAAGGGATCCAACACCGACATCATCAAATATCAATGAAAATACAGGCATTGAAGCTGATACTAGATTGAGTAGGTCGTGACTAAGTAGTGATTGGACCTAGTGTTCATGCCAACCATCGATTTGGGTCTAGTGTTGACGCCAACAATGGATTTGGAGCTACCTCCTAGATAAACAAGCATGTGTTCTTGTTGATAAAAGAGTGAATACAATGGGACAAGGTTGATGCCTAAGGGATCCAACACTAACACCATTGAGTGTCAATGAAAATGTTGATGCTGAAGATGATATTAGGATAAACAGAGCGCGACCAAGCAGGAAACTGGATCTCGTTTCCAACCAAAGATTTCCAGCTACCACCCAGATAAACAAGAGCAAGTTATAGTTAGTAAAAGAGTGAAAACTACAATATAATTTGAGAGTGCAAACTATTACAGTATAATATTATTTGAGAGTGCAAAAAACTACAATATGATTCTTCTTTTTACATGTTAAGCCTATGCCTTGACCACACCCCACTTATCTCCCAAATAGAAAATGTCATGTGTGTGACCACTTGCAAGATGAATGTTAAATTCTTCGAACCCACCTTAACAAAACATCAGTCAGTATCATAAATCCCCCCTCAATGAAAATTAAGACATAGCCAGAACATGTACCACTTTACAATGCATAAATATTGAAGTCTTCAATCTACATTCCCATATCTAGAACTCTATACAAATTATCGAATCTCCATTAAGTTGGACCCAGTCATTTCATAAAGTGAGCATTAACCCTATGCCCTATAGAGGTAGAGTTTTGTCAATGCCTTTTGACTCCCCTAGACAACTTTCCAAGATGGCAATAATCCATCAGGCTACCACCATCCCGTCTCTAGATTCACCTAGCCAAGCATCCATGCCATCAACCAACCATCTTGAGTTCATTTATCTAGAAGTCATTGCAGCTTGTCAAAATATTATTCTTCTTCCATTTTTTCACACTCATTGTCAGTTCTTGGAGTGATGTCTCTAGCAAAAAGACAGTTTTCATCTTTCTTCATTCTATTTTTTTCTTTCCTGATTTATTCTCCTTGCCTTTGAGTGGGTCAGCTACCCTGAGCTTACCATTCCATGTTGTATGACCTGGTTTCCATTAGTATAAAATCCTGTCTTCTGTCTTTAACCTTCGTTTTCCTTCTCTACAAGTAAGGTCCGGTCTCCTGCTTCTATTTTGTCAACACTCAAAACACTTCTATTCTGCAAAGAGTGCTTAAATCAAAGGCTTGTAGTCGAATTGGTGCAGATGATGGTATAGTGCATTTGTGACACCATCCACCAAGGTACAAATCCCAGAAAATATCAAAAACAAATGAGGGTAGCTTAGAGTCCCAGGCAAATTTGGCAGAATGTAGACGCCTCAATCCATGGCACTAAGCCGAAGAAAGTCGATTATTTTTGCACCTGTAACCAACGGATGCAAAAAAGTTTCGAGAAGGGTAGGGATGTTTATCATTCAATCAAAAAAATATATATGAAATTTGCATTGGTAAATGACTAAGCATACAAGCTAAATTATTGTCTTCAGGGGAAAAACTTTCAACAGCACCGCTTCAGCATCTTCATCCTCAACATTAACACCTACTTATGCAAGTCGTTTCATTAATGATCTGAATTTATTTACATGGTTTTTCATAGTGACATTGTTTTCCATTTTTAGATCAAAAGATTGCTCATTCAGCATTAATTTTGCAATCTGTGCTTTTGATTGAAACAAATTATTTAACTCATCCCAAAGTTCCTTGGAAGATTTTGAAATATGTAGAAAATGTAACTCAATGTCTACAATCCCAAGCCAACTTTTCCCTATCATCTTTCAATTGTCATTATTTTAGGTTTTCAGGTGTAATTGGTTAGGCTCTGTTCCACTCACTGCACCACACACATTCATTTGCATTAAATGTAATTGCATTTTAACCTTCCAAGTATGAAACTTATAGCCGTTAAAAATTTTCTGCTGCAACATTGACTTCCATTTCTACTCTGCAAATCAAATTAAGGCACAGCTCTACACTGCTCTATATTTAGGTTTTTCTTCATTAAACCTTCTAACTTCTATGTTTTTCGTTTTCCCCTTAAAGATAACTAGGGAAGGGACCCTAGACCCGCAAACAAATAGAAGTTAAGCACCAACCCGGAAAGAGAAACCACATCAGGTACCAAAAGTAAGAGGCTTATTCACAAGCCAAAAAGAATCAAAAATACACCAGAAGCAGCTCCACAAAGGAGAATAATGACTCATGAGACTTTATCCCCTTTGCCATACACAGGAATGCCACATGGCTACTTTGTTTTGGCGGAGAGATGACAACCAGTGTAGGTTTTCATGTGGAAACCCATCCGTATTCATGTGCCAACCCAATACCCACTGAACTGAAAGAACCAATTGCTGCTGAAATTACCTTATGACAAGGAAAGTACAGACCCATAAAGCAAAAACCACAACTAAATTGTCTTACCACAAGCAGTGAAATGAGAGCCATCAAACCCCAACTGAAGCAGCACACAGAGACAACCTATCCTTGTGAAAGAAGATCCTAGTTAGCACACCAAGATGCATTCTCAAATTACAAGAGAGCCAACCGTCGTGAGCCAATAGCCTACCTACCCCATGAAGGCCCCTGTAGGAGTGTAGTCTTGGGTGGGAATGTATGCCTGCCCAACTAACCCTCAACTAAATTGCAACTCACACCAAGCTTAAGATAAACAGGACGAGGTAGTCAAGCAAGAACAAATCATTGTAGAAAGACACCAGACATACCCTGGAGATGAAATTGATTACCCAGTTCCGAGCCACAAAATATAAAGACCAAAACTAGCTTTATATATATGAGCATCAACAGTGATCATTACAGCATTCTTCCACATTTAAAGCTTTATCAAAACTGATACTTCAAATCGACCCAGTCTTAAGCAAAATGTTGGCCAAGGGCAAGTTACGCAGGCTACCAGAAAAAGCCAAAAAACTTCTATAATTACAGTTTATGCATAAGTACACAGGAAAACAAACAATAGGCCTTTAATCAACCACAATTACATCATCTGGAACTACATTCATGTCATCAGCATCACCCTCTGCCGCCTCAGACTAAGGACAGCAAGCACGAGGGTCAAAAATTTCCTCAGGTGTCAATGCAGTACCCAATCTGTTGGCAATTTTTTACTTTTGCCATGAATTCTCAATCCACCCAGCAGCAAGTGCTAATGGTGCAGGATTTCAGCCCCAGTAGAGTGTACTGTACATTCTATGTTTTCATGATTTTCGTGTAGTGAGAATGTGCATGCTGCATTGGAAAGCATATTTGCACAACTAAGAGATTAAGCAATGTCAAATACATTGTGCCTCCCAACTGACTGTCTGGGGTCCAACATCATCCGCTTCAGCAACTTGCTAATGTCCTTCACCTCTACATCATCTACTTGCTTTGCAACCTTCCACATTCTATGAATCTAGATCTGCATATACGAGTTTCGAATGTCTTGGCCCACATATTCTGAGAACAGGTTACTTAGAGAATCCAGAGTCAAACTATTAATTTTCTGCTTTCCTTTTACTCTGGTTGACCCAGAGGCATCAGGAGTCCCCAGGCGTGAAACATTAGTCACTTGGACATCACCAACCAAGCACGCAAAGCAATGCACCCTTCACACCCCACCTTAACAATGTTTTATGTCATGCAGAGTCGTTGGGATATATCAACAAATTTATGATAATGAGAGGGCAAGGTGTATTTTTTCCTGCAGGCGAGGTGACAGAGCAGCAGCTCCAATGGGGGTGATGGAATCTGTGACAACATGCTGCCATCACAACAGTCAATAAGCCCAAATCAGGACTTTAATTGCATCACATTCAATGCACTTTTCATAAATGCATTTGGATAACAATGTAATCATTTCTTTCCTCAATTTTCTTGATTCTCCCCCTTTTTTAATTTCTTAGTCATTCTTATAAATTTTGATCCGATCCTTCCTAGGCCGCATCCTTGACTAGGATTCATTGAAAATTTGATACTCATTAGGAAAAGGAGGGATCCAAATCTTATTTGGTCTTGCAGATGATCTTCTTAACCCAATTCCACAATTGGCTGCCCAATCTGCCATCTAGTTTCCATTTCACTTGATGTGCTTAAACTCAACCATGTTGAGTTTAAAGCACAGCCATTTGATTTCCTCAATGACATTATGGATTCGCCAGCCTTTTATTCGACTCCCATGTACCGCATTGATAATGATTTGAGAATCACCCTCAATGATGAGATCTTTCCAACCATTGAGCACAATCACTTGTACCTCTTGTACCCTTTTCAGGGGTGTGTTTGCCAGTCATATTATTCGAATCATTTCCAATATCTAGGGAGAAGGTCAAAAGTGGTTGACCCTTGCCATCCCAGAAAATGCCACCACTTCCCACTAGTCTAGAATTGCCTTTTGCTGCCCCATCAAAATTGAATTTATCCATCCAGGCTTCGGGGGAAGCCAAATGTGTTAAAGTTATTAATTAGTTGTTAGTTAATGTTTAACTAATAGGTGGTTATCAAACCTTCCCAACTAAATTTAACCACTTTCAGCTTAATATAAAGGTGGACACACAAGTGTGTTGTGTGTCGTGTGCCTTCCATTTCTCTTCATTCTTTCAGTGTTCATTTGCTAACATTGGTATCAGGGCCAACCATTTGAGGAAGCCATAGCTGGGTACGATTGGAGCAGGTTGTTCAATGAAGCCCTACGAGAAGGGTGCAAGCAATGCAAGAGAAGAAAACGTTGATGTTTGGGGATGCCTTAGGAAGAAGGGTACAAACAACAGAAGAGGAAGATCGTGAGGATAAGCATGAATATGAAGGAGATTCGCATATGCTGAAGACAAAGACAATAGACCCACACATAAGAATGCAATACAATATCATGATTTGCAATGAAGAAAGGATATGTTCATGATAGAAGGAATGAAATTGTGAGGATAAAATCGTGAACCAAACTAAAATTGAGAACTCGTGAAGATCACACACAAGGAAACACGAGGAACAAGGACAAATACATTTGTGTTTTCAGGGTTTGAAATATAGTCGCAATTTTCAAGTTTTTTCCAAAGAATAAATCATCATTTACAAAACAACACACTAAGCCAAGCTCTTGCTAGGGCACAAACGACAGAAAGGGAAACATGAAAGCCCATATCACAAGTCACCAAGGCACACATGACACAATCTATATATTGGCATAGATTTCCATTTTTTAGTGATTTCATCCTAAAGTACAATCCAAAAATGCAATTTCCCATCAAGACATGAAACTTGCAGAAAATGACCCAGATTGAAACCAATTTGAGGTTGTGAAGGAAAATGACCCAAACCTAACGCTAGGGCACGTGGGAAGGAAAATGTTGCACACTTGCAGTGATTTTATGCTTTCAGATTAGCACGGCATGAAGCCTACACCGGTTAGGGCATGCAATCTGCAAAATGGGATCAAAAAGTACAATTCGAAGCATATGTATTGAAGTAATTTTTTTGAAAACCAGTTTATAAGCAAAGTCAGAAATTGTACTTTTATGATTGCATTAATTTCCAGGTCAGAAGTGTTTATTTCACTGTTGCTTTAATTTTTGAGTCAAAGATCAGAAAACTGTACTTTTCCTATTGAATTAATTTTCGGGTCAGAAAAGTGTTACTTTTTTTGTTGCGTTGATTTCCAGGTCAGCCATGTCTTGTATTTTACTGTTCAAAGTCAAACATTGTGTAAAAAATGGCCAACATACAAAATATGGATCTGCCAGAAATGCAGAAGTTAACTAGCGAAAATTATATTGTTTGGAGTCATTAGAATTTAACAATTGCAGAATATCGTGACTATGATAAAATTGTTCTTGAGACTAAAGTAAGCATTGTTACGAACTTTGTGGATTATGACAAGTGTCAATGTAATGTCCCCTTCTAGTCAGACATTGTACTTTCAATAGGATTAGCCTGTCAGTGGCCCTCGTAGGCTAATACGGCAAGGTTTGAGGGCCCTCTCCGCAATCACCCAAATGGCAGTCGGTTTCTTTGGGGAAGTTGCGACATATTCTTGAGGTTTTCTAATGATTTATTAGAATGTTCTATTTTTAGAAACCTCATGTTACAAGATGATGTTATATTTGTGCTTTATGATATAATTCATTATATTATATTAAAGTGCAAATATAATATATTAAAAAAGGGAAAAAAATAATAATAAAATATAATGATGTTTCTAGAAGCTTCCCAAATGAAAAAAAGAGTATAAAGGGAGGTGTGGGCTGCCATTATGAATTATCCCGATTTGATGTTGTCTTTGTTGTGGTACGCTGGTGAAGCCTAGAGTTTCCTACTGTGAATCAATTTGTCTTTGGGAACGATAACTCCCATTGATACAATAACTGAGGGAGTGAAATATCTCTTGAAGGATTGCATTTTGGAGGTGATATTTCAGTCATCTCAATTGGAGTAGAATTTGTGGCCATTGGCCAATTTTGGAGAAATCGATTTGGTGAATTTGTGGAGGCTGCATGGCTATCTCTTTGGTATTGGTTTCTATATAGCTTAGCATCGATTTTTCCTTGGTTAAGAGAGCAGATTGCATTGTAGAGAACGCTGATATTGAAATCAGGTATTTACAGTCAAGGAAGGACGCCATTAGGAGGGACATTTTTGCTTGTGGGGGTTCCATTTTGCATCGATTCTCTGCTTGGCTTGGTGCATCCACTTTCTTGGAGCATGGAGATGATATTAATTGCTTGAGGCAGCGCATATTCAGTGCATATTATTTTAAATTTGAGATCAGACCAAAACAAGGGTGGCTGGCTGGAAAATTCGATTTGGCTTGGGAGACCATCCTTTCGTTGGGAAATTACTTGCTCCATTTATTCTCAAGGGCGCCTCAATCCCACCAAGGTTCATTGCATACAATCCATCCTTTAGTATAGTTTATATTTGCAGCTGTAGGTGTATGCCCTTCATACCAGCATACTATATAATTGTAATTCTTGTTTATGCCAAGAGTCTTGGCTAGTTTGGTGGAGCATTGTATCAAATCATCAATACAATTAAGAATCACAAGTTGCTGATCATTTATGGTTATCTTTTGAGCATTTGAATTGAGATAGTAGGTTGCATGCCAACTGTTCGACTAAATGTCCATTGGCTGTAAGTGATTAGTTTGCTTTGTAAATTCATCTAATTGCATAGAAAAGAACAAAACCTGCATCTAGAACTCAGCATTGTCATTCTTAAAACTTCTTGAAGCTTTAATTAATCGTCATTTAAACAAATCATCAAAACTGTGACAAAAACCAGCAAGAAACACTTTGCTTACAAAGTGATTGACAAAATTACAAGACAACAAATTGAGATAATTAAGAGCGAATTGGGCAAGGATTGCTACAGTCATAAGGAGGCCTTGTTCAAGTTTTTTGTATCGAATGACATGATTCCTAAGGTCTAGAATGCCACTGAGGCAAGTGCATTGTGGACCAGTTTGAAGAATAAATACCAAACTTTAGAGAAAATCCGAGTTTTGTATCCAAAAAAACTACTATTTTTCACAAAAATGTCAGAGGATGGATTGTTTCTGAGAATCTTGAAGAGAAGCTTGGAACTCTGCAATGGAGAGACGAAGAGTCATCCTCCATTAATAGTGCTTCAAGCTTTCTCTCAGCGGCTTGCCTTGGTCACCTTTGCTTCCTTTGTGCTTATTGTTCTTTTTCTCCTTGGTGCGGAATGTCTTTTTATTCTCTTAATCCTCTTATTAACGTTTATTGTGGTTTATTGTTCTTGTTTATTTTGTTTGGTGTGCATGGGTTAGTCTGTTTTTACGATGTGGTGTTTAGTCCGCCACCACACGCAAGTCCCTTCCTGCGCACCCATCCCGCTACATTCGAATATTTTAAAGGGGCATATATTAATCGCATTGGTTTATGGAAACCCTCGGATTTGATGGATTTGAGCATACGGAGAAGCGGAAGCATGGTGGTTTTAATGAGCCAGGTGATTCTACGCGGGATGATAAGATATGCAATCATATTAATGAGTGTTTTGACCCATCTCAAGTTGAAGTGGAAGCTTTTGGATTGCCAAAACAATTGTTTCATGAAATTTTGTGATAGGAAGAAGCGGCTAAGCACTCAGAAGGAGCAGAATTTGTGACGTGCAACGAAGAGCATGGAGAGCAGTAGCGTAGTGAAGGCCAAATCGGTAAGCAACCTAACCCTGCTAAGACCTTGACTATTGTTCCGAATGAGCCCATGGAAAATGACCTGCAACAGGAGGAAATCAGGATTAAAAATGTAGGGATTTTTTTTTGTTTGTTTAAACAAGAATTTTCTCCCTTCTAGAATTTTTTTTTGATAATTGGCTCAACTCTGTTTGGGTTAAACGTCTAGGTTTGTATATTAGTTTTTACAGGATGATTCAGAAAGAGGTGTTTATGATTTTGTTTTAAAACTCCAATATGCAACGTAAGGCTATCAGTAAACCCTTGTGGAATGTTGGCAAGTCGATTTTCAAAGCTATCCCATGGAGCCCAGAAATGGACTACAATGACCTTGTTTTCAAGACTGCCCCTAGATGAGTTGATATTGAAAGAGTGCCGATACAACTGTGGAATTTTCTTCCACAGGTGTTTAAACCCCTTGGAGAAGTACTGAGAATTGAGGATACCAGACGGTCACTTGCCCATATGAATGCTAGGGATTTAATATCATTAGAGCCCTTGAAGTTCTTTCTGGATTCCCCCAATTTTAAAATTAAAGGAAAGTCCCATACTTGGGCTCTCAAAGGATTGGGTGGTTTGAATGCTTGTTTCTTTTACAAAAAAGATGGTCATCTTAGGAAAAATTGTCATGTGTTGGTTAATAAGGGTAATTTACCTAATAAACAAAAGAGAAGGCTGACCTGAAAAATGAGTCTGTGTTGGATGACTTACAGGTCTTTCAAAACCCCTTGTTCAATAGTGTACCATTGAAAGACAATGCCCCCCCTGTTGAGGCTTTCGGAGATGCTGGCTCTGGATTTGAAAATGAGCAGGGTCTAAATGACTCCTCCCCCGCATCTTAGATGCAAGGCCCCTCATCGCCTTCTATTGACAGCTTGAACCCCTCGCCTAATGTAATTAATTGTCTGCCTGACAGTTTGGATGATGCCATTCTTGAGCAGAGAACTCTGATGGATTCTCCTTCTGAGGAATATGTGGTTATCCTAGCTGAAACCTCTGTCCTGCACAATAATATCTCTAACAACTTGCCTCCAAAGAAGCTCGACAATATTGCCAGTGAAGTTTCCCCTATGGCCATCTCTCCGAAAAAGGAAAAAGTTGATAAATCTACCTCTGAGATGGACACATCACATGGTGATCCCTTGACTCACAAGGACACATCAGGGGTTGAAAATTGGATGTCTAAAGGAGGAAGGAAAAGACTTAAAACAGATATGGGCTCCCCACTGATGGAGCATGTTGCGCCCAAAGAGAAAAAAACGCTGGTAAATGAGTCCCTCCACGGTAACCATGACCCTTGCTTCAAAAAAAAGGGAAGGAAAATAAAGTCCCGGACTGTTTCACAAGATTGTATAACAGAGGGGGTAGGCCCCATGGTCAATCTAATTGACCTCCCTTTCCCCCCTGGTTGTTTATGCGGGCCGTAATTTGGAATGTGAGAGGGTTGGAATCCCCTGATAGAAAACCAATTGTGAGACAGTTTAGACATTCAAGAGATACTTTGGATTTTTTATGTTTGCAAGGTAAGGCTATTGGATCCTAGCTATCCTTGGTCCTAAATTTTATCTGGCCAAATGCTCCACAGTTCTCCACTAAGCATCAAAGAGGTAAAGGTGGGGCCTCTATCTTGGTGAACCCTGGTCTGAAAGATTGCATTGTTGATCATGGTGTCTCCCCATGTAACAGAGTTGTTTAGGTCTTGCTAGAAAGCCAAAACTAGTCCTATGGCCTGTGTAACATTTATGCCCCTAATAACTATAGGCATAGATGGCATAACCGGCAAGTAACCACCAGTTGGTCAGTTACTCGCTAAGAAAACCACTAGGCAAATAACCGCCACTCAAAACCACCAAATTTGAAAAGCCGCAATTTTTTTTACAAAGGCAAAAAATACTTGAAGCTGCAATTTATATAAGTTTACATTTAGATATGGATGTCTAGTTTCTTATACTTTAAGTTATATTTTATTTATATACTTTCAGGATGTTTGAGAGGGGTTTTGGACCTCTACGAGCTATAATGCAAATTCTAGGTTTTGGAGGATCCTATCATATTTTAGACTCAATCAGAATTCAGGGTTTCAGACTTAGCCATATTTCAGGGTTTCAAAATTTCAAGGAGACATCGTAGGAGGAATGAATGTTGCATGAAGGGATGTAGGTATGATAGAATAGTATGAGAACATCTCTCACAAAGTGCCACAAGCCAACCCCACCCCATTCCCTGTGCATAGATTAAAACTAGTACAATGATACTTATACAAGAATCTACAAGTGCAAATTACAAGAATCTATATTTTTCTCTTCCCTGCTCTCTGAAAAACTATGGGACATTGAAAAAGTTTAGTAATCTATGCACAAAGAATGGGGTGGGATCGACTTGTGGCACTTTGCAAGAGATGTTCTCATACTATTCTATCATACCTACATCCCTTCATGCAGCTTTCATCCCTCCTATGATGTTTCCTTGAAATTTTGAAACACTGAAATATGGCTAAGTTTGAAACCCTAAAACCCTAAAATCTGACTAAGTTTGAAATATGATAAGAGCCTCCAAAACCTAGAATTTACATTATAGCTCCTAGAGGTCTGAAACCACTCTCAAACATCCTGAAAGTATATAAATAAAATATAACTTAAAAGTATAATAAACTAGACGTCCTTATCTAAATGTAAACATTTTATTTATATATTGTCTGCTTCGGGTGACTTTCAAGTATTTTTTGCCTTTGTCGGTTATTGCCGGTTATTTGATCGAGCGGGTCGAATAACCGCTGGTTACCCTTTTTAGCCCCTTGGCGATTACTCGCCCCAAACAGTTATGCCAACTATGACTATAGGGAGCACTCTGATTTGTGGAACTGGCTGGCTATTAATCTGAAAAAAGTTCCTTGGATTTTTGGGGGAGACTTCAGCATGGTGGACGAAAAAGAGGATAAAATTGGGGGTGACCACCAGGCTTGGAAAGGTAACGAGTTATTTTTCTAGGCCAAATTCAAAAGAATGCACAGGATTGGAGACCTGTTCCAAAAAGGTAAAAGTCTAAGTAGAGGAATGATTTTTGGGGGAGACTTCAACATGGTGGAAGAAAAAGAGGATAAAATTGGGTGTGACCACCAGGCCTGGAAAGGTAATGAGTTGTTTTTCTAGTCCAAATTCAAAAGAATGCACAGGATTGGAGACCCGCTCCAAAAAGGTAAAATCCTAAGTAGAGGAATTTGGTTTAGCCAGTGCAATAATCAGAGCAACAATAGAAGACAATACCCCAAACTTGATAAATTTTATTTGAACAGAGATTCACTCATTGTGACCCCTAATAAGGATGGTAATGTGGTGATAGTTCTGCCCTTTACTATATCTGACCATCATCCCATTGAACTGGATTTCTTGATAAATTGTGAGGAGAATAAAGACACCTTATCCCTCAAAGGACTATAAAATTCAATGTGTCCCACCTAGCTGACAGCGTGTCTGGAGGGTCTTCAATCATCTTGGAACATTGGCAAATTTGCCTATAACTCCAAATCTAAAATTGATCAGTGGAATTCTTGTATGGAAACCTCCAAAAACTTTGCAAGAATTTACGGTCAAATCAAAGCTAAAAAACGCAGAAAATTTGCAAGGGGCACTCAAGAGAGGCTTATACAAGCTGAAAGCTCTTTGCAACTTGACCCGGCCAATGGGAAACTACTTGAAGGGCTTAACCTCTTGAAGCATCAAGTTAGGCAGTCACAGAATTATATTGCTAGGGGGCACAGATCCGCTCTAGATTAACTTTCCTGAAGTTTGGGGATAGAGGCTCTAAGTTTTTATTCAGATTCTTAAAAGCCAAGCACACAAGAAGCAAGATTAATGGCATCGAAGTAAATGGTCAGATTACGCAGGATGCTGCCAACATAAAAGAAGTTTTCTTTGAATTTTATTCTGGCCTTTTCCTTTCTGATGGATCCAGGGACCTCATTGAACAAAACAAGGCTATTTGTGATGCCTGCATTCCTAAAAAGGTGACTCGAGCTCAGGGCAGTTTCCTTGATACCTGTATTTCGTTGGATGAAATCAGAACCACTATTGACTCGCTCAAAGAAGATAAAGCACCTAGGATGAATGGATTCCCTGCTGAATTCTATAAAGCCAATAAGGAGTGGCTAGCCAAAGACTGTTTGAAGGTTTTTAATGAGGCCATTGATGCTGGCACCCTTGGCCCGGACATCAATAGAGGGGTAATCAAACTCATCCCTAAGGATGGTAACATGTCTTCAGTTAAAAACTAGAGACCAATTACCCTCCTCAATGTTTCTTACAAGATTTTGGCAAAGATTCTAACAAGAAGATTATCCTCTCTGCTGCCCTCTATTCTCTTGGAAACTCAAACTGGATTTGTTGAAGGGAGATGCATCTTAGACAATTTAATTACTAGTTGGGAAGGGATGCACTAGGCTAGAGATTCTAATCAAAATGCAGGAATGATCTTGCTTGACTTTGAAAAAGCATATGACAAAATTGAGTGGCCTTTCATTGAAAGAATGTTTCGTGCCTTTGGATTCCAGGATAGATTTTGCAGAATGGTCAATGTTCTCTTCAAGGACACTTCGGTTGTCATTGAAGTCAATGGGGAATTGACAAAATCATTGGACCTTCAACGCTCTATTAGACAAGGATGCCCTCTTGCTCCTTCGCTCTTTGTTCTAGCGGCTGAAGCGTTGCATTATCTCCTCAAATTCTTTGATATAGGGTCGCTAGTCAAAGGAATTTCTCTGCCTAATAATTATGCCCTTAGCGATGTCCTATTTGCTGATGATAACACTTTTTGTGGCTTTGGAACAAACCAACCTATTTCAGGTGGGGGCCAGGCATGATATATATTACTCTATCTTTGGATCCAAAATGGCAATGCATAAATCACATATGTTGGAATGGCTCGATAATCCTCCTGACTGGCTTTCAAATTTTGGTTGGAATCGGAAAGGACCTGATGAATTGGTCAAATATCTGGGTATCCCCTTTGCTCTCGCACCTTCCTTCAAACTCATGTGGGAATGGATTTTCGATAAAATTAACAAGAAAATTGTAAAAGTGGCAGGGACATCTACTTTCCTTAACAGGAAGGATTCAAGTATGTCATAAGGTCCTTTCATCCTATAATATCTATTATGCCTCTTGTTGGCTTTTTGGTCAATCTCAGATCAACATGCTCCACAAAATCATAAGAGATTTCCTATGGTCGGATAGGAAAGGGGGTAAGAAAAGGCATGTTGTTTCATGGCAATTTTGCTCGAAGCCCAAAAATATTGGGGACCTGGGATTAAAAGACCTTCAATTGAAAGGTATAACACTGGCAGTTAAGTGGATCATCAAAGCATTCAAAGGAAAAGAGTCTTGGAAGGTTTTGGTCAGAAATAATATTTTGAGCAGATTTCCTAAAGGAAACCTGGCTGGAAAGGTTTGAACATTGTTGATCTTCTCATTGGGCCCTTTCCTGTTAAAGTTGTTGGCTCACCTATATTTGCTTCCATTTGGTCAGCTTGGGATATTGTTAAGCCCTTCATAACTGCCAAAGACATTTTTAACTGGTTTGGAACTTCTTGTCAGGGGTATAGATCCTTATGGTGGAATTTGTTTGTCAACAAGGGATCGCTTGCCCTTACTAGGGGTTGCTTTGCCTATGAATGGTACACTAAGAGGTTGAGGGGTTTTAAGAACCTCTATTTCCATGCGGGATGGGCTTCTTGGTCAGAGATTAAAACCAGTTTTCAGATTCCTGCCACTCAACGCAGAACTTTCATTTTACTCCAAAAAGCATTGAAGGGAAAGAATAATGTGGTTTTCATGGAAGATGAGGATGAAATCTGGGACAGTGTGAAGTGGACTAAAGGTCCCCCTTGTTTGAGTTCTCCACTCAAATGCTTTACAAAAAGCTTTCCTTTTCAAATGTCCCCTAGCTCACCCTCAACCATATCTGGGCTGTGTATGATCCTCTGTCTCCCTAATCTTTTAGATTTAATATGATTTGAGCTTCTTGTCTGGAACCTAAGAAATCCTGCTTTCGTTGGTTGTTAATGTATAAGAAGTTTGTTGTTGGTTCTATCTTGAGTAATTGTGGACTTGCTAAGCCCTTTTGCTCTTTTGCAATGAAATTGAAACTATTGAGCATGTTTTTTTCTCCTGCCCATATGCAGCTAAGTTGTGGAATTGTTATCTGAAGTGTTGGAATATGGTTTTTGATTGTGAAATTGGTTGGTTAAACATTGCCTTTGATTATGCATGTCCCAAAATTAAAGTACACCCCTTCTTTCATAAATTTTGGCTTGTGTTTTCAACTGAAATTTTATGGTTTTTATGGAAGCAAAGGAACCTTGAGGTATTACAACATAAGGCTAGGTTGCTTACTGACTTCTTAGTGGATAGACATTCTTCGTTTGGTCTCTTTGCAGATCTTCCTACAGCTGAAAGTGCCACAAGATCAGCTAGAACAATTTCTCAGGACAGGACTCCTCAAAATCACCTTTGATTTCTTGCTAGATTATGGTGGTTATCCAGGGCTGAGCCCGCATCTAGATTGGGCAATGTGCCACCAGTCGGCCGCCAAGATAAAAATTATGGAACATGAGTGGGATTGAATAAAAGATGCATAATTTGACCAAGAAGATCGCCCGGCTCAGGAATGGATACATTCGACCAACTCAAATAAGAATGGGATTGATCGCTGGTTGCCAACTAATGAAAATATGCTAAGAGATGTGCGCAATGATGGACTGGGAAGTTGTATAATCAGAGAAGCTGAGAAAACCTTTGCACCATTCGACTTGAACCTGCACCCGGAACCGTATGATAAGGATGTGGCGACATCATCTTCTCCGCAGGGATTGACTCCAGTACTATAGCATCAGTTTGCCTAGGAAGATGTTTGGAGGATGATCGACAAAAATGTCAATGTATTTTCTGGAAAACTGAAAAAACTTATCGAACGGGGTGGCTCGAAGGATGTATAAGACATCCTGGACTATGTGAAAATGAACAATATGAAAAGCATGCTGAAAATTTTTTATCATTACCCCTCTCAGCTGGCTGCTGGGCAGCTTCGGATGGGACCTGTTGAAGATAAAGACTCAATCGAGGGACCTAAGTCTAGGGATTCTGGAGATGGATGCAAACTAGATGGCACTGCTAGTTGGAGGGTGCATGATGATTAAGCCATATTCTACCACCTTTGGGGTGGCTACATTTTGATATGATATTTCTCATGTTACTTCTATTGTTTTCATTGCTACTGTTGCTACTGTTACTTTTGTTGGGCCGCCTGTATGGGGCCGTTTTTTATATTGTATAATTGATATTTATGTTGTGTTGATGGGGTATGCCCCATACTTTGATACTTTTATTCTAGGAACTATGTAAATGTTTTTGGCATCTTTGATGCTTATATTAGTAATCAATTCTACAATATAAAAAAAAAAAGATGTCGGAGGATGTGTCTTTGTTAGAACACCTTTGAATGAAAGATCTCTAAGACTAGTTAGGCAACATTAATAAAAAGGTGGATGATGATGATAGTGTTGGTTTTAAGCAACCTAACACTTATATAAATCTTTTGTGAAGGCTTTACATTTGATGACCGAAATCTAAACCCTGACATTTGATCAGGTTAGTTTCTATTTGATGCAAAAGGAACGCAAACAGACACAAAATGAGTCCAGTGTTCGACAATCATAGAGTGCACTTGTTCAATCGACAAGTGAAAATCTATCCATGTTGATTCATCTTCTAAATATCAGTTAAAGTGTTTTTACTATCATAAGGTTGGGCATCTCAAAAAGGATTGCCAAAAACGATAGTATGCACTTTCCCAACAAAAGAATCAAGCGATAAATGTGGCACTAGTTGACAAAGGACAAGATTATGAGGAAGATTATGCCCTCGTTGAATTATACTCGAATATTAGTACTACCAGTTGTTGGTTCATTGATTCCGACACATCCCGACATTTCACATGTTGTAAGGACTAGTATGTCAAATTCACTACAAGTACAAACTTTTTTAATTCAATTGTATTAATTGATGGTCAGTCATATGCAGCAAAGGGGATAGGAGATATTGGCATAGCATTAAACAATGCTATAAAAATCAAAGTAAGGCATGTTAAGTATGTTCCTAACATGAATAAAATATTTTATTTGTTAATCAATTAACGAAAAATCCCAAAATTGTACATTTCTCTAGGAAACAGTGAATCATGTCTAATGTCAAATAGGACAGAGTGGTTGCCCTATGTATTGGGCAAGGTGGATTGTATAAGCTTGTTGACCCTGCCACTATCAATGTAAATGCACTCGCAAAGGAAGACTCCGCCATACAAGATGTGCAAAAGGATGAAATTCCTCATAGACTTGTTAACCCTACTCTAGTCAACTTACATGCACAGGTTGAGGAAATATCCACTATAAACGATGTGCAGAAGGATGTCATTCCTCAACCTTAGTCATATGCACATGTAGTTGTGCAGGAGGATGATATGCATAAGTCACAAGGATTGGCTTGGAGGACCGGAAGCAAGGTTGTTACTTCAGCAGAGTATAGTCATTTTGCTCTCGCTTGTGACCTATTTATGGCACCTAAATAGCTGGTTACACAACCCACTGGCTATGATGGGTAGACAAAATTTGTACTTTGGAAAAGTACACAACTCATCCTGCTACAAAAGGCTTTTCCCAACATAAGGGAATAGTTGAGGAGATGGTTTTTTCTCCTACTACAGAGTTGTTTTTACTCCCATCACTATCGCAGAGTTGGTTTTTACTCCCATTGTTACTAAGGAGTTGGTCTTTACTCTTATTGCAAAGATGATCACATTTCAATTGCTTCTCTCCACAACAACTCAATTTGGTTTCTTGAGTAGAAATTTGGACAAAGAGGTCTACGTGGTGCAGCCTAAAGGTTTTTGGGTTGGTCGGGATCATTTGGTTTGTAGATTGATTAAGTCCATGCATGGACTTAAGCAAGCTCCAGGAGCCTAGTATACTTTTTTTAAGCAGCATCTCCAAGATTTTGGATTCAGAAATATGGAGGTCAAGCTGAAGTTATCAGCGAATGATGATTTATCACCAATCAATGAATCACCCTATAGCAAATTGGTGGACAACTTGATACATTTTATGTCCACACAAGTGGATCTTTGTTTTGTTGTTAGCTATCCTTTTTGGGTTTTTTCTATACCAAAGTTCCTACATTGGACAACATCAAAATGTTAGACTGCAAATTTCATAATGATATTTTAAGAATAGTCTATAAATATAATGACTAAACTCTTTGGTGCCATTGTGATTGTAAAATTTTGGGACAAACTTGGAGTAGTCTCCGGTTTAGTCAATTAAGGAGGGTGTTAAAGCTAGTAATTAGCCATTACTTAATATTTAACTAATGGGCGGTTATCAAACCTTCTCAACTGAATGTAACCACTTTCAGCTTAATAAAAAGATGGACACACGAATGTGTCATGTGTCATATGCCTTCCATTTCTCTTCAATCTTTCAGCATTCATTTGCTAGAAAAATGATCTCACCTAATTTGATCCGCAAATACTTAACCCTTTATTGGGTAAGGCAATGTTGCTCCAATTTCTGACAATTTATTCCACCTCTACTAACCATTCAATGTTATTTGGACCTTGTACCAAAACAATATCTGAAATTGAAGCCTCTATCCTTTTCCAAATCTACTCTTCTACCTAACTTGACTTCCTAAAGATCCACTTATTCCTTTCCAGCCACAAAGTCCAATAAATGATAACAAATTAGAGCTAAACCATGAGATTTCAATCTAGATTTCCACCCCTTAACTATTACTATAATTGAACTTTGAAACACCAATGACTGCTGGAATTTTGCAAAGAATATTCCCCATACTTTCCAAGCATAGGGGCAATGCTATAGAATATGATCTCTTGTTTCCTCATGATTCCTACACAAAGTGCACATTGAAGGTCCTATGAATCCTCTCTTCATGAGTTGATCGTAGGTCAAAATTCTTCTATTTGCAGCTACCCAAAGAAAAATGTTGGCCTTGGGGAGACCCTTGCTATTCCAAATAAAATCTGAAGGAAACTCTTGGCTTCTAACCTCTTCATTGTTAAGGATCCAATTATACTTTGCTATGACAATGACCTCCCCTATGGGACATCCTTCCCAAATTAGCCGATCCTTTACCTCCCCAGAGGGGAGAGATGAATCCTCCATTTCTTTAACCAGATTCTGAATTTCCCTTGCATCCAGATTATCTGGCCAATTTAAAGACCTCTAGAGCCTAACTTATTCATTATGAATAATATAGTCACTGACCTTTGCCATCCATTGATTAATGGCTTACTCCATAACCTCGCTTAAAATGACCTGATCAGCGAGAGGCTTCTGTCTCAGTGATGCATCTCGCCAAAAGGAGATTTCTGATCCACAACCAACTTGCCATCTGAGAAAGGGCAAGATGAAATTACATTGGCTCTTTATGAAATTTCAGATCATCAAAGCCCTTGGGAAAGGAAATTGGGTAAAGAGTCTTAATATATGTTGAGTATCCGTATA
Source organism: Torreya grandis (assembly GCA_037957365.1). Taxonomy (NCBI): domain Eukaryota; kingdom Viridiplantae; phylum Streptophyta; class Pinopsida; order Cupressales; family Taxaceae; genus Torreya; species Torreya grandis. The sequence continues at coordinate 1,241,627 of JARHVA010004841.1, read as the reverse complement.
CTTATGTTGAAAGACCATACTCCAACGTCTCCCACTTTTGCTATAAGTTCTCCAACATAATTTTGACCTCAATGCTTTATTTAATCGATCCAACCACTAAACCCCATAGCCCTTTGGGATACAAACCTTATCCCAGGAGATCAGATTCATTTTTTTCTTTTCCTCAAATCTACTCCAAAGGAAGTTTCTTTGAAGCTTCATGATACCATCAACAATTTTTTTGGGAGCCTTAAAAATGGAAAGCCGATAAGCAGCCATGGCTTGCAAAGAAGACTGAATTAGCTAAGCTTTGCTAGCCAAAGACAGCCACTTCCCTTTACAAACCGATAATTTCTTTTGAATCCTTTCCACCACAGGTTACCAAGATTCACATGTACTTCTTCCCTGAAATGGAGGCATCCCTAGATAATGACTGGGTAGGGTACCAATTTCTAACCCAAAATCTCTTTTATCTTACTCTACATCGAAGGGCTTACATTGATAAATAAAATCCTAGATTTGGGAGGGGCTGATTATTTGTCATGCCGCTTTCTCATATCTACATCTAAGATTCCCTTCAAGGTTCTGGCCTCCATCTCTAAGGGTTTCCCTAGTAGTATTGTATCATCCACATATTGCAAGTGGGAATTTTTTTCCAAATTGGCGCTTATCACTAGACCTTTCAAGTTCCCTCTCATTGCTTCTAATTTAATTGCTCTGCCCAAGGCCTCAACCATGATGATGAATAAGGAGACAAAGGGTCCCCCTACATCAAACCTCTAGATGACTTGAAGAAACATGCACACGACATATTTATCAGCATTGAGAAAGAAGGGGTAAAGATGCAATTCCAAACCCATTGTCTCCATTCGTTATTTAAGCCAAATTCACTCAAAACCCAATCTAAAATTTTCGAATTTACCCTATCATATGCCTTAACCATATCCAATTTAATGAGCATCCCTGATCGGCCGCTATGACCAAGGGCCTAGATGGTTACAAGTGCAATGGCAATTCCATCCAAAATTTGCTTGCCTGCCACAAATTCTTCTTGTTTTTCTGAAATAATATTCTCCAGGCAGAGCTTTAGCCTATTTTCCATTACTTTTGTAATAAATATGTAAAGAGTTGCATAACAAAATGGGTCTGAATGCATCAAAAGAAAGGCACTTCTCTTTTTTAGGAATCAATGCTAAATATTGTTATTCAAATCCCTGAATAAATTCCTTCACTTTCTACTTTCTTCCACAACTTCAACAATCTCATGACCCACAATATGCCAACATTTCTAGAAAAACCCAACCTGAAATCCATCAGGTCTACAAGTTTTCTCAACACCCATATTGTAAATTACTTTCTTGACCTCTTCCTCTAACACCAAGGCCATCAATTTTGTATACATAGAATCTGAAATACAGGGGGGAATATGGTCCACAAACCATGACCTGTCGGCCTTACTTTCTAAGTTATCTTCTGTCAACAGATCTTGGTATTATCTTACAGCCTCCTTGATCTCACTGAATTCCTCAATCAAGGTCCTATTAGAGGTTACAATCATATCAATATTGTTTCTATTCCTTCTAATAATGGTTGAGAGATCAAAGAATTTAGAGTTTTTATCGCCTTTTTGGAGCTTGTTGACCATTTTTGGTCCAGCAGGCCAAAATCGGTCTCTTTCTTCCCCTGCTGTTCTGAGCCAATTCAAATTTGGTTTGCACAAGTCTTTCGGCAGAAGATGAACCAATTCAAAGAATACAAGGGCTTTTACAAAGCTTCTTCGGACATTTTGTCTGAAGAAATTCACAAGGAAAGAGAGCGAAAATGATTCAAGACACTTTTCCTTAAGGTTGGAAAAAGTGGTTCAATGTCGAGGTTCAGCGACATGATCTTTCCAAGAGTTTTTTGAAATTTGAACCTTGAACCATTGAACCGTTCAAGAAATGGTTCAATCGGGTTGGTTCACTCAGTTGCTTCAATCGGTTGGTTCAATCAGTTGGTTCAATCGGTCAGTTCAAGTGATTGGTTCAAATTGTTGGTTCAGTCGGCTTGGTTCAAAGAGTTGGTTCAGTCGGCTTGGTTCAAAGAGTTGGTTCAACGGGATGGTTCACTCGGTTGGTTCAATCGAATGGTTCAAAGCGGTTGGTTCAAGCGGTCAATTGAATGAGCAGAACACAGTATTGAACCATTGAACCGTTGAACCATTGTTTGTTCAATCGGTTGGTTCAATCGAACAGTTCAATCAGTTAATTCAATCGGAAGGTTCAAAGGAGTCTCCCAAAGCCCGAAGAACAAGTGCCCTTGCGGAGGGTAGGGAACATTTGCGAAAGGATCAAATAGAAGGCCAAAAGGGTAAGGTTTTCTTCAGAAAAGCAAAGGATGAATTTCTTCGAACAAAATGTCCGAAGGAATTCCTTCGGACATTTTGTCCGAAGAAATTGCCAAGTCAAGGAACAAAAGGATATCTTTCGAAAAGATTTTCCACGGCAAAATTTCACAAGAGAAATCCTTCGGACATTTTGTCCGAAGGAATGTTGAAAGGCCCGACAGAAAGCGGCAAAGGCAAAGGAAAGATTTCCTTCGGACAAAATGTCCGAAGGATTTCCCGAAGGATTCGAAGAACAAGGCCGCCCGAAGGACCCCAACGGGCAAGTACCCTTGCGGGGGACTCTCGGCGACCACAAAATGGACCATTCTATGGGCCCGAAGGGACACCTTCCCTTCGGGGGGTTCCAAAGACAGAAAGCCGAAGGAATTCAAAGGGGTGACGTCCCCGAAGACGTCAAATTGGACATCAAGAACTAGCCGTTGGGGTCTGGACGTCAAATGACGTCCCCGAAGACGTTAAATTCAGGGCAATAGACTAGCCGTTGGCTTTCAAATGGCGACGGGCACGCAGACGTCAACTTTGCAAAAATGAAATAACTGTCGATTTTTTAATGAAAGGCGCGAACCCGAAGGAATTCAAAGGCTTAAGGCCAAAATGAAGAGACCGCCGAGAAGGGAGCCCAAAGAGCCAAAGAATTAGTAGAAGATAGCCCTCGAGGGCCGAAGGAGCCAGAAAAGACAAAGCCAGGAAGAGACAAAAGAGCCAAGTGCAAAAACGGACAAAACAGTCCAAGTGGCAAAGGAAGGTGTCGACTCAAGGAGTTACTCCAGCGGTTGACACAGTATCTGCCAAGTGGTCATCAAGGAGCGCAAACAGTGAACGACGCGATCCGTTTCTCTTCACATTGCATTGATGAGCAGACAAATTGCGTGGATGACTTGAAGGAATGGTCTTGTTAGCAGACAAACGACGCGGCCTATGTTTTCACACATGACGTTTAATGTATTTAGACGCCTAAATTCAAAATCGGAGCCGACACAGCTTTCTCTTTCAGCGGCATCCTCTTCCCAATGCTCTCAGCACACGTGGGCCACTTGTCAAAGGGCGCCAAAGTCTTTTCCAAAAGGGGCACCTTTTGCCTCCTCTTTATATATATTGTAACTTCTCATTTGAGAAAAGGATCTCTTGGCTTGTAAGGCGGAGCTCTGCCGGATTTTACGTTGAATCAAGACATAGCATTTTTACCTCCATTTGAGCTTGCACTTTCGTATATGTCTATGTTTTTGTTTTGTGTTAAGTCATTTTCCTTTATGCTTTCACAGAACGATTCCAGCATGTCTAGTGTATTGTGAGTTCTTCTTTTGCAGGTCTGTCAAAAGTGTCTACAATAGAGTATACGCGAATGTGAACAGGCTGCCATAGTGTGTCTTAGAACACCTTTGGTAGTTCTTCCTCCCTGTATCTCCATCGGACCCCTAGCTCACTAACGCAGAAGAATTTCCCGTATCAAATGAAGTGCATATCAGCTTGTTCTTGGGGGAAAGTGTAGGCTCAAGCTAAGTAGATCAACCATTTTTGGTGTATCACCGTTTAGTTTAGGTTCTGTTTTCAGCATCATTCTCCCTTTTCACCCCCCCCCCCGCCATTGTTAGCAGTAGGAAATCCAAGACCTCAGAGATACATCAAAGGGAGCTAGCCCTAATCTAGAGACTCTCCCCCCAATTTTGCCAGACCCACAGGCAAGACGGGAGTTTCCATTGTGTCACGTGGAAGGCAGGAGCTCAGCCTCCTGTCAAGGGTGCAATCCACTGCATCAACAGAGCCATTTGACTTTTGACTTTTGTTTCCACAAAAATGTCTCTCCTCTCAGAATTTTTTGTTGTTCTACCACATCAAACACCTTTCCATGTCAGCCAAGCTATTATTTGCGTCTCCTTGCTCAATTGATTTTTGTAAATCAAGAAATTCAGATTCAGTCCATTCCTTTTTATCAAATACATTGCCGAATTTTTCCTTATTCCATTCTTTCACCCCCTGTTTTACAACTTTCAATTTCTGAGTAAGGATGTAACACTTAGAACCTTTGATTTGCATCCCCCACCATTTCTTCAACTTCTATTCAAAGGAGGAATCTAGGAGCCACATAAATTCAAATTTGAAAGGGATTCCTCTAGATTTATTGTCCCCTTCAATTGTTAGAGTAATTGACCAATGATCCCATTTGGAAAAGTGGATGACCTTTGTGGCAATTTATTTCCTTTAGTAATCAATTCTGAGTTTACTAGGAAACTGTCCAATCTTTCCAGAATCAGCTGGTCCCCATCTCTGCTATTATTCCAATTGAAGCCAGGTCCATTTAATTCAAAGTCAGTCCATCCCGCTTCCTGGCAGAACTCATTGAAGTCACAAATTACCTAAAATATTTTATTTGAGCCCCCTTTTTTTCAAACATTTTTAGGATAGTATTGAAGTCTCCCCCAAGGACACATTCCAAACGTTCCTGCCCACCATTTAGGCTACAAAGGTCCTTCTAGCAATCCTTTTTGCCATCTAGATTTATTTGCCCATATACGTTGGAAATTTAAGAAGTTTATCTTGCCCTTTTTAAAAAGAAAAAAGAAAAACCCTAATTATATTAAAGAGAAATCAAAGAGTACATATTCTAGTATGCCAAGCTTAAAAGCTAATAGTCCAAGCCTGGGCAGAATACAGAAAAGGTACTTGTGAGCATGCATTAGTTCATATCAGAATCAAGAATCTTCTTCAAATCCTCTGGCAGCTTGGCTGACCGCCACATAGGAGGCAGACCATAACAAATAAGGTTATGGTTATAAAAAGCCCAATTGGCCAATCCATCCACTACTTTATTGATTTCTCTAGGAACATGACTGACTTGGACCTCCTGGAACTTGTCCTGCAACCTATGAATTTTCCCTAACTCTCTTTCTATTTTCCAATTTTTGATATGCCCTTCCTCAGTAGCAGCTAACAAGCCAACAATAACCTTGGAGTCAGATTCAATTTGAAGCCTTTGCCACCTAATTTTCAAAGCCTCTTGCATTCCTTTGTAAACTGCTTTGATTTCCACTAAATTGTTAGTTTCATATCCCAAATTTTCAGCAAAGATGAAGGCTACAGGCCTATCAGAAGATCTGCCAATGCCCCCCATACTAGTCTGACCCAGATTACCCCTTGAAGCACCATCAATGTTCAGCTTACTGTACCTAAACAGAGGGGCTGTCCAGTGTCCATCTGACTAAGTTTTCTTTTTAGATTTGTAAGCATTCATTGTTGAATTTATGAGTTGCAAAGAGAGTTGTTTGCACAAGTGCTCCCATTCTGGCATAAGATTTTGAGGTAAACAGATCATATGCTTGATAGATTCTGCAACATTAATTTTAATCTTCTCCCAAACATAAGCAATATCCCTACTGTCCTACTGGAAATTTTTGTTGTTTTGTTCCTTCCAGACATTCCAAAGTAGACGAGTGATACCAGACCACAAAGCCGACAGAAAAGGTTTTGACCCTTGGGGAAATGGCTATGCCATTCTCTAATCAGCTGCTCAAATGATTGAATAGAAAACCAGGGAAGATTAAACAATTTTGATATGAGCTGCCACAGGTTTACCACCAATGGAAACAAATGAGTTAAAGTTTCCTCATTATGCATACACAAAGCACATCAAAAATGGCCATAAAAGCCATGTCTCATGAGACTATCTCCAGTTAAGACTCTCCTCCTTAACACCAACCACAAAAAGAATATCACCTTAGGCCATAAAGCAGGCTGCCGCATATGGCAAAAGATATCCTTAAGAGGATGAGAAGTACTCCTACATAAAGAAATATACCCTGAAGAAACAATGTAGGTGCCTATAGAACTTTTCCCCTAAACTTACGAGTTTGGCAATGGGGATGCTGAAAGAGAACGAGCTAAAAGAATGCTATTAATCTGTGATTGTTGCTCCTCCCCAATTTGAATTGGCCATTCTACAATAGGAATCCAGCACTTTCCAATCTCCCAAGGATGATTAGTAGACTTAAAGTATTTGGCAACCTTAATCCATACCATGTCATGCAACGCTTCCATGATTGTCTTTAACTCCAGTAACTGAGTAATAATTGCATTTTGACCATTATTGACAATCCAAAACAAAAGCCTTTTAATAAGTTCTTCCCCCACTTTTAGAACTGCAGGAATGGGTGATCCCTTGGAGGAAAGAGATAATCGAATGATTCTCTTGATAGGATTATGCTCTGCATATTTGGCTTTGATATTGACAACCCAAAGTTCAGTTGAAGCCATGGGCAGTCTCCAGTAGTGTTTAGCTGCCAAAGCCTTATTATGCTTGGAAGAGGAATTGAATCCTAGGCCACCTTCCTTCTTATATTGGCAAAGAATCTCCCACTTAACTAGAGACCGCTTACTTTTTTCCTGCAAGCCACTCCACATGAATTTCGGGCAGAGAGAGTCCAACTGTTTTAGAATTCTAACTGGAATTTTCAAAATAGATGAAACGTATATTGGCAAGGATTGGAGGACTACTTTATCCAATACCATTCTTCCTCTAGAGGAGAGTCATTTATTAGTTCATTTCTGAAGTTTCATATTTTCTTTATTAGTGATCCACTGCCAATCTCTGATCTGTTTAGCTGCAAGAGGGACCCCTAAATATTGAAGCGGAAGAAAGCCTCTTTTGAAGTGGAAGATATTAAGAATTTGTTCCACCTGTCTACCAGAGCAATGAAATAAAACAATACTAGATTTGGCCTGCTTCACCAACTGGCCAAAAGCACGAGAAAACCCCTGAAGAAGTTTTTGCAGTTGTTGAGCCTTGAGGCAAGTGGCTCTGCCCAGAAGCGTAGAATCATCCACAAACTATAGATGGGTAAGAGGACAAGTTCCTTTGGCCAATTTAATACCCATTGATCTGGTTTTCCTGACAAGCTCTAGTTACCAATCTACCAAGACACTGCCAAAATAATGAATAAAATGGGAGACGGAGGATCACCCTGACATATCCCCCTAGAAGCCAAAAAAATATGAGTGCCATTAACCAAGACAGAAAAGGAGAATGAATACAAACAAGTTCTCACCCATTCAATCCATTCCCCAAAGAAGCCGAATTGAGCCAAAACTTGACATAGAAAATCCCAATCCACACGATCATAGGCTTTAGAGAGATCCAGCCTAATAAACGTAGGAGATTTTTGGATGTCCATTCAATGTAACGCTTCCTAGGCTAATACAATTTCATCATCAATTTGACGACCTGGAACAAATTCCCCTTGTTCTAGAGATATGATTTTGCTTAGAAGAGGTTTCAGCGTTTCTATCATAACTTTGGTGATTATTTTATACAGAACATTACATAAAGCTATAGGTCTAAAACCAGACATTTCATCCACTTCAATGGCTTTAGGAATAAGAGCGATAAAGGTTTTATTGATTTCCTTTAGCATTGTTTTAGTTGTCCTCACTTCTTCCACCACTTGAAGGAGGTCCCCTTTGATAATGTACCAAAAAGTTTGGTAGAATTCAATCAGGGAACCATCCAATCCTGGAATTTTTCCTTTCTTCATACTAAACACTACCCTCTGCTGCTCATCCAGACATTTCATCCACTTCAGTGGCTTTAGGAATAAGAGAGATAAAGGTTTTATTGATTTCCTTTAGCATTGTTTTAGTTGTCCTCACTTCTTCCACCACTTGAAGGAGGTCCCCTTTGATAATGTACCAAAAAGTTTGGTAGAATTCAATCAAGGAGCCATCCGGTCCTGGAATTTTTCCTTTCTTCATACTAAACACTACCCTCTGCAATTCACTTTCCATCACTGGAGTGGTAAGCTTCTCATTATCCTAATCTGAAATAATTTGAGGAAGGGTATGTAACAGTGTTTTTTGAGCTAGGTCATCAAGGGGTTGGGCTGCAAATAATTGATGGGAATACTGCTCTGCAATTTGCTACATGCCCTCCAAAGAATACTCTTTCTTCCCATCTTCCTTGGAGAGAAAATTTATATGGTTTGAGCACGTCTAGCCAATAAGGATTTATAAAATAAGGCAGAATTTTTATCCCCCTCTTTTAACCACTGGATTCTAGATTTTTGCCGCCACATAATCTCTTCTCTGGTTTCCCATTCATGGAGAGCAGCTTTCAAAAGGAGCTCCTTTTGAAGAAGATCAGCATTGCATTCAAAAGTTCGAAGGTTAAAATTGAGCTCCTCCAACTATTCCAAGATCTTTTTTTTTTTCATTTGTCTCCAAACTCAATCCGATTCCAAGTTTCAATTTAACCTTTAGGTAATTCAACCGTTTGGCAAAGGAAAATGTGTTCCATACCTAGGTTTTCCTTCCAACAACCATGGTTGAATGAGATTGTCTATATTGTCATGCCTACGCCACATCAACTGGAACTGGAAAGGCGCATGACAAGGAACCAATTTCCCCATCTCCAAACACACTGGCCAATGATCGAAACCAATGTTATTCAAAATTTGAGCCTTACGAATATACTCCTTTAACCACCATTCTTCAGATAACAAGAACCCGTCCAAGCGCTCTAGGATACAGTCTTGACCTAGTCTTTTGTTGGACCAGGTCATCAACCCATTACCAGTCTGCACATCCACCAATTTAAGAGATCGTATGTAATTAGCCATATTTGATGAGCTATCATCCAAGTGCAAAAGTTCCTCCTTGTTTTTCCTGTAATTTCATAATCGTAATGAAATCCCCTCCAATAATGACTGGAACACCAGGATAGAATCTAATCATGGCCTCTATATGTTGCCATTGAAGCAACCTATCTTCCATTGTAGTTGGAGCATAGACATTTGTTAATGGAAATTGTTGGGCATCCACTCAAGAATAAACATGCAATAGCAAGACACCTCTAAAACCACAAGCACTTAATAGTGTACTCATTTTCAGATTCCAAATACACAACTCCTCCAGATGCTCCTTCAGAACTAAGAGATAAAGTTTGGGCCTTAGCCTATATCCTCTCCGATAAAACTGACATAAGTTCTATCGAAGCTTTAGTTTCTTGAAGAAACACCATCATAGGATGATAAGTTTGAATCATTCTTTGAATTTCCAGTATTTTAGGACTGCCTTTCAGCGCCCTTATATTCCATGTGATCACCTTCATTGAGAGAATTGATTGAATATTTGGGACAAATCCCTAACTATTCCGGCTTTACTCAATTTCTAACCTTCCTGAAGGTTGAATTGATTTGATTTATGCCCAACCTTGTTATTTGTATCCATTTTCAGTTTTTTGCTTTTTTACTGAATTATTCCTAAGGGTAAAATCTGATTGTTGTTGCTCCATAGGATTAGCCATCAACAACAATGGTTGGTCCCTCCTCTCAGACTCACCTGCCTTTTGATTCTAGGTATCAAATTGTTCTTGAAATTTGGTTTTCCGATGACAACTTTTCATTGTAGTACGGGCTTCATCCTGCCTTTGAGGGGCTTGATAAATTGTGAGCTGGTTATGCACTTCCACCTCCGGTTGAACAACTATCGTGTCCTATATATTAATCTATGTCTCTAGAATCTGGGATTCCATAAAATTTTCATTATCCTTGCCTCCATTTTCCAGCTAGAGGCGAACAAATTTGTTGTTGTGGCTACTATCAAGATTCTACTGTAACAATTTTCCTAGCTGTTTTTTTTCTTTGGAATGATGAAATCAACCTAGGGTTTTTCTTCCGGAGGAGGCTCTGAAACTTTAAGCATACAATTTTTCACCAAATGGCCATACTCATGGCAAATACGGCATCGTAAGGGTAAATTTTCATAATCCACCACTTGATCCCATTGATCATCCTCTACTACCAAAGAAATTTTAGTTGGCAAGGGTTTACTAAGATCTATCAACACACAAATGCAAGCATAGATCAATTATTCCAGCTGTAGTGAAGAGTCAAAAATCATAAAGGTACCAAGAGTATTTCCAATCGTTGTGAAAACATTATTATTCTAGTATTCCATAGGAAGTCCAAACAGTCACACCCATACAAGAGCTACCGAAGGAAGCTCTTCATCCACCTTAAACATCGGTTGCCAGGTTCTCATAAAGAGGCACGACTGACCAAAAAACCATGGCCCTCCTTGGAAGATGAATTCTTTGTCCTCAACTGAAGCAAAGAAAACGAGAAAATAACCATTAGGGTAAATAGAAACCATAAACTCACCTTTAGTATGCCATGATTTCCATCATAAAGTCTAACCACTAGCAATCCATCTGTTGCTTTCAAACATCCATTTTCATTTTTCTTAAAATCAATTTTGGGCATCCTCAGAGGTCGCTTTTGGTGATTTCAACCACCTTGACAATGGCATAAATAAAATTTCTAGAGACAAAGAAAATACTGTAGATACACACTTTAGGGTTCCAAAGCAAGGCTAAGGCACCAACAGTGCCTTTTGCATCCTTAATAATCTATTCAAAATTCCTCCAAATTTGCTTGATTGAAGCTTCAAATTGATCCTTTCCCACCTTAGTTTCTTGTAGCAAAAGACTATCTAGTTTTACTTCCTCAATCAGCTGCTTTAGAGCACAACCTTTGTCAAAGGCATTCAAGCCTATGACATTCCAACTTAATATTTTCATGGCAACCCTGGTGGTAGGATTTTCCCTACCACCCAAGATCATATCAATGAGTTTCTGTTGATACCCCTACTCTAAATCCACTTGGGTATCAAACTGTAATTTGTCCTTTCTGGATTTCCTTCCCCTTACTCCTCCAGGTTCAATGGAAGGCTGAGGTTTCTTGTTGTTTATCCTTGAAGTCTACGTGAGTGCTTGACAACTCTTATCTCTTCCTCCACTCCTACTTTCTTTGGTTTTTTATTATACCTCTCCAATTGTTTCCCCAAATTTACTATGTCTTCAAGAATTCCACCTAACAGTATTGTTCCCAATCCTGCTAGATCCAAATTTACTTTCTTTGGCATCAACAAGTTCATTTTGTGCTCCTCACAAATTACTTTCAATTCTTCTTTAGATTTAAGGAGCATTGCTTTCTCTATTAGGGCCTTCTTCTTACTTTCTGTGGAACGTTTTTTCAACGACTAGTTTTCATTTGGGCATAACATATCAGCACCCTCGAGAATTGGTGATGTCTCCCTTTCCGTAGGTTCAGCCACTAATCCTAGGGGATGATCCTCTCCATCCTTTTCACAGCCTCAATTTCCTCTATTTGAAATCCTTAATATACCTTCTAGGGGTAAAAAATTAGTCATGATTTCTCCATTTAAATTCAGCCTATCTTTCTTTGGATACCACTTTATGTCTCCATTGTCAATTACTCCTCTTCCTTTTTCCCCTTATAAAGCTCATCTTGCAACTTATGGCTAGACAAAATTGGGGACTTTCCCCAATTACATAATTCTTATCCTCCTTGACTCCAATATTCCCAACCATATTTTTACTTGGCTTTGGACAATTCCTCCTTATATGCCTAATAGCTAGCATCTAAAAGGTAAACAATCATAGTCCAAATCCTGCCTCCATATACCATATAGGTTTAGCAAGGGCAACCAGGACACATGCAGGCATAAATACTTAATTCCTTATTTAAAGTAGAATCAAAGACCCATATCATCTTAACTAGAATGCTCGTGATTTGTTCCAGCACAAATCCATCCCAATGTTCTAGAGGTAGCTTGTGCAGCCCAACCCACAATGGAACTTTGTGAAACAAATCTTTCGAGGGGTCAAAATTTGGAAACCAATACCTTGTGAATAGTTGAGCATTTTTAAAGAAACAAGGTCCTTCTTTGAAGAATTTTTCCCAATCCTTCACCTTGTGGAATGTGACTTGGAAAAAGCCCTAAGCCGGAAAATGAATTTTTGGTCTAGGGCAGAAATTCCAATTGACCCCCATCCATTGTTTTAGAGATTCCATACTTGGCCAAGCTCCAATAAATCTACAAATCAGCGCTTTCTCTGACAAGTCTTGAGCGATTTTATCCACCACTAGATCAGGGATGTTCAATATAGGAATATTATCCGCAACTTGAAATTTGATCCCACCTCTAACACAATCCTTTTGTTCTTTCCCTTCTCTTTAACTTCCTCAATAATCCCCACCGACTCATCACCCTCTGGTTTCAATCAATCATCCTTTATTTTCCCATTAGCATCTTTAGAATCAATCAGTGTTGGCCCAAAGGCTTCTTGCACCACATAGAGATCATTGAGAGATGTGTGCTTTACAAATTCTGGTTTCAACTTCAACCCAAATTTCTCCTCCAAAACCCTAGCCATTCTTAAGACATAAAAACTTGCCCCCCTCCCCAATGCCATGCCTCGAACCCTTTCAGTGTTCTCAACTCCCTCATGTTTTTTATTATCCTCATCATTTGTTCTTGGTGCTGCCATTCCCCTACTTCGCTCAACAATCCCATTTCGTTTTTCCACCTCACTTGATGTCACTGTTACACCCTGTCGCCCCCCTTCTCTATCTGCAGACTCACAATCAATGTGCTCACAAAAATTTCGTTGATTGCAATGACCAAGCTTAGCCACCTACGCAGTGCAACCTTTCGCATTCCCCTTCTTGAATTGTGACAAATTTAGAATTTTTTGAAGTTCTTCTCCTCACTCCTCTACTCGCACCTTTGCTCCTAACATCACTCAAGCGCTTCCTTCTTTGGCTTTGAGCATTTTCGCTCTTTGCCCTGTTTTGTACTATTTTCTTCCATCTTTGTTCTTTTTGTTTTTGGAGACCTTTATGGTTTCCCACTTGTTCCTGACACACTTTTGTAATCTGTTGTCCCTTTGACCTACTTTTGTGGTCATTTGTTAGACATTAATATATTTATCTTATCTTATATTATATTATAAAGAAATCATAGATGTACAAAATCTACTATGCCAGGCATGAAAGCTATTACTCCAAACCTAGGCAATAGATACTAGAGTAATCATAACAAACTCAATCATGGAATTTACGTATGATCAAGCTCTAAAATTTGACTAAATTGTTCTTGAACTCTATTCGACCACCATTTCAGTGGAAGACCATAGCATATAAGATTACTGTTGTCCAAGGCCCAATTGGCCAACGCATCAGCTACTCTATTTTGTTGTCGAGGTACATGTCTAAAATTGCATTCCTCGAAATTCCTTATGAGCTTATGAATGATTTCCATTTCCCTGAAAATCTGCCAAATTTTAACAATGGCCCGATTGAAAGAAGGGGGACAGTAAGGAATCTAATTCCACATAAATCCTCTTCCAGCCTATTTGCAGAGCTTCTTGGAGACCTTTGACTACAGCCGGAACTTCAGCTAGATTATTCGTTGCAAATCCTAATTTTCAGCAAAGAAGAAAGCAACATATTCATCATATAATCAACCAATTCCTCCCATACTGGCATTGCCAGGGTTACCTCTTGAAGCACCATCTGTGTTCAACTTTCGTACTCCATATGGACATTTTGTCCATGTTGCAGTAACTGGGTCTTTTTGATTTGGTGAAAATACCACCTTTATATTCCTTGAAATATCCATTTGCAACTTTGTACATATGATTATCCATTTTGCAAATAGCTCTTTAGGGGGTTTTATTTTATATTTAATAGATTCTACCATGTTAGTCCTAGTTTTCTCCCAAATGAATGACACGTCTCTGCTTTCATGCTGAAAGATTCTTCTGTTTCTTTCTTTCCATAAATTCCAAACCAAAATTGTCATCCCATTCCATAAAACCTTTGATAGATTATTTGCATCTCTGATGTAGGCTCCCCATTCACAAAATGGTTGTTCCAACAAAAGAATACCTATCCAAGGAATATCAAAGACCCTGGCCAAGTTTTGCCATAACTGATTTACAAAAGGACATTCAACAAAAAGATGCATTGCTCATATGTGGAGGGAGTCATTAGGAATCCAATTGGCATAAAATGCCCTAATGGCCATTTGTTGATCTCCTCGATCTATCAATTGAGAGCTCATTCATTGGTCGAGCCCTAGCGGTTGAGTGTTCTTCGAATCCATCATTGAGAGGGAGAACATCGATCTCCTTGTCCTATCGGTCAAGTGCCTAAAGGCCCTCAATCTCCTTGGCCTATCGGTCAAATGCTCTCCCATTAGTCGAGGAATAGATTAGTTGTTTGCAGTTTACGCTGTATGTTATCTGCACAACCAGAAATAGAGAAATTTATAGGTAGGAAATATCATGGTAGATCAAAACAATCTCAAGTTGTAGAAGGGATGTTTGATTTACAGATAAGAGAATGACCAGAAGTTGTTCCAAATAACACAATTTATAATTTAATGTAGGAAGCGCTTGTTTTTGACATTAAATTCTAAATTGTGTTATTTGGAACAACTTCTGCTCATTCTCTCATCTGTAAATCAAACATCCCTTCTACAACTTGAGATTGTTTTGATCTACCATGATATTTCTTGCCTATAAATTTCTCTATTTCTAGTTGTGCAGATAACATACAGCTTAAACAGCAAACAACTAATCTATTCCTCGACCAATGGGAGAGCATTTGACCGATAGGCCAAGGAGGTTGAGGGCCTTTAGGCACTTGACCGATAGGACAAAGAGATCGACGTTCTCCCTCTCAATGATGGATTCGAAGAACACTCAACCGCTAGGGCTCGACCAACGAGTGATCACTCGATTGATAAATCGAGGAGATCAACAAAGGGCATTTAATGCCAATTGGCTTCCTAATGACTCCCTCCACATATGAACAATGCATTTATCTTCCCTATATGAGGAAGGACTCTGTCCTCACAAATTCTTATACAAGTATTTATGCCTAGAAAATTCAGCTCTGCTACAATTAGTCATTGATCCTCTCTCATGTGACTTGTTCTTTATTAGTCATCTTCCTCCTTTCCTAGTGGCTCATCAAGACAATTTTAATCTTCTCCTGAGCTAGGACAATGGTTGTGCCTTCTCCCCTGTGTCTCACAAATAATCGACAATTAACCTTCACCTAGCATGTAGGGGCCTTCAGCTTTCTTGCTATAAAAAATATTGAGAGATTTAAATATTATAAATTTTTTTGACCCATCATGCATATCTTCTTCAAATTACAATAACTATTGCGATATGGAATTGACAAGTAGACAGGCCCATGACATCAAGCTCTGACACCAATGTCAATAAAAGAGCAAATAAAAGTAAGAAGAGAAATATATGGTATTTTAGTCTTCAAGAGTACCAAAAAATTGAACACGATTCTTCTTTTTATGTCTAGGCTATGCATTAACCACCCAGCTAACTCCCTAATGTCAAATGTTGATCATGCAACGCTTACATGTTGAGTGTCACATTCCTAATTGTAATGAACCTAACCCAATCTGACATGAATTTCTTCAATTTACTGCCCTTGTAATTTCGTCAAACAGTTGACGTGCAATGTGCTTGTTTGCTGATTTGAGTTTTTTCAGTTTATGGATGAAGCTTGAGATGAATGCTGAAGTGAGTTGATAGCTTGTAATAACCTCTACGATGTCTAAACAAGGAACCAAATGCAATGCAACACCTTTTTTTGTATTTTCAAATGCATATAGATGAGGACTACATAAAGGAATGCATCTACAGCCAATTGACATTTTGTTAAACACTTGGCATGCAGCCTAGAGAGCTAGTTATTTGATAATACAAATGAATACAATATATCATGTAAATGACTCCAATTGAATGCTTCTTTATTAACTACTCTACTACAAAGATGTTATGAAATATGCCAAGACTCTTGGCTTACAATGTGCAACATATAAATAGCTTAAGTCTGATATGAAAATGGCTACCAATGGCAGCGAGGTCACAATAACAAAATGCTAATGCTAGACACCAAATAATGCAAGGAGAACCTGGTTGAAGTGTAGATGAAGCAGCAAGCAAAACCCAATGAATTGGAAGCTCCCTAAGCCCAAATCAAATTTATCTCCAAATCACCCCTGTTCTGATCTGATATAAAAAATAAATAATATGCCACTTCTTTCACTCCTCTTAAGCAAGAAATATCATCAATAGACTCCCTCAAGAAGTGCGCCTAGGTCAAGAAGTGAAATTGTTGCAATGGCAAGCTCCCACAAGCAAAATCGAACCTCTCACAGGCTGGTAGCAGCAACTGAAAATGCATTTATCAGAACTTATTATCAACTGATGATGATGTGAATCGATCCTCCAATGATGTAGATTCAAGCATGAGTTACCTCCAATACTCATCCAAATCATACCATGCAAAATTAGTCCTTGGCCACTAATTTTGCCCAAGTGAAATGACTGAATTACCACTTCCAACAATTGCAACCCTTCAGAAGGTATCACTTCCTCACTTATGCTATCAATGGGAGTTTCCATTCCCAAAGACAAATGTGAATACTCCGCAGAAACCCTTGGCTCCACAAGATGCTCATCAAATAGATATGTCAACAACTGAATGATGAGAAGCAAGCCAACAACATCTATTTATTCTTTTTCCCCAAGGGGTTGGCCCCTTCTAGAAGCTTCCAAATAAACAATATAATATTATAATATATTTACACTTTATTATAATATAAAAATATAATTCATAAAGTGCAAATATAAAAATATAACACAATGTGTTATCCAACATCCAAGATATCCAAAGAAATAATTATCCAATCATCCAATGAGCCAACCAACACCTGGGTAACTGCCAAGAGGACCCTCTATCCATGCCCTATTATCCTACGAGGGCCACTGATAGGCTAACCATGCTGATATATAAATGTCTAACTGGAAGGGAACATTACACTAATGCTTGCAAGCTCGCGAGAATCATAGTATATGTAAATGTCTCCAATAAAAGTTCATGAATGATGATGAGTGGTAAAATTGCACACAAAATCCATCATTCTCCACCCCTTTTTGTCCATATTTTCCTGCATTTTATAATATAATCTGTTATGTATATGGAGTAGTAATGACTTTTTGGATAATAGTGTATAAGGGGCAGATGAAACTATTTTAGCTGACAGCAGGCTAACTTTTTTGTACAGAAACTTATAAACCTAGCTCTTCCTATTGTCATAGTCATGGACAACTCCCATTACTATAAGTATATACAAACCCATATTTTAGTTGGACCTATTGTGATTGCAAAGTTAATTCATTTATTTATGTTTGCATGACAATTTGAATGATTAGGTAGTAAGTGTTGAATATGATTGCTTATCTGGTAACACCTAATATCTCTATGATAACTGGAAATGTAATCCAAGTGCAGGAAAAAATTTGAAGTATTTTCATGATTCTATCTCCTGCATACGACAGTGCAATGTAAGACTGTTAATTCCAAAATTTTGTTTTAAGAGACAAACTTGTATTTTTTCTAACGAAATGGCGATGGGACCTGTCAAGTAAATATTCCTCATTACTCATCAGCCCAAGGGCATTATGTGGAAAGTGCAAAAGCTATGTTCAATTGAATAACCTGCCCTGTTTCTTGCTTACAGAGTCTACTGTAGAAGCATAACATGGAATCTTTTGTTTTTCTTCATTATCAGAGTTTCTATAACATGCATATTCATCCAGAATGTGATCATCACAGACAATTGTTACTTTCAAGGTTATGTTCAGAGCAATCTAGGCTGTCCTGTGCTACAGTTGAATGACTGCCCTGCTTCCAGTAGATTGTGTGACAGCAGTTAATACCAGTCTCCAAAATATGAATATCTGAGTTTTTTAAAATATTTCCACATGCCTAGACTAAACAAAACAATTTTATTCTTACAGCAGAAGACTATAAATTTTTGGAGTCAAGATTGTTTTCCTAATTTTTATGACAGCAGTGCAGTTTCCATGGCAGTGGCAAGTGTTCTTCATCAGATGCTTACTGTTACTTGTCCCAGAATGAAAGAGCAATTTAAGGGGATTTAAAACTTCAGTACAAGAATGATTTATAAGGGTAGATTCATTATCAATGTGTCAATTATGTGTTAAGTGTTTTTCTTCAGATGCCTACTGTTACTTGTCCCAGAATGAAAGAGCACTTTAGATGGATTTAAAACCTCACTACAAGAATGATTTATAAGGGCAGATTCATCATCAATGTGTCAATTTCTATTTCTAACATGTATTGTCATTATTTCTGTCTCATGTTTAGCAACATGAAACAGAAATTATAATAAGCATTGGCTTCTTTCCTTTCCCTGATGATGGGTCCTGGAGAGAGACCTGAAACATCGGAACAAATCATTATTACTATATACTATACTGTATGTATATGTATATATGTACATACATATAAATACAATATAGTATACTATATACTAATATATATATATATATATATATATATATAATGTACACAGTTGATTCCACAAAACCTTCACAATGCAATGCACTGCAATTTGTGACTACAAAACAAAATATAATTAGATTTTTTTACATTTGATATGTGCAATGTAATTAAAAGATAATAAGGCAGTTAGTAACCTCCACCACCTTCCTTGTCTATCTCTCCTCTAATAAATGTCATTGTAATAGAGGGGAAGGTCTGGCTGGATGGGGCGAAGGGGACCTGATCTGATCTTCTATAAAATTTCCTGCAATTTACCACTTAATACGAAGAGAAGCTTTCACATTTGATTGTGCAAGATTAGAGGTCTCATCCTACTGCCCTGGAAGACACTCAATGGGTTACCGGAAGGACACAGCCCACTTGCCAACACGGTAGTGACTCTGACCCTCTGTAAGATTTAGACTTTTGTTTATGAAATTTATTTAAGTTTGTTTCTTTTATAAGTTTATTTCTGTTTCATGCAATTTTGGTTTCTTACATTGCAGAATTGAGATTCTATTATTTTTCATTGAATCATTACTTTGAAATTGCACAAGTGCTTTACTTTAAATTTCCTGTTCCTAAGGTGGTGATTGCATAGGTCCACTTGGTTTGGTGTGCGAATACTTCACAGGAGCCTCGCCTGACAATCTCCCTGAATTGACATTATTAAATTATCATCAACTGATCCTCGAGGGAAAGGAGTATGTGATACAAGCAATTGGTCACTGGAGAGACCACCCATAAGTGGAGGAAGAAAACGGTTACCAAATTCTTTTTGGCAAGACTAATTTACATGGGAAGGAATTGTGACTAGGGCGTGTGGTGAAATTTTTATCTTATAAGATGAAGAGAGAGGTTATACATAATTTGATGAAATATTTAACTAATAATATGAAATAAGCATTCCAATTTTATTTGCATAAACAAAATTGTAGCTTCAATTTCACCATTTACCTCAAGGCATTTTACTATAAATCTATATAGAGACAGAGAAGGCATGGTGATCACAGGATGTTGGGGGAACTTGGCATGAGTCAGGTGGTGTTGGACGTTTGTGATCCACACTTCCAAAGGGAACTCAAGAGGGGCAAGTAGCTCACTGGTAGATCAGCCTGTCCATTGAGTGTGCGTATTAGGTTCACGTATTAGTCCATCCAATTTTTCTAACAACATAAGAGCTAGTACTAGAGGTTAGTTTGGAGAACAGCCAGAACATTAACAAAAGTGTGGCTTGAGGGGAAAGTGGCAATCCACACTTCTATAGAGAACACAAAAATCCCATCCTCAAGTGGAGCAAGTGGCAATCAACACTTTTATAGAGAACACAAAAATCCCATCCTCAAGTGGAGCAAGTGGCAATCCACACTTCTATAGAGAATACAAAAATCCCATCCTCAAGTGGAGCAAGTAGCTCAGTGGTTGAGTAGACAAATGGTCAAGTGTATGGTTCAAATCCTAGCCTATCACATTTATAATAAGAGTAGCCACATAAGATGTTTGAGAGAGAGCGCAAAGGAGGAGATTAAAGCAACAGACTGTTGGTTGTTAGGAATTGTTACATTATAGTGAGATTAAGGGGTTCAGTTGTTTATGTAGGTTGTTATGCTTGTTTGGTGGGTGGTTATTATAACATCTGTAGAATAGAGTTAGGTGCAAATTAATAGGTGATAGGTGATAAACCTTGTTGGGGGATAATAGTGACGGTTTGTTATATGCCAACAAACCATGCATGAACAATATGCTTTCAAGAATGAATAAAAACAAGTAGAGTGTCAAGCATTATTGTGTGTCATTCTTGTGTTTGCAAATATTAATCTCTGTCCAAATTGAATATTTGGTATCATAGCAAGTGAGAGCCAAAGCCAAGAGCCTATGCAAAATGGGGGGCTAAAATGTTAGAGAAGGGGCAGCTCCATTGTTTCTTTGTTGCCCTGTTGATGGTAGTCTCATTTATTTATTGTCTGTGGTTTTGCTATTAGTCAGTCTCATTTTTTGTTAGAGATTTTTTGTGTTTTTTTTTTAAGAGGGAAGCACCATGAGTGTTCATTGCAATAGAATTTATTATTTTGTTGTAAAATGTTGTACGGTTGTAGAAATTTCCATGTGGAAGGCAGAGTAATAGGCACAGATCTTTCAACAAATAAAACAGCGTTGAATGACACAAAGCAGCAGCCCAGGCATTTAGACCAGAAGTGAAAAGCGTGGTTGCATGCATGAGGAGGCGTTTCTATGAGGTGTAAAATTTAACACGAGCAGAACATTATCACTGAAGCATTGAAAACAACAAAAAAAAAATTATTTCTTGTTTGCTGGAGGTAGTAGCACCCAACTTCCTGTGAGGCATTTAATTTATATTGTTGAAGAGGCACACTAGTAGCACAGCAATAGCAAAATAAGAAAAGCGCTTCTGCTAAGAGTATGAATGGTGCTTGAGGAAGGAGGACTGAAACATTAAACAAAATAGCAGTGAGGCTGTAAAAATCAGGAAATGAGGAGCACTATTGCCCAACAAAGGAGTTGGAATTTTGTTTTGAGAAGCAAAGGAGGGTGTGGCAATTTGGGGAGAGGTGTTTGAACAAATTTGTACAGTTCACTTGAATGGCGCCTAGCACAACAAAGATTTTTCATTTTAATGCAAAGTTTTATCATAAAGTTCCCTTTATAAAAATTTAAGGCTTATGATTTTTATCTAAGCTAAAAAATTAAATCATTAAAACTTTAATGTTTTAGCAAATATTACATCCTAATACTACCTGTCAGATAAATTCCGAATCTTCAAATCCAAGACGAATTTGTCTAAAAAAACTTGCTAAGTTGTGTCCAGAGTTGTTGTAAAGAGTCCTGTAAAATGATTTTGCTCGAGGCTTTTTATTTTTTTTTATTTAATTGTTTTGGTGTTCCTGTAGTGTGTTTTTAAGCTTAAAACCTTTCCCAAATAATTGTATTGAATTCGTACTTTTTGGTCCAGGAGGCAGATTCTGACCAAAAATTGTCAGATCGTTCAAAATTGTAATCTAAACCTCATGGCAAAAGATTGAGCTTTAATATTTATAGCTTTTAAGTTAAACTTGTTTTTCTACCAAAAAAATCATTAAAAGTCGTCTGTCAAAACCCTTGAGCTGAAAAGTTTTGTATATGGATGCATTTTCAGTAGTACCCAACACCCTTGCAAGTTATTTAATTGTGTAGAGGAATATATTCCCATTGAGAAGAAAAGCATGCCAGAACCATTAAAGTACTTCATGCAACAGTTTGTGAGATCACCCCACTAAGAAAGCGTAGTGAGGAACCAGTCCCACTACTATTTGAAGAGGCCCAATCCAGCTGGAAGAGCAGTTGAATTGAGGCCCAATCCCACCAAGTATAAGCATTGTGATATCCAGTTCTCACTGAAGAGTGGATGTGTTGTGGTGTGGCCTAGTCCAACCTGAAGATAAGATGGTGTAGCCGAATGCCACTATTCATGTTGTTTGTTTTGCTGTAAACAGTTGGGTGTGTCTCTATTCACATAGGAGGAAGTGTACGAACTGTTGTGTGTTCTAGCTCATTCTGATTTGTTGTTTCTCGATGAACAATGTGTATTTTCTCGTTTACTAATTGTTTACAAGTATGTTGAACTGTGAGTATGTTCCATCTCACATACAAAGTTGATTCTCTCCCAGTGTTTGAACAATATGTAATAAGGGGGAAATGTTGAATTATTAAATTATAGTAAGGTTAGGGGGTTGAGTTATTTACATAGGTTGTTATGCTTGTTTGGTGAGTGATTACTATAAGACTCATAGAGTAGAGTTAGGTGCAAATTAATAGGTGATATGTGATAAACCTTGTTGAGGGTTAATAGCGGAGGTTTGTTATATGGAAACAAACCACATATGTATAAATATGCCTTCAAGGATGAATAAAAATAAATAGAGAGTTGAGCATTATCGTGTGCCATTCTTGTGTTTGCAAATATTAATCTCTGTCCAAATTTAATATTGGTATTGAGGGATCTCAAAAAGGCTTTTGGTGAAAACAAGGAGGAAATTATAGACTTTTCTCGACAACAAAACAACAAACCCATGGTACACGTGTCGTCCTCCTCTCCTAATGTACATTCAACAACCAAGAAATTGAGACTTCATCAAGAGGACCTATTACACGTGAAGAAATCACATACTCTTATACTCATGTCTTTCTCCTCTTTTTCTACCCACTAGTCAGGGAAAAAGGACTTATTTTTCGCCAAATTGCCAATAATTAAAAAAATTAAACCATTTCTTCAAAAATTATACCAGCTATTTTGTAGCCAAAAACGTTAGCCAAGCATTATAGACTGGAAAATAGTCCACCTCACAACACTACTAGCATGTGAGGTTGAGGTTTGCCCTTAATACCTCCTATGCCTAATGATAACTCTACAACTAGGAAACTGCAAGGTCTTATGCCAATAAATTCACGGCTTGTCCATCCCCCTCCAGTTGGACTTTTCTTCTGTGAATTTAAACTTCCTTGTGACTCCAAACACATGCATACCCCATACATAATAAAAACAAACAATACATGGTGATATGCAATAGATTATGTAGAAACCATATTTTTTTAGCATACCATCCATGTTGGCAGATGGGTGGTGAGTCACTAGTAAACTTTATGATACTAGGCCAAACATTCACCCTTTAAGCAACCTCGTGTCATCACTATAGCAACGAGCAGCAACACAAAAAAATCTCGATAATCTGGCCACTCCTAGCATGGCAACCTTCCAGCTAAATATTCACAGCAAGCAGCATAAGCCTCCTTTAAGACTACAATTAACATAAACAGGTAGGAAGGAGCCAATGTACAATTTATATATTTCTTTAAGAATCTATTTTCGACAAAGGATATAAGTGAATCTTATCTTTACACCATAAGGTATCTGATTTCCAAATGAAATGCTCAGAAGTGTCTTGTCTTGTTTGAAAATCTCATATCATCCATCTAGCAGCGGGGTCCTCTTGCCATTATTTCATTGCTTCTTCTATCTATGAAGCAACTAATGAAATGATGGAAAATGAAAAAAGGTCCAAATTTTCACTATCAACAATGAACATACATTTACTTGATAGAAAACTTTTTATTTTTTATTTTATCATCTTTGGAAAATATAATCGATGACAATAGTTTATGATTTTTTTTCAAAGGTGATATCATCGACCACAACTCATACATTCCTGTACATCAAGTCCATTCTTCGAGCAATTTTAAAGGGAAAACCCCAAGATTTGCTTTTTAAGGAAAAAATTCTGCATTTCTGAATACTAAACTAATAAAAGAAAATGCTCAGAGACAAACCCTAACTACCAGACCTTGCTTCTCACCAGATATAAAACGACACAAGCACAGAAAATAGAGAACAATTCATACTGGAGAGATTCAAAGGAAATTAGTTACATTGAAATCTCTCTAAAACACAAGTATCTAAAATGAAAATCCATTAAGAAATACCAAGGAATACTCAAAAACACCCACCATTAGGAAACCCTAGTGGAAAGGCTCAAGGATATCTATCTGTTCTTCATTCTCTTTTATGAATCTTGACATCAAAGCATGATCTTTGTGAGAAAATTTCAGTTTTCAATAGTTTTTACAGAAATCAACACTTAAAAGTTAAGCATCTACAATCTTGAGATAAGTAACAGTCTGTTAAGATGTAAAGGCTACTTAATCTTGTTGATCTAAAAGCATTTTCTGTTTAACATCTCAGCCAAGGATGGTAACGAGCATATATTATGTATATTGTTTTTGCATTCTTCCACATGCTTCTGATCTCTGATTAATCAGACGTAAGCTGAGCTCACCACTAATGCTATGTAATTTGTTTTTAATTCATAATAATCACATAACACAAAGGGTTAAAGATTCCTACAAACATATCTATAAATGTATATTGAACAGCGGAAATGGATACATCTCTCTTCCGTTGAATAGAAAATGCAACATATGTTTTACTATTAGAGGGCTATGCTTAAATTTCTAATTATTGCAGATAGCTAGTGGGATACCCCTGACGTCAGAGTGTGATCGTATCCATAAGGATTCCCAATGGCAAAGCAGCTCTGTCCTACTCGTAAACTTTGGGAGGTACCAATGATTGCTGGGTTAAGAGAGCTCTCTGGAACATCAACCTTAACACAGATCCATAATTATATCAGAGGAATATCAACATATATCATTTCAATATGACACTGGGAATGATGATCAAACAAAGGGAAGCAAGTGTTGTGGTATATACCTTCAAAACAGCTAAGTCATGCGCAGCATCAATGCCAATTAGTTGTCCTTCTTTCACAATTACTTTACCATCTGTATCTAGAACTGATACCTGTCCATCCCACAATTTAAAAAAGTAAAAATATAACTATTGTGAGGATAAAATTAGAAGTAGACCATTTAAGTATGTGGCCTAATATATTCGTAAAAATTATGAGAAGAAGGTATCTGTCATCCAAATTGATATTAATAGACACCTTCTATGGCTTGAAATGAATAAAGTTTGAGACAATTTGCATAGCTGCTTGTTAATTTGCTCCTCTTCAATCTCCAGTGTATAAAACACCAAACGCATCCCATGATGATCCTTCTATGTATTTAGCAAAATAGATTTCAGAATTCTTGTAAGTTGGAGAAGTAATTTTGGCTCGTAATTTTAACATTAGGACAGGTGGATTGAAAGCAAATAAGATTATAGAGGGAAAAGATCCTACATGGATGGGAAAAATTCTTAGGGGAGGACATCTGAGGGAACGGTAAATAGAGGATTTTTGATGCAGTCATAGTTTGGGGTCTCAAGGAAGAGATGCCTTAGAACATGCAACCTTCAAAATCACAGAGAATAATAATGCAATAAATTGCACCAATAAAACAACAGTGTTCTTTTATTAAATTTCAACGACTGGAAATACAGCTTGCACACACGATGACCACATCACCACAATCTTGAATGAAATGTGTTACACTAGATCCTCAGATCTCTGATTGCTAACTCGTGGTCTTTGCAAGTATAGCTATTTCTCATAATACTCACTATGATCTATAATCTTTAAGTTCGTTGACTAGCTGACTCAAGCGTAGGGCATGTTTATAAAGGCAAAAGAGCCACCTACTTATAATAATGTTTTCAACAACACACTACAAGCATTAAATATTTGTAACACATCACCATGCGCCAGAAGCATTAAATATTCAATACAATCCCAATACACCATAATACATCACAAGAACATTTGCACCCAAAACAAGCTGCACAAAAATCGCAACCTCGCATGGTTTTTGCAATGATTCGCAAACAAAAGGTGTGTAGAAGACTCCTTCCACAATAACCTCATATTTACACTATTGCATACCAACATCCTGCATAAGACGTTGCCAAACTTCAACTCTCAATTCCCTAAGTGGATCTTCTAAACTGGAGTTGAACCAAATAAGGACCTTCAAACATACACATGCTAAGCGTCGCAAGCAACTACAAACTAGAACCGAAACTGTGCACAACAACAAACTTGTGTGGAACAACACAAATATATGTGCGCACAATGGTAGCACAAAATAACACTAGGAGGGTTTTGAGAGAGCAAAAGCGGCACAAAACAGTACAAAGAACTTGCACGCAACAAGATTTGTGCACAGCAAAATTTAGTTTATTTTTAATCTAAATGTTTTTGGTTGATGTAGGATTACATGTGAACCCAAATACTTCTGCATCATACACCTTGGGTAACAAAAAAACAATATGAGCTATATGTGTTCCTTATTTTGCAGCTTTTGATGCACTTATCCATGTTGCATCCTCAATTTTTCAGCCCTTCCATTTTACTAGTAGATATTCTTTATACTCTTTGTCGTGCATCTGCTTGTTGATTCCAGAATTAATCGCTCTTTCTGCTTCCTCGCACACTTTCTCAAGCATCTACGCTCTCCAATAAACTTCTTCAAAATTTGCCTTTGTGCTTGCACTACTCTGCCCTTCATGATATCGATATAAATCAGCCACATTGAAAATAGGCGATATGTCTATTTCTTCAAGTAACTCTATCTCATATGCATTTGTCGCAAACTTTCACAACACTTTACATGGTCCAATTTTATTCCACTTTAACTTGTCATAAGTTCCATTTGGAAATCATTCTTTTCTCAAGTGTGCTAAGCCTAAGTCTCCCACCTAATGTTCCACTTCTCTTCTTTTTACATTTAAATGCTATTTATACTATGCAATGCTCTTTTCCAATTGTTCGCACACTTGTTGATATAAGTCACACATGTACCAAGCAAAATCTTCTACTTTAACACTTTTCCTTCACTCATCTTTGATGTCGCACAATTTTGGAACTCCTCTTGGACTTGACTCCCACATTCCTGACTTTCCTTCAATCAAACATCGCAACAGTTACCAAGAATTTTGTTGACTATCTCCATTTGTCCATCCATCTGAGGATGATCTTTTGAATTGAACTGTAGCTTGGTATTCAGCGTCTTCCACAATGTCCAACAATTTCCACATCTCTGTATAATACTATGCTATGCCGAAATCCATGTAGCCTTACAACTTCTCTGAAAAACAAGTTAACAATGTGTGTCGCATCACTAGTTTTCTTGCGAGCAACAAAATGTGTCATCTTTGAAAATCTATCCACAATCACAAACATGAAAGCATGTCTCATTTGTGTTCTCGGCAATCCTAAAACAAAATCCATGCTAATATCTTTCAATGGTCTCTCTAGAATAGGCAATGGTTGATACAAACCTGCATTATGGTTTCTCCCAGTTGCCAACTGACAAACTCTACATTTTTGCACATACTTGCACAAATCTACACTCATTCACGATCAAAATTAATTCTCAACCAATTGAGCATATGTTTTGTCACAACCAAAACGACATGCTAAACCTCCACTATGTTTCTCCTTAATCAAATTTCCACGCATTGAACCTTTAGGTAAAAACAACTACACTCCTTGGAATAAAAATCATTCTTGCATGAAATAAGCCAACCACAATGTTTTGTCACCACTCATTGAATCTACGTATGCTTTCCATGCATCTCTAAAATCTTCATCTTCTTCATATATCTCTTGCAAAAAATCAAATCCTATGACTTCTACTCGCATCTCATTAAACAAGAGAACTCTTATATTCAACGCATATGCAACTATGTTTGACTTACCATTTCAATGCTTCAATAAAAATGAATAACTCTTCAGAAACTCAACCCACTTAACATGTCTTTCATTCAACTTTCCTTTAATTATGAATTGCAGTGCTTGATGGTCTGTATACAACATAGACTCCTTAGGCATCAAATAATGCCTCCACTTCTTGAGTGCTTGCACTATAACATAGACCTCTTGATCAAATACTAAATATTTTGTCTTCGCATCATTCATTTTCTCATGGAAGTAATCTATAGGCCTACCTTATTAACTCATCACTACTCCAATTGTTGTGCCACTTGCATGGCAATCTACTTGAAATATTTTACTAAAATTTGGCAACGCCAACATCTGTTGTTCAGTGACTTTCTTCTTCAACTACTGGAAACTATGTTCCACTTTTGCGCTCCATACAAATTCTTTTCTATCTTTGCACATCAACTCAGTGATCGTTGCTCACGTCCCACTAAAATTCCTGATGAGCTTCCTATAAAAACTCGCAAGGCCATGAAAGCTTCACGCTTCAAACATGCTCCTAGGTGACGACTTTTTGGATCCATCTTCAAACCTTCTCGAGATATTACAAAACCCAAGTATACTAATTCTTCATTCATGAAGCTACATTTCTTCAGATTTACTAACAACTTTTCATCTCGTAACCGATGCAACACTTGCCTCAAATGCAATAAGTGTTCTTCCTTCATTTTGCTGAAAAGCAATGTCATCCTAATATACGACGACAAACTTACCAAGAAATGGTTTCGGCACTTCATTCATGAGTCTCATGAACATTCTCATTGTGTTACTCAATCCAAATGGCATGACTAACCATTCGTATAATCCTTCTTACGTTTTGAACGCCATCTGCCACTCATCGCCTTCCCTTATGCAAATATGATGATATCCACTCTTCAAGTCAATCTTTGTGAAGTATTGCGCTCCACTTAAGCAATCCATCAAATCATCCATGCATGGTCGTGGAAATCTATAGTTAATTGTAATCTCGATGATGGCTTTGGATCAGTCCACATTTTCAATTCTCCACTTTTTTAAGGCCCTAACACGTTGGAACTATGCACGGGCTCAAACTTTCTCTTATCAAGCCTTTACTTGATAGCTCCTAAACTCATCTTTGCACTTTTGCATTCTCATTAGGTGTCAACCTATATGCTGCTCTGTTTGATAAACTCATACCTAGAATCAAATCCATTTGATGACTTATATTTGGCATGGGTGGCAATCCATCTGGTAGATTGTTAGAAACAATCTTTGTAAACTCTCTTAACAAGTTATTCCCTTCATGTGGAAGTGCTTCTTCTGTTGCGTATGCGCTTGCAAATTGTGTGGGCTTCGATATCAATGTATAACAGCGCTTTCACTTCTCTTAAGAATTGTTTTCCTAAAATCATTAAAAATTTTGGACCTTTGTCCAGTTCTTCACCTTATCCTTCAGAAGATTTCCCTTCTATCCTTCACCAAAGTGTAAGTGGTTGCACAGCCATCATGCTGCGCCATCTTGTCAAATCACCAAGGCCTTCCAAGCAACACATCAAAAATGTCCATAGGCATTACGTCACATGACTTTATCCTTGGACGAACCAATCTGGAAACTTATCAGACATTGCTCATTCACCAAAATCTAATGACCCTTCAGTAACCAAGACACTCTATCGGGATTTGGATGTGCAACCCTCTTCAGACTAAGCTTTTCAACCATTTCTTGCGAAACAAAATTATATGTATTACCACGATCAACAATCAACCTGCAACACTTACCTCCAAATCTGCAAATGGTTTTGAATAGATTCTTCCTTTGCACGAGACTATTCTCTTTTTTTACTAGTTTCTATATACATAATATTTTCAATTTTATTACTTTACTAACACTTTCTCTTACGACTTGTCGACACATCAATCTCCTTGAGTGCACGCCTTGAAGGGTGCACCGAGAATGGGGTGGGATCGACTCATGGTACTATGTGAGAGATGTTGAGATTTTATCCTCTTACACCATCACTACTATCAGTCTAACGTCCTTCAAGTCTCTATCTGACTTTCCTCTCCATCTATTTCTTGTTTAGATATGTTGCTTATCTATATTCTACAGTATTGACCTAGCCAATACCTTTTTTTTTTACCTTTGTCTCTCTTGTACTATATTGACTAGTGTGACACAATTCTAAGTGTGTTTTCTGACATTTGTATTGTATTGGTTTAGCCAATACCATACTATGCCAACTAACATCTTTCAACTATATCAACCTGGTCGATACCATCAACATAGAGTTTAGGTTTGGTTTTGAGTATTGGAACAATATATGAATCATATTTCATTCCTCATATGATATATCACATTCATACACTCTACTTGCACTTGCATTTCGGCCCTAAGGAGTATTTGGGAGAATTAGTAGTTTAGAACCTTATCTTGGAAGTCTTGTCTTGGGGTGTCATTGAAGCTCAATAGCAGTAATTGGGAGTTTCTAACTAAGATTATATAGGTCTTCATCCAACCATTTGAAGTTTTCAACCTACAACAATCTCTTGCAAAGTTTCACTTGAGTCAAAGGGGAGACTGAAGCATCAACGAGTCCACCGCAAGGTAAGTATTTCTATCCCTATACTCTTTCCTTTGTTTACTTAGTACATTAGATATTGTTTATGGCTTTGTGGATATATACGTGTATCCTTGCTTAGGCTCTTCCCTATACCAAATAAGCTAGCGTAAATATAGGATTGATTAAACTTAAAATTTATCACTTTAGGTTGCATAGAGCCCCATTTGGTTGACCATTGCACCTTATCCCTTTTTGCAATCACTTACCCATCATTTAATTTATTTGTACCCTTTTACAATCATTGACTTTACTTACATCTTTACAAGCATAGTTACAACCATTTACCTTTGTTGAGGTTTAGTGAGAGCTATATCCATGTATCATTGGCTTAGGATTCGGAACCGTTTCCTCTTGACATTTGAGTTGTAGGTTACCCTTTGGTAGATCTACAAATATCATTGGTCTTTATCCATGCATCCAAGTATATGCAAGCTATATTTGATTGACCTTATTCGAGTCGTAGTCTATTGAGAGAAAGAAGATCTTTGTAAGCCATCCTAGCCCAGGTAAACATTATGGTGAACCCGGCGTGAATCTTATACCTCCTTTGGTTGGATCAGTGTCATGTTTGTCCTTTTAGCTTCTTAGCAACATCGTCAAAATCATCATTTATCGTTCAACCCAAATGTATTGGCCAACCAACACCATTTCATGTTTGTCTATATTTTTCCAAACTGTACCGACCAGGGTGATAAAATTTAGTGAGATCAGTTTATGTTTTTAACTGTATCGACCACCCTGATACCATTCTGTTTGCTTGTTTAATTCATTACATGCTACAAATTTAGCTTTCGACATATATCATGTTCAATCTTTATTTTTAATTTGTCTTTCTAGAAATTGTGCTCCAGTAGTTTTAAAACTCATAGGAGCTATCAATTTGAGCCAAGTTATTATCAATTTTTACCTGAGTCGTGGTGTGAGGGGTATTGCCCCAATACTCAAGCACTATATATGGACTTTAGTTTCCATGTACCTCATGGTATATCAAAAATGCCAGGATATTTTAGTCTTTAAAAAAATTTCAAGCAGTTTAATTTTGTAGTGCACCAATAAGTGGATAGCCCCAGGAAGTTAATGTCAATGTACCTCAAAGACAAGATGGTTCAACCACGAGAACAGTGGAATCCTCTATGGTTAGTGCCCTTGCGGCTATGTTCACTATTTACAACTAGGATCAATATATCTAAAAGCCTACAAATCAAACACACCCTTCTTAGTTTACCTCCCTACTTTGATTTTGCTACTAGTTAATTAAATTTCAGCTTGCTTGTCTACTAAACTGTATCGACCAGTCCAATACCATTCTGTGTTGTGACAACTGCATCGGCCAACCCAATACAGTTCTATGTATTTTTCTAACTACATGGACTTGCACAATATAGTTTTAAGATTTATGTCGAAGTACATCAACCAATTTAACCCAGTTTACCACTTAGTGAATCAGCCAACCCGATACAATCATTTTATCCAGCCGCCATTAGTGCCACCTTTTTGCCAAATTGTATCAGCCTACAAGATATAATTTGTTTCTTAGACTTAATAACATAACCATATCAGCCAACCCGATATAGTATGTTGTTCAGATCTTGTAGCTAACTGTATTGCCCTACCCTATACCGTAAGTTTCTTATGATCAACCTTTTTCCTCCGCAACTAACTGGCATCCCCCTTCACCATGATGTCACCTCTTAGAATCTTCCTTGCAAGCCTTAACCCATTCAGATTTCATATAGGTTATTCTTTCATTCCCACCTATCCACCACTGAAAACAATTCTTCATGGTGCAATTTCTCTCAGCACCACTCTAGATCCATCAAATGTAACATGATTGAAATCAATAGAAATGATGATCTAAAGGATCTCACCCAACTTTACTAAGAATCTTGATCATAATACCATTTATATTCCAAACAAGAATGAAATTCTTAACAAACTTTCCTCATCCACTATAGTAGTTGAGGCAACCAACACCAACATGGGGAACCTTCCTCCCAAGACGAATGTTGGTAATCCCCCACCTAGTCCTCCATCTTTCAATCCTCCTCCAATCAATTCCAATCAAAATCCCAATCCCCCTCTAGACTCATCCCAAGTCCTTTCAGAAATGGTCCAACAATTGGCCCTTATGCAAGCTTCTAGTAGTGATCAAATGCTCCAAATGCAAAACCACGTGTTGCATTTGGCCAGTCAATCTCCTGAAGTTATCATGAGTCAACCAAATCATAATTTCATCCCCCCTCCTCTTAGAGATGCCAATGGAAACATAATTCCTTAACCACCAATGCATAACAAGATGCTCCAAATTCTTCAAAATGAACCTTTAGCTCCCTTCATTGTGTCCATAGACATTGAAAACATTTATCCAACTATCACATATGATGAGACTAAAGATCATACCTTAAAATCTTTAAGCCTTTGGCAACCTCTATAAAGAATGGGTTCAAACCAACACGTATGCTACTACCAAGCTTCTAGCCAAAACCTTTGTTGGAGATGTGCTAGAATGGTACAACCAACTTCCTCAACATTCCATTACACGACTAGAGGATTTAGCCAATGCTCTAGTTAAGGAATTCCAACATAATAAACTTTTTGAAAATGGCCAAGTAAAGTCAATATTCAGATCTCTGGTATATTTCTACTGTATAGTGGTACTCCATTGCCTGCATGCCCCCGAGACGAAATTTATGAATAGTGTTTTCAGAAATTTTGGATGAATAGTGTTATTTTTACCCTGATTAAATTTGACGTCTGCATGCACGTCATGATCAGTATTCTAGAACCCTCTTGTGTGTCACAAATTTTATGAGTCTTCTTACTGGAAACTTCCTATGTAATCTTCTAGACTCTTCTTATGTTTCTTTAAAGGGTAAATAACCTATTGCATTTGGTGGAAGAATCAAGAAAGCCAAGCCAAGAAATCATTGTAAGAAGATTTGTTGAGTAATAGAAGTTGAGGCTGCCATTGTCCCATGGTTTAATCTTCATACAGTAGGGTTTCCACGTAAATCCCATGTTCTTCTGTTATTGATTGTTTGCTTGTTTTCATTAAATTTTTCTAACTTCATTAATGCTAAGCAGCTCCCTAATAAATTTGCCCACACTTTCATCAGGCGATGGAAGTCATTAGCACATAAAGCAAACTATAACATGAGTGATGATAATCTCTTCCAACTTTTTGTTACCACTCTTAAAACTCCTCTTCAATACAAGGTTAGGATCTTCTCTCCTCAAACCTTAGAAAAGGCTTTTGATCAAGCAAAAGAACAAGATTTCCTTATGGCTCAATTTGAACCATCTCAAAATACCAAAAAGGAATCTTTTCAAACTACAACAAACATAATCAATACTAATCCTTCTCAAAATAGGCCTCCCCAACCCAAAGCGAGAGCATCTAAATTAGATAATCAACTTCCCTCTCGCCCTCCTTTCAGTATGCAAGATATCAAGAAGTTGTTATCTCCATCCAAAGCATACATCTACACTACTACCTCTCCATCATGGTATGATCCTAACAAATTTTGTTGGTTCCACGGCGATATAGGTCACTCTCATGAAACTTATCGTGCACTCCAAAAACTTGTGGTAAGAAACATCCTATGGGGAAACTTTAATCATGACCTCGTCACCAAAGAACATCGTAACGAACACCTCAAAGCATCTAATAACTGATCTTATAATCCAAAATCAACTAATCAAAAACCTCAAAAATCATCTCAACCATTGGATCCCAATACACAACATTCAAATGAATTCACTTGTGTTATTGATGCCGACCATGAGCAGTATCACACTAACTCCCAATTTGTGAACACAACAAAAGGTTAACTACTGTTCATAAGCCCGCTCACAAAGATTCAATCACTAAACTTAAGAAGCCTTCTCCAGAAGAACAACTTCTTAAGGATACTACTACCACAACTACATCATCTTCTGATCTGTCATCTATAATGAGCCTACTCCACCATTGGAGCCTCCACCTAGCGCATCCAATCCTTCTACCATCATATCTCCTAAAGTCTCGATTACCAATCAAGCTAAATCTCATTGTGGCTCTCATTCCAAATCACAACTTAATTCCATGCCTTGTAAAATTCCTTCAATGGAACTCATGAGAACATCAACATATCATCAGAAGTTCATCATGCAACAATTGAAAGACATCAAAGAATCCCCATCTAGTGAACCTGAACTACCTTCCCAACCTTTCGAAGGTCCCGCACCTATAAAAGTCCACGCTATTGAAACCATTTCTCAATTGTCATCCTCTAAGAAACTCTCCATAGAGTTTCCCGAAGAAGACATGATTAATGATGAAATCCTCTTTCGAGGGGATGACCCACCCCTCTTTTTTAAGATTGTGATCAACAATACTCTAATAAGGAAAGTTTTGGTGGATGAAGGCTCAAGAATTAATGTTACTTCCCTTTGGTTAATCCAACAACTTGGATATACCAAAGATGACCTTAAGCAAACAAGACTCACATGCCGCAGATTTGACAAAACCAATCAAAAGCCTCTTGGTTGCATTTGGCTCCCTCTTACTATTGGACCCAAAACAGTATGCACCAAGTTGATAGTCTTAGATCTCCCACTATCATATAACCTTTTTTTAGGTCGTCCTTTCATTCCTTGCATAAAAAATATTGCATCTTCTGGTAGCCAATGCATTAAGTTCAACCGTGATGGCAAACATTACAAGCATGAAACAAATCCCAACCCATAGGATCCCAAGCTACCTAATCCTAAAACACAATATCGCATCCCCCCATTTCTCACATCAATAGTCCTCTTCCTGAGTTTGTCAATATGCATCCTGATCTCCAAGTCACTCTTGAAGATTTTGATGATGACAACCCCAATGAGTTAAAAAACATTTGCAATGCCACCAGATTACCTCCTTATATAGCGGAATGGCTATCTCCCTCTCTTACCACAAGATAGAACTATTCCTTTGATCAATGAAAATATTGAAAGTCCTCCCCCATGCAATACCAACAAAGCTTCTTACACAAAAGATGACTTTATTTGAAATGATTTTGGAGTAGCCAAACTCTTTCAAGACCCTTTATCCTAATCCCTTCACACTTTCGATAACACGAATGTATCAACCAAGGATACTCTCAATGAGAATTCTCAACAACCTACTCATGCATGTAACATCTCTCTATCATATGATGATGAATACATAGTTGCCCAAGCACAATCATGGCATTTAGATGTAGTTCATTATCAACAAACCCTTGCCAAAATAAATGCCTTTAATCGAGATGATCATTTAGTTCATATCTATTCCGATTACAGTGATGATGAGAATGATCGTGAACCTCAAGGGCATGTTCCCCCTATCAACCCACCACTGAAAAATAGTTTGTGGGTTGTAGAACAACCTTTTGACTTTCCCAACAATCCTTACAGTATCGACCAACCTGATACTGTTCAACACATTCAATAGTCTTTCAACTGTACCGGCCAGCCCGATACAATTCAGTCCATTCAACAGTGTTTCAATTGCACCAGCCAGCTCGATACCGTTCAATTCTTTGTTCACAACTACATCGTCCAGTCATTACCAAGTGTCGATACAGTTCTATTATCATCTCTAGACCAAGCTAATTGTATTGGCTGAGTCGATACAATCCAAATCCATACTACTTTTGCTCACTGTACCAACCATGCCAATACAGTGCAGCCTTGTTATTTTGAACCAAACTGTATCGACCAGGCCAATACCATAACGTAAAAATCAACCACTTCTACTCCACATCCAGAAATTACCTTAGATGTTAAAGCCACTACTGTAAGACAAATCAATTCTCAATTTGACAATAAAGGTAATCAGATTGTTGATCTTGAAGTAGATGTTGAATATTACAGCCCATTACCTATGCTTCCTAGCGACGAAGCTATCCTAGAATTACTCCATGCCAAAAAGCCTCAACTTCCCCACCAACATCACAAGCTTGGCCATTTTGAGAACAAGACTCCTTGTTTTAGCAATTTCATCACTAGTGTCGACCCAAAGATCGATCGTATTTCCAAACTTCATTTGGCTCCATATCATTATCAAGACATAAATGCAATGCTTATCAAAGAAACTTAAGCAGTTAACTTTGGTGCAGCGGCCAATCCTAAGTCAATTCTTATCTCGAGGGAGCTTCCTCCAGAAGAGAAAGACAACTACAACTTATTTTTAGACAAATATCACGAAGTCTTTGCATGGTCATATGAAGACATGCTCGACATAGACCTTACAATAGTTGTCAATAACATAGTGACATCCAGATGCGAAACTCGTGTGCCAAAAGCAACGGAAGTTCCCACCTGAAGTTTCCACCCTATGTCACAAAGAAGTTATCAAGCTCCTTGATGCTAAGCTCATTTGACCTATAGATTACTTAGAATGGGTATCCAACATAGTACTTCTTCACAAGAAAGTCACTATGGTTATTTGCATCTTTATCAACTTTTGTAATCTCAACTTAGCAAGTCCTAAGGACACCTTTCCATTACCTTCGATCGATGCTATTGCTAATTCTACAGTCAAATATGAGATGCTTTCCCTTATGGATGGCTTCTTGGGGTATAATCAGATTCATATTGTCCCCAAGGATCAACATTAAACCACCTTTACTAACGAGTGGGGAACCTATTGCTATGTTAAGATGCCCTTCAGTCTTAAAAACACTAAAGCCACTTATCAACGCACAATGATCCACATCCTTCACGATCTCATCCACAAAATAGTTGAAACTTACGTGGAAGACCTCACAGCCAAATCAAAACATCATGAAAACCATCTTCTCGACCTTGTAATCATTTCGATCACCTTATCAAGTACCAAGTTAAGCTCAATCCTCACAAGTGTGTTTTCGATGTCACTTTCAGAAAGCTCTTAGGATTCTTGGTTTCACTATGAAGGATTGACGTGGATCCCTCCAAAATCAATGTTATTCTCAACATGCCTATACCTTGACCCAGACCTAACATCCACACTTATCTTGGGAAACTTGGGGCAATCTGCAAATTTGTTTCCAAGTTAGCTTGCTGCATATACTCGATCAACTCTCTTCTCCAGAAAGGTGTTGCACTTGAATGGACCGATGCTTGTCAACAAGCCTTTGATAACATGAAGAAATCATTGCTTCATCCTACTCTAAAACCACCTTCAAATGATCACCCTCTTATCTTGTATACCTCATCCACCCCCATTTCAGTTGGGGAAATGCTTGCGCAACAAGATGAGTCAGGGAAAGAATATGTCATTTACTATATTAGCCTCATCTTGATAGATTATAAGACCCGCTACACGAAAGCAAAGCATGGTTGTCTTGTAATCTACTTCGCCGCCAAAAAACTTCAGCATTATATGTTTTATCAAACCACCTATGTCATTCAAATTTTGACCCCTTGCACCACTTCTTTAAAGCCTTCTTGCCTGGAAACCAAACTGGCAAATGGATGGTGCTCTTAATGGAGTTTGACATAAGGATCATTACTCAAAAATCAGTCAAAAGCCAAGTGACTGCCAATCAACTCGTTCCCGCACCCCTACCAATTAAGTAACACCTTCAAGATACTCTTCCCACCGAAGATGTTCTCCTAATTGAAGATATTGATCAAGTTGTTTCGTTCCAATATTACTTCCACAATTTCATGGCTGACATTGAGGCACAGACCTTCGAAGAACCAGAAATAGTAGTCTTTAAGCCTAAATCATCTACAAAAGCTAGTTTAAAAGAATCACCCAAAGTTATTATTGATCTGCATGACGAAGCTTGGCCACTACACTTTGATGGAGCCAAGTGCCTTCAAGGAGGTAGGGCAAGATGTGTCCTAACCAAACCTTATGGCAAAATCATTCATCTAGCTTTTCGATTAAACTTCAATGTCACTAATAAAATCATTGACTATGAAACTCTTGTCCTTGAGATGCAAGCAACCATAGATCCAGATATTCCGTACTTACATGCCTTAGGAGATTCACAGCTTATATGTCAATAAATAGGTGGCGCCTCTCAATGCAAAAGTGAAAATCTTATTGCATATCGTCAGCTCGCCTCTACCCTTGCCAAAGAGTTTGCATCTTTCACAATTGAAGCAATCCCAAGAGAACAAAATGTTATAGCTGATTCTCTTGCTTCATCAACCTCTCTTTTTCATCCTCATCAAGGATTGCATGACTCACAGTTCCTCATCCATATAAGGAAATCTCCATCTACCTTAAAACTAAGGATGACTATCTTATTTTCCACATCAAAGTTGTCACCACTCAACAAAGCCCGTGGTATAAAGATATCATCCAATTTGTTGAACATAGTTGAAATATCCCTTTTTTATATTTTATCAAAGTTTTGAATTTTTTGTAATTTCTCTGAATATCAATACTAATATAAACCTTAAATAATAATAAATCGTTGAATTATGCAAAACTGAAAATACCCAACTGCAATTTTTATTCAAATATGTTGAATATGAATTTATTAAATCAAACCCTAACCTAAAACTGCATCGAAGGCATGAAAACTAATTTTTTATTGAAACCCTAGTTGAAAAAGAAAGTCTGGAAGTACAATACCTTGCTAGAAGGTACAACAGATTCTTGGTAGCAATAATAATCCCCTGTGAGTCTGATGTTAGCAAAATCTTCCCCAAAAAATGATGCCAACGTTGGAAGTGTACTGCATGTGGTACGACAGACTATAATTGCAGGTACAGTAATGAATAGTGACATGAATAATGATGCCGTGAATAGTGACATCAAAGCTGAAACGTCACTGCAAGAAGATATTTTCATAATTTTTTTAACTATTGCAGCCCCATGCACAACCATAAATCAACCTATTTGTACCTATGTGATGGATTTCCTCTGAATCTGAAAGCTCTCGTGTAATCCCTGCATGGAATTACCAAATGGGCTTGAGAGTTTTAAGTCACCAAGCCTATAACATGAAGGTTTTCATCCTCTGTGTAAAATATTGAAGCTACTGCCCCAAATTTGCAAACAAGGATTTTGTAAAAGTGTTCGAATGAATGAATGATTCATCCTTCACTTTTTCCAATCAATTCTTTTAATAAACTTTTTACATCCAAAATCCTAAAAGTAATTAATATTACTTTTAATCTACATTACCAGATATGCCTGTTGCAGACCCCGAGAGCGTGTAGGGAGATGGATACGATGACGGGAGCATGGGAGGAGCGCGAGGAGACGCCTAAGCAGCGTGCCTGGGTTACAGATATGCCCGGGTACATCTGGGGAGACGTACCCGGGTGTATCCACAGCCCAGGCACGCTCCCTAGGCATATCCCAATGCTCTCAAGTGCAAAAAATGAGATTTTTAATTTTTTTTAAATTTTGCCCTTGAAAAAGTCAAACTTGGACTTCAAAATGCAATTAAAAACAAAATAAAGTGGATTCCCAACCCTAAAAGCAGGCATCCATACTCATTTTATAACAAGATAACACATTGCTCTTTCATTGCATTTTTCACTCTCATTGCACATTTGTTCACTCTTGTTATTTTTTCAGTTGCATAAGCTTGAAACTCCTTCCTAATTGGCGCCAAGAGCTTGAGGAGCTTGCAAGGAAAAAGATTTGTTGATTTAAGGTAAAATTTTTAGATATGTGGTTTTTTTTTGTTTTGTTTATAACTATATTTTATTTTAATTTTTTATTTTATTTTTTAAATTTTAACCGTTATTTCCACAAATACCAAATGCAATGATTATGTTTTTTATTTTATTGCTATTAAAATAATTTTAATAGCAATTTTTTTTTTTTTAGTTTTTACAATTTACCATTAAATTTTAATAGCGATTTTTTTATTTTTTACCAGGGGCTATAGGGATTTGTCAAAAATTAGAATGTCTCAAGGTGCAAATACTAATTCGGTGGGGCAAGGGATAACTCTCAAATCTGATCCGTGAACAATATTAGAACAGATGCCTAGTGGAGGGTGTTTTTATTAGCTTTGCTCAGAGTGTAACGGTAAATTCAAGAGCTCATATAGTCGAGTGAAAGCTCATTTGTGTGCGATTTCTGGCACTGGAATCAGAGTTTGTGGTGGGCCAAGCATAGGTGGAAGGCCAGGAAAGGGCTTGCCACAAGCAAAGATCCTTGCATACATCAAAGAGCAAGAAGAGGCAGATGTCGTTGTGGCGCAAAAATCAAAACATCATTTGAGAAAGAAATGATCACTACTTGTTGATCCACCTCGTACTAATGTGGTGACCCCACCACACCCCTTTCTTGCTACACCCATTGCAGTCGAAGAGGAAGAGGATTGACCTCTTGATCACAAGAGAACAAAAGATGCAAGCCCATTGGAGAGGGCATTCCAAAATGAATCCAAGGAGATAGCAGAGCAAAGCATCACGCATTGTATTTACGCATATGGGTTGTCATTTAATAATGTTGGATCACCATACTGGCAGGAGATGGTGAGATTTATCAATGCTGCCCCTAAAAGGTTTGTCACCCCAGGTTATAAAAAGGTGTGCACCACCTTATTGCCAAAAGAAAGAAAACACATTGAAGCCCATTAGAGATTCATGGATCGAAACAGGGGTGTCCATCATTTTCGATGGATGGAAAGATACGGCAAATAGGCCATTGATTAATGTGATTGCAATGAGCCCTAAAGGGGCAATATTTTTTAAGGCCGTTGATTGTGAAGGACAAGTGAAGGATGCACAATTCATTGTTGACATCCTTATAGAGTCCATTGAGGTAGTGGGGCCTCAAAACGTTGTCCAAGTTGTAACAGACAACGCTAAAAATTGCAGAGTTGTGGCCATATCGGTTGAGGCAAGGTATGGCATATATTTTGGACACCTTGTGTCATTCATTCCCTCAACCTTATGTTGCAAAAGTTGGAGACAAAAATTGACTAGATCAAACAAGTCTATGAGGAGGTGAATGAGATCCAAATGTTTATAACCAACCATTACATGTCCCAAGCCATCTTTAAGAACTTCTCAAAATTGCAATTGTTGAAGGTAACTCTTAATTTAATTTAATTTTATAAGTTTGTAATTTGTAGTGTTTTTTTTTTTGAACAATTTTTTAAGTTTATTAATTAGTTGTTTTGATTTTGTATTAGGTTGCTGAGACTCGATTTGCCTCACACACCATCGTCTTGAGACTTGTTAAAGTGCGTTAGGCATTGAGTAGCATGGTCATCAACAACCTTTGGGGTGTATGGAGGCAAACACATAGTGAGAGGGCCACAAAGGTGAAAGGGTGGATTCTTGATGATGCGTGGTGGGAACGCGTAGAGTATTTGTTGAGTTTTACTGAGCCCATTTTCAGCATGTTGAGGTATGTGGACATGGATCATCCATGTTTGGGTGAGATTTATGATGGAATAGACTCAATGATTGAGAACATTAAATCCATCATAAATGCCAAAGAGCAAGATCCCACGAAGAGGTTCTTCAAAGAAATGCAATCGCATCTCATTGAAAGATGGAACAAAATGCCCACCCCATTGCATCTTCTTGCTTTTGCCTTGACACCCAAATACTACAGTGTAGAGATTCTTTCTTTGCCCAGAAGGGTTGCACCATATAGAGATGTTGAGGTTGCCGAGGGATATAAGGCAACATTCTCTAGAATCTTTCCTGATCTAGAGGTAGAAGACCAAGTCAAAGAAGAGTTTGTGCATTTCATATCCTCGATGGGCCACTTCTTTGGTGCTATCCGTGGCAAGTACAAGATGGACACTCGCTTTTGGTGGTACCTCCATGGGCAAACATCTACCCACCTTCAACCACTTGCAATAAAAATTATATCACAAGTAAGATTTTAATTTTTTTACTCTACCCTTCTTTTGACCTTTTCGATGTTTTGTTTTAAGTTTTAACTTTGTCTTTTAATTTTTAATTTTTAATTTTTTAAAAATTCTAATTCACTTTGTGGCTTCAATAGGTTGCAAGTTCCTCTTCAGTTGAGCAGAGTTGGGGCAGTATGGCTTTATCCACTCCGTTAAACGCAACAAGTTGGCTGCAAAAAAGGCGGGGGATTTGGTTTATGTGCATTCCAAGTTACGTCTTCTCTCACATAAACAGCCTCAATACAAGGAAGGGCAACAAAGTTGTGGGATGTGAACCCAGAGGCTATTGTTTTAGATGCCTCCCTTGCCTACCTTTCTTTATTTGACACGGAGCTAGACAGTGCTTCACACAACTTGCATAGTGGAGCTAGTGGGAGTGGCATTGTTGCTACTTGTGGTTCTAATGAACCACATGATGATGAAGATATTGCAGGCGAAGAAGAATATAGTGAACAATGAGAATGTTGATTTGTCTTTATTTTTGTCCATACATTGTAACATTTGCACCATGTACCTGTTATAAAACTAATATAAGTTCGACTATTGAATATTATGATATTTGGCATTGAATTATGAGTATATATTTTGTGGTTATTTAACTTATTTGAAGTTATTTTGTTTCTTCTATGCATATTATGTGGTTAATTTTGCTTATATGGCTATATTTTTATATTTTTAATTTTTTATATATTTTTTTGTATGACCGTATCCAGCCATATCCAAACCCCAAAAAAAAATCACTATATCCCCGTATCTGATACTCGTACCTGTATCCATATTGGCAACTTAGCTTTTAATTGAATATTCACCTTTTTCCATCCTTATAATTATTAATTACCTTTTTTACCATGTACCCAATATTTGTTTTTTAGCCTCATTCAATAATAATACACTAAGTGTCATTTTCTTATTTTTTCCAAGTTATAACTTAAAGTACCTTTTTGGACAACTAAATGAATTATTATAACATTATTTCCCTTTTTTAATCCCCCCTTGGCCCATGGGAAATAAAAATAGGCTTCCGGTCCTTCGATTAAATTAATTCAAAAAATGAGACATTACAGTCCGCCCTTCCCATAATTGTTTGCTCTCAAGCAATTGCAAACTGGGATGTTCAAGAATATTTGCACCCTCCTAGTAGCATCTTCCATTGGTATATCCTTTCAACGTACCAAATATTATGTGATGGTTTTGCTCCTTAGCTTCTTTTCTTTGATATCCAGGATGGCTTCAGGGGTTTGCCTTCATCATCCAACGGAGGCAACTCAATGGAAGCAATGACATGCTGTCCCAATGCCCTTTTGAGGCATGATACATGGAAAACATTATGTATTTTGTTGTGCTCTGGCAACTCAAGCTCATAAGCAACCTCCTCGATCCTCCTCATACTCTGTATGGCCCATAAAAATGGGGTTTGAGCTTCTCAGCTCCACTCTTCTTGATAGAAGACTGCCTATATGGTTGCAACCTCAATAAAACCATGTCTCCCACCTCAAAAATCCTCTTTGTATGTTGTTGGTCCTCATATAACTTCTGCTGATTTTGAGCATGTTGGAGGTTTGCTTTCAATATACCCAGTATATCTTGGCTTTGTGCAACCAAGTCTCTGGCTCCTAGCACACTACTATCAACAGTAACCAAATCCACAAAGGAAAGAGCATCATAACCATATAAAGCTCTGAAAGATGACATGCTAATGGACATGTACGTGGTATTGTAGCAATGCTCTCCTATGTAAAGCCATTTAACCCAAGCTAATTGCTAGCCCACCACATAAGTTCTCAAGTAACCCTCAAT
Source organism: Torreya grandis (assembly GCA_037957365.1). Lineage (NCBI taxonomy): Eukaryota > Viridiplantae > Streptophyta > Pinopsida > Cupressales > Taxaceae > Torreya > Torreya grandis. The sequence goes on along the minus strand of JARHVA010004841.1, from coordinate 1,197,593 downwards.
CCATTTATTAACAATTTCAGTTTGTCCATCCATTTGAGGGTGATAACTAGTACTTGGAGTTAATTTTGTTCCTGCAAAATGGAAGAGTTTATGCCAAAACAAACTAAGGAACCGACTGTCCTTGTCACTCACAATGTTCTTAGGCAAACCATGTAACCTAAAGACTTCTCTAAAAAACAGGTCAACAATCTAAGAATCCTTAAACTCAATAGGAATGGAAAAGAAATGAACATACTTGGTGAGTCTATCAACCACCACATAAATACAACTCTTACCTTGAACCTTGGGAAGTCCCATGATAAAATTCATGGAGATACTCTCGCATTTTCTATTCAGAAGAGGCAAGGGCTGCAATAGACCTGTTGGAAAAATATGCTTTGTTTTATTTTGTTGGCAAGTAAGACAATCTCTAATATATTGGAGGACTTCTCCCTTAAGCCCTCTCCAAAATAATATGTCCCTTATATGTTTGCAAGTCTTGAAATACCCTGGGTGACCAACCAAGGGTGTATCATGGACAGCCCTCAAGACTTTTCATTTAATTTTTAATTCAGGGACTAAATAGATCCTATCCTTGTAGAGGATGTGGTCATTAATTACCTTGTACATGCCATCCTATAACTTGCCTTCAAGGATCTCAATAGTGAAGTCATTTTTAGCGTTCTCTACTATTATTAACAATTTTCAATCCGCAAAGATCTCAGACGTAGAACATAAAAAAGCTTTCAAGATAAAGCATCAGCGACCACATTATTTTTACCTTTTACATATTCTATATCAAAATCATAAGCTTGAAGCTTACTCACCCACTTTTGTTGTCTATCATTTAAATCCTTCTAGTTGAGAAAAGACCTCAAATTGTTGTGATCGGTCTTGACCACATACCAAATATTGTTGGAATTTTGCTAAGGCATGCATGATTGCTGACATCTCCTTGTCATAAATAGAAAATCTACATTTTGTATCTTTTAATTTCCGACTTTCAAAGGCAATGGGATGCCCCTTTTGCATTAAAACAGCCCATATTCCTTCCCCTGGTGCATCACACTCTAATACAAATCAAAAAGAGAAATCCAGAACAGCTAGTACTGGGCAAGAACTCATTGTCTCTTTGAGCTTTTCAAATGTGATGTGGGCTGATTTGGACCAACGGAAAGCTCCATTCTTAGTTAGTTCAGTGAAAGGGACAGCAAATTGTGTGAAACATTTCACAAATCTCCTGTAGGCGAAGTTGTGAGAATCTACTGAGGGCAAAGTACAGCAACTATCTTTCAACAGAAGACTTTTTGAGAATCCAAAATCTACCCAACAGTTCAACAATACAGAACAACAGGATAAAAGGCAAGCAATTAATTTTGTGCAACTTCTTTTGGGAAATTAGAGATGGGAAGCAAGCAGATTTTTTAGACGGACAGGAGGAATCAATATGACTCACTGCTACAAGAACCAAAATATGAAGCAATATCTGAACGATATAGACAAGCAGGCTTGGATAAAGTGGATTTCATAGAAGTAAAAAAACTGCAGAGGTAATGATGTCCCAAGATGGGGAAACAATGGCAGTGCGCACTGGGGAGTACACATGCAGAATTGGGTATGAATTAATAACACAAGTTCTATGGAAAAAGGAAGACAGTTGGAAGAAGATTTGGGCACAAGGCCAATGGCCAAAGATTAATTCCTTCATCTGGTTGCTATATCGAAACACAATTCTGACTCAAACCAATTTGCAGAGGTATAACTTCCAAGGTCCATCTTGCTGCCCTTTATGCTCCATTGGGGAAGAAATGATAGATCCCTTGTTTCTTGGCTGCACTTTTGCAAAGCAAGTTTGGCAGTTATGGAGGCAAGCTTTTGGGTACTCCAGGCCAGGAGTTGGAAGGGTAGTTGATCTAATTTCATATTTCATAATGCTATCAAAAATCTATTTAAATACCCATTTTAAAAATACATATGGAATTTCTCTCTAGGGCAGCTCTTATGGAATATATGGAAAGCAAGAAACTCAAGTATATTCTGCTCTCAAATTTTCCCTCCCGAATCTACACAGGCCAAAGCATAATCTGCGATTGTAGTGTGTTCATACTCTAAAAAAAGAATGCAACGAAGTGCCAACTGCAGAAGAATTGAGAATAATAAAAGCCTCGGGATTTTCAGTACTTTCAAGGAAAGTAGATAGAAAGGTCCCCTCTCAAGCTATATGGCTACCTCCTGAGAAAGGTTTCTGAAATTAAATTGTGATGGGGCAGCTAAGGGAAAACCAGGCTTAGCAGGGTGTGAAGTTGTACACAGACACGATAATGGGGAATCAAAAAATATATATATAATATTTGGATTATAGTTCAAAGTTCAAACAATCAAGAAGAGGCAGAGGCAATTCTCCAAGGGATGAAAATTGCAGTCAAGGATGGAGTGCAAAAACTAATTGTTGAAAGCGACTCCAAGATGGTAATCAATGCTTTGAAAACAGGTATATGTCAAAAATTGGTATCTTTGGGACTGCCTATATGACATTACAGAGGATGCAAAATGTGTTAGTTCCATCTAGTACTTGCATGCAATAAGGTGGGGAAAAAGATAGCTGATCATTTTGCCAACCTAACAGTTATTACCAAAATCTTTGATCTGAAATAGTACCCTTTCGATGATGGTATAAAGGAAACAGATAGCTGAAAAGAAGCATTCGAAGGATTTACAGCCTCTCTCTTAGGTCTTGCAAAGGCAGCATAAGTTGAGAACCCCTCTTTTACCTTTGATTGAAGCAAACAGCAGACATAACCATGTTAAAGTGGAGATGCTACAAAGTAGAGCTATTTGATATAGGAATCAGGCACCCAAATCTGCACTCTTATTAATTTAGAGTAAAAGTGGAGCTATCCTAATTATGGGAGTGGGGACAATCCTCTGCTGAAGGCAGCTAATATTCTCATCTTGGAGATCAGCTACAAGGCAAACAGAATGTTGGGAAATCCTTAGCTATGTAGCCTTGCGTACGGCTCTGACCTTTCATTTTTGTCTAACTCGTAGGTGGAGTAAGAAGAGGTTCAAGTTTCTGATATTGTCGAGTTTTTTAAGATCCTAAAATGTCAAGAAGACGTATAGTTGCTGTTTTTTGCAAATCTCTCAGTATGTAACTCTTTGTGTTTCTAGATTCATAAGCAGTTCTGATTTCAGTTTTATAAGATAGCCCCACAAGCTGGGAACAGTTGAGGGCTATCATATCACGGTTATGGTTCAATTTATATTATAGATGCATTTCTAAAAAGACACGGCTTGTCTTCAATCCTTCATGTAACTTCTTTTTTTGATAATATATTTAACTTTATCAAAAAGACAATCCACTTATATGAGAAGGTTCTAACCAAATTGGAAATAGCTATAAATGATAAAAAAAAATGGATGCAGGAAAGCCAAAATCAATAGAAATAATGGTGTAAAACAAGGATGTCCCTCTCACCTAGATTATTGGGATTATTGATATATGAATTAAAATATTGGATCACAAAGGACGGAGAAGGAGGAGTATGCATAGCAGGTTATAAATTTTTATTGTTGATTCATGCAGATGAGGTTGTGTTATTGACAAAGCACAAAGATAGTCTCCACAGACATCTGGTTACCTTGTAAATTTTGTAACTACTCTGAAATAAAAGTTAATGTAAACAAAACAAAAGTCATGGTAATAGGTACTTGGAATAAGGGCATAACTATCACATTCATGATGATAAATTGGAGGTGGTTTTCTTACAACTTGTGTGAAGACACATATATCAGGGGGTATGCAAACTTTTTATTCTATGCAAAACAAATGCCATAGAATTCAGTAATGAAATTGGAAATTAAGGAAGCTTCTCTTCAAAAAATTGGCACGGAATAATTTTTACAGTCATGCCATGAGGGGTCCAGACCTCTTAATTGAATCTTGGAATAAAGCTGAGAGAGCTCAGAAATAATTCTCGTTAGAAGAAGGAAGGTAAAGTTGGGGTCATGCTGTTAGAGCACCAGACCTATGATCCTAGCAAAAACATCTATGTTACAACTACAGGGAGATAAATTATGTAAATTTGTTACATATTAACCAAAATAAGCAGATGACACAAGCAGATTACCATACCAAGCAGAGTTTGTACCATAACAGGATGAAATGAATTAAAAATGGCGAATTGAAGAGAATATTTTCCTCACGAACCATTAGCCTTCCGAGACTTGGTACAAAAGAAGATAATAGACAATCTTCGGCAGAATCCTCATGAGGAAATGAGACTCTATGAATGTGAGATCATCCCAATGATCACCTATACAAAACAATATTGCCTCCAAAAGAAAATGTACATGCATAAAAGAGATAATTTTCCAATTCAGGCTAATCTCTCATCACCTAAAATTTGAATCAAGGGAGAGAGAGAAATATAAACCAAGAAGAACATCTATGTTTGCTTTACAAGAAAGGAGAAATTGAAGATGAGAGGCATGTGATGCTTGGATTGTCCTATGTGCGAGCAAGTATGGAAGAAGCACTCAATAGAGCATGAAGATTTGACTAGTTCACATACCTTATTGGGTTTTCCAACCAAACAAATAGGGAGTTATATTAAGGATGCTTCAAAATACCAAAAAGTTAACACTTATAGAATACATATGGGCTCTAGTGACAACTATGAGATAAATCATAACTTTGTCTACTTCATCCCATAGATCCTATAGGGTCTCCCATGGACATAAGTAAAAAAATTATATTCTATAAAATATTTTTTGTAATGCTGCAGAAAAATAATGCAAGGAAATACTCAATAACAATTTAAAAACAATCATTTAGTGCAAACCTCGCATCGTTGACGACCAGTTGTATCGGAAGCCAGTTTAGCCACAACATGATAATTTGTAACCTGCTATTTTGTGCATAAATAAGAATTCTTCTAAATATAAAAGAGCACCATAACTATGACACTGGTTCCATGAATCCGAAATCTGACTAGAAGCTAAGGGAAAAGTGTGTACATACATTTTATTTGAACATAAGAGTCAAGGCAAGTAAACAAGACTACTAAATAGTAAAAGTCGCAGATAAACAGCAAATATGCTGCCTGCACAATTCTCCAATTGGAAAAGTAGTAACATAACCTCTAAAATGTATAAATCAGAACCATTAAGTATACAAGAAGAAACCTTACAATATGACCTAGCTTGTCCCAAACAAAGCCTGAACCTGTGCCTTCCACTTTTGCATCTGTCGGTTCTGATGCCGATAACTGGTTAACTGTCTTGGGGTTTAGCAATTCAATATCTTTTATAGAGACGACTGATCTGGTTGTATCCTACTATTCAAAAAATTAAAAATGCAGAACATGAGTAAATAAAGAGGAAAAAATTCTACTTGCTGCAAATAAAATCAATAAAACAGTATAAAAAATTTCAACATTTCCAAAATTTTAGCTTCAAGTCTTTCTGAAATATAAACGCTTTCTGAAAGAAAAAAATGGTTTATAATATTCTGATTCAATCATAGAACCATTCTGGATTCAAACAGATTCAATAGCATATATGTGAAAATAATATCAACTATCCCTAAACAATACTCATATCCATCGTATTGCATGGGCTGAACACCAGCAAGCAATGCAAGGCTATGTGCCACCCATGAGGTTAGGTTCCCACGTACAATTTGTACACTTGCAAAGTAAGAAAATCCCTTGGGGTTGCATGATGATTACCATATTTCTTCTCCCCTAGAAACAAGGTATGCATTAAAGATATCTATATGTTTTTCTGTGTTGTCTTAAGGTACTTGTGAGAATAAGTAGCAATTTGTAACATATCACAACATACGTCATCAACAATCATCTTTCATATACTTTGAAGATTTGGAAATATAACAAATGTAGATTGTTTCACATGTTTTCTGCAATAGTAAATGCAATCTTATCGAATACCTGCACTGTGTAAGAAGCAAAGAGATGCTCAATTGAGTTGTCCTTATCTGTTGACTATGGATTTTATCATCTTATGAATTTGACTAAATTAGGTCATCCTTCAGCAATTGTGAACAAGTTTCCACCTAAAAAGGAGGATTATACATTCCTTGGAGGTGAGTGGACATCCTTAAGTCCAAGATGAATCTTATATCCCCTGAACGGGTAAATGATGTTGAGGAATTCCACCCATGCAATTACTGAACAAGGCAATCAATGTAGAATTCCAATAAATATGATCAAGATTTGGACCATATTCTTATAATAAAACAAATCGGTAGTCTCAGAAATCTAAATCATTGAAGAAAAGTGGATAACACAATTGTTTCCAGATATGCAATGCACTTCAAAAATTAGAACATGTGTAAATAACCTCAGAAATCTAAATCATTAATCATCATGGAATAAGAATTTGCATGAGCATAAGAGACAGAATATTTAATGAAAAAAAATATTATTTCATTGCTCCTTCAAGATGAGATTGTCCACCAATGCCATGCATGTATATATAAGTACCATGACAAAATAACTAATAGTATATTGTGGGATGACTCCAAAAACATAAATTCTATGTTTGAGGTTAGTCAAGTCCCCAATGAAAAGGCTTAATTGAGGTAAGTTATATGCCATTGATTTGGCAATCTCAGTGGGGTAACTCATGGAGATATTGAACAGATTATTTATTTGAATTAAGATTAGACGGAGACTATTGCATTGTTTATATTTGGGATAGAAAAAGAAGATGAAGTTGGTTGGGGTCCAAATTAATGATGCCTCAGACTGGTGAATGTTGGGACGCCCATCTTTGGACATGGTTTAATGATGGTCTTTCTTCAGCATAGTCCTCTTGGGATTTAATTCCTGACTTGTGTGATTTATGTTCATGTACTATCCATGTGGTCAAGTGATGTCTTGTCTTTTATTGTTGTGTTCAGAAATATACCAAGACAGTTTGTAATAATGGTAATGGAGACGGCTTCATTTTTTTCCTACCCTCCCATAGTGGCAAACAACAACGATAAACCAAGTTGGCAAGAAACTACCAGATAAATAATGTAAAGTATAAACAACATGATAAAATCCACATGAAAGCAAGCTGAAATGATGAAAATGTATACTCAGAAGAAACCGAAAAATAAAATACAGATCAAGATATATAATAGGTAGACGTAGTGTTTTTACATTTTAAGTCACTGCCAAGTGGATGTATGAGACTTCCCTTCTGAAAGCCCACAAGGGTGTTGTTTTTCCATTTACTTTATATGTTGCTCAGATTAGATGTATATACTTACCCACTGCCAGTTTTGAACATGTGCCTCCTCTATCAAGTACATAGGCCTTCACTGTTAGGCCCACTCAGGCTGTACATAGCTAGAACCCACTTACATCAAAGGTTGGGCTGTAGTGTGAATGTCAGTAGCAAATTTTGAACGGCTTGCTGAAATGCACCGAAGCGCCTACCAACTGTTCTAGCAGCCAATGACATCCCCCCAACTCCCTCTCTGACAAAGGGACACAAAAAAGGCAACATGCAAGACTTCAACATGGGCAACAAGTGGCATTTGTGCGGATGTTGAAGATAACAAAGACACAATCCAGCTTCTATTTAGGTCATCGAGCTTTGCGGAGAAAGCTTCCAAAAGTGGGGAAAGCATGTTGTGTGTCTAAAGTTTAAACACATGTGTTCTGTATTAAGAGCTCTTTTGTCTATGATCCCACTATATTATAATTAATTTTGGCCCTAGGTCCTTAGGTGAATATTTACCGCTTATTGTTATTATCAAGTTAAATTTGCCATAGTTCCTACCATGGTGTTTTAGGGTTAGATTAAGCTTTTCAAGTGTCTTTATTAGATATACCTCCTCAGCATGCTGAGATCTCATCTTTATTATCAATATCAATACTAAAACTTTGGTCCGAGAATGCTTAAACTGGTCTCTATTTTCAAGATATGCAAATGCAATCACACCTTGAGATGAGCAGGTGACTCCTCCAATTTTTCATTAAGGTTTCTTCTAGCCTCCCTTTTTTGGTACATTTGCTCTTTCTTTCTGTCATATGCACACATAATTTATAGACCTATAGCAGCAAAATAATAGGATATCAATAGAATGATACGTAGGTGATGGTTTATAGTATTCATGACATGTTTATATATTACTACAGAGAATATTGTGTTAGTGGTTGTCTTTTCATTATGTCTTCTCTACCTAATGGTTTATTTAACCACGATTAATTATTAATTAGAGAAATATTGCAAAACGATTCATTTAAATAGACAAAATAACTATTACAAATAGATCTAATTATCTAGGTAGTGTTGGGAATGTGTTTTATACTTTCCATGATCTACGACCTTATAGACTGTACACCCTACCATGATGCACTTGGGTCCTTAAGGGTGATTTTGGGTCCGTATGGATGGTTTTGGCCCATGGTTTACAACCCATGGCATTATATGGATGGTTTCTCAGCCCATGGTTTTATAACCGTTGTATTGTAGTACCTCTTAGTGGTGATGTGCCTATAAACACACGCACATGGATTAGGGTTAGACTATGGAGAAATATCTTATCATATTGTGAACAGTTGAGTTAATAAAGAAAGTGAGTGTTGTTTTGCTAGGTTTTTCCTCAAAATGGTTTCCCAAGTTAGATCTCTTGTGTATATTGTGACTGTGCCATTATTCTTTCTGCTATATTTTAAAATCTTGTTAGCATTGCTTCTCTTGCTTAATTTTATTGGTATCTTTTTCTGATGTAAGACTGGTAAATGGTCCACTTAATTTTTCAAAATCTGCTTCAACAATTGTTTGATCAACATGCAAAATGAATCTCTACCTGCAACTTGATTATCTCTTTTTGGTTATCACATAACCCTTTTTTATTATTAATCTTGAAAAAACAATGAACCTACTCTCTATCACTATCTCTTTACTGGCTTGAATCTCTGTATTCAAATCAGGAAATCTACTTCACCCTAATGATCTTAAATAGGGTACTTAGTCCTTAGACAGTAATCTATTTCACACAAACCCTTTATCATCCATAAGCAATCAAATACCCTTCCTCACTTCTTGTAAATAAGACTATATAGGTCTCACCTATGTTTTCAAACTCAATCTTGTGTGTATTCTTTAGATTATGAAGAAACTCAACTTCTAAACTTGAATGGCAGACTCAAATGACAAATAGGCCTACTAGGCCTAATTCTGCCTCCAGGAGATCAGAATTCAATCCAAACCTTCCAACATCTTCAAATCACTTCTTTAGATGCTAATTACTGTGACAAAGATGATCTCAGTCTCTATGTTGATTCCTAGCTCCAAACAACACAACTTTCACTCAAAAAGTTTCTGAATTTGGTCTTCTTGATGACAAACTGCAGATTGAAAAGTACTGTCTTCCATAGTTGTATGATATAGGAATATTTGGATTCAAGGACAATTGGAATGGTTAAAGACCATGAAGATGGACCTTTATAGGTACTAACACAAATTCAAAGTTTCAAACACTGGCTAATTCACCAATCACCAAGACAAATTTGATTTAGGCCTGATCTGCTACAGTACTGCATTTTGAGGACAGCAACCTTGGAACAAATCTCCACTTTAGCCTTGTTTCTTCACTTTATCACCTAACAAAGTCTAAGATAGGTTCTAATCAATGATGCAAAGCCAATACAAAATCAAGACTCCACCTGGATTACCAAACTTATCAAGAGACTGCACTTTTGTACTTACACTGCTACAGTGCTCTCTATATGCCTGATTTTTGCTTTAGAAAGGTATTAATCTCTTTGTTTTAGCTCCAATGACTTCTTGAAGATTTCCTAAGGTGTTCATAGACTATCTCTGGGATGAGAAACCAATTTTATTTATTGGTTTCTTAAGGGAATTGGCTTAATTGCAAATATTGCTCTCTTCGGGTTTAATTCTGCCTAGACTGCCTAATTGCTAGGTTTTAGCTCAAAACCCTCAACAAATGACTTGAAATATATATTCACACATTTCCTAATGATATTACATCATCAATACACCTTCAAACATAGTTTGGAACCATATAACAAAGCAAAATGATCAAACTTTCACCTTCTTGACCGTTTACTGAACTCAGTCAGCTATATCTAGAGTTTCAGAGGTCCATTCAATGTGAAAATGCTTCGATTAATTTCAACATACCTTCTAGTCACTACACACAAAATTTCAGTTGATTCCATTGGTTCGTTTTCGAGTTATAGACCATTTTGTACTAAAAACTCAGTCCTAGGGTTTGACTGTGTATCAGAAGGCCAAGAGCTTCAATTGGATTGTTTATAAAGACGATGGACTATTTTCACAACCTAACACTTGAAGCATGGTCTCAATAACCTTCCAAAACCTCTCCAATTGTCAAATCCAATCCATGCAAGATCTTACATGTGTAAACAGTGACTGTGGTGACTGCAAATACACAGAACAGGGTATTTTTTAAGGTTTCCACTATGTAAACTTCAAAACAAGAACTAGATCATTTCAATCTTAGTTGAAACTCTTAGATACATGAATGAATAACATGAACACAACAATTCAAACAATAATATACCTTTTATTCTTAAGAAAATAGCTCTCAGACCTCTGTTCTTTACATGGATTGACTGTCTCACTGTCCTGGCAGACTAACGACTCCTAATAACTTCTGCTCTGTCCTCTTTGTACGTGTGAAATAGCTTTAATAAGCTTTCCTCCATGATAGGGTCTAAGTATAAACATAGCTCTTGATAGGAAAGAAGACCATGTCTTCTCAACCACCAATTCTTAACTTAGCATATATTTTTGTTTGCCTTCTCCATCGTTGTATTGACCTTCTAGATAATACTTAATGTGTTTTACATTTACATAGGATAAAAGGACCTTCACTCATGATAATAGACCTCTTAAGACTCTTCCTCAAAGGTCCATACTTTCTAAGACTAGCTATAACCCTTACAAAGCTTCATATGAAATTCAAATTTTCAAATTCTTCATTTTGGAGGGAAAACGAAATATAATCCCTAGAGACCTAGAATGGACATTTTTTTGCTCCTTGTTGATTTCCAAAGGACCCCTAGGACCTCCTTAGACCTTATTACATCACATTTATGATATTTACAATAAAGTTTATGATGCTCCAGCATCATTTTCTCTTTAAGTATAAGGTAGAATGATAATGGACAATACAAAATACAAAGCAAAATCATATCATCCATTTGAAATAACTTGCTACCTCAAATCATTTTGGTGCAGCACATAATTACTTTGTTGATCTCTTTCAATTAGAAACCCAAGAATGAAAACTCAATTTCCATATAAGCATCATCTATAAAACGTATCCATTATTCTAGAGCATAGTCATAAAATTCAACGACTACTCATCATACTCGTCAAGTTTTACTCGCTGCCAAATAGAGTCATGTCAAATAAGATTCCACAGACTTGATCACTGAAAGTATGAAGTTTAAACCAAACAAAAGTCACCAAGACTCACAAATACCGGTGAGTTGCTGGAAAACTCACAAGTGCTCAGTGAATCCAACTTGCAAGTTTGAAGAAATATTCACCAAGACTCTGGTTTAAATAGAAAACATGAAGAAAATATCACTCATTTTGTAGGTTCTTTTCACCATTATCAGTCTAAGACCACTTCCCACCTGCCAACAGACTTCGACGAGAATTGAAGCAGATTTTGGAGCTCTCCACTAAATCTTGTGAACTTAAAAAACTTCTAAAATTCACAAGCTAGAAGTTTTAGTTAAAAATACAGCTGAAATCTGCTGGGCAGCTGGTAGAAGAAGAATTGGAAGCTACGGTGCACCAAAAGGACGTTATCACCTCGACCATCAAATATTTACACGGATTCAGACACTGCAGGTAGAATCCAGACATTTCATGTTTTTTTTTTAAATTTTGGGGATAATTGTTTTGTTTTTTTTGTGCCAGAATCCATACAATCTACTAAAACAGAAAATGCCAAGGGGGACTTCGTATAGAATTACTGCACAATCCTGGGGGCAATAAGGAAATGAATCATGTGGAGAAACTAACTTATTTAAATACCACCTTATGCAAAATGCCTGACCATGATATCAAAACTTGTGTGTGTTCCCCTACAGATGTAACCCACCAAGCCAGCCTGGCTTTAGATTCAATTAAAGAAAATAAAGCCCAAAGGAAAAATTTGAACCAAGAAATAGGTCATCTTCCCATCCTAGTGGACAGTATTTTTTCTCCATATGGCACACTAGGACTGCTAAGAGATAGACAAGCAGAATTTACTATCACAATGTCTTCTCCAGCTCCATCTACTATTCATTGGCCTGATAGCTTAGTTTGGAGAGTACTGTTAAAATTCTAACCAGTTTACACAATAAGACTAACACATAAAAATAATATTATTCATTCATAAGGGACATTGTATTCAACTAGAGATGAGCTTCTTATACAAATGCTCAATCCTATGATCTAGGAGTCAAGTCTTATCTCTTTAGTCTTCCTCATATCTCTTTCTTATCCCTAATATCACTTTAACAAGCCTTTATTCTCTCTCACACACTATCTACATGATTTTTTCTCACAAATCAATCACACAAACATTATTATAATTTAATATTCACCTACATGGAACGCTAGTTTCTTAACATTCCCCCCCTTAGTGTGAATGTGGGTGAAGAGAAACAAATCCTGCAAATGCTACTCTCTGAAGACACTACTTAGACCATGTACAACTCCATCAAGTTGTCTCGTGACCCTCATAAAGACAGCTGCCTTCCCAAATTTTGTGGGACCATTTTCATCCCCTGGGTTTCCAAATTCCAAATCCTCCAAATTCCTAGAACTCCAGAACTATTTGGACAACCATCCATTTTGAGTTACCTCGAAATCTTCTCCTGCCCCCCAAGAGTCTGATTCTTTGAACATGCATCCCTCTCCCAAAATTCAGTGTAGAGGTTTCATTCAAAGCAACAACACACTATGCAAAACTGAAAGCAAACTAAACATACAAGCCACCAAATCAGCATGCGGCCCCGTCATTGGTGACTGATGAGAGGACGCTGAAAATTCCTCCTTCCTCCGTTGCCTCCATACTCCTATATGTTGCTACTTACTTAGCGGACTATAATTTGAAGCTCATTTTACCATGATGAACATCGCGTACAAGCGATATTACGTCCAACTGAAATGCAAGCACTCTCTCTCTCTCTCTCTCTCTCTCTCTCTCTCTCTCTCTCTCTCTCTCTCTCTCACACACTCACTCACACACACACTCTCACTATTACAATAAAACCTTTGATTATGACTCTTGAAATTTAACAATAACTCTAGCATAATAAGAGTATACTAATGAATACTCAATGACCATTACATTACATTGAAAATTGGCTTTCTAATTAGCTCAACTATACTTGCACTAATGACTCTCTTTTTTTAATTTTTTCGACACTTTTAGACTAAAACAAAATGACCTAAACACACTACGGCTAATAGCTATAACTTAAAGAGATATTTACAAGAAAAGACTTCATTTTTATGACACTAGAAGCATATAATGAACAAAGTATATTTATAAGAACTAATAAGACATTTTGAGACACTAAACTGACAATAACTAAACAATGAATTATAATAAAAAAATAACAACCTACCACTACAAAACTATTAAAACTTAACTTCAATCTAAAATCTATCAATAGCCACTCAATCTACAAACATAGACTTCAAAAACTAGACTAAGTAAAATGAAATTCTAATTTTATGTAAACTACACTATTTTGTCAATTCACCACATGTTAGACCATATATATTGCTTACAAAGGAACCAGTCCACGCATCTTGACCGAGAGTTCACCAAATCACACACATCCACTTTGATCAGCTGAGAAGACTAACACTGGATTCACGTAGACTTTAATATCCACACGAGGATGAATGCATATCTCGCAAGCATATCTCGGATTTTTACATGCAAAGGCACACAATGACACAGTTGGTCCAAATCACAGCTGTATTTTAATAAAAAGCAATAATCCCTCCTTTGATAAACCGTGAATGTAAATTGTGGAAGTGCCTTTGCAACACTGAGGTCAAGATAGGAGAATTTGATATAAAAGCGAGAACTGCAATTCGTGCTTGGGTATAACATTGCTTGCTCGAGTGAAATCTAGAACAGACCAGATGCGAGTGCAATGCAAATCGGGTATTTGATGAGCCAAGTTACATCGAGTGTCCGCAATTCCAAAGTGTTGGGCGTCGACTTGTGAATTGGGGCAAGTCACCGTGGAGGGATCCATGATTGCCGAGAATGCACGAAGATGTCAAGCAATGTGAGATCTGAGGCCGATTACGGCAGCTGAGACATCAAAATGCAGGTCTGATCATTATTAAGGTTCAAACAGCATTACGCAGATCTGTAGCAAGCTTCAAAAGGATGCAGAGAGCAGTACAAGTATGCATGAAATAGAGGAATGTCTAACATGAACTACACACATGAGAAGGAGCCCAGAGACTCTTACACACAAAGAGCAGAACTTTTATGCAGATCACAAGGTGATCAAAACAGAACTAACAGGCAGCAAATGCATGAGAATACGCTCTGATCAAAGATCTTCAACTGCCAGAAACAGGAGCTAACAAGATCAAGTGAATACAGATTGCACATTGAAAAATCTGATCAGGAATGCATAGCGAGCTGCACAGAAATGATTTGACCCACGCGATGTTTGACAGAGAATGGTGCACGTTGAATGGTCTGCCCTTGCGCCTAATTGTCCTGAAGCCATTGAAGGTGCACGTTCGAAGGAAGCTTTAAAACAACATTTGAAGTCTGATCTGACAGAAGCATACGTTCTTCAACACTATGCACACGTAAATTACCTCCTGTAGACTCTCATGACTGTTACATAATTGCTCTCACAAGAAAACCATGCTCTTATACCATTGTTAAAATTCTAACCAGTTTGCACAATAAGACTAACACATAAAAATAATATTGTATTCAACTAGAGATGAGCTTCTTATACAAATGCTTGATCCTGTAATCTAGGAGTCAAGTCTTGTCTCTTTAGTCTTCCTCATATCTCTCTCTTATCCCTAATATCACTCTAACAAGCCTTTATTCTCTCTCACACACTATCTACGTGATTTGTTCTCACAAATACATTATTATAATTTAGTATTCACCTACATGGAACACTAATTTCTTAACAAGTACAAAATGGAAATTATATGTCCATGCACATGCTAGGAAATTGGGATAAATTTTGGTTATTCACACCTCTCTATCTATGCTAATCAATCCCTTTATTGGCAGACCATGTTTGGTGTTATTGCCATTGTGGGTCTGCGCTTAAAAGCTCCCACATCTAAAACCCTTAGGACTGAAAATTTGCAAGATGTTAAATATGTGACAAAAATCTTTGTTAAACGTCAGACTCATTAGGTAAAATCTAGTTTACTATTATGTCTGAATTTTCTTGTCTCTCGCTGTACGGCCACTTTATTTCAAAATTCGATTGATGCATCCAGCCTAATAAAAATTTCCCAAGCACTTTGTCAGTTGTTGGAGGTGGTGATGATAGAGGTGAGGGAAGAGATTGTCATGCAGATTGTCATTGGCAATGCTGCAAACAATGTGGCTACTGAAAAATCTTTTGATCGAGGCAACCCGCTATTTTGAACCCCTTGCATTACCCATTGTATACACCTGATGCTAGAAAACATTAGATACCTTGACTAGGTTAAACTACTGTGAAGAACAAAAAAAGCATAACAAAACACATCTATAGTCATAAAAAGGTCCTCGATTTAATGAGTAAATTCAAACATGGCAGGGAGCTTGTTCGGCCAACCATTACTAGATTTGCCACCAATTTATCTCTGTGTAATGCCCTGCTTTACAAACGATGAATTTAAATAAGATGTAAATAGATGTTCATCTCTAATGAATAAACTGAATCAAAATACATTAAGATCAATTATGGCATGCTTAATCAAATCTCGTTTTTCTTGAGTCCATTTGGAGGGCCAAACAAGAGGTCGTCCACATATACATATATATTGCATGTATGCATGTACACACACACACACACACACACATGAGTCGATTGATAGGACCAAGGAGGCCTTTGTGGAAAACCATTGATGCGGATGGGATTGTTAGTGTATTTAATAACAAATACACTTTTGTATCATTTTAGATGCACTTGTATTACTCATTTGTATTATAATTTGTGGATAAGCACTAATAGATGCACACTTATCCATAACCTGTTATTAGAGAAGATTATCAATTAAGTATTTACTTAATTGACTTCTGTTAATAATAGGTAAGTCTTATCTCTAAGAAGACTTGTTCTACAAGTAACTACTCTCCAAACCTTAAACTTAAACTTAGCCTCCTTTCTTATCTATCTAAGAGCATACCGAGCTAGTGGGTGAGGGACATTGTGGATGGGAGTTACTGTTGTACTATTGGCAAATACAGGCCAAAGCTCTTAATCCAAAGAGGTAGTAATGCTACCTAGATAAATCTGTGTATTGTCATTCTTTGAATTTTTATTTGATTTATATTACTACATGCATTGTGGGTGTTAGTCTTAAGGTAGTTACAACAGTTCTAGAACTTGCACAGTAATTTAATAGGGATGATCAGCCCCATAATCTTTTGCATGCTTCTCAGTACAATTTAAACCCAACTTTCTCTTATGATTTATCCTTTCGTGCTGATTTACATGTGTATAGAGGGTTTTTTATTCAATTGAGAATTTTTTTTTTCAATATGTACCACACATTTGGCTATAAATATGTACCATTCATTCATTTACAAGCCTCTTGAAATTTTTCTAAAAGAAGATGCTTGAGAGCAAGAACTCAACCTGATTTTTTCATCAATAACTTCTTTTCACCCTTAGTTTTTATAGTAATTTTTACTGCATAATATTTAATTACCCATTTCAATATTCTATTAGCTACTGCCTATTTCTAATTTTGATTCTGAGATGTTGAGGCTCAGGGATCAGATGCAAACCCATGCTTATTAGGATGCCCATGTTCAAATCTCAGCTGGGAAAGGAAAGAAGGAAAGTATTAATGTGGAAAAAATCCCATAGTTTTTTTGTTTTTTTTTTGAGATGGTGAGGCTCATGGCTCCATTGCACACCCACGCTTACTAACTGCCAAAGTTTGAGCTCAACTACTGGATTTCTCCAGAGGGAATTGCATCGGTCGCCCCAGTGAGCCATCCCGGCAACCTGGGGATTGCACCTGATTGCAGGACAAATCATCCCAACAGTGCAAACAGTCAAAGCCCATCATTGGGATATGCCAAAGTAGTAAACAGTTTGTAAATTACGAACATCACATAAATACAAAACAGAAACTAAAGAGGGCCCACAAGGCAGAGGCTATGATTAAACCTAATTTCATGAGGATGAACCCATCCTTGTGAGTGGTGAAATCCCAACGGTATCAAAGCTGAATATAAAGCAAGATGATTTGCCTACCTAATTGATAATAATATATGTTTCTGGCGATGGTGATCATCTAAAGTACTCATAAATGCTAAACAAAGAGGTCGTAACAGGTTGTTGCTATTTCCCCGTGAATGAAGTTGAACTAATCTTGGTTGGACTTGTTATGCTAAAATTCTACCTCAGAATTTCTCCTTTTTGAGTTTCGGAATATCTCTATTTGGATGATGCAGATACTGTTTTTCTTAGTAAATCTTGGACGAAGTTATGATTTGCCTTTAAGATGGTGTGGGGTAAGTTTGAACAGCATTCTTTAGATTTGGGCTACTTTACAATGTACCTCTAATTGCCAAAGGTCACTTCAGAATGTACCTATAATATTCAGGCCACAACCTTACCATATGTCCATCAGAAATTATGGGCGTTCTTATTGTAGTAAGGCAGACTTGAACCTAAGTTAGGCTTTCATAAATGTCCCACTACCATTACACCAGAATCCCCTTGGAGATAGGTGATTTACTTCTTTGGTAATCTACGTAGACAAAAAAGAAACACAGAATTTAATAACAAAAGACAAGATTAATTTAATTTTATTATTGATGTAATTGTTGATTGGCAATGAAAAAGCATACCGTACAGGTTCTCTATGGCTCTTCAATAAATTTGAGATCCAAAACATATTGAGAATGGCCCATGGATGTGGGTACCAACCCTCATTTAATAAATCCAAAAAAAAAACATTATATAAACCCGCTTACCAATGTATTTATTGGGTTGTTTCCATAGACCACACAACAGAATTTAATCCCAGAAAGGTTGAATGAACCTAATCACATTAAGTATGCCACATTGAATGGGCTCAATTACATAGTTAAAAATGTATGAATGTTGAATAGAGGAACCTGAAAAAGACGGATAAGTCTCTCCTCTTCTTGTTGGTCTTCTTCCTGGTTCTCCGCTTTACAAGGAGAAGGTACAGAGGTCTGTATGAGAGAAGGGAGCAGTACCAAACCCAAGGTTGCAGCTCTTCTGCTCAACACAGAAGATAGTGGTGAAAACGCCTTTGAATTGGAAGCATAAACTGCAATTGGGTGTCCTCTGATTCTTTGAATATGGAACAAAGTACAAGGCACTGCAGCAGAATTCAGCTGCATGCCACTTATTCTGGCATTCATCCTCATTCTTCCTGCATATCTTGCTTTACCAATCTGATTTTTGAATTTATAGAATCTCTATTTATATAATTTGATGATAATATAAATTAATGATAATAGTTATGATAATGATTTACTTATAATAAATCAAAAATGTTTATACATAAAACGGATTAATGAGATAAGAGTCGTTCCTACCAATATTTTGTAATTCGGAGACGGGTTTTAAAGTTTAAGATCAAGGGATTGGAAAACAATATTTTTTTAATTAATTTTAGTCTTCTTAAGGAATGTTAAGGATTTAGGGATTTTTAATTTAATTTTGTTTATGTTTTTTAAGTGATGAGTAATAATTATTTTAAATCATAAGTAATGTGATTTGTAAAAATTATGTATAGTATTATTATTTAAAAATTTATTTATTTTTATTATAAATTTAATAATGAGACTAAGTTTTTTTCAAAAAATTAAGAGAAATTAATTAAGTATCGATAATTAATTTTATTTAGCATATAATATTTTATAATTAGTTTTATGGTTTTTATTTTATATTAATTTATTTTAATTTTGTATGTGTTTATGTATAGTTAATGTAGTCCAGACCCTCTTCGAAGCATAAAACCTCTTTCTTAGTCTTTGATATAATTTTCATCCCATTTTTGTGTATTTATGATTCTCTTATTCGGACCGTATTATTTGGCTCTAATACTCTGTCTGAGCCATACCATATAGTCATGACAATCATTTTTCCACTCCCATTTAAACTCATTTGTCCCTACATGCCTTTCCCACTCATTTGTCCCTTCATGCCTTTCCCACTTCTAACCATTGAAACTCAACGCTGTATTCATATTACCAAGCGATTGATAAATTGACAAGGGATAATTCCATATTACCATGTATCCTTATCACCAAATTTGAATTCAAAATCATTTATAAATTGACAAATGCTAATTCTTTTGGACACATAAGCACTATTGATAAAACAATTAGTATTGAGTATATTTTTATTGCATGAGAGGCATCTTTTAATATTTTAAGTTTCTCAACCATTTATTTGTTCTACTTCATAGAGTTTGACTCTTCTAAGAGTAGTTAGTGCACACTAACTACCCAAACCTTAATGCAAACCCTGATCATTGTTTTATGTAATATTACATTAAAGATTCAACTATTATAGAGACACAGGGGTCATGTTACACAAATTGAGGGCATGAAATTGAAAAATAAAACCAAACGAACAAAACCCAAAAGTCAAATTTTGGTTTCAAACATTTTGTCTAGACTGCACACTTATGCTCCATATACTTACCTGAGCTAAGTGTATAGTCTGGGTAAGTGTCTCTAATCAAATATATTTTTTTGGGTGGTAGTCGACTTGGCTTCAGTTGTGCATTTTGTGGTTTAGATTTTTGTGAAAGATCTTCTATAACATTGTACACACATATAGGCCATTTATATCCGTCTATATTTATTATATTGTTGTTTCGTTTATTAATCAACATTATTTTTGTATTGTACATTTGTTGTGAATTCTTAATCAAATTTAACTCATCTATTTATGTTACATTTCAGTGACCCTGCATTATCTTACATATCTTATGGTTAGATCTTTTATGATGTTGCACAATTCTTCATAATGTTAATTTTATTTCATATTTTTTAGGTCTAAATTTTCGTCCTTGTTTTATTCTTTTAACTTGAATTTCAAACCCTATATCGTTTCAATTTCTAAAAATTCCCAAAAATCATAGTGTGCTTGTATAGTGTGTTTGATCATGTTTGATTTATAACACCAAAATTATGTAGATCTAATAATGCAATTAGAAGAAGTGATATAATTTGATTTATATCCTAAAAAATACTCTGTATTGTTCAAAAACATCTTGCTAGCTCTAATTTAGGCTAAAGAAAAAATAGAATATGAAGGTGTATTTAATGTTTCCAAATTTACATTTTCTTTAGCAAAATCATCATCACAAGACACATCATTCACATTAACATCTTTAAATTTCCAAGCTAATCGAAATGTTGAGAGTAGTAAACTATACATGACTCAAGATGCCTCAAAAAATCCTTTAGCGTCAAATTTAATTAAAAAAAAATTATAAGTAACACTCACAAGATCCCAGGGATGATGATTTCTTTTAAAGTAATTGTTTGTGTTGGTTTAGCCATTTCCCAATCATCTCAAGGTCCTCTAATTTCTTCACAAAATCTTACAATTTTTTTTTTAAATCCTCCAAATTCTTCTCAAAATTTGTAAAAATCCTAAAGTTCTTCTCAAATGCCTTCAATTGCTTCTCAAATTACTCCAATTTCTTGTCAAACTCGTTCAATTTCTTCTCAACATTTTTCAATGTTTCAAAACTATTATATCCCCCAACATTATTATATTCCACCAAGCCAATACCACACTAATCACTCCCAAGAACAATTGCATATCTTTATAGCTCCAATATCTACCACATGTCTGCAACCTATGTTACTTCTCTACCTATTATTTCTACTTCACATTTTGCAATGCCTATCATGATACATACCATTCAAAGCATGAAATACCAAATCAAAAATCTTTCTTTAGGTTTAAATTTTAAAGTACCAAAATGGTCACTTCCAATGATATTCCTCTAAATATTTTGGTTTAGGAAATTCTTTCTCATCCTCTTCTAAGTGTTTTTATGTGCCAACTCTTAAATTATTCAATGGAAAAGGAGATCCATCACAACATATTTCTCATCCTCTTCTAAGTGTTTTTGATGTGCCAAATCATAAATTATTCAATGGAAAAGGAGATCCATCACATCATATTATATCCTTTCATACTTCTTGCTCGATTTTTCCCATGATGATGATTTGTTGACCAAACTATTCCCTATAAGTTTAAAGGAAGTGTTTTTTATTAGTTATATGCCCTTCAATATGGATCATTCAATTGTTTTACCACCTTTGTGGATGATTTTTTGGTCCAATTTCAAATTAACATTAGCATGAAGGTCACATATGCTAAATTAGCTTAAATTATACAAATAGACAATGAATATAAATTATTAAGCATGTGCCTAAATTTAAAACTATGGTTAATGAGATGAGCTATGAGCCACAAACTCATAAGATTTAAGCCTGTTTTTATTGATAGTTTGCTTCTAATTATTAAAAAAAGTTATTTTCAATTCATATCCTTCTTTCAATGAAAATTTTTAGGTTGTTTGAGAATCTGAAATTAAGCACTTAGATGCCAATATTCTTAAATACTCTTTGAGTATGTCTTCTTTCAATGCTTTAAAATTCATGAACAGGTTAAATTTTATGAATAAGATAAATGATAAAAAAAATCCAACCAAAAATGATCCTAATAGTGTAATGAATACCACAAAACAACCATTTCATAATGTCATCTCACTCCCACAAAGAGAGAGAAGACAAATTACTAAGCTTAGTGAGTGTCCACAAAGATTGTTTAAGTAGTTACTTTGAGTTCAAGATAATTTTCTTACCTCAAGTAAAAGAACTTGATCCTTCAAAATATTTTTTTGGGAATTATGATCCAAATGCATGTTGTGACTATCCTAAAGTTAAAGGATATTCATCAAATAGATGCATTCCATTCGAGTATAACATTCAAACTATAATTGAAAACAATTATATGTGGCCTAAATATGGTCAACAATATTAGGATCCTCCAATATAGAAAAAGGTGGAAGACCATACTAGATCCAACACACATACAACACATCGCTCCTCAAGGTGATATGTGGATAGAGATAAGATTGGTTGTGAAGGAGGTTGTAAAGGGATCTAACAAGGGAATATATACATATAACAAAGATGCATAGACCTAACTAGATCTAACATATCATTATATGGTAAGTAAGAGGTGTAAACTAAAGTAATAAAGGGAAAGATAAAGCCATTATGTGAAAACCAAGATATATCGAATCTAAGTGTTGTAAAGGTGTCATTAGATGGTAATCATGAGGGTGTAAATAAAGGAACAAAGCGTGCAAATATAATAATACACTAACAAGCATAAGTTAATCAAAGCCTGGAAAATAATAAGATATTAATATAATATATCCACTAAAGAAAATTACGAAAGACTATATTGTTAGGGCACTTACCTTTGGTTGACTTGTCAATACATCAATCTCCCCCTTAGCTCAAGTTGAACTTTATGAGAGATGTTGTAGGAGAAGCTCAAGATGAAAAGAAGAATACCTAAGTGGATACTCCCAAAGATTAAGTGTGTCTTGTTGGTTCAACTTCTCTTCTTGATATCTTCAAAGACCTTGTGTAAACAAGTCTTTCTCAAGTGTAAGTTCCTTAGCCCTATTTTTCTTCTTCTTACTAAGGTGGATTTGTGTGCATGGTCATATAGAATTAAATTTCTTGTTTATGACAAACGATAAAGGAGAACCATATAAATATGGCTCAAAACTCAAAAATCTACAACTCAAACCTAACTAGCATCATCAATCCGACCGATGAATTAGAAAAAATATGTAAAGAAATTACTTGGATGTATAAAGTAGATTCATGAAAACTAATCATAATATAAATACGAGCGACAAAACAACAACAATAATTTGCAATAATAAGGGCATAAGAGAATAGATCCACATAGGTGATTGAAATCAGAGTAGAATATTAGAGATATATGACTGAGCCACTTCGAGGAAGCAACCTCCAAAACCTTTTAATAAAAACAAAATGTGTAATATGGTATCCCAATACTAACCACTACCTCTTATTTATAGCCTACGTAGATTATGTATGATCCATAGGCATACATTGCTATTAATATAAAGATATATAAATTATATTATGGATAATTAAAAAGTTATACTAGCCACAAGTCGACCACACGAATCCTAATACATGCAATTAGTTAAGGGTATAACAAAATATCAACAAATGTATTAATTCATCAAACCAACGGATGATGTCAACTAAGGGGGACCATTACAAAATATTATTTTTCTATGGAGAAGGACGTAAACAAAAAGAAGAGGAGTGAAAGGGGGGAGTGAGAAATTTTAGAATATGAATAAGCAGATGGCATGGCATTAATGAAGGCAGATATAGAAGATGATCATTGAGAATATCTCTCAAAGCACTATAAACCAACCCACCTTGATCCTAATACACTTCTTAGGATGTGAACTTATGGAGATTAATGCGCAACAAGTCCTACAAGAGAAATCATTAAAGTGAAAAATAAAGGGTATACAACGACCAAATTCAAATAGAAGGAGAAAGAAATTATGTCAATTGATCTATAACACTTCAAAACTAACATTTGAAAATGTTTGAAAAATATCTTCCAAATCATATCCAAAAACAAGACAACAAAGTAAATGTTATTGTAATAGTTGAGAAGGACAAGAGTTATAACAAAGTCCCATTTGATTATATATTGTATCCACTAGAAGAGTTTATCAGCACAATCAAAGCAACCAAGAAAACAAATGTCTCAATTCAAATTTTATTTGATCAGAGTGAATTCCAATTGATAGTTCATATAATGGTCCCTTGTTTATTAGATCTTTCATGAATGGCAAAGAAACTAATGGAATCATGGTAGACAATGGTTCAAGTTTGAATTTATGCACTAATGGGTTCTTTTGTAATCTTAGATTGTTTAAAGGCGGTCTCACTTACACATTAGAATTTATCAAAGTATATAATGCCATACAAAAATAACCCTTAGGTGTATCATCTTACTTCTTCAAGTAAGTCCAAATAAAGTTCAAATCTTGTTACACATAACACCTACCAATGAATCATATATCATGTTATTTGGTAGAACTTGTCTACATTAAAAAATAATAAAAATAAAAATAATCCTATATATCCATTAATGTATGAAATTTGGACATGAAGGATAAATAGTTACAATGTATAGAGACCAAGAGTTTTTTAAAGAAAAATAACAATGAGCTACCCCACAAAAAGAATCACAAAGCGAAAATCCAAATCTATTATTAAAACTAAGGAGGAACAAAGTGAAATTTCACAAATATAATCTAAAGATAGTGTACATGGTCTCAAAACCAAAGAATAAATCTTTGAGTTCAATTCATATTAAGAAATTAGTGGCATATAAAAGTAATATTCTTATAAGGAGTAAGACATATAGAGACGAATTATTCAATAATGATTTAATTGACGATGAATTACTATGGCTTGATTTAAGGACATCCTTACTATCTATTACTTACTCAATATTTTGATCATGTAATTGATTATGTCTTTAAATTGCATACTTATATTTATTACTTAATTTCATTATTTATTTTATTTTTTTATTAAATTTGTTTCATGTTTGTGTTTTCCTTGAATATTGTTTCAAATTCAAATTCCAATTGGCCTTGTTTATTGTTGCATTTGATGCTTCTTATGTTTCTTCCATTATTTTTTCAATTCTTTTTCATCACCGTAAGTGGGTGTCATATATTTCTTTGTGAATCCTTTTTCAATGTTGTTTGACATTCTTTATTTATACCCTATCTTTCTTATACTTATGTGATGTTTTTATTCATCTATGCAAATTTATCATTCTTCATGTATGGCTCTACCAATTCTCTCGAATGTGTTTTTCATTTTTTTTTGTCATTCATATTTTTTTGCCTTTTCTCTAAATTTACCTAGTAATTTTTCTTATTTATTCCTTATCATTCATGCTTCTATGCTCCTAAAAATCCACAACAATTTCTAATTGTTGAGAACACATCAAGCTATTACAGTCAAAATCAATATATTTTGATTTTAAGATTGGGAAAGTAAGGTTCCCATAACTTATCTCATTGTCTCATGTCTCTTTATTTTATCATTTGTAATTCTTTTCAAATAAGTGCCATTTTCCATACAGATGGGTTCTTTTTCTTTGCCATTTATTTATTATAATGTGCTTCCTAATTTTAGTTGAGTGATTTTAATCCTTTTTAATTTGGCAATTAAATTAGAGCACATACATTCACATCCATTTCACACACATGCATATAGATAGAGGCATAGGTTTACTTATTTTCTAAATATAGTCCTCATATGATTAACAATATGCATGTGTAATTTTTAACAAATTACATGTTCATTATGACATCCTCGGAGTGGTGCAGGAGGAAATTCTAATGCACTTGAGTATGGTGGTTTATTGTACTACTACATGAAGTGTAATTTATGCCATGAGTAATGTCGAATTTTCATTCTAAATCAACATTTTCATTATTTTTGGTGGCAAAAATCTCAAGATTTTATATCAAACTTTGTGACATAGAAAGACGTAAAAGTGATGCAATTAAACGTTTTTGTTGTTCCAACTTTACACCACCAAAAAACTATTTCTTGTTGAGCTTCTACCATGTTCGTGCCATTAAAAAGTGACACAACTCCAATGCAATTATTATTATTATTATTATTATTATATAATATATATATATATATAATATATATATATATATATATATATAATTTGTAATTCCAAATATTTTCTTGTAATTACAAAGAATTATATATATATATATATATATATATATATTATTTATAAAAATGCGTTAGAAACAATTAGATATTTTTTTATTTTTTGAAAAAAATAAAATTGCAATATGTTTGTATATTATACTAAATAATAATATTGTGTGTGGGGGGGTATGGGTTTGTGTTTTTACCCTAATTTGGTTTTAAAAATCCCTAGGATAGAAATTAATAGAAAATTTAGATAAAAATATGGCATTCAAGCATACATCTAAATGTATAATACTAAAATTGATTGCATTGTTTTGACAAGTGGCCTCTATTAAATATAGTAAGTACAACAAAGGGATGAGTAATTCGATTTTCTGGTTGATTGTCTAACTATAATTGTATTTTGACAGTGGAAACTAGACTAAAGCAAGCACGTGATTCGTCTAGTTCAATAACTATTTTTTTTTCTACGCAAGGTTGGTTCTATTGATATAGGTTAGAATCAACTATCAATATTAACATGTACTAGTTAGTAGTGACCTATGTAGAAAACAAGATATGCAACCATATAATCACGTTCACCTGTCTTTAAAAGCTTTGTATGTGCGATACCAAACCTTGATAATACACACAACTCTAGAAATCAACCTCTTTCACCTTAAAACCCTAGGTGTGCTTGCGAGGGATATAAACCTACAAAAACTAGGGAAGTATAATGGGTCAAGTTAACCCCAATCACCCATGTTTGATGATTGACCGTTGCCTATGTATATGATACTTTGAGGAGAAAAATCAAGCCACATATAGTTCTCTCACTTAGTGTGATTGTGTAATTGTGTTCTTTCGTTATATGTATGCAAGTTATGATTTAGCTTTGATCTTGCTAATTTTTGCTTTGAATTGGCTTTGGTATGATTCAAACCTGGCTTGTGCCTACTCCTAGTGACTAATTCACAATTTAGGAAGAATGGGGTAGATTTTCTCAATGTGCAATAGTGTATAGATGTCTATCATATAAGTGTCAATTCCCTTAACAAGTGAGATCTTGATTTGTATAGATATGTCCAATTGGGTAATTTATCACACCATTAAAATGTTAGGTAGGTGGTGTAGTCACTTCAATTTTATCATTTCTATGTCAAAATTGATATTTAAATAACTTTCTGCAACAACACACAAATTTAACTAAAATTCATCAATTAAAGCAAATTAGCCACATAATTATCGATTTAATCTAAAATCACAACTGTGTATCCCTAATTGGGGTAATGCACCACATCAAATCATTTGATTTGTTAACAAGGTCCCGAATTTCATATCTTAATTGTAAATAACATCTTAGTTATATTAAATCAAGCAAGTGAGCACATTTGGACATTACTAATGGAACCACAACATGACAATTCAATTTAATTAGCTAATTGGTTTGATCAAGCTAATTAAATTTCTCCTAATTTAGAGGATACATGGAATGCACATGTCATTATTATTGAAAATTAAGAAAGTCCATAAATTATCACATCACCCACTTGGAAATTTTAAAATCATTTTCCAAAATTCAAGGATGTCCTTTCACAAGGCAAGTTTAATGTAAGGTGAGAAGAGTGTAAGCAATGTCTATGACATACACTTAAACATTCCAAAACCTCATGAATGGAGCTCCTTACAAGCACTTACACACTCCATGTCATAGCATTTAATGATTGCCTCTCCTTGTAGGATTAATCCTCAACCATTGATCTTCATCTTGGATCAACAATCCACATTAAAAAGAGATGTCTATAAATTGAGAGGCACTTATCTCATCAGAACAAGTTTTTTGTGCTAAGCATTTGTTGCTAAATCTTCAACAAAGCATCAGCCAACATTCCAATTATGCATCCAAATCATCCATAGTGTAAGGGGAAATGTTATTGAAATGACTATGTGACATTGATCAAAACCTTTTGAAACTGCATCTGATCAACATCATGCTTCTTTATTCAGTGAGAAAGAGAGTAAAAGGAAGGTATACAATTGTATTTTTTTGTCTTTTAATTCATTTGTTTTCTCTTTTTTTCATCTTGCTTAATCAGAGGACATACACTTAGGCTTGGTTGTATGATGTTTAATTCTATTTTGATTTTCAGATGGGGTGACTCAAAGATATATTTGATTTTAAAAAGTTCCATTATAAGGAGAGGGCCAATACTGATTGGATCACATCAATATCGATTGATAATACTGATTGAACCTGGCGTTATCAACCCGTGTACATGAAAACTAAAATGAGGATCTAGAGATGTCTGTGGGGGATAGTAAGTAGGTTTGAAACATACAATGAGTTTCTTGTAGATTGTAGTCATATAAAATGCAAAATTTAGTTACTTGTGCATGACTAAAGACACACAATCCATAGGTCCTCCTACTTGCTTGCACAACCTTTTTAGGCTCTTCTTTCACTGATTCTTAGTCATCTACAACCTTCTAGAATTAACCCTTTCAAACCTAGGCAGCTCTCTTAGGCCCATATCCATCCCCTTAGGTCCCATTCTCTCTGGACAATAGTGCTGAAATTGGATGGGAGCGCTGAAACCCAGGGTGTCCAATTTTCAACGCTATCATCCAAGTGCAAAATAGGTTCTAACAGTCATATTTTCCCAAATCCTTATCCTAAATCATGTCAGCTTGATGCAAATTCATTTAACCCATGATCATTAAATCCCTTATAAAGGGCCATTTAAATTCCATTTAGAAGGGTTTGCACTCATTTACAAGAGAGAAACAAGAATACTAGCAAGATCACTCAAGCACTTATCCCTATTATCTGCATACAACCATCCAACAGTATTTCAAGCCTATTTAAACCCTCATACCAGTCCCTAGTTATTCTAAGTACATCTAATTCTGCATTTACTTGTATTTTCATCACATTATTACACCAAGCACTTCAAAGGGAGAACTACATATAGTTTGATCCCTCCTCGAAGTATTGGTATGTAGGCAACATGCCCACACATGGGGTGTGAAGTGTGTCTAGTATATCCGTTACACACTAACCCCTTTTTTCTATTTGCCAAAGTTTTATTTAATTGTATAGAAGACACAAACACATGAAGAATCAACTCTACAAGGAGTTTCATTGACAATGAGGATCTAAAATTTGGTACACATGCTCACATAGACGTTGCGAATAAAACCCAAAAAAATCATATCTTTGTGAGTAGTTTGGATAACAATGGCAAGACCAGGACTACATCGTCAGACAGTTGGGTGTCCTATTTTCGACGGTCCTGTCCAACTAAGAAACAAACTCCAGATCTCGGTTTGCAACAGTGTCCCAGTCCTATTCCTCTAGTATCAAACTCTATCTCAACTGTAACAATCCAAAATAAGCTAAGTTATATTTTTTCTCACTTATTATTATTTTTAGAAAAGGCAAAAATACTATTTATTTACACAAAATTATTGGCTTAATTATTGCATATTATTTACTAATTTTATCTACTCAAACCCATTTACTATTTAAGAATTAAACATATAATTTCCCAAAAATAATAAATCATAGTTGTGTAATTGTAGAATAGATGGATAAAACTCATAACTTAGCATATAGGTGTGAGAAAATGGTGAGTTAGGATCATATTTGTGCGCTTAAGTCATACATGATAAATATATGCCAAGATTTTCATTGTCAAGCACTTGATACCAAATTTTAATATCTACAAATCCCCCCCTCTATTCTAGTAATGGAATTGCTATAGTAAAAAGAAAATATGTACTTGAGTGTGTATAACACACTTTATTTTTGGTACAAAGCTCCCATTACATAGGTCACTCAATAGAAAAACCTACAGTAAACATATGTAGTCAATGTCCATATATTAAAATTTGAAAATTGAATTTGAATTTTTAAAATTAAAGAACAAAGAAAGAGTACACCTGTGTGTTGGTGAAAAACATGTTACCCTTACAACTTGTTGGAGATGGTGCTTCCTTATTGAAGGACATGGAGACTTGGGGTGATTGTTCCCCAAATTTGTGTAACTATTTAGGCCCTTAGGTTGAGGATAGGTATGTCCCAACCCTCATAAATGTGGGAAGAACTAAACATTGAACTACTTGAAATAAATATGTATAAAATAAAGAGGGAACCACATGATGTGCTTGCTAAATGTAAAATTAAATCAACCACTGCATATGGCTTATAGATTCAATTGTATAGTTTCACTCCAGTTCAATCAGGTTCACTCCATGTAAAACAAAAAATTATGATTGAAAGGGAATGAACAATGTTCACGCCTTCATCATGACTACAAGTTTGATTGTGTTTTTTCATTCATTTTCACTCAAGTTCACTCAGTGTAGAATACAATTCATGGTCTAAAGAGAATGAACAATGATCATGCCCCCATCATGACTGTAAATTTGATAAATTTTAAGTGAAATGACAAACATTTGTCATTCAACATGTAATATGTATTGTTGTATGTGTGCATGAACTAGTATCATGCCGTATGAGTTTGACAATGTTTATATGTGCATAAACTAGTATCATGCCCCTTAAATCTCAACCAAAATATATAGAATGTTATTCATCTATATGCTAAATTTGAAAACCCTTGTCTCAAATGTATGTGTATGTCTAAACATATGATTCATGTTCCTTTAAGTTGTGTGTATATGACCTCAAGTGTGTATGAATTTGTATCGAAGTCTTTGTAAAGTGAGTGCATATGCATGGCATATGCCTCCATAATCTGTACCGATGTGCTAATATTTGTCATGTGACTCAACCATCTAATATCTGGACCATCTTAAATCTATGAAATCTGTACTCTAATCTGATTCTTGTTCATGGAGGTTTATGTCTTTAACAAACCCACTATAACTACCCCCATTTGAGATGAGGGATGTGTCTTATAAGTCACTCATCTCAAAAAAATAGTTATTATATCATGTCATGTATAAAGATAGCATTATGTTTAATCATGTGAACATGTGGAGAGTATGTTATCATAATAATGTACATCTTAATTAAGGCATGTATCCAACATATAATGTAGGGCATATAAGTTTCATGTCAAGATAGATGTATCAATGAAGTACATAGTGAAAACCATCACTAATAGATAATTGAATAAGACTATGCAACAAAGGTGCATTATATGTATCATGACATCATTAAATGTCAGTAATCTCAACAAGTAGAACAAGATCAATAGTTAGTGTCATACATAAGGCCTAGGGCCACATATAAGGGACATAAAGATGTCACAACAAATAAGGCCAAGGGCTATACACAAGGGACATAAAGATGTCTCATATACAGGACATAATTTTTTGGCATCAAACAATGCCAAGGGCCACATCAAGGGGGCATAAAGATGGTTTAAACAAGGCCAAAGGGCCCTACATAAGGGACACACAAGATGTTACAAAAAAGGGATATAAAAATGTCACATCAAACAAGACCAAGGGCCACACATAAGGGGACATAAATATGCTACAAACAAATCCAAAGGGACACACACAATAGACAAACAAAAACTAACCTATCATGCAAGAGAATAAAAATATCAATGGAGCATAAAATAAGTAAAATAGTTTACACCATCCATATGTACCAATGTCACATCATAGAATAATAACATATCCATGTATCAATGTGTAATATACGAGTAACTAACAAGACATGTGTAAGCAATGTAAATAGATCAACATAGTAGAATACCATAGAGAGATATAACCTATAATAGTGAAACCTATGGAATAAGATGACCCCATTATCGAAATGGCCACTAGGTAGAGGAAAGTCCAAAATCTATATGTCCATGTGTAACATGTATGTCATGCATTGCATTCGTATATCATGAAATATATGTGTATAAAAATAATATGCCCGCTGCCAAACGTGTGATAAATAACATATGTAAATAGTGTAATCCAATAATCATGTCATGCTTATGTCTTAATTTTATATTTTTAAAATATTTTGAATGTTTTTATAGTTTTGATTTTATTTATTTATTATATTTTTTAAATATTTGAGATTTGGAAAAAGCTAACCAATGATCGTATTAATGGGAGGACCATGGGGAGTGCTTGTATCAAATATTTTAAGGGTCCTTTATTGTGGATGAAATGTACTAGATGTGGACATGTCATAGTCTATTAAGAAATCACATGTTTCACAACTGTCATGATCGCTTCTTATAAAATAATATGTATGACAGGTAAATCTAGAAGGCATATGACTCGGTGGGGTTTGTTGTATAGTAGGAGAATATCTCATTGCTTGTGTTGACTGTGGAAAGCACTAAATTGTCTATGGTACTACCTTAGTATGTGTTATAGGAGATGATGGCCTCTGTGAGCCCTAAATAACTCATTAATGTGATGGGTGTCGAGTAGCTAGTTGTTTAATAGACCCAACTACTTCCCTTTAAGCTAGGTGTGTAAAAATATCTTACATATGTGTAACCATTAATTTTATAAATTGATCTTGTATAGATATATCAACTAGTTATGGTGGTGGTGGGGGTGGACGAGGAGATACCACTCACTATAGAGGGTACTCATATTATACACCTATCACTATGAATACCTTATTGCAGTGTGTCTACTTGAGACATCAATGCACTGTAGATGGTACTGTATGGATTTTTTGCATCTAAGGGTGTCCTAAAAACATGCCAAAGATTCTATTACTTTATATAACTAAGAATGGAGTGGATATTATGGCAGAGCCCACCTAAAAAGATAACATTATGTGTCCCAAGGCATTATGTTTATTTCTATAGAATCTCTTAACTTCTCTTGATGTATATTGTAATTTAGATTGTGTGTACCTAAGGGAGTGAATAAGTGTCACCATGCACACATTCTCACTTGACTCATTGTCTATCATGACACTATGTATGGGTTGCTCATTAATATAGGCTCAATATATTGCATATGTGTAACCATTGGTTTTACATATTGATCTTATATGGATTTATCAACCAACTATGATGGTGATGGGAGTGGATGAGGAGAGACCATTGGTTGTAGAGGGTACTCATACCATACACCAATAACCATGACTACCTTGTTGCAGTGTATTTATTTGAGACATTGATGCAGTGTAGATGGTACTGCACAAAGTTTGTGCATTTAAGGGCATATAAAAACATTCCAAAGACCTCGTTACTCTGTATAACTAAGAATGAAGTGGCTAGCATAGTGAAGCCCACTTGATGACATAACACTATGTGTCCTAGGGTATTATGTTTCTTTCCATATAATCCCTTAATGATCTTGATGTATCTTATAAATCATATTGTGTGTACCTAAGGGAGTGAAGAAGTGTCACCATACACACATTCTCACTTGACTCATTATCTATCATGACACTATGTATGGGTTGCTCATTAATATAGGCTTGTATAAGAAGTGCATGGACATCTAAATCATCATTAGCAATCATAATATCATCAAATATAATCATAGGACATTGTGGTGTAGAGTCAATAAGTGTACCAATAATTGTGTCTATTGGGTGACTATATGTCACAAGTGGAAGATGCATACTGTATGCATAGTTTACTTTTAAACTATCCTTAGTCTTTGTCATCCCATACTTTGGACATGGATCATCAAAGATTTTCAACTTGTGATTGGTCTAGGTTCCACTATAGGGTTTCCCAATTTGATAATGCTCCAATCAATAAGATTTTTTATTTTATGTCTTAATTTCAAGCATTTGTTCATAGAATGTCCGCATGATAGTCATAATGTGCATTACTATCATAGTTCCTTGGTGTGGACTTGTTTGGATCGAGCTCTCATGGAAGAAGAATAGTGATAAGGTTGCACTCAAGTAGTTTTTGTAACAATATACGAAGATGTGATGGCAATCTTTAAAAATTCCTCTTCGATGGAGTTGTCAATTGTAGTCGATTTGTATTTTGTGATATTGCATTAAATATAATATTTGTCTCACTCTCATTATCAGTTGGTTTAACCTTGTAGCTTTGTTTGATTTGAAATAATTTTGTTGACATAGTTATAGGAGTAGATGTATACTTGAGTTTATTCAAAGCTACAAGCTTAACTTCTCTATCCCTTATTAAATGGCATAGTTAATTGAAGGATTTGACTCTCTTGAAGACCTTTGACTCATGGAGTGATACAAGTAAGCCTTGATTTAATATGTCTTGTAACTCATTGTTTGCCATAACATTATTCATCTTGGATAAGATAGTCTTTTATTCAAGTACATAATCACAAATTGGCTTGTTGGACCCTTGTCTAAGTTTAGAAATTTGTGCATAAGATATTTTCTCATCAATGTTTATGGTGGAATGTATTACAAATTAATCTACTAAAGGGTTGAATGATCTTATGGATTGGAAGGCAAATATATATAACCATCACAAAGCATAGTCCTTGAGTCTTATCAGAAATAGCTTGGTCAATAATTTTTCATTATATACACAATCTAAACATCTATGTGGAATGATCTAAGGTTTTACTTTGGGCCACTTTTACCTTCATATAGTAGAATTTTGGTTATATTATATAAACCAATTAACCAATTAGGTTGAATCTTGTGCCCACTGAATGCGGGTCTATAAGTATTTTATTAATCTCAAAAAATCAAGTACATAGAAGGGTCTCAATATACCGTTAACATTTTTAAATACAAAAACATATATTTATAGGTTTTACCCATGACTGGTAAAACCAACCATCCTACTAACCAACTCTCGTGAGAATTCCACCCAAAAGGTAGTTCTAATTATTAACACAAATATAAAACTAACCTAATAAATCTAAGTTAATTTATTTACGAGGGTACCTTTATAAAAAGAAGCATGCCCTGTTTACATTTATTTAAATTTACTTACCAAAATCCTAAGTTAAGACTTTGGAACAAGTCCTAACCCTATGATCCAAAGTCAGTTCTTTGAACACATGCCAAGCATTTTTCTATAAAAATTTGAAATTTGATTCTATCAAAGGGTTTTGTGAAAATGTCAGTTGTTGGTCAGTAGTTGGAAAATATATTGGATCAAGTGCTTTCTTCGCTACTAGCATTCATAGATAATGATATTTGACATCCATATATTTTGTTTTGGCATGAAATATTGTATTCTTGGGCATTTTGATTGCACTCTAATTATCAATGTATAACTATGTATGAGCAATCTGAGAAATCTGAAGATCTTTAAGAATGTGTCGTAAGTAAAAAATTTCTCTGGAAGCATCCCATGCTACAATGTATAATGATTCTTCTGAAAAATTTTCCACCATATCCTACTTACAACACCAAGCAATGGCAGTTGAACCCATATGCATAGTGTATCATGTTGTGGATACTCAGTCATCCACACACCTACCAAAATATACATCACAATACCCAATAAATTTGAAGTTCTTGTTGTGATGGTACTCAAGGCCATATGTTTTTGTTCCCTAAAGGTAACGAAGTACTCTTTTTGATGCATGCCAATGAACTTCTCTAGACTCATGCATAAACCTAGACAAAATTCCAACTGAAAATGATATATTGAGCTTGGTAGTCATCAAATATATCAAACCTGCCACTAACTATATGTATTTGGTGCCATTAAAAAAGGCACTACCATCATCCTTAGACAACTTCAAGTTACTTTCCATGGGAGTGAGGGCAGGTTTGCAATCACTCATGCCAAAACTATTTAATAACTTAGAAATATACTTAGTTTTTGAAATGAAAATACTATGCTCTTTCTGGGTTACTTCTATCCAAAGTAGTAGTGAAGAAGTCTAAGATTTTTCATCTCAAACCCATCTTTTAATTCTCTCTTCATAGACTTGTTATGGTTTTCATCATTGCCTGTGATAAACAAGTCATCGACATAGAGAACAAGAATCACTAATTTCTTATCCTGCACTCAAAAATAGAGAGTATCATCATATTCACTGTGTTGAAATCTAATTATCTTCAAGTATCAATCCATTTTCTCATACCAAGCCCTAGGTGCCTATTTTAGCCCATACAAAGCTTTGATCAGTTTGCACACTTTGTGCTCTGCACCCACTTT
Organism: Torreya grandis; assembly: GCA_037957365.1. Lineage (NCBI taxonomy): Eukaryota > Viridiplantae > Streptophyta > Pinopsida > Cupressales > Taxaceae > Torreya > Torreya grandis. The sequence continues at coordinate 1,161,476 of JARHVA010004841.1, read as the reverse complement.
CTCAAAACCTTGGGGCTGTTTCATATAGACTTATTATAAATCACCATTCAAAAAATCACTTTTAACATCCATTTGATGTACTTTCCAACCATTTTATGCTGCTAAGGCAAGGACCATACAAATAGTGTGTCATATTCTAGTTGGTGTAAACGTTTCCTCATAGTCAATACCTTCTTGTTGTGCATAACCTTTCACAACAAGCCTTACCTTATGTTTATCAATGGAGCCATCTAATTTATACTTAGTCCTATAAACCCATTTGCATATTATGGGTTGAACATATGGAGGAAGATCAACCAAAACCCCCAAGTATTATTGTTAAGTATTGCATCATATTCACTTTGCATTCCCTATTGCCGAACATGTTCAATAGAAGCCTCCTCAAAAGTAGATGGCTCAGTGAAAGAAGTAGTAACAACCATTGCATAATTCACATGTTTATGAGAACTCCTAGGACTTGTTAGACCAATTTCATTTACTTTCAAGTCAAAAAAATTACTTTGAGCCCATTTTGTATACTTATTCAAATTATTTAGATCAGGAACACCAGAATTCTCATCATGTGCACTAGTCGAAGGAAGACTTAGAGAATTTTAAACATTTTCTAAGTCATCAACCTATGAATTAGTAGATGAAGGATAGGAAATAGAACATATACTAGTCTCATACCACAAACTCTGAGAATTGTCCTCATTATGCAATCCATTATCACATTTTGCAATCTTCCTCTCTAACCTACAAAATTGAGAATCAATCTCTGCAATGTTCATAGTACCAAATTCATCAAATACCACACCCTAACTCACTATGAATTTGCATATATCCTATGCAAGCAAATGATACCCCTTTTTATTTTCTGAATATCCAAGAAAGATGCATTTTCGACTTCGTGGTTCCAACTTAGTTCTATGTTCAGTGGGAACTAAAACAAAACAAAAGCATCCACAAACATTCAAGTGTTTAACTTTTGGTTTAAACCCATACCAAGCCTCATATGGAGTTTGTCCCAAAATTTAAACTATAGGGGACCTATTTCTAAAATACATTGTAGTACCAATGGATTCGGCTCAAAACTTACAATCGAGTTTTTTATAGTGCAACATAGTTTGAATTGTGCCATGTAAAGTCTTATTCATTCATTCGGATACTCCATTTTATTGTGGAGTTTAAGCATTACTGTATTGTCGATGAATTCCATGTTCCTGACAATAATCTAAAAACTCATTTGAATTATACTCACCACCATTGTCTAAACGAAGAGTGGCCAAGTGTGACCCTGTTTCTTTTTCAACTAAGTGTAACCAATCAACAAACTTAGTGAAAACTTCTAATTTGTTTTTCATGAAAAACACCCAATTCATCCTATAAAATTCATCAATGAACAACACAAAATACCTACACCCTCTAATGGATGACTTCTTCATGTCATAAACATCACTATGAACTAACTGCAAACATCTGTTAGCTCTTCATGAAGAATTCTTAGGAAATTTTCCTCGATTCTATTTGCCCAAAACACATGATTCACAAAGAATACTATCTTTATGAAAAGCGGGCAACCCACTCACCATACCATATCTCTGCAAGTTCACTAAAGAGTGAACGTTCAAATATCTATAGTGAAGATGCCACAACCATTGTGTAGACATAGTACATGTACCTATTTCAATAATTGTCGTAAGTTCCATTGTGGAAAGAAGCACTTTACAATACAATCTAACAAAACTTCCATCCTCATATCTTGTATACATGGTTTTATATCCATCTTTCATTAAATTGATATAAATGAGCCCATTTTCAAGCACAATTTGACAACCTTTCTTTCGCATAGTTACCAAGGAAAGAATATGTTTTTCCAATGTGGGAACACACCAAACATTTTCCAAGTATTTGATAGATCCATTAGGAAGGAGAATATGAATTGACCCAAGACCTTGTGGAGTATGTAAAGACTTATCTGCCAAGTATATCAGAGAGAGAGAAGCTTATTTTCAAGTCCAAAAGAAGTCTTGCATAATTGTCATGTGTTTGGTTGCTCTTGTATCTAAAACCCATACATCTGTGAGTTCATCTCTAGCCTCATATTCTATATAAGGACTGTTCCCTAAATCAATGAATGCAGATTCATGAGCAACATTGCTAGACTCATCATAATCATGGTCAACATATTGAGCAGAGTTAGACTTAGTCACTTTTTGTGGCTTCTGAATTTTATCAAAAGGAATCCTACATTGAGAGGCAATATGACCAAAATTTTCACATCTTTGACACTAAATGTCTGATCTACCTCGACCTCTGCCTCTATAAGAGTTGTGACCACATCCTCTATCACTCATCTCATTTGAATGAGAATGGCTAGATTGTTGATTTGATTAACCTCTACCTCGGTTTTGAAATATGCCTCCTCTAAAATCTAGAACCCCTCAATAATTGTTCCCTCTATTGTTTTGTTGACCAAAAAAAGATGAACTAGGATTGGACTCATAAACATGGGCTTCCTCAATTTTCTTGGATTTGTTAGGTAGAGAGAGGTCATGTTGAATAAGCAACTCAATCAATTTATCAAAAGTGATGCATGTGATCTTGTGAGGGACATGCAACATTTATACAAAGTTCTTATAGGACCCAAGTAGTCATTTCAATGCAATAGTAACTATAAGATCATCATCTAGTTTTTCAAACCCAACCTTAGTGTACTCAGTAGCAATATTTTTCAACTTAGACATGTATTCTCTCATATCTCCATCTTCCTCTAATGACAAAGTAAACAACTGCATGTGGATGTCTATCTTCTTATGCTTAGGTTTCTTATCATACAAATCAGATAAGGTTTTTCATGCAGTGTAACTATGAGGAGAATTGTCAATATGTATATAAGTATTCCAAGTACAATAACATTTGATTAAATCCAGGGCCTTAGAATCATGTAGATTAAAAATATCAAGTTTTCCTTGATTTGTAGGCAATGTAGGATTTTCATTATTTACAATATCTCATAGCTCATTAAAAACTAATGAAACTTCCATTAAACGTTTCCAATCTAAATAATTAGAAATTGATAATCTATTACAATTTGAAAGCAAATTATGAATCTTTGGCATCTTGAAATGAAGCAAGTGCGATATATAAAAGAAAGTGTGACAATGCAAAATAAATGTGATAAATGAAAGAAGCAACACGGTCATTGATAGCACTTTGCACGAGACAATACTTCTAGAGGAGTTTTCACTTAACCTCCATGTAAAGATAAAATAAAAAGATTTTTGATGAATTTTGCACTTAACCTCACCAAAAAATCAAAAAATTACATCCTTATTTCTCCAAAATACACCCTTATTTCACCAAAATACAACCTTATTTCACCAAACGCAAAATAAACAAACTTATATTGCATTTTTTGACTAATATTCATGTTTTTATAATCATATATGTTTTTTAAAACTTGTAAAACATTATAAAAAAAAAGTTTTTTAAAAGGGGAATATTCCCTTTCAAAAAACATATCTCAAAAAGAAAAGATTATTCCAAAAAGGAGATTAGAACCCTTGACCTCTTCCTTTCAAAGCTTTCCGCAAAATTAGCCCTTCTAATTGCTTTAAGAGCATTCACAAGCCATAAAGACAAAAATTTATATATAAACCTGATTTCTTTGCTCTATGGAAATTTAAAAAAATTACTTGGGCACTGTAAACTTTATTTATCCATGAAATATTTTACCAAGTAAAACTCAAACGCTTGCATAGATTTGACTGGGACCCACACAAACCCTATATTTTAAGAAAATTATATTGGAAACTTTACAAAAAATGAAAAAAATTATTTGCCAAAGACTTCCAATGCATTTCACAGACTTCCAAAGCCATGGTTGCTCTAGAAAAAAAAATTGAAACTGGTTTTCCACTGCTCTAGGCCGTACAAATTTGTACCAGATCATACTATTCAGGATTTGGCTTGGTTTAAGACTGTCAAAGAGATTTTTGATGAAGAAAATATGGTTTTTGAATGCTAGGGCACTGATGAGGCTGTACAAGTTCAGGTATGGGCCGTACACCTCAAAAAAAATCTTGGCTAACATCTCAAAAGGAATTGAATATCAGATTTGGTCCTTTTAACAAGTTAAACATAGGAAAAATTGAGTATATGGATTTTTTTTTAAATGGAGGCCATACTATCTGATTAGGGAAGTTTTCAGGTTTGAAAAAGCCGTACAAATGGCTATTTAGCATTAAAAAGGGGTTGAAAATCAAATATGATCGAATTTCAGCCTTCAAAATCATTCTATACAATTAAAAATTGAAGGATCTGAGTTCTAATAAAAATTGAAGAGCTTCTAAAGGCACATAGTTGTAAAACACATGTTTTAGCATGGAAATTTACTCATAATCCAATATAAAATATTTGAAATTTTTAATATTTTGATAATTTTTCAAAATATTAACCTTATACCAAAGTCACAAAGGGCATACCTTATACCATATGTATTTTCCAAAATTGAATTCAAGTGAGGCTTCTTTATTTCCACGCGAATAAATCTTCTCACCTCACTTTCACCTGAATTCACCATGCCCCTGATAACCACGCTCTGATACCACTGATATCGCATAAACCAATTAACCAATTAGGTTAAATCTTGTGCCCACTGAGTATGGGTCCACAATTTTTTTATTAATCTCAAAAAATCAAGTACATAGAAGGGTGCCAATATGTCGTTAACCCTTTTACATAGAAAAATATTTATTTATAGGTTTTACCCATGACTGGTAAAACCAACCATCCTACCAACCAATTCTCATGAGAATTCCACCCAAAAGGTAATTTTAATTATTTAACACAAATATAAAACTAACCTAATAAATCTAACTTAATTTATTTATGGGGGTATCTTTATAAAAATAATCGTGACCTATTTACATTTATTTAAATTAACTTACCAAAATCCTAAGTTAAGTCTTATGAACAAGTCTTAACACTTGGGAGCTACAAATCCTATCGTTAAAGAATAAGTTGTTATCTTGGGGGATAAAGGGTTATGAAGAAAGGCATGTGAATCCATGGAATGACTACTTTTTGATGCATGTTTCTCTAGTTACAACACCTTAGCATGCAAAGCTGTAAAAATTTGCTCAAGGGAACATACAATAGGCGAGGTGGGTGTTGTAACATGCCTAGTCATCATAGGAAGTGTAAGGTTGCATGTGTACAAATAGGTGTGGGCATTTTTTGGAATATTTATGTTTCCCCCACACCTTGGGTGGATGTCACATATGTCACTGGAGGTATAAACGTAGGAAAAGTACCAATGGTAGAGGTGTGAATACATGAAATGAGAATATTATATCGAGAGGATTGGTTGATATCACATAAGGGGTCATTTTTCCCATATATATGAAATCAAGAAATAAACAAGAAATCATGACAAGCAATACCTTCCCTATGTGAATTCTCCTTCAAGACCGATCAACAAACATGTTTGTGCCTGGATGTAGCATTCAAAGTCTCTAGCAATGTTGTGGAAGAATCCCCATGATCATCTCTTCAAATACTAACTTGGTATGGCTCTTACTTGATGCAATTTGGAAGAATGGGTGAAGCTTTTAGACTAAATTCTACATTATGTATTTACACAAAAAGTTTAATGAATGGCCCATGGTGGTCTTGGTCTTTATAGTTTTCTTGAAATGATATTGATCATTCATATCAAGATCAAGATGCGTGGCCCAAGGTTGGTTCAATTTTGGAGGCAAATGTCATTAATGTTCTGCAATCAATATGACATTTATTAGGCATGGTTTGCACAAATCATATATTTATTTGCATTGATTCCTTAGTGCTTGACAATTTTATGATGATGTTATTCCTAATAATTTTTGTGATATCATGATGATGTCATGATCCACTTGGCCACTTATCATGAGATTTGAAGAATAAATCTAATTAATGAATTTACAAAATAGGAAATTCCAAAACCTATGGATTTTCCTATTAGAATAAGATTACGATAATTAAAGGAGTTTGATTAACTTAATGAAAAGTGAATTGATTTTTGAAAGTCACAGAACCGTTCGACATATTTGATCCTAAAACATCTCTTGCATAGTCGTAATTTGACTCAAGATGAATTAAGTGAGATTGATAGTTACGTACAGTGCATTACCCTAATTAGGGATGCACCAATATGTTCCAAAAGATGCACGCCAAGTATGTAAGAGAATTTGGGTGTTTTAGTGATTCATATGTTATTGATAGAAATCATTTTGATTGCAATTCCAACATGAAAATAGTGAAAACTGAGAGTCTACATTTTCCCCCTATTTGAGATGGCATTGCGAGACACGAGTGAAGCAATGAATTTTTAAAGAATAAAAAAAGTCATTAAAATGATTTGATAATGCTTGAAGAATGATGTGTTCACACTCTTTTGAATCTTATTTAATTTATTGAAAAAGAGTTCGTAATGGTGCCCCAAACAATGTTTGGGATGCCTATGATGCCCCCCTGAGGGAGTGTCCAAAAAATAAAATTGATGGACAGGGCCTCGAAAAGAATAAAATGGTCAAGAAAAAATGTGAAATTAACCCATGGATGAGATTAATCCATATGTGCCACTGCTTGCACACATTGATTTTCACTGATGAATAGAATAAAATTGAATTGGCGCCAAGGCAGGGGGAAGTGGGAAAGATGTATCTTAAAATAATCGACATAATTTGACATTCCCCAAACATGGAAAATATTGTAGGCTTAGGGAATGATCGATCCCAAAATAAGTTGCATACTTTGATTTGCCCTAAAGAGGATGAAAGATGTAGAGCTTGGAATTAGAAGAAAGACTGAGTGATGGCTAATGATTTTCCCCAGAGGGTGGATTTGATCATTGATTCGGTCTAAATGATTTAATTGATTGATTGGCAAACATAACTCAAGGATATAACATGTTGCACATATTAAATATAATATGAATGACACAAACATAAGTGTGATGGGATGATGACTTTTCAAAGAGTGAAGAAGCCACAAGCCCAAACACATGAGAATGCTCAAAGTAAGGAAATATATTATTGGAAAAACACAATAATGACTGAACAATAATGAGAGTAGATTGAAAAAATATGGATGTTAACAAGAATGAAACAAGGCTAGTCAAGTTCACCTTAGAAACTAGTTGTTACTGGGTGCTACCTACATAGTCGAAATGGACCTCAGGTCAATGTAGTTCTCCCAAGATGGGAGAAAATGGACGAGAAAAATAATTTAGTCCTAATTATGATTGAAGAGATGCTTTCAATATAACATTGCTATATAAGACTTGAACACCTTGTTTTTAATGTAACACATGACATTATGTATCATAATATAAAACACCATGATGACTTGGCCATAATGTGCGTAAGGATAGAATCCTTATACCATTGATAAATGGCAACAATACATCAATGATATTAACCATGATGATAATGTTGATGTATGTGAATGGATAGACTCAAGTACAAGTACATTGATAAGGAGCACCATTATGATGACCTCATTAACACAATGGACTAAGCTAAGGCAACAACAATAAAAGAAATTAAATAGACAAACAAACAAACACACCAACAAGAAATCAAAAAGCAACAAAAAATATCTTATCATTAACCAAGTCAAGATCCATGTGTGAAGGCTTAAAGATAATAATAATGGAATGGTGCCCCAAAGCAAAGATACATGAAAGGGGAGAACACAACACAATGTGGCTGAAATGATTGGAACCAAAAATGAATCTACCCTATTAGGGTAGATTTGGGAAGGACACATCCCAATGGTTGCTAAAATGAGTGGCTCAATGAACAATCAAGAATAATGATTAGATTTAGGACTTTTTTTTTAAATTTTGTGACTTTATATATCTCATGGAGATTTTAAGCCTTTTTACAATGTTTAGGATTTTGTGGCTTTATATCTCTCCTAGAGATTATAAGTCTTGTTCCAATTTTTTAGGTCTTTTGGACTGTTTTGAATGTTTTTGGATTTTGGGCATCTCAACTCAATGGAGAATTAACGGATACAAAATGTTTTAGCTCATAAAACAGTGAAAGCATGGGAATGGTAACTCTCAAAATGGTGAGAGTGTGAGAATGGTAACTCACAAAACAATGAGTGTGGCTTAGGATGCTCACAAGACACCAAGAGTATGGAATATGGGTGATCAAGCTAACCTCAAAAATTGAACACTGCTTACATAGTCCAAATGGACCCGAAGTCAATGTAGTTCAACCTACTATGAAAAATAATAATGGATGACAATGAGGGAAGGGACTATGAATCTGTAAGGACCATGTCACATGATAACCAAACGTGTCCAGTCATCAAAGTGTCATGCAGGTAATAGGCCAAAAGGTTTCCCAAAATAGGTCTTAATATATCTTCCACTTATATGACAAGTTTAAAATGAAAAGACTAATGGTCATAATAAGATGGGTTGGGCTAAATGAGAATGAATGGCCAAAATGGTAAGAATGGTAATGGAATGGTATTTATTACAAATTAAGTTTCCCCTAAGTGTTAAGGTACTTGCAGATAACAAATTATTAACATGATATCAGAAACCTAGTTTTCATCATGGTACCTATCCAAGGTACCATAAGCATGGTTTTCACCATTAGATGAATTATTATTTTTTTTTATTTATTTTTTTTTTCTTTTTATTTTTTATTATTTTTGACCTTTTAGCATATCAACTCAATGAACAATTATGAGATGCATAATGTGGACCCTTTGCTTTCTAACCAATACTAACTCAGAATAGTTATTTTATCAAGAACCTACTACCGATTTGGACACCACTAGTGTTGTTGTGATCTTTGTTGGCCATTAATTCTACTTCCTCCAAATCTCTAAACAAGGTGTCTTCATAACCTCTTTGAAAAAGAGTGCTACCAGGAAGGGTAAATAAGGGTAGGCATGGGATAAATGGTCTGATTTAGTGATGGAATATAGGTCTTGAATGATTGATAGGATCACAATGGAATGTATAATGATTGAAGGACAAATGAGGATTGAGATTTTTAGTCACACACATTATTGTTGATTCTGGATTTGACTTGATTTTGGTTGTGGTGGGGTCGCAATTGTCTTCAATTATGTCTTCATCAAGCAATGAGAAAATAATTGACTAAACTATTGGTGCCTCAAAGAGGTTTTCACCAACAAAATCTTCTTGACTGTTCTGATTTGGATCATCTAATAATGCCTTAAATAAGGTTCACTAAGGGATATTGATAATACAATTTGATTGTTCATTATCACTTTAAGTAACGTTTCACTATAGGATTATGATTTTTTATTCCTATTTTCCTCTAATGCCTCAAACGAGGTTTCACTAGAAGCTATTGAGTTTAGACTTTGATTGTCCTATAGCGCCTCAAACAAGGTTTCCCTAGGAGATTGTTCTTTTTCCCAAATATTATCTTGGATCCCTAAAAATTATGCCACTGGGATGTCACCATGGAATGAGTTCAATAATATGTGATTTTTTCAGTCCTAATTAACATTTGTGGGTGGTGGAACATCAATATAATGGCTAGGATGGCTGATGGTAAAGGGTTATGTAATCACAATGGAAGGGTAAAATGAAGCACAATCCTCGTAGAGGCTACTAGGAGAGCTTATGTAGATGTTGTAACATTTACTAATGTATGTTGATTCAGCGATTGATTCTAAATCAAGTGGATCTAATAGAAGTGTATATCCAATGTTATAATACCCACTAATACTTTCTGATTTTGAATCTAATTCTAACTCAAGGGGATCCTAATCCAATGTTGAGGCTGACATTGATTTTGATTCTAATGCGAAATTTGATCTTGGTTCTAGAATGGAACCTAGTTCTAATGTAGATATTGATGCTAGTGTTAATGTTGATGTTGATAAAAATGTTAGTTCCAAAGGGGAACTTGTTTTTGATGTAAATGTGTCTACAAGAATGGTCTATTGGATTGTATTGTCCACAAGTACCCTTTTCACTTTTCACTTGGAAATAAAGGATTTGGAACAAAGGAGTTTTCTAAAATGTGGAATGTTCGACAATGAATAAATAATGGGTTGTTGCTCAATAATAATGGGCTCATCCAAAGATGGGTCCTAAGCCAAATAGAGGTTCTTCATCAAATAAAAGAGGACCAACAATGGTTTGGATTTGGTCAACTATGGGTGATTCGACAAAAACCATTGATAATGGTTTGACCATCTTGATTTTGCTTTGGAAGTGGAAGAATATGATCATGATTGGGAAGGGGATCATGACATATCCCGATCAAGTAGTTATTGGACTTGGACACACTTGCGTCTTTAATATATAATGGCCCTTGGAGGGGTAATGATTGGCTTTGTTATGGCTCTAAGATTGGATTAGATATTAGACAAGTAGATAGGGAATTGTCAAATAAAGTCATAGCTAGAGATGTTAAAGTAACCATTAGATGATTAACAAAGAGTTGACCATTCTATTATACTTGAGATGCAATGATGTGGTTATGTTGGTGTGGGTTTATAATTTATCCCTTCAACGTTGATGTTTCATCTTTTTAAACTAGGGTATGTAATTAGTCTAGAGGAAAGTCAGGGAATAGTTTGGCTCCCTCTATTATGAGTCACATAATGATGGTGGTCTTGTATTGTTTATATAGGAGTTTATCCAACTCGATTTTGAATGCCATAGATTGATATGGAAGAAAGACTACCCCTAAGCAAGAATGCATACATGGGGATTGGTTTTGAATGGAATTGGCTTGAAGAGGGCGGTCTTGGTCTTGGTAGAAATGGCCCAAAGAGGGCAGTATTGGTCTAGAGAAATTTCCCAAAGAGGGTGGTCTTAGTATTGGATTATAAATTGGCCCAAATAAGGCAACCTTGGTCTTGGTAAAATTAGCCCAAAGAAGGTGAAATTGATCCAGTGTAATTAGCCTAGCTTGGTTTGTCCCCAAAAAGGGCAGAATGACTAGATATGATTCAAATGAAAGAAAGGATGAATGACATGACTTCATCATTCCCAACTGAGATGTGTGGGAGAATGAATAAAAAGTAAAGAAGTGGTTTGAAGTGGCATGCACTGGTCTTAGAATAATTAGATTTGGTCCAAAATAGACCTAATTTGGTATTGTTTCAATGTTTTGGCTTTGAAGTTGATTTTGCTCAAAGTTTATTTGATTAGAATTAAATTGAAAGGTAGTTCAAGACGAACTTGATCAAATTTGGATTGGTTTGGTACGCAATTCAAGATGAACTTAACTTAGCTTTGATTTGCTTGGTATAGAATTGGTATGGTGTGTGGTTCAAGATGAACCACATTTGGCTTTGAATGGCTTGGCACATGGTTCAAAATGAACTTGATATGGCATGAAATTGGATTAGACTAGGATTAGAATTTGGTATTAGTTTTTAAATTGGATGACATAATTTGAACAAGAGTTGGCATATGGTTCTAACTTTGCAAAGAAAGTTGAATTGGTTTGAAATGGCAATTATAATTCAAAGGACAAGGCTTTTGGTTCAATTTTGATAGCCTAATGATGTAGTTTGAATAAGTAACGAAAGTGTTTAAGACCAAGTTCCAACATATCCCTTTGGTTTGAATTGGTATTTGCCAAAGTAATGCCTCATAATGTGTGTATGAAATGATTTTAGTCTTGGACTTGGTTGGTTTGATTTGTTCTTGAGTATGAACTAGGTTTTGACTCAATAATCAAATAACAACACACCAACATTACAAGGATATTTAATAACTAACGCATGTTTGCATCACATCCATTGAACCTTTTTAAACACTTGCCTTGAGAGAGGATTATAAGATTTAAGCATTCATTAAATAAATTATTGCAATTATTGGGAGGGTTTTTACACCCCATTCTCTCTCAAAGTTCATATGATTAAGGTGATATTCAGAGGACATTACATTTACAACCCTGCATCAATGAATGATCCATGATAAAAGAAGCATCTAGGAAGCAATCTAAGATCAAGCCATTCACAATAGGATCTTTTCCCTTCGCAACCACTTTAGTTGTAAGGATTTTAGTCAAGTGCTACTGGATTTGGATTTTGCCTACTGATTTATATTGTCTTTATAGATGGTCCCTATATACAACCCATTAGGTTATACGTGGGATTAAATCCATCAAAGAAGAAGTTCAATCTTGTTTCCAAGATTGATCTTTTCAAGGGTACCATATCTTGACCTAGGATATTGAAAATAACTCCCTAGAGTTACTTTCCTCACATGACAATGTGCAAGCACAAAGCTAAGTCTTCATGGTGGTAACACTCCTCAATTTGTATATCCCACTAGATAAGTGGGGTTTGGTACGATGTTAATATGTCACTTCCTAGGTCAACACACCCCTTAAGATTAGTGGGAAGGTAATGAATTCCACCACACAAAATCATATGACAAATAGGTAAAGGGAAAATACAAACTTTATATTTCTAGGTCACCCAAAAGGGGATAACATACACGTAAAGAAGCCAACAATACACTCAATCCACGACCAAAACTTGCAAGTATCATGAAAATAAAGTTTTTTTATATCCAAATGAAATGTGGATTTGTTTTAATGCCCAAATAGTAATGTGAAAAAAATTACTTTATATGTCAAAAATAACCATTCTTTAGCTAGCGAAACATGCAAGCAACAAGTTAGGAATTTCAAATGTGGTCTTTAGCAAATGATACCTAAGATAAACAAGTTAGCTTGGGAAACAAATTAACACTCTTGTATATTTTTTTTTTATGAAAATACATGTAATACGAAGCCAAAATAACTATATAATCTAAAAATTTAGGAGAAAACATGTGTTCTATAAAATAAAACATAAAAATAGAGTCTAGATGAACCCAAACAAGCCTCTAGAAGTTGGGTCGTTCATGGACTAACAATCTCACTAATGTGCAGGGTGAGTTTGTCATTTACATAGTGACCTCATTATTTTACAGGATGATTTCATCGTTTAGCATATAACATATAAAATAACATAGAAATAGATGTGAGGTCACTATTTTGGTCATAAAACCACCATTTTGGTCACAAAACCATCATTTTCAAGGTAAAATTGATGTTTACCAGAGTGAATCCATCACTTTGGTCACAAAACCACCATTTTTTGAAAAACACATTAGCACTTAGTAATTTCCATTTTATGAAAAACATATGAAGCATGAAGTAAAAATAATTACATAATATGAAAATTCATGAGAAACTACATGGTTTTAAAAAATCATAAAAAATAGAGTCTGGATGACCCCAAATGAGCCCCTAGAAGTTGGGTACTTTTATAGCCAAGCAACTGCACTGATATTCAGGGTGAGTTCATTGTTTATGTAGCAATTTCACCATTTTCACAGAAAAATAGAAATGAGCAAAACAGAAGTGAAACTATTGTTCAGTAGGTCAATCTCGTCGATATGTAGGTCAATTTTATCATTTGTAGTGCAATCTCACAATTTTCACAAAAAACATAGAAATCGGTAGAACATAAGTAAAACCACCATTCAATAGATTGATTTCACTGTTATGTAGGTCAATATCATCATTTGTAGTGTAATCTCACTATTTTCAACACAATCTCACCGTTTTCACAAAAACCACAAAAATGGGTAGAACAAAAGCAAAATTGTTGTTCATCATGTCGATTTCACTGTTATGCAAGTCAATCCCATAGTTTTGGTCATGAAACCACTATTTTTGTTGTAATCTCATCATTTTATTGAAAAGATAGGGAATAAAAAACCAATATTTTCATCATAATTTCATCATTTTATTGAAAACACAGGGAATACGAAACCACCATTTTCATTGTAATCTTATTGTTTTTTTGAAAACACGAGGAACACAAAACCATTGATTTGGAGATTGAATTTGTTGTTTACGTGAATGATCCTAACGATCTGTAGGGCAATCCCACCAATTCTCAGAGGATAGAAAAATATAAAAATTAGAGGAAAATAAAAGAAATCAAGGCTAAAACTTGGTCCAATTTAATCATCAAAAGAATTTAGGAGTCCTCAAAGGTATTTATGGGGTGTGCGATCTCATAAGGTGTGTCAAAATGTAGAATAAGATTACAAGAAGGGTTAGTTTCTATGTTTGTATTCAAATACAAACAAAATCACAAAACATAACACTTCAAGTTTACTCCCTCGTGTGAGCTGGATCTATGAAATCAAGAAATAAATAGAAAACACGATAAGTAATACCTTCCCAATGTGACTTCTCCTTCAAGACCAGTCAACAAATGTGTTTGTGCCTATATGTAGCATTCAAAGTCTCTAGCGATGTCATGGAGGAATCCCCATGATCATCTCTTCAAACACTAACTTGGTATGGCTCTTGCCTGATGCAATTTGGAAGAATAGGTGAAAATATTCGACTAGACTAAATCTTGCATTATGTCCTTGCACAAAGAGCTTGATGAATGCTCCATGGTGGTCTTGGCATTTATAGTTTTATTAAAATGATATTGACCGTTTATCTCAAGATCAAGATGTGTGGCCAAAGATTGTTTCAATTTTGGAGGCCAAATGCCATTAATGTTTTGCAATCAATATGGCATTTATTAGGCATGGCTTGGATAAACTAGATATTTGTTTGCATTGATTCTTTAGTGCTTGACAACTTTCTAATGATGTCATCATTCCTGATATTTGTTATGATGTCATGATCCACTTAGCCATTTGTCATGAGATTTGAGGAATAAATCCTATTAATGAATTTAAAAAATAAAAAATCCAAAATTTATGGATTTTTCTATAAGAATAAGATTAGGCTAATTAAATGAGTTTAATTAACTTAATGAAAAGTGAAGTGACTTTTGAAAGTCAAAGAACCATTCAACATAATTGATCCCAAAGCATTTCTTTCACAGTTATAATTTGACTCGAGATGAATTAAGTGAAGCTGATAGTTGTGTATAGTGCATTGACCTAATTAGGGATGCACCAATACATTATAGAAGATGCATACCAAATGTGCAGAAGAATTTTAGTATTTCGGTGATTCATGTGTTATTGATAGAAATCATTCTAATTATAATTTAGACATGAGAGTGGTGAGAATTGAGTGCCTACATATAGTATGTACTATATAATTTGTAGTAAGAATAAAAAAAGAGGTCATGCATGCACTTTGACGTCTAGTAGTAAGAAAAGGCAACTCAGATTGGATGTTGTAACAATATTCATTAAGGAAAGCTTGGGCTTGTTCATTTTTAGCCTTATCAGTGTTTTGAGATTTGATCTAATTGACCCGTTTGCTTACATAATTGATCTAGATAAGATACACTATCTAAGTAAAACAATATGAAAATAGTAACTTCATGACTTGTGTTAATTGATAATGTTCATTTATTATAGCCATGAATATTGTGTATTGTTAGGGATAATAAGAGAATTAAGTCTAAAAATAGAACTCTAACGTTGAAATCTAAAACTCTATAAGAATTAAAGTATAAAAGAGACCTATGGTTTGATACAATTTGATTAGTGTACAAGTTCACCAATATGTTTTAACCTAATTTGGTTTTAGAAACCTTAATAGGATAGAAACTAGTAGAATAATCTAAATAGATAAATATGGCATTTACAAATAAATCTGAATTTAAAATACTAAACTCATTGCAATTTGACAAGTGGCATATGCTAAATATAGTAAGTACAATAAAGGGATGAGTATTTAGCTTTTTTAGTTAGTTGTTTGACTATGACTATATTCTGGGAATAGAAAACACACTAAAGTAGGCCTATGATTCATCTCATTTAGGAACTATATTTCTATCTAAGCAAGGTTGGTTCTGTTGATATGAGTTAGTATTGACTATCAATACTAACCTGCACCAATCAATAGTGACCTGTGTAGAAAAGAGGGTCTACAACCATATGGTCACCGTCACCTATCTTTGAAAACTTTGTATGTGTGATGCTACACCCTGATGATGTGTGTAACTCTAGACATCAATGTTTTTCATCTTGAAACCCTATGTGTGCCTGTGAGGGTTAGAGACCTACAAAAAATGGGAATGTGTAATGTGTTGAGCTAATCCAAATCACCTCCTTTTGATGATTGATTGTTACATATGTATTTGATATTCAGAGGAGATAAATCAAGCCACACATAGTTCACCTACCTAGTGTGATTGTGCAATTGTGCTCATTTGTTATATGTATGCAGATATTTTTTTGGCTTTGATATTAGATAATGTTTTCTTTGACTTGGCTCTAGTATGATATGAACTTGGCTTGTGACTAATCCTAGTGACTGATTCATAGTTTGAGAATAATAGGAAATATTTGCTCTATGTGTAATAGTGTATAGATGTGTACTAGATAAGTATCAGGTCCCCTATCAAATGAGACATGTTGAGAAGTGTTGTCATTGATGTCAAGGTCAAGATTGATGTCATTGATGTTAAGGTCAAGGTTGATATCATTGATGTCAAGGTGAAAATACATGGTGAGTGGTCTGTGAGATATAAGCCATGTGACATGAGATAATTTGAAAGAAACCTAATTATCCCTATAAGGTTGATGTCAAGTTTTAGGGCAAGATCAAGGTAAGCATGTTTGAGCTCTAATATTTGAGTACAAGGTGTCTTTAGAACCTTAGTCATAACAAGCATAGTGATTTCATGAGCATGTGCTTAGTAATCATGAAGAAGTCTGTGTAGAGATTTTATATTGTCCAAAGAGCATGAAATGTATGTGAACAAGGCATACAAGCATCAAGGAGCATTTCAAGGTCATTTACCAAATTTTTCAAGTGTTTGAACCTTGCAAGA
Source organism: Torreya grandis (assembly GCA_037957365.1). NCBI lineage: Eukaryota > Viridiplantae > Streptophyta > Pinopsida > Cupressales > Taxaceae > Torreya > Torreya grandis. The sequence goes on along the minus strand of JARHVA010004841.1, from coordinate 1,144,673 downwards.
GACTTGAGAAGGCTTGTGCATAAGATGCCTAGTCTTATGAATGAAAGAGAATGGTGGCCTAGTGAGATGGATGCACATATGCATAAGAGGATATATGAGGTTGTTTGAGCATGCATATGAGGCATTAGAACACTCATGAGTGTCTCAAAGTAAGCCTATAGTGGTAAGACCTACAAACCTAGCATGCAAATAGACTAGCTCCAGACTCTGCCTATGGTCAGTGATTGGAAGTTGTAGTCAACTCTCCCAAGCACATCCAGGTGTGATTGGTTTGTTAAGGGAGTGAGTGGACCCTATAGGAAAGGCCTTGTTTCTCGAAGATTTGTGGTAAAGTTGTGAGATTGGTCTACAAGCCCAATATTATCACTTAACCATGGTATATTTCTATATGAGAGTAACCTAATGATCTCATAGGATCATCCACATGCATCAATAAAGTCTCTACACAGGTGTTGAAGGTCATTATCACCATGATTGTGTTTCAAGGCAAATTGACAGTTTTAGGAAAGCATGTTCCAATAATGAGTTTGAGACTCTATGCCATAAGTTTATGAACCTAATGCACATGATGTTGTTGTTTGGTACTTGAATGACCTATTCATATTTTTCAAAAGCTTAGAAGTTAGTGTAAGAGGTTAGAACATTGAAGCCAAAATGGCTTATCTAGCTGAGTAAGGTCTGTGAGAAAGTAGGTCAACAGATTGGTCTGTAAGATGAAGAGTTTCCATTAGTGTTTAGAATATTTTTGATGGAGGTTGCTCTGAGGATGTTATAAGATCATGTTCATGCATTGGAAGACCTTGAATGTGTTCTTTCAGGTGTCAAAATTTCAAGTCTTCATGATTGTGTTTTGAGACTAGTTGGTAATTCTAAGTGAGCTACTTGTAGATAAGGGTTTGAGTCTTTTTACCCTAATTTATGAAGACTAAAACACATTGTATGCAATCAAAAATGCATCATGTATATAAATCAATCCTAGTTCAGAGAAGATAGAATATACCTACACTTTCGATTGGGGATACATTTTTAAGTGGAAGCAAGACCAATATAGGGATCTGCTAGACCTGATTAGGAAATTACTTGTCACAATACACCATGCTAGGAAGGGTTCGAAAGCCTACAGTCTAACACAATCATGTAACAATCCTAAAAGAGTCATAAGTTTAATGCTCACTCTATATCTAATAACAAGAAAGTAAATATAATCTAGTGCACACAACATCTTGTGGCACAACATGAGGGGTTAGTAAAGCAATCAAAACATGTATAGAAGAATCTCAATTAAGCTAAGTATGAGAAAGACCCTAATATATGGAATATTAAGAGTAATATTATTAGAGCCGATACTTATGCTACTTCTATCTACTAAAAAGGAGAACAATATTAGAATATATTTACCTGAATGTGAACCCATCGAGACTCAATCTCTATCTTCGCCAAAAGGTCTTTGCAAGAGGTTATTGTGATTGGTAAGGATAAATTAAAAAGGCCAAAGCATCCAAGACTTATCCACAAGACTAGATTCTCTAAGTAGAAACCCTGAGCTATGACTCCTTAAGTAGAATGGTGAAGAGTAGATTGTAAAGAAGCACGAGCGAATAATAACTCTTTATTGGATATTGAAATAATGACAAAATGATCTTGTATATATAGGTAAATATCACCCTAAATCCTTCTGAATATGTTGGCTATACGGGGTTGACCCAATCAACCATGTATGTTTTCAAGAGATAAATCACTAAGACATGATCTAGGTCGGTTGAAGGGATGATAAAACTCCCAAGTGAAAAAAAACCCTAAATAGAACAAGGTCAACTTAATCGACCCTATATGATAATCAGAGGCTGAAAACTGTACAGGGGCAACCCAGTCGACTTAGTGTAGTCAATTGAGGAAAGGGGCTCAAGGTGAGGAAAAGAGGGAAGAAAAGAGAAAAAAGACTGGAAGAGTGTGCAAGGGAGGAGTAATAGCTTAGGAAATGGTTCTAAGCACTAGTTGGATTGATAATAGTGTGGAAATAAGGGACAACAATCCTGTGAACCACCAAAGGTCTGCCCACCCATTTTTTGGTGCACCCCTTAAGGCATGAACTCAAAAATATTGAGTTTTAATGGATTTCTAAAAGATGGAAAATGTTAATGTTTGATAAAAATTGAAAATATTATGTGTATGCATATACCCCACTCGAATCTCATCACATCTCACTAAGGTACAATAGGGGATGGTGCTTCAAAAAAGAACATGGTAACACACAACATTGATACTAAAAAAAAGTTGTATTTTAAAAAAGTAAATAACTAAAAAGTAAATATAATTCATACCTTGACTTACCTTTATCACTGGATGGTTATCTGTTGTGTTGTGAGTTTTGATTGTGAAGGACACAAAGACTATTTTTGACAAACCTAAGAATACAAAACTAAAGAGAAAAAATAAACAAACACAAGAAAATCCAAGATAGTTGGTGCTATGAGGACAAGACGTAATTGGAAAGTTTGACAAACTGGGGTGACACGTGTTATGTTAGACCAAATGACCAAGTAAAAAATAAGAGTAAAGTGAGTAACCAAAAAGCCAAGGCTAGTTAAGACTGAAAAACTCAAACAAGTTATCCTTAAGTAAGAAAGACAAACTCACCAAGTTAAACGAAGGATACATGTCAACCAGGATGGCAATGAAACAAATCAATGGTAAAAGACAAAGACAAAATGGTAAAACAACATTTATGAGTGAGTAGTAACAATCCTTATCTCACTTAATAATGGAAAAAGGTGCATAAAAGGGAAAACAACATTATTGAGTGAGAAGTAACAAGCCAACATCACTCAACAATGAAAAAAGGGTACAAAATAAAGTGTTTGTAACAACATGATAGTACAACAAATGATAAATGGTAAAAGAAAAGTAAGACAAGTCTAGAAATGTAAAAAGAAAGAAGTAATCTATAGTTTCTCAAACATGTTGTTTCACTTCTAAGGATAAATAAAATAGAAACAAAGTAGTGCTAGCATGTTTTTAAGAGGTAAAGAAGAAGGGAATTAAAGAGGGCAAAATAGATTTGAAATCAAACTTTGTCTATCAAGGGGGGAAGTGAAAGGGGTGGAGGGGAAAATGAAGGAAAAACCAAGGTAGAAGATTTTTTTATCAAAGTCAAGACACTCAAATTAGGTTTGTCAAAATAAGAGAAATTTTGACTTTGAGGACTCTAAAGAACTTCTCTTGGTCACACAAGTCTTAGGTCAACAAATAAAGTATATAAATATCTTATGAAGGCTATATGCATGAAAATTAAAATGGACCTATCTTCCCACAACATGTTCCCCATTCTTCAGGACCCCTTACAGATCTGTTAATCTACTGCGAAGATTGAGAACTTGTGTGAGAAAGTAAGTAGCACCATAGAATTTTTTGAATTCTCCTATTCCAATCTACTGGTCTACCGCACCCCAAAGGACCTCAGCTTTATGTGAGACCAACTGTGGAGTTTGAGATTTGATTAGAGATAGGAGATGTGATTGTAATCACATCTTTTGATGTGAATTTGACTTTTGAGACTTATATGTTGGCTTTTAGATATCATTACATTTTGATTCAAATGATTTGGATTTTAATTTTCTTGATGGCTTTTTCTATTCCTCTTCCATACGGATTTGAAAAACCAAACATGGGTGCTAAAGATGACATTAATTTTAATACTTGGGACTTGGTTGCTAAGAGAGAGAACTTCAAAGAGCATGCGGTCTAAGAACCTCGTAAATCTAGCTAAAATAAAAGTGATGTCTTGACTTTGACCTTATTTTATCTAATGTCAAGTGAAAGGAAGAGAAAATCAAGAGGAATGACACATGGAACAAATTTTAATTATTCCAAATTGCAAAAAATGTGACAGAGTAGAAAATGGATACAATGACAGTAAAGCATGATTCATTATCATAAGAATGAGGGAAATGGAGGAAAACATGCTGACATATTTTTTTTGCATAAATTCCATCTAACCAAAGAAGCAAAGCTAAAGTTTGAAAATAAGGATGTAAAAAGATGAAAAGATGGTAATTTTATGAGGACAGTTTGGTCTTATCCACGATCTTACATTACAACTTCATAAAAGAGAAACCCAAGGGATGCCAACAAGCAAGTGAAAGATAAAGTGAGATAAACATAAAAATGGTAGTTTTGTGAAGAATGTCGGGTCCTTTCCATGGTCTTACGAAGCAACTCATAAAAAAAAAATCCAAGGGGTGCCAAAAAGAGAAAATATAAGAAGATAAAGAAGACTATGGTACATCAAGAAACTAAGAGACCAAAAGGGACGACTAAACGTTTGTGAAAGGAAGGAACTTGCTGCAAAAGGAGAGACCCATGTAAGTAACCTACAGAAAGTGTTAGATAGATAACATATAGAAAGTATGAAAAGAATAAAATGATTCTAAACTAGCGTCTATATCAAGGATGAGCATGTGACAGAGAAGCTTGTGTCTCAAAAGGTTTCTTGAAGTTGAATTAGTTTGGTAGCATGCCATAGAAAATAAGAGTGGGCACCACAAGATGCCCCAAAGGGTAATTGGATGTAGGGATGGATATTGCAAGATGCCCCAAAATATGAAATGATATGTAGGTGGGCATCTCAAGATGCCCTAAAGGCTAGAGTAATGTGTGGGTGGGCGTCACAAGATGCCCCACAAACTAAAGAGAGGAAGAAAAGAAAACAAAAGATAAGAAGAAAAAGAACTCCATATAGTATATAAATGGATTCAAGCTATCCAAGAAAATTCTGACAGGGGATATGATGCTTGAGGAAAGAAAGAGGATGATAAGTAAGAAGAAATAGTGAACTAGATCGACAAACAAAAAAGGCAAAAAATAGTACAGGGTCGACTTAGTCGACCCAGTAGAGAAAACAGGGTTTGAAAATAGTACAGGGTCAACTAGGTTGACCTAGTACAAAAGATAATAAAATTAAAAAGTCTAAAATAGATTGTGAATTGAAACAAGATAATTTGTGCAATTAATTTGAAAAGTAAGAAAAAAATCAAAATATATGATAAAAAGAATAATGAAAAAGAATGAAATAAAATAAGGTGAACAAATCCTGCAAGGGTTAGGTTACATTGGGTTCACCAAAATGTATTATGAAGGTGAAGCCAAAGCGAATAAAATACTAAGAAGAAAGTGGAAACATAAAGACAATCCAACCAATGGTGTGATAGGATTCACCTTGAGTTCACCAAAATGTATGCAATCATAAATGCATCATGTATATAAATCAATCTTGGCTCGGAGAAGATATAACATACATACACTTCTGATTGGGAATACATTTGTTAAGCAGGAGCATGACCAATATGGGGATTTGCTAGACCCAATTAGGGAATAATTTGTCATAATACACCATGCTAGGAAGAGTTCCAAAGCCTATGGTCTAACACTATCCTGCAACAACCCTAAAAGAGTCTTAAGTTTAATGCTCACTCTATATCTAATAACAATAATGTAAATTTGATCTAGTGCATAATAAATCTTGTGGCACAACATGAGGGGTTAATAAAGCAATCAAAATATGTATAGGAGAATCTTAATTAAGCTAATTATGAGTAAGAACCTAATACATGGAATATGAAGAGTAATATTATTCGAGCCAATACTTATGCTACTTCTATCTACTAAAGAGATGAGTACAAAGTTAGAATATACTTACCTGAATGTGAATCCATCAAGACTCAATTTTTCTCTTGGAAAAGGGGGCTTTGTAAGAGGTTGTTGTGGTTTGTAAGGATAACTAAGAAAGGCCAAAGCATCCAAGAGTTATCCACAAGACTAGATTCTCCAAGTAGAAAGCCTAAGCTACGACTCCTCAAATAGAATGGTGGAAGAGAAAATTGTAAAGAAATGTGAGTCAATAATAAATCTTTATTGCATATTGAAATAATGATGAAATTATTTTGTATATATAGGTGGATCTCACCCTAAATCCTTTCAAATATGTTGATTGTACGTGTATGTTTTCGGGATATAAATCACTAGGTCGGTCGAAGGGTTGACAAGACTCCTAAGTGTAAATTACCCTAAATAGTATAGGTTCAACCCAGTCGACCCTACACAATAATCAAAGACTAAAAATTGTATAGGGTTGACCCAGTTGACTTAGTACAGTGAATTGGTGAAAGGGGGTCAAGGTGAAGAAAAGAGGGATGGAAAGAGGAAAAAGACTGGAGTGTGCAAGGGAGTAGTAATAGCTTAGGGAATGGTTCTAAGAGGTGGTTGGATTGATAATAATGTGACAATAAGGGACAAAAATTATGTGAAGCACCAAAGGTATGTCCACCCCTTTCCTGATGCACCCCTTAAGACATGCACTCATAGAGATTGAGTCTTGATAGATTCTTGTAAGATGTAAAACGTCAGTATTTGATAAAAATTTAAAATATTATGTGTATACACATATGGTGATGACCCTAAGGTCGTGTAGCTTATGTATGTGTATTTATTTATCATTATATTTTGACAAATTTATGTTTGTACTTCAATTGTTCAAAATAGACTTTCTGGGTATGCACGGGCTTAATATGAACAACACTAATGATGTGCTTCAAGTAGTGGTTTGAGCTAAAAGTGTTATAGAGCCTAGATAAGCATAGAATGGGTATATTATCATGGAATACGATGTGTTTCTATCATGTAAAGTGTTTTAATGTTCTCTAAGAGGATTAAAGTGTAACATGTGCTAAGTAGGCCTAATGGGACCAGGTCTCCATGAGACCTAAAGGAGAGATAAGGCCTAATTAAAGTAGGTCAGACCTAAAAAAGACTCAAAGCACATTTGATCCATGTCTATGAGATGTCCTAAGATTCATTTCATGGCTGACCTAAGAGGGTAAGATTGTTTGGCTGACTAAGAAGGATATGAACAAGAAACTTGTATAAATACTAGGCATTTTTAAGCCTATTGATGTGAAGAGTGTAAGCGAACAAGAAAGGATATTGCAAAGTAGGAGGTATTGTATACCATCAAAAGAGGATAGAGGATCAATGATGAAAATTTAATAGAGGTTTTGCATGTAAGGATCAAGTTCATATGACCTAATTAAGTCAAGAAGAGGACAAGTTGAGTGACGAAGGCTAGAGACCAGTTTGAGAGGGATAGAAGTGTGTGAAGGGCTAAATAAGGAGATAATCATATATTGTATGAAAAACACAATGTTCTTAAGGTGATCAAGTGTTCTAAATGGTTGAGTTGGTGTTAAGTCATCTAAGGGTTAGTGTTAGCTTATAAGTGGGTGCTTGCTAAAGCCTAGCTGAGTTGGTGCTTAGATAGTTGGGGTTGGTGTTCCATATGAAGTTGGTGCTTCACTAAAATTGGTTTTTGTCTTATAGGACTATATTCAATTTACATCATTAGAGGGTTTTCTTCTCTGTGAGGGTTTCTCATATATATATATATTGTGTTCTATGTTTCATGCTCTTGTGGATTGGTGATTATGCTTTATAAGATGTACATGCTTGTGTAAATGATCTATGATTGCTTAAGTAATATTATTTAAGAAAGTTTTTGAAGAATGATTCAGCCCCACTCTCAATAATTTTGTTTTCAACATTTGGTATCAGAGCTTGGTCATTTGAAGTAGGCCTAAAGGAAGATCCTAAAAGCAAGGATGGCTAGTTAGTAAGGTCAAAGTGGTTTCTCTACCAGTAAAGCTTTGTTTTTCAATGGATTTAACTATGCATTTTGAAATATTAGGATGAATATATACATGATGTCACAAGGACATGATATTTGGCAGTCAATTATGGATGGCTATATTGCTCTTATTCTACCAATAGATGCAACATGTAAGAAGGCTAGTGAAAACAACTCCAAGGCAATGAATGTCATTCTCTGTGCCTATCAGAGGTAGAGCTTGTAAAGGTAACACGTTGTGTATTAATGAAAGATATATGGGACAAATTGAAGACCATCTATGAAGGAGACACCAAGGTGAATATGGCCACGTTGTAGACCCATCAGAGACAGTTTGAAAGTCTGAATATGAAACAATTGCATCTTATCTATTGAAGGTTGATGAAGTTCTCAATGCCATTAGAGGATTGGGAGAAGAGGTGAAATAATCTACAATTGTTTAAAAATTCTTAAGATCACTAGCTCCTAAATTTAACTCTAAAGTGTCTACAGTAGAAGAGATGCAAGACCTGGACAAGATAGAGATGGATGGACTTCATGGAATTTTGACTACCTATGAGATGAGAACTAATGAAGGAAGACCTCCCAAGAAGGAAACAACCTTAAAAGTTGAGAATTCAAAAGACAAGAAGATAAAAGATGAATAATGATCAGATATTGATGATGATCAATTGATAATCATGTTTGCAAGAAAGTTGAGGTTTGTATCTAGTATGTACAAAGGCAAGTTGCCCTTCAAATGTTTCAATTGGGCAAAATTGGTTACTTTGCATCCAAGTGTCCTAACAAATATAACTTTGAGCATAATGAAGAACATGTTTAACATCATGAAGATAACGAGAAGACCAATAAGCTTGATAATAACAAGAACGAGTTCAGGAAGTATGAAAGCAAAAAAATGAACTTTCAAGAACAAGAGAAGCTTCTTTAATAAAGAAGATAACTCTTTTAATATAAGTGACTCAAGTGCATATAATGGTGATGATGTTAGTCATGAACCTGCACATGACAATAATGAAACCTTGTTTATGGCCATAAAATCAGACAATGAGAGTTGTTCAAGTGAGAAAGGCATTATGGTTGATGTAGATTCAAATGAAAAAGACGTTGAAGTAGATCCTGAGTCATAATTAGTAAGTGACCTAACAGAATTGAAGTTCCAAAGGAAAAATAATCACAAACTAAAAACATTAGTTAAGGACTATGAGGAGTAGATAGGCTTGTTTGAGGAAACATTGAGTAACGCTTCTAAAGAGTATGATGAGATCATCAATCAAGTTGAGGCATAGATGGAGGTAGTCAATGCAAAAGCTTAAAGGCTAAAGAGGAAGATTGCATTGTATATGAAGTTGAAATGGAATCCTTGGAAGCTGAGTTGAATCAAGCATCTAACAAGGTGAGGACCTTTGTGAATTTTGAAAAGAACATTAAGGATTTAGATGATATCTTGAGTAGTCAAAAGTATACAAGTGATAAGATGGGTCTTGGTTTCAAAGGAGACTAAAAGGAAGCACCTCAAGTCAAGGAGAAGATTGTTGAAGACAAGAAGATAAAAATGAAAAGACCTATCAAACAACCCAATGCTATAAGGCATTCCAATTCATTCAATGGTTACTATTTTATGTGTAATTAGTTTGGTCATAGTGGAAGAGAGTGTAGAAGACCCTCCAAGAATAAGTGTTCATGAGACTATGGAAGGAGTCACAACTCACATTAGTCAAGAGGTATGTATAAGGTGGTTTGATACAATTGTCATGATGTAGGACAAATTTCAATATTTTGTCCTAACAAAGTTAGAAAGTCATCAAGTCAAAACGGGAGGTTTGAAGTCCCTAAGATGCAAGAAAGAAGACAAATGAACATATGGAAATCAAAGATAGTGAAGATGAGTCATGATCAATATACAAGATCAAGTGGACTATTTGTTGTGATAGAGCATGATTCAGATGTGAAATCAAGTTAAGAATGCGTCTTGTCAACTCACATTGATGATCAAATGGTTGATGAAGAGATCAACCCTATAGTGCCAATCAAGCATAAAAGGATACTCAAGGACATTTAGTCTTGTGAGAGAATGGAGATATGAGAATCTCTTGAACTTCTGTTATTTTAGTGCCCTATGGGAAGTTATGACTCCATTAGGCTTCATCGAGACACTATTCAGGCAGCATAAGCATCCCAGCATAAGCATGATGGATGCTTGGTTTAAGGGGGAGATATTTAGGTTTATGACTGAGTTTGATATGTATTAAGAAGTGGTTTTGTAATTAGAATTCATCTGAAAGAGGTATGCTTGGAGTAAGGGGGAGTATGTTACCTTAATGCTTCATATTATGTATGTTGATCTCCTGTAGCAAGAAGGTATGTTTCCATATGGTAGTCTATTTAGGTGTGACTTCAAATGACAATTATGTAGGACCCTTTGTCATTAATGTCAAAGGGAGAGAAAAGTCTAAGAAAGGAGATTGACCAGACTAGGGGAGATGGGAATGATCATTCTAAAGAATGAATTACCATCAATGACAAAGGGGGAGTTTGTTGAGAAGTGTTATCATTGATGTCAAGGTTAAGATTGATGTCATTGATGTCAAGGTTAAGGTTGATATCATTGATGTCAAGGTGCAGATACATAGTGAATGGTCTGTGAGATATAAGCCATGTGGCATGAGAGAATTTGAAGGCAACCTAATTATTCCTCTAAGGTTCATGTCAATTTTCAGGTCAAGATCAGGGTAAGCATGCTTGAGTTCTAATCTTTGAGTATAAGGTGTCTTGAGATGTTTAGTAATAACAAGCATAATAATTTCATGAGCATGTGCTTGGTGAGCATAAAGAAGTATGTGTATAGATATGATATTGTCCAAAGAGCATGAAACATATTTGAATAAGGTGTACAAGCATCAGGGAGTGTTTCAAGGTCAGTTACCAAAGTTGACAAGTGTTTGAACCTTTCAAGAGACTTGAGAAGGCTTGTGCATAGGATTCCTATTATTGTGCACGAAAGAGCATGATGGCCTACTGATATGGATGCACATAGGCATAAGAGTATGTAGGAGGTTGTTTGAACATGCATATGAGGATTGGATCACTCATGAGTGTCTTAGAGTAAGCCTACAAGGGTAAGACCTACAGACCTAGCATGCAACTAGACTAGCTCTAGACTTTGCCTAACCTAATGAGGGGTCATGAGATGTTGTCAGAACCTATGAAGGATGAAAAATAATGTCAGAGCATGTGATTTAGGTAGAGAGTGCATGGAAAATGGCTAAAAGGTATGTTTTAAAGCTTAATATGACTTACAAGTCAAAAGCCTTGAGAGCAAAAAGAGAGGTGGTGGCTTAATGGGGTATTATGATCAGTTTCCAAGGTAAGAATGAACATATGAGCATTGTCAATGGTGGGATAGGTTGTCCCACATGTGTTGACCAAGTTTGAGGTCAAAGTTTGCAAGAAAAGGCAAGAAAAAGTGTTTTGAGGCCTCTTGTGTAGACAAAATGAAGAATTCTCAACTCGAGAACTTTCAAGTATTCATTGGCACATGTGAGCTATGGATGGCAACCTAAGCTATTCATGGTAGATGGGTAAAGGTCCTATCTCAAATTTCTAAGCATTGGTTTTTGGAATAAGGGGCTAAGCTTTATGAATGATCGTTAAGACTGTAAGGTGGTTTAAACCTCTCTAAAACCCTAACTTTGACCTGATGAGAAAGATCTTGATCAAATCAGCCCATAAATGTTTGGAATGGTTGTGTAAGTAATTGAAGGTTGTAGTCAACTCTCCCAATCACGTCCAAGTGTGATTAGTTTGTTAAGGAAGTGAGTGGACCCTAAAATAAAGACCTTATTTCTCAAAGATTTGTTGTAGTAGGCAGAGTTGACCGAGTCAAAGTTGCTAAATGGATGGAGGTTGAAGCTTGTGACTTGTATTAGTTATCCATGATGGTTTCTGAGTAGGTTATAGACCTCAAGAGTGCTAAACTGATCATGCAAGTTGACCTATTACTAAAATGCCTAATGGTGTAGACAATGAGAAAGCTAGAATGAAGTGAGAAGTTGATTAGGGAAGTGTTATCATGAACTAGGGATAAATCCAAGAGCTTAGATAAGTTGTTCAAGACCTATAATACATGTTCATGTTGGATATATGTTTTAGAGGTCGGTGGTGCTTCATGTAAATGTTGGCTTTAGGTTCTAAAAAACAAGAGAAAAAAACTCAATATGGGTATGGTTGAAAAACCTATTTGTTTATGCGCACATTGAATCAGAAGATTGTGAAGAACTCCTCTTTGGCTTGGAAGGAAGACCTACAAATAAGAAAGAACTAAAACAAACTTATTCATTAGACAAATAGTTTGGTGGATTGTCTAGCGATAGCTAGATCCCAAAAGTGGGAGTTTCCGTAGGGGCTGCCAATCCACATGTTTTAAATAATTAAGTTCACAAAATTGGAAAGAAGGTACTTGCATCAATAATCAGAAGGTACTGAAATTGAACACAAGAATGCTTGCTTAAAAGAATAGACTTGAAATGATTAAATTAGTGATAAAATAATTAATACTAGTGCTAAGGGGTTGGCATATGCTTTAAATTTTTTGAAAGAGGTTTATGGACAAATAGAAACACATAAAATTAGGTTTGGTTGAAGGTAGATGGGTGAGAATAGCTTGTTGGTTTTCACTACCATACTGACTCTTGATGATTAGGGTAATCATCGATGGTTGGGCAGACTGTTAATGATTGAGTCAACTATCAATGGTTACTATGTGAGTTTTGGGTTCTTAATTGTGAAATAATGAGATCTGAAAGATAGATTTTGAGAGATGGGCAAGGGATAGGTTGATTGCAAAATGGAAACAAAGTAAATGAAAATTCATAAACAAGTACTTGTCTTACTAGAAGTTGCATGGATGAGTGGTTGAAATAATTAACCTATTGGTGGGATTTGGCTTGAATCTAATAGAGTAATGGTAGTCGAGAAATTCGTTGAGAGGCGATGATGAGTTAGATCTCAATGTAATCACTGAATTACTAATGACGCTGATTGACCTGCAAAATAACACTCCTAAATCCCTAAGCTCTTGATAATTATTACAGATGGATTTGACCTACTAGACTCCTCTCTTCTTATAGGCACAAGCAAGAAGTGGAAGTTAAGGTGAAACTAGGCCATCTAAATATAATTTGTCCATTTAAAGGCTCCCAATAAGATTTAGACGAGTTACATTTAGAAAAGGTCAATGGATGATTGCATGCTTTTGGTTGAGGAGGTGTACCCTAACTGTCAATGATCAGGGTTTCCTAAGGGTGACTTTTGATGGTTACCTTGACCATCGACGCTCAAGTCCCTAAAATAAAAGGTCCTAAAGGTTAGGTTGTGTCAGTTTGTGAAACTGACTATGGGTGAACTTGGTTAGGCTAGGTTGGTATAGATTGGTCCTAAGAGGGTCCTAGGCAGGTCCAAGGGGATTTTTGACATTTGAAATCGTAGTGTGCATATTTTTTGTCTACATTTTGCTCCTTTTTGTTGTGCAGCTTGTGTGAATGAGTTGAAAAATAAAAACATAGTATGGCTCAAGGGTCTGGTTATCTCGAGAGTAGGAGGAGGTGTTCCCCCTCAAACTAGGAGTTGATGAGGTGAAACTAAAATTGGGTCAGGGTTTGATAAGTGGGTAGTTGATGATAAAAATGGGTGAATGATAAGTTGGGCACTAAAACATAAATAAGTGCATAAAGGGTGACAAAAATGCAATAGCCAAGATCATGCATAGACTAGGTTGATAATGTTGGTAAAAATAAGGGTCTATGCTAAGAAGGACAAGTGACAAGTGAACCGTATGACTGCCTGTAGGCATGGTGGTTGGGAACACTCATAAATGCAAGCCTCTTAAGTAATGTATGTTTGTTTGGTGGGTATCCAAGGTAGGGAGTGCTCTCAGAGAAAACATAAACTAGTCAAGTGTCGTGGATATCCAAGGTAGGAAGTGCTCTCAAACAGACATGAGCATGTCATATAAGTGTGTGGTGGGGCACATTCAAGAAGGGTCAACATGGTAATGTTGTCATAATAGTCCAAGGACTAGGCAAATAGTGATGTAAATTGTGCGCTAGATGGGCCAAAATAGACCAATGATGAGGTGACTAGGTGGTCAAGTTGGTTAGAGAAGGTAGTCTCCAAAGATGGATAAAACTTGGTTTAGCTTTGCTAAGAAGGGTAGTTCTAGGTGTAAGTGTAAAATTGGGATGTCTTGACCATCGATAGTCTCGATGATCAGGGCAAACCCTAAAAATCCACAAGGTAAAAAGTAAAAACCAAATTACTTTTACTCATTTATAACTTTTGTGCAGTTGACTTTGTGCTTTGGCAATTTTGACATGTGGTGTGGGTGCTTGCTAAGTTGGAGACTGCTCATTGACTGGAGGCGTGTGGATGTGATCTTCATGGGTTTGATATGTGGGAGCATGTGGGCACAGTTGAGTGACTATACGTGGGCTTTGACCATGACAGAGATCGAGGAATGAGGTAGGTAGTGTCTTGAATTTGGTAGATAGAATGTGATTTGATGTAATTGCATTAGGTTGGGAGGTCAGGGTTTTTGTTAGGAATGCTTAGTTTGGGTTGAAATGTCCTAAGTAGGGTTTTGGGAAATTTTTTGAGTAAAAGTAGGAATTAGTGGGGTGGGTAGGTAAATTAGGTTTGGTTGGTGGGTAGGCTAACTACTTGAGTAGTTTAGAATGTTGTTTAGGTGGTTTTATGTTAGAAGTGGTTTTGGGTGTTCTAGCCCTGAAACACCCACAGTGAGTATTGATGGTCAAGTTTGAACATCGACGGTCAAGACACTATGAACTAGGGGTGTTTGACCATCAACAGTCACCATGACTGCCGACGGTTGGGTAGGGTGGGGGAAGTTGTTTTAGTGTGTTTTAAGAAGGTACTTGCTGATAGGGTAAGTCATGCATGTTAGAAGGGAAATTAGTGGGCATGGGGTAGATGGATAAGGGAAATAAAGGGATAAGTGAGGTAGGTAAAAGCTAGGGTAGATGAGAATAGCTTAGGTAACTAAGCCAAGTGTCTGATATGATGCAGGCTAGGGAGCAGATTTAGATGCATGACCATGTGTCATGCATCTTTCTCGAGATATAGGGGGATGACTCTAGATGACTAGGCCCACATGGATGAGGTGGGCCTTGAAAAGATGAGGCATTACTAGCATGTGCTCCAAGATGCATCCATGGTCAGCACTAATCGAGAGATGGGATCCTACTACGAACACCTTCCTACTTCTGATTGGGGAGATGACCATTCTCCCTGAGGATGTACACAGGATTACCAAACTCCCACTACGTGGTGAAATGATTTATCATATCGAGCATGAGGAGTGAGAGGATTTCATTGAGTACTTGTATGGAGATGAGAGTGATCAGTTCTAATGGCATGCTAGGGGATTCTGATACACGATGTTGTATCAGAGAGCTCTTGCTGAGAGGAGGCTTATGACCATGTTCATGATTGTGGTGATATGTTTTGGGCTTCCATATTTGAGTAATGAGAGGTTTCCCTATTTGCTATTGGGGGTATTGGTAGAGCTCCTACTAGGTCAGACAATATTTGGTTGGGTTCCTATTTTGCTTATGCAAATCTACATAGAGTTGTGGGGGTTTAGGCACCATAAAAGATATGGCATTAGTGTCGGCTTAGTTCTACATTATTGGGCCTATGAGCATATTCAAGTGTTGAGACCAGTAGGATTGTCGTGGGTAGGCTACATATAAATAGAGTTCCCTGTTGGCTTCATGTGATGGAGGGATGATTTGGTTGCATCAGGGGCAGGGGTGGTGCCCATGATGTAGAGTGGTTCAAGGGTGCACTAGGTGCAGTAGTGGTCAAAGATATCTCCTGGAAGCTGTATGTACAATTTTTGATCTGGCCAGGGTACAAGGGGGCATGCCCTTTCCCTTCAGAGCTATAGATGGATAGAAGGCAAGTGAGAGGTGGTGGAGTTGATCCTATTTGATAGGGTGCATTGGCAGTTTAGTTTGGAATAAGGTATCCCAAGCCCATTTCTTAGGTATAGGAGAGAGGATTTAGAGGTTTGATTACTAGTGCCACAGCCTGCTCCTATAGTTCTAGATGGTGGGTATGAGGAGCTTCATGTTAGGGCTCTGATAGATGATGTTGGGTCAGTAGATGGATACATGGCTTGGTATCAACCCATATACATAGTTGTAAACATTGGTGTGAATGATTGAGTTACAAGGCCGATGGCTTTGGATCCAGCTGGCCATGATGGATAGATAGGGGCAATGTTAGTTGTAACCTAGACATAGGTACAAGTAATACACTAATAGGTGGCCATACTATAGGGTCAGATTATTGTGTTATAGGGTCAGGTGGTGACTATCACAATATAGCAAGATCAGCAATAGGTATCCCTTGGGGCATTCATCTAAGAGAGAGATACTCTTAGATAGAGGGTTACAGCAGGAGGGGTACTAACATAGATAGTAGGAGGTAGACCACCTGATACAGTTCTGAGGGGATGGTACTTAGCCACCGTTAAGGAGTTGAGATATTATGAGGTGATGGTGCTAGCATAGTTACCACATGCGATGAGATATGGGGAGTACAGGGCTAATTTGGTTGGTGGGCCATCTATAACTACTATAGAATAGTGGGCCTTCATAGTGGGCTAGGTATGGATACCACGGGGGCCACCACCAGATGAGAGTACTGGTGTAGGTGCAGGTGTGGGCGTAGGTGGGGTCAGTAGCTGTGGTGCCTCGAGGGCTTGATTTAAACATGTTTTGATATGTTGGTAGAGATAGGTGTAGATTATTTTGATATCGGCTTGTGTGTTGATGCAGTGAGATGTACATGTTTTGAGAGAGAGTTTATATATTATCATAGGTATTATTTATGATGACACAATATATGTGATGATGATGTATGGTTTATGATGTATGTTTATGGTTCATGGTTAACATGGATATTTATGTTCATGTTTATGGTTGATGGTTTATAGTTTCATGCATATGCTTCATGAGATGTTGACTCAGTAGCTTAGGCATGTGATGTTTAAAGGATGGTTATGATTCATTGGTTTTGTTCATGGATATGATAGGATGTGTTATGGATGGATATGTGACATATGATAATGTGATTGTAATGACTTTGTTTATGGTTATGTTGATGTTATAAGATGAATTGTTGTGATGTGATGGTTAATAGATAGATAGGTAGATGATATATGGTAGGGTTGATGATGTTTTGATCTTTGATTTTATTTATGCTCATGATGATGAATGGTTCAATTAGGGTTGTTTATGATATTATATATTTTCAAATAATGTTTTGATGGTAGATGGATAGGATGTTGTTTATGATATGATGTGATATGATGCAATTTCATGGTGTTGTGATCATAGATGGATATATGACATGTTGCATGGATATAGTTCACAATGTTGTGTTTGTTATTTGATTTTTGTCGTCTATGATCATAGAGATAAAAGGTGAACATGGGTAAGGATATAATGAGAATACATAAAGTAAGGAGATAACAAACTAAAAGTAAGGAAAGTGATAAGAATCGTGAGACATACGTCTACATGAACCAATAAAAAGATAAGAAAAGAAACATGATGCCTTTTCATGGGTAAGGACAAAAATGAAACCTGATGTTGGATTGGCTTTAGTGAAAATAAGCCTTTCAAATGTTTCGTAGTAGTATGTTGAGGTTGATAAATGAGTATCTTGATCACATTGTGTCACATAAGCTCATAGTCCCGTGCATATGATATATGGAGGGCAGATGGGTGAAACTAGAACCTTTGTGTGAAACTAACATGCATCTTCTATAGGCTTCCAAGAGGATGGTATAAGCAAGTTTGTGCTCATATATAAAGTGAAGACTGATCGATGCGGGAAGTTTACTGAGGAAAGCTGATTATGGATTTCTAAGATTATTGCTTTTATGAGAGCCGATTGCAATGTTTCTCATTGCTGTTGCTTTTGCTTATGGATCTTTTGCTACTTTTGATTATGCTTTAGGGTTGGGGAAGTTGATCAATGCAGGAAGGTTCCAAGAAATTGCTAGCTTGGACAAGTGCTTTACTCAGCCATCCTTCAAGGGAGTGGTCTAAGTTTATGTGCTTAGTTTAAATGCTTTTGGTAGTTGTCCTTCGAGGGAGCAATCCACTTTATGATTTTACAATTTCAAATAAGTTTTCAATAATTATCTTTTAATGGAGCAATCTGTAAATGCTGAGAATGACCCATGACTTATTTTTGACTTTGATATTGCGTTTGCTTTTGATTTTGCTTAGCATAGACTTGCTTATACATGCTCAAGGAGTTACCTTTATGAATACAAGAGTAAGATCACAAGAAGGTTGCATAAGTGAAAAGAAGATTAGGTGACAATGACCATGGAAACCGATCTCGAAGAGAGATTGGAAGTACCATGAGAATCATGCCATGGGTAGAGCCATGTACCCATAGTTCAAGACTAGGCTATGACTGTGATGGATAATCACATGATTTAGCTGCAGTCAGTTGCCCCTAATAAGAGGGAAATGAATGTGGTTGTAGGGGATGAGCTTAAGTTAACCAAATGGTGATTGTGAGCCCTTGTTAACAATATAAAGGACATAGATGTGAAGCATTAAGAGGCTCAGGTTCTGATTTGCCTTCAAGAGAGGACAAATGATAAGCTCTTGATCCATACTTATGGGTTATGATGTAGGGTCCAAGCTAATTGAAGGCAAATTTTCCCCTTTTACTTTTCTCCATATTAGTTACAATTGATTTTCCTTGAGAACAAGATCTCCAATATTAGATTTTCAAACTTTCAGTTGTTTGTCATAAACATGCTTGATTCGTTCTTAATAGACACAAGGATGGGAAAGAGTGGCCAAATGATGCTTGTCAAGTAGCTCAAGTTGAGCTAAATTTTCTTGATGATAATCATCTTTCGGAAGAAGGTCATGTAAAGAGATGCGAAGAGAAGGTATTTGGACTTCGAGAGGTAATACAACCTCAACTAAAAACATGAGAGAAAAAGGTGTAGCACCTGTGCGGTTCAGATGCTAGTGCGATATACCCATAAGGTGAAAGGGATGTGCAAGTGCCAATCCCAACCTGAGGCACTGACCATTTCTGTAAGCATGTTGTTAATGGTTTTGTTAGAGGCTTCTACTTGTCCATTTACTTGTGGGTGATAAGGTGATGAAAAGCTTAATTTAATTCCAAATACGTCATAGAGACCTTGAACTTGTTTATTTTTAAAGGATTTACCATTGTCGATGATGATCTTATGGGGAATAGCAAAGCGGTAAATGATGTGATGGGTGATAAAATTGAATATTTTTTCAGCTTTTGTCAAGACAAAAGGAATATCCTCTACCCATTTAGCGAAATATTTGATCGCGGTGATGATAGAATGATGTCATTGTGAAGAGTGGGGGTTAATTTCACCAATAAGGTCTAGACCCCATTATGAAAGAGGCCAAAATTTGATGGAAACTTGAAGGCTATGGCTGGGTGTATGGTGCAGATTAGCGTGTTGTTGACACTTGACACACTTTTTCACATAATCACAACCCTGGTTAATGGTAGGTCAGTAATAGCCCATGTGAAGGATGCACTTAGCCACAATGAGTCCATTAAAGTGGCCTCCACATATACCACCATACATCTCCTTGATAGCATGAGAAGCTTCTGGAGCACAGAGGCAACATTATAGGAGACCATCAAAGCCAAACTTGTAAAGAATTCCTACCATAATGGTATAACAGGAGGTGCTCTAGATAAACCCTCGATGGCATTCTTAGAGAGGCCAAAGGGAATAATGCCAAGGTTAAGGTAGTCAAAGGTTTGTTGATACCAAAGGTCGGGCTAGATCCCTTCCACATTGAAGATGGTTGGAGTGTCTGACTTGACGTAGGAAGGTTTGGTGAGGCGATGGATAATTACTGATAGCCTAGAGTTTGAGGGTGTTGATGAGATTTGAGAGGCAAGAGAAGCCATGGTGTCGACAAGCTCGTTGGTAGATCATGGGGTGGTTTGAATATGGTAGCATTCAAATGATGCTAAGAGTTCTATAACTAACTGTCTATACAACTACAAAATATCATTCTTACACTGGTAGATGCTGTTGACTTGATTGACCACAAGTTGGGAGTCACCAAAGATGTTGATTATTCTAACTCCTAAGGTTAAGGTAGTTTGAAGACCTATTACTAGGGATTCTTATTCAACTACATTGTTGGTACAATCAAAGTTGAGTTTAAAAGATAAAGGAAGTGGTTCACTGATAAGGGGGATAAGGATGATATCGGCTCCCCCACCACGTTGACATTTGGAACCATCAAAAAACATGGTTACGCAATTGGAGAAATCCGTTTGGGATAGACTTGCGATAAACTTGTCTGGAAATTCAAGAGGAAGAGGTTGGTTGTTTCTTAGGGGTGCATCAGCCAATTTATCAATAATGACTTACACCTTAATTGACTTTTGCTAGAGGAACTCAAGGTCAAACTCAGCTAAAAGCATTATCTTCTTAACCATACACTGGTTTTGGTATGGCTTGGAGTGCATGTATTTGAGTGGGTCAGTATTGGTTATCACAAAACTTTTATGGTTAAGAAGGTAATGGAAAATTTTGGTGGCCATGAAGACTAGGGCCAAGTAATGCTTTTTGGTATGACTATATCGAGTTTCATAGTCTACAAAGGTGTGGTGTATGTAACAAGTGGCTTTCTCTTTATGTTGTTGATCCAGGTGGGCAAGCATTGCCCCTAGGGAATGGTTAGTGGTAGAGATAGAAAGGTAGAAAGGTTGGTCATCCTTAGGGGGTGTGAGGACAGGTGGAGATAGAAGGTACTCTTTTAGTGCATCAAAGTCCTTTTGACAATCAATATTCCACTTGAAAGAGATATCCTTTTCAAGAGGTGATAGAAGGGTTGACACCGGTCAGAGGGTTGAGAGATGAAGCGATGAATGGATTGGAGCTTCCCCCACAGACTGCAGAGTTACTTAAGATTGGTTGGAGGTAGCATCTAGAGGATGGCTTTAATTTTGGCTAGATCCACTTCGATTTCCATAAGCAAAATGATGAAGCCAAGGAGTTTTCCCAACAAGACCCCAAAAATACATTTCTTGGGATTGAGGTAGACATGGTAATGAATAAGTCTCTCAAAGATAATTTTGAGAGTGGATCAGTGGTCCTTGCGATACTTAAACTTTCCAAGGAGGTCATCCACATAGTCCTCGACAATTATATGGATAAGGTCATGGAAGTTGTAGGTCATATCACATTGGTAGGTTGCCCCAGCATTCTTAAGATTGAAGGGCATGACTCTATAAAATAAATTCCCCAATGGGGTGATAAAGGCAGTTTTGTGTTGATCTTCAGGGGTAATCACAATTTGATTATAACTTGAGAATCCATCCATGAGACACATCTCGTGACATGTTGTAAGATCAACAAGTTGGTCAATGCTAGGTAGAGGAAAGCCATCCTTTGGATAGGTGAGGTTAAGATCATGAAAGTCCACACAGATATGTAGTCCCCCTATGGCCTTAGTGATAAGCATGATGTTTAAAACCCACTGAAGATAATCAATGGGTTAAATGAAGTTGACAGAGAGGAGGTATTGATGCTCTTCTTTGATAAGAAGGGCTATGCGAGGATACATTTGTCAAAGTTTCTATCTGACAGGCTTGGCTTCATGATTGGTTACAACATTGTGGGTGGCAATGGCTAGGTCAATACCATGCATGTCAGCATATGAATAGGCGAATGTAACACTGTGGTCTTGGAGGAAGGTATAAAAGTCCTGAAGTTCCTTAGTGGTGAGAGATTGGCCAAGTTTGAAAACATGAGAGCTATCCAAAATGCCTATGTCAATATCCATAGTGGATTCATTCAACATGGTTGAGGTTTCTGGAGGTAAGGATTTATGGATGGAGGAATCAGGTGCACCAAGGTAGGTGAGAATAAAATCATCATCTTGGCACTGAACAGTGTTTACGGTAGGAGAGTCTTCTCCCATAAGTTTAGGATTGGTCAAAGGGATGGCTAAGGGTGCCCCTTATTTTTGATAAGTTAGGGGTTTGAGGTTGATCATGTTGATGAAAAAAATTTAAGTGGGATGATGTCCTCATCTTCATACTCAAGTGTAGGGGACGTTGGTGACGAAGGGGTTTCTTCTTCAACAATGGTAGTAGAAGGTTGTGTGGCTTTCTTCATAGTGGGTAGAATGAAGCCAAGGCTGTGATTTTCATGAGGCTTTTGGGTCTCAATTGAGATCAATATGTGTGGGCCATGCTCATATTGTCCTAAGCCAAACCCTTTCCAGGCACAGTTGTGAAGGTATATTTTGGAAAAGTCCAGTTTGCCCAAATAAGAGAAGGTGGAGGTGAGTGGTTGAGGTGAAGAGGGTGTAGTGGTAGCATTAAGTGGCTTGTCAAGTCCCCCATAGATAAATTTGGTTTGACAGTTGGGAGGTCCCAAAGGAATAATGGCTACAATGTTGGTATCATATCCTGGTTGATGGTTGAGTTTCTCGTATTCCTGAGGAGTTTGGAAGGCATCAAGGGTGAGGAGATAGTATTCTCTAAGGATAAGGCATTGGAATGTATGTTTTTAGGGATCAGTGGTGGGTATTTGGCCCATAGGAATAGATGAACTGGTAGATGCCTCTAAGGAAGGGGAAGTAATGGCTTCCTTTCCCGTGGTTAAGGGCTTGGTGGTGGATGCTTGGGGTGCTTTTATCGAGGGTAGGAAGATGTCATTAGGTCAGTAGGTCATGTTGCATGATGCAAAAGGGCTTGAGTCAACTTGTATGATGACAACCTGACCATCATGTTCAAACTTGACATAATGGAGGGTAGAAGGTACACAACCCATAGAGTGGATCCAAGGTCTCCCTAGCAGAACATTGTACTAAAATTCACGTTTGACCACATAGAAAAGTTTAGGGAGTATGCGAGGTCTTAGACAAATGTGGAGGAAAATAATTCCCAAGGAAGTGTTCATAGTGTCATCAAAGGATCTAAGGATGATAGAAGTTTCAGACATGATATTGTCTGACAATTTAGTTGGTCATAGGCATGGGAAGAGAAGATATTGATACTAGATCCCCCATAGATCATAACCCATTTGATGTGGGTTTGGTTGATATGGGTAGTAATAAAGAGAGGAAGATTTAGGTCCTCAGGGTGGATAACAGGTATTTTGAGTCTTGGAAGGTAACAAGGGTGGAGAGTTGGAGAGCACCTACAAAGGCCTCTATAGGTTGGGAGTCTCTTGGTCTAACCTCAATGGCCTGCATAGCCTCTATCATGGCCTAGTGATGGTGAGGTGAGGTGAGGTGGAAATGAGCTCGTAGAGGCTCATCTTAGTTGGGGTCTGGTGGAGTTGCTTAAGAACGACCCTCCTAATGGATTTAGAAGGATTGTCCTTAGAGGTGCCTAAGATGGTCACTTTGGGCTTAGCTAAAGATGAAGAGATTGGGATCTAGTTTGGTTTAGGATGAGAAGATGGGTATGTCCATAGAACAGACACCTTGGTCTTCCCTTTATCCTTTTGTTGTGATTATGTGACTACATAAATGGTGTGGATAAGAGGGAAAGATGTGATAGGAGGTTGTGTAGGTTCCCTGCCACTCTAAGGTGAGAGTGAGGGGTTACACATGCTTTGGGAAATGACTGTTGGGTGTGTTGGTAGAGGGGTTGATGGAAGTTCATCTAATAAAAGATCAGCTTCATCATAGATATAATGGATAATGGCCTAAATAGCTTTCCAATTCTCTGTGTCATGTCTAGGTGTCATGTGGTAGGAACAGACTTGATGGTCATTGTACCAGGTTGGTTTTGAACCAAGAAGATTGAAAGATCTGATAGGAGGTAAGGTGAGGCAAGAAGTTTGGAGTAGCCTGTGAAAAATGGTTGAGTAAGACTTAGCCAAAGGTGGGAAGGGTCTAGAGTTTATGGTTTTAGTTGGTAAGCTGGGTGTTTTGGTGATAATGGATTTGGTGAGATGGGGTTTAGGTAAGGTGATGTTTCTAGTTAATGATTTTAGTTTGGGCATGCTGATGGTTGGAGTGTTTGAGGTTGATAGTTTGGCCTTTGGTAATTCAGGAACAACTAGCCTATTAGACAGTAAGTAGGCTGGTGTAACCAATAATGGTGGGTAACATATGTTAAAAGGATCCTATTTCTCAAGCAAAGTTGAGGGATAACGTCCTAAGATGGAAGGTAAGGTGGAAGGAGGTAGAGTCCTAGCCATATGGCCTTTCAATGGTTTCACCTCTTTAGTTGGATTGGGTCGAGGCTTAGGTATAGGTTTAGTGTGGTTAATTCCACTTTCAGAGACGGGAGAACCAAACTCCATGTAGGGAAGGTTCCAAAATTTGTGAAGGGTTTGGTTATTTGATTGCTTAAGATATGATTGCCTTGGTTGGTTGAGAGGGTGAGGGGTTGGCCAAAAAACTGATTAGTTTAAGAGGGGGTGGAGAAATGATATATTGGTTAGTCAAAGGTGTGCCAGAAGGTTGGGCTTTGTTGATGTAAGGGAGCTCTAACTATTTCCAGAAAGTGGTTTGATCCATATCTGGTTTTAAGGCAAATTATAATTTTTGAACTAATGTGGAGAAAGGTTTTTGTACCGGTTTTGATCCCTGGGTAGTGGATGCAAAATATAGACTTGTAAGATAGGGAGGATGGGTGGTAGTTTGGTCTGTTTCCTCAAGTGAGGGATGTAAAGTTGAAATAGGCAGTTTCTACATGAGAGGTGTTGTTGATGAAGTTTCTCCTTTAGGGATAATGTCCATAGGAGTAATGGTTTGTTCGGTAGTTAGGGGAGATGGTGAATTAGTAACTATTATTTACTCAGATATGCTAGTTGAGATGGTATTTGATGATTTCAAAGCCTCTATGAGTGAAGCTAGGGAGATAGGAACCTCCTCGATTTGGGTCTCTAAAGGAGGGGAAGGTGACTCTGCCACCTCGGTAGATGAGATGGGGGAGGAGTAGGTAGATTGGATGCTCGAGTCTTCATGGATGAGTGTATAAGGGACCAAATTGACCGTGTGGGCATCATGGGAGCATTTTGTGTGTGTGTCCTCACTCTTGACAAGAGCAAGGTTGGGAAAAGGTTTCCTGAAAATGCCAAGAGCTTGGTTATCCAATAGGAGTTACCCCTTATCAATAAGGCTCTAAACAACATTCTTAAAGGTATTACATTGACTAACATTGTGTCCAATTACCTAATGAAAAGCACAAAGGTCATTCTAATTGTACCAAGTAGGTGTATGACGAGAAGAATCAAACTACTTAGGAGGTTTGATGGGGGAAGTTGTATGAGTTTAGCTTTTAGTAGTTTCTCTAGAACCGAGGCATAAGATTCTCCAAGTGGAGTGAATTGTTTCTAGCTATTTTGGTTTGGATTTTTTATGTTTTGGTTGGGTGGAGGGGCGGTTTTAAGGACAACTGCATTCACAATTCCCTTGCTCTTAGTTCTGGTATTGGTTTGGTTGCTTGGTTTGGATGAAGAGATTTGTTGGTCTTGAAGGTAGAGTTCTTGTTTCGTAACATCAATTTACCCTCATATATGGCTTGATTCTCTAGTTTATGTGCCATGGTAAAAGCTTCATCAAAAGTTATGAAGGTTTAGACACATAGTGTAGAAGATATATGTTTGGTTCAAGCTTGAGTAAAAAGCTCTATAGGTTCAGGTTGAGGCAAGAAAAATGAAAGATAATTAATCAATCTCTCCAATGGGTGACAAAATTGACAATGGACTCATCATCGAATTGCCTGATAGAATAAAGGTCAGTGATAAAGACCTTGGAAATGTTAATGGAGAAGTGATTTAAGAAGACTTGAGCTAGTTGGGTAAAAAAAAGATTGAATGCTTGGTGATTGCACTATACTAGTCAAGTGTCAAACTGGATAAAGACATGGGGAATGTATGAAGGAGAAGGGCATCATCGTAAGCAATCATATAACATACATGTCTAAAATCCCTTAGGTGTTGTTAGGGGTCTTCCTTGCTCCAAAATTTGGTAATTTTCTGAAGCTCCCATTGAGGAGGGTAAAGTCTGATAGGAACAAAGGAATTAATAGGTTCATTACAAATCTAATCATAGGACATGATGTTATGATACCCTGAAATGGATGACTCAAGGTTAGTCATCTTGTCCATGAGCATCTTCATTAGGTCAGTTTGAGGTGATGCACCAAAAGGGTTGTAAGGTGGATATTATGGTTGGGGTTGGGTAACATATTGGTAATTGTTTGGTGGTTGAGGGGTTGTCACATTTTGGAATGTGGATGTTAGAGGTTGGCTAGATGAAATGTAAGGGTAAGTAGGTGTTGGTAGTTGAGTAGAGGGTACATACCCTTGTGGGTTAGGGATGTATCCTAGGTTTGGTGCAATGGGTACCTGTTGAGGGATTCTTGTAGGTTGGGGATGAACAACAACTAGGTTGGTGACAAGGGGAGAAGTAGTAATCTTCATGCTAATGGGTGGTGAATTAGAGGGTATGGATACCATCAAGTTTGGTAGGGGGTATTGATTAATGGGTTAAGGTTGATAGGGGGAAGGTTGGTAGTACTGATGGTAGGTGATCCAATTGTGCACAGAGTATGCTAGGTTAGTGGTTGGGTTGTTCCTAAGGTTGAGTCATTAGTAGGGGCAAAAAGTGTAAGGGTAACAATTGGTTTTTAGCTATAGCATCAAAAGGGTTAGTGGATGAAGATGCCTGGGTATTCAAAGGTTGGGTAGTGACCATGGAAATAGAAACATCCCCCATAAGGCGAGATGGCATACCATAAGGAGGATCCAGAGATGGAGTTGAAATTAGTGCATGGTGAGGGGAGGTGTTAAGGTAATGTTGAAGGGCAACTGGATTATTGTCCAAAAAGTGGTAAAGTCCATGTCTCCCTAAGAAAATACCTGAGGAAAAGTAGGGCTTCCCGATGGATGAGGTGAGTCTTCCACTTTGGAGACAGAGTCCATAGATGGGAAAGTAGAAGAGGTTAGTTGGTCTAGTGATAGGTTCTGCTCTGCTAGGACTCTCCGTTGTTGCGAGTGGGAACCATGCAAGAAAGGGGGAGAGAATACAAGAATAAACTCACCACTCAAACAAGAATAAGACAAGAAAATGATCAAGGCAATCAAGACACACATTATAAATTACATTAAGCTTTGAGGTTAGTTTTAATATTGCTTTTGGCTTATGCCTTAGTTTATGAGAATGTGTGATAGAAGTTGACTTATAGATTAAGTACTATAAAATTAGTCTATGGTTGGTTTCAGGTTGTTTAGGTGATCAAAATAATTTGTATTGGAATCAATATGTGGCTTAGTATTGGGGCCTACCCCCTCACTTCACAAACTACAACGATAAGGGTGTCGGGTGCTTAGTTAATGTATATTGATACCTAATATTTATACTTAAGTAGAGAGCTGAGTTGGTTCTCCCCTTGGTAATGACCTCCAATTAAGATTGTCAGGAAAGGGTAAGGTGACCGATAGGTGATGAAATCCTAGTTGAGTCTTGTCTCAAATCATTTTGATGTTTAATTGATGAAAGTGGTTCGGCTAGTATGTGCAACAAAAGTGGTGCTACGATAAGATTATTGCACTTTAATTCAAAGTGAACTAATGTTAAAGGCAAGCAATGTTTAAAGTTGATTTTAAACCCAAAAGAAAATTTAGTTTCAATTATGAGTATAGATAGAGATAAGAGCATACAAATGCAAAGAAAAAATGCGAGTAGAGACCCTAGGTCCCATCGGGCTTGCCATAATGCTTTATGTAAATTTTTGCTTTAGGTTCTAAAAAAAGAGAAAAGAAACTCGATACAAGTTTGGTTGAAATAATTATTTGTTTGTGCGCACGTTGAATTAGAACATTGTGAAGAGCTCATCTTTGGCTTGGGAGGAAGACCTGCAAATAAGATAGCACTAAAGCAAACTTGTTCGTTAGACAGATAGTTGGATAGATTGCCTAGCGATAGCTAGATCCCAGATGTGTGTGCTTCCTTAGGGGTTGTCAATACACATGTTTTAAACAATTAAGTTCACAAAACTAGAAACAAGGTACTTGCATCAATAATCAAAAGATACTGAAATTGAATACAAGAACGCTTGCTTAAGAGAATAGACTAGAAATGATTAAATTAGTGATAAACTAATTAATACTAGTGCTAAAGGGTTGGGATATGTTTCAAAAAAATTGAAAGAGGTTTGTCGAAAAGTAGAAACATAGAAAACCAAGTTTGGTTGAGGTTAGATGGGTGAAAATAGCTTGTTGGTTTTCACTACCACAATGACCATTGATGGATAGGGTAATCATTGGCAGTTAAGGTGCCCGTCGATGGTCAAGCTGATGGTTGATGGTTGGGCAGACTGTCGGTAGTTGAGTCAACCTGTGAGTTCTAGGTTATTAATTTCTAAATAAGAGGATCCAAAAGATGGATTTTGGGAGATGGGAAAGGGATGGGTTGATTGCAAAATGGAAACAAAGTAAATGAATATTCACAACTAAGTACATGTCTTACCAAAAGTTGATTGGATGAGTGGTTGAAGTATTTAACCTATTGGTTGGATCTGGCTTGAATCTGATAGAGTAACATTACTCGAGAACTTGGTTGAGAGGTAATGACGAGTCAGCTCTCAAAGTAATGGTTGAATTGTTGATGATGTTGATTGACCTGCAAAAGAAAACTCTTGAATCCCTAAGCTCCAGATAATTATTGTAGATGGATTTGACGTCCCAAACTCCCCTCCTCTTTTAAGCACAAGTAAGAGGAGGAAGTCAAGGTGCAACTAGGCCATCTAAATATAATTTATCCATGTAAAGGCTCGCAACAAAATTTAGACAAGTTATATTTAGAAAAAGTTAGTGAATGATTGTATGCTTTTGGTTGAGGAGGTGTTACCTTGCCATAGATGGTTACCCTGACTGTCAATGGTTAGATCCCCAAAGGAAAAGGCCCTAAAGGCTAGGTTGAGTTGGTTTGTGAAACTAACTGCGGGTGAACTTGGTTAGGCTAGATTGGTGTATATTGGTCCTAAGAGGGTCCTAGGTGGGTTCAAGGGGATTTTCAACATTTAGAATCATAGTGTGTATATTTTTGGTGTTTACAGGTGGATATGATGAAAATGTGACTCATAAGTTGACTTATCTAGTACAAATGTGACAATGAAAGTGTAAGGTCATGAAATTGATATACAGGACTGATATTGTCACTTGACCATGGTATATTTATATTTGAGAGTTACCTAATGACATCATAGGATCATACACATGTATCAAGAGTCTCTAGAAGTGTCGACACAGGTGTTGAAGGTAATTATCACCATGATTGTGTTTCAAGGCAAATTGACAGTTTTGGGTAGGCAGGTTGCAACGATGAGTTTGAGACTCTATGACATAAGTTGATGAACCTAATGCACATGATGTTGTTGTTTGGTACTTGAATGAACTATTCATGCTTTTAAAAATCTTGGAAGTCAGTGTAAGAGGTTCAAACATTGAAACCAAAATGTCTTATCTGACTGAGTAAGGTCTATGAGAAAGTAGGTCAACAAATTGGTCTGCAAGATCAAGACTTGTAATTAGTAATTACAATATTTTTGATGGAGGTTGCTCTGAGGATGTTATAATATCATGTTAATTCATTGGAAGACCTTTAATTTGTTTCTTTCAGTGTCATAAGTTCAAGTCTTCATGACTGTGTTTTGAGACTAGTTGGCAGTTCTAAGTGAGTTACTTGTAGAGAAGGGTTTGAGTATTTTTACCGTGAGTTATGACGTATAATGCATATGGTGATGACTCTAAGGTAATGTAGCTTATTTATGT
Source organism: Torreya grandis (assembly GCA_037957365.1). Classification (NCBI taxonomy): domain Eukaryota; kingdom Viridiplantae; phylum Streptophyta; class Pinopsida; order Cupressales; family Taxaceae; genus Torreya; species Torreya grandis. Next base: position 1,115,127 of record JARHVA010004841.1, on the reverse strand, counting down.
GTATTTTTTTTCCATGTTTGTTTTTAAAATTTGTATGTGTACTTTAATTGTTCAAAATAGACGTTTTTGGTTTGCACAGACCTAATATGAATAATATTAATGATGTGCTCCAAGTAGTGGTTTGAGCTAAAAAGTGTTATAGAGCATAGATAATGTTATAAGGGATCTTTTGGCATGGAATATGAGGTGTTTCTATTGTGTAAAGTGTTTGAATGTTATCTAAGAATATCAAAGAGTAATGTGTGCTAAGTAGGCCTAACGGGACTAGGTCTCCATGAGACCTAAAGCAGAGATAAGGCCTAATTGAAGTAGGTTAGACCTAAAGGGATGCAAATCACATTTGATACATGTACATAAGATTTACTAAGATTCATTTCATTTTTGAACTAAGAGGGTAAGAGTGTTTGGTTGACTAAGAAGGATATGAACAAGAAACTTGTATAAATACTAGGCATTTTTAGACCTATTGGTGTGAAGAGGGTAAGTGAACAAGAAAGGATATTTTAGAGTAGAAGGAGGTCTTGTAGACCATAAAAAGAGTACAGAGGATCAATGATGAACATTTAACATAGGTTTTGTTTGTAAGGATCAAGTCAAGAAGAGGACAAGTTGAGCGAAGAAGGCTAGAGGCCAATTTGTGAGGGATAGAAGTATGTGAAGAGTTGAAGGAGACCATCATCTGTTATATGTGAAACAAAATATTCTAAAAGTGATCAAGTGTTTTAGCTGGTTGGGTTGGTATTGATTCATCTAGAGGGTTGGTGCCTCCTTACAAGTGGGTGCTTGCTAAAGCCTAGCTAAGTTGGTGTTTACCTAGTTGGGGTTAGTGCTTCATATGAAATTGGTGCTTCACTAAAATTGGTGTTTGTCTTATAGGACTGTAGTCCATTTGAATCATCAGTGGGTTTTGTTCCCCTTGAGAGTTTCCCACATATATATTGTGTTATGTGTTTCATGCTCTTGTGGATTGGTGCCTATGCTTGTTAAGATGTACATGCTTGTCTAAATGATCTATGATTGCTCAAGTAAGATTGTTTAAGAATTTTTTTGAAAACTGATTCACCCCCCCCTCTTAGTCATTTTGATTTTAACAAATGACTAATCTGACTAGTCCAAGTGACTTATTCACAGTTTGGGAAGAATAGAGAATATTTGCTCTATGTGTAATAGTGTATAGATGTGTATTAGATAAGTGTCATGTCCCCTATAAAATTAGACACACACACATATATATATATATATATACATATACATATATATATATATATACATACACATATATATACATAGACATATATATATACATATACATATACATATACATATACATACATATATATATATATATATATCTATATATGTATATATATATATATATATATATATATATATATATATACATATATACATATACATATATATATGTATATATAAATATACATATATATATATACATATATAGATATATACATACATATACATATATATATACATATATGTGTATATACATATATACATATACATATATATATATATACATATATACATATACATATATATATATATATATACATATATGTATATGTATATATATACATATATATATATATACGTATATATACATACACACACACACACACACACACACATATATATATATATCTATACACACATATACATATATATATATATATATATATATATATATATATATATATGTATATGTGTGTGTGTGTATATATATGTATACATATATATATGTGTGTGTATATATATGTATATGTATATAATATATATATATATATATATATATATATAAATATATATATATAATACATATATATAGATTTATATATGTATAATATATATATAGATTTATATATACATATACATATATATATACACACACACACACATATATATATATATATACATATACATATATATATATACATATACATATATATAAACATATATATATATATATGAGGCGAATTGGGTAATTGCTCATGCCCTCGATACACTAGGTAAATGGGTCGATCTTAACTTCCAAGGATAAAATTGATTTTAAAAAGTATCTATTGTAGGGTAGGGTTGGTAATGCCTAGATCAAGTTAGTATCGACTATAAATATTAACCAAACCCAATGTTACTGACCCATGTACATGTGTGAATTGAGGATCTAAAGATGTTTTTATAGGATAGTAAGCAGGTTTGACATAGACAGTGAGGTTCCTGCAAGTGTATAACAATATAATATAAAGTTTATAATCAGAAGGTAACATGAAAGTTTGAGATAATGGCAAATTGGGATTATATTTGTGAACTCAAATCATGCGTGGTAACTATATGTCAAACTTGTCATTATTAGGGACTTAATACAAGTTTTTAATATCAATAATATAATCTTTTTATATTATTTGTATTTTAATAGTTAATGTTTTGTATATAAATACATTTATACATTATTGTAAAATAAAAATAATCATTTAAATGTAATAATTGAATAATCAAAGAAGAAAATATTTAAACTAGAAAATTATTTATACAATAATATATAATTGTACAATGTTGAGGGCGTAATGTAAGGTCCCTTTCAAATTACAAAACAAATGAAATATAGTGGAGGGTTACATGCTAAATAACATTGTCATCATCTTCTATCATGGTCACATCAAGATGTCTCTCCTCATAGGTGTAATCATTGCCATAATTAAGTTCTTGATCATTATCACCCTCCTCAATATTAGATCCCTCAATAATGACATATGGTCTTTTAACCTACAAATGAATAATGACAAAATTATATAAGTGTTTAATGTTATGATTTACATAAATCATATCTAATTAAATAGTAAATGTCTTACTGACACAGTCTTTTAAATGTGGTTGTTGACCATTTTTTCTCACAAGCCAAAATGGGTCAAACCCCTATAGTCAAAATCTTGTATAGGGGCTTTTTATAATGTTATAGGATATGTTGTAGCTCATTTGGTGTCATTATTTATGCCATTGTGGTTTAGTCATAGTCTATCTTGGTCCTTGTGTCTTTTGGTGTCTAACAGACCATTTTAGAGTCATTTTATACAAGTGGTATGTCTTCATAGTGATCAATGCAGTAAAGGCATGGATCAGGTTGCTAATAGATGAGTAGATGGAGAGTGTTTTAGAGACCCTATGGGATGCTAAGAGTGCTTGGAATGATTTAGGAAGCTCCTAGTTATCATTTGGTTTATTATATTCATCTTGACATTTTGGGTCTAGTGGTAGAAAGTACAAGTGGACAGTTTGTTGAAGCTAGATCTCGCACGTGTGGACAAGTCAAGAGGAATTGGTCATATGGGTTTGTTCACTTTTATACCAAGCTAATATGCATAAAATATTAGGTTGTCTACCCAAACACATCAAAAATTACAAAGGTCCAAAGTTAGCTCCTCAATCACTTTCTGCTTGTTTTTCCACACAGTGATTTTTAGGAAGGTTCCAGCAGAACCAAGTGAGCATCTTCACGAAGCTATATCTCACACATGCGACAGTTATAAAGGAAGGTGACCACATGGTTTTGTTTACCTTGGTCCCAAGTTGATATGTAACAAGCCCGAGGTCCTCCATCGAAGCACAAATAGAGTTATTTATGTGCAAGGATGGGCTTCTAGGCATTTTTGCTAAGTTCCCCATACTTAGTCATTTGAGCTTAGTTGTCACCAAGATGTCATGAAAGATCAAGTGGAATAACCAACTTGTGCATTTTATATCTTGCTTAGGAAACCTTTCACGACTAGTGGATCAAATGGGTTTGTCCTTTTTAACTTTAAGAACATCTTCTAACAATTTGATGCCTCCATGATTTCTACGCTTCAAGATCCAAGCATCCAAAGTTGGTAAAAAACTATAAGACATTCACGCAAACATCAATTTTAAGACCCAATAAATAGTCATTGGTTTTTAAACTAAAGTAGATCCAATAGTCCTCACTCAATCATACACAGATGACCCAATGAAGCATGATGAAGTCAAATTGTCAAAGGCTTCTCCGAGTGAGCGTGCAAGTGACAAGTGTCACATTCACAAAGCTTATCAGAAAGAGACCTAATGAGCATAAGCTGGTCAAAGTTAATGATCAAGCTTGTCATAAGATCTAATGGCTCATGTTGAATCATGCAAAGGAGATCCAATGACACGAGATGAGTCATACAGTTAGATAGTTGAAGAGATTGACACATGGCATAAGCATGTAAACTGGTAGACTAACAGGATGCTAAAGATCAATACAGGATTACCAAGTGGCACCAGTGGGGATAAGTTGATAATTCAAAGGAAGATTCGAGGTCTTGTGCTTTTTTTTATTTGGAAGATCCAATGGAGCGAATGAGAGTCAATGTCTCAACAAGCCAAATTGGATTTAGATAGCCAATTAGAGCGAAGGTGAGCCCAAGGTTTTCGATGGAGGTTGAGAAGCTATTTTTGACCATGGACAACAAGGTTTTGTACGGTCTTCTCGACATCATTAATGCTAATTAAAATGCCACATAACAGTCAATATGATGCAGTCAAGCTTAGAGAACATAAAGGGACCACCCATGTGGCTAAATATGGACTTTTGTCCTGTAAGTTCACATCATAAAGGGATCCTTCTCTGACTGTGTTCACCATTTCTAGCAGAAGAAGCTAATATTTCAAAGGGTGCCATGAAGGCAAAAAAGTGAACCTCAACCATTAATCTAATGGAGAAACTACTTGAAAGTGACCTTTATCTACATTGTGCATGCCATGAAAACTAGTCAGGAGTAGTTGGCAACAAGGCATGATTCTAAATGATGGATTTGAGTGTTGTAACTACATTGTTACTTAGACCCATCTAGAAACAACTTGATCCTATCATTACAACCATCAGGGAGTGTTAAGGGGAGAACGTTGTAATTGTGCAACCACTTAAGGTGATCTAGATCAATCAAATGGTTTGAATGAGCATATTTGCAGAGGTAGTTGTAACTGCTTTTCTAATGGTTTTGAACTGTTTGATTCCCCTTTTGAGCACTAAGGCCCCCTTTCTCTTATGACCTTTATTATATAAATATAGCCTTTTTTAACTATTGTAAATAAGATCCACTCCATGTATAGCGAAGCCCTGCTAGAATGACATCATATTTTGTCTTTGAACATTAATGCAAATCTAATTTTTAGTTCTTGAGTAATTGTCTAAATGTGCAAGTGATGTATGGTGATGCAAAGTGATTGTTCTCTATCCTTTCTTCCCTTATCCTTTCAAATTTAGGCAAGAGTTTATGTTCTAATATGTTATATGAAGTGTTGTCAAGTGTATAAGCCTATCTTTTAAGTGTACATTGAGCCTTAGTGCCTGCAACTGGCCTATGGTTCACTTACCTTGGATAGATATTATACATCTCACCTCCATATTGAAGTACTCATGTTAGGATCCATAGGACTTCGAAGTTAATTTTGGTGCCTTGTTTCTTAGTGAAAGAAAGTATGATGGTCATATGGAATACATCTTGGTGTATCACCCCCTTAGATTAGGTTTATTTCATGCAACTTCTAACTCTTTTCCCATAAGCAAACATTAGCATAGCTGAAATCACTTCAAGATACATTAAGGGAGCTAACCCTTAAAATCTAGAGGCTCACTTCCACTATAGGGACACCCACATACCTGGAAGTGTTCCAATGTTGCCCAAATTTGGAAGAGAATTAAACACCCTCTTTTAGGATGAGAGATTTGGTGACAACAATGACCACTTGTTAAAGGCATGTATGTGTTATCCCATGGCTTTTAATGTCCTATAGAATTCTTCTATTACCCTCATGTCATAGCACACTTCCTATGAAAAATAGTTATATATGAAATTTGGCTATATTAAGAATGTATATAAAATAAATTATATAAACATAAAAAATACCATAAAATAACTTATTGATATTTTAGCTTCATCATCTTCATTTAGTTTCTCCAAGTGATGAGTCACTGTCATCCCTTTTTGTATTCTTGTTTTGTAACCCTTTACGTGGTTACTCTTTGTCCCTGTATTAATTGTAATATTTGTAAAATATTTAATTAATAAAACTAAATAAAATACATCTCATTAATTTGGTTAACTAACGTGGAACCATTTTATTGTCCTCTACTATCCATTTATCACAAACTTATTTTAAGCCTCTCTATTTACTCCAAGAGTTCAAAGATTTCTCCTCTTTGCTTCAGTGTTTACCAAGAATTGAACCTATAAATTATAGATATAAAATTTTATTGAAAGACTATAAAATTTATTAATAAATGTTTTTAGCATTCCACTCGGCTAGCCCATTTTGTCCAAAGTTTAGTTTCAAATGTGGTTCGCGGTCTAATATCCATATGGTCAAATTTTCTACATGTGGGCCACAAGCAATAGGCAACTTGATGTATCATCAATATTTTGGCATGAATGGAGAGTATATTAGTTCATATGTAGAATGTCCCAATTGTGCGATAAAAGTGGTATCACAAGTTGTATTGCACTTCTTATCAAACTAGATATGGTGGCAATATTACCAATCAATATGAGCAGTAATAGTTAAATCCTCATGCTTTCGTCACTTTGAGAGATAGTTCTTTTCTAGAAGATAGGAACGATTTTGCCTTTTTCTCATGTTGGACACAATGTGCATGTGTCCTTCATTCTTATATTTTAGAATTGGTTCTTCAATGTCTCACATTGATTGGTATGATGCCTATTGATCTAATAATATTTATAGTATGGTACTGTGTTTTTTGTGGGTATAAGTATACTCTGTGATCTGTGTCTAGTAGAAGGTAAAGAAATCATTATATACTCAAGTAACATAGATAACATGGTATCTAGAGTATTTTGTTGTGTTGTGATTTGTAAAATTTGTTGTGTAGCCTTTTGAGGAGACTCCACGTTGTTCACATGATGAATTTGCATTTAACCCTTGTAAGATTGACTCAATGTTTTTAGCCAAGAGGGATGTATGGAGTAATAATCATTTACATGCTCATCTGCTATTTTTGTTTTGACTTTGTCTAGATTCAGTTCTATACTTCTAAAAGTGGATTTATTTAATATATGTAAGGACCCATAGGTTCGATTAGGTTATGCACCAGGTGATCAAGTGGATCAAATTTTAAGTTTCACATTTTTTCATCTATCATATCATGTATCATCATCATTGTCATATTAATCTGAAACATTGCCATCTTTTTACTCAGTATTGACTAATAAAGGAAGTTTAAATGTTGGGGGCTCTTGTAATTTTATGGGTTCTTTTAGTAATGATTCTTTCTCTTTATGCATATATGTGTACTTCAGAGTTTAGTGCCTTATTTGCATCTACATACAAAGGATCCATTATACTTGACTCACCTATTTCATGCATATGTATATGCTCAAGAGGGATGGATTGTTTAGGTGGTACCATTTTAGGGATGCCTTCAATTTTGGGATGTATTATTTTACAAAATTTGAAATGTTCATCATCAGCAAGTATAGATAATGAGGTCCCATCATGTATGAATTTTACACATCAATGAAGTGTAAATGGAACAACTTCCATTAAATGTATCTAAGGTCTACCCAAAAGTATATTATAATTTAAGTATTGAGACATGCTTTGAAAAGTAGTCGAAATCATTTTTGGTCCTAAGGTCACATCTAATGTGATTTGACCAAGTGGAGGGATATTTGAATTGTCAAACCCTTTTATATGCATAATTGTGTGTTTAAGAAGCTTTGTGTTAATACCCATGGTGGTTAGGAATTGTATGCTACAAATATTTAGGCCGAATCCGTTATTAACAAGCACCATTTTGACACATTTGTTTTGCATGGTCATTTGTATGAACAAAGGTAAATTTTGGTCAATAACATATTTGGATGGTAAATTTTTTGGATCAAAGGTGATGAGCTTGTTATTGTTTTTGAGATCTTTCATACTATCCGTAAAATAAGAAGGCTCAATATCACTTGGAACTTGTGTCTCATGCAACGCCTCATATAGGATATCCTTATAAACATTAGATTGTTTTAGGAGCTCAAGGATTGAAATTTTTGTATATGTATTGCTTAATTGGTCAATAATGTCACATCCCTTAGATTTTATTACAAGCTTAGGTTTATGAGGCATATTGTATATTAATATGTGGGGAAATAGGTTAAGCAATCCTACCTTTTTGAGTAGTAACATCATTGATTGTGGAATCCAATATAAGGTGTGGGAACAAATTGGTGCAAGATGGTAGTCATTACTCGAATAAGACTTAGGTAGAACAAATGGTTGAGAACATTCACGTTAGCATCTGAAGACTGACTCTATAACATTATAAAAGGAATTTTGAATAGAGGTCAACTTTTGTTTCCATTTTAAAACCCTCTCATTATTGCGCAAGTTTGCTTAATAGATTTAATAAGGCAACTAATGTAGCAAACCATAAAAACTATATGGTATTAAATCATGAAATAATTCAAAGAGATATTCATGGCAAACATTATTACAAAATTATAGCAATCTGTGATCAACAATGGAAAAAATCAAAAAACCCCAATGGAAAAAATTAAAAAACCCCAATTTTCCTATGGTTTTATGTTAAAATATTTTGTTAACCAAATGTTTAACCCTAAAATGAAGGTCTATATAGGTTAGGGTTACCTAGACCTTATTAAAGGGGTATATAGAAATGACAATGCACAAGGATGATAATCAGATCTACAATAGGCCAATCAGGTGTTAAACTCATATATAAACATACATTTAATTTTCTATGTTGAGTATAGGCTAAGTATAGAAAGTAAAACTAAGCTATGTGTAGAAATGACAAATAAGTAATATACTTAGTTGGTTCTAATGCTAACATAGTGTTGGATTTGGAATAGGCAGAAAGCAAACTGGAAGGAGATTTTGGAATAGTTGTCAAATTTTGGATCTGACGCTTTTGGAGCTCTAAACACTAACTTCAGCCTAGGATGGTTGGGTTAACACTACTGTCTGGTTCAAGTTTCATGTACGAAATACCTGTTGGAAAAAGATACAACCACCTAAATTCTTCTGGGTTTATATTCACCTTCGCTCCAGTGCATTCAAATCTAGGTCATGGATTATCACTCCTTATGAATTTACAAAACCCTAGTTCTTCATATTCATGATGACCTTGGAGAAAAATGGGTTAGTGGACACACAGTGTTGAGTTGATTCCAAAGACCCCTCTGTTAGTGAGTGTTGCCTACATAGCCAATATTTTGAAGAAGGCCTCAGAATGAAGTGGTTCTCCCCTATGTGTTGGCTTGTATGTGAATCATGCAATATGTGTAAAGTAAGTACAACAGTGACCTAACTCGTAACTTGGAAATTCAAGATCTTGATACTTCAGACCTATGAAAATATGAGAAAATAAGGAAGCTTTGCTCAATTGAATGCTCTTTGGTATGAATACTAGGTATTTTTCCCGTGTAGCTAGGTGTTCCCCAGGGGAGGAATGAATGAGATTTGATTTTGTATTTATATTAATCTATTTGGAGAAGTAACTCACTTTAAAGTACTTAGGCTAACCATTAGGATATGCTTCATTTGAAAATTGGATGACTTTAGGGCACTAGATCTAACAACCCCAGTGGGATTGATTTGGAATAACGTAATTTTAAAAAAAAATTAATTAACATATTCTTTCAATAAACTTTACCATGAGAAACTAATTAGTGATCCAAATATAACACTCTAAGTATGTTAAATTTAAAATAAGCATATAACATATATTTGTCACTAATCACTATCATTAGATGAAACAACATAACTAAATATAGAAAGTAAACTTGTCCCTGACCTGAATAAGAGATCTCAACTTTTGTTCCTACTTGACTGCATTCTCAAAGACATGGTCGATGGTCCATGAACATCCACCTCTCCACCAATATGGGGTTTTAATCCCATGATGAACTTCCTAATTTTGAACCTCTCATCTTCCTGGTACTAAGGTACATGCTTCAAAAGTTTAGTAAACCGCTCCCAATATTAATTCACCGATAAATCTTCTTATTTTAGATTCTAAAAATCTATAAGCTTTTGGTTAAAGTATAACTGTGGAAACCATTGTAATCTGAAAAATGTCACAAACTTCTCCCATGTAGTGGTGGTCGAGTTGAGATTCGTTTCCAACTTTTTGTTGGCCCACCATGTAGCTGCTTCTACAACCAATTGATAAGCTCCCCAAACTGCTTTAGTGACCTTAGAGTAGTTTCTAATCTCAGCATACTTCTCCATCTCAATCAACCATGATTCAGCTCCATCAACGAAAACAATTTCATCAAACTTAGGTGGATTCACGTTTTTTATATCTCTAGCCAATTCTGCAAATACTTGTGCCCTTGCATCATGAATGTTTTTTTGCTTAACAAGATGCTCTTCTGGTACATATTGGTGTACTTCCCCTTCATATCCATGAACTTCCTACTCCAGGGCTGAAATTTGGTCCCTGGTTTTGTTCATGGTTGCAAGAATTTGATCTAACTTTGTTGCTTGCTCAGTGGCAAATTGATTAAGATCAAATGGAGGGTTATTGTCATTGACATTTAAAAGACCCTCACCAGATACTTTATATTTCACCATTCTCCTTTATGGTAAATAGAAGGATACAAAAGTGTCAGTGGACTCATTAGGTCCTAGAGTTTGAGCTGCAACTCTGATACCACATGTAACATCCCCACTAGGATTGATTTAGAATAATGTGATTTTTTTGAAATTTAATCAACGTATTCTTTCATTATATTTCCCCATGAGAATCTAATTAATGATCCAGATATAACACTCTAAGTATGTTAATTATAAAATAAGCATGTAACATTTATCTGTCACTGATCACTATCATCAAATCAAACAACATAACTAAATATAGAAAGTAATTACAAATATCTATCCATGGTTGGTAAAATAATACAACCACTGATGTAAATGCACAGATAAGTAAATAATTACAGTACATAAAGAATAATGTTTCAGTAATAATAAATACAATACATCAAGAATAATTATAGTACATCAGGAGGAATTTTCCATTCTCTAAGGATTTTAAACAATCTTATTGATTTTGTCCGCTATAGGGTTTTCCCTCTATTTTTATTTATTTTTTTGTTTCCTTTTGTGATTTTTGGTTAAAAGTACAAAAAAAACCCAAAAACACATTATCAAATGAGGTAGCTTGCCCTCTCAAACGTAGAGGCAAATAATTTGTCCCATGGTGATTTCTATAATGTTGTAATATTGTGATGTTGTTTGTTGGGTAAGTTAATTTAAAATTGTGATCAATTGCGACATAAACTTTTACTAACAAAACATTACATCTTCCATTTTTTGAGAAATTTATTTTCCTTATCGAGGTTTCCTCTTGATCCATTATATGCAAGCTTTTGTGGATGGTATGGGTACATGAGATTGATAAAAACACAATGGATCAAATACTCAAAAGAAGTCAATTATTGGGTGATTCATTCCTTCATTTAATGTTGGAATGTTCCTAGCAACTCTTCATCTTAATTGTTGTTCTTCTAAATGAGTATGTGTGTTTAAGGAAGCGTGTATAAGAAAGTGGCAATTTAGTGTATATGTTTGATAATCGTTGTATTGTAAAGTATGTACATGAAGGCCTCATTAAGGAAGTACCCTTGTAATTGAGGAAAATATACCGGCAAGAGAGGGAACGCCTCACTCTTTTGGAGTTTTCTCAATTTGAATTTCTCAAAGGTAACTTGTGTCTCTTTGTAATTTTGTTTTATTGTGTTCTTTTCACTAGTTTGTTTACTATGCTTGTATGGTTCAACTTTCCTTTACAATCCAACATTTTCCAATTCAATTCAAAGCACCGTTAATCTTTGTTTGGGAGTATAATTTATACAAACAAGTATAGCGATCAAGTTGTTAGTATTTAAGTATCAAATTTACCTTGATGATTTAGTTATGGAATATCCATGTAAATTGCAGATCAGATTGAGCATTGGGTATTGTTATTTTTAATGTGTGGTTTTTTGGTGTGACTATTTTGCAGTGTATTCCCTCTCCCAAAGAAACAAGTGATAGTGGAAAAGATGTCATGATTCCTTAGAAACAAGGTGAGTTCAATGTTACTATTATTGTTGGTAAGAAGGATGGTACATGGCTTTTGGATGTGTTTTGATGGTCTTTACCAAATTTTTTTGATGGTTGTCAATAAGCCACATAAGGGATGTGAAAAGGCAGGCTCACAGTTTCACAAAGCTAATAAGATTCGACAAATACACCTCCCACTACAAGAGGTTAAGAGAGTCATAAGTAAAGTATAGAGCAAGATATGTTCAATATAGAGTTGAATGTAGTTTCCTTGTTGGGGACAAGGTATGGTTGTACATGAGAAAAAAGGACTCCAACGTAAAACTAAGAATGCTTTTAAATTGTATATGCCTCCATTTATGAATAAGTATTTTGTTATTAATATTAAAAATTTATGTTTCTTTAAGCCTACCATGCCAAATGAAGAAGAATGTCTTTTGATAGCTTCCATTAAGAATCTTACTCCTAAAGGCCAAGAGGAGTTGTGTTGGGGATACGAAACGCCGGAAGCACACAATTGATTACCAAATACCAAGCAACTTAATATGCGGAAATACCCAGAATCAACAAGTAACTAGAATCCAGAAATAACACAAGATATGAGAGACAATACACAACTTGTATTAATACTCATACAGAAAAGAATACAATAAAGAAGATGCCACTTCTTCTCCACCACCTCTTAAGAGGCTTCCCACACCTCAAGTGAATAGTAATTCTCTCCTCAAAGCTCTCTCTCTTAGGTCCCAACACCCAACTCAAACACTGAGTTGGTGTTCACCTTATACCTGTGCTCCACGCACACCATAAGTGCTCCACGCACTCCACAAGTACACAAACGTACTTCAAGTAGATCTCCCCTGAACCTGAAACAACCTGCACCTCAATAGACCTTACTTATGGAAGGATCTTCCTTGCCTTTCTCTTTGCTCTGAGCACACACCTGTACTCCAAGTAGATCTCTCCTGATACTACTCCCTGCTGTGTTGTTATCTTATCTGATCTTCCACCTATAGATCAAGTTGGTTCTGCACACCTGTGAGCCTTGACCTTGCACACACACACACCTGCATATCAATGATCTTACTTACCATGTAGATCTTCTATCGTAGCCATGCTCACCTGATGACCAAGATCATACACTCCTGAAGAACCCTGCTGATTCTCCAAACCAGTACCCACCTTGGTACTGTGGCACTAGGAGGAACACACCATTGCTCACCTCACACATAAAAGGAGCTTATAATAATGCTCTCTTACTCTCTAGCACAAGTTTACAATACGACCATGAGTCTATTATATATATCTCATCCAAACAATAATTAGACACCTAGTACAATAATTAGATCTACAGCTCTCAGTCTATAATTAGCCCTAAGCATGCAAACACTTGGTTTGTCAACTAACTGCCCATAATATACTCGCAGTCGAACCACACAGGCGACCGACGTCGGTCCCTGTCTGCCTGGGGACTGTCGACGCCGGACGATCTCTGACCGACGTCGGTTGCTATCCTGCCTTATCCTGCTGACGTCGGTTGGCCTGACCGACGTCGGTGTCTGTGACACTCAAGCAACTCCTCCAATGGCCTTCTCCATGTATGCATCAGTGAAGCTTTTAGCTCCACAACCTAACAAGTTGGACAAAGATGATGTTTTGGAAATGAAGGGAAGAACATTAAGAAGGGAAGTGTAGGGTGTGAGGCACTGGAAACCCTCAAACAGGTTAGTTGCATGAGGCACTACCAAGGGATCAAGAGGTCTCCTTGGCCAAGGTAGATGATTTTCCAAAGCATAAATTAGGGTTCATGAAGTGGATCTAGGTTGAGAATAACAACCAAGTTGGGATGTGACTTGAGGTGAGTATAACTCATGCACATAACATTGTCTTGGGTTGAGAACCTGCATTGATGTAATGGATGTGGGATCTAGATGTTTGGCTTTTGGGTTAATGTTGGGGGTGAGGCATAGTTTGGGTGTCCTCAAAACAACACTCCTAGATGTGGAGGGCTTAGTAGGGGATGAACCCAGTGCCACACAGGTGCACTAGAGAATCTAGCCCCCTGATAGATAGTATCAGAGTTGTGAAGCGATTCGATGGGATTATCTACTTGTGTAAGGTGATGGCATGTGACATCACTAGGATCATGTAACTGAGAAGACCAAACAATGTAATTATGTGACAGAGTGATAATGGCGAGTCAATAAGAAGGGTGATAAAACCTACCCAATGTGAGGGGTTGGTTGCGTGAAGACTTTGATGCAAGTGTGCAACGATTGTCAAGTGAGTGTTGAACCAATGGAAACACTTGCACCTATAAAGTAAGTCCAAACAAGATGAATTGAGGTTTTGTGGAGGGAACAGGTTGATGTTGAAAACACAACTTAAAGATGCAAGGAGTGGAGAGGTGCATGTGGTAAGGATTGCGTTTGAGCATAGAGGTGAGCAATCAAGTAGATATAAGCAAGACTAAATTTGGGGTATGAGGTATGGATTCAGAGACAAATAATAGAGCTCAAGGGCATTCTCAATGCGAGCTCAAAAACTTGGTAGGCGTAGCGATGCAGTAAGTAGTGCAATGACTTCCCAAGAATTGTAGATTGAATTTGTGTCATGGGGTGATGGTGACTGAAGAAGGTCAAAAGTAGTGAGAGGCTTTTGTGAGCCTTGCACAATGTTATGTCCTCATGTGTGATGACAATGATCCCATACGAGGCTTCAAGAGAAGATGCATTGGCATTGTGTGTGTCATCGATTTGAAGTGGGAGAGTTGTGAGGGTTTGTGATGTAGAGGCACCCTATAGGGATGTCATCATGATGATATTTTTGGATTTGGTCAGGGTAGGATGTGTTCTAGAGTTGTTTTTGGTCCTTAAGAGTCTTTATTAGGTGTCTAGGATGTTTAAAATTCAAACTTCATAGTTTTAAGCCAAAAGCACTTATTCAAAATTTGAAATTCTTGGAAGCCCTTTTGATGATGTTGAGATATAGTATTATGTAATTAGGAGTCTTATTTAAAGGTGAAGGGTTTCTAAT
This sequence comes from Torreya grandis, assembly GCA_037957365.1. Taxonomy (NCBI): domain Eukaryota; kingdom Viridiplantae; phylum Streptophyta; class Pinopsida; order Cupressales; family Taxaceae; genus Torreya; species Torreya grandis. The sequence goes on along the minus strand of JARHVA010004841.1, from coordinate 1,100,007 downwards.
GTCTTGACCCTCCTATGACATGGCTTTGCATATTAGTTAAGTTGCAACTAAGGGTTTGTCCAAGACTCCCACGTGGAGAATGAAACAAGATTCAGTTATGAGGTGGTAGGGAGATATAAAGTTTGTGAATTTTGGTTTTCCTTTCAGTTTTGAAAGTGTATTCAAAGAAGGGGGACTTCAGTCCTAAGAACAATGAATAAAGATATCCAAATTTTGATAAGAAAATTGGTAACCTTGTTCTCTATGTTTTGCATAAGATGTTAATAGTATTTTCAATTGCCCAATGAAGGAATGTGTGGTAGTGCTTTGTTTTGGAGTTTGATGTGGATTGGGAAGTACATTTCTTGATTATTTAACATGTTTATGTGTTGAGTTTGTTTCATTTTCCATCAGTCTGCATAGCAAGAATGGTACCCTTATTAAGATAGTCCACATGCTACAGTCAAGAACAAAGTTTTGTTTAAAGGTGAAACAAAGACATTTATAGTCATGATCATTGGTTCTTAAAGGAGTATTGGATTGAGCTAAGACATATAAAACCTTTGAAAAAGTTGAAAACCCTTATAGGGAAGTTTCAATCCTTCAGATGGCACCCAGAGACCCCATAGACTGAGTATGTGCATACAAAGATCAAAATCAATGAGGAAATGTTGAATAGAGGTTTCAAGAAAGAAATCAAGTGTATGGAAAGGGTGAGTTAGGTTTAAATGGTCACTCACAAAGATTAATATAAGTTTGAAAACCTTGTTTGGGTCAAATATCTTCAAGAGAGCATATACAGAGTCTATTAAATGATAACTATGTGAATAGAGAACAAAAACCAGAGTTAATAGTGGAACTGAGGTCTTACAATGTGGATAAACATAATGGAAATGGTGTGGGAAAACATAGTAGAGTCTAGAAAACTCTCACAAGTATTTTGAATTTGTGGAAAGTCACAAAACCACAAATTCTTGGTTCGCAAGTGACTGCAGGTTATGGTTGTGCACACATGGAAGGCAAAATGAAGTTAAAATGTTGAATAGAGGATTGGGAGTGAAGAAGTAAAGGTTATAAAAGGTTTATGTAAGTTCACTAAACCTAAAAAAAGCCTCACAGACCTTGGAAAGCTTAAGTGGACCATTTGAAAGTAATCTGCATGCTCTTGAGCTCCTATTGAGACTGTGAACCTTGAACTAGGGTTTGAGTACCAAAATCCATTCCTAGAACATTCTAACCGTGGAAAATGTCTAGAAATTTTTAATTTGATAGATTTATGTGTTTGAAAGGATTTTATAGTATTTGGCTCAGTTCCCTATGGGGAAGTATGGTTGTTAGCACTTGTTGAGTGACTAGGACCAAATAGGCCTAATTAGGCCTAACAGCTAGCTAAAAGGGACTGGAAAGAGGCTTTCCAAGGAGATTTTTATCTTGAAATTTCACTGAAAGCTCAAGCTAAAAAGAGGGTATCTAAAATAGTTTATGGTTTACCAATTGGCCTCCGTATAGATCTGTACAAAGTGAAATTCTCTAAAAAGGGCTACAAGGCCTATCTATAACAAGGGGAGAAGTTGTCTTCGATGTCATTTGAAGCTTGGAGTGACTTTTGAGTTAGAAAGAGACAGTGATAGGAATCTCAATAGAATGAAGAAGACCTCAGGATCATTCAAATAAGATAGTGAATATTTAGAGTGAAGATAACTCAAAACCTTTGTCAAAAGTTTGTTTAGAAATAAGGAACAAGAGAGAGAATGTTGATCCATCCTCTGCATTATTTGGTATTAGAGCAGCTTGGAAGGTCAGAGGACAGGTTGAGGATACTAATGAAGATAAGATGGTAGCAAGAAGACCAAGACAACCTACTACAAATTAAATAATGCATCAAACTATGACAAATATGGTCATAGAGATGAGAAACATGCAGGCAAGGATGGAAGCCATGGAGATAGCCCAAAGAAGGGTTACTGGTGAAGATGGGAGTGATAGAAAAGAAGAAGCTCTTAGAGTAGAAGAAGAAGAAGAAATAGAGGACAAAATGGAAGAAAGTTTGATCAAGACCATGATGAAAATGGGCTCAAAACCTAAGTTGGATGTGCCAATGTATGAAGGCAATCTCAATGTGGATGAATTAGATTATAGCCATGGATAAATACTTTGAGTATGAAGAGGGGAATGACACCAAAAAAGTCAAGTTTGTAGTGACAAGATTGAAAGCACATGCTTCTTTGTGGTGGAATGGAATTCAAGAAGAGAGAAGAAAAAGAGGTAAGGCAAAGATCCAGTCATGGGATAAGATGGTGGTGAAGATGAAGGGCAAGTTCATGTCTGAGGACTACCACACTCACTTGTTCAGGAGATTGCAAAATCTCAGACAAAAGGAACATTCAGTGAAAGAGTATACAAAATAATTCCATAGGCTAACGATTAGAACATGTCAGTTGGAAGAGGATGATGAAAAGGTAGTAAGGTATCTAAATGGCCTTAAGTTCTCTATTCAAGATGAGATCAGTATTATGAATTTGAAAATAGTAGAAGAGGCTTATCAAGCAACCTTGAGAGTTGAGGAAAAGTTGACAAGAAGGCACACAACATACAAAAGGAAGAGGCAAACAAATGAGAGGAAGAGGAGAGTATGAAAGCAAGAATACATACCATACCTATGAGGAAGGTGAAATCAGTTCACAAAGGCAAGAGACAACCAAGAGGTGGTTTTAGGGGGCAGAACGCCATACTACAAAGATGGATATGCATATAGAGGAAGAGGGACTAGTGGATTCATAGGCAAGTGCTTCAAATTCAACAAGTTTGCAAGGCATAGATATTGGGAGTGTCCAGCCGAGTAGCAAGAAAGAACTAATAGAAGTGAGAGCAGAAAGTAGATGGTGCAGCCTACAAAAGAACAAAGTGTTGGATCTACTCCACACATAGAAGAACTTGAATAAGGAGAGTCACTCTTGATGAGGACATTGCTCTAGCAATCCAAAGAGAAAGAACCTACTCAATGGAAGACACTCTTCAGAATAACATCTAAGTACCATGGTAAAAGTTGTTTGATGATCATCGATTTAGGGAGCACATATAATTTAGTCTATAATGAAATGGTAAGTAAGCTTCGCCTCAAAATATTACCACACCCTACACCTTACAAAGTTTCTTAGCTTCAAAAGGGTCATCATGTGCTTGTCAATGAACAATGTTTGGTGGATTTTCAGATTGGCACTTATAAAGATCAGGTCATGTGTGATATCATCCCAATGGATGTTTGTCATGTACTTCTAGGAAGGCCTTGGCAGTTTGACAGGTCAACTAGTCATGATGGGGTGAAGAACACTTACTCATTTGAACACAAGGGAAATAAGCACACATTGTTTCCTTTGAAGAAGGATGATCACCAACTCTAATGTATTGATTTCATGTCACAAAGAGTTTGTGCAACAGGATGAAGATACATAGATAAATGAACAACATAAGGTGATTGTGGCAGCTAAAGGTGAGGTGGATGTACCTTTGTCAAATAAAATGTTTTCAATTGAGTATGTAAATAAGTTGTTTACAAGTTTATGTTAGCATTTGACAATGATTTCAAGTTGTGATTTCATAGAAGGAATTGTCGACAAACTCAAATACTTGAGAGAGAGTCTTGAACAAGAAAGGATTGTCAATGAGTTGGGTAATATGCAACAGGTCCATGAAAGATAGTCAAATGACTCACAATACAATCATGTAAGAGTGATAAATCAAGGAAATGAGATATTGAAAGTGAGTGCATAATCCTTGCATATACATGAGATAGAGAGCAATCATAGTGGTGATGTACAACAACAAACCAAGAATCTACACAAGCATGTGCCATGCAAGGACCAAGAAAATGTTGTACGTAAGGAGGAATGGGTAGAATAAGAAGCATTGATGGCATAAGAAGACTATATACTTGCAGCAAGAGTTGATCGTGGAAACAAGGAGAATGTGGATCAATTTTCAAGGGTGAAAGAATGGTATACACCTTCAAGGCAAGAAGAAGATAATCTAATATATGTTTTTCTTAACAATTTTGTTTCCTGTGCAAGTATACCACTTAGGAAAATGAACTAAAAAAAGTATAATTTTGGGGCAAAAGAAAATGTTTACCTCTATGAGAGGCAAGTACAAGCAGATGCCTTTTATATGGAGGTTCATTGCAATCGAACATGAGCATACACCAAGTACATATACAAGAGCATTTGGGAAATAATCTCCAGCTTGGTAGTATGATGCAAGGGCATCCTATAGGGATGTCAGCATGATGACATTTTTTTATTTTTTCAAGGTAGGAGGTGTTCTAGAGTTGTTTTTGGTCCTTAGGAGTCTTTACTAGGTGTCTAGGATGTTTAAAATTCAAGCTTCATAGTTTCCCACCAAAAGCACTTATTCAAAATTTGAGATTCTTAGAAGCCCTTTTGAGGGATTATAACATCTAGTTGATGATGTTGACATATAGTATTATGTAATTATGAATATTATGAAAAGATGAAGGGTTTCTAATGTCTTGACCCTCCTATGACATGGTTTTGCATATTAGTTAAGTTGTAACTAAGGGTTTGTTCAAGACACCCACGTGGAGAATGAAATAAGATTCAATGATGAGGTGGTAGGGAGATAAAAATTTTGTGAATTTTGGGATAAAGTTATAACGAGGACTTCAGTCCCAAGAACAATGAATAAAGATATCCAAATTTTGATAAGAAAACTGGTAACCCTATTTTCTATGTTTTGCACAAGATGTTGACAGTATTTCAATTGCCCAATGAAGGAATGGGTGACAGTGCTTTGTTTTAGAGTTTGATGTGGATTGGTAAGTACATTGCTTGATTATTTAACATGTTTATATGTTGAGTTTGTTTCCTTTTCCATCAATTTGAATAGCAAGAATGGTACCCTTGTTAAGACAGTCCACATACTACTGTCAAAAATAGAGTTTTGTTTAAAGGTGAAAAAAAGACATTTACAAGCCTGGTCATTGGTTCTTTAGGGAGTATTGGATTGAGATGAGACATATAAAACCTTTGACAAAGTTGAAAATCCTTATAGGGAAGTTTCAATCCTTCGGATAGCACCCATAGACCTCCATAGACTGAGTCTATGTACACAAAGATCAAAATCAATGAGGAAATGTTGAATAGAGGTTTGAAGAAAGCAATCAAGTGTATGGAAAGGGTGAATTAGGTTTAAGTGGTCCCTCACAAAGATTAATATAAGTTTGAAAACCTTGTTTGGGTCAAGGATCTTCAAGAGAGCATATACAAACTCTGTCAAATGGTAACAGTGTGAACATAGAAAATAAAAACTAGAGTTAATAATGGAATTGAGGTGTTACAACATGGATCTACATATTAAAAATGGTGTGGGAAAACATAGCAGTGCCTAGCAAAAATTCACAAGTCTATTAAATCCATGGAAAGTCACAAAATTAGAAATTCTTGGTTCACAAGTGACTGCATGTTATGACTGTGCACACAGGGAAGGCATAATGAAGTTAAAATGTTGAACAAAAGATTGGGAGTGAAGTAGTAAAGGTTGGACAAGGTGTATGGAAGTTGACTAAACCCAAAAAAAGCCTCACAGACCTTAGAAAGCTTAAGTAGACCGTTTGAAAGTAAATTGCATGCTCTCGGGCTCTTATTGAGATTGTGAACCCTAAACTAGGGTTCGAATACCAAAATCCATTCATAGGACTTTCTAACTGTGGAAAATGTCTAGAAATTTGTAATTTGATAGATTTATATGTGTTTGAAAGGATTTTGTAAGATTTTGCTTGGTTCTGTATGGGGAAGTACAGTTGTTAGTACTTGTTGAGTGACTAGGACCAAATAGGCCTAACTAGGCTTAACAAAGAGCTAAAAGGGATTGGAAAGAGGATTTCCAAGGAGAGTTTTCTAATGAAATTTCGCTGAGAGCTCAAGCTAAATAGAGGGTATCTGAAACAGTTGATGGTTTCCAAATTGGCCTCCGTACAAATATGTACAAAGTGAAATTTTCCAAAAAATAGGCTATAAGGCTTGTCTAGAGCAAGGGAAGAAGTTGTCTTAGGTGTCATTTGAAGCTTGGAGTGACTTGTGAGTTACAAAGAGAGAGTGATAAGACTCTCAATAGATTAAAGAACTCAAAATCATTTAAACAAGATAGTGAATCTTTAGAGTGAAGATAACTCTAGAACCTTTGTCAAAATCTTGTTTAGAAACTAGGAATAAGAGAGAGATTGTTGATCCATCCTCTGCATCAGTTTGTAAACCCTTAAAGAGGGTAGATGCACAAGGCACTACCTAGGGAGAAACAGGTCTCCCCAACTGAGGCAAATGACTGTCCAAAGCAAAAATTGGGTTTCATGAAGTGGATTGAGGCTAAGAATAGTGAGCAAGATGGGATGCGACTTGAGGTGAGTCTGACTCGTGTGTGATGTTGGCCGAGGTTGAGAATTGACATTGATGCAATGGATGCAGGATTCAAATGTAGAGGGATCGATAGCAGATAGAACCTATGCCGCATGGGTGCATTGGAGAGTCCAACCCCTTAATACATGGGAACTAGCAAATTGAGTTGAAATCACAATTGATGTTTTAACCTTTTAGAACTTAGTATATATAAATCGTATGTTGTTATAATGCTGAGTATAACAATAACTTGAAATGAAACTAGAAATAATTGATTTGACAAACCTTTCCCAAAATAGCAAGAACAAATAGAAAGAGCACTTATCTAGAATAAGACATGTATTTATGTGGCTCAAGACGCTGAAACAGGATGGAGAAATAGGCTGACACCTTTCATTCTGTGACTATAACTAAAATCTAGTCTCAAAAAATAACACCCTTAATGTGGAAAATAGTGTTATGTGGCGCTAGTGTCCCTCTTGGAGGAACTGTTTGGAACTTTCAGGGAAGCTATGAGAGGTTTTAGGGGACCTGTAGGTGGTTCTATCTTCCATAAGCTTGCCTATGTCATTGTTTTAGTTGAATATCTTTCAAAACACTAATGAGTACTTATACACATGAAACAACCACCAAATCAAATTCAAAAGAAAGGAAAAAATTGGGTTGTGGGATGTTATGATCTAGCAAAAAGGAACCCCTGTTGTCCTAGTCGTTGCCTACATTAACTCAATGCTAGGGGTCTCAGATCACATGTAGTTCTCCCTTATGGAACATGTATAATCAACATGCACATTATGCTAGAATGAATTTCGCTTACACCCTTCTTTGATCAAACATGCAATATCTAGATGTAATAGTTGAGTCGTATGCAGAGTATTGAGTTGTACTATTGATTATTTTTATGTAACTATGTGCCAAAAAAGTAAATGCTAGATGTAAAATGCCTTGTGAGGCTCTTTATATAGAATGAACTTTTATTTAAATATAAGACCTTGTTTGTTGGCCCATAAGTCATAAAAGAGGGATAAAAAACATAAGAGAAGGCTAGAGATAGGGTTAGGACCCAAACACGGGAGAAAATGAGCATCAAACACTAGATTCATAATTAAACACTAATGCCACATTGTGTTACTATCCTAAATATAACGCTAGTATCCTAAGGCCTAAAAATAGAGTTAAGACCAGGCTAGGGGCCCCTGTGACTGGGAGGAGGTGACATAGGACCACCAGGAGTGCAACAAATAGGGAAGATAAGACATAAGAAAGATCAAAATACCTAAAATGACCATGCGAATAAGGATTGTATTCATCACTAAGACCTTCATGTGAAAGAGCAATAAAAGACATAGTAGTTGTGGTTGTTTGACCAAATTAGGGTATATAGATTTGCCCCCCCCTTTTATTCTAGTAATGTAATGAAATGAAAGTACTATAATAAAAGAAAAAGAGGAACACATAGATGTACTTACCTATGTGGATGTGTTATGGACCTGGCTCACTTCTTGGCCAGAGAAGTGGACAGGAGCTAGAGTGAAATATATGAAGAGGAACTCCATAATGTGAATGTCCTCTGTATTGAATCTGAATAGTGAACTGAATCATGAGGAACAAAACTTTGTTTTTGACCTCACCCTAATATCTAGATTGAGTCTAAGTATGTAAATTGAAAATGTGAAAAAATAAGGCATGCTTGCCCCCACTTTGATGTGTATGTTGAATCTGAGTATATAAATTGAAATATGTGGAGAAACAAGCCCTGCTTACCCCCACTCTGATGTGTGTAATGAATCTGAGTATGTAAATTGAATATGTGGAAAAACAAGGCCTACTTGTCCCTAATCTAATGTGTGTATTGAATATGAGTATGTAAATTGGGTCTGGTGTAAGGCTATAGATCAACTGCTACAAATGGTCATGTCACCCAAACTGGTGAAAACCTAGTGACATCTTAGGGACAATATGAGTGTAACCTAACAGTCTAAAAATAGAGATCAAAGACATGTGCTCTACATCATTCCTCCAATCTTGGTATCTGAGCAATGTAGTTGTGTATCTGAACATTTGTATATTTGATTCAAACTGTATCTTTAAGTGAACCTATATATCTGAGTGAAATATATATCTGAGTAGCTGTATCTAAGTGAACCTGTGTATTTGAGTGAACCCGTGTCTGAATATCTGAATTTGAGTAGACATGTGTGTCTAAATATTTGTATCTAAGTAGACGTGTGTGTTTAAATATCTATATCTAAGTAGACCTATGCGTCTAAATATTTGTATCTGAGTGAACCTATACATTTGAATTTCTATATCTAAAACAATATGTATGTATTTGTCGCCTTTTTGGTGAGAAAGCCGAGACTGAGGTGAGGGTGTCTAACCAAAAGTGGTAATGATTGGATGTGCTGGTGTTGATTAACAGGTGTGATGTTGTTATAAGTTTGAATAGTTTGTCTATTGTGATGGCGCTGATTATTGAAATTAGTAATGGGATAAATGTTTGGTTTATGTTGAGTTTATTATGGTAATATCATTTTTGTCATTTTGCCAAGTTAAATGTCATTAGGATATTGGTTTAACCAATATAGGGCGAGGCACATTAAGGTCAAGTCCCACGTGCAAGAAATGGCTCACAAATTAGAGCTTCAATTCTCGAGATATCACGCTGGTAAGTTATTAGTTGGTGAAATTGGCACGCAATGCCAACCTTAGTAAGGTGGCATTTGATAAATGTCACTTAAATAGGTTATTTGAGTAGTTTGGCAATTCATTTGAATTATTTGAGTCAAGAGCTATTGTTTCTTTGAGCTAGAGAATATGTCGAGGAGATGAAGAGTGACTTTAACCCATTATGAGAAGGTGGAGGCACTTACCCAGATTGGGGAGGTGGTTACCCTAGTAAGGAGCCTAATTTCTTCCTATTTTTATCAGTTGTAGTACATTTTTTATTATTTTTATTATAAATTTGGTACTTTAAGGAATGTTTTTATAAATGTGGCACTTTTGTCCTAATATTGGTGGTACGATCCAGGACATGGTGCTAGTGTCCTAGATATAGCATTAATGTCCAGCGCTATTATCCTATATGCAATGCTAGTGTCTAGTATACTTAGTTGGTGATGCTTCTTATTGTTGATTGGTGTTTGATACCTATTTTTGTCTATTGATCTTATGTTTTATGTTGTTAATGTCGGATTTGTTTATGTTTTCACAAGTTGATGTTCATATGAGAGAGTTCTAGAGTAGTTGGATAATGGAGATAGTATGGGGTCTACCCTTGACAGATGCTGAGATGGTCATGTTAGAAAGAACAGGTATGAGTCACGTGGCATCCCTATATTCGATGCCTTAGGATAAAGAGATGATGATTGCATTATGTGAGAGGTGGGTTGCAGATACTTGTACGTTCTAGTTACCTACTGGGGAGATGACTATTATCCTAGAGAATGTGTATAGGATAATGTGGTTAACTATTACTGGGCAAAGAGTCATATTATAGGAGGATACTGATCATCGAGATATACAATGTGCTGATATGTATTTTTTTGCTATGGCTACAAGGACTCATCATATAGGGAGCCACAATGGCATATTACTGTACTAATTGTCACGATAGATGTTCTGTGATTATGAAAGTTCTTATCGATTTTATTGGCTTCTTTTGTGGTGGTATATGGGAGTGGGGTATCGAATCCTATAGGATGCATGAGATAGTATAAGACATAGAGGAGCATGGTACCATATACTCATGGGGTTGTACTATGCTAGCCCACCTGTACCAATATTTATATTATTTTACATAGGAGATGTGTGGTAGAGGTATTGGATCTTCCACACTATTACATTGTTGGGCATATGCGCATATAGTAGTGACTAGGTCGGTGTTCCCTCTACGAGGTGACTGGGCCCACCCACAGTCATTTATAGAGAGGTGGACTTGGATGACTTGTGTGCCTAGGAGGAGCATGATGCAATGTCGACATGTGCTAGACAGTTTGATAGTCGGAGACATTATCTGAAGGCCCTACAAGACATGGTGCTAGTGTCCTAGACATGGCATTACTGTCTAGTAGGCCTAGTTGGTGATGCTTGTTGTTGCTAATTAGTGTTTGATACCTATTGTTGTCAATTAATCTTATATTTAATGTTGTTAATGTCAGATTTGGTTGTATTTTTGCAAGTTGGTGTGCATATGAGAGAGTTCCAAAGTAGCTGGATGATGGAGACCTTAGGGGATCTGCCCCTGATAGATGTTGAGATGGACGTGTTAGAGAGAGAAGGTATGAGCCATGTCGCATCCCTATATTCAATGCCCTAGGATAAACACATGATGATTGCACTATGTGAGAGGTGGGTTACGGATACCTGCACATTCTGGTTAGCTACTAAGGAGATGACTATTACCCTAGAGAATGTGTATAGGATCATGCGGTTACCTATCACTAGGCAAAGAGCCATATTACAGGAGGATACTAGTGATCAAGATATATAGTGGTCTTCTAGGTATTTTTTTGCTATGGCTACAAGGACTCATCATACAGGGAGCCACAGTGATATATTACTATCACTGATTGTCATGATAGATGTTCCACGATTACGAAAGTTCTTATCAATTTTATTAGCTTCTTTTGTGGTGGTAGATGGGAGGCAGGTATCGATCTCCTATAAGATGCATGAGATAGTGCAGGACATAGAGGAGCATAGTACCGTATACTCATGGGGTCATACTATGCTAGCCCACTTGTATCAAGATTTATATTATTTTACATAGGAGATGTGTATCAAAGGTATTGGATCTTTAACTCTATTACATTGTTGGGCATATGAGCATATAGTAGTGAATAGGTCAGTGTTTCCTCTACAAGGTGATTGGGTCCACCCGTAGTCATTTATAAAGAGGTGGACTGGGATGACCTGTGTGCCTAGGAGGAACATGATGCAGTGTCGACATGTGCTAGACAGTTTGATAGCCAGAGACATTATCTAAAGGCCTTAAAGGGGATATTAGGGATGGCTTGAGGATGATGCTCAACTGAGATGGGTTTGAGTGAGTTATTGGTTGCATGAGCATTGGTTCAATGTATATGAGAGGTTCCAGTATGAGTGAGTGACATGATAGTTCGGTGTTACTCAAGATGTGCCCCCAATGCTAGTAGTATGGTCAAGGAGTTCTCAGGTTCTAGTGAGGCCAGGTAGTAGGCCTAGGTCATTAACTGTAGAGTTAACCATGAGCATTGGTTTAATGTATATGAGAGGTTCCAGTATGAGTGAGTGGCATGACAGTTCAATGTTACTCAAGATGTGCCCCCAATGCCAATAATATGGTCGAGGAGTTCTTAGGATCCATCAAGGCCAAGTATTAGGCCTAGGTCATCAACTACAAAGTTAACCCTAATTTTTTTGATAGAGAGATCTTGTGATTGACATATCCGATGTGGATGACGTAAGAGTGACTGATGCCTATACATCCTAGCAGAGGGATCACAGATCGACACCTCTATTTTTGAGAGGTGGGATTGTTGTAGAGGATGGATTGGATTTGAAGCCCCTTAGGGATGTCGATGATAAATTGTCATTATCTGTTTGCATATTATGTGTATTTAGTTACTCATTTACTTGGTTAAGAATCTAATGCATTGCATGGATATGTGCAGGTTCAGGTGATGATGAGTATTAGGAGGCTACTATCGAGTCTACACTATGTGCATTAACATGGCATATTCTCGATGATGTCGTAGATGATGGATTAGTGTAGAGGGACACCGATGTTGCTAGTGTTCATGACCATTTATTTGATCAAGTTGTGATAGCTATTGTGACATATAGATGAAAAGTTGCAGATAGGGATGAGGCACACACAAAGTTATGGAGAAGGGCCATGCCCACACTCGATGCTCTAAGTGGGGCCAGTAGCTGGATAGTGGATTATTAGATACGTCTACAACGAGAGCATGTAGAGTGTATGGCTGAGATGGGTATATATAATGAGAGAGAGAGAGAGAGAGAGAGAGAGAGAGAGAGAGAGAGAGAGAGAGAGAGAGAGAGAGAGAGAGAGAGAGAGAGAGAGAGAGAGAGTAGATGTAGTCGTTGATTGAGGTCACAAAGGGATAATGGGGCCTCCACTTCCATAATGGATGTTTGAGAGTGAGAGTGAGGGGGCTGGTCCTAGTGGCCATGTAGATATTATTGAGTGTTGTACTATATTTATATTGAAACTATGTTCTGAGTTATATATATGGATGTTTGTTGTTATATTTGCACTTTTTATTGGTATCTTGATCTAGTTATATTGTGCATATTTACACGTGTTTAATTGTTTTGATTGTGTTAAGTGGTGATACTAGTATATGATATTTATCTAATAAAGGTAATGAATAATATATATACTTTTTTATCTATTTAAAAATGTTTAAATAGATGTGTGTTGGACTAGGAATGTCAATTGTTGGTATAGGTTGTATAAGTGTTTCATAGAATATGTGTGTAGATCATGTGACTGCGGTATGCATTATTTTAACCCGAATGGCATGGTGAACCAATGACCATACTGCTCATGCTGTGTCGATGTAGAAGTAGACTCTAAAACTGAAATTGCATGCGATACAATGTTAGTGGCTAGGTGTGTAGACTCTGTAGCAAAGAGCTTGATTCATTGTCATGCTGAAACTATACTTTGAGCTCTGTGATCTCTGGGAAATATATTGATTGGTTGTTGGCTTATGTTCTAATTTTTATGATCTCTTGTAAAAAATTTGATCGGTGGTCGAACTGAGACTATACTCTGATCTCTGTGATTGTTTCCAAATATCTTGATTGGTTGCAAACTAAGGCTGTGTTATGATCTCTATGATTGTTTGCAAAAATCTTGATTGGTGTGTGAACTGATATTGTGCTATAATATTTGCGGTTGTTTCCAAATATCTTAATTTGTGTGTGAATTGATCCTATGTTTTGATCTCTGTGAACTGGCTGCCATCTCTACTAAATTTATGGTGCATGAAATCACTTATTAAAAGGTGTCCTAGAAACCACATGGCTCATACGATGAGTAACCAATGACTTCTCACAGAGAATGTCTTGGGATAACTCTATCATAGAGGAGTATGATCTATGATACTATGGAAAGTGAGATCTCGATGCCTCTTGTGTGAATGTTATAATGCCTCGATTGACATACTGGTCAATGTGGTCTCAGAGTGTATAACAATGATTGTCTGAATGCCTATTTATCTTATGAAAATTACAATATGGATTATTTTGTACCCTGTGCAAATGGTGTGTTAGATGATGATTAGTAGGAGGAAGTGTGATCATCTCCTTATCTAATATATAAACAAGATGTCATGATGCCTATCCTTGTTTGAAAGCTATATAACCCCTCTATGTGTGTCATGTGCTCTACTCATTGTAGGAGGTGCTCTATGAAGGGGCTCTTTGCCCTTGTTGAGTATATTTATCAGTTGTTTTTGTTCCACTGGTTTCTTAATCGGAAGTGGAGTAGGTTCTTGTACCATGTTAGATGACTAGAGCTCTGAGAAACTTACATCCAAATATGCCTCTGAATGTGTAGCCACTAGTCCCAATTTTGTCAACTGGTAAATCAACTGATGCAAACATGATTTGAATCTTAGAATGTATTTGGTTGTTGGTTTTGTCTCACCCTGGTTTAATGAAGGTAACCTCTCATGTGTAACTCAAGGTCCCTTATTTTGTATGTAGTACCTGAGAAAGGCTGCTTCTAACTCCTCATACGTATGTAGTGACCAATTAGGGATTGCATGTTGGAACCAATTTAGTGCTTCCCCATCTAGGGACTTTATTAATAATTGTAGTAAATTCAACTTGTCGGTGACATGTGCCATGGCTTTCTCATAACCCTGAATTTTCAAGTATGGGTCTCCATGCCCATCAAATGTAGGTAACATTGGTATCTAAAAGTTAGGTGGCATCCTTGAAGTGAAGATTCTACATGGAATAGGGTTGCCATGGATGACATTGGCATCGACCCAAGACTGGTGTGTTTTATTCTCCAATGTGAGATGGTGTACTTATTGTTGCAAAGCACCCATAACATGCATCAAGGAAATTACCACTTGTGAAGGTATATTATCATCATCAAGGGGTTCATATAACACTAGAATTTTGTTATTTATCTTAGCCATTAGTATATTGCATTGGGAACCTTTTTTATGGAGGATTGTTTTGCTCTTTGTAACCTTTGGAGGTGTGGTAGTTGGGACCTAGTTAGAGGGAAATGAGCTACCACCCTCATTTAGGTTAGGTTGAGAACATGTTATATTGTAATAAGAGGGGTTGAGGGAGATTCATTGGTATCTCTTATTTGTTAATTTACTAAAAAGCATCACATGCTAATCGACTAGACGGTACTTTATTATCATGTGAATGTAAGTTATGTAAACTATGAACAAAAGAATAAGTGTGTGTGTGTGTGTTTTTACATGCATCCTAGCATTTGTTTGAATAAGAGAATGTAGGAGAAGAGGTAGAAGGTGTAGAGTCCATGTCTTCTTCATCATAATCATGGTAATCATCATTATCCCAAGGTTCATCAAAATCAGAGTTTAATTCACTTGTAGAAGTAAGAGTAGAAGATATATCATTACCATGCTCACTAAGAGAGAGAGTAAGAGAAGATTTTAACTTTTTACTACTATGCCATTTGTCATCATGTGTGAGTGTAATGCAATGCATTTTGTCACTAGTTATCTGTGGAGTGCATGAATGATTATTACTTTCAATCTTGTAGTCAAGGGTAGAAGAAGTAGCAACCATGTTTTCATTTTGCATATTATGACATGTAGACGAAGAGTTAGAGACATTATTATTATTTGTCACTAGTTATCTATGGAGTGCATGAATGATTATTACTTTCAATCTTGTAGTCAAGGTTAGAAGAAGTAGCAACCATGTTTTCATTTTGCATATATTGTAAAAAATTATTGCATTGAGCTTGGAATGTAAAAGAATGTGATAAAATAATTTTGTCTACTTTAATTTTTGCATTGGTAAAAGGTGTAATATCATTGGTACATATTTTTTTGAATTTAAACTGAGAAGGGTAAAGAAGATGCATTGCTTTTGTCTACTTTTCTTGAATCATGCAAAAGTGGATTTTGTGTATTGCACTTATATTGATTTAATTTGAATAAAGAGGTAGTGAAAGTAGTTGAAAAGCTAAGATCACATTGGAACAAAGCAATACCAACAAGAGGTTCTTTTGGCATTATATTCTTAGTTTGATTTTGAGGTGTAAGAGAAGAGGGAGAGGAAAGAGAAGATGTATCTAATATATCCTCATCAACATTTTCATTGTCATGCTCATAGTAATCCTCACATCCATTATTATAACAATAATCATCATCATCATTATAAGGGAAGTCATTATCATGTTATAATGTACAGTCTTGAAAATTTGTCCATTCATTATTATAATTATGAGAAAAATTTAGAAATTCATCAATTGAGTGAGGGGTAGGAGACTTCTTAGATACCACTTTAAACTTGCCAAAGAAGATAATGTAAATAATGAATAGCAAGCACACAAGAGGTAGAATGTAATCTAACATAAGTATATGTGTAACTATGAGAAATATTTAACCTAATGTGTAGAAGAAATTAAGATTATAAGTGAAACACTAATTGTTAGTATTTGGATGTGTAGGGACCTAGTATGTGGATTTAGGGTTTGAATGATAGTTGTTTTACAAAAAATTAAATTACATTAAATTAATGAAACTCTAATATAAGATTAATTTGAATGAGCTAGGTTATGTCAAAAATTAGGTAAAAATAGAAGTTTGTATCCCTAATTTAGTGCACAAAAATTATAAGGTAAACCCTAGGCAAAACTTGGTTTTTAAACAATATTCGAAGTAAGATGGATTCACCAAATGTTTTAACCTTTTAGGACTTAGTTTGTGTAAATCCTATGTTGTTAAAGCGCTAAGTATAATAATACCCTGAAATGAAAACTAGAAATAACTGATTTGACAAATCTTTCCCAAAATAACAAGAATAAAGAGAAAGAGCACTTATCTGGACATGCATTTTTATGGCTTAGGAGGCTTAAAAAAGTTGGGGACACCTTTCATTCTATGACTGTAGCTAAAATTTGGTATCGGGCAGTAGTGCCCTTAATGTGAATAATAGTGCCATGTGATGCTAGTGTCTAATTATGGCGCTAGTGTCCCTCTTGGAAGAATTGTTGGAACTTTCAAGGAAGCTGTGGGAGGTTTTAGGGGCCCTGTAGGTAGTTTAGTGTCTTCTAGAAGCTCACCTATGTCACTGTTTTAGCTAAATATCTTCTAAAACCCTAATGAGAAGTTGCACACATGAAACAACTGGATCAAATGCGAAATAAAGGGAAAAAATGGGTTGTGAGATGTTACGATCGCACAGAGCAGAACCTTTGTTGCCTGGCTGCTACTACATTAACCCCAATGGTAGAGGTCTCCAATTGCATGTAGTTCTCCTTTAGGGAACATGCATAACCAACGTCCACAATATGATAAAATGACTTTCGTTGAGGCCCTTCTTTAATTAAACATGTAATGTCTAGATGTAATAGTTGAGTAATATGCAGAGTATTGAACTATACTGTTGATTGATTTTATGTAATTGTGTACCAAAATAGTAAGTGTCAAATGTAAAATGCCTTGTGAGGCTCTTTATATAGAAGGAAATTTGATTTGAATATAAGACCTTGTTCGTTGGCTGACAAGTCGTAAAAGAGGGATAAAAAATATAAGGGAAGGCTCAAGGTAGGGTTAGGACCTAAACACGGGAGAAAATGACCGTCAGACACTCGAGCCATAATTGGACACTAGCACCACATGACGCTATTGTCTTGAAAATGGCGCTAGTGCCCTGAGGCCTAAAAATAGAGTTAAGAATGCGTAGAACAGGGTAGGGGTCACTATGATTAGGAGGAGATGGCTTAGAACCACTAGGAGTGCAACCAATAGGGAATATAAGATATAAAAAAGATCAAAAGACCCAAAATGACCATGTGAACAAGGACTGTATTCATCACTAAAACCTTTATATGAAACAGCAACAAAATACATTGTACTTGTGGTTGCTTGACCAAATTAGGGTGTATACAATTACCAAACACGTCCAAATGGCATTTGAAGAAGGAAGTGGGGATGAATTTTCTCACCTCATAGAATTCATAAGCTTTTGGGGACCAAAAGCTTTCTAATTGGACATGTATGATCTGGATATTTGGAACAATAATATTCCAATTAGTTTATTACTCTCTAAAGATATATTCAACTTGTAACACTTCCTAATAGTTGTTTCCCATGAAATTGCAACCAAGGTTTGCACATAGTGATCTACAGAGACAACATCAGATCTGAGATGATTCAAACATATAAGACAAGATATTAGTAGGTCCTTGTTGCAGAGAGACAATTTTATTGAAGATAATGAAACTACTGCTTCCTAAAAGGGGCAGTTACAAAATTGCCATACCCAACAATTAATGCAAGGGGGGATTGTGTAACCACAAGCAATAATTTCGCTCGCAACCAAGACACGATGAATGTAATTGTTGTGAATCTTACATCTTCCATTTCTTGAGCCGCTCATCCTCAGAATTTACCTCTTGATACATTGTGTAAACTTTTGTGGATTGCAAGAGGGTGGAGTTCCCTTCTTGATGTGTTATATGTAAACTTTTGCGGATTGCAAGAGGACACGGGATTGATAGGAACAAAAGGGATTAAATGGTCTGAAGGGTGAGTTAGTGATGGGGTGACTCACTCCTTCAATCAACACTAGAATGTTCCCAACAATTATTCTTCTTGATTGTTGGTGTTTTAATTGGCAATGTGTGTGTAAGGAAGTGGCAATTCAATGTATAGGTTTGAGCATTGTTTTATTGTAAAAAATGTTCATGAAGGCCTCATGAAGATAATACCCCCTGAAACTGAAGAAGATGTAGTGGCAAGAAGCAGCTGCACCTCACTCTTTTGGAGTTTTCTCAAATTGAGTTTCTCCAAGGTAACTTGTCTCTTCACAAATATGTTCTATTGTGTTCTTTTCACTAGTTCATGTACCATGCTTTTATGGTTCAGCTTTATTTTACATTCCAACATTTTCCAATTCAGTTCAAAGCGCTCTTAACGTCTATTTGAGAATATAGTTGATACAAACAAGTAATACTGTAATCAAGTTGTTAGGTATAAATATATGGCTATAGAATATCCATGCAAATTAAAGATAAGAGCTCTTACTAGAAAACTAAATTGCTATATAAATGAATAAAGGAGGCAAGTTGTGAGATAAGAAAAAGAGTTAATAGGTAACTATTCTTAGGATCATGTCTCTAGCACTCCATAATTAATCGCATGATTAGGCTCATAGGTTTTCAATTGCCAAAAGTCATTTAGCACATGTTTTAGGTATAAATATATGGCTATAGAATATCCATGCAAATTAAAGATAAGAGCTCTTGCTAGAAAACTAGATTGCTATATAAATGAATAAAGGAGGCGAGTTGTGAGATAAGAAAAAGAGTTAATAGGTAACTATTCTTAGGATCATGTCTCTAGCACTCCATAATTAATCTCGCATGATTAGGCTCATAGGTGTTTCAATTGCCAAAAGTCATTTAGCACATGTTTTAGGTATAAATATATGGCTATAGAATATCCATGCAAATTAAAGATAAGAGCTCTTGCTAGAAAACTAAATTGCTATATAAATGAATAAAGGAGGCGAGTTGTGAGATAAGAAAAAGAGTTAATAGGTAACTATTCTTAGGATCATGTCTCTAGCACTCCATAATTAATCGCATGATTAGGCTCATAGGTGTTTCAATTGCCAAAAGTCATTTAGCACATGTTTATATTTTTAGCATTGGCACCCCAAATGAACAAGTGAAGATTTTGAAAAGACTTGGATCAGATATCTCATCCATTCTGGCAGTCATGGATACCTCAACTACTTCTTTGCAAAACCCTGAGGCAGCTCATCCCAAGCTTATTTTTAGCAAACATAGATACAGCACAGCAACATGCTCTGTACACATTTGTTGGATTGTCGTGATGTTGCTAACAAATCCAAACCAATAAGGGTAGCTTCAGCTATTCAGTAACGTGCTCGACAGATAAAATGGATTTCTATTAAGTTCAATTGGAAGTAATAGTGGTTGC
Source organism: Torreya grandis (assembly GCA_037957365.1). NCBI lineage: Eukaryota > Viridiplantae > Streptophyta > Pinopsida > Cupressales > Taxaceae > Torreya > Torreya grandis. The sequence continues at coordinate 1,080,437 of JARHVA010004841.1, read as the reverse complement.
AGAGATACTTGTTGGAACATCGCAATGTTCCTCGCAAATTAGAATTTGTAAGAGTAGTTGTAGCTGCTCCGTAACGTGTTCATCAGCTTATCCCTTACCTCCTAATGTTCTAAATAATAAAGCTACGTGAGCGCGTTATATTGACTGTTTCTCATGATGGTTCAAAAACTGAGGACAAGAATAATATTTGGCAGAAACAATCAATGGGAACCGTCTCAGGAAAATTCTACTTAAAATAGAAATTACCCTCTAGGCCAAAAGGGTAAGATCAGCAGTTGAAGCATGTTAAGGAGATTTGGGAAATCAGTTGTGCTAGATATAGCCATAACCGTGAGGAAGAGCATCCAATTACCCAGTTTAATGAGCAAGAGAAGCATATCCAAAATACTACCGTACCATCAAAAGATTCAACTAAACCTTGTGGCAAAAATCTATTTAGTATGTGACTATATCACATCCAATCTGTACTTATTTGTGGGAGATTGAAAAGTAGTTTGTAATTCAATTACCTTTCATGAGCTTCTAAGTCAATATACCCATGTTGCAAATTGATGGGTGACCTTGGAAAAAGGCTTTTGGTAGAACCACCTAGAATTTTATCCCTCAATATTTCGGATTTCAACAGATAAATCCATCATCATCAGACATCTAAGTGTTAAAGTCTTGAAGTACAGGATGCAAATGGAAATGACAGTCATGTACAACAACTTAATGTATTGTGGCCCACTCACATCTAAAAACCAACATGTTCAGCAAGAAACCAACCCTGGAATGCCATCAGCACCAACTGCAACAGGGGCTATTTCTCTTTAAGAAATAATTTGTTGCCCCAGTCAGACTGGCAATACAGAAGAATTTTGGAAGGTTCTGTCCCACACAACCCTGTAGCTACACAGGTTAATGGGCAGCTGTTGTTCAGAGTCAAAAACACTGCATTTTGATGCCAAGGAATCAAGAGTTTCCCAAGTAACTTGTGGCCATGGGAAATATGTTTTCTGCAGTTCTTATCCTTCTTGGGCGCATTGACAGCCTTATTTTATCCAAGTAATAAGTTTCAATAATGTATTTTAATGCCAAGGAATCACGAGTTTGCCCTAAACTTTCAAACCTGTAGACATCAGGGAGTGGTAATTTATCATCAAACCTCCATTACAATTCGATGTCTAAGACCGTTCTTAAAAAACAAGAAAAGAAATAGAGAACAACACTTCCAGATGGGAAAAAAAAGAGAACACCCTCACCGCTGACATTTCCCCAAAGGAAGACTTAAATAAGCCGTTCACTAATTAGAACAGAATTACACTCACCGCTGAAATTTCCACGTAAGACGACTTGAATAAACTCTGTTTGCTAAATTTGCACGTTATACGCATGCATCAAACTGATTAAATTCAAAGTCAAATACCATTCTAAAAAATAACCAGAATAAACAGGTAGATAGCTGTTATTCCTGTTTATTCTGGTTATTTTTGAGAATAGCATTTGATTTTGAATTTAATCAGTTTGATGCATGCGTATAATGCACAAATTTAACAAACAGAGTTTATCCACATGAAAATACCAATGTAGCATTCATTGCTTTGAATTTTCCATAAAAAAGGAAAGTAAAGAAGCTTTGAACTTTCCATGAAAGACCTAAACAAGCTCCCTATCATTAAATTTGCTCATTATATACATATTTCAAAGTTTACCATCATACTCGTTAAGGCCAAAGTCAAATGAAAGTACCTATGGAGGATTCAATCATTTCTCTAAACTCAGATATTTGAGAAGTACCAGAATAATAATAATATCAAGGATATCTTTCTCAAACTGACCCTACAAACTGAAAACTTCCAATAAGAGCAGATCTTACTGACACCTAACAATAATAAAGTGTATCCTCCACAACAATGATTTAATCAATCTCCTCAATCTTGGGACCAGTCCCTGCATCAGCAGAGGGACCGTTATCAGGTGAGCTTGGTTCTCCAAAGCCAGCACCAGGCATGTCGGGCCCAGCACCTTTGGTACATTTTTGCTAGAATAGGATTGCATAAGTTTTCCAGTTCCTTCATCTTGTCATCAAACTCATCAGCCTCTGCAACCTAAGTGTTAACTAGCCACTGGATAGCTTGTTCGATTGCATCCTCAATCTTCTTCAAATCAACAGCATCCAGCTTAAATGCAATCTTGTCATCTCTTACTGAATTTTCTCATGTTGTAAGCATAGTACTGTAAGGAGTTCTTAGCCTTCACCTTCCTCGTGTTCTTCAGCTTCAGGCCCAACACCTTGGTATATTTTTGCTATAATTGGATTGCATAAGCTTTCCAGCTCCTTAATCTTGTCAGCCTCTGCAAGCCGAATGTTATCCAGCGACTGGATAGCTTGTTCGATTGCATCCTCAATCTTCTTCTTATCAGAAACATCCAGCTTAGATGCAATCTCGTCATCTCTTATTGTATTTCTAATGTTGTAAGCATAGTACTCTGAGTTCTTAGCCTCCACCCTCTTCTTGTGTTCATCTTCAGGCCCAGCAGCTGGGTACATTTTTGCTATAATAGGATTGCATAAGCTTTCCAGTTCCTTCATCTTGTCATCAAACTCATCAGACTCTGCAAGCTGATTGTTATCCAGCCACTGGATAGCTTGTTCGATCGCATCCTCAATCTTCTTCTTATCAGCAACAACCAGCTTAGTTGCAATATTGTCATCTCTTGCTATGTTTCTCATTAGTAAGCTTAGTTCTCTAAGAAGTTCTTAGCCTTCACCTTCTTCTTATGTTGTTCATCTTCAGATTTGTACTTGTCAGCATCTTGGACCATATTTTCAATCTCTTTCTTGCTCAACCTACCCTTATCATCAGTGATCATGATCTTATTCTTTTGACCAGTAGTCTTGTCTTCGGCAGAATCATTAAGAATGCCATTGGCTTCTATATCAAAGCAAACAGTGATATGAAGAACCCCTCTGGGAGCAGGGGGGATGCCATAAATCTCAAATATGCCCAACAAGTTGTTATCCTTCGTTCTTGTTCTCTCACCCTCATATACTTGAATTGACAAACTAGGTTCGTTGTCTGCGTAGGTAGAAAACACCCGCTCTTTTTTTGTGGGGATGGTAGTATTTCTAGGAATCAAAACTGTCATAACACCACCAACAGTTGCAACACCAAGAGACAGAGGAGTAACATCAAGAAGCAAGAGATCTTGTACCTTATCATTGCCTTCGCCACTCAGAATAGCAGCCTGGACTGCAGCACCATAAGCAACAGCCTCATCAGGGTTTATGCTCTAGCACAGAAGTCCTGCAGCAAGGACTGCACCCTGGGAATCCTACTGGAACCACCAACAAGAACAACATCATGGACTGAACTCTTGTGCATCTTGGCATCTCACAAACATTTCTCAACTGGCTCCATGCATTTCCTGAAGAGATTCATGGTCAACTCTTCAAATCACAAAAATTTGGCTCAAGTTATGGTGGTGTAAAAATCAATACCTTCATACAAGGAATCAATCTCAATGGTTGTCTTAGCAGTGGATGAGAGTGTCCTCTTAGCCCTCTCACAGGCTGTCCTCAGCCTTCTTAGGGATCTTGCATTGTCTGTGATATATTTCTTGTACTTCCTCTTAAACTCCTCAACAAAATGATTCACCATGCGGTTGTCAAAATCCTCACCTCCCAAATGGGCATCTCCTCTAGTGGCCTTCACCTCAAAGATACCCTCTTCAATTGTCAAGAGAAAAACATCAAATGTACCCCCACCCAAATCAAAAATTAGAACATTTTATTCACCCAGACTGTTGGCTTTCCTATCCAGCCCATAGGCAATGGCAGCAGCAGTTGGCTCATTGATGATTCTCATAACATTCAACCCAGAGATCACACCAGCATCCTTTGTAGCCTGCCTCTGGGAATCATTAAAAATATGCAATGACCATAATGACAACATTCTTAATTGTAGTTCCAAGATATGTCTCAGCAATCTCCTTCATCTTGATCAGTACCATTGAGGAGATTTCCTCAGCTGAAAACTGCTTCTCTTCCCCTTTGTAAGTCACAATAATTATGGGCTTATCACCAGGCCCTGGGATGACCTTGAATGGCCAGAGTTTGATATCACTCTGAACTGATGTATCATAATATCTCCTACCAATCAGCCGCTTTGCATCTGTCATGAAACATCAAAAAGTTTAGCATCTAATACACGACTAAAGTTTAGATGATAAAAATGTGCCAATTAATGTTTTAAAAAGTATTTGTCCCAATTTATATCCATTACAGAAATCTGCATAGAGATTCACATGCATTGCAAAAAAACAAATGCAACCAGATTACCTCAAAGGGTACCGCACCCTAATAATACAAAAAACCAAACAACATTAGCTTCCTCCCTAATGATGGATCTGGTATAAGATTAAAAACACCAGAAATTAAATTATCACGTGCAGTTGTATCCAGAAACTTCCACCAAGATGAAGCATTGTGGGATCAACCTCAACTCAAACCAAACACCAATTTACATATATTGATTCTAAGAACTCTAACAAATTATTTATCCATTTAGCACATTTTACATGAATCTACTAAAACCTTTTAGAATTGAAGTGAATGCACAAATCTCAAAACATAGATCTAAAACTTGAAACAATATTTGGATATTCTAATTTTATATTCATTGTCAAAAATTTTAAAAAAATTAAAGAATTCCGAGGCAGAGAAAAACAATAAAACTCTGAAACATGATTTGCTTATCCGAAATTTAAATTCATTTTCAATAATTTTTAAAAAATCAAAAAATTAAAGAACTAGGATGTGAATAAAAACAAAAATAATACTGAAAGCATTGAAAGCATTAAAAGACATCAATAAGGAAAAAATACAACCAGCTTGCCCAGACAAAGACCCATCCAAAATAAATCACTTCTATTTATAAAATTCAAATTCAAAACTAAGTTGCTTATCCACAAACATAACAGAAATAAAAATAATTAACTTGCACCAAAATAATCAGACGAATATAAAATAATCTCGGACCCAATCATATATATATATATATAAAATTTAATTTCGGACCCAATTCTAACAAATTATATATAGATGAATTAATAATAATAACCACCTAACCCAAACATAAATTTTAAATTTTAATTTCAGACTCGAGTCAAAAACAACCAAATCAAAGTTAAAGTTAAAAATTTAGCTTCAAATAGTATGATAAACATGCTCATTACCATGAAAACTTACATAATTCAAAGATACTTATAATTTTTAATCTTCATCTCAAATACTCATCATTATGGAAACTCACATAATCTCAAAATCAAAGATACTAATATTTTCTAATTTAATCTAATTCATACATGAAAATCTCCCTCACTTTAGGAAGAAAGGCCATGAGGCCATAACTCTAGTAGACTTCAGCATATGGGGTTTAAACAAAGATCTTAAACTTCAATCTCAACCTAAGCCAAAAACAAACAAAATTAAAATAAATTCATTCATGTATGTAGTACTTTTAAGTAAAATATGTATTTTTTTTTAACTAATTTAAATAGAAAGATATTATAATAATTAAAACAATTCATCTAGTTTATAATTTAATTTATATATTAATGTTAATCAAAGCCAAAGTTTGGCCTCATGTGACTACAAAAGGCACAAAATAAAAAAGATATGGTGAGAGCATTGAGACATCCCTCTAGACACCTAAATTTGGCACAACATTTGTTTTACAATGTCTTTTTAATCACTTTGTTTATATAGATCTTAGTTAAGAATTAAACATTAATTGGCACATTTTTCTTATGTTTTCCCTTTTAATTGGTAGATTTCTATAACTTTGTGACTGTTTTTCTCATTGTCTGTTTAAAACACATTTGAAAAGAGAGCTCTCTAAACCCTTTTAATGTTTTGAGGTTATTTTGAGTCTCAATCGGGTTTTAGGAAAAATTCTATATCTTGACCCTTCTTGACGGCTCTGACTCTTATTATTTTAAATTCTCTTTTTACACATTTCTTCTTTCTAACTATTGTTTTGAGTCCCCTTTAAGGTCTTTTGGGTCCATTGTGTGTGCCACTAAATTTTTAATTCAAATTCTAAGAGTTTCCTATATATACAAAGTTGTTAGAAGACATTTAGGACAAGCACTCTCACATATCAAGATCGATTCAAAGTTATACATTGTTTATATTGGATTAATAAAATTAGATTTAAAAGTATTGTTACATTTGCATGCTTATACCAAAGGTAAGCTAGGAGAAGAAGCATCTAGATCTGCATATCACCATTTCAGACACATACGTAAGTGGGAGAACTATATTTGAATTTGAGCCCTCTTTGAATCATTAGCAATGTAGTCCAACGCTTGGTCTTTAATTGGGGATTGACCAAGGTTAGTCCAACTCAATCCATTTCACCCGATCCCCCCATTTGATATTGAAAAGTGTTTGTGTAGAAAACTAGGGTTTGATATTTCAGGCATATGTGCACGCAAAAAAGTGTTGACAAAAATGAAAAAAATAGTATTACAACATCTGCAACATCCGGAAGACTTTCAGATCTTCATTGCGAAAAGCTCAAGACTGACCAATAGGGTTAGGAACAATTGACATTTAGAGCTCTTTTGTTGGTTCTGACCTAGACCTAAATCAAGCCTCTAGATTTGGAAACGATCAATCTAAACCGTCACACAACTTTCAATCAACCAATCACCCTGTATAGACCAAAGAAATGCGAAAAATAAGATAAGTTTCTCTTCGTCCTCTTGCATTTGTCATTGTACTCGTTGATCTTGCTTGTTGAAAATATCATGGTCAAATCTTATTGTGTACTTGTTTCTATCAATTCATAGTCAAAATCATATTCTATTAGTTCTATCTAATTAAAGAGTTAGTGTCACATGAATCAAATTTCAAATAAAACATATTGGTGAACTTGTGTTTTGTTTGAACATTGTCAAACACGATGATTCCCTTAGGGTTCCAATCTTCTCTCCACGATTTCAAAAATGTCTTCGAATCTAATAACTGATTTCTCTTTATTTTTTGTGCAAAACCATATTTTTTTAAAGCTTTGGTCCTAGGGTTTCCCCCTCATTTTACTATTAGCATTTCCTTTTCCTATGTTTGTGCCTTATCCTACCTTGTTTGGCTCATATTTGATCCATAATAGCTCTATTTTTCAAATGCTTTGAGGTTTTTTAGATATATTAAGTGGATAAAAAACTCTTTTTGTTTGCCAGAATATTGTACAGAATTCCCAGAATTTACAAATTACAATTTTAATAATTTTGGCTTACAGGACGAATGGTGCACCTATTTTTAAATTAATTTTTGGGTTTTGTCTATTTTATAATTTTTATCAAAAACCTATTTCAAATTTTAAAGATATCTAACATATCTATCATAATTATTGATCCTTTCTTGTCCACATCTTTAACTTCTCCTTAGGGTTTGCATGTGGGAGTGTGTTTTGGAAATAATTCGTATTCCTTTCTTTCTAGTGATATTAGGGTTTAAAATGACTACCTATATTAAAAACCCTAATAGCCCTCACCCCGTGGATCTTCTATTCTCTAGCAATGCTACACCCTATGATCATTCTAATGCATGTATTTCAAAATCTAATAGTCCTCATCCCTTAGATTCTATATTTTCTATCAAGTTTATGCCCTATGATTATTATAAAGAATGGACTAATGATGATTACTATATAATCAATGATGTTTATGAGGAATGTAATGGTGAAGGCAATGATTATAATTTTGATTATGACAAAACAGATAACGAGGAAGATGAACACTAAACCACTTCTGAAATATACAAGCCTAATTCCCCTACACCTTCTTTAGAACCCTCTTTTAACCCTTCTTTAGAACAAGAGGAACATAATATTAATGTACATCTTCCTACTCCTATGTTGCATGAATTACAATCTAAATGTGTTTTATTTGAAAATACACCTCGTTTATCTTTATCATTTGCTACTGTATTTCATCGCATTCAATCATAAAAAACAAACATGCATAAACACAAAAACCAATGTATGAAGCAAAGTCTTGATAAGACCACTCTTACATGCATAGATGTTTCTCATGATATAGATGATGCAAATGTGACTAAAGTTGAATGTACTTCCTTACTAGATGATGCAAATGTGACTAAAGTTGAATGTACTTCCTTACTAGATGATGCAAATATGACAAAAGTTGAATGTACTTCTTCCTTACTAGATGATGCAAACATGAAAAAAGTTGAATGTACCTCTTCTTTACTGGATGATGCATATATTACAAAAGTTGAATGTACCTCTTCTTTATTAGATGATGCAAATGTTACAAAAGTTGAATGTGATTCTTCTTTACTAGATAATGCAAATGTTACCAAAGTTGAAAATTCTTCTCCTTTACTAGAGGATACAAATGCTAGAAAATATGAAAATACTTCTTTTTCTCTCTATAAATACTACAAAAAGTGAAAGTGTTTCTCTTTCTCTCTTTATAGATGATGCCAGTGTTACCTTTCTCTCTATATAGATGATGCCAATGTTACAAAAATTGGAAGTGTTTTTTCTTCTCTTTCTATATATGATAAAAATGCTATGAAAGAGAATTATGATTCTCCTATTCTCTATCTAGAAGAAACAAATGTTATTCCTTCTCTCTTTAGAAACACAAATAGATACACGAGCATGATATTTCTTTATCTCTTTCCAAAAAGTCGTGCAATATTCATTTTTTCCATACAAAACTTCATGACATTCAAAATGATTTAATCTCTTCTTTACAAACATCATGTGAAATGAATGATCCTATATGCAAAAATTCCAAATTATGCAAAAATGTGGTCTTAAAATGCAATGATAGCCATGATGATTCTATTATACCTATGTTTCAAGTAGATGGTAAATTAAAACCTATGAGTGCACCTTTCCAAACTGCAACGATCCCTACTAGCCACATTGTATCTATGATGAAAGCTATAGGAGACCTTAAAAAACAAGTGTTGAATCTTAATTTGCAATTGTTATCATGTCATGCTTATATTAAAGGTAAGATCATTTGGGATCAACCTACGTAATGTATTCGAGTATCCTTCTCCAACCGAGTTTGTCATGCCTATGTTACCTTTATTTTATGGTCATGGAGACCCTACCAACAATTTAACACAATATGTAGGTTCTTTTAGTCATTGGACTAAAGATGGACGCATATTGTTAAAAATCTTTCCACATAAGTCTAACAGAAGAAGCTTGTGATTGGTTCTATAGTCTTCCTAATGATTCTTTAACTACCTTCAAGAAGTTAGAAGACATATTCTTATCATATTTTCACAAGCATGCAATGCTTAATTGACCTTGGAACATTTACAAGGCTTAAATCAAAGTAATGATGAGTCCATTAGACATTACACTATTAGATTCAAAAATGCTTTAGACTCTTTGACATATAGACTTTCAGATTTGGAAATACAATTCATATTCAGTAAGGGCCTTCTATCTCCACTAAAATAAAGAGATTTACACAATCCTTACACTTCTTTCGACAGTTTACATATGAACGTGCATAGATATGCATGTGAGCTAGTAATGAATAATGTAGAATTAAATGTACCTTATCTAAAGAGCAAAAGTTTTGTTACAAATACTTATAAAGAAAAAGAATTGGCCAAAAAGGTTCATAAGTCATTTCAACTACCTTCTTCTAAACCAATAGTCCATAGCAAGGAACAAACAATAAATGTCTTACACAAAGGAAAAAAATTAACATACAAAATAGCTCCTACAATATAAGCATCTACTTCTACTAAGAGACAACCACTTCAGTTTGATTGCCTTAGAGATCGATCACTTGATATCTTATATATATTATTAGATACGCAGTTGATTCTCTTCCTCCAAATTATTATCATACATTGCACAAATTTGAGAATATAAACGGGCAACCATTTTGCACTTACCATGGTATTAATAGGCATCATTATAATGTATATTCCCAAAATGGTGATTGGGAGCAAGATGCATGCGCTTTTGTGTAACGAGGAGAAGGGAGACCTTACGGCATTTGAGGGAGGAAAGTGCTGGTTTTGTCAGAGAGAAGCGGATGGTGGCAGTTGTGTGAAGGGTTCGAAGCAGAGTAAGACCTAGCCTAAAGTTGCAAGCGAGGTTCCAATGGGACCTAGGGTTCCAACGACTTTGTCCTCAGTTTCAAACTTTATTTACACGATATTCCCTAATAATGCCTATTCTTTTCACAATTGCAATACCTTCTGCCAGAGGAGGATTATCTAGAGTTTTCCTCTTTCATCTCCGCTCTTAATTCCCTGATCTCTTTGTAGGGATTCTTTAATGGTTGTGTCGACTAGGGCACAAGGCACATCACATGAGACTATCGTTGGTGATCTTGGTGCTAGGGCTTTTTAAGATCCTAAGGCACCGCATTTAATGTTGGGAGATGTTCATATCCTCCTTGCAGACTTGACCCCTGAGCTGAAGCTCGAGGAGGATTGCATCAATGCTATGGAGCAATATTCAAGATTGAGGTCTTTAATTTACAAATCCCTGGGAAAGTGTCCTTCGCTCAAAGAGTTCTACCTATGGATAAAAGATGCTTGATCAAGAAGTGACCCTCCCTCCATCTTTTTGTTGGTTAAAGGGTTTCTTTGATTCAGTTCAGTTTTATTAAGGACTGTGCCTTTGTTATGGAGCATGGGCCCTAGTTTCTCGGGAATCAAGGGATTTTTATTTGTCCCTAGTTACCTTTCTTTGATGCCTCTGCATTTAAGATTTGTTGGTACCGGTTTGGGTAAGGTTGTACGATCTTCCCTTGGTTATGCAGAATCGAGGGCTACTTAAATGATTGTTAGGTTTTGTGGGGGGCTTTATCAAATTGGACGAATCCTCCTTTAAATCTCAAAAGAGATATGCCAGGGCCTACATTATAATTGATATCTGATACCCCATTATTCACAAAATCAACATTGTCTCCTCACAAGGGGTTTGGACTCGATGCTGTAATTTTGAAGGCATGCATTTTTAGTGCTTTCTATGCAACCAACTAGGGCATAAGATTGTGGAATGCCAATTTAGTTTCCATCCAACATCGTGTTCTATTCGTCTTCAGAGATGGTCCCAAAAATCCAACATTGAAATGCATTATTACCACTTGTCCCATGTTGTTTCGCATGCTCCCAAGATTTTGGAGAAAGTAGGTAGGCTTGCTTGTGCTTCAATGATTTTTTCTTTGTTGGTTCATTCAGAAGTTGGGTCTCCTCCCTGTGGGGAGATTCGTGTTATTTCTCTCGATTTTGAGAACCTACGCTTTGAAGGTATTTTAGCATGTAAGTCTTTGTTGGAGCTTACTATTGCCAGGATGATTGACGGTGGCCAAAAGATGGGTTTTAAAAAAATAGTGGATTCAAAGTGCAGGGTTATGGAGATGGCGATAGGGTCACAATTAAAGATGGAGAATAGGGCTCAGCATGACTTGGTTCCAACTGAAATAGCAGTTACTGCAAGCTCGGTCCAGTAGAATCTAGGCCTTACTCATGATTTGGCACTTGAGCCCGATATGTTAGAAGCTACTGCTTCCCAACATAGCGATGCATATTTTGGATCCACGGAGATCTTCACCCTTGCTTAGAGAGCTTCATTGTTGACCAAATCAAATTGTAGAAAGAAAAGTTGAAGGGAGAAAAATGAAAGCAGAAAAACTTCAACGAGAGGCTTTGACTTCTATTGGTGAGGGCTCACAATGGACAATGGAGGCACTTCTTTCACATAGTGTCGAGGGGCGCTTGCCAATGCTCTTTTTAGGGACGACATTGATGTTTTTTTTTCTTTTGGGGTTTCTTTTAAGGGTTTTTGGGTCTAGATGTTTTATTTTATCTCTTTAAGCCTCTATGGTTCGACCAATTTCCCAAGTTCTTATTTAAAAATTAGTTTTTGTATTATCTCTTTATTTTCTCTGAAGGGTGAGGGACCCTCACAACCCTCAATCACCAATAAAAAAAAAGTATGCATCGTGATAATAATTGTTATGCTTTGCATCTAAGTCACAAGGTTCAAGTTCAAATTCAAGTTCGACGAGGATAAAATTCGATTCAAGTTTGAGTTCAAATAAAAATCGAAAAAAAAATCGCCATTAAATTAGAAACATAAAAATAAAATTATAATTAAAAAATTATATTGAAAAAGACATAATTATAATTTTTTTTAATAATGATAAAAATAAAAACATAATTATAAAATATACATTAAATAAAACATAATTATAAAAAATTAAATCCAAAACATAAAAAAACACAAAAATATAATTATAAAAAAATTTAAATATATAATTAAAAAATTAAAAGGTCATAAAAATAAATTATAAAATTAATACAAAATTATAAATATAAACAAAACACAAAATAAAATTAAATTAAATTCAAAATTATAATCAAAATAAAAAATGAAAATGTAAAATAAAATAAAATAAAATAAATTAAAACAAAACAAAACTATCAAAACCTAAAACCTAATAACAAGTCGTTCGTCGTTGACTTGTTGCGTTGACCTCATTCGATTCGACCCTGCAACTTCGAACTTGTTTCCCTTGCCAATGGCCTTTCTTCAAGTGAAGCATACAAACATCAACATTACCCTTTGGAGTCTTGGACTGTCAAGTAATGCATAGACATTGGACTAAATTTTTGTTTGCAGAGGCGACAACAAGGAGTAATTTTGGGCATGTAACGAAGCCACAAAGTGAAGAATATCAACGGCCCGTTAAGTGTTGCAAGGAAGTTTTATTCCCGTAGGGCTGTAAGGGTTTTGTACCTGAGATGAAATCCATGCAAGGGTAGTGGAGGAGGATTTGTTAGGGGGACGAGGACCTTAGTATAAATTTATGATGTGCAAAAACACAGACATACACAGATACAATTGAGAAAAAATGTAGACCGAAAAAATAACATTTTTTCTATTTTTTTATGGCCAAATAAAAAATGGCAAATTTCTAATTTTATCTGAAAAATCATCGTACCTTGTGGCTTAGCTTTTCACCAAAATCTTACACAACTTTCTACTAGAGGGGTTATTACATTTGAGAATAAGACAACAAGGCCTTCTACTCCCACTTCTAGTAGTTATTCTAAAAACATTGAGGCATCCCATGACATTCCCAACAAGGAACAAATGGTCCATCAACCTTTGCGGAAATAAACCACTAGAAGTCCTAGTGCACATTCTACAATGGCCGAGTTATCCCAAAATAATCTTATTCGGGAACCATTGATCATTCAAGCTCTCGATAGAGGTGATACTAAAAAAGGTCTAGTAATCAATACTCCGAGATTATATGTTACAAGTACATTTATATATTCTCCAAAACAAAGATAGAAGCAAAAAGTAAATCAAATATCTATAGAACAACAAGCAAAAAAGTGCTACAACAGTTAAAAGTTGAACCATTTTGAGTTGTTCAATCGCAGATTTGACAACTAGATTACAATGACTTTCTCTTTCCAAACAACTTTAGAAATTGGTTTTGAGTGATATTATCACATACACGATACTAAAAACTAACAAATATTAACATTCAACACTTATTATCAACACATTATACATCCATATGTTCGTAGTATTCTCCTAACAATATCAAAATTTGAAAATTATAGATGCAAATTACTCAATATACATATAACAAACGCATGAAGAACAATAACATATACAAAATGATCTCATATATATACATATCAAAAATCATTTTTTACAATACAAATGGGGACATCCCCTTCATCTAAGTTATCACTACTGACTAACTCCATAGCGTACAAAATAAAGGCCCCATCTCGGCCTACTACATATGATCGTGATCGTGATCCATATTGTCTAATTCACCTCTAAGTATCTCGTTCTGAACCATGACACGTGTATGCTCAGATTGCAAAGCACAAAATTGATTGACCGGATCTTTGGACAAATCAAAATAATAACTCAGTACAGGTTGTCTATCAAGATTTGCCTATAAGTCATCATGCTCGCCAACAACCATAGTATATGTCGTAGCTATGATTGCACACGGATCAAACAAATATGCATACTCGCTAGCAATATGATTAACTCTCTCTACCAAGCCACTACCTACTACATCATATGACACATTATGCGTCAAAGTATGGATAGCTGCATCCACCATTGTAAACTAATATGCGTCACTTGCAATACCATATTATGCGAATACATTAACAACCTCTAAACGATATTAAACAATACAAAAAACAAATAAACATACAAATACTTATGCTCTGATATGGTTGTTGCAACAATTGTAGCAACATGGGCATCTCCACTAATAGTTGCACTACAAGCTTAGGTGTCAGCTCAAGTGCAAGTGGTGCATCTACTCTATCTTCGTCCCTTCCACCCTGTGTTGTTGGCACAATGCTAGGATCATCTGCTACAACATGAAACAATGAAGCCCATCCCATTTGCCCAACATTGCAATAAATTGTACATCCTGCATCATCACCCTTTGCTAAGGAAACCACAGGTTCTTGTTCTATCACCAGATGAGGGCCCAAATCCACCCCTGTAGGCCCTAGCTTCAAACCCACTCTAATAGCAGCTCTAGTACTCCATGTCCATGGATAAGCCATTGGAGGCACATAGTAAATCAAACCAAATTGTCAAGTCACTCATATTGAAACCTCTCATAGACATCAAAAAACCAATCCTGTATCCACATAGTAACTCGTACGCGTTGTAGCTCTCAAACATTCTTAGGACATCTTCCATACCCCATATATGGTCGCAACCAAATCATAGTAGGTGTCATCATATCCAAAAGCACTCTATACTCTATGGTACTCAACCCTCTCTATCGTGGTATCACCCATTCAGCTGCAAAAATATCAAGATGAGCCCAATCCTAACGAGGACCACCAAATAGACGAACCACAGTGATGTGCTCATATGCCCATATGTACAACAATGTAGTAGCTCCAAGACCACATGTGTGCACCTCCAATGTAAATCTATATAACTCATGATATAAATGGGCAAGCATGCTATTGCCCCAACAATATCTCATATGCTGCTTATAAATGGCACCTCCAAAAATTAAATATATAAGTAAAAAATTAAACAGTCATAAAAATAAATTATAAAATTAAAAGAAAATTATAAATATAAACAAAACATAAAATAAAATAAAACTAAATTCAAAATTATAATTAAAATAAAAACTGACAACATAAAATAAAATAAATTAAAACAAAACAAAACAAGTTAAAACCTAAAACCTAATAACAAGTTGTTCTTCGTCGACCTATTGCATTGACCTCATATGCTTCGAACCTGCAACTTCGAACTTGCTTCCCATGCCAATGGCCTTTCTTCAAGTGAAACATGCAAACATCAATATTACCCTTTGGAGTCCTAGACTGTCAAGTAATGCATAGACATTGGACTGAATTTTTGTTTGTAGGGGCAACAACGAGGAGTAAATTTGGGCATGTAACGAAGCCACAAACTGAGTGAAGAATATCGAGGGCCCGTTAAGCGCTGCAGGTAAGTTTTATACCCGTAGGATTTGTATCCGAGATGAAATTTGAGCAAGTGCAGTGGAGGAGTTGTTAGGGGGACGAGGACCTTAGTAGAAATTTATGACGTGCAAAAACACAGACAGAGACATATACAGTCGATAAAAAAATGTAGACCTAAAAAATGACATTTTTTTCTATTTTTTTGATGGCCGAATAAAAATCAACAAATTTCTAATTTTATCTGAAAAATCATCGTACCTTGTGACTTAGCTTTGCACCAAAAGCTTACACAACTTTCTGATAGAGGGGTTATTATGTATTTGAGAACAAGACAACAAGGCCTTCTTCTCCCACTTCTAGTAGTTATTCTAAAAACACTGACATTCCCAACAAGGAACAAATGGTCCATCAGCCTTTGCAGAAACAAACCACTAGAAGTCCTTCTTCACATGCTACAATGGTTGAGTTATCCATAAATAATCTTATTCAAGAACCATTGATAATTCGAGCTCTCGATAGACGTGATACTAAAAAAGGTTTAGTAATTGATACTGCAAGATTATATGTTACAAGTACATTTCTATCTTCTCTGAAACAAATAAGGAAGCAAAAAGTAAATCAAGTATCTATAGAACAACTGAAACAAGCAGCGAAAAAGTGCTACAACAGTCAGAAGTCGAACCATTTTGAGTTGTTCAATAGCAGATCTGACACCCAGATAATAGTGACTTTCTCTTTCGAAACAACTTTAGAAACCGGTTTTGAGCAATATAATCACATAAATGATACTAACAACTAACAAATACAAACATTCAACGTTTATAATCAACACATTATACATCCATATATTCGTAGTATTCTCCTAACAATATCAAATTCTAAAAATTATAAATGCAAATTACTCAATGCATATAATAAACGCATGTAGAACAATAACATATACAAAACGCTCTCATATATATACATATCAAAAATCATTTTTACAATACAAAATGTCAATCGATGATGGGGACATCCCCTTCATTTAAGTTATCACTACTGACTAACTCCCCAACCTACGAAATAGAGGCCCCATCTCAGATAACTACACATGATTGTGATTGTGATCCATATTGTCTAGTTCGCCTCTCAAGTATCTTGTTCTGAACCATGACACATGTATGCTCAGATTTCAAAGCACAAAATTGATCGATTGGATCTCTAGACAAATCAAAATCACAACTCAGTACAAGATGTCTATCAAGGTCTGCTTATAAGTCATCATGCTTGCCAACAACCACAGTATATGTCACAGCTATGATCGCACACTATCAAACAAATATGCATACTCGCTAGCAATTTGATTAACTCTCTCTACCAACCTGCTACCTACTACATATGACACATTCTGCGTCAAAAGTATGGATGGTTGCATCCACCATTGTAGACCAATATGCATCACCTACAATACCACATTATGCAAATACATTAACAACCTCTAAACAACTATTAAACAATACCAAAAAAAAAAAAAAACATACAAATACTTACGCTCTGATATGGTTGTTGCAACAACTGTAGCAACATGGGCATCTCCACTAATAGGTTGTGCTGTAGGCTCAAGTGTAGGCTCAAGTGCAAGTGGCACATCTACTCTATCTCCGTCCCCTCCACCTTGTGTTGTGGGCACAATGCTAGGAACATCTGCTACAACATGAAACAATGAAGCCCATCCCATTTGCCCACCATTGCAAAAATTTGTACACCCTACATCATCACCCTTTGCTAATGGAACCACAGGTTCTTGTTCTATCACCAGATGAGGGCCCAAATCTGCACCTATAGGCCCTAGCCTCGAACCCACTCTAATGGCAGCGTTAGTACTTCATGTCCATGGATAAGCCATTGGAGGCACATCTTAAATCAACCCAAATTATCAAGTCACTCACTCATACTAAAACCTCTCGTAGATATCAAAAAACCAATCCTATATCCACATAGTAACTCGTATGTGTTGTAGCTATCAAACATTCTCAGGGCATCCTCCATACCCCATATATGGTCGCAACCAAATCATAGTAGGTGTCAACATAACCAAAAGCACTTTGTACCCCATGGTACTCAACCCTCTCTATCGTGGTAGCAAAAATATCAGGATGAGCCCAATCCTAACAAGGACCACCAAACAGATGAACCACAATGATGTGCTCATATGCCCATATATACAACAACGTAGCAACTCGAAGAACACCTGTATGCACCTCCAATGTAAATCTATATAACTCATGATATAAATGGGCAAGCATGCTATGACCCCAAGAATATCTCATACGCTGCTTCGAAATGGCACAAATTATATAATACCTATGATAGGAGATAGATAGGCCATCTACCGCTACAACTAATGCCAAAATACAATATATAAAATTTCCATAATCACATAACATTAGATCATCCAATTTGCTCTAATAACACAGTAACATCGCAAACAACACCCTCAAGTATACCTATCATGAATCTATGTGCCCGTCGCATATATCCCAAACCCTCCGCATCCATCACTAAGGGCCTCTCCCAAACAATGGAAAGTTGTAAGATATGCCACACATCTTCTAGTGTCATAGTCATCTCACCTATCGACAACCCTAAAGTACACATATTAGGATTCCACTGCTCTGCCAATGCCATCATCGAATGCATATTAAACAGAATTTGGCCCAACCGGCCAACATGTGCTAAACTGACCACATCCAATATTCGCCAATCTACATCCTCTAATCCCAATTCTAGCAAGGTACTCTCATATACTGACCATATTGAGACTCACGAGCATGTAAATCACGCTGCAAAAATAAACCAAACAAAGTATATCAACTCTTAAGTCGAGTAAATGTAATATATAGGCACAAAATTCTAAGCAAGAACTTTAAAACAAGCACAAGGACAAAACCCTCCGAAACAAGATAGAACCATGGGTAGGAACATCCCATCTCGGTCAGTACCGTCCACTTCAGGACAATAACGTCTAATTTTGTAAGTGCCAAAATAATCAAATTTTCAAAAAAGGCAAATGACGCTAAAACTGAGCATAGATCATACAAATCACTAATTTTTTTTTGAGAAAATCAGATACATATCAGATCACCCAAAGTCTATGTCTGTATAACAGTCTTCAAACGCCCAAATCATAATGACAACGCAAGTCATCAACAAGGCATTTTACAAACTCAAAGTTCAAATCTCAAAATGCAATGGTAAAAATGAAATTACAACAAAACCTTTTTTACCCTGCTTTATATATGAGTTGGCTTTCTCAATATCAATTACTATGTCTATTGTGCACTTAATTCAATTACCAACTCAAGACATCTACAAACAATATCTTGAGTTTTACTCATCAAAAACACATTCCCTAAATTGCATTAGGACACGTATTGGGGCATATGCCATGCACATACAGTAAAAATCACAAATCACTGATTCTAGATTTCAAAAAACTAAACATTATAGTTTCAAAGAATGCTAAAGGTTCAAAAAATTTCAATTGTGGGCACAATTATGGGGGCATATGCACTCATATTACAAAGACAAAGTACAAATTCATACAGTTTTGAGTGTGCAAAACATATTCATGCACAAGTTTCAAACATAATTTACAAATTTACATCTACATTAAATTACAGATTTCACATTTATCAATGGGGGCATGGTATAGATTCATGGACATTGTACTATTTTCATATTCCAAAAGCATAATACAATTTTTTTGGCATATATTATATACTATTTTCTATCTGTGGACATGGTAGGGACATGAAAGACATCTATTCTCTTTTGACCATGCATTCAAGAACAAAATAACAATTGAATCTAAAGCTATCTACAATGGTTGATTCAATTAAAATGTGTAGTGCATGACTTGGAGATTTTACACTCTCCTACACTATAGCCTATGAATCATTTTGGTTTCCAAACTATTTCACGTCTTGGGGTTACAAAGACCACCCGAGTTATATTGAGGTCTATGCATCCCTCAATGGATGTTATTTCTTTTATACATGTAAAATTCAAATTGGGGCTTGATCAACCCCAATTCTACAGATTTCACGAAAAGAGAAAATTTCTCTAAACAACACAACTACCATAGTCAACACATTGAGGTTTTTGCGTCCCTCAACGGTTCTACGTCTATCCATCACATTGACCACTTAAAGCTTATTCATCTCCCTGGCCAGGGAATAAATAGATGCTACAAGCACCCTTTTTCTCCATGGTGATCGAGTCAACTCTTGACCCTTAGCATACTTGCTTCTCCACGACATGCATACATGTGTAGTTGTTCCTTGAATGATATTTACAACATTTCATCTCTAGTTATATCTTTTGTTTCATTTGATCAATAATTACATCTAATTACATACATCTATTTTTGCAACAACATTTTGGATCATTAAAGCACATGGCAAGTTAATCATCTACGCATGTTTGCATTCTCTTTTTCCCTTTCATCCAGTATTTATAGTTTCACTAAAATGTTAGATTAAAGAAGGGGTAACTGTAGACACCTAAATTTGACACAATAATTGTTTTGAAATGTTTTTAAAATTGCTTTGCTTATATAGGTCTTAGCTAAGAATTAAACACTTAATGGCACATTTCTCTTATGTTTTCCCCTTTTAATTGGTAATTTTCTATGACTTTGTGACCTGATTTTCTCATTCTCTTTGCTTAAAACACATTTAAAACTAGAGCTCTTTAAACCCTTTTGATGTTTCGAGGTTATAAGGTTGGGTTTCAATAAAGAATCCTATACTTGTCCTATATACTGACCCTTCCAAACGGTTCTAACCCTTGCTATTTTAATTTCTCTTTTGACACATTTCCTCTTTTTAGCTATTGCTTTGAGTCCCCTTTAAGATCTGTTAGATCTATTGTGCCAGTCACTAAGTTTTTAATTCACATTCTACGAGTTTCCTATATAAGCAAAGTTGTTAGAAGGCATTTATGACAAGCGCCCTCACATTTAAGAGGCTATTCAAAGTTATACAATGATTATATTGAATTATTAGAGCAATATTCTAAAATACTATTCCATTTGCATGTTTTTGCCGAGGGTAAGCTAGGAGTAAAAGCATCTAGATTTGCATATCACCATTTCACACAAATAGGTAGGTGGGAGAACTAGATTTGAGTTTGAGCCCTCGTCGAAGCATTGATAATGTAGTGCAACGTTTAGTGTTTCAGTAGGGATTGACCAAGGTTAGTGCAACTCAATCATTTTTGTTTGATTCCCCGCAGTTGATATCATAAGTGTTTGTGCAGGAAACTAGGGTTTGATATTTCAGGTGTATATGCATGCAAGAAAGTATTGACAAAAATGGAAAAAAAACAATATTGGAAAATCCACAGCATTCGAGAGAGTCTCAAAGCTTCATCGCAAAAAGGTTAGGGTTGACCAATAAGGTCAGGACCGACTTGACATTCTTGACCTCTTCTACTAGTTTTGACCTAGACCTGAAACAAGCCTCCAAATTCGAAAATGATCAATTTGAATCATCACCCAACATTCAGTCAACTTGTACAAACTAGGGAAATGAAACAAATATGTTAAGTTTCTCTTTATCCTCATGCATTTGTCATTATAATTGTCAAACTTGCTTGTCGAAAATATTATTGTCAAATCTTATTGTGTGCTTATTTCTATCAATTGATAGTCAAAATTATATTCTATTAGTTTTATCTAATTAAAAGTTAGTGTCACATTAATCCAATTGTAAATAAAACAATCATAAGGATGTACTAAAGAAATAAATAAAAGAGATAACTAATTTTAAAATGAGTGTCAAAAAACCCCGTTAATGGGTCAATTGTAGCTGCTGGTAAAAAAGTTAGAAAGACTAAGGGCTCTTGGAATCTCCCTCCAGCTGGGTGGTTAAAATTAAATTTTGATGGAGCATCCAGAGGAAACATGGGGGCATCTAGGGCTGGGTGCATCATTCGTGACTATAGCGGATCTCTAATTAGAGCCATGTCTAGAAAGCTTCATGATGGCACCAATAATGAAGCAAAGGCACAAGCACTTGTCAGCGGAATTGAGCTCGTAATTCAATGCAACATTGTCAAGCTCATAATTGAAGGGGATTCTTAGATCGTCATCTCGGCTTTCCAGAAGAAGGCTACTAATTCTTGGAAACTGGATAATATTCTATTTGGTGGTTGGGAAAGACTGGGTTTCTTTACTACCATCGAATCGAATCATTGTTTTAGAGAAGCCAACTCTGTAGCAGACTTTCTAGCCAATTGTGGCATCGATCAATTGGAGACGAGCCGTGTAGACAATGAGAGGGAGTCGTGGGAGGATTTCCCCTCTCTCTCATATATTGATATGGGATGTTAATCTTGGTTTTTCTATGCCTTGGTATGGTTTTCTTTGTATTTGCTCTTTCTTTTAATTTGCTAATTTGGCTAATGTGGGAGTCTAAGGTGCTAGTGAAACGATGGAGGGGCTCTCCACCATCGTTGGAGGATAGGCCAAATCCGCTGCCATACTTGCTTCCATCATCACATGTTAGGATAATCTCATGGGGTTGATGTTGCCATTATTGCAAAGGACACCAGATTGATGGCTCGAGCGTGGGGAATGCAATGGCATGAGTGTTTTGCAAGACTTCTTTTGGGCCTTGAGATCGATATTAATGGCTATGTTATAGCCCTTTCTTTTTAATCTGGTTGGAGTCTTCACCTCTTTATTGGGGTTTCACCTATTTATCCTCTAGTCTGTTTTGCGTGGTGGGGCTAGCATGGATCGTGGAGCCGCTGTTGTGCTTACCACTCCTGTGGTTTTCAGAGGAAGCTCGATTCATGAGATGGCATTCGAGGGGGGAGTCTCTCGGGTGCATTTTAAGAATATCTTTTGGGTTCCATCAGAGGAGGTTTTCGAACTGATCTCGCGGGTGCTAGGAGTGGAGTATTTGGAACAAAGTGTTTGCAGACGTATCATCTCAGAGGTGGCGGCTTTATTTGCATCGAATATCGTGGCTCTGATTCCTGACACTAAGGTGGTCTCTAAGTTGGTGACTTTTTTTCATCACGCCTGAGCATCGAGTCGGTCTCGTGGAGGATATTACCAAGTAGGATTTAGGCCCTTTCCCCAAACTACTGTTCACTTGTACGAATGGCTTGGCCCTGGTCATCGTGGCAGCTTTTCATGCGTTGAAAACACATTTTTTGTCTTTGGTAAGCTTTGTGGAGGACTTACAACAACAGGTTCATTCCTCGGATCCCTCGAATGGGCATCTCACTATGTCACCCATGAAGTTGATAAAGAGCCCAATTCTTGAAATTTCACAATGGAGGGAGAAACGCCATAACCATGACAGGGTGGAAGCCACGAAGAAATTGGCAAAATTGGTGGCACGAGGTGAGGTGGCTGCTCCCCAGTGGTTTAAGAAATGCAGGAAAAAGTCTATCACTAAGGTGGTGCAAGGTAATTATGTCCACACTTCTGCTAAAGCTTTGGTGTGTGGTGACAAAGTGGCGTTGCAGGGGTTCAAATGCAAAGTCTTTGGTGAGGTATCACCTAATGAATTCCGGGGAAGGAAAATCATTTTTCTGGATGACATGGAGGATATAGTGCCACCATGCACTAAGGTTTAACTCTTTGTTTGTAGGGGGGGTCTTTTTGGTGTCTTACTATAGTTTTGTTTTCTCGGGTTACGAAACAACTCAGGGTTTTTAGCTGGTTTTTCCATTTTGTTGTTTGTCTTTGTGGTGGCTTTTCTGTCTTCGGGTTCCAGCCCTTTGTGACTATTTTTTGTAAAAACTCTTTTTGGCTGGGGGCCAACCAAAACATCGTATATATCTATATAAAAAAAATGAGTGTCAAAAAAAGTACCAATCCAACAAAAATAAGTAATTTAAATAGAAAAAAAGAGTGTTAGAAAAAAATAAGTACTTTTAAATATAAAAAGTTAAAATAATTAAAAAACTTGCTCAAATTCATAAGTAATTATGCACCGGGTTCAAAACTCCCTCTTAGACAATATGATAAACCATCACTCTAATGGATTTGGAGCATTCCAACAGAGATACATAGTTTAAATAGAATATAATAATTTAAAAAAAGCTTAAATTCATTAGTAATTTAAATTTTAAAAACAAATATAAGTAGAACTTGTAAGAGGGTCAATACCCCTTCGCTTACAATATGAGAGGCCATAACTCTAATTGAGTTTGGGCATTCCATTGAAGTTTAAAGGTTATTGGGTACTGCATTAATGAGGTTGATGATAAAGAAAGTAGAAAAATATGTTTACGTCTCAAAAGAAAATGTTAGAGAGGTTATAACTCTAATTTACTTGTACTATTTAGTTGTGGTTTAAATACAATTAATTACTACATCAAGAGCTTAACAATAGAAAAGATAAAAAAACATGGTTACATCCCAAAATAAAATGTTGTGAGAGAATTTTAAAGATCCCACATGTATGAGAGGCCATAACTCTAATTGACTTTGGACATTCACTTGTAATTTAAATATTATTAAGTATTATATTAATAGGGTTGTCAATATTAAAGGTACAAACATATGGTTAATTTTGAAAATATAAGAAAAAAATTAATGTTCAGAGTGAGGGACATAGGGAGATTACCCCAATCTCTTTCTTTTTTTAAATTTGTGGCATTAATTTTTTAAAAGTGCATATGATGGTTAAATTTGAAAAATAAAAAGGTTAAAAACTAATTTTAAGGGGGGATTTTGGGGGGATCCTACATGTTTAAAGGATGGAAATAAAAGCTAGTGCTAAGTAGGGATTTTGAGAATGTCCCACATATTTTGAGAATAGGAAAAAAAATTAGTATTATGCAAGATTTTGGGGAAGTCCCACAAATTTAGTGTATGAAGGAATTGGAGAGCAGATCCCCAATTTTTAAATTTAAGAAATAATTAAAAATAATAATAAATAAATAAATCGATGTTTATAGTTTTGAAAAGATGCCATAAAAATAGAGGCGGATCCCCTATGTTTAAATTTAAATAAAAAATTGCCACCAGTCTTTCGTAAAGGGAACATATCAAACACCTTGTGAACAATGTGGGATCCTTTGTGAAAGTTGATGATCTTTCTTGGTGCCTCTGTTTTGTCTTAGCTTGTGCTTTCATGGATTTATTCAAACCTCTCTACCACTCAGTGAACCTGCATTCCTCTCATGGCTCATGGAAGCAATTCCTCAACTTTGAAGGTCTTCATTTTAGTTGCTTCTATTGCAATCTTACTGGTCATCGGATTGTTAGGTGCCCTTCTAGGATTTGTGGGTTCTCACCTTCTCTTAGACAACAAATCTGGAAAAAGAAAGATGGGACTCCAAACAAGAATTTTTATTGGCGTAATCATGATAAATTTTATCCTCCTCACACCTTTTTGGTTTCTCAACCTCGAGGGGGGGGGAGAGGGGGATTTTAGTAGAGGATCCCAAGGA
The DNA here is from genome assembly GCA_037957365.1 of Torreya grandis. NCBI lineage: Eukaryota > Viridiplantae > Streptophyta > Pinopsida > Cupressales > Taxaceae > Torreya > Torreya grandis. The sequence continues at coordinate 1,055,467 of JARHVA010004841.1, read as the reverse complement.
TGCTCCAGCTCCTATTCCTTCTCTGTTCCCTCCTTAGCCGGTTGGGGAGGTTTCTTCCCCTCTTAGGACCCCTTTTTTAAAAAGATCCAGTAATGTGGGAGCTACTTCCAAGAGGAAAGGGTGTAGACCTGAGGGGGAGCTCTTGAGAGCAAAAGCGGAGACTTCGGTGTGAGATGGCTTGCAATGGACGATCTTCTTACCCGACGTGGAAGAAAGTTGGCTTCAACGCGTGGTTAGTTCTGCATGCTTTCCTTTGGGCTTCTCCCTGAGAGCCATATTCTTGGTTTGTGTTAGGAGTGTATGATACTTTGGACTTCTAAACAATTTCCATTTTTATTGCATCTAGTGATCATATTGTCATTTTCATGTGAGGAGGAATTTTGCATTCATTTTTGTTCATTGTCCGAGGAATCCAATCAATCTTATTAATTTGTTCTCCATCTATATTTTTTTTTCCTTTTTGTATCTTTTTATGTTTTTTGGTTAAAAGTACAGAAAAAAATCCAAAAGCACATTATTATAAAGGGGCGTTGTCTCTCTCAAATACAAAGGAAATTCCCTTGTCCCATGATGATTTCTTTATTGTTGTAAGATTATGTTGTTTTTTAATTGGACAAATCATCGTAAAAACAAGAAGAATCATGGTGACATAAAATTTTACCAATAAAACGTTACATCCTCCATTTCTTGAACAATTTATCTTCCTTCTAGAGGTTTCCATCGTGATGCATTACATGTAAACTTTTGTGGATGGTAGTAGGATACAAGATTGATGAGAACACAAGGGATAAAATGATCTAAAGGAGTCAATTATTAGGGGATTCATTCCTTCATTCAATGTTGGAATATTCCTAGCATCTCTTCATCTTAATTGTTATGTTCTAATTGGGGATGCATGTGTTTGGGAGTTATTGTATTGTAAAAGATGTTCATAAAGGCAGTGCTCCTGCAATTGAAGAAGATATACTAGCAAGAGAGGGTGCACCTCACTTTTCTGTGGTTTTCTCAAATTGAATTTCTCCAAGGTAACTCGTGTCTCTTTGAAATTATGTTATGTTATTTTCACTAATTTGTTTACTATGTTTGTATGGTTCAACTTTCCTTTACATTCGAACATTTTCCAATTCATTTCAAAGCATTGTTAATCTCTGTTGGATAGTATAATTGATACAATCAAACATAACAATCAAAATGTTAGGATTTAAGTATCAAGTTTGTGTTGATGATTTAGTTATGAAATATCCATGCAAATTACGGATCATATTAGTATCAGAGTTGCATATGGTTCTTTTTTATGTGTGGTTTTTTCGTGTGACCGTTTTGCAATGTATTCCCTCTCCCAGAGCAACAAGTGCTAGTGGAGGTGCTATCTTGATTCCTCAACAAGGTGGGTTCAATGTTACCATGGTTGCTAGTAAGAATGATGGTACAAGCATTATGGGTGTTGTCTTTTGATGGTTTTTACCAACAATCTTTGATGGATTCAATAAGTTGCATAAGAGACATGAAAAGCTGGATTCAGAAGTTCACAACGTTGAGATGATTTGGCAAATACACCTCCAAGTGTCAGAAAGGTTAAGAAAGTCACAAGCAAAGTATAGAGCAAGATGTGTTCAACATAGAGTTGAACATATTCAATGTTTGGGATAAGGTATGGTTGTACATGAACGAAAAAGGACTTCAAGATAAAATTAAGAATAGTTTTAAATTGTATATGCCTCATTTTATGAAGAAATGCTCTATTGTGAAATGCTTTGTACACATTTGTTGGATTGTGGTGATGTTGCTAACAAATCCAAACCATTAAGAAAGTGGTCCCATAGAAAGGAGGGCTCCTATATTTTCTTACTGGATATTGTAGAGTAATTTTATGAGTATATGTAGCAAATGTGATTTCATGGTGTAAATTTTTTTAGTGTATGCAGCAATTTTTTAAGAGATTATAGTTGAAATTCTTTTATTTTATTTACAATAGAAATTTAACTGAAATTTATCCATTCATAAGTTTAAATGAAATTAGTCCATTCATAAATTTCTCAAGAATAACCAGAATAAACAAGCTCCCTGTCATTAAATGTGCTCATTATATACATATCTGTTGTTGGCCTGTTAATTTTGGCTATTTTTAAGAATGGCATTTGACTTTGAATTTAATCAGTTTGACCAGCAAAGGGACCATTATCAGGCGAGCTTGGTTCTCCAAAGCCAGCACCAGGCATGTTAGGCCCAGCACCTTGGTACGTTCTTGCTAAAATAGGATTGCATAAGCTTTCCAGTTCCTTCATCTTGTCATCAAAGTCATCAGCCTCTTCAAGCTGATTCTCATCCAGCCACTGGATAGCTTGTTCGATTGCATCCTCAATATTTTTCTCATCAGCAGCATCCAGCATAGTTGCAATCTTGTCATCTCTTTCAGTGTTTCTCATGTTGTAAGCATAGTTCCTTAAGGAGGAGTTAGCCTTCACCTTCTTGTGTTCAACCATGGGAGAAAATGGGAGCATAGTTTCTATTGTAGTCAAGGTGTCCTACTGTAGAGTACCTAGCAGACATCCTGACAAAAGCATTTAGACAAGAAAAATTGAAAAGTTCAGAGGAATGTTTGGTCTCACAATGACCCGTGCAAATTAAGGGGAGGGTAAGGGGGTGCTGGGACATGTGTAACATTATTGTATATATGTTATTAATTCTAGGTGTCATAGTCTTTCAATGATAGATATATAGTCATCCGTAGGATATGAGGAGTCATCTTAGATGGTGAAATGAACAGACATTCATTTACTTTATATATTGTAATATTTCTTCTTTTCAAATTGAATCATGAATACAATTTTAGCTTGCACCAAATATTGTTCATTGTCATTCCATTAATACCTAGCCTGACACTTCAGGGGAGCTTGGTTCTCCAAAGCCAGCACCAGCACCTTGGTACATTTTTGCTATAATAGGATTGCATAAGATTTCTAGTTCCTTCATCTTGTGATCAAATTCATCAGCCTCTGCAAGCTGATTGTTATCCAGCCACTGGATAGCTTGTTCGATTGCATCCTCAATTTTCTTAACTGTGTTTCTCATGTTGTAAGCATAGTTCTCTAAAGACTTCTTAGCTCCCACCTTCTTCTTGTGTTCTTTGGGCGAGCTTGGTTCTCCAAAGCCAGCACCACCAGGCATGTCAGGCCCAGCAGCTTGGTACATTTTTGCTATAATAGGATTGACTAAGCTTCCCAGTTCCTTCATCTTGTCATCAAACTCATCAGCCTCTGCAAGCTGATTGTTATCCAGCCACTGGATAGCTTGTTTGATTGCATCCCCAATCTTCTTCTTATCAGCAGCGCCCAGCTTAGATGCAATCTTGTCATCTCTTACTGTGTTTCTCATGTTGTAAGCATAGTTCTCTAAGGAGTTTTTAGCCTCCACCTTCTTCTTGTGTTCTTCATCTTGAGACTTGTACTTCTCAGCTTCTTGGACCATCTTTTCAATCTCTGCCTTGCTCAACCTCCCATGATCATTGGTCATCGTGATCTTATTCCTTTGACCAGTAGTCTTGTCTTTGGCAGAAACATTAAGAATGCCATCGGCATCTATATCAAAGAGAACAGTGATCTGAGGGACCCCTCTGGGAGCAGGGGGGATGCCAAAGATCTCAAATTTGCCCAACAAGTTGTTATCCTTCGGTCTTGCTCTCTCACCCTCATATACTTGAATCAACACACTAGGTTGGTTGTCTGCGTAGGTAGTAAACACCTGGTCTCTCATTGTGGGGATGGTAGTATTTCTAGGAATCAAAACTGTCATAACACCACCAGCAGTTTCAAAACCAAGAGACAGAGGAGTAATATCAAGAAGCAAGAGATCTTGTACCTTCTCATTGCCTTCGCCACTCAAAATAGCAGCCTGGACTGCAGCACCATAAGCAACAGCCTCATCAGGGTTTATGCTCTTGCACAGCTCCTTCCCACTGAAGAAGTCCTGCAACAAGGACTGCACCTTGGGAATCCTAGTCGACCCACCAACAAGAACAACATCATCGACCGAACTCTTGTCCAACTTGGCATCTCGCAGACATTTCTCAACTGGCTCCATGCATTTCCTGAAGAGATCCATGTTCAACTCTTCAAATCTGGCTCGAGTAATGGTGGAATAAAAATCAGTACCTTCATACAAGGAATCAATCCCAATGGTGGTCCGAGCAGTGGACGAGAGTGTCCTCTTCGCCCTCTCACAGGCTGTCCTCAGCCTTCTTAGGGATCTTGCATTGCCTGTGATATCTTTCTTGTACTTCCTCTTAAACTCCTGGACAAAATGTTTCACCATGCGGTTGTCAAAGTCCTCACCTCCCATATGGGTATTTCCCACAGTGGCCTTCACCTTAAAGATACCTTCTTCAATTGTCAAGAGAGAGACATCAAATGTACCCCCACCCAAGTCAAAAATTAGAACATTTTTCTCACCCACGCTGCTGGCCTTCTTATGCAGTCCATACGCAAGGGCAGCAGCAGTTGGCTCATTGCTGATTCTCATAACATTCAACCCAGAGATCACACCAGCATCCTTTGTAGCCTGCCTCTGGAACTCATTAAAATTTGCAGGGACCATAATGAGAGCATTCTTAATTGTAGTTCCAAGAAATGCCTCAGCAATCTCCTTCATCTTGATCAATACCATTGAGGAGATTTCCTCGGCTGAAAACTGCTTCTCTTCCCCTTTGTACGTCACAATAATCATGGGCTTATCACCCGGCCCTGGAATGACCTTGAATGGCCATAGCTTGATATCATTCTGAACTGATTTATCAGAATATCTCCTACCAATCAGCCGCTTTGCATCTGTCATAAAACGTCCAAAGTTTAACATCTAATACACGACTAAAATAAATTACAACAAACTCCCCTCAGGGTTTTGTCATAAATCTGATTTAAACATTTACTCCTCATCCAAAAGTACCCAGATGAGGTGCCACATTAGCTGTATCTGGAACACAACCAAAGCTGGATTTTATTTGGGTATTTTTGAATTTCTATCAAGCCAACATTGGTTTAGATTACGGATTCTAAATTTACAAACATAAAAAAGTTAGCACTTCAAGCATTACAAATGTGTAGCAAAGGTAGCACTCCAAACATTACAAATCTGCTTAAAGTTTCTGAAGACAAAAGTTAAGATGGTCTACCATCCCATATCTACTTGAAGCATTTGTCCCAATCTATAACCATTACAGAAATCTGCATAGAGATTCACATGCATTAAAATAAAAAAGATGCAACCAAAGTACTTTGAAAGGTACCACACCTTAATAATAAAAAAAAACCCAAACAGGATTGGCTTCCTCCTTAATGATAAAACTAAAAACACGGGAAATTAAATTATCACATGCAGTTGTATCCAGAAACTTCCACCAAGAGAAATCATTGCAACATCAACCTCAACTCAAGCCAAACACCAATTTACCCAACAAATTATTTATCCATTTATTAGCCAACGCCCTTCAAACATTATTACATGAATTTACTAGAACGTTTTAGGACTAAGTGAATGCAAAACTCTGAGACAATATTTGGATATTTGAATTTTATATTTATCCTTTAAAAAAAATGGAGGCCAGGAAAAACAACAAAATAATGAAAGCATTCAAAAATATCAAAAAGAAAGGCAAAAGCAACAATACTTAAAGTATTTAAAAATATATATTTTTTTAAAAATTAAAAAACTGAAGTGAATGGATAAATTTCAAATATAGATTTGCAACTCTGAAACATTATTTCAATTTTAAATTCATTTTTAAAAATTTAAAATTTCAAAAAATAAAATAATTAAGATGTAGATAAAAATACAAATAATATTAAACTATTCAAAAACATCAACAATAACCACATAACTATATAATTCTGCTCTTGCATAAATTTCAAACTTAATTTCTAACCCAATCCCAACAATATATATCAAACTTAATCTCATTCAATCCCAACAATCAATTTATATAAATAAATTATTAATAATAACCACCTGCCCAAAACATTAATTTTGAATTCAAACAAAAAATAATTAAAATTAAAATTAAAATTAAAATTAAAATTAAAATTAAAATTTGGTTTTAAATAGTACCATAAAATTCATAAATATTTTTAAATACTTATTATTACAAAATCGAAGATACTAATAATTTTTAATCTTCATTACAAATATTTGTCATTACAAAAATTTACATAATTTCAAAATTAAAAATATTAATAATTTACATTCTATAATTTCTTATAATATTTAAACATTCAATTAAAAAAAATACTAATAACTTTTAATTTAAAAAATCTAATTCATACATGAAAACATCTTTTATATTTTAAAAGGAGAGGTCATAACTCTATTGGACTTTAAGGGACTTCAATATATAAAGTTTAAAGATTATTACATATTAAGGCAACCAAAAAAATTTAAAAATTAATTTCAATTTAAATTTAAAAAAAACTAAAATTAAAATAAACTCATTTATATATATAATATTTTAAAGTAAAATTAAAATAACCTTATTTATTTATATATATATATTATAAATTATTTAAATTAAAATATATACTACAATAATTTAAAAAACTTATCTAATTCACAATTTAATTCATATATCAATATTTACAAACTCAGAGCTTGGTCTCATGTGACTATAAAAGATACAAAATAAAAGAAGATATGATGGGAGTATTCACACATTCAAGAATGCACTAAAAGAACATATAAAGAAGAGAATTAAATTTAAGAATGTAAGAATAAAAGTAAATATTTAAAATATAAATAAAGTGTTAAAAAACTATTAATTTAATAAAAATAAATAAAAATATATATAATAGTTAAATATTTGTTTAAATTTATGTATTTAATTCAAAACTTTAATAAATCATAATTTTAATAGATTTGAGACATTTCAACAGAAATAAATAATTTAAATAGAAAAAAAACATAATAATTAAAAAAAAAAATCAAATTTATTAATTAATTTAAAATTTAAAAACTACTATAATTAAAACTTATCCTAATCAAGAGTCCCTCACTTATAAGAGGTCATAATGTTAATTGAATTGGGCATTTATTGTGGTTTAAAGATTATTGAGTATTACAATAATGAGGTTGACAATATGGTTACATTTTAAAAGATAATGTTTTGGAGGAATTTTGGGATTGATCTACGGGATTTGTAATATGAAAGGCCACAAGGGATTTTGGGACCAACTCAAACATGAGGACATAGAATTTACAATATAAGAGGTCATAATTTTAATTGATTTTAAGAATTCAATTGTCGTTTAAATAGTATTAAATAATATATCAATGGAGTTGCCAATATTAAAGACAGAAACATATGGTTAAATCTAAAAAGATAAGGAGAAAAACTAGTGTTCTAGAATGGGAGACTTAGTGGAGATATCCCCAATCTTTATTTTTATTTTTGAAATTTATTGTTTTTATTTTTTTTCAAGGCATAAAATAATTAATTTTGAAAAATAAAAAAGTAAAAAATTATGTTAAATAGGAATTTTGGAGACATCAAACACAACACTTTTAAAGGATGGAAACAAAAACTAGTGCTAAGCATGGATTTTACTCACATATTTTGAAAAATATATATATATGAATTTTTTAAAGAAGATTTTAAGGTCCTACACTTTTAAAAAATAAAAAATTAATACTTCTACAAAAATTATTTCAATAAAAATAATGAAATTATTTTAGAAATATTTAATAATAATTAATTTAAAAATATTAAAATAGTGAAATTGTATTAGAAATATTTAATTATAAGTGAACCTTTTCCAAATTAAAAATAAGAAAAATATATATATTGTTAGATTTTTTTATTTTAAAATAATAATTTATTAATGCAAATTTTATAAAAAAAATTGTCAATTTGAAAATGAGATCAAAAATAAGTTAATTGACAGAAAAGATAATCATAAAAAATAAATTCCAAAATAAATTGTCATAAAAAAAGCTATTCCTAAATTTTGTTTGATTGTTTATAGTATTTCTGTTTTTGATTCTTAAACTTTACCCAATGTAAAACTGCATAACCTAATCACCTATATATTCCTATTAAATTAATATATAAATATATTTCATTAAAAAAAAATCAATTTAATTATTTAAAAAAAAAATTACACGATTTAACCATAAATTATCTTCATTTACATCATAAACTGTGGGAAAACACACTCTAAATTTAAAAACTTAAAAGAAACACAATTTTTTAAAAATTATATGAAAAATATGTAAAACCTTTGCGAGGAGAAGGAAAAATGGAAGAATTATACAAACCGAAGACGGTGTTGGTGGGGTTCATGGCAGCCTGGTTTTTGGCGGCATCCCCGATGAGCCGCTCCGTATTAGTGAAAGCAACACAGGAGGGAGTCGTTCTGTTCCCCTGATCATTCGCAATGATCTCCACTCGATCATGCTGCCACACTGCCACGCATGAATATGTAGTCCCCAGATCGATTCCAATTGCAGGCCCCTCTCCCTCTCCCTCTCCCTTTCCAGCCATTCTAATTTCTCGCAAGCAACGAGCGACTCAAAACCAGAGAAAGACAGATTTAACGCGATCGAAAACTTTCTTCGAAAACTTTGATCACAAGCTTTCTCACAAACGTCTACTGTGAATACTCACTCCGCTGCCCCTTTTTGGCTCTTTCCTGTCACTGGGGATCTCCCGTTGCGGGACCCGCCCGCGGCAAAGCAAGGTTCTGCCCATTTGGCTTCAATTTACTAAAGCAATTCGGCCGTGGATCTGACACCAGTAATGATAAAATGAATATGTAAATACGGGAGTCTTTTTAACGTTGGTCAGATGTTCGAGTCCCCCGTGTAAAAGTAGACCAATTACAGTTTAGGCTGTTTTGATTTTATTTTTTTTAACTTGACCAAAAAATAATATGTTGATTGTTATTGTTGGAAGGTGATAGTCGAAATGTATATTTAGAAGTGAGATAAACTTAATTTAAAAGTTTGATAATGATTGAAGAAGTTTGTTTGAATTGTATATTTTTGATTTAGATAATTACAATACTGTTTAAAATTATGTTTAGTTTGTCAATCTTTTGCTCATATGTCTTGTAAAATAGAATTCTTTTTGTTGTCTTTATTGAACAACAATATCTGAAAATTTAAGGAAAATAACTTATGTTTTGGATCTTATATTAAATTAGGGAATAGTCGAGTTATCTTGATATTTTTTCAGACCTTTAAACAAGAATAATATCAACAAGGAAAAAATTTAATGATTGAGGAAGCTCCAATAATATTCAAACCATTATCTTGTGGTATGAGTCTAAATATAAACTTTTGTGCTTTGATGAATGATCTATTGGATGTTTTATTTCCTTTAAAATACTTATTAAATTTATGTGAATGATAATGAGAAACTATATCTCTAAATGAACTACAATGCTTGTATATTTATAGATAAATTACATTCAAAATATAACTATATTGGTGTGCAAATTAGTATCAAAAGATCACAAAAGAAAAAATGTGGGATGAAGAAAGCGATTGCACACAAAATTATCAAGCCAATGCACTAATGTTCCAAACTATCTGGTATGTTAGGGCACAATCCAAACATATTGCCCTCGACATTCAAAAACAAGTAGAAAGAGAAAGGGGGAAAAAGAAGAATGGGAGACATAAATTCCCATTATTCATCCACACAAGGAAGGAAATGATTATAACAATAACATGTATTCTTCAGATATGCATATGTAGATACTAAAATCTAATTGATATAGCATCTCAGTCTTGTATACTTGAAAAATATGTATAAGGGCTCTACCATTCATTTTTATACTTTTCTTTTGTCAAGAGGCTCACATTTGTCATCTTATTGTGCCTAACTATTTATCTTATGGTTCGACCCTATCATTGTTAATGACCCAAGTCCTCTGTATAATACAAAAAGCTTAAAAATTGATATATATATATATATATATTTCATTGTTAGTTTCAAATCCTCTATAACTTTCTACCATGCCAAACACTTGTGTCCAACATAGGGACACTTACGTCAACACAAGTGTCCAAATTCTTGTATATTGTTTATATATATATATATATATATATATATATATATATATATATATATATATATATATATATATATTTCATTGTTAGTTTCAAATCCTCTATAAAATTCTACCATGCCAAACACTTGTGTCCAACATAGGGACACTTACGTCAACACAAGTGTCCAAATTCTTGTATATTGTTTGTACTTCAAAAGTCATCTAATTTTTAAATGTTTTGAACCCTATGAGTCTGCCCATTTATTTTATTTAACTCTTCCGTGAGATATTTTCAAAAGGTATGGTATAAATACAAAATAAAGACCATTCATTAATACCAATTTATATTCAAAAGTTTACCAATCACACATATAGTAAAACACCTTTCATGTATTCAAAACTGCCCTATTCTTTCATATTCTATATAAGTAATATGAAGAGTCATATTACAAGTTTGAAACATTCAAAGAGCATCCCATGAACAACATTTGTCAAGTTATAACTTAAATCATTACATGTCCTTGCATATAACATATTGAACTCTTGTGCACAGACAAACCAACAATTAGGGGAGAACTACATATGTTTGAGGCCCTCTTCAGTGTAGTGGCTATGCAGGTAACACTTATTGATAGTGTGGTCCTTGACATTAGCTCGACTTCGTGAGCCCACTAACCCATTTTTAGCAAGGTAAAAAAATCTAAGGTGAAAAGCTAGGTTTAATTTATAAACAATCATCTACAACATGTGCACGTGAATAAAATATATCAACATAAAGGTGACATAAAACCCATAAAGTTAAAAGTGGTCACTCCGCAATACAATGAGTATTCCATACTAGATAGATCCATTGACATCAGGACACACACATCAACCCAAGTGTCCCAAGGTTGACACAAGTGTCTAGGCCTCTAGAAACAATATTTCTAGAGTCTAACAATTGGATCTTGATCTTGTTCCCATCTATTTCTACCTCTACATATCTCAGATTTGCCTGCGCATTTGAAGATACGCTAAGTATTATCTCTTCTTATTATTTATGCATTCAAATTATTATTTTAAATGTAAATTTTATATTTAACTTAACTGAGGATTTTAATTCATAATATTTATTTATCTAAATTTTCAATTAATTACCTTGTTTTAGAATAGTTTTATTTATCCTTGTGTATAGACTATTATATCCTTTAACCTTCATCCAAAACCATTTAAAAAGGATTAAACATTTGGTGAAACCAAACCATGTGTGTTCTCATGCAACTCCTAACTTGTTCTATGTTAGGTTGTGGAGTTAAAAGCTTCACCAGGTTGCGAACAGGAGGAGTTGCTGAAGTGTCACAGACACCGGCGTTGGTCAGGCCAACTGACATCAGCAGGATTAGACAGGAAGAGCAACCGACGTCGGTCAGGGATCGGTCGGCGTCGGTCATTTCCAGGTAGACAGGGACCGACGTTGATCGCCTGTGCGGTTCTAAAACTACGAGTTGACGAATAATTTGTTAACGATCCGAGTGTTTGCATGTTAAGAGCCAATTTTAGACTAGAAGCTGCGGATCTAATTATTGTAATTAGGGTCTAATTATTGTATGCATGAGATCTATATAATAGACTCATGGGCTGTATTGTAAATGTGTGCTAGAGAGTAAGAGAGCAAAATAAGCTCCTTTAGAGAGAAGAGAGCAATGGTGTGTTCCTCCTAGTTCCAAAGGGGTGCTGAGTGTGTATGATCTTGGAGAGTTGCAGGTGTGCAAGTTCGGGTAGAAGATCCACCGGGGTACTGGTTGAAGAATCATAAGGACTTGGTGAGGCAAGGACAAGGGTTCTTCAGGGTGTAGAGACATCTACATGGCGAGTAAGGTCTGGTGATTTGCAGGTGGTAGCAGAGAGTAGGAGATCTACTTGGAGTACGGTTGTGTATTGGCAACGTTGTTACTGATTGGTGGAGGTGAACAACAACTCTGTATTGGAGTTGTGTGTTGGGACCATGAGAGAGAGGGAAGAAGTCCTTGAGGTGTGGCAAGCCTTAGAGGTGGAAGAAGAAGTGGCATCTTCTTTATTGTATTTTCTTCTGAGTGATTATTAATACAATTGTGTATTGTCTCTCATATCCTGTGTTGTTTCATATTTCTAGTTACTTGTTACTTCTGGTTAAATTCTGTGTTTAGTTGTTAATACAAGAGGTAATCATATTGTGCTCTTATTGGAGAGAGTAGGGATCCTGACAGTTGGTATCAGAGCCTGGTTATAGGTTCAAGAATGTGATACCAACCTAACAGTTGGTATCAGAGCTTTTGGTTGAGTTACTAACAGGTGGTTCAGATCTGGGTAGTGTTTGTTGATTACAGGTTACTCACAGGGGTTTCTGATTGAGTGGGAGTATAGCAATGGCAGAAGAAAGTAAGCTACGAATGGAGAAACTGAATAACATGAATGGTCTGATTGATGGAAAGAAAGAGCAGGTAAAGAGAGATTGTTGGTCGGTAGAAGATCAGCATGTAGAAGCAGATGTTGCAGGTGTTGTTGCACAGGTTGCTCTGGATAAAGTAGAATCTTGGGTTACAGATTCTTTTGCCTCTTTCCATGCAGCCTAAAATAGAGCATCTTTTCATGAGTATGTCTAGGGAGACTTTGGAGAGATTTATTTAGGGGTTGGTGAGCCTTGTCAGATTGATGGCAAAGGGGAAGTGAAGCTGAAATTGTAGACGGATAACACACGGGTGTTGGAGGAGGTCATGCAGATACCAGTCTTGGAGATGAGTCTAATTTCTTTAAGAAAGTTGGGTGATGAGAAATGCACAGTAACTCTCACGGTGGATGCACTTGAATTAGACGGTGGTAAGAAAGTATGTATCCTTTATCTATCTACTTATATTATTGATTCACCTTCTGTTGCAGAGATGTGGCTTTGTAGGCTTGGTTACATATGTAGGAGGGGAATGCATGTTCTTAAGCGAAAGACAAATATCTTTGACAAACTTAAGAACTAGAAAGCCTTGGTGTTCATGGAGGAGATGACGAACAGAGATCAGTTGAGGGGACTAAATTATTCTGAGCAGGGCTGTGTTGATTTGAACAGGGTTTTGATCCAAAAGGATCTCGTGGGTAAAAAGTCATCACTCAAAGGTGAACATAGGTACCGACATCGGTCAGAGGGAATTGACGTTGAACAGACAAGCACCGACGTCGGTCATGTGCAGATCAACAGAGTCAGTGGTGTCGGGCAGTAGGAACCGATGTCGGTCATACAGAAACTAACGTCGACAGTAGGTACACCGGCATCGATCAGGGAACTGATGTTGACAGACAGGGTCAGTCGCAGGGAACCGACGTCGGTCAGGTACAGATTGGGAGATGGCTGAGATTGGTCACTAAAACAGATGTTGAGCAGACAGCAAGTTGTCAAGGAGTCTCAAACGCCCATATGGAGGACTAAAAAGGTAAGTGGACCTCATATTCATCGTTTACCTTCTTACTAGTTACTTATTGATGGTCGAAAACTAGAAAGATGTGAAGAGGCAATGCAGGTAGAATCCAGAAACAGTGGGAGCTTGGCATGGATGAGGAGTGTGAGTCCTTGAAGAAGAACCAAACAGGAGTTTGTTGGTGGAGTTTTCAGCTGGAAGAAAGCACTGAAAGACGGATGGATTCCCAAGTTAAAGAAGAGAGTGGATGGATACGTGAGACAAAAGGCCAAGGTATATGGTCTTGAGGAAGCTGCAGGACAGTGGTACAAGGTTTGACAGGTGGATCACAAAGCAGGGCTTCAAACAATGTCAGTGTAACCATTGTGTTTGTCTTACCAGGTGGATGATGAGTCGCAACATTATCCAATTACTGTATGTGGATGGTATGCTTGTAGCAGGTTCATACATGTAGGGATTTGTTGAGCTAAGGGTAAGGTTAGTTCAGAGGTATGTCAGGAAGAATTTGGGAGCAGTGAAATTCTTTGGCATAAGAGACATGGAGATTTTGTCTCTAGTGGGAGCTGATGTGAAGACGGTGTTGGCGGGGTTCAATATGTAGGATGCAGAATCAAAAAGCACACCAAGGGCTAGACAGTTCAAGCTGAGCTTAGAACAGGGTTTGAAATCACATAAGGTCTGGTGTAGACCTGAGTTTTCCCAAGCAGTGGGAGTATTAGAGAGTTTGGAGCCAATTCAGGAATGGTGGATTCTTAGGTATCTGAGAGGGACTAACAACAGGTTAACATGTTATGCAGGGTCAAAGTCTTCACTACATGGAGTTGTAGGTTCAGATGTGGCAGGTTACTTAGATGACAGGGGATGCATCACAGGTTGTGTGGTGGTTGGTCTTCAGGATTGATTTTGAAGAGGGATACAAGCCAAAAAATGAATTAGATGAAGGTACAGGTATAGGTACAGGTGCAACTGTTTATCTCCAAGTGGGAGATTATTAGGTTGTGGAGTTAAAAGCTTCACCAGGTTGTGAATAGGAGGAGTTGCTGAAGTGTCATAGACACCGGCGTCGATCAGGCCAACCGACGTCGACAGGATTAGACAGGAAGAGCAACTGACGTCGGTCAAGGATCGGCCAACGTCGGTTATCTCTAGGCAGATAGGGACCGATGTCGGTCACCTGTGCGGTTCTAGAACTGTGAGTTGATGAACAGTTTGTTAACGAATTGAGTGTTTGCATGTTAAGAGCCAATTTTAGACTAGAAGCTGCAGATCTAATTATTGTAATTAGGGTCTAATTATTGTATGCATGAGATCTATATAATAGACTCATGGGCTGTATTGTAAAAGTGTGCTAGAGAGTAAGAGAGCAAAATAAGCTCCTTCAGAGAGAAGAGAGCAATGGTGTGTTCCTCCTAGTTCCAAAGGGGTGCTGAGTGTGTATGATCTTGGAGAGTTGCAGGTGTGCAAGTTCGGGTAGAAGATCCACCGGGGTATTGGTTGAAGAATCATAAGGACTTGGTTAGGCAAGGACAAGGGTTCTTCAGGGTGTAGAGACATCTACATGGTGAGTAAGGTCTGGTGATTTGCAGGTGGCAGCAGAGAGCAGGAGATCTACTTGGAGTACGGTTGTGTACTGGCAGCGTTGTTACTGACTGGTGGAGGTGAACAACAACTTTGTATTGGAGTTGTGTGTTGGGACCGTGAGAGAGAGGGAAGAAGTCCTTGAGGTGTGGCAAGCCTTAGAGGTGGAAGAAGAAGTGGCATCTTCTTTATTGTATTTTCTTCTGAGTGATTATTAATACAATTGTGTATTGTCTCTCATATCCTGTGTTGTTTCATATTTCTAGTTACTTGTTACTTCTGGTTAAATTCTGTGTTTAGTTGCTAATATAAGAGGTAATCATATTGTGCTCTTATTGGGGAGAGTAGGGATCCTGACACTCTAGCATTTTCAGTCTTCCAGGATTTCTAATTACAACAATTTGTAGACTTGATTTTTTCCATTTCCTTTGGCACTTTTATTTGCATTTATCAAATATGGAAAATTTTAAGAAAGATTATTTTAAAATGGAAGATAAATAATCCTTAGTCAATCATCTAAATTAAAAAAAAAATTAATTAATGCATTGTTACATGTTATATAAGAAGAAATCAATAAACATGTTAAGGCTAGTGCATCCACATCCAATAATGGTGAACCTTTAGATGGTAAATTTCTTGTTAAATCCTCCATAGGAGTAATTAATACTTCAACTTAATTACTAATTTAAATACCCACATCACAATAAGTGGTGTTTTCATCCCCTTAGGTGGCTTCTCAAATCTCAAATCTATATCCCAATGGGTCTAATGTACAAATTATTATCCAAGTTATTCAAGATTTGGAAGCTAAGGTTACCAACATTGATCAAAATGCTCTAAAATCAACTCATGCTATTGATTCATAAGATGTATTACATAATAATCTAACACCTAAAATATATTTGCACCCTTTTCCAATTGATTTTTTTGTACCTAAGTTCACATTTTATGATGGCAAGGGTGATCCTAAACAAAATCTTTGGTCTTTCTATTCAACATGCCTTGATTATGCTTCAAATGATAAACTTTTGATCAAATTATTTCCAAAGAGCCTAAAGGACTATGCTTTAAGATAGTTATATGACACACCAATCTAATCAGTGAAAGCATTCAAACCTCTAGCAAATCTATTTCTAGCACATTTCTCTATCAACATTCTATTAAAGATGTCATATCCATAAATTACTAAGATCAAATAAGGAACCAATGAACCTACTGATGAATATGTTTTGAGGTCAATGTTAGCCAAAATGATAAATCCAATGGCAGATAGAAAACTTCAAGACATATTTAAGAAAAGTTTGCTTGCCTCATTACATGAATCCATTATTTTTAAAAAGTTTAAATCTTTTGATGACTTATGCCATATTGTTTGAGATCACTGAATGAAACTTATTTCCTTAAACAAGCTTAAATATGTTGCAAATACATAAAGTATCTACTATCGAGTTTCATATCAAACCATGCTACAAGGTAAAACCTACAGAACCTAAAAATAAAGCAACCACAACGGTTAATGCAGTATCACAACAACCTAATTAGCTCATGTTATGTAATACACCTAAGAGGCAATTTACACGAATACCTGAGTCGCTAGCTTTGTTACTTAAGAAGCTTGTGGAGTGTTATCTTATATATCTCCATTCTCCTATAGAGGTTGATATGAGTTGACCTCTACCAAAAGGGTATAATGCTAATGCATATTGTAACTATCACCAAAGCCCTGAGCATTCTACAAATGAATGTTATACTTTGAAACATAAGATCCAAGATCTTATTGATAACCATTAGCTTACCTTTGATGATCCTCCAAATGATTTAGGTTTATAACCTGGTGACCATCAAAACTAGAAGATATTTAATAATCCATTGCAAGATCATTTTAAGAAATATCTATAAGTGCAAATGGCATATAATGCACATCCTCCTCCATCATATTACAAGCACCCATTAGATGGGATTATCGACATTTATACACACATAGTACCTCTTATGGTTTAAAGATCTTTTATTACATTTGATGAGAATGAAATTATAGATGATGACTCAGATCTTCATTCATTATTTATTTGATTATATCTTAATCATTAGCATATATATAGTGTTATGATCGATCACGGTGCTATTGAAAATGTATGTACCATGAAATTACTTACACATTTGAGATATGCACATGATGATTTATACCCTTTGACCAAAATAGTGAGAGCATTTGATGGGACACCACATCACATTATTGGTGATATTGATTTACATTTACATTTTGGTCCAACTCATATGGTTACTACCTTTTCAGTTATACCATGTACAAGAGTCTTTGTTATGTTATTGGGATGACCTTGGATACATAAAATACACAAAATAATTTTCATAGTGCATAGGTGTATTTAATACATTCATTCCAATAGGTTAATCACAATTTCTATAATTTCATATAAACATCCACTTGAACAAGAAAAGTTTATTCCTAGATAATTAATTATACATCCTACTAGAGTTAATTATATACAAAAGGGTAAGCAACATGCAATCCCATTTCCTAGGTGGCCCATACTTGAGAGATTATTACACCAGAGATACATAGTGGATTCTATATAATCCTCATCTACACATTCATGATCCACCTAGTTGCTAAGAGCACATAAACATGTTCTTATTATAGTTACACTAAAGAAACCATAAATCACTAAACAATGGGTTCCATGAACCCCTACTCCTTATATTACTTCTTCATGACCATAGATTCCTATGAGGCATATGTAGAGCACCACAGATTCTATAACTCTAGACATGACACCTATACATGTTTATTGGTCGTATCACCAATTTGATATACCATATTTCGAGTTCAAAGCTACCTATGAGCATCCCTTGTATGAGATCAAAGGTTAATTTCTAATTATCAAACATTCCAATTAAGAAAATTAAAAAAAAATCAAATATTCAATAAAATACAAAAACATTCAAATAAATTCAAAAATACAAAAATATTTAGGTTTCACATATTTACTAGCTCCTTGGCATCTATGTTGTTTACTTTATGTTAGTAAATAATATATCATTTCTTTTCTAAATACACATATGGTTCACCCATACTTGAGTGTGATAAAATCATAAACCAGATACATGATACATGCATATACATATGTTGAACCTTTCCTCTTCCCATGTGACACATTACATTGGGGGTATATGCTTCCTTGATCATGATTGATACAATTATATTATTTTACAATCATATCTCCATTATCATGTTGAATTTATATACAAAAGCTTTCACATGTATATGCTAATCATTACATATTTCATAGTGTACTTGATATGTTATGTTACATGACATTTTTTGCTAACACATATATGCAAGAACTAGTATGATATGCTTATGTTAGCTGCTTATACTTCATTTATTCACATATTCATTTATTTAAAATGTATTTTTATTTTTTGATATTATCTTATTTGCGAAACATTTAAATATGTTTCTTGATTATTCACCCTATGCCATTGTATGTTGCTTTCTTTTGCTAGTTGGAAATATGAATATGTCATTCCTTTGAGTGTATGGCATTTGAATATACCCCTTATTTGTGGTCTCCTTAGACCCTTTTTTGTGTGACATTGAGTGATTTTGTGTGTGTGTGTGTGTTTGATTATTTTTTGATCTTATATTATTACTTTCTAGACATTGCCATGATCCATATCCATAATCTTAGGGCCTGTTGTGATCACATATTATGATTTTCATTGATATATCTACTTAGACATGATACTCTTATATACTACATGATTTATACACAAATTATATAATTGGGTATGTGTATAGAGTCGAGGGACAATTTTGTGGACATTTCCCCTAACGCGTACATGTTATTTGAATTTAGGTTCGAGATTCCCAAGCCATAATGCATACACATTATGGAAACATAACACATATATTCTATGAGCACATAATGTGTATACATTATGACCAAATTAGGGTCACTCTACATCTAATATAGTTGGTCTCATAGCTACATGCCTTATGATGTGGGAGATAGTTTTTCAAAATTCAATTTGGTTAGTACTTAAGCATTTTTAGGGTCTCAATATTGAACCTAGGGATTTAAAGGCATAAATTTTACAATAGATGTCCATTTTGGGTGAATATATAGTCATTTTTAAGGTTTTTATACCTTATGGATTGCTTGATGGCATTTATAAGAGTCCTAGATTTGTCAAAATTAAAGTTTATAAACTAGTCACTTTGAATTCAAGCTAAAGTGGTGTGATTGGGGTAGCATAGTCACATTGATGATCTGCACACATCAAACAACCACTTTGTGTTAATTTCACTTGTTCATCATCCCTCCCTCATCCATAATAAGTTCTTCGATTTCCCTGATTACACTTCATCACTCTCTCCTCATTCCTCATTGTCCCTAATCACTCTGTCATTAACCTTCACCATCCCTCATCATCCCTAATCATCACTTTATCATCCCTAATCACTCCTTTATCATCTCTCATAATCTCTAATCACTCCCTCATTAACCCTCATCATCCCTCATCATCTCTAATCACTCCTTGATTGTCTCTAATCACTCCCTCATTGACCCTCACCATCCCTCATCATCTTTAATCATTGTTTCATCATCCTTAATCACTCCCTCTTCATCCCTAATCATCCATAATCACTCCCTCATTGACCCTCACCATCCCTCATCAGACCTAATCACTCCCTCATTAACCATCATTGTCCCTTATCATCCCTAATGACTCCCTCATTATCCCTCATCATCCCTAATCACTCCCTCCTCATTCCTCTTAGTACACACACAAGGATGGGGAGACCATTTAAGGTCTGCCATTAAATTTCATGTTGTATGGGTTCAATAACATAAACAAACATATAGACATTTCATCAAACATTTGATGTTCACATAAAAGAGATCAAAATACTCGCATCAATACAATCAATACAACAAAATTTAGAATTAATCGATGCCACTATTGGGTTTATTACATACACAACATGGAGGAAAGTAATAGAAAAACACCTACATGTCATACACCAACCTATGCCTTTGTAATGACAGTCTAATAAACCTCCTAAATGAGGATAATCAAAATATCATGAAATTCTAGTCTTCTCCTCTATTTTTCTAGCCGACCCCTCCAATGAAATGTCTATTTGCTTATAAGGATGAGAATGGGCATCCAATGAAATTATCTTCCCATCCCTTTATCTTCTCCCAATGCTTTATTATCATCACATGCATTTTAAAAAACCTCACATCACAAAGGAAATACCAAACCCGTTACTCACCTATGGGTGGTTCAAATCTAGTTTTACACAAAGCATAATAAAAGACAATGAATATGTTTTTCACTAGAAGACAAAATTGGGCTTTTAAGTATTATACATAATTCAGACTTGTCAGGTTTCATTTGGGCGTTTAGTCAATTTGAATGAGCATGAGACCTAGTCTATTTTAGATAATGAATAACACTACATCAAAATATTTGTCTTGCTCATTACTCCATTAGGCTTTATATAACTAATTTACCATTGTGCAAAAACTCGTATGTATAGAAGACGTTTGTAGGATTCCAAAATTCAAAAAACATAGTCAAATACCATGTTGATTCCTCATGACCCATTCATGGCCTACCTTACTGCATACCACTATGTGAAATAACTTAGCACATTTAAGGCTTAGTATGGAATTAAGATTCAATCAATCACTGTTTGAAGACTTATCTTTGAACATAAACTTACGTGGGTGTTCAGTCCTAAATAACACAATCGATTTTTACTTGAGTCATCAAGAGAATTCATTGAAGGAAAAAATACAATCACCAAAGGAGATAAAACAAGGAACTTTTAAGAGTTATGTGGGCTTCACCACTTTGATTACCACTATCAATTAACACAAAATGCATCTACAGACCCATGTGAGTTTTCCTTTGCCAAATAACATTGTGGATTATATAAAAGACTAAGCCCACAAAGAAAATTCAAAGTTCCAATCGGGGAAATAGGGCTCGAATGGCATGGGAAGTGAATAAAATGTTTCACCAAAAGCAAATTGGTTAATGCAATCTAAATAAAAAAGGCACAAGTCATGATGTCTCACCAAAAAGAAAACTAACCAACATAAAAGGCATAATTTTTCAACCAAAACTCTAAGACAAACACAATTGTGCAAGAATGAAAGTTGAAATCCAAAGTTGCAAGCACAAACATGAACAAGGCACAATGAGAATGGCCAACATGGACATCGAGGAAGTAACTTCCCCCAACAAAGCACACTAAAATTGAGACAAAGAATCAAACAATGAAAATAAGAATGCACTCTATTTTTTACAATGGAATATTGCTCAAGACCGTGTATTCTCTTACATCACCTCCTTATCCTTAATCATTCCTTCCAGTCCCTTGATGGTGGGTGAAGTAGCTTCCCACTTTTGCTCGATTGGATTATATTCTAATTATAAATTTTACTCACTCAAATAAGGCCCAAATAAACTCTTCTTTCATTCATCCTCCTTCACACAAATAAGGAAATTGAATATATCATCTGATTATCTGGTGGGATTCAAAGATCTATATAGTGATCCATGCATATATAGATAGATAGATAGGTGGTTATCAATCTAGTATAGTGTGTTCCAATCCAATAACCGGTAGATTGTGTTTCCCAACCCAAATTGATTTATACCCAACCCAATCTATACTCAACTTGATATATAAATGGATTTAAGGGCATATGCCTTAATCTAGTGTATCAAAGAGGGACCACTTAGAGTTTGGGCATGGCCCAATGGGCCCTAAAGGCTAAACTAGGTTCTTTTCACACTCTAAGTATTCCCCAGTCCCATGTATATTATATCAAAGGACAATATAGGAATGGGGGCCCTGACATAGATATATAGGGGCACCATTCTGAAGGACGTACCCTGATATCAAACTTTCCCTACCTATTAAGGAAATGGAATATTTCCATACCTACTTCATATATGTAAAGGAATAGGGAAAAGGATGGTCACCTTTTTGATATCTAACTTTGCTTCACCTAATAACATATCAAAGGAATATTTCCTTTGTGATGGATATCAAGG
Organism: Torreya grandis; assembly: GCA_037957365.1. Lineage (NCBI taxonomy): Eukaryota > Viridiplantae > Streptophyta > Pinopsida > Cupressales > Taxaceae > Torreya > Torreya grandis. The sequence continues at coordinate 1,033,329 of JARHVA010004841.1, read as the reverse complement.
GAGTAAGGGACAACTATTAAGGGAAGTTTTCTTTCCTAGTATCTAGTTTTGCATTGCTTCTGAATTAAGGCATGTATATCAAGGGAAGCTTAGTTTTGTTGGAGGTAAAATCACTAAGAGGGGGGGGGGTGAATCAATGATGTAAGATATTTCAAACTTCAATTGTAATCCTTTCAAACTATTAATCAATGACCACAAGCATTCATAAAGCATACAAGATGTTCATAATAATGAATAGAAAAGATGATGCAAGATCACATACATAACATAAGATCTACATGGGAAACCCTCTTGGGGAATAAAACCCACTCTCAATCCTAAAAACACATGGACTACTTGTCCTATAAGATGACCACAAATATGAGACCTTTTTAGTGAAGCACCCACTTCAAAAGGAGCACCCAACCCTAAGTATGAAAAAACACCCACTTATTCTAGATGTTGATCAATCACACAACACCCTATGAAATCAACAACTCTAGAAATTTTATTACCTTTCAATCTGATGGAGAAACAATGTATAACACCTCTCTTTCAACTCATCACACACATTCATAATTGCTCATACAAGCAATGCATCCAAATACCCCTTTTGGATCACTTTAGGCTTCTTCTTTCATCCTCAATCTAATCGATACTTTAGTCCATCCACTGAGCACACTATCTTTGATCTCTTTCCTTTGCCTCTATCTTCTGTTCTCTCAATACTTCAATGTACAAGTCTAGAAACCATAGCCTTTGTCTCCACTCTTTATAGATTATTCATGAATATTAACTTCTATGTTGGCCATAATACTTGTCTTAACCCTTAAGACTAATATCATGCTAACACATAGCTCAAAATCATCCTCATAGGTTGGACATAACATCCATGGGTCACACTTAAGCAGTTATGAATTGAATTTAGGCCTTAGTAGCCCTTATAGGTCTCATGGAGATACATTGCCACTTTAACACTTCATCAAGAAAAATAAGAACACAATATCTCTTTCAAATACATGGTTCCACTCCATATGACCTCTAAGACATCTTTAGGTGATCACTCCCACCAAAACACTCTTCCGATAAAACATAATTTACTCAGATAGTAGTCTTGTACATAGTAGCACCATGAACAAACAAATAGTCAGCTTTGAAGCTCAATATATACAAATTTACATTCTAAACTTATAATAAACTTTATTGGATGCCCCTTTAAGCCCTCTACAACTTTAATTTTTACTCCATCAATAAATTCTACCATATGCTGAAGATATAAATGAAAAACCCCTCACTAGTTTTCTTTCACAAATTTGAATATTTAAAATCCAATGGTCACTGTGTAAATACTAAATGTTGGACACTTTGTCATCATCTTATGTTCCCTAACAACTTTGAATAAATATGCACTGTTAGTCTCCTCAGAAGTCTCCTGACTTTAACGGGTAATTGCTCATAGTTGATCATTGATCTGCACTTCTATGATCATGCCACTTGGTAGCTCTACATGCCTTCTACACATATTGACTATTTGACTTGATGCACTCAATTTATCTCCATCTATATGAACACTCACATGTCATTGATCTTCTATCAAATCATCGATATTAAGACACATGTTTGTAGTGCATGCAATCTTAGTAACCTTTGATAAATTAACTTCACACGTGTTATTGATCTCTATATAATAAGATCATGTGCTCTATTAGATCCTTATCTAGTCAGATTAAATGCTCACTGTTAGATCCTTGATCTGATTGAACACTCACCATAGATCTTTGATATCACAAATTTGGCTATGTATGGGAACTTAGTAAACTTTGTCTAAGAAGCCAACTTTGCACCTTAATAGCTTTTGCTACATTCCATGTCCAGACCTAAAATTTGAATCATATGATCTTTTCACATAGTTAAATCTATCATATATCAAATTGATCTTGAAACCTTCACATGTGTGAAATATGACATCATCAAATTGCTTACTCAACTTTATCTGTCAAGATGACTACTTGAACCTAGACACTCAATTGACGACTCTAATGAATTCCTTTTACTTCCATAAGTACTTCAATCACTCATAACACCCCATAGGGTATCTTAAACATGTTCATACCATCAATATTATCCATCAATTACCTCACTAAGTCAAACACTCTCCAAACCATTAATCTCATCACTTTGTCATTAATGCACTAGTATCACATGCTCTTTTTGACATCAATGACAACAAAACATCAATGACCATGCTCAACAATATCCCCCTTTGTCATTTATGGAAAAACACCCTCATAATGAATTCTTACTCATTTGAAATTCTTCATTATGATCTTTTTCCCCCTTTGACATTAATGACAAAGAGTCTCGTCCTCGACATGCCAACAACCATTCCAATACTATTTTAGATGCTCAGGATACTTACATACTTTCAAGCATATGAATCAATTGCTCTCCCTTTGACATGAACCACTATGAAATTGAACTTCTCTGATCCTTAGACCTGACAAACTACTCACAGAGCTTAGAAATCTACCCCTAACATCAAGCTCTATCTCATGTCATCTGTTCTTTGACATACACCAATCCAAACTTGGTCTTCTCTAATCCTTGGACTTATCTACCTATATAACTCACAAGATCTCTTTTCTCATGCATGAATATTCAATACCTTTTCAAAACACATGACTTGGTTTGATCATGTCATCATATCAATCTTCTTGTACTCACAAATGTAGCAGACATCTTCACACTTATATCATGGTTGAAGCATATTCACATATGCTCCTCCTTGCATCATACACATCTCCTTCAAGCCACTCAAGCTAGTTGAGTTATCTCCCCCACATCCAAACACATCTTTCATATTATCAAATTGAAGAGAATGTACCTTTGCATGGATTGGCATTTTGATCATTAACTAGAGCAAACACACTTGCTTCCACACAAGAAAGATGTCTCCTAAGAAGCATAGGTAGAGACACCCACTTGTCATAAAGGGACTGAAGATCCCAAACCTTAGGATACTCCCATATCTCCATGCTCTTACTTGACTTGCAATCCTTCCTTATCTTTAGATTGACTTTGAATGAGTTCTCAACATTATTCTTTTCTTTTATCTCAGGATCTTGCTTGATTTCCTTGTCCATTTGAGAAAATAAGGCTTATTCCTTGATACTTAAACTTGTTCCCTATTTTTTCATAGAAAATAATCCATTTTGATTTTGTTTTTCATTTACCTGCTTAGACCTCCATTCACTATGGCTCATTTTCTTTATGATAGGATTGATAATTTTTGAAGTAGAATACTGATCATTCTTGTAGAACCTTATTGTTTGACCTCTCTCATGACATTTGAAAAAATGAGGTTTCTTAGATTGTACATACCTTGTGATTGAGATATATGATGTTTCATTGAATTTTCATGAATTCATTCATGTATATGATCATTTGGTCTCCTGATGAAGATATTATACAACTTTGCATTATGACCAAACCCTTGACACTTGTAGCAAAAGATGTCATTCTTTCCTTTTGAACCTATTGAATGTCTTGAGTGATGATGTTCTTCATGCTTGACATTGTCTTGATCATAATTCCATGAAAATTCATTACTTGGGGATCTTTTACAATATTTTTACCTATGACCAAACCAATTACAAGAGTAACAATGACCATTAAAATTTGCATATCTCATAACATTTGGTTGTCTGATCTAATTTGTCTTCATTCTACCAATACCTTTATTCCTTGACTGATGATTGATCTTCAAAGTCTGATTGTCTTTGTTCACAACAACCCTTATCTTGTCTTAAGTTACATGCTTTTATTCTTCTTTGTATCCAAGACTAGTTCTATCACTAACATGGTTTTGACTACTCAAAATATTTTCAAGATCATTTGAGCTCTTTTCATATTTCATAAGTGACTTCGACTTACAAAATGTCTTGTCTAACTCAAATTTTAATGACTCAATTTCAATCACATACCTTACACACTCATATTATTTAGATTTTAGGCTTGTAGAAATAGTTTCTAATAGACTATTGAGATGCTTGATAGTATCTTCATGTTCCCTGGTGTCATCATTCATTCTTAATTTAAACACACAGAATTGATCTTCATAGTCCTTGATTTGTGACGTCATCTTCTTGTTATTTTTCTTCTCAATCTTTAGATCTTCAAGAGCATTCATAAGTTCATCCTTATTATCTAAATCATTAGTTGTATCTTTTCTCATAGCTTGATTTAGTTTTCTCTACAAAGATTCCATCTCTAATTGATACATGATACAGTCTTCATCCTTACTCTTTACTTCTTCATTAAGATTATAAACCTAAGTTTCAAGATGTTATGTGATCTCATCATGCTCCTTGACTTCATTACTAAGCCTTCCTTCAAAAATTCCAATTTGGTCCTCATAGGATTTGATCAAGAAATCTTGCTTTTTATTCTTTCTTTGTAGTATCTGCATTTCTTCTATAGTATCTAGATATTTATATTCAAGAGTGACTTTTTCATCTTCTTCTTTTGAGCTATCTCTGCCAAATAAATATCTACTCAAAGAACATTCACCTTCATCATCACTAAAAGCCATGAACAATGTTTCCATGTCCTTATGATGAAAATAATCATCACTGATAGATGTGTTTACTCCTTTTACAGATGAGTTACTATCTTCTTCATGGTAAAGGCTCTTACTACCTTTGTATAATTCCTTCTTTCCATTTTTCTTACTGAAGAACTTTTTGTACTTGATAGGACCCTTAGATTTATTGTATTCATCCTCATGAGATTTCTTATAAGCTTCTTTATGTTCAAACTTTTCTCTATTAGGACATATAGCTGCAAAATGACCAACTTTACCACATGAAAAAAATTTAAAAGGAAGTTTTACTTCATACTTACCTGATCCTACATTTAATTTTCTTGCAATCATGGCTTCAAGTTAATCTTCATTAAGATCAAAATCTTCAAGACTTAACTTGTTCCTTTTGGATTTTTTCCCCTTGATCACCTTGAAGGTTGATTCTTTTTATGAGGTATGTTCTCATCAACTCTCATCTCATAGGTAGTAAGGATGCCATGTAGTTCATCCATATTCAACTGAGTGAGATCATGCATTTCTTCTACAGTAGAAAATTTTGAATCAAACTTGAATGTAAGAGTCCTCAATTCTTTCTATACTATAGTAGCTTCATCAATCACCTCTCCAAGACCTATAATTATGTTTACTACCTCATCAACCCTTAGAAGATAGGATGCCATAGTATCTTCTTCCTTCATTTTGAGACCTTCAAATTGCCTTCGGTAGGTCTGAAATTTAGCCAATTTTACCTTTGATTCTCTTTCATAAATAGTCTATAATTTATCCCAAATTTCCTTGGTAGACTTACAATGGATCACTTTGGTGAAATCATCCTCAAATAGACCATAACTGATATCATTCACAACTTTAGAATTATTCTCACTCAACTTCTTGTCAACAACCCTAGTAGATGAGTGGATGGTGTAGTATAACTGTCTATGATAGATTGTCAAGTATCAAACTCTAAAGACATGATGTATGTCTTCATCCTTACACTACATAAAGCATAATTTGACCCATTGAATAATGGTGCTTGATTTTTAGAGAAACCATGCTTTTTTTGACTTGCGATATGGTACCTTAGATCACCTTCAAGTGGTTAAACTTGTAATGAAGGTCTTGATCTGATACTAATTATTGGAGGTAGAATCACTGAGAGAGGGGGTGAATCAGTGATGCAAGATATTTCAAACTTCAATTATAATCCTTTCAAACTCTTAATCAATGACCACAAGCATTCATAAAGCATACAAGATGTTCATAATAATGAATAAGAAAGATGATGAAAAATCACACACATAACACAAGATCTATGTGGGAAACCATCTTGGGGAATAAAACCCATTCTCAAGCCTACAAACACATAGACTAATTGTCTTATAATATGATCACAAACATGAGACCTTTTTAGTGAAGCACCCACTACACAAGGAACACCCACCCCTAAGTATTAACAAGTACCCACTTGTTCTATATGTTGAACACCCACACAACACCTTATGAAATCAAAAACTCGAGAACTCTGATTGCCTTTCAATATGATGGAGAAATAATATATAAAAACTCTCTTTCAACTCATCACACACACTCAGAGTTGCTCATACAAGTAATGCATCCACACACCCCTTTTGGATCACTTTAGGCTTCTTCTCTCATCCTCAATCTGATTTTTACTTCTATCCATCCACTAAGCACACTATCTTTGATCTCTTTCCTTTGTCTCTATCTTCTTCTCTCTCAATACTTTAACATATAAGTCTAAAAACCATAGCCTTGGTCTCTAGTCTTTGTAGAGTCTTCATGAATATCAACTTATATGTCGGCCATTGTACTTGTATTAACCCTTAAGACTTCTATCATGCTAACATATAGCTAAAAATCATCCTCATAAGTTGGCCATAACATCCATGGGTCACACTTAAGCAGCTACGCCTTTCAATTAGGCCTTAGTAGCCCTTATAGGTCTCATGGAGATCTATTACCCCTTTAACACTTCATTAAGGAAAAAAAGAACATAAGATCACTTTAAAATACATGGATCCACTCCATATGACCTCTAAGACATATTTTTGTGATTAATCCCACCAAAACACTCTTTTGCTAAAGCACAATTTACTCAAACAATAGTTTTGTACATAGTAACACCATGAATGAATAAATAGTCAAATTTTAAGCTCAATACATACAACTTTACAAATGTTAATACCTTATAATAAACTTTTCTAGATGCATCTTGAATTCCTCTACAACTTTGATTTTTAATCCATCAACAAATTCTACCATATGCTCAAGATATAGATCAATAACCCCTCACATGTTTTCTTTCATAAATTTGAATATTTAAAATCCAACGGTCACTATGTAAATACTAAACATTGGACACTTTATTATCATATTGTGCTCCTTGGAAACTTTGAATAAATATGCACTATCGATCTCCTTGGAAGTCCCCTGACTTTAACAAATATTCACTCACTATTGATCATTGATTTATGCTTATGTGATTATGTCACTTGGTAGCTCTATGTGCCTTCTATGCATATTGACTATTTGACTTGATGTGCTCCATTGATCTCCATCTATATTGAGCACCCTCATTCTATTGATCTTTTGTCAAATCATCAAGATTGAGACACATGTCACTAGCACGTGCAATCTCAAAAACCTTTGATAAATTAACTTCACATATGTTGTTGATATCTATCTGATAAGATCATGCACTTCATTAGATCCTTATCTGGTCATATTAAATGCTCATCATTATATCCTTGATCTGATTGAATGCTCATCATAAATATTTTATATCAAAAATTTGGCTAAGTATGGGAACTTAGTAAACTCTATTTGAGAAGCCAACTTTGCACCTTAATAACTTTTGCTATGATCCATGTCCAGACCTGAAATTTGAACCATATGATCTTATCACATAGATGAATCTATCTATATATCAATATGATCTTGAGACTTTCACATGTGTGAAATATGATTTCATTAAACTACTTACTCAGCGTTATCTATCAAGATGACTACTTAGACACTCAATTACTTGCTCTGATGAATTCTTTTCACTTCCATAAGCAATCCAAACACTCATAACACCCCATAGGGTATTTTCAATATGTCCATATCATCAATATCACCCATAAATTACCTCACTAAGTCAAAAACTCTCCAAACCATCAATTTGTTCACTTTGTCATTAATACACTAGTACCACATGCTCTCTTTGACATCAATGACCATACTTAACAACTTTATGATAGATAGTATTTTTATTACCCTACCTACTTAGCTATGCCCTACTTGATAAGGAAAGGGAAGCTTCCTTCCTAATATATAGCTTTGTTCATGTCATACCTACTTTTTATTTCTAGAATAGATTCTATTAAGGGAAGCTTGCTTTCTGATCTATAGCTTGCATATATTCTTTCCCTACCTACTTAGTTATGCCCTACCTATTTAGATTTTTTTGTTGCCAAGGGAAGCTTGTTTCATGATAGATAGAATGATAAATGAAGTTTTGAATCATGTTTCATAGTTGAATATATATAGCCTCATAACCATTCAATCTGATTCGATAATAGTCACTCTATCTCTTTTAATTCCAATCAAACATATCTATTTGTATCTATCTTGATCGATCAGTAAGATCGGTCAACTATATATAGCCTCATATCCAGTCAGGTTGATATTTAGTAATCTAAATTGATAGGATCCCCATCCCCATCTAGATAAAGGAAAGGAAAGGAAAGGGGAGGGAGAGGGCCCAATTGCGAAAATTTGATCAAATCTAAGGGACTATCTATATGCTCAATCCAATTTAGGTAGAGAGCCTAATATATCTAATCAATCCCTCTCTATTAGTATGCTCCCCATCTAGATAATGGGAGAGGTCTCAATTGACCATACAATGGGATTGGCATCTAGATATAGGGTCCACATGTCGATTCCAATCAATCAACAAACTCCAAATACCATCTTAATAGAGGGTTCAATCTAGAATAGCCAAGTTATATAGTTCTATATATATGATAATTATTTCTCTCAATATATTCATTTTCAGTGAAATAAAATATAAGATAGGGAAGTACCCTAGGAAGACCTTTCATATGATTTGGTTTGTTCCCTCTCGATAAAAAATATTTATGGTCATGAAAGAATAGACATGGATATGGGATATGGCCTACTCACACTAATCAAAATCAAACATAACACAACATCTTCGAGTTGATGGATTTATGACACACCCCTCAAGAGGGGTATATATATGGCTATAGATCTAATCTATAAATACCACCCTCAATCCAAAAAATACTAACCCACATATATTTCTACCTACTTTTCAACCCCTATCTCTCTAAAAATTCATACCTTTCATATTTCCCTTCCCCCCTCGACTGACAATAGCTAGGTTAACAACAACCACCCATCTATCTAGAATTTCACTAATCACTCAGAATAACCTCATTATGAGATAGATGGGCATATGACAAACTATACATCCATTATTCCCACCAAAACACACTTAGAATAATGATATGGCATTTATCACAATCGTATATTGTAGTGTAGTTGTATTCACCACCCATGAACTACATCTTTTATCTTCCTCCCCCCAAGGAGCCCCTATCTATATATGGATCCAGTGGAGTGGACTTGCCTAGTGAGAAATAGATCGATAATGAAGGTATATGACAGAGAGCAATGAACCCCTCTAACCAGAGGCATTTTCATTTAGGCCTTCTAGTTTATCCCCCAATGGATATATGTCTATATATATAGATAGATAGTGTATAATTATCTAGATAAAAAGAGATCTCTATCTATCTAGGAGGCTTATATCCCAGATAGATAGAGAGGACCTCTAGAAGATGGGGGGATTCGATATAGAGATCCACAAGGGAGGGAGGGACCTAGGGATTGAACCATGAAAGAGGTTACTCTATCATATAGAAGAGAGATAAAAAACACTTATACTTGTAATATCCCCTTTGGTTAGGTACTGGAAACACATACTAGATTTATTATTATTATTACTTATATATAATTTACCCAAAAAGGCATTCTTACTTTTCCTTCTTTAATTCAATAAGTGTGAATCATCACGACTCACTAAGTCAGTGTTTACATATAACGTGACAACAAACCTTAGAATAATGTGTGACATTAAACATTCACTACCTCACTAGTGACATTAACATACAACACAAACCACATGACAAGCATTGGAACCAATTACATCAGTCATAAGGATTGATATGCAAGCAAGCCAACCCTAACCTATCCTAAGGATCTAGACTTGATGCCCCCACCTGACCTTGGGTATCCTACATATCCGCTCCTCAAAATCAGGGTTTGATGTAATTCTCCTTTCATTTGTGATGGTCTCCTCCATGACATGCCATCATCAAAGAGGTTAGTACTCTAAGCCAAATAGGGAACAATATTTGTGACACAGACGAGCTCCTAAAGCTCTGATCATCAACCTCACAACTATATGACACACTCAAGTTGCTTATATCATAACACCTTACTAATCCAAGCTTGTGTGCTTACCCAAGCGCTCTTACATAAAAATCCAGAAATTAGTAATGTTGAAGAAATCCACATTCCATGATACACAAAGAATCACCTCAATAATTCACTTAGAGAATAATCAATGTCACACTAAGGAAAACATATTAGGGTTAGTTACCTATGCATGTGCTTACTCCCTAAGTTACCATACATATATGCATTGTCACCTGCATACGTAGAATTAGGGCCAGATGTAGTCCTCCATAACTACTAAAGGTATAAATTTTTCCTCAAAATTATTCTCACATGAGCACACACAAGGAGGGAGGTATAAATACATTTTTTAATTACAAAGAGAACACCCAAAATTCTTTATGACCATATCACTCACATCAAAATGTATATAATCTAGGACTAGTGATGTCCACCATCACTCTCATGTCCTCATATACTACCAAACTATGGACTTTAGCCACATACAAAAAGGGTATCAAATAGTTTGTCACTTAGACCAATATATATCAAGAACACCACTAAATAATTCCAAACCATAATACCATATTTAAAGGTATAATATCTACATATAGATGGTTTATCAATCCATGGAGTAAATATGATTTTACCAACTCGAGAGTCCTTATGCTATAATACCTCATCTTAACCCAATAAGACATTACTGAGGTTTATAAAGAATATACGTAAAATGATAATTAGACTTGAGCATATTGGGGGTATCACTAGGCAACCAAAAAAATTCAAAGCGAGTCATTTCTGAATAATATATCATAGATGTTCTATGAAATCAAACATATATGCTAAATTATAACATATTAGGCTAATAAGGAAATAACATAGCTAATTATGGTTAAATTAACTATACCCCATCATGTGAAAACACACTTAGATATACTTAGCCAATTTGAAGTGCACAAAGCTAATTTTTAGGTAATTGGATCATTCTTAGTTACACAACTAGTTACAATCATGCTTATCAATACATAACATGATTGCAAACATAAAAGCATACTTAGCATGTCAAAAACACACTAAGCATATCCAAAAGCATATTTAGCTATACAAGTTGAGCATAAAACATTTTACAGTGTTTAGTCAGCCCTAAGTATTAAAAGACCAACTTGGCTACTCTTGTTGATGCAAACATAACTCTATGATGCTTAATCAACCATATCATCATGGTACTACCTCATACATGTTACCCAAAGCATCCAAACTAACACATAAAATCTTTAATACATTCTAAAAATATACTTTCATCAGTTTTAAACAAAAACCATATAAATCATAAGATCATAATATGTTTAAAATACATCCTGGCATTAATAAGTAATTGATCCATTTCCTAACTCCCATAAGAGTTTATCATCTATTAGACTGGTTCAATATTTTATCAATTTGGCTAGAAATTATTTTAGGCAAGTCAAGTTAAGGTACACACACACACACACACACACACACACACACACACACACACACACACACACACACACACACACACACACACACACACACACACACACACACACACACACACATACACACACACACACACACACACACACACACACACACAGAGATACACACACACATCATTGATATTATCCTATCACTGGTATTACTTTGGAGGATGTTGAGTGACTATATAATTATTAGTCAATTAACATCTCATATGGTGTTTCTCTTTATTTTATTTAATAAGCATGCTTAATGATAAATCAAGTTATTCTTGGTAAGTTACTCTAAGAAGTTAATAAATATCCAAACACTGATTTACATAGAAAATTAATTAATTTTAACTTGATTACGGATGAAGGCATAGTTTTATTTTGTTTCTAATATTCCAAATCCATTCATCAACATTCCCCTATAGACAAGTAACAAGTTATGTAAAAATTACTTCATTTATACAAGTTAGGTTGCAATGGAAGATAAAGAGTTGGATAAGATCAAAAGGTTTGTATAGTCCTCAGCTAAAACATAATCAAAGCCACATTAAAACTATTTAGCATACTAAAACCCCAGGACATATATATTTTAATTTTATCTTCCTATGAGATATTATAATTTTATTGTTGCCTTGTTAGCTTTAAAATACACTCATTTCATTTATGAATCCCATTAGAATTAAAAGAGGAATGGAGCACTATTTTAAAATCAATTAATAATGATTTTTAGTTTTCAATCATTCTAAATTCTGGCATGTTATCCTAAGGCCATACTATGCCGAAACCCATTGTACAAACTTACCTAATGAAGCATTTTTCCAAAGTATAAGCTTTAATAGTTAATGCGTTAGCCTTTATTAGACTAATTGACTATTAATAATGGTGCAAAGGTTATAAGGAAAAATCCACTTAAGAAAAAGTCAAATAAGGGAGTTTTGGATTATTCCATGGTGAACTTCATGGGTAGCTATATGGCTCCAATTTCAACCATCCTCACCCAAATAAAGCATGTAGTAAGGATGCCAAAATTTTATCAAAAACTCCAAATCAAAAATATGAAACTTTAAGAAACTAGATATTAGGAATATAATTAATCCTTTTGTTTTATATTCCCACAAGGGAATAACACTACAACTAGGTTACTTTGAAGCTGCCACTAAATTTCAATGTCACATATTTATTCAAACACTTGACACTATCAGTTCATATATGTCTTGCTAGACAATGCCAATCTAGTTTGGATTATTTACCAGTAAGAAAGAGGGTATAATTAGTGGTTAAAAATGATGCCAAAGTTCAAAAACTAAAACTATTTTGAAGTAGCCTTAGCGCATGGAAAAAAAATTCTATTTGTTTTTAATTTTCACTGCCAACTATAGGCTTCTAACTAAGTCACCATAATTATGCAATGTCCACTTTAAATAGGTAAAAATGCATGCTAAATATCTTATCTTGTAAATGTATCATTAAAGGAATATATGGCACTAGCCCACAATTTTTGCACTCTATATTTTGGTTGTATCATCATCTTATTTTAATTTGCTAATAAAAATCTTTGTTGTGATCTAATAAGATTTAGGTATCTCTAATAAAATATTACCGGCATCTGGATCTGATGCTAATAATGGAAAGCTTCCCTCTATGAGTTATCTACCTCCTTCGTTCTCCTACAAGCTTTGCAAGTTCTCTCCTCTCCAACATGAATATCCCATAATGTCGCATACAACCAGATCTTGTGCCTTTCATGTACTTATTCCTTTTGCATACAGGATTGAATTTAAACTCTCACAATTCCTTCCTTTTGGATGCTTTCTACAACCATATAACTCATTTGGACTAATCATTAGGAAATAATAAAACATCAGATGTGTTCCTATTTCTTCGTGCCACAATATACCCCACACTTGCAACTGATTAGGAGTGAATTTGGTTAAAATGTCATTAATAACCACTATGAAACCCATTCTATAATTTTGTTAGAGAGGTGATTGGAAAATGCGGAGATTCATTGCTCCACTCGTGCCTTCCTCTTTCCCCCAAGCTTCTCTCAGACTAAAATCCTTTGATCGAAAATAATCCTCCTCCGTTAAACCCCATTTCATTTTTTGTTCAAAAGGCAAATAAATAGATTCATGCATTTAATTGTTTTCACCCACTTCACTATCTATTTCACTATTCCCCCATTTAGCGAAAGGGGTGAGAGTGATTACAATAGGATAGAAATATTAATTTTAGTTAATGTTTAAACTTAATACCAACTTCCTTTTTGTCCCCCAAAGGTGGCATATTTGGTAAAGATTGCAGGTTTGAAATAAATGTTTTAAAAGTTTTTTTTGATAACATTTATTTTTCTATCAATTATGGTGTTACACTCCAGCATTCAGACTTGGTCTCCCATTTAATTTCAAGCATGTACCAATACAAATTGTAATCATGCCTCCACCTCTACGCCACTTTATTTTTTTAAAATGTCATTCCATTTTATAAATATTTATTGCATTTCATTTAACATGAATTTAAATTTACCTTAATAAAATATCTAAAAATGAAGATGAGACGTTTAAATCCGTATTTGATAAGTGACTAGTAGATTCAAAAATTGATTTGGTGGTTAATTCCTTAACCAAGTATTATGGTAACATCTTATATCCCAAGACAAGTATGATAAGGAGAATCATCATACATATTTCTTATGACCAACATTTAAACATAATTTTGAGTAATTTATACATATATCCATGGTAAATATCTTATTTTATCATATATATATTCCAAGATACTATCATCAATGTCGATATAGTTATCTAACTGTATCAACTAAATAAGTTTCAAAACACAATTGTCAAAGCGGTGACCCAGATTGGCCCACTAACAAATAAATCAAGGCAAAAAATGACTCTATACACTAGTTCTTTGGCATTATTAGACCACATTAGCACCATCAAAGTATTTGCTCAAAATGTATGCATATGTACCTTAACCAATGCATCACAAATGACACATATGCCATCGTTGATAAAAGAGAAATAGTTCACTGGCAGGGTATCACCAACAAATGACCTAAAACCTGACATAAAAAAATGGGATGTTATAATACTCTTGGCTGCTTAGGCTCTAGGAAGAGGATCCAACTACCATAAATAAGAGAAAGGCGTTGCCTCCTTTAGAACCTATAACCCCCACCCACTATGGATAGGGTTAGGTGGATCAACTATATATTATATCTATTTATATATATGCCATGTCAAGAACATCTATATTTGTAGTCTACACTCAGCCAATGATGCACCCTTACACTATAGAGCTTGAACCTATAGCTGGGTTCGAATAACTAGGTTGAGAATTGACCCAAACATTCGAAGAGGGGATGTAGGGAATTGAATGGTAGAAGAAACTAAGTTGAACAACAAGCCCTACACTCATGGTACATAAATATAACATATATAAATTCACATATATAATATCTAGTTACTCATGTTTCCCATCCTTTACTGTCATGTTACGTATTTAGTTTAGTTACTCGTGTTACCCATCTCATAGAGTCATGTCACTAGTCAGTTTATAGTGCCATTATAGCTCTATGAATTTAGTTTAGTCATGTTATGTGAAAAGTGCTACCCAAAAGGTGAGGTGAACTAGAAAATAGAAGTAAGTCCACCCGAAGGGTGAGGTGTTGAGGAGGGTAGAAAGAAAACATCTTATGTGTAGTTGGACTTTACTACCCTAGGGATAAAGAAAATTGAATGTTAGTCCCCTGAATGTGGCTAAGTGATTGATTGATGGGGGTGAAATTATTATTAAATAGTTTATAGAATAGAGTACCCCTATAGACTATTATAGTTGATAGACTAAAAGCTACTCTACCCATGTCATTCAAGTTAGCTTGATTGGGAATAGTGATATAGGAAGGTTTAAATAGATATGCATGGTTAGATAGATGGGCATGGTTGGGTTGAACAAACACATACTCTATATGGATTAGATGGGGAGACAAATAATTAAATTAGACTCCAATTAAATTAGAGATAATCATCTTGGTCAATCAAGGATGATGAAGCAATGATTAGGCATGGTGATGGATGGTAAGGGTCAATAAGGGAGTGATTAGAGATGATGAGGGATGATGAAGCAATGATTAAGGATGATGAGGGCTTATGAGGGTCATTGAGGGAGTGATTAGGGATGATGATGGAGTGATTAGAGATGATGAGGGATGGTTAGGGTTAATGAAGAAGTGATTAGGGATTATTATGGATGAGGGGGAGTGATTATGAATGATCAAGGATGATGAATGAGTGATTAGGGATGATTAGGGATGGTGAGGGTCAATGAGGGAGTGGTTAGGGATGATGAGGGAGTGATTTGAGATGATGAAAGATGGTGATGGTCAATGAGAGAGTGATTAGGGATTATGAGGGATAATGGGGGAGTGATTAAGGATGGTGTGAGATGATTAATGTGTGATTAAGGATGGTGAGGGTCAATGATATAGTGATTACAGATGATGAGGGAGTGATTAGGGATGATGAGAGATGGTGAGGGTCAATGAGAGAGTGATTAGGGATAATGAGGGATGAGGATGGAATGAATAAGGATTATTAGGGATGAGGAAGGAGTGATGAGGGATGGTAAGGGTTAATGAGGGAGTGATTAGGGATGATGAGGGATGGTGAGGGTTGATGAGGAAGTGATTAGGGACAATGAAGAACAAGCATAGACTGATTAGGGGTGATGACAGATGAAGAGGAAGTGATTAGGTATGATAAATGGATGATGAACAAGTGAAATTAACACAAAGTGGTCATTTGATTTGTATAGGTCATCAATGTGACATATTCTACCTCAATCACACCACTTTGGCTTGAGTTCGAAGTGAGTGGTTTGTAAACTTTAATTTTGAAAAACCTAAATTTTTTAGAAATGTCAAGAATCAATTTTGAAGGCACAAAAATTGAAAAAATGACTATATATTTACCAAAAATGGACATAAATTGAAAAATTAATGCCTTAAAATCCCTAAGTTTGATACTGAGACCTTGAAATACCTTAGTACTAACCAGATTAGATTTTAAAAAGATATCTTCCACATTGTAAGGCATGCAACTATGAGACAAACTTTATCAAATTTAGAGTGACCCTAATTTCTTATATTTACTAACATAAATTTAAAGTATAAGGAATATAACATTATATTCATTATAATTAACATTTATTTTAGTAAACAACCCACTTCCCACCTCCCACATCACCATTTTGCACTTTGACCACTCATGAGTTCACTACACCATAATGTCCATGCATTATTGGGCTTAGTGGTAATAAAGAGTGCATGCTATTATAGCTAATAATGTGTAGATGCTATTTCCACTAATAATGTGTATGCACTTTGGTTGTTTTGCATTTCAAACTTTCACATTTTTTCAATTTGAATTTGTACACACAATAATGCATACACTTTAAAAATGCATATGCGTGATAGTGCATACACGTTATGGTGAGTTTGAATTAAAAAACCAAGCCTTTTAGCTTGAAAATGGTTTGGATTCTCGAGCCAAAGGCTTGGACTTATCAACACACAGTCGAATATGAGAGTATTGAAAATAATAACAAAATTCAACTTCCATTCCCATATACACTATGAATTTCAATGAGCCAATTCAGAAAAAATATTACTATGATGATAAGCACACTCTCCTCTTTCCCAATATATGATTTTTATAATTTTGAGACTATGTTAACATTTTAATTCATGTTAATTTCTAACTATAGATTTTTTATGTAACATCCTCATTGGGATTTACTTAGAATAACAATTTTTTTAAGAAAAATTTAAATCTATGTATTCTTTTATTAGACTTCACCATGAGAATCTAATTAGTGACCCAAGTATAACACACGAAGTATGTTAACTATAAAATAAACATGTAACATATACATGTTATTGATCACTAACATCATATAAAACATAATATAATTGAATATAGAAAGTAATAACAAATTTCTAGCCACAACTGGTACAATAATATAGCCATTATTGTCAATATATAATGAGTAAATAATTCAATTTCATCAAGAATGATGTTTCAATAATAAATACAATACAAGATACAAGGCTCCATAGACCATGAGTTCCTTGAACTTTAGTATCTATGGTAATCTCAAGTGTAGTCTCAAAATAAGTACTATTGTGGGGAGAGAGAGAATCCTCTGAGCACTTTTATACACCAATGACAGACGACTGATCCCCGCACAATCCCCCATTAAGGAATTCCCTATTTTCATGGATGGGTAGATAGTGATGGTGTAGGAATCCAAAGAGATAAGCTAGTATTCATGTGCTGTAATTTTTTTAAAACATGATATGTACCATAATAAATATGTTCTAATATGATATTGCATAAAAATATAAATCATACATATGAAATGATAATGTTTAATTAAATATTAATTTGACCAGAGTTTTCAATAGTTATTGAACTTTATGATCAGTGAAATTCATACACACCACTTGATCGGTTTACCTTCATCTAGCATTGGTGATGTTAAGTAAGCTAGTGAAGTTTGTCTCACTACTTAATTAGTACCAGCAATACGAGATTTGGTATATATATATATATATATATATATATAATACCACTTGATCAGTTTACCTTCATCTAGCATTGGTGATGCTAAGTAAGCTAGTGAAGTTTATCTCACTACTTAATTAGTACCAACAATACGAGATTTGGTATATATATATATATATATATATATATATATATATATATATATATATATATATACCAAATCTCGTATTGTTGGTTATATATATATATATATATATATATATATATATATATATATAACCAATAGATTCATATAGATTACTTCTTAATAACAGGCATAAAATATGTTAAATATATGAATAATCAAAATACATACATTTAGTCTGTCAAACACATGTAATGAATCTCATCTATATTATTTAACACATAAATAATAAGCATAATAAATATAGTTTATACCAATCGGGTATAATATATATTAGACAACATGTTTATAATTTCTATAAGTAGATTCAAACGTAATATATTCTATGAAAATTAACAATATCATGGTCCATTATTTTTATGTACACACTACTCAATTTCAAAACCACCATTCAAAATTAAAAAAATCATATCTCACACAAAAACATAATCTTTCATTTATACAATTTTTTATATTTTTAAGACACTGTAAGCATATAATTATATTGTCTTACCCCTCAAGATTCTATGATTTGATTTAACATCCAATAAAGATATAATTATAGGTACACATCCCAACGTACAAATATATTATATATATGTATATGAGTACCTAAGACCTCATATAGATATATTTCATATATATATGCATTTGTACATACTAAATATATTCATAATATGTACCACATACAAGTATTCAAATAATATATAAATACTATATACAAATATCAACAATCATTTATATTTTTTAACAAATACTTCATATGATTCCAACAACCATTATAATTTTTCTATTCACAACATCCATTCATGATTCATCATAAGATATTAATATTCTTGAATTATTAATGAACAGAGTACTATAGTCAGTAGACTATTTATATCAATATTCTACTCTTTTACTTACTATAGGTTTTAACAAGTATCAAATAAATCAAATCGACATCCAATTCAAATTCATTGTGAACTACATAACATAAAAACCCTTGCATGCTTTCTTTATGTATTTGGACCTTACAATAGTTTATGTATTAGTTCGAATATATTATCATATATATTACTACAAGTTCATCTCCGTTGACTATACTATATATAAAAACTCATGTGTTTTAAATACATTACCAGTTTCTATAAAGATCTCAACCCAAATACTCAACCCAATAAATAACTACAAGTCGTATTATCTAAATAATATGTATGTAAGATCCCCGTATATTTCAATTCGATGTTAACAGTCATTACCTGTATATGTTTTATGATTCCATAACACACTACATGTCTCATAATAGAACTTACACCTAATACCCTTTCACCTAAATGATATACAAGTCATATGACCTTGTTTATGTGTGTGTGTGAAATTCTAGTTGTACTGTTATCCAATTCAACACTATAACCCACTTCTTGTATATACTATAAGTCATTAATATAGCTATAACAATCACCTCAATATAATTCCTTTAAAATATAAAACTCATAATTGAGATAGGCTTATAAGGTTATGCATGCAGTCCCTTTGTGTTTTTATAAAGGATCATGTTTTGAAAATAATTGAACTCATACCTATATATATCTTCTTGGTTTGAAGGATGATTACACACAATTATGATATACACATGTTCACGGTTTGAAATGACAATGGACACATAGTTCATATATCCTCACTATTTGGATAATAAATATATACACAATCCATACAAATATTTCCATAGTTTTGTTAAACAAATGAACCCAGTTCATATATATATATTCACCCTTTTGTAAAATAATTGATCCCAGTTCCTATATATATATACTAACCCTAAATGCACTTCACAAAAACTAGTACACAGAATTTCTAGGTCAACCCATTCAGTCATAAATTCAACTCAAACTTCGTATTTATCAAAATATACATAAGAAATGTGTATTATATCTATATACTAAAATTTTAAACCTACATATAAATGAGCATATACATATACTACAGTTTACAAAATAAAACTCAGTATTTGTATATATCAAAACCGTCTGTCAGGGTTCAAAATTTATTAAGCTAGGGTATTTATCCATCATAATAATAAATTTATTTAACCCTATTGAATATACACATACACAGAGTTTATTTTTCCTTTCCATATGAATTTATGGGATAGAGGTTTAGTTTTATGGATGATCGAACCATCCACAGGGCTAAACCTATATCACTATTAAAATGCAAATAAATTCCAAAAACCCTAAGAGGTAAATATACAATCATGATTTTCCCTGATACAAACAATAATTAAAATACATCACCAACCTCATATAGCTTCCAATTACAACTATATGAACCATAAAATCTATCTCCTTTGCTCTGCTCTCTCTCTTCTTCTCTTCGTGTCATTTCCATCTCTTCTCTAACTCCCTTGTTATCCTTTATCCATTGACCTTTTTCCTCTTTCATTCAATGCATGCAACTGCTTGCATAAAGCATGTAGTTCCCATTCATGAAAAAAATCCATTAGTTACTAATCTCTCATATTTACTAGGTTAACCTTAGTTCAACACAAGCATGAAACTCAAACATTCTCAAACTTTCCCCCAAGCATTAATCATTATTTTATTCCTTTTATTTTATGCATGGTATATTTACATTATATGCCCATGTTCCACCTCTGAAAATTCCACTACTAACATTATTTCTCAATGATAACTAACACTTTGAATCAACACTATTTACTATACATTCCAAATAATGTCTTGGTTTAGTTCATAGAATAGTCTTAGGATATAATGAAATATTTGAAATAACTTAGTAAAGATAAACAATATCATTACCTTAATAATAATGTTACTAATATAAAGTCAATTATATTCTTTTATTTGAAATGGTAAATCACACAACTACTATACCAAACATAATGGTATTATAACAACATAATCGTTATTATTACTATGCTATATAAACTATCTAATGTCTTTTGTTATCTTTATATTTTAAGGCATTAAACCATATAATAATATTTCTTGAATATTATAATGATAACTAGTTAGTGTTATAAAACATTATAAAGACATTATGGTTAGTCTATAGACAATAGTAACCAATTATTATTCACGTAGATTTGTGTTCTCATAAAGCATTAACACTCATGAATACAATAACATGACAATCATACAACAACATTATTCACTAAATATACGTACAATATCCACAATGCAAACACACAAGATTTTTACTCATAAGCATGAAACTAAATTAAATCACAACTAACAAATAAAATCAATTATTTAAATACAGATAACACCAAGACATACTAAAATTAACAACTTAAACAATACATAATATGAATTCCATCTAATGTAGTGTGTGCATGGGTTCTAGCAGTTCCTAAGTCATCCCCCAAGACCTTCATATATGAAACCCTATCCAATGATGCTCTCCCTTTGTCATGTTCTGAGGGATGAATCTCTCTTACATCACACTCATGACAAGAAAGTAGTTAACCCATAACATCATGATATATATCATAAAATATTATTATAATAATAAATCAACATGATCATAATGTAAAGAATATATAATATAACTAACTCATATCAATGTAATCATGTAATCAAAGCAACATATCACTATCCCACAACAACATATGACTTACAACTTAGTTAAATAGTAATAAATCAATTTACCAACTATAATAATCCATGAATAATCAAGTAAATTAGTTTAGTGAGAAATCAAAATGTGAGATTTTAGGCCACTACATGCCATAAATATACATCCCTATAAATGTTTGCGGATCTTTTTTTCCATTGATCCAAATTTAAAAAACATAATATGATTACAAATTAAGCCTAATTCTACACGCATTCAAACAAAACTAGTATTTCTTTTTTTTTTGAGGTAGTTAGGGGGGCTATACGACCGACTATATATTGTTTTTAGTTTTTAGGATCTATTTACTTGTAAACTTAATAAAAAACACTATTCATCAAAAAATTATAAAAAATTATAGGTCACAAACTAGATGACCTTATCTAAACTTTTACCAAATAGTTTTAAACAATATTAAATGATTCTCAAAAAATAAATGACCACATGGCCGACTATCTATTCTATCCTCTTAAAAAAAATGAGTTCCTATTTAAATTTTAAATGTTTGAACCAGTTATACTTAACCATTTAAAAAAAAAAGTGATTTGGAAACTAGACTCAAAATGATATAATTCATGTTCTTACACCATCCTCCAATTTTGAGTGTAGCCATCTCAAATTATCTACAAAACTTTAGATTTTTTAGTTTTTAGGAAAAATATGTCTACAGATAGGCCCCTTTTTATCCCCCAACTTTGTGCACTTACCCAATTATCTCATCCTTTTGAGGTAATATAAGTACCAAATCTCATTCCACTAACCTCAAAAGTGGGGGGATATTAGTGGGGGCATGTCATAGAGACATGATTCCACACAAATACAACTTACACAGTTCACACCATTTGATACAGTTTACATGATTCAGATATACACTTGGGTGAGAATCCTATATACTTCGCACCAATTTTCACAAATTTGAGAGATTTTTTTTCAGATTTGTGACAAATATTATACATAGTTATAGAGCAAATATTTCATTTTGATAGATACTTCAACTTAAGACATATTAGAGGTGCATACACCATGCATGTACACCAGAAATAATAGATACATATTCAAACTTATTTACCAAGAAACACCAATACTTTACTAAGAAACATCATTTTCACCAGGAAGCACCATTTTGAGTGTTTTTTGTCTATAGAAATTGGTTCATTTTAATAGTGTGGTTTAGATTCAATGCCCTCAGTGGCCTAATTTTAATTCCATGTAGAAGGTTTAAATGCATCCTTTAAGAGAATCTTCTCACCCCTGAGAGTGTAAATGGACTTAACTTCCATCTTGCATTGCAAGAGAACTGTGAGGGGTAGAGATAAACTATTTGCTCTTACAGTTACATGGGAAATTCATCTAAGCACCCTTTTGAGGATTATTCCTCATGATGAGTGATACATGACAATGAATTTTATATCACACCAAATTTTTCTTAAGGGACCAAAAGTTGGTTAGTGGGAGGCATATCTTCTAGCTCACTAGCTAAATTGAATAATTGTCTTCATGGATATGTCTGAATGAGTGTATGAATACTAGAATGGCATGTATCCACTCTATTAGGCCCCAAGATTGAAAGTTGTAGTCCATTGGATGTGTCCCTTAAGAGAATATTCTCATCCCTGAGAATGCAAATAGACCAAACTTTTGTTGCACATTTCAGGAGGACTATGAGAGGTAGAGAAGAACTACCATCTCATACAATTGCATGAATGAGTCTTCTAATCACCTCATGGCTGATACTCACTCACTCAAGATGAGTGAGATAAGATAATGAGATTTCTTATAATGGCCCCACTTCACTCTTTGTCAAGTCCCAAGACTGAAATTTGTAGTCAGTCAGACACCCTTTAATAGAATCTTCTCATCCTTGAGAGTCCAAATGGACCAAACTTCTGTCATGTGTTGTAGGAGAACTATGAGGGGTAGAGACAAACCGTGAGGGGAAAATATGAATCATCATCTCCTACAGTTTTATGGGTGAGTCCTTTAAGTACCCCGTGGAGGATTATCTCCCACATGTATGTACTCAGTATGTATTATTTATTAGTATTCTCTTTGTTTCAAGAAGATAATCTTCTCTACTCATGGCATCAACCACATGAAAGTAGAAGCTCATATGGTACCACTAACCTACATTAAAATTATTAGTAAAAAATTCAAATAGAAATAAACATAATGATAAAATAATTTAAAATTAAAATATAGTAAATCAAATAAGTTAAGTTTAACAACTTGAAATGCTACATGCATTGAAAACAAACCTTACCAAGTCAATCCAATGTACATACATGATCAACTCTATTTTTTTTTTCAAGAATCACTTCATGCTCAAATTCACAAACTTTCCACAAATTTTTGTTTAGAGGCTTTCAACAATATTTGATTATTTGAATATTTTTAGTGATAACCAAATTTGAATAATGAAGCACCACCCTATGTATTTCACAGTCTTCAAATAACCATTATATTATTTTTTTATGAGAGCATCTATGAGACCAAGTTCCAGTAACCACCACGGATCTAGTGGGATAAACTAGGTCTTCTCCATCCATGATAGTTGTGATTATTTTTTTATCTATACACAAAGAGACAAGTAGTAGTATGCTCCCTCATCATTATCCCGATATAGTCAATTTGTAAGGACATGTAGGAAAAAATAAGATATCACTAATAGAACTAAGACTTCATTTAAATTATAAATGAATTATACATAGTTGCACAATATCTAAGATGTGGTCAAAGTCAACCATTGATGTCATTTCATGATATTTCTATGATTGAAATCAATCGTTAGTCTCCATAGGCATTAGGCTTCTACAATACAATTTGTTAACCTAATATTTTGACTCATTAATCCTAATTAAATTCCATATAGTCCAAACAAAAACATATCATATCCCTAGTATAAATAGTTCATGAACTAGAACTTGAGCTTCAAATGGAGTGAAAAACACTCGATCCAAGTACTGTACTACAATATTTATACATTGTCTTATCATTTTACTTCATTAATGATCTGAGTAATATTTCAGGTGACAATTCAGGTGATGGTTCTACCCCAATTGGTGGTAAAACTTCTAGGAGCCATAACTTTTGTACCATAGCTCTGTTTGACTCCTCGTTTGAACATTGGAGAGATAAGAATGAGGGGAACATCGTGAGATGGCAAAAAACTCTGCTTGGTGGGGTTTTACCCCCAAAAACCAAATGGAAGTGCCCTAAATTTTAATTTTCATAGTGCAATCTAAAAATAGTAATTCCTCAAATTCTGTATTGTTGTAAATCATGGAAGTTAAACCACTCAATATCACTCGAGATTGGTGACCTTCCACATACTCCTCTTAATTTAAAAATGTGTATAAATAAAGATGTAACCTGAAATGGAAATCAAACATCTCTTTCTAGAGATAGGCATATGTTGTATATGTAATTTTGAGCAATAAAAGATCTCTTCTTAGAGATAACATTATTACAATTATGTTGTTCTTATTTCTTGAATTATCTTTCAACCAAAGCTTCTAAGTTTTGGATCAATGATATCAAATTAGTTTGTCTTGAGAGTGTATGATCCTAAGGATGAGGTCAGGCTATAAGAAGCTTGGATAGAAAACAACAGAGCTTCCAAACTATCCTCCTATTCACTCCAAACGACCTTAAATGGTGGTCAACACTGAGACATTTGATCCTTTCAAGGAAATGGTGAATGAATCCCTCCAATAGAAACAAGTGCAGATGCTACAATAATTCATTCAAATTATCCAACTAATCTCAATGGAAAATTCTAGCTCCTCATCTGCACCCCCACATCATTTCAGTGCCCCAATATCCTCCAAGGTTCAGGTGAATTTTGATAGCCCTACATTTGAAGGCAAAATCAATGCTGATGTAGTAGAAAATTAGTTGGATCAATTGTCATCATATTTTTTGGTAAATATATTTATCGATAAAGAGAAGATCACTTTTGCTCTTTTGAAAGCATCATTGCCTGTCAAAAATTGGTAAGAAGTGTAAAATAAGAGATTCATTATAGATGATATTAGCCTTGCGGTGGAACCTACCTAGGATGATTTCATAGAAATTGTAGAGGAAGAATACTACCCCATTGGAGCATATGATGATCTGTGTATAAAGTGGCAACAACTTCACCAAGGTAAGGAACAGTCTGTTCAAGATTACACTGATATTTTTCATTCTCTATCAGTGAGATTGGTCATCCAAGAAAGTGAGAAACACAAGGTTCTAAAATATCATGGTGGACTATAATGGTATATACGGGGGGAGATGGAACTCTTTAATTTGGAAACCCTCAATGAGGTGTACAAATTCACGATGAAGATTGAGTAGAAGCATGGAAGAATGAATATGAAGAGTCAGCCTTCAAAATAGAAAAGTGACAAATAAGGTCAAACATGAGGCCAAAATTAGAAGCAAAAGGAAGGGAAGACTGGAAAATGGTGTGATTACCACAAATATGGAATGTACTCTAAAGAAGAATATCGAGCCATCAAGTCCCTGCTTTTTGAGTCACAATCCTCAACATCTACTACTCTACCTCATACACACCTTGCAGTCAAAGATTATGAAGAAGAGATTGTAGATGCTGAGCCCAATGCCATCATTACTTCATCATAAACCCATGACGAGAGGCCAGATGATAAGGAAAGGTTGTTTCACTCTAAGTTATGGGTGAAAGGTAAGCCTCTACATTTTATTCTTGATAGTGGGAGTCAAAATAATTTAATCTCTATTAATGTTGTGAAAATCCTAAATTTGTCCATGAAGCCTCACCCAAAGCCATATAGTATTGGATGGTTGAGTCTAGGGATAAACCTCTGTGTCACCCACCAATGTCTTCTCTCATATGTAATAAAACCTTTCCAAGATGAGGTCTTATGTGATGTGGTCAATATGGATGTTTGTGATGTACTCTTTGGTCAGCCATTCATGTATGATCGACATGAAATCTATGATTCAAGAACTCAAAGGATCACCCTCAATCTTGGAACATGATGCTACAGGGTACCAGAGGTACCACCTTCTACATCTATCTCCCTGATTAGTGCCAAGAAATTCATTCTCATGGTGGTCAAGCCACAAGAATCCAAAAGCGCTGATGTTGTATCCTTGACTACACAAACAATACAACAATAGAAGAAAATAGATACCAAAATAAATAAGTTCACGGCCTTCCATCCACAGACTAATGGTCAAATAGAAATGGTGAACAATCAGACCCTGTACAGCTCCACAAAGCACACTCTATTACAAGTATGCATCAGGAATCAAATCAAAATACAAATTTAACTCTTGATGACAAATATTTATGAAATGGGGAACATTGATTCTCAAGGAGGGAGGAATGATCTGAGCAATATTTTAGGTGACAATTCAAGCGATGGTTCTACCCCAATTGGTGGCTGAACTTCTAGGAGCCCTAACTTTTGTACCATAGCTCTGTTTGACTCCCCATTTGAACCATTGGAAAAATAAAAATGAGGGGAGAATCATGAGATGACACCAAGATCTACTTGATGTGTTTTGACCCTCTAAAACTAAATTGAAGTGCCATAAATTTCAATTTTAGTAATATAATTTAAAAATAGTAATTCCTTAAATTCTGTATTGTTGTAAATCGTGGAAGTCAAACCACTCAATCTACCTCAAGATTGGTGACCTTACACATCCTTCTCCTACCTTAAAAATGTCTATAAATGAAGATGTAAGTTGAAATGGAAATTAGACATCTCTTCCCAGAGATAGGCATATGTTGTATCTACAATTTTGAGCAATAAAATATCTCTTCTCAGAGATAACATTATTACAATTGTGTTGTTCTTGTTTCTTGAATTATATTTCAACCAAAGCTTCTGAGTTTTGGATCAATTAACCAAAAGAATCTTTGCACATGAAAACATTTATCTCATCCATGACAAAAAATTTCATTACACCAAATTAGACTTACAAGATCAATCAAATTAAGACCATCCTTTTGATTTCCATGTTATTTTTAAGGGTTTTTTTCCACATGCACCTAAACCATCATGTTCCCCTTTGCTATGACCAGCCTCAAAGAAACTCCGAAAATATTGAACCTTGTTCTTCTTATCTATCCTGCTTAACCAATAAAACATTAAAAATTTATTAAACTATCCTACACAATTGTCTAGCTAAAAGTAATTTGTATCAAATATGATTTCTATTGAATTCATATTTATATAAAATAACTGAAAGCAACCATGGACAAAATTTGGATAATGTGATCTTTCATCGCTCATATAACAGTGGCACTCCCTCAAAATATTTTTCTTATCATCTATGCTATCAGGTGCATGTCTGAATATAATACACATTAAAATTTTAACTTGAATTGAATTATAATATTGTGATTGAACATCATTCTATGGTTGTAGTGTGTATTTTTCAACAAAGTCCACAACCAAACAATGGTGCCAACTGGGAAGTTATCCTTGCATACCTTGAATTGATTATCTAACAATTTTGCTTTGTGTATGTGTCTTGCATATTAGTAGATAATATTCTATAATTCAGACATGAATCATATACAGATACTTGGGTCATAACCAACTCACATCTTGATGACTCTTTCCATCTTTTTAAACATACTTTACATATTTATACTTCTTAAAATCAACTAGTTGTTTTTTAAATTCATGTGAAATTTCTTCATGTATACAGTTGGTCAAATTGAAAAACTACCACAAGTGTTACATATTCCATCTAAACATCCTTTGGATTAAAAATGTCCCTCAAGTCTTTAACAGGAAAGACTTGGGATTAAATCTCTTGATGTTTTAGGTGGAGAAGCTACCATACATTCCTACATAATATCATCATTATGTAAAGTACAACATATACGATGAAAAACATCAAAATGCATAACAAATTTAACATGTATTCTATAACATGTGCATGCTAAATTGATTTTAACATAGAAAGACTTACACATCTCAAATGACCTTTGGTTAATTATCAATTGCACATTAAATTTTTCAATAAACTTTTTATAAAATTATGTTTGGGTCATGTCCAAGAGATGTTTTGCATGTGGCTCATAGTTTTTTGAACCTTTTCTTCTTTTAACAAAAATTTTTAACATTAGATGAGACCTTTGTGTTATTGTGCCAAAATTTTTGATCAAATGTATTGTGCATTCAACTCATAACTTATCTTTTCATGGGAGTCTACCACTAAACACCCAACAACCTATTGTAAAGGGTCATCAAGCCTTGTTATTATTTCTATATTATTTATTAGATTTTTCCTATTCAAGTTCAAGGATGTACTTGTTTTACTAAGAAATCAAGATTTAGATGTTGAATTACTATAGATTCTATTATTACTCGTCTTGCCACATTACCATTTTTTTAAATGTTTTATTACCTATATCATTAAATGCATTAAATAGATTCTTCATCATTACATTATTTATTCCCTCCATATTGCTTGTTTTTAACTTTAAATTATGAATCACATGGTGTATTTTTTTCATTTTCATTAATTGAATAAATAATTGACATCATTTTGTATGGCTTTTATTCTCAAATGTAGAGTCATATACATGTTGAACATGATGTTGAATTGATATTTTTGACATTTTACCTTCAATTGGTTCTAGTATTTTCTCATCTATTTCAACCAAATACTTTGGTGTTCGTCACATTATATTTGGAGGTGCTCATCTAGGAGCTATATTTTGTATTAAATTGGATGATGTTACCACTTCAACCATAGAAGGTTTATTAGAGTGTTGACTAGGTACATTAGACTCTACAGGTAAAGTGAATTCCTCTTCATTAGGAGAGAGATGAATTGGTGTCATTAATTGATGTTGATTATCATCATGCTAAAAAATTTCATTATGGGTAGATGTTTCATCATATTGTGTTTCTCCACATGTTCCATCAATAAATGCAAATTCATTAATTACATGTTCTACATTTTGAATTTCATCATTCAATAATGATTAAGTTATCTTATCTCATTTTAAGACACAACTAAATTAAATTCAATCAAATTAGGCATGATATTTTTATTTTAAATATTACATGGTATGGAGAAAGTACCTTCACCTTGCCTATAAGCTCTTATAGATGCTCTCTTATATGCTTATCTTTTTATTTATTATTTGTTAACTCCTTAATTTATTTTTTGTGATGACTATATGAACCCATTACTTATCTTTAATGAAACAAGTCTAAGTGTAGAATAAAATTTGAAGAATTTATAGTGATCGAGACAAAGATAATTGAAAATTTACATAGTTTCAGTAGTAAAAATGAGTTTGAAGTTTGTAATTACAAAATGAATGAGTCAATTTCATAGACAAATAAATAAAATTCATGAGACACAAAGGGAGTGCATGCTTTTAAAAAGTATGCATGCCCTTTGTGGTGGTAGATACAAATGGATAAAACCATCAATGTTCTTTATTGGCCCTAAAAGGGCTTACGCCCTTTATCTTCACCAAAGGGCATACACTATACCCTTTGCAAAGGAAAAACACCCTTTTAAGATTTACAAATTTTTACTTTTTCACTTTCACTCTAAAATAGGCTTGATTTTGGGTTAGGGGGTCTGAACTTAGCCTAAACTCTATCCTGAACCAACCCAATTGATCTTTTAGAAATTTATGTCTCTTTTGTCTTTGCTGACACATCTAATCAGTCTCTCTCTCTCTCTCTCACACACACACACATAGGGGAAAGCATAGTTTTTAAATATATAAGTGTTTTCAATGTTAAACTATTATTTACAATTATTATTTAATTTGTTATGATATGTATATAATCCTTAATGAGGTATGTAGTGTAGAAATTAAACAATAATTTCAAATAATAGTTTAACATTGAAAAAAATTATATATTTAAAAACTATGTTTTCCCATATATATATATATATATATATATATAGAGGGGAAAACATAGTTTTTAATTATATAATTTTTTTCAATGTTAAACTATTATTTGCAATTGTTGTTTAATTTCTACACTACATACCTCATTAAGGATTATATACATATCATTACAAATATCTTCATAACTTTTTGACTATTTATCAAAGTTTATAAAACTTATATCTCAACAATATACACATCGTTAGCTATGTTTAACATAAAAATGAAGAAGTTAAGATAAAAAATTTGTGTTTTTTTACTTGCAGTTTTAATTTTGTAGTTATCTTAACTTGTAATATATATATATATATATATATATATATATTTTCAACAAAATTTGACATTTTATCTATCCATATATGAAATTTCATATAGCAATTCATTTTTTTACTAAAAAAAAAAATGTTTGCACACATGCAATATCTTTATCTTTTCACATAAAAAGGGTCAAGACATTTTCATAAATGCATAAATTTAACACACTTGTATCATCTAGGCATTAATTTTTTTTATATATTTAAAAACTACATTTAAAATGACACAATTCATATTTTTTACATCATTGTCAAATTCTTTTTCTAAGTGTCTCTAACATTATCTACAAGTTCAACTATTGTTATTTTCAGAAAAAAAATGTCAGTTTAAGCCCCACTTTTGTCTCCAATTATCCTGCATCTACCCATGCTATGAAGAAGAAGACTTACAACCACCATTTGCACTTGTAGATTACAAATAAATAACTCCATAGTATTTTATTGATCAATATATCTATTTTGATTACAAAGCTTGGGAAATTACAATCATTTGAATATAAAATTTGACAACATAATGGCATGGCAAACAAAAGAGGGATAAAAAATACACTAACAATACATAAAATTGCATAAAAAGAAATGGTTGATTCAATATTCGTCCTTGCAGTCACAAAGAACCAACCATTGGAATGACTTGGCTCAAGGAATATATGGCATTCTGGGTCAATGAAGGGAAAGATATTTCCCTCTAAAACTTCTCCTTTGACTTTTTTTTTCTTCCAAAAGTTACTCCCATTTTATCCCTTTACTTGCAAAAAGACAAAAACACAAATTAGGAAAAGATAATTAAAATCACTTTAATGAAACCTTACACAAGAACGTAAACAACTTTTAATTGATGCAAATTTTTCTAAAATTGGTGATAATGTTACGATCAAGTTGAAACAAACTTCCCAATGCCATGAACGGATCTCAAAATGGACAAACGAGCGAGAGGATATGAACAAAAAACCAAAAATGACCTTCCTTAATTAATTAGTATTTTGGGAGGAATAAACAAACACTTTTTTAATTTTAAAATTTTAGTTCTAACTGGGCCCTCAAACCTCGATTATAACTGGGAGTAAATCTAATAGGTTTATAGACCTAATTGACGTTTTGAATGCCGAATAACATTGAATTTTGAGTTGAGGGGGTCCTAAGACCTAATGAGGTTTGGTACCCTTGATTATTTCATTGAATTTTAGAGCGAGGCATCTAGACCTAACCGAAGTCCAAATCATTGATTAACACTATGATGAGTTCATTCAGGCACCCATGTTGTATGTGGGCTAAAAAAACTTGCTTTTAATTATGGAATGAGGAAGGGGCCACAGACCCAATTAGGGTCTGAGCCCATATTAAAATTGTGTGGGAGGCTACAAATATTCACTAACCTAATTAAGGAAGTTTCCCTGATTAACAAAGGATGGGGCTCAGATGGGCTCCAACATACTTGGTTTGGATTTGAAGCCCTACCACCACTATGAAAGTGTTTACTAAATGGAATAAGATCCAAGTGGGCCAAAATGCTTGACCAACATTAACACAACAGGAATCTTGGTCGATGACGTATTCAGGGAATAAAATCTAATTATAACGTGGTTAAAAATATAATAATCTCCTATATCTAATTGGGAGTTGAAAGCCTGATAAGGTCTACCAAACAAAACTCACCCCAATGAAGATTCAATCAGAGATAGACACCTGATTATGACTGGATCATGCAAATTTTGACCCCAAAGACCTAATAGAGAGTTGAAAGTTCAATTAGGTCTTAAAACTTGGAAATTTCACAAAGACATACAATAGGCCTAATTGGTGTTTTGGGCACGCTTTTTGAATTTTTTTAATGTGTAATAAATGCACCAAAAAGTCTTTTTTAGGACAAATATTTTACATGAACTTTCTCGCATGAGTTTGGTTGTCATAATGGAGCAAGTTTCATAAGCCAGTTTAACACATAAACCAAAATGACCACTAAGAATGGCTCAAGAGAGCAAAGCAAGTAGGATATTCAAAGCCAAATTGAGACATGGAGACTCCAATTTTACACTGTGTTAAATATGAAGCTTTCTCATATGGACGTGATATATCCAACGAAGGTGGTTGTAGGACCCAATTTGACATGCAAACTGAGATGACCCACCAAAGTAACTTGAGAGTGCAATTAGACCAATTAACCCATGAGCGTAAGCAAGAGTAGGAAAAAAAGGAAAAAGGGGTTCCATGATTCTGGAGGAATTAGGGTGTATTGTGAAAGCAACAAAACATATTATGTATCATTATTATATATGTCATTTATCGTAAAATGGTTCACATTTCTTAAGCAATTATCAAAGAAGATATGACATTGGTAAGTGTCACAAATAAAACTTATCAAAACCTTATGGGATGTTATCCAATTGTACATATGCATGATGTGTGTCAAGGATCAAATGCTTCCCAAAGGGAAATCAATTATCATGGCATGGGTTTACTTGACTCTATCGCCCAATGGACAAGGCTTGGAGACCCTGCTTGACATATCACATATTGTTTCAAAGGTGTTTTGCGTCTTGATAAGACTCATTATTAAAATGATATAATTGTAAAAGAAGGCTCATTATTTGAAAGGTTTGTATAATGGGCCTCATCACTCCTTTATGTAATGTTAGTCAATGGTACATATATCTCTAGTAATTTTCCCATAATGTAATGCCACGTAAGAGTGCATATGTGCATTATACATGTAAAAAGGAGTGTATATATTTGGGTCAAATACCAAGAGACTTTGTAAAGTGTATTTTATTAGTTATTTTTAATTAATTATTATTATTCACATGCAAAGTCATATACTATGTAAAGAGTCATTAAAGGTATTTATTATTGCTATCAAGTAAAGACTTTTTCAAAATTCCCTAACATGCAAAAAGTGAAAGGTGGGAAAATCAATGTTGAGTTAAGGTGAAGTCATGATTTAGATCAAAGGTTATCGCCCAACTTCTTTGGGAGTGAAAATGTGTACAAAAAGGATGATTTTCCTTGTAACCAATGTCTTTTTCCTCTCAGCACTAGGAGAGGGCTCGCTACTATTTTATGCATTGCATGTTCTTTACCAAATTTATTAATGGAATGTGAACAAACATTTGAGAATAATGTGTTTCTTTGTAGGTGTTTGATTTTATTTTTTTATAAGATTTGACTTGCTATTCATAGATGAAGAAACCCATTAAATTATTACATTTTATTGATTATGTATACAACTTATGTATTTTACAAACTTTTTATTCAAAACCCCTGTGGGTGAACTCTATATTACATATACAAAATCAGGGTTAAGATGAGACTTTGGACTTCCAAATAATTTTCATTCCTATTGCATCTACTGCCCATATTGTCATTTTTATGTGAGAGGAGGAATTTCCCATTCATTTTTGTTCATTGTCTGAGGAATATAAACAATCGTATTTATTTGTTCTCCATATTTCTTTGCCTTTTTGTTTCCTTTTGTGCCTTTTGGTTAAAATTACCAAAAAAAAACCCAAAAGCACATTATCATACATGGGTGTTGCCCCTCTCGAATGTAGAGGAAATTTCCTTGTCCCATGATGATTTCTTTAATATTTCAAGATTATGTTTTTTTTGTTGGACAAGTCAATGTAAAAAAAATAGGAATCATGATGACATAAAATTATTCCAAAAAACATTACATCTTCCATTTTAGAGCAATTTATCTTCCTTCTCGAGGTTTCCCTCTTGATGCATTATATGTAAGTTTTTATGGATGGTAGAAGGATACAAGATTTATAGGAACACAAGGGATCAAATGCTCTAAAGGAGTCAATCATCTGGTGATTCATTCCTTCATTCAATGTTGGAATGTTCCTAGCAATGCTTCGTACAAGAAAGTGCCAATTCAATATACGGGTTTGAGAATTATTGTATTTTAAAGTATGTTCATGAAGGCCTCATGATGTAATCCTACAATTGAGGAAGAGATACCATCAAGAGAGGGTGAACCTCACTCTTTTGGAGTTTTCTCAAATTGAGTTTCTCCAAGGTAACTTGTGTATCTTTAAAATTTTATTTTGTTATGTTATTTTCACTAATTTGTTTATTATGCTTGTATGGTTCAACTTTCCTTCACATTCCAACATTTTTTAGTTTAGTTTTAAAACATTGTTAATGTCTATTTGAGAGTATAATTGATATAAACAAATATATCAATCAAGTTGTTAGGATTTAAGTATTAAGTTCGTGTTGATGATTTAGCTATGGAATATCCATGCAAATTACAGATCATATTGGTATCAGAATTGGGTATGGTTATTTTTTATGTGGTTTTTTTGGTGTGACCATTTTGCAATTTCTTCCCTCTCCCAGAGCAACAAGTTTTAGTGGAGGTAATGTCTTGGTTGCTCAACAACAAGGTGGATTCAATGTTACTATTGTTGTTAGTAATAAAGATGGCACAATGCATTGTGGGTGTTGTGTTTTGATGGTCTTTACCAATAAGTTTCATAAGGGATTTGAAAAGGTGGACTCAGAAGTTCACAAAGTTGAGAAGATTTGGCAAATACACCTCCAAGTGTAAAAAAAAAGTTAAGAAAGTCACAAGCGAAGTATAGACTAATATATGTTCATCATAGAATTGAACATATTTAGTTCAATGCTACTATTGTTGTTGGTAATAAAGATGGCACAATGCATTGTGGGTGTTATGTTTTGATGGTCTTCACCAACAATCTTTGATGTATGTCAGTAAGTTTCATAAGGGATGTGAAAAGGTGGACTCAAAAGTTCACAAAGTTGAGAAGATTGTTAGGGTGTGGAGCTAAAAGCTTCAACTGTTTGCAGACACAAAGAAGAGGATGCTAAAGAACTAGAAGCACCAGTGTCGGTAGCATGACCGACGTCGGTCAGATTCAGTGCAGAAGGAAACTGGTGACAGCAGGGAGTCATCCGACGTCGACAGCACCAGGCAAGCAGGGATCGACGTCGGTCACCTGTGTGTTCCAGAACTGCTGTTGACGAACAGTCAGTTAAGTGAAGTGAGTGTTTGCATGTCAAATGACTAATTATAGTCACGAGCTACGTGTCTAATTATTGTAGTTAGAGTTCTATTTTTGTAAGCATGGGATCCTATTTAAAGACCCATAAGGCATGTATTGTAATTATCTAGAAGGCAAGTAAAAGCATTGAAGCAAGCAAGGTCAAGGAGATCTACAGGTGTAAGGTCAAGGAGATCAGCTGAAGCATTCAAGGAGGGATAATAACTCAGGCTATAGAGTTGTTGTGTTGAGCAAGAGAGAGAGGGAAGAAGGTCTTGAGGTGTGGCAAGCCTTTGAGGTGGAGGAAGAAGTGGCATCTTCTTTATTGTATTTTCTTCTAGTAATATCTAATACAAGAGTGTGTATTGTCTTTCAAATTCTTTGCTGTCTCAAGTTTCTAGTTACTTTATCATTCTGGTATAATTTCGTGTTTAATTGCTTATAAGAAAGTAATCAATTGTGCTTTCGTTGGATAAGGGGTCTCCTAACAGTTGGTATCAGAGCATATTTATTGTTCTAGGTTCCTGACAAGTGGTATCAGAGCTACGGTTTGCAGGAAGCAGAGTATTATTTTTTCATTACAGGTCATTCACAGGGTTTTCTGATTGAGTGGGAGTTCAGCAATGGCAAAAGAAAGTAAGCTACGAATGGAGAGTTTAACGACAAGAATTATCAACATTGGAGGATGCAGATTGAGGACTATCTGTATCAGAAGGATTTGTACTTACCGTTGGGTGGGGTTGCATGCAAGCCCACAGATATGAAGGATGAAGAATGGAGTGTTCTTGATCGGAAGGCTCTCGATTTCATAAGGTTGAGCCTTGCATCGTCTGTGATTTCCAGCTTGTCACAGTGCAAGACAACGGAAGAGTTGATAAAATTCTTGGCGAATTTATACGACAAGCCCTCGGCTTCTAATAAGGTATATCTTATGAAGCAGCTATTTACTTTGCAAATGCAGGAAGGTGGATCGGTACATACTCATCTCAGTGATTTCCATGGTTTGGTAAACCAACTAGCTTCAGTTAATATTGTTTTTGATGATGAGGTAAAGGCTCTCTTGATTTTATGTTCTTTGCCTGAAAGTTGGGACGGTTTGGTTATGGCAGTAAGTAATTTTACATCTGCTTCTAAAATCTTAAAAGTTGATGATGTTGTGAGTGTGATCTTGAATGAAGAAATACGCAGGAGAAGCATAGGTGAATCATCAGGGAATGCTCTAAGTGCAGAAAGCAGGGGAAGGCAAAGGGAGAAGGTTGAGCAATGGAAATCAAGGTCGGGAAAGAGATCCGAGTCCAAAGGTATTACCTGCTGGTTTTGTGGAAAGAAAAGACATACAAAGGAGTGTTCGTTGAGAGATAAAGAGAATCAACATGCAGGTATTGAAGAAGCAAAGGATGCAAATATTGTGGTACAGGACGCTCTCATACTTTCTTTGGATAGTCAGGTAGGATCATGGATTTTAGATTCTGGTTCATCTTTTCATGCATCCCCAAACAGAGATTTGTTTCATGAGTATGAACAAGGAGACTTTGGAGTGCTCTATTTAGGGGATGGTACGCTTTGTCAGATAGTTGGCAAAGGGAAAGTGCAGCTGAGATTGCAGATTGACAACACATGGGTGTTGAAAGAGGTCATGCATGTTCCAATTCTGAAGCAGAGTCTGATTTCTGTAGGAAGGTTGGGTGATGAGGGGTGCACAATAACCCTCACAGCGGATTCTTGGAAGGTTACCAAGGGAGCACTTGTTCCAGCAAGAGATAAGAAAGTAGATACTCTTTATCTGTCTACTTGTATTACTGATTCTACTTCTGGTGTAGATTCGAAGATGTGGCTTAATAGGCTTGGTCACATGAATAGGAAGGGAATGGAAGTTCTTGATTCAAAAGGTATGTGTTCAAATTCGGAAAGCATAGATAGAGTTCATTGTAGGAAAATGAAATTTGATGCTTTTGATAGGAATAAAGAAGCCTTGGTGTTTATGGAGGAGATGAAGGACAGAGATTAGTCACAGGGGCTGAATAAATCTGAGCAGGGCAGCATGGACAGAGGTTTGATCCAAGAAGAGCTCGCAGATGAAAATTTCATCACTTACAGGAACACACAGACGCCGATGTCAGTCACATGGGACCGACGTCGATCATCCAGATACCGACATCGATCATGTGCAGACCAACAGGGTCGATAGGTCAGGCAGGAGAAGTCCGACGTCGGTCATAAGGACCGACGTCGGCAGGGGGGAGAACGGCGTCGGCCAGGGAAACGACGTCGGCAGTCAGGGTCAGTGTAGGGAACTGACATTGATCGAGAGTAGACTGGGAGATGGCCGATATCGGTCACTGGAACGGATGTTGGGTGGATCTATAAGTCTCAAACACCCATATGGAGGTCAAAAAAGGTATGTGAACCTCATATTCGTTGTTCACCTTCTTTATATTGCTTACTGATAGTCATGAACTAGGAAGATGGAAGAAGCAATGCAGGTAGAATCCAGAAACAGTGGGAGCTTGGCATGGATGAGGAGTGTGAGTCCTTAGAGAAGAACCAAACAGGTATTTGTTGGTAGAGTTGTCAGCTGGAAGAAAGCATTGGATAGAGGGATGGATTCTCATTTTAGAGAAGAGAGTGGATGGACACTTGAGACAGAAGGCTATGGTATATGGTCTTGATTAGGCTACAGAACAATGGAGGTTTGACCATTGTATTTTATCTTTACCAGGTTGGATAATATTAGCTACATTATCTTGTTACTGTATTGTGTTACTTGTTGCAGGGTTTCATATACAGGGAGTTTTCTGAGCTAAGGGTAGAGTTGGTTCAGAAGTATGTCATGAAGAATTTGGGAGCAGCAAAATTCTTGTGGCATAAGAGACAGGTATTGCATCACAGGTTTCGTGGTGGTTGGTCTTCAAGAGTGACTTTGAAGAGAGATACAGAGCTAAAGGAACAAAATAGATGGTGTACAAGTACAGGTACAGTAGCAGCTATTTATCTCCAAGTGAGAGATTGTTAGGGTGTGGAGCTAAAAGCTTCAACTGTTTGTAGACACAAAGAAGAGGATGTTGAAGAACCAGAAGCACCGGCGTCGACAGCATGACCGACGTCGGTCAGATTCAGTGCAGAAGGAAACCGGCGACGGTAGGGAGTCGATCGACGTCGACAGCACCAGGCAAGCAGGGGCCGACGTCGGTTGCCTGTGTGTTCCAGAACTACTGTTGACGAACAGTCAGTTAAGTGAAGTGAGTGTTTGCATGTCAAATGACTAATTATAGTCACAAGCTGCGTGTCTAATTATTGTAGTTAGAGTTCTATTTTTGTAAGCATGGGATCCTATTTAAAGACCCATAAGGCATGTATTGTAATTATCTAGAAGGCAAGTAAAAGCATTGAAGCAAGCAAGGTCAAGGAGATCTACAGGTGTAAGGTCAAGGAGATCAGCTGAAGCATTCAAGGAGGGATAATAACTCAGGCTATAGAGTTGTTGTGTTGAGCAAGAGAGAGAGGGAAGAAGGTCTTGAGGTGTGGCAAGCCTTTGAGGTGGAGGAAGAAGTGGCATCTTCCTTATTGTATTTTCTTCTAGTAATATCTAATACAAGAGTGTGTATTGTCTTTCAAATTCTTTGCTGTCTCAAGTTTCTAGTTACTTTATCATTCTGGTATAATTTCGTGTTTAATTGCTTATAAGAAAGTAATCAATTGTGCTTCCGTTGGATAAGGGGTCAACTAACAGTTGGTATCAGAGCATATTTATTGTTCTAGGTTCCTGACAAAGATTTGGCAAATACACCTCCAAGTGCAAAAAAAAAGTTAAGAAAGCCACTAGCAAAGTATAGACCAATATATGTTCATCATAGAGTTGAACATATTTAGTGTTGGGGATAAGGTATCGTTGTACATGAAAAAAAGACTCCAAGATAAATTTAAGAACAATTTTAAATTGTATGTGCTTCCTTTTATAAATAAATACTCTATTGTGAATATTTTAAAATTTATGTTTCTTTTGAGCTTTCTATGTCAAATGAAGAACATTTTCTACTAGCTTCCATTCCAAACCTTACCCTAATCGGCAAGAGGAGTTAGATAAGACGTTGTTTTGACAATGAAGGAAAGAGTTTTAAGAAGAGAAGTGCAAGGGAATTGGAAAATTGAGTTGAAAGTACAATTGCCAAACTAGTCGAAATAACATTTGAAGAAAGAAGTGTGGAGGAATTTCCTCACCTTAAGAGTTCCTAAGCTTTTGAGGACCAAAATATTTATAATTAGATTTAGGTATGATTTGAATATTTAGATCAACAATATTGGCAAGATAAATCAATTAGTTTATTACTCTCACAAGATATTTTCAACTTGTAACACTTCATAGTAGTTGTTTCCCATGCAACTATAGTCAAGGTTTGCTTTGAGATGATTGAGACATCCTAGATGAGAAGACATTAGTAGGTCTCTGTTGTAAAAAGATAATTTCATTGAAGATAACAAAACTTCCAATCTCTGTAGGGGGACAGTTACAAAACCACCATAAGTGCTAGTTAATGCAAGGGTTGGTTGTGTAACCACAAGCAACAATTTCGCTCCTAGCCAAGACATAATAAAAGTAATGGTTACAAACCTTACATTTTCCATTTCTTGAGCAGTTCATCCTTTTTAGGGTTTCTCTTTCGATACATTATATGTAAGCTTTTATGGATGGCAAGAGCATAGGGTTTCTCTTTGTGGGGATGGTAGTATTTCTAGGAATCAAAACTGTCATAATACCACCAGAAGTTTCAAAACCAAGAGACAGGAGTAATATAAAGAAGCAAGAGAT
Source organism: Torreya grandis (assembly GCA_037957365.1). NCBI lineage: Eukaryota > Viridiplantae > Streptophyta > Pinopsida > Cupressales > Taxaceae > Torreya > Torreya grandis. The sequence goes on along the minus strand of JARHVA010004841.1, from coordinate 992,400 downwards.
CTTGTACCTTCTCATTGCCTTCGCCACTCAAAATTACAGTGTGGACTGCAGGACCATAAGCAACAGCCTCATCAGGGTTTATGCTCTTGCACAGCTCCTTCCCATTGAAGAAGTCTTGCAACAAGGACTGCACCTTGGGAATCCTAGTTGACCCACCAACAAGAACAACATCATCGACTGCACTCTTGTCCATCTTGGCATCTCGCAGACATTTCTCAACTGGCTCCATGCATTTCCTGAAGCGATCCATGTTCAGCTCTTCAAATCTGGCTCGTGTAATGGTGGAGTAAAAATCAATACCTCCATACAAGGAATCAAATCAATGTTGGTATGAGCAGTGGATGAGAGTGTCCTCTTCGCCCTCTCACAGGCTGTCCTCAGCCTTCTTAGGGATCTTGCATTGCCTGTGATGTCTTTCTTGTACTTCCTCCTAAATGCCTGGACAAAATGATTCATCATGCGGTTGTCAAAATCCTCTCCTCCCAAATGGGTATCTCCTGCAGTGGCCTTCACCTCAAAGACACCCTCTTCAATTGTCAAGAGAGAAACATCAAATGTACCCCAACCCAAGTCAAAAATTATAACATTTTTCTCACCTACACTGTTGGCCTTCCAATCCAGCCCATAAGCAATGGCAGCTGCAGTTGGCTCATTGATGATTCTCATAACATTCAACCTAGAGATCACACCAGCGTCCTTTGTTGCATGCCTCTGGGAATCATTAAAATATGCAGTGACCATAACGACAGCATTCTTGATTGTAGTTCCAAGAAATGCCTAAGCAATCTCCTTCATCTTGATCAATACCATTGAGGAGATTTCCTCAGCTGAAAACTGCTTCTCTTCCCCTTTGTACGTCACAATAATCATGGGCTTATCACCCGGCCCTGGAATGACCTTGAATGGCCATAGCTTGATATCATTCTGAACTGATTTATCAGAATATCTCCTACCAATCGACCGCTTTGCATCTGTCATGAAACATCAAAGGTTTAGCATCTAATGCACGACTAAAATAAATTACAACAAACTCCCCTCAGGGTTTTGTCATAAATCTGATTTAAAACATTTACTCCTCATCCAAAGGCACCCAGATGAGGGGCCACATTAGCTGTATCTGGAACACAAAACCAAAGCTGGATTTTAATTGGGTATTTTTGGATTTCTATCAAGCCAACACTGGTTTAGATTACGGATTCTAAATTTACAAACATAAAAAAGTTAGCACTCCAAGCATTACAAATCTGCTTAAAGTTTCTGAAGACAAAAGTTATGATGGTCTACCATCCCATATCTACTCGAAGCATTTGTCCCAATCTATAATCCTAACAGAAATCTGCATAGAGATTCACATGCATTAAAATAAAAAAATGCAACCAAATTACTTTGAATGGTACCACCCTAATAATAATAATAAAAAAATAGCATTGGCTTCCTCCCTAATGATAAAACGAAAAATACAGAAAATTAAATTATCACAAAATTATCACATGCAGTTGTATCCAGAAACTTCCACCGAGATAAATCATTGCAACATCAACCTCAACTCAAACCAAACACCAATTTACCTGACAATTTAGCAGCCAACGCTTTTCAAACATTTTACATGAATCTACTAAAACGTTTTAGGACTTAATGATTGAAGTGAATGTACGAATCTCAAAACATAGATCTAAAATTTTGAAACAATATTTAGATATTTGAATTTTATATTTATTGTTTAAAAAAAATAAAAAAAAAAAATAAAGAATTAAGAGGTGAGGAAAAACAACAATAATACTGAAAGTATTCAAAAATATCAGAAAAAAAAAAACAAAAAAAACAAAGCAATATATTTAAGAATATAATTAAAAAAAAAAAAAAGAGGGAGAAATTAAAGTGATTGGATAAATCTCAAATATAAATTTGAAACTTTGAAATACAATTAAAATATTTGAATTTTAAATTTATTTTAATTTATTTTAAAATTTTAAAAAATAAAATAATTAAAATGTACATAAAAACAAAAATAATATTGAAACATTCAAAAACATCTACAATAACTACATAATTCCACTCTTACATAAATCTCAAATTTAATTTCAGGCCGAATCCTAACAATATATATCAAACCTAATTTTAAAATCAATCTCAACAATCAATCAATCAATCAATATATAATAATTAATTAGTAATATAATTTCCTATTCTAAACATAAATCTTAAATATTAATTTTAAATTTAAACAAAAAATAATCAATTTAAAATTAAAATTAAAATCTGACTCCTTATTACATTCTATAATTTAATGACTCCTTATAATATTTAAACATTCAATCAAAAAGATATTAATACATAAAAAATTCTCTTACATTCATTTTAAGACGAAAAGTCATAATTTTCATAAACTTTAATATATAAAATTTAAAGATTATTAAATATTAGAGCAACAAAAAAACATTAAAAATTAATTAAATAAAAAATCCAAAAATAAAATAAACTCATATATATATATATATATATATATATAATATTCTAAAATAATTTTTTTTTAAATAATTTAAATTAAAAAATATATATTATAATAATTAAAATAACTTACCTCATTCATAATTTAATTCATATATTAATATTTACCAAAGCCAAAGCTTGGCCCCGTGATATAAAAGGCACAAAATAAAGAAGATATGGTGGGAACATTCACACATCTCAAGGATGTACTAAAGGAATATAGAAAAAGAGAATTAAATTCAAAAGAGTGTAAGAATAGTATTAATTTAATTAAAATAAATATTTTAAATAAAAATAAAGTGTTGAAGTCTTTTCTTAATGGATCCCAGGATATTCTTGTTCATCAGACCTCGAAAACCTCTCTTGGCCCTGAGTCTGGGGCGCTGGTGGTTTCTCATGTTTCACAGGATAAAGAGGTCCTTTGGGCAGATTTGGTCAAAGAGGGCGCTGTTTCCAGTAAAGAAAAAGGGTCATCTCCTGCTTTGGGCCTGATGCAAAGGCCTTTTAAGAAAGCCTCCCTTACTACTCCCTCCAGACTAGGGTATAAGAAGGACCAGGACAAAATTAAACTCACAGGAGATTTATTGGTAGAATCAGGGGTTGTCAAGACCTTGGATGAACATTTTCCTCACGCTTCCCAATGATTATTCTCTCATGGAACGTGAGGGGGTTGAATAGCATCCCCAGACAAAAAGCTATTCACAAATTGATGGTAGAGCACTCTCCAGATATTCTCTGTAATCAAGAGACCAAGCTTTCAGTGGATTCTTTGTTTGCGTGTGTTCCTAATATATGGTTTTTAGGCCAATGTCAGTGTGTTGGCGCCTTGGGGAGCTCTGGAGGGCTGGCCATATGCTGGGACCTGAGGAAAGTGACGCCACTTCACTGGATGTCCTCCCTATTGGCTCTTTCAATGATAGCTTCTTCTCTTGAGACTGGCGAGTTGATTCTTGTTACTACGTTTTATGCTCCGGTGGATCTCCTGGGCCAGCTCAAGCTCTGGGAACATATTCGGTATGTTAGAAGTTGCCATCCCTTCCTCCCCTGGGTTATGGCTGGGGATTTCAACTCTGTAATTAGCCTGGAGGAGAAGAGGGGTGGATTGGCTAGATTGGGTCCGTCTTCAGAGCTTCTCCGCCAAAATATAGATCTTTTACACCTCTCTGATGTGAAACCACTCAATGGACTCTTCACCTGGAACAACAGAAGGACTGGTAATGCTGCTATCTCTGAACGCTTGGATAGGTTCCTAGTTTCTTGCTTCTGGCGTTCTAGCTCGTTCTCTCTTGCATCTGAAATTCTTGATTGGAGAGGTTCTGACCACTGGCCTATTAAGCTCTCCACTTGTTATATTGCTATTTTGAAGAGGCCTCCTTTTAAGTTTCAGCTGATGTGGTTGCGCAACTCCTCTGTCCATGACCAAATTGCACACTGGTGGGGACAGGGAGGACCGGCCTATGGTACTGCTATGTTTTCCTTTGCTAAAAAACTTTAGTATATTAAAAGGAAACTGCAGTACTGGAATAAAAATTGTTTTGATAATCTTAATTTTATGAAGAAAGGAGCTCAAGACCATTTGGATGCAGTTACCAGGCAGATTCGAGATTTGGGTTTGTCTGAGGCCCTCCGCACTGCGGAATCTCAAGCCTCTACGGATCTTGCCGAATGGGAACTTCGAGAAGAAATTTACTGGAAACAGAAGGCTAGAGTGGATTGGCTTCAGGCAGGGGACAGAAATACCGCTTTCTTCCACAAGTCTGTGCAGGGGCGACGCAACAAGAATTTTATCTCCTCTCTTGTTACTTCGAATGGGACACGGCTATCCTCATATCAAGCTATATCCAAGGAAGCTGTTCGATACTATTCTGATCTTTTTTCAGATGATTTACCTCCGGCTGAGCTGGCTGAAAATACTATTTTATCCTGTATACCCTCTGTGGTGACATCAGAAATGAATGAGTCCCTTATGAGGCCTATTGGTATGACAGAATTGGAGGGGGTAGTCTTCAGCTTGCGTAAAGGCAAAGTGCCAGGTCCAGACGGTTTCCCAGTAGAATTCTTTCAGGAGTTTTGGGATATAATTAGTCATGACCTCTTGGATGTGGTGCAGGAGTCTTATACCAATAAAGAAATGTTTTGGGCATTGAATGCGACCTTCTTGATCCTGATTCCTAAGAAGGAACAGGCTAACCAGCTGGATTTCTTTAGTCCCATTGCTCTTTGTAATGTGGTCTATAAAATTATCACTAAGCTCCTTGCGGAAAGGCTTAAAGTTGTTCTCCCCACAGTTATCTCGGAGAAACAAGGGGGTTTTGTTGCTGGCAAACAAATCCTGGACGAGGTGGTTATTGCATTCGAGGCTATTCATTCTATGAGTTCTTCTCAAGAGCATGCCATGTTCATTAAGCTTGATATGGCTAAGGCATACGACAGAGTTAATTGGGGCTTCTTGCATAAAGTCCTGTTGGCGTTTGGTTTCAATCAGGCTTGGGTTCATTGGGTTCTGAGCTGTGTCACTATTCCCTCCTTCTTGGTTATTATAAATGGGGAATCTTCTAAGCTTTTTGGCGCCTCTAGAGGTCTTCGCCAAGGAGACCCACTCTCCCCATACATGTTTATCACTTTGGCGGAGGGGCTGGGCCGACTTATCAAGTTTCGTGTTTCTCAAAATATGTTGCAAGGATGGCAATGGGGATATGGATTACCTTCTCTGACCCATCTCTAGGATGACACAACCCTGGCAGGGAGAGCTCAGATTCGTGAAGCTGAAGCCTTTCGGCTCACCCTGGACACTTATCTGGATGCTTCTGGGCAAAAAATTAATGAGCACAAGTCCTCCATTTTTTTCTTCAACACTCCAGAGATTATCCAACGGAGGATTACTAATATCCTGAGGTTTCAGACTCAATCTCTTTCGCAGATCTACTTGGGGATTCCTATTGGGGTTGGAAGGCAGCCTAGGCCAGAATGTGCTCGACAAGCTAAGGCAAAGAGTTAATCATTGGTCTCACAGATGGCTCACAATCGCTAGTAGGGTGACACTTCTACAATCGGTGATCTAAGCACTTTCTATTTATCGTAGTATGGTGCAGGCTGCCCCAGTGTATTTTCTTAAGGAGTTTGATGCTCTTTCGCACCAATTTTTGTGGAGTGGTAATTTGCAGAACACTAAATGGAGTCTTATCAATTGGGATATTGTATGTCACCCAAAAAAGGAAGGAGGCCTTGGCCTGCGCTCTGCCATTTTATGCAGTGAAGCTCTTGCTGCCAAACTCTATTGGTGATGGTGCTCAAGTCCTTCTCACCTCTGGGCCTGTATCTCGGCTCACAAGTACTATCCTGGAGTCGATCCTACAGATATAGCCAGGCTTCCTTTGGTGGGAAGGGGGTCTTTGGTCTGGGATACCCTTAAGCGGGGAGCTCAACTGGTGAAACATAGTCTTTTTTTGATCTGCAACAGTGGCATGGGAGCCCTCTTCTGGAGTGACTCCTGGGATGGGGCGCCTCTGCTTTTATCCTCTCATCCTCACCTCTAACCCCTCTGCGACTCCTTCCTTTCTGCTGGTTGGATCACGGTGGCACACTACAAGGAGGCGTTTAGCTTGGGCGATGCTGTTGGCTACCGGTGGAAGAGTTCCTCTGAGTGGCCGCAAGGGGGCTCTTTGGAGGACTGGATTGAGCTCTCCCAGATTTTGGCTTCTAGAGGATGCATCGCCTTGCAGGACTGGGATGTTTTGGCTTGGGGTGACGCTTCTTCAGGGAGCTATTCTATTTCTTCAGGGTACCTGGCTTTGATTAAGCAACGGTTTGGCAAAGGGGCACCCCCCTGGTGCAAGAAAGTGTGGAATCGATTTTCATGGCCTAAATGTAATTTCTTTCTCTAGATTTTGGTTTACAACAGGTGTCTTACTTGGGACAATCTCTGTAAGCGAGGCTTCCAGGGGCCGTCCATGTGTATTTTATGCCACAGTAGTGAGGAAAGTGCTGCTCATCTTTTCTTCTAGTGTCCTTTCGCCAGACAGATCTGGCACCTTTGGTGGGGTGCGTGGGGCTGCTCTTGCTGGCACGCTTCCTCTTTGGCAGAATTCTGGGACCAGTTGGGCCATCCCCCTTCAAAGACTTTGTTTCTTCATATTGCTTGGGCCATTGGTCCCTCTTTTATCTTGTGGCATATATGGCTGGAGAGAAACATGAGGATTTTTCAGGATGCGCATTTGGAGATCAGGTGCTTATGGGGAAAAATCTATAGTTTCGTTAAATGAAACTCTCCGGGCCAAATGTGAAGTGGATGTCACTTTGAATCCAGTTGATGCTGGGGTGTTTTTCCGCCTTTCCCTTGGCCCTTCCAGCGACATGCCCTGCGCTCCACTCACTCGCTTGGTGCGCGGCACTAGACGCCAGGCAGTTCCTGTCAATTGCGTGGGGTGGTGGTCTCCTCCGGCGGCTGGAATGTTGAAAATTAACACTGATGGCTCATCTCGAGGGAATCTAGGCGCAGCTGGCATAGGGGGAGTTGGACGTGATAGTTCGGGTGATATTCAATTCCTTTTCTCTATCTATAAGGGTCATCATACTAATAACCTTATGGAAGCGATGGCTATCTTAGTTGTAGTTTAGCATTGTTGTCAGCAGGGTTGGCGCATAATTATCTGTGAGACTGACTCGCAGGTGGTGGTTAATTTATTGAATAAACAAGATTTTGGTGCGGCGGACTGGCATCTGGCGGTGGTTGGGAGACAGATCCTACAACGATGTACTTCTCTGGATTCTGTGTCCTTTGTGCACGTTCCTCGTGAGTGGAATGGAGTTGCTGATTGTCTGGCTAAATGGGCCTCGGAGTAGGGGCCGACTTGGAGTATTATGGACCATACGGGGCTTCCCCTTAATATGTTTCAGAAGCTGGTCCAACTTGTTGACCAGGATAAAACTTTGTAATCTTCTTTGTTTCATTTTCGCTTTCAATAAAATTTTTACCCCTCTTTAGTTTTAAAAAAAAAAATGAAGTGTTGAAAAATTATCAATTTAATAAAAACAAATGATTTAAAAAATTGTTTAAATTTATATATCGAGTTGAAAACTCTCTCGTGTATAATATGAGAAATCATAATTCTAAGATGTAAAGAAAGTCGGATGAATTGTATATTTTTGTTTTATGATTATATTTTTGTTGACACGAGCTTCGCCATTATCTATTGATTAATAAAAAACACTATAAAGAGAAATTTATTAAGTATTTACATTCTAGAAGAAATAAACATTCAATATGCAAATCTATATAACAAGAATTAACACTCATAACAAATAGTAAATTTTATTTCCAAAATAAAAAAATTTAAAATAAGAATAAATATTTTCAGCCAAAACAAAGTCCACTTGAAATTCCAATATATCCTAATTAAAGGGTAATGGAAGATTGATTAAATCAATAAACAAAGACCAAACTTAGTTGTGAAGATCCCAACAAAACAACCCACAACAACCAATTGGAAGATGAAAGAGACCATCCATGACTTATCAAAGTGACAGTACATGTTATCACATATCACTCTTTTTAAAGATTTTAACCCTGCGAAACATAATTATAAAGATCCCAACAAAACAACCTACAACAACTAATTAAAAAGATGAAAAAAACGATCGATAACTTATCAAAGTGACACTAAATGTTACCCTCTATCACCCCTTTTAAAAATTTTAACCCTGCCATTTAATTCCCAAATAGAGCCTCCAAAACCAACCATAAATTATTCTAACCAACTCAATATCGAATCATAAATTAAACCAATCAACTAAATGTGGGTCTCCCTCTTCCCTTCCCGTCAATTCACAATAACGTAAAATGAAACTCAATAAACACGATCACAATACATATACATTATATATATGTCCAGATATGGAGATAATCACATTTGTAGTCTGTTGAAAGCGCAGTGGGGCTTTCCGAGTCCGTTGAAATCCTTGACTGAAATGGAATGCGGTTCCGCTTGAGTTGAAACAACTGAGAAAAAAAGAATGGTGGCGGTGTTGCTCTTGGGCTGAGTTAAAGAAAAGAAAAGAAATGCATAGAACTTGATATGGCAACAACGTTAATGCTGTTGGATACGTAAGGCCGCCTGGGGCGTATTATTTTCTCAGGCAGCATCCAATCTAAACAGTTGTCTGTATGTTCGTCCATTAGAAATATGTTTGGTTTGCAGCAGGTCGCTTGTTTGAACCAAGGCAGAAGCATTTTAAGGGACGAACCTGTGGCTCAATTAGCGCCTTCTTATTGCTTCGCTACTTCAAAATACCAGTTCTGCAACACAGAGGATCATCCGCCTTTAAGATAATCGAAACTGAAGCATCATGGATCGGACCCTGATATTGGGTTGTTTCTTTTGCCTATCAAGACTTGGCCAGGGAAGCCCAGATAAGCCCCCTTTGCATACATGGCAGGGCACGCTGACACCGCCTCCAACGAAGCACCCACCTCTCCTTGGAAGTACCCTGTGTTGAACACTCGCCGCAATGTCGATGACCATCCCATCGATGCCCACGTCACCGTTGGGCGGCAGAAGAGGAGGGATCTGAGGACCATACACAGGTTGATGAAACGGGTATGTGCATTGCCCCGGGCACTGACTTGCTGAGCTGCCCACCCATGTGTACGCATATGGGATGCCCTTTGCAGTGGCACTGGCGTGGAATCAACATGAACTCCTGCAGAAGTTCTCTACCATAACATCCTCCAACGTTGCGATTGCCATTGCCATTGCTTGCCCGAAGAGCTCCAGATTCGATACCACTCTTCACTAATGCAGCAATGTCACTTCTTTTCAAGGCCCTGCCCATGGAATTTCCTTCATCCAGCTTCTGTTTCCCTAAGGATAGCGCTAGTTTGGCGTTGGCGTTAGAGTGGGCAGAGCCTTTGTAGCCCTCTATTGTTTTCCACCAGGTGGACACAGAGGGAGAGCCCGGCTTGCTATTTCTCATTGGGCCCAATGATTGCACTAAATCTGCCATAATAGCATTCTGTGCAGGGGCCATTGTGATATTTTAGATCAAGAGGCTCTTCTTTCACCAGAGCACACAACATCCTCCAATGCGCCCCACCATCCACTGCTGTCGACAATACGATCATACACATACACAGCGCTAGTAATCTCTTTAAAACACTTTCGTCCCAAACCAAAATTATTCAAAACTCAGTTGTTTACATTAGAATATGCCGTTTTGTACGGACTTCGCCTACTCTATAAGTCTCCGGCTTAATAATTTAAATAGAAAAAATATAACAATTAAAAAATATATAAATTCATTATTAATTAATTTTTTTAAAACAAATACAAGTAAAACTTGCAGCAGGGTTAAGACCCCCTCACTTATATGAAAAACATGTAAAATCCTAGTGGGGAGAAGGAAAAATGGAAGAATCCTACTAACCGAAAACGGTGTTGGTGGGGTTCATGTCAGCCTGGTTTTTGGCGGCATCCCCGATGAGCCGCTCCGTATCAGTGAATGCAACATAGGAGGGCGTGGTTCTGTTCCCCTGATCATTCGCAATTATCTCCACTCGATCATGCTGCCACACTCCCACGCATGAATATGTAGTCCCCAGATCGATTCCAATTGCAGGTCCCTCTCCCTCTCCCTCTCCCTCTCCCTTTCCCTTTCCAGCCATTCTAATTTCTCGCAAGCAACGAGCGACTCAAAACCAGAGAAAATCAGATTTAACGCGATCGAAAACTTTCTTCGAAAACTTTGATCACAAGCTTTCTAACAAGCGTCTACTGTGAATACTCACTCCACTGCGCCTTTGGTTTTTGGCTCTTTCCTGTCACTCGACATGTCCCGTTGCAAAGCAAGGTTCTGCTCATTTGGCTTCAATTTACTAAAGCAATTCGGCCGTGGATCCGACGCTAGTAATGATAAAATGAATATTTAAATACGGGAGTTTTTTTAACGTTGGTCAGATGTTCGAGTCCCCTGTGTAGAAGTAGACCAATTACATAGTTTGGGCTTCTTTGATTTTATTTCATTAAATTGACCAAATAATAATGTGTTGGTTGTTCTTATTGAAAGGCGATAGCGATAACGTACATTTAGAAGTGAGATAAAGTTAATTTAAAGGTTTGATTATGATTAAAGAGTTTGAATTATATATTTCTGATTTAGACAATTTAAATTGATTTATTTTTCTTGGTAAAAATGTAGATAAACTTAAAAAATTAACAATGATCTTTAAAACCATGTTTAGTTTGTCAATTTTTTATTCTTATGTTTAATAATTTATGTTTTGGATTTTATGTGAAATTAGATAATAGTCAAGTTATCTTGATATTTTTCAAATCCTTAGATAGTAATAATATCCACGACAATTCAAGATTTCGGGAATTAGACATTTAAAAATATGCCAAGTATTAACTCTTCTTATTGTTTATGCATTCAAATTATCATTTTAAATGTAATTTTTATATTTAACATAATTCGACATTTTAATTCAGGGTTTCAATTAATTGCCCTGTTTTAAAATAAATTTATTTATCCTTGTGTATATACTATTTTACCCTTTAACCTTCATCCAAAACCATTTAAAAGGGGTTAAATATTTGGTGAAACCAAATTTTGTATCTACTCATCAATTCTTAGTTTGCTCTAGGATTTCTAATTTCAACAATTTGTAGCCCTAAATTTTTCCATTTTCTTTGGCACTTTTATTTGCATCTATCAAATATAGAAAATGTTAAGAAAGATTGTTGCAAAATGGAAGATAAAAAGCCTTAGTCAATCATATAAATACAAATAAAAAAATAATTAATGCATTCCTACATGTTATACAAGAAAAAATCAATAAACATGTTAACGCTAATGCATCCACATCCAAGAATGGTGAAACCTTAGATGGTAAAAATCTTCTTAAATCCTTTATGAAAGCAATTAATACTTCAATTCAATAACTGATTTCAATACCCACATTAACACAAGTGGTGTTTTCATTCCATTTGATGGCTTCTTAAATCACAAATCTAAATCCCAATGGGTTTACTATACAAATTTTTCTCCAAGTTATTCAAGCTTTAGAAGCTAAGGTTATCAACATTGAATAAAATACTTTGAAATCAGTTCATGCTATTGATTCACAATAAGTATTACATAATACTATAGCACATAAAATATATTTACACCCTTTCCCAGCCAGTTTTGTTGCACCCAAGTTCACATTTTATGATAGTAAGGGTGATCACGAACAACATCTTTGGTCTTTTTATGCAGCATGCCTTGATTATGTTTCAAATGATAAACTTTTGACCAATTTTTTTTTAAGGAGCCTAAAGGACTATGATTTAAGATGGTTCTATGACATACAAATCCAATCAGTGAAAGCATTCAAACATCTAGCGAATTAGTTTCTAGCACATTTATCTATCAACATTATTACAAAGATGTCATATGCACAAATTGTTAAGATCAAATAAGGAATCAATGAACCTATTAATGAATATGTTTTGAGGTCAATGTTAACCAAAATGACAAATCCAATGGTAGATAAAAATCTTTGAGACATTTTAAAGTAAATTTTGCTTACCCCGTTATATGAGTCCATTGTTTTCACAAAGTTCAAATCTTTTGATGACTTATGTCATTATTCGATATCAAGAAATGAAAATTATTTCCTTGAACAAGTTTAAGCATGTAGCAAACATGCACACTACATCTACTACCAAGTTTCAGATCAAACCAAGCTACAAGGTAAAACCTACAAAACCTAAAAAGGAATCAACCACAACAGTTAACGCAGTATCACATCAACATAATTGGCTCATGTTATCCAATACACCTAAAAGACAATTTAAATGAATACTTGAGTCGTTAGCTTTGTTACTTGAGAAGCTTATGGAATGTCATCGTATATATCTCCCTTCTCCTATAGAGGTTGATATGAGTTAACCTCTACCAAAAAGATATGATGCTAATGCATATTGTAATTATCACCAATGCCTTAAAAATTATACATATGAGTGAATTATACCTTGAAACATAAGATCCAAAATCTTCTTGATAACTAGTAGCTTACCTTTGATGATCCTCTAAAGGATTCAGGTTCACAACCTAGTGACCATCAAAACTAAAATGTATTTAAAAATGCATTGCAAGATCATTCTAAGAAAGATCTAGAAGTGCAAATGGTATGTAATGCACATCCTCATCCATCACATTATAGGAACCCATTAGATGGGATTACTAGCACTTACACACATATAATACCTCCTATGGTTCAAAGATGTTTTATTACATTTGATGATAATGAAATTGTCGATGATGACTCAAATTTTTATTCATTATTGATTCAAGTATACCTTGATCATTAACATATACATAGTGTTATGATTGATCATAATGATAGTGAGAGCGTATGTACCATGATGTTACTTATATATTTGGGATATATACACATGATTTATACCCTTTGACCAAAATGGTGAGAGCATTTGATGAGACATCACATCATGTTGTTGGTGAGATTGATTTACCTTTACAAGTTGGTCCAACGCATGTAGTTATTACATTTTTAGTTATACCATATGTGAGAGTATTTGATATGTTATTAGGACAACCTTGGATACATAAAATCCACACAATACCTTCCATAGTGCATGGGTATATTAAATACATTCATTCCAATAGGGTAATCACAGTTCCTAGAATTCCATATAAACATCCACTTGGAAAAGAAAAGTTTCTTCCTAGACAATTAACTATACAAGCTAATAAGATTAATCATATGTAAAAGGGATAACAATAAGCAATCACATTTCCTACGTGGCCCATACTTGAGAGATCATTGCATCAGAGATATACAATGGATTCTATAGAATCTTCATCTACACCTACACAATCTACACAGTTGCTAAGAGCACATAAACATGTTCCAATTACAATTGCACTAAGGAAATGACATAACACTAAAAAATGGGTTACATGAAATCCTACTCCTATTAATTTTTCATTATGATAGTCCTATGAGGTATACGTAGAGCACAATAAATTTTACAACTCCACATATGACACCTATACATACTCCTTAGTTGTATCACCAGTTTGATGTACCATATTCTGAGATTATAACTACCAATGAACATCCCTTGGATGGGATCATAGGCTAATTTTTTATTATTATCAAAAATTCTAATTAAAAAAAATCAAATATCAAATAAAATATAAAAAAATTCAAATAAATACAAAAATACAAAAATATTCAGCTTTCACATATTTACTAGCTCCTTGACATCTATATATTGTTTAATTTATGTTAGTTGATATCATATCATTTATTTTCTAGATACACATATGTTTCACCTATACTTCATTGTGATATAGACATATACTAGATACATGTACATACATATGTTGGACCTTTCCTCTTCTCGCATGACACATTACATTGGGGGTATTTAATTCTTTGATCATGATTGATACTGTTATATTATTTTATAATCACATCTCCATTATCATGTTGAGCTTATATACTAAATATTACACATGTATATGCTCATGATTACATATTTCACAATGGAATTGATATGCTATGTTACAAGACATTTTTTACTAACACATATATGCAGAAACTAATATGATATGTTTATGTTGGTTGCTTATACTTTATTTATTCACATTGTCACTTTAATGAGTGTCTTTTTTATTGTTTAATATTGTCTTGATTGTGAAATATTTGAATATATTCCTAGTTTGTTTGACCCTATGCCACTATATCTTGTTTTCTTAAATTGCTAGTTGGAAATTTGAATATGTTATTCCTTTGAGTATGTGGCATTTGAATATGCCCCTTGTTTGTAGTCTCCTTAGACATATTTTTGTGTGACATTGAGTGCTTTAGTGTGTGTGTGTTTAATCATTTGTTGATCTTGTACTATTATTTTTTAGACATTGCCATGTTTCATATCATGCATCTTAGGGCTTCTTGTGATCACATATTGTGAGTTTCATTGATATATATACTTAGACATGCTACCTTTATATAGTAAATGATTCAAACATAAATTATATAATTATTTCATCTTTTTAAGGTAAGGTAACAACCAAATTCCATTCCCCTCACCTCAAAAGGGGGGTATATTAGTGAGGGCATGCCATATAAACATGATTCCACACATATATAGTTTACATAGTTGACACCATCGAATATAATTTACATGATTCAAATATACACTTAGGTCAGAATCCTATACACATTGCACCAATTTGTATAGATTTGAGAGAGAATTTTTTAAATTTGTGACATGTAGCAACCCCATTGGGTTTGACTTGGAATAATATGATATATTTTTAATTTAATCTATGTATTCATTTATTAGATTTTACCATGAAAATCCAATTAGTGATCCAAGTATAACATACCAAGCATGTTAAATTATAAACTAAACATGTAACATCTATTTGTCATTGATCACTATCATAAGATGAAACAAGACATAACTGAACATATAAATTAATTACAGATTTTCAGCCACAATTGGTACAAATATACAACCACTGTTGTCAATGTATAATGAGTAAATAATTAAATATCATCATAAATAATGTCTTAATAACAAAAAAATACTATACAAAATATAAGATACTAGATACAAGGTTCAATGGAGCATGAGTTTCTTGAACTTCAGTATCTATGGCAATCTCAAGTGTAGTCTTTAAAAAAGTACTATTGTGGGTAAAGAGAGCATCATCTGAGTCTTTTTCCACATCAATCATGGACCATCAATCTCCCTCATAATATCCCATTTGGGAATGGTCCTCCCTTCAAAGATGAGTAGATAATGATGGTGTGAGAATCCAAAGTGACAACTAGTACCCATGTATTGTATGATTTTTAAGAACATGAAATGTACCATAAAGAAATGCGTTCTAACATGATATCACATAAACATGTAAATCATACATATGCAATGAAAATTTATAACTAACATTACTTTGACCAAAGTTTTTAATAGTTATTGATCTCTAAGATCAGTTAAATTCATACACACCACTTGATCAGATTACCTTCATCTGACATTAGTGATGGTAGTAAGCTAGTGAAGTCTGTCTCACTACTTACTTAGTATCAACAATATGAGATTTGATTAATATAAATATAAACAATAGATTCATACAGATTATTTCTAATTAACAGGCATAAAACATGTTAAACACAAGAATAATCAAAATGCATACATTTAATTCATCAAATGTATGAATGAATCTACACTATCTTATAGTAAGCATAATAAGTTCAATTTATACCAACTGAATATATATATATATATAGACTAAAAATTTCTAATTTCCATAAGTAAATTAAAATATAATGCATTCTATGAATAAAAATAATATCATAGTCCATTATTCATAATACGTACTGCATATAAGTACTCAACCAATATATATATATATATATATATATATATATATATATAAGTTCTATTTTGTCACACCAATAGTAACTTCTATTTTTTATTCATAAATTAACAATTAGAGTCTATCACCAAAATTTAACATTTTTTGAACCCTTATTCCAATTCAATTATTTTCAAGTCATTATCCCTTTATGGTAAAATCCAAATTAAATCTATTGCCATGTTTTGCCCCTATTCAGGTCTTAACCTAAAATACTATCTAGAATTGTTGTTATTGTTAGATTGTGGAGCTAAAAGCTTCACCAGGATGCAAACAAGAGAAGTTACAGAGGATGCAGAGTTGTGGGGAGTTGCAGAATCAGTTGCAGGGAAATCGGCGTCAGTCTGATCAACCGATGTTGGTCAGATAGCAAAGAGGAAGCAACCGGCATCGGTTACCAGTCGACCGACATCAGTCATGGAGGAGCCGACGTCAGCAGCCTGTGCGAGAGCAGGCAGTTCGCATGTTGATCCCGGAGAGTCTATTTTTAGACCGGTTGTTTGCATGTCAAAGGCTAGTTGTAGTCTTGAGTTGCGCATCTAATTATTATAATTAGGTTAGTCTAATTATTGTAAGCATGAGATCTATATATGGACTCATGGGCTGTATTGTAAACTTGTAGCTAGTGAGTAAGATAGCAATAAGCTCTTTCAGAGAGAAGAGAGTAATGGTGCGTTCCTCCTAGTGCCACAGTACCAAGGTGGGTACTGGATTGGAGAATCAGAAGGGTTCTTCGTGTGTGTATGATCTTGGTCAGCATGTGTGCATGACTTTCTATAGGAGATCTGCAATGGTGAGTAAGGTCTAGTGATTTACAGGTAGCAGCAGAGAGCAGGTGATCTACTTGGAGTATGGTTGTGTACTTGGTGAACTGGCAGCGTGTTACTGACTAGTTGGAGAGGTGAACATTAATTCTATATTGAAATTGATTGTTGTGACCAAGAGAGAGAGGGAAGAAGGTCTTGAGGTGTGGCGAGCCTTTGAGGTGGAGGAAGAAGTGGCATCTTCCTTATTGTATATTCTTCTGAGTGATTATTAATACAATTGTGTATTGTCTCTCAATTCCTGTGTTGTTTCATATTTCTAGTTACTTATTGATTCTGGTTAAATTCTGTGTTTAGTTGCTAATACGAGAAGTAATCATATGTGCTCTAATTGGTAGAGCAAGATCTTAACAAAGCAGGGATCAGAGCATGTTTATTGTTCTGTGGTTCTCCTGACAAGTGGTATCAGAGCTTTTGGTTGGGTTGACTAACAGGTGGTTTCAAATCTGGTAGTGTTTTTGATTACAGGTCACTCACAGGGGTTTCAGATTGAGTGGGAGTATAGCAATGGCAGAAGAAAGTAAGCTACGAATGGAGAAACTAAATAGCACGAATGGTCTGATTGATGGAAAGAAGGTGCAGGTAAAAAGAGATTGTTGGTCGGTAGAAGATCAGCTTGTGGAAGCATATGTTGCAGGTAATATTGCACAGGATGTTCTGGATAAAGTGGAATCTTTGTTTACAGATTCTTTTGCCTCTTTCCATGCAGCCCGAAATAGAGCATCTTTTCATGGGTATGTCTTTGGAGACTTTGGAGAGATTTATTTAGGGGTTGGAGAGCCTTGTTAGATGATTGACGAAGGGGAAGTGACGCTAAAATTACAGACGGATGACACACAGTGGTTGAAGGAAGTCATGCAGGTACCAGTCTTGGAGATAAGTCTAACTTCTTCAAGAAATTTGGGTGATGAGAGATGCACTGTAAATCTCACAGCGGATATACTTGAATTAGATGGTGGTAAGAAAGTAGGTATCCTTTATCTATCTACTTATATTGCTAATTCACCTTCTGTTGCAGAGATGTGGCTTCATAGGCTTAGTCACATATGTAGGAGGAGAATACGGGTTCTGAAGCGGAAGTCAGATGTCTTTGACAAGCTAAAGAACTGGAAAGCCTTGGTGTTCATGGAGGAGATGACAGACAGAGATCAGGTGAGGAAGCTAAATTATTCTGAGCAGAGCAGGGTTGATTTGATTAGGATTTTGATCCATGGAGAGCTCACGAGTAAAAAGTTATCACTCACAGATGAACACAGGTATCGGCATCAGTCATACAGTAACCGACGTCGACAACAAGAAGATCGACGTCAGTCATGAAGGAATCGACGTCGGCAGGAGGGACGCCGGCATCGGCCAGGGAAACGACATCGACAGTCAAGGTCAGTACAACAAGTCGACATCGATCAGGAACAGACTGGGAGATGGCCGAGATCGATCACTGGTACAGATAGTGGGCGGAAAGCAAGTCTCAAATGCTCATGTCGAGGTCAGAAAGGGTAAGTGAACCTAATATTCGTTGTTCACCTTCTTTATATTACTTATTAATGGTCAAGAACCAGGAAGATGGAAAAAGCAATGCAGGTAGAATCCAGATACAGTGGGAGCTTGGCATGGATGAGGAGTGTGAGTCCTTGGAGAAGAACCAAACAGGTATTTGTTGGTAGAGTTGTCAGCTGGAAGTAAGCACTGAGAGACGGAATGGATTCCCAAGTTAAAGAAGAGAGTGGATGGATACAAGAGACAGAAGGCCAAGGCATATGGTCTTGAGGAAGCTTCAGGACAGTGGTACAGGTTTGATAGGTGGATGACTAAGCATGGCTTCAGTCAATGTCAGTGTAACTATTGTGGTTTTGTCTTACCAGATGGATGATGAGTCGCAACATTATCTAGTTACTGTATGTGAGTAATTTGCTAGCAGGTTTTGTATATACAGGGATTTGCTGAGCTAAGGGTAAGGTTAGCTCAGAGGTATGTCAGGAAGAATTTGGAGCAACAAAATTCTTTGGCATAAGAGACATGGAGATTTGATCTCCAATGGGAGCTGATGTGAAGACGGTGTTGGCAGGGTTCATGATGCAGGTTGCAGAATTAGAAAGCACACCAAGGGCTGGACAGTCCAAGCTTAGCTTGAAACAGGGTTCGAAATCACATGAGGTCTAATGTAGCCCTAAGTTATTTTCTCAAGCAGTGGGGGTTGTCAGAAAGTATGGAGCCAATTCGGGGAAGGAGTACTGGAGGGCAGTTCAGTGGGACTAGCAGCAGGGATTCTTGTTATGCAGGGTCAAGTTCTTCACTACATGGATATGTAGGTTCGGATGTGGTAGGTTACCTTGATGACAGGTGTAGCATCACAAATTGTGTGGTGGTTGGTCTTCAGGGTTGATCTTGAAGAGGAATACAAGCCAAGGAATAATTTAGACAGTGTATGGATATAGGTACAGGTGCAACTATTTATCTCTAAGTGGGTGATTTTTAGGTTGTGGAGCTAAAAGCTTCGCCAAGATGCAAATAGGAGAAGTTACAGAGGATGCAGAGTTGCAGAGAGTTGCAGAATTAGTTGCAGGGAAACCGGCGTCGGTCTGATCAACCGACGTTGGTCAGATAGCAAAGAGGAAGCAACCGGCATCGGTTACCAGTCGGCCGACATCGGTCATGGAGGAGCCGACGTCGGCAGCCTGTGCGAGAACAGGCAGTTCACATGTTGATCTCGGAGAGTCTATTTTTAGACTGGTTGTTTGCATGTCAAAGGTTAGTTGTAGTCTTGAGTTGCGCATGTAATTATTGTAATTAGGTTAGTCTAATTATTGTAAGCATGAGATCTATATATGGACTCATGGGCTGTATTGTAAACTTGTAGCTAGTGAGTAAGAGAGCAATAAGCTCCTTCAGAGAGAAGAGAGTAATGGTGTGTTCCTCCTAGTGCCACAGTACCAAGGTGGGTACTGGATTGGAGAATTAGAAGGGTTCTTCGTGTGTGTATGGTCTTAGTCAGCATGTGTGCATGACTTTCTATAGGAGATCTGCAATGGTGAGTAAGGTCTAGTGATTTGCAGGTAGGAACAGAGAGCAGGTGATCTACTTGGAGTACAGTTGTGTACTTGGTGAACTGGCAGCGTGTTACTGACTGGTTGGAGAGGTGAACATCAATTCTATATTGGAATTGATTGTTGTGACCAAGAGAGAGAGGGAAGAAGGTCTTGAGGTGTGGCGAGCCTTTGAGGTGGAGGAATAAGTGGCATCTTCCTTATTGTATATTCTTCTGAGTGATTATTAATACAATTGTGTATTGTCTCTCAATTCCTGTGTTGTTTCATATTTCTAGTTACTTATTGATTCTGGTTAAATTTCATGTTTAGTTGCTAATACGAGAAGTAATCATATGTACTCTAATTGGTAGAGCAAGATCCTAACAAAGCAGGGATTAGAGCATGTTTATTGTTATGTGGTTCCCCTGACAATTATACTCAAAAGTATATTCACATTTATATTTTGATTTTTTTATCCACAGTAAAACTATCATACTTTCCTGAGTTTCATAAGTGTCCAATAAATCAAGTTGACACCCAATCAAATAACACATCTTTTCATAGTTTAAATTTATATTTTGAATCGTAAAACAGTCACACATTCAGTTCACATATATAATTTCAAGTTTGAATATGTCAACTCAAATGCTGAAAGACTTCATTCATGCTACAAGTCCTAATATTTTTCCACATAAATAATATACAAGACACACCCTCTGTATATATGTGTGTGTGTGTGTGTGTTTAAATCCATTTGTTTTATCTCCCAAATAGATAATATTACCACTATGTGTATATTATGTTATTTATTGAGGTAGCTTATATCCATCGCTTCTTATAGCAAAGGATTTTTACTAAGAAAATCAGACTTGGTATAGCACTTATCCATTCACTAATTTCATTCAAGGATAATTTCCCTATGTTTTTCCTTTGACCTAGGGGTATTAACACAATTCAATTTTTACACAGTAATTTATTCTCCTTATTCGAATAACTAATTATACATGGTCATATATTATCATGGATTGATTAGCGAATAACCTCAGTCATTCTTATACACATATATCATTGTTTTAGATATGTTATTCTTAGTTTTACAAATAACAAATACATATGTTTTCACAATCAACTATATGAACACTCAACTATATAAATCAAATAAAATTATACATAGTTATATACACATATTTTATCAATTTTTGGATATCAAACACACACCTTGTTGATACATTTACTCATTATCATGGTTTACATACCGTAAAAATAGGTATAAGTTCATTGTGTTAAGATGTTAAAATAACAAAATAA
Organism: Torreya grandis; assembly: GCA_037957365.1. NCBI lineage: Eukaryota > Viridiplantae > Streptophyta > Pinopsida > Cupressales > Taxaceae > Torreya > Torreya grandis. Next base: position 971,318 of record JARHVA010004841.1, on the reverse strand, counting down.
ATGCATCATTATTTTTGATGTTTATATATATATATATATATATATATATATATATATATAATTGTATATATATTTCATTGTTTATATTTATATAGTTCACTCTACAACATACTTAGTTTGCTATGCAGTATATATAGCTCGCTATATATTATTTTAACATAATAGATGTAGTTTGCTATCATAAATAGTATAATACACAGGTCACTATATTTACACAAATCACCCTATTTACATAGGTTGCTATATTTAAACAAATTGACCTATTTACATAGGTCACTATATTTACACAGATCGTTATATTTCATGGGTTGAATAGAAATTAACATCAGTTCATACATATACTCTCTTCGATTTGATAATAAAATACATACATAATTTTGTCAAATTCTGCACAAAATATTAATGAATTCACCTACCTTTTAATAATGCCCAAACTAAAATGGCACAATCTGGATAACTTTTGCTCGGTTTGGTCTCTCTCCTCCTCAACGCATTGCACTTCTCTTTTTGCCTTTGTGCTCTCCTTCTCTCCTTCTCTTCGCTTCTTATCTTCTATGCCCCATCTTCTTTTCTTTCATTCCTTTTATTGAATGACTTTCCTCTTTTTTTTAAAGCTTACCATTTTTTTTTGTGTTTTTTTTTCTTTAATGTAGAAGCTCATCATTTTTTCTAAAATTTCATAATCCTTGCTTTATTTTAATTCACCCCTAAGTATGTTTTAAATTTTGTTTTATTCATTTTATTTCATAATTATAAAAATCCATTACAATATATTTGCTAATTATAATACAATACATTATAGTTGCTTTATTTGCTACTAATTTAGTATAGGTAAATAATAACAATATGACTAATGTAAGTTGATGTCATTATTTGAGTCTATCAATTTTGTAATTATCAGAGATTAATATATTTTAATATATTTACACATTAATTTATATAAGTAATGATATTATATATCCACCTATTGCCATTATACCATGGACATGTATTCCATGTATACTGTATAAGGTATTAGTGCGGGATAAACATGATATCATATACCATGTTTTATCTCAAAATTATATAATTTATAACTCTTATTAAACTATCTTAATAATGATTTATGAAATGGTATACCTGTAATTGTGTACATTAACTACCTTGTATATCTTATAAACTATACAAGATATATGAGGATATATAGATTTACATGGGTACAGGTGTATAAGTTTATACATATTCACTGTAAACGAGTCAAATCTCCATGAATATATAATTGCTTTCTATATATATATATATTCATTGTATATTCAAATGTATAATTCATTGTTTTCCATTTTGAGGGCATAGATCATATAGTGAAAGGTCTATAAAATATGCTTGTTATAAAGCTGTTATTATAAAATACTCTGTATGCCTTATTACTATGGTTATAATCATGTCAAAATATCTTAACGTGTACTTCAATTTATTGGCTATCTACTAAGGAATTGTTATTTACACGGGTAGTTTTATAGTGAATAGTTTATATGCCACTTTAATAATAATATAAAGTAGTTTTTATTACCCACCTAGTGATGCTCACTCACGGTGTTTAAGATAATGAAATATTCTAGCTATCTTAGGGAGTAGATAATGGAATATTTATTATCACATACATAGAATATGAGTCAGAAACATATATTTGTTATCATTATATATAACACTATGAAAGTATACGAAGAGTGTGGGCTTATTGCTTATGAAAGCCTAACCTACACTAGGATAATTAAGTGGTGTTGAAGATGATAATCTGATTTTAATATATATTATGCTACAATAATTACGGGAATTTATTCTATACTATGATGATACCTCAGGTAGTATTTTGTTATAGTATATGTGGTAGCTTAGAAATATGATAAACATATTATATATTATTTGGCCTCATTAATAATTAGTTATTATATTTTTGATCATAGTATTATATCCAGGAATATATCCTAGGTGTGGTAACTAGGTATTTTTTCATGAAAATTAGCATACATAAATTGACTCATAATTAGTATGTTATGTTACTAGTCCATTAATTAACTTACCTTAAATGCTTAATGCATATTAACATCTGTCACTTGGAAAAATTTGCTAGACTTTCATTATATTATCATAAGCTTTGTAATTTGTTAATCACTTTCCTTTATAGTGTGTATAACAAAGTATGTGGTGTGGATGTAACATTTATAATAGCAACACATTTATGAGTCAATAACCGTATCTCTAAAAACATAGGCTTGGCCATGTGTACTTGGGTTATAAACTATACTAAACAAATATATGTATTAGAGCTTTATGAGGGTATATAAATAAGATTCTAAGAATATAACAATATATGTTCCATTCTTCATATGAATTGAGAATTGATTGTTTATACCCGATTGATTGAAATAAGTCCTAAGTGTCCATGAGACCAAAACTACAACCATACAAAAAAAATCTAATAGTAATAGAATGAGGTATTTAAATGAATGATATTTTTGGGTTTATAAATTATTTGTTCCTCTGTTGAGTACTTGTGTGTAGTACATGATTATTGATAGTGTTTAGTTATATCTAACATATAATAATGCATTGTGATACATGCTTATAATTATGTTATACTGAATGCTAGTATGTAGTTTAGACTTGGGGTATACTCAGGTGGTATAGCCCTATACTCGCTTATTTTTTATCTATGTAGATAATTTGAGTCTTGGAATCATAAGTAGATTTTGTGTTAAGTTATAGTTGGGAATCTATGATAGTATGGGATATCAGAGTAATATAGTATATATGTATGTATACTTGGAAGGTACATACTAGAATGCCCAGACTCATATCTAAATTTGATTGATTTTATGTATGCATATTGGATATTACTATTAAAAGTATGTTTTTGATAGCTAGGACTTTATGAATGCGTGCATACAATATTGAAATTATAACGCATGATATGATAATATATTATTGTGTTCTATTGGAACTGAGTTTGATTCATTACATCTAGTAATTTGAACATAAGTTGTGTTTTCATGTAGTTATGAATACTTTATTTTATTGATTGTGGGAAACTGGAAATTCTATCATAGAATACTAGGCTATGGTAATATGGGTTATTATAGGGTGTAGTATGTTCAGAAACTAGTCTTGGTAGTTAATCTAAAACTAATGAGTAATTTACCCAGGTGGTATAAACTGTAGTCATTATTTCTAGTATGAGATAGAAAATAATGTAAGATTCATTCATATGAATGACATAATAAATGTATGCTTGGGTTACTCATATGTTTAACATGCTATATGATGTGCTTGCTAGAATGTAAATGGATTTTGTGGTTGGATTGTATTTGACCAATTTGCATTGTTGATATGGAATAAAGAGAGATGGATTTCACTAGCTCACTAGTATCACAACAATAGATGAAGACAATTTAATCAAGTGATGTATATAAATTTGATTGATCTAGATCATTATCATTTATTATTTGTAAAGCTTTTGGCCAAAGTATGTTTAGTGAGAGATTATCATTTCATGAGTGTGATTCACATGTTTGTGTGATATCTTGTAATAAAACAGATTTCTATGATACACTGCATGTTTAGTTTAGAATCATATAGCACACAGGTACTTCTTTGTCTTCCATCATCACTATCTACTCATCTATGAAGGGAGGGCCATTTCTTGATGGTATTAGTGTAGGAGATCATTGATTCATGGTTGGTATGGAAAAGTGCTAAGATGATTCTCTCCCTCCACACAACAATACTAATTTTGAGATGACACTTGAGATTGCTACATATATTGGAGAGTCTAGGGAACTCATGCTCTGGGGAGCTAGGTATCTAAATTATGTATATTGTATAATTGTCATGAAAAATTATTAATGATTATTATTATACATTGACAATAGTGATTGCAGAGTTGTATCAATTGTGGTTGAGTTGTATTACTTTCTATATTCATACTATATAGCGTTCTCATGACATTAGAAATCTGTGGTATAAGAGTTAATGTGTATTTACTATTATCACTTGAGTATATATGTTATATATATTAATATTCTTGATATGTAATCTATTTATGATATTTATGTTTAAAAAAATCACGTATCTCTATGTCTAACCCAATTGGGTTGTTATATACTAACTAACGTGGTGTGTGCATGGGTTCTAATCGTTCCTTTATCATCCTGCAACACATTCATCTACATCACCCTCTTTGATGATGCTATCCCTCCATCATGATTTGAGGGTTGAATCTCTCCTACATCAAACTCATGACAAGAAAGTAGTTAATCCATAAAATCATGACATATTTCATAAAATACTATTGTAACAACAAATCAACATGATCACAATGTGAAGAATATACAATACAATTAGCTCATATAAATGAAATCATGTAATTAAAATAACATACAAATGTCTATAACATAATATGACTTAAAACTTAGTTAAATAATAATCCATGGATAATCAAGTAACTTTTCTTAGTGAGAAATTGGGTTTTCAAGTAAGGTAACTACTAGATTCCATTCCCCTCACCTCAAAAGGGGGCATAGGGCATGCCATATAAACATGATTCCACATATATATAGTTTACATATTTGACACCATCTAATATAGTTTACATGATTCAAATATACACTTGGGTCAAAATTCTATACACATTACATCAATATGTATAGATTTGAGAGAGAAAATTTCAAATTTATGATAGATATTATACACAGTTATAGAGAAAAAGTTTGATCTTGATAGATAATTAAAATTGAGACACATTAAAGTTGCATATGCCATATAAGTGAAACAAATATTATATATACATATTTAAAATTATTTACCGAGAAGCATCGATACTTTACTAAAATACACCATTTTCACTAGGAAGCATTGTTTTGAGTTTTTTTTGTTTATAGAAATTGGATCCTTTTAGTAGTGTGGTTAAGATTCAATGTCCTAACATTACTTCTATGTAGTAGGTTGAGTTTTTTATACCACTTAACTTGACTTTTATTGTACTACCACTTGATTTGTGCAATTGAAATTCAATGGTCTCAACGGTTGTGTCATAATTCACTCTTGTACTGGATTGGAGAAATAATTACCTTTAAATCTCCCTCTTCAAATATCAAAGGTTTAGGTTTTAAACTCTCTTAGCTTCAATGCTTCATAAGGAGTCGAATTTTCCAAGTCAAAGTACCAAGGGGAAACATGGTTATATCGACACGTGTACTCCTTCCTTGCTCTTTTTTTTCAAGCATTTCAATTATTGTAAATTTTAGATTATATACACCAATTTATATCATAGCATGCTTTTGGTTATAGATCATACACTATAAAAAATACTCAAAAATGGATCAAACAAACGCAAGGTGTGTTGTACACATCCAAGTATGTATTTATTTCCTTTAAACTAGTAATTACATCCTTATGTATTACTAGATTAAAGTATGGGGCAAATTTAGATACTAAAATATAATTTATATAGCATCTTAGTCTTGTATAATTGAAAAATATGTATCAAGGCTCTACCCTTTAGTTCTAAACCTTCTTGTTGCTGAAAGGTACACATTTGACATCTCACTATGCCTAATTGTTTATCTTATGGTCTAACCCTATCATTTTTTATAACCTAGATCCTCTATACAATATAAAAAGTTTAAAATATAATATATATCCTTCATTATAATTTTTTCATCCTAAAAAGCTTTCTAGTCTGTCGGACACTTGTGTCCTATGTAGGGACACTTGTGTTGATGCAAGTTATCTAGTGTATGTATCTAAAAAATTCATCTAATTTATAAATATTTCAAATCCTATGGGTTAGTCCATTTGCTTTATTTAACCCTTCCATGATATATTTTCAAAAGGTTTGATATAAATATAAAATAAAGACCATTCATTAGGACTAAGTCATTTCAACTATTGTAAATTTCAGATTATATTAACCAATTTATATTGTAGCATGCTTTTGGTTACAAATAATACACCAAAAAACACACTCAAAGTTGGCTCAAGCAAAGGCAAGATGTGTTGTACACATCCAAGTACACATTTATTTACTTTAAACTAGTAATTATATCCTTATGCATTAATAAATTAAAGTATGGGGAAAATGTAGATACTAAAATATGATTTATATAGCATCTCAGTATTTTATAATTGAAAATATGTATCAAGGCTCTACCCTTTAGTATTAAACCTTCTTGTTGCTGAAAGGTACACATTCAACATCTCACCGTGCCTAATTAATTATCTTATGGTCTAACCCTATCATTTTTTATGACCTTGATCCTCTATACAATACAAAAATCTTAAAGTCTAATATATATCCTTCACTATAAATTTCACATCCTAAAAAGCTTTCTAGTCTGTCAGACACTTGTGTCTTATGTAGGGACACTTGTGTCGATGCAAATTATCTAGTGTATGTATCTAAAAAATTCATCTAATTTGTAAATATTTTGAATCTTATGGGTTAGTCCATTTGATTTATTTAACCCTTCCATGATATATTTTCAAAAGGTTTGATATAAATACAAGATAAAGATCATTCATTAGGACTAAGTCATATTCACAAGCTTACCAAACACACATTTAACAAAACACCTTTTAATTATTCAAAACTACCCTATTCTTCCCTTTTTATATATCAATCATATGAGTAGTCATATTACATGTCTAAAGCATTAAAATAACATTCCATGAGCATTATTTTTCAATTTAAAATCTAGATCATTGCATGCCTTTACATATAACATATTGCACCTTTGTGCACACACAAACCAAAATTTAGGGGAGAACTACATATGTTTGAGGCCCTCTTCATAGTAGTGGATATGTAAGCAATGCTCATTGAGAGAGAGGTTCTTGAGGTAAGATCAGATTCATGAGCCCACTAATCCAATTTTGTCAAGGTACACAAATCTAAGGTGAAGAGCGAGGGTTTGATCCATAAATAATCATCTACAACCTATACACAAAAAAAATATATCGGTAAAAAGGTGATAAAAAACCTATAAAGATCCAAGTGGTCACTTTGTAATACAATGAGTAATTTTTAAATAGATCCATTGACATCAGGACACCTATATTGATACAAGTGTACCAAGGCAGATACAAGTGACTAAGCCTCCAAAGAAAATATTTCCAAAATCTAACTACTAGATCCTGATCTTGATCCCTCTTGTTTCCACCTCTACATATCTCATATTTACTTGCACATTTGAAGATAAGCTAAGTATTATCCATTCCTAATGTTTATGTAATCAAATTATTGTTTTGAATGTACTTTATATATTTAACATAACTCAACATTTTAATTTAAAATATTCATTTATATAAGTTTTCAATTAATTAGCCTGATTTGAAATAATTTTATTCAATCTTGTGTATTGGATATTCTAACCTTTAACCCTTATATAAAACTATTATAAAAGGTTTAAACACCATAATGAGTTACATAATGATTTACTTAAGGATTCTAAATATGGATATACAAATGCTAAAAATAGTGTAAGAGTTAGCAATATACCTTTTGATGTGAATAAAAAATATTTGAGCGCTAGAGCTAATAACATCATCGATAATAGTCAATATGTTTTCCATTCCACTAACCAACCAATAAAGCCACTTACTCTCAAGTTTAATAAGTCTAAAATAAAAATCTTTTAAGAGATCTCATTTATATAACTATGCACTCAAACTAAGTTGCATATCAAAGTTTGCCTCACAATGGAGCCATTTCCCAATTTCTCAAGTTTTACATCCATTTTCCATATATACATTTACTTATGAAAATGATCATGTTTTAATGCTTTCTCATGAATATTGTAGGCAATGTGAACAAAAAACTACTTTTTATTTAATTTCAAGATTTATTCATAAAGCATGAGACATCACATGTAGATATATTTTTTGATGATGAATCACTGATTCAACTTTTGGTGGTAATTATTGATTTACATTTATCTTATCATAATTATATATTCACATTTTATATGAATGAATATGATTACTATAGTGAATCAAAATATTCAATATGTGATGATATAGAACTTCATGATCTAAATTATTTGTCTACGTCGCCTCATATAATAACATAATTACTATGGAAAACACTTGCTATGTCTATGATATGATATGACTTATTTCATTTCTTTATTTTTCTTAAAATATTTTCTACTTGGTGATTATATTAGATCACACACACTTCACATTCATGTCACTGAATGACATGAAGATAAAAATAAGTTCATTTTTGTCCATATATGGTATTGATGCAAGTGAAAGAGAAATGCATAATCTTTAGTAGGTTGTACGTTCATTATTGTGGCTTTATAATGGGTAGAGGGTAATTCCTTGTTTGATCAAGGGTAAATTTTTGGGTAACATGGGACACATTATTTATTTTTCACATGCTATTCTTTCTTTCATTTTTATATAATATTATTATACTTTCCATGTTTATATCTATGATGCCTATGTTTGTCTTTCTATTTTGCCATGATTCATATCATGCAAATATTATGTTGTACTATGTTTATATCATGTCCATTGTGCTCATGTATTTGATATAAACCTTATCATGTTCACTAGGCCTATGTCTTCCATTGTGTTTATCATGATTCACTATGCTTATATACCTAATATTTCTACCTCATCATGTTTAGCCTCCCCATGTGCATAAGGTATCTTATGTGATTTCTATCACACTTTTTATACTTATGATGCATATTTGATATACTATGTGATTGACATAATTGATATTTCCCTTATGATACATGATATTTATTATCTTTAACATGATTTTTACATTATATGTTTGCCATGATTTAAATAATTATTGCATAATTTTGTTAATATACTTGAGGTGCTTTCCTCATGTCTGATGTGTCTGAGTTCTTCATATTATATTTTATAAATGCCCAATGTGTTTCCTAAGACCTTGACTATTATGATTCCTAAGTGTCTAATTTATTTTTGAAAAAGCATGATGTGCTTCCTTATATGTAAAGTGGTTTTATGTGCCTGGTGTGCTTCATTGTCCTTGATTTGATTCTATTGACTCACATATTTTTTACGTTCTTGACATGATTTCACTCCCTAATGTGTTTTCCATATACTTGACCCAATTACAATGCTTGATGTGCTTTACATATGCTTGACCTAATTCAAATCCTTGACATTCTTTCCATAGTATTAACCCAATTCCAATATCATATTTTATTTCGTAGTCATTCCCATGCTTACATGTTTTCTAGTACCTACAATATCTTATTTGTGCCTTATCTTGTTTGATGCATTTAATGTGTTCCTTATCATGTTTACTTATGTCCCTAAAATATTTATTATTATCCTAATGCTTATGCTATAGTTATGTTTCCATAATATTTATCATGTATCTATTTATATTTATGCCTTCATTATGCGAGGTCATGTTTGGTGTATACATTGGGCAAGGCCCCACTAATTTACTTATAATCACCATTATTATGTCTCGAGGACTAATAGTTCACTATTATTTATTTTTCATTTTCAATGTCGATATGTTACCATTTGATATATGTCTTGGGGAAATATATCTTTGGTGTACCTTCCTAAATTATAAAATTTTGCACATTACAAATATATAATTGTCATATCCTAATGTTATATATATATGTATATGTATATATATATATGTATATATATATATATATACATACATATATATACATATATATATGTATATATAGATGTATATATATATATGTATATATATATATATGTATATGTATATGTATATGTATATGTATATATATATGTATATGTATATGTGTATATATATATATGTATATATATGTATATGTGTATATATATATATATGTATATATATGTATATATATATATATATATATCTATATATGTATATATATGTATATATATATATATATATATCTATATCTATATATATGTATATATACATATATATACGTATATATACATATATATACATACATATATATATATATATATATATATATATATATATATATATATATATATATATATATATAAAACATCTTTCTTTTGAAAATATGAGTTTCAAAGTTTCATCCCACATTTATAAAGGGGTACATATATCGCATACTAAATTTCTCATTGCCATGCTTTTTTCGACTATATGATGGACCGAATGAGCCTTTTGTTGCATATTGAAGCCAAAGGGGCATGTGATTTGGCATATGCTATATCAGGGAATTGGAGTCTCTTAGCCAAACAATGACATGGTTCAGACATCATTGCCTAGTGTTTAGTACTAAATATTTAAAATTCAAAAAGATGTGGATTTAACATATTTATTTCTAATTTATACAAACTTAGGCAATATTGGTCCTCTTGTTGGCTCCATTTTTTATAAAATACCCATATTCGTGCAATGACCATCTTATCATAGACTTATCTTGCATTTTAGATCTTTTTAATTTGGGTGAATCCAACCCATCCCCCCTTTCCTCGTTTGTAGGTAAATCCATTAGAAGTTAGAATGTGGGTGTTAAGGTTGTTAGATTTGAATTCAAATATTACCTATACATAGATAGGTGTTATTCTCCATTTAATATGAAGCAATTATTAGAGTTTTTAACATTAATTAAGTTAGCATTCTATTACAGGGCACTATTGGATCCCTTATTGAAGTTATTCATGTCATACACTTTTCATTTATTTACATCTTTGTTATATTTATGGGGTTTGACAATAATATGGATAGTTAGTTCACATAAGTCAATAACCCTAATACAAGCCACCAATACTTTCCTTATCTTTTTCTAGATATAATATTACATTGTAGCGATTGAGGACAAAGAAGCATAGGTAATTTAATATGTGTAAAATCAAGATACGATCCTTTTATTTTTATATTTCTTCACATATTTTATCATTTATTCATGTTAAACCTTATATCTCCTTTAAAGCTAAAAGAAAAAGGAAATGCCTCCTACATCACTAATAAAAAATTAATAAACATTGATTCACAATGACGATTTGAAATAATTTACAACTCAACCAAGGGGGAGATATTATTTAATGGGGATTTTTAAATAATTTAAATGAAGGTGAATGTGCTCATTTTGCATATTCCAATGCTAGTAATCTCTTCAAGCTAGGACAATTATTATGACTAGGTGTGTAGTGGGAAAGACAAAGAGCTTGATCCAAAATTTGGTATCAGTAATATTGGAAAGATAATAAAATTAGTTTACGACTCTTAAAAGATGTAATATTCCATTTGTAACACTTCATATTTGATGTTTCCCATGAAAAAGGTTGACCAAATCAATACAAAGGGATCCAAAGAGATAAAGTTAGTGCGGAGTTGATTCAGACATCTTAGATGAAAATACAATGATAGTTTCATTGAAGTTGAGGAAACCACAGGTTCTTATAGGCGGTAATTACAAAACTGCTCATTAATGCATGTGGCAGCTATGTCACTACCATAACAGTTACAAAATTGTTATGTTGGTTTCACCCTAAAATAAGTGGTGGTTTCCCCCACAGCCAAGACACAAAGAGAGTAACAATTGAAAACATGTTATCTTAAATTTTGAAATTCCAAGATAACACCTCCAATTAAGCTTTTCTAATCAATAAAATGCCTATTGTGGTTAAAGTGTTTTGAACTTGTGATTTGTGATACCAAGATACATGGGAGTAACCTTCATCATCGACATCTTCTCAAATCAATTCATCATCTTAGCTAATTAAAATGTCAAATGCAAGATTTAGTTTTAAGTGTAAATAAGTAGTGTGTTGTGAATATAGTAAAATCAAATGATACATATAAGGCAATTACATGGGGTGCAACCAAAGGATTGTAAGGTGAAATCATTGACTATTTTTCCCAATGGAAAAGGCTTCAAGATTTTTCTCAACATATTGTTGATGGTTAATTTTGCACACCAAATCAAGTGGGATGGTCCCCTATCGAGCCTCTCCTAAAAAGAAGCCCATAGGGTCTCCCCAAGGTCTGTTATTTTTGGGTCATGAAATACTGGGTGACCCAGTTAGCTTTTGAAAAACCATTCCAATACAAGGGGCCTTTATTGGTTCTAAACTTTTAAACATAATTTTGGTCTTCTACAAATTTTGAGGAAAATGTTAGTTTACTCATTTGGTAAATATGGGCTTTAATTGTGGTTTAGTGAAAAAGAGAACAATGCATTCTTAGATTTGCCCATATATGAAATCAATAGTTTATAGTTTTTAAATAATGGGAGCGTATATGATTTTTACAAATTTATTACATGCATTCAACAATGCATAAACAATAATAAACTATACTAATAATCAATATTAACATGAAATAACAGATTGCACTCATTCTAATCTAACCCTAGATTAACTAGCTAATAAAAATGATAAAAGAAATGGGGAAAAGAGAAGAAAACCTTGCAATAATTAAGACAAGTTTGATTTTTTTGATTTAATACACCCATGAAATCGGTCTCTTGCCTAGACAACATGTGCACAACTAACAATGAAGATAATGCAAGAGTCTGAGGAGCACACACTATGAATAAGAAGACTCACATCCATTGTTTACACATGCAAATTGAAAATAAAGAAATCCATAGTCTTTTATTTGATCAAAATATCCATTTTGATTACAAACCTTAGGCGATTATAATTGTTTGAATACATAATTTTCTATCATAATGTCATGGAAAGAAAAAGAGGGATAAAATTATACTAGCAAAGCATAAAATTACATAAAATGAAATAGTTGGTTCAATATTCATCCTTAGAGTCACAAAAAACCAACCCTTGGAATGACTTGGCTTAGGGAATATATAACATTTTTGGTCAATGGAGGGAAAGATATTTCCCTCCAAAAATTCTCATATGATTTCTCTTTCCCTAAAAAAAATATGGCCATTTTTTCCTTTTGCCTGCAAAAAGACAAAACACAAAATAAAAAAAGATGATTAAAATCACTTTAATGAAACCTAACACAAAAATGTGAACAAATTTTAATTAACACAAAATTTTCCAAAATTGGTGATACCATTGTGATTGTGTTAGAAGAAACATCCTAGTGCTGTGAAAGGATATCAAAATGGAGAAACAAGTAAGAAGATATGGAAGAAAAACCAAAAATGGTCTCCCAAAACTAATCAAGCTTTTGGGAAGAACAAACAATCACTTTGTTGAATTTTGAGATGTTAGTTCTATTTGTGCCTGCAAACCCCAATTAGAATTAGGAGTGAATTTGGTAAGTCTATAGACCTAATTGGCATTTTGAATGTTGAATAACATTGAATGTTGAGTTTAGGGGGTCGAAAGACCTAATAAGGCTTGGGACACCTTGATTAGTTCTTTGAATTTTGGAATAAGGCGTCTAGATTCAAATTTGTGGAACAAGGCATATAGACCTAACCATATTACAGATTATCAATTAACACTATGTGAAGTTAACTTAGATGCCCATGTTGTATCTGGGATAAAAAACCCACTTTTAACCACAGAGGAATAAGGAAAGGGCTACAGACCCAATCAATGTCTAAGCACCAATTACAACTGTGTAGGAGGTTATAAGCTTCCCTGACCTAACTAGGGAAACATCTATGATTAGTGAAGAATAGGAGCCACTCAAGCTCTACTACACCCATTATCATTTGAAACATGCACTTATGGGTATCATGTTATGCAGGGGGTGATTGAATATGTGTGTGGAGTGGGAGCACTTGATGCAGGCTTGTAATTACTCGAGGCATGGAAGTATTCAAGCTTATTAATCTACATGGATGATATTTTGTCTTGTCATAATAATGTGAACGTCCCCAAGGTGTGAGACCCTTAAATTAATTAGGACAAACCTGAAAAGTAGGTGGGACTCCTTCTAATCTAAGTGCATCTAGTTTAGGACTAGTGCACAGACCTACATACAACAAAAAGGAAATATACTGCTAATTCTAAACCTAAATATTTTGAAGGAAAGGGGAGGGAAAGTTAAGAGATTTGATGAAAGTGAAATGCGATAATCCACCAAGAGTGGAGCAAACACCTCACCCACTTACACCATAATAAAACTAAGGGGACTAAACACAATGCCTTCAAATCAGGTATTCATTGCATAAGTGTTTTTCACCAAGGCAAAGGAACATAACACAACATTGAAAGGGATAACAAATGGATCATAGATAATGCCTATGCAACCCTGTATATACATAGAGTGTGACATGCAGAGGATTATGATTCTGTGCAAAGGTGTAAAAAGAGGACAACAATAAGAGGGAAAAACATCCACAAACAAATATAGACAACCTTAAACTCACATAGAACATAGAGTATGAAAGAAAATCCAATTCACATTAATTTCAAGGCCTAAACCAATATTACAAAATTCAATGGGCAGAGCTTTGTTACACCAAGGAGAGGGATCCTTATTAATAAAATTTTGTGCTTTATAGGGTTGAACAAGCTCTTATGCAAGAAATTCACCACTTGGGGTGGTAGCTAAAAACTTGAATTCAAAGGTTGGCGCTTGGGGATCTAGTTCGATCAGGAAGACCAACTTACCACAAAAGGTCACTAAGAGCCATGTTTCTTAAATTCTATCAGACAATTTGAAAATAGAAGTAGTTAAAAGTATTTTCATGGATCCACATGCATATCTAGGAATGAATTATTATTAGGTAGTTAGGGTAGGCATGTAGTCATGCTCTGACATCTGATAGCTACTTTTGCCTTTAACTTATTCTACCAATACTTCATTCAATACCCAACTATCTACAACTAATTTCTATACTCAACTACCACCTGTCAATCCATATGGGCCTACTCACTGACGTGGAAGCTATGTAGGTCTTATATTCTACCATGTCATCTTGTGTGTGTAGTGAAAATTCATGCCATGTACCCTTAGGAACCATCTATGTACTAGATAGTGCATGTTCCAAACTTTGATGGATTTTGTGTAAGTGGCATGCTTGTGCATGGAGAGCTTGCACAAGAAGGAGGCATGGGAATTTATTTATTCTCTATAGCCTAATTGATCTCCACACTCTTGAATACATGAATTTAAATGTGTGCTCACTTTTCATCTTAGCCTACACATGCTTTAATACTTGGTTGCATTCTACACAAAGATTGCACACTGATGGTTGTGCAGTAGGATGAACAATGATCTACACAAAATAAGGTGCACAATCTATGGATGATGAGATTATAGGTGGTAACTACTATTATTGAGCTCAGATTCATATCATTTTAGCATAGGGAAATTTTGAGAAAAAAGGTAGGTAAGAGGAATGGATATTTTAGGTGTGCTCTTACAATTTGAATCTATGCACTGTGCACTCCCATCTTATTACTATTTAAAGCTGAGGAAGCTTACGCACATAGTTTACTCATGTAACCTTAGTTCTATGAATTTTTATTTATTAATTCCATATGACTATAGTTTTAAATCCTAAATTGATGAATTTTGGGGTGCCCCTCCATGGTGACAAAAAATGGTCAACATTTTGGTGACGTCTATGGGTCGCTTGCCTGCTAAGTGGGAACCTAGTAAACTTAGAAGTGATCTATTGGGTGTGGAGTCATAGAAGCATCCAACACTTCTCATATCCTTTGGGTGTAATTTGGATGCAGCCTATGTTTTCCATCCTTGAATAATTTAACAAATATTAACCTTCCACAGAGGACAAATAAACAAACAATTGTGCCAAATAATGCTTAAAGGATGCTTGAACTAAGTAGATCATTGTGCACAAGCGCTTGGAGAAAATAAAACTAGTCTAAATGACATGAGTGCATAATGCTTAAGTAAATTAAAACATTTAACCTACCAATATACACAATATATAAGATTAATAGAGATAGTGATTGAGATGAATCCAATTGATTAGGATAATCAAATCTTCTCTATTTGGTTTTATGAGATGGAATGTGTTGGCTTGCTTGCAACTGACTATGGTATATGGGTCACTCCATATAGTATCAAACTTAGTCTTCTTCCCATATTTTACTCTATCTACATCCCACTTGAGAACTAAGTCCCCCTCTTAGAAACTTCTATCAATAGTTTTTCTATTGAACATCTCTTTGTCTGTGTCTGCTGAAGCTCCATAGTGTGCATGGCTCATGATTTGATGTCTTAAAGTTCCATTAGTATTCGAAAATAATAGATATCTCATGTGATTTTCATAGTAGTGGTTTTGGGTGAATAATGGCCTCCTAATGAACCATCATGGAACTCCTTAATAATTTAGTTCACCTGATCATACTCTATGCACCTTAAGAGAACTACATTGATTTTTATTTTGAAAAATGCACAATCAACAAGGAAAAAGGAATGGATTTTAACATAAAATATCTATGTTAGGATTTATTCAATCCAGGTGGCTTGTGCCACTTTTAAATAAGGGCCTCATGTTTGCAGTCTAGCTTGTTGGGGTGCCTTGATCTTCTGGTTGGTATTTGCATAGCACAAGAACTATGTGGTCTTAATTTTTCACATTTTTTGCTAGATTTTTGCACAACATTTTTCCTCACACTAGCTTGGTGACTTGGATATCTACATCATACTCCATCACCCTTTTTATCTAGCCTGGTCTGTTCTTATTGATGTCCCTGCTAAATAAAACCTCTTTTACACTTGTGTATGTGACCATGAGATGGAACCTATTGTTGGAAAGCATATGTATATAATTGTTAAGCATCTTTATGATTGCAAGGGCATATTTATACACAAATATGTGGTTAATCTCATAATCCTTGAGTACTTGGCTAAAGAAAGTAATAGGCTTCTCTAGTAGATTGTTGTTCTACTGTGCAAGAATGGATGAGTTGCCTTCAACTCTACCAAATTCATAATGATGAAATACTTACCATAATTTAGGTTGATTAAGGTGGGATTTATGATAATGCACTGGACGGCTTCAAAATAGCTTTGGCCTTCTGGGGTCCAACTAAACACAATGCCTTTTGTTGACACAATTTTGCCCCTCAGGCAAAATCATGGACACCTTCTGCAATTGCTTTGCATGGCCAGTTAATTTTGGGTTGCAAGGTCCACCTTCAGGGTTCAACAGCTCCGTTCCAAAGCATTGGCTCATCGGCCTCGTTCATTGGCGTTCATGGTAGCATGAGGCAGAGTCTTCAAACGTTCACAAAAGGGGAGAGGAAAAAGCTGGGGCACTTAACACTAAGGCAAAACAAGGGCAGACGTTTACAAGAACAATGCAATCGGTGGTAAAATTGCTGCCCACAACACTGGCGGGTAAAAAGAGACCGCAAACAGATGCAGTCAGTGGCAAAATTGCTGCTCACAACACAAGCAGAGAAAAGAAAGGCAGCCAACTCGATCGACATCGGCAAAATTACCACGCTCGGCAGCCTACTCGGCCGAAGTCGGCAAAATTGCCACGCTCGGTAGCAAATTGGCCGACGTCGGCAAAATTGCTGCGTGCAGACCACAACATCAAGCGGCAAATTTTCTGCTCACAACATCAGGTGGCAAAAAAGCCCTATAGAACACAGAAAAAGACCCACCCAGCCACTAGAGGAGTAGACTAGCACGCAAACCGAGGCAACAAGCATGGTCCCAGCAAACTTATGATGTCATCTACAGTGTTTTCTCTCTTCCCAATGAAGACTAAAGCTGCCACTTGCAAGCAAAAGGCCAATGAGACTCCTCTTGGCTCTTTCCATATAAATACGTAGACTTGGTCATTTTAAAGAATCTTCTCCAATTTTGTAAAGAGCACAGCTCTACAAATTTCCCACCTGAATCAATAAAATACAATTTTTTGCCTCCATCTTGGATAGATTTGCTATGTATGTCATGAGTATTATTTGTGTTTAGTCATTATTTTCAATGCTTTCACAGGTTAATGCCAACAAACCAGCCATCTACAAGGCGCTGGTTCTGCAGCTAAAAGGAGAAGAGAAATATTTGAGAAGGACAGAATAGAGGAAGTTGCTTGCAAGTGTGCATTCCACAGCACCTTGGTAAACCTCTGTTATGTATTTTCCATTATAGCCTCCCTGTTAGTCTTAGCAGCCTGGTTCTTCTGCCAGATGTGTAGAGTATATTTGCATTTTTCTTGATTCTGAGAGTGGATGTGGAAGGTCAACCTTTATTTTGGTGTATCACCTCTTTAGAGTAGGCTATTTGTTTTCCTGTATTTTCTTCTCCCTTTTCATTCCCCCCAGTATATCTATATATCTATATTTTTGCACTGCTTGAAACAAACAAGATACATCAGAGGCAACTAGCCCATACCTAGAGACTCTCCTCTCTTGCTTCACTGTCCCATAGGCGAGAGAGGAGTTTCCATGTTGCGAGGAGAGGGTAGGAACCTATTTTCCTGCCAACCAGGTGCAATCTCCAGCGTCAACACCTTTCTTGAGCGTTTTTGTGAGGGGCTTGGTTAGAGTAGCAAAGTTTGACATAAACCTTATGACAAAATTTATTCTTCCCAAGAATCTCTTAAGACGCTTTTTATGGCTTGGGAGAGGGGGAAGAGATGGCCTTGACTCATTCTATATCAATTATGAGTCTAAATTTGGAGATAATGTGCTTGATAAAATTTCCTTCATAGACATTGAATACACACTTATTTGGGATCAAAGAGATCCCAAACTCCTAGCACCTTTCAAAGACTTACTCAAGATGACCCAAGTGATCTTATTTGTGCTTAGAAAAAATAGTTATATCATTAAGGTAGACCAAGATGATTTTATTGATAAGTCCCTTGAATGCCTTATCCATGGCTCTTTGGAAGGTTTCACCTACATTTTTCAATACGAAAGGCATCCTCTGATATGTGAAGGTGCCTCACTTGGTAGTGAATACAGTCTTAAAGTGATCACACTCCTAGACAAGTATCTTATTATAGCCTAAATAACCATCTGATAATGAGAATCTCTCTATGCCACATCCATTCAAATCCCTAAAGTCTATGCATAGTTATATTTCTCTATTATTATTCTACACCAAGACCAAGTTAATCATATTATACTAGCTCCGATGAGTTTTGAGAGCTCCTTCCTTATTAAAATATCAAGTTTAGGATTGACTGGACTTTGCTTCTGCCTGACTGGCTTTGTGCTGCGATCAAACTCAATTATATGTTGAGCTAAACTTGGATCAAATTTTATAGATCAATGTAAAGATATCATCATACCTTCTTCTAAGCTTGATGAGTCTTTCAATTTTATATAGAGAACATATCTTACCTGCCTTCAAGACCTTGCCATCAGAGATGCTCACCTACACAAAGATCTCCTCTTTAACTATCATATTTAACTTCTTACCTTTGATTTGGTCATCAAAGTTGAAGATTATTTATATCATGATAAATCCCTAAGGTAGCTTGTTTCCCTTGAGTAGAATGATCTACTCCTCATGTTGGCCCTCAATTAGTGCTTGGTTCTTGGCACTAAATTCCACTTCATTGTACAAAAATTTAATGATATGTTTATCACTCTCAAACACCTATCAATTGTTTATGTTATCCAAGACCACCAATCTAACCAAAAATTTTAAAATATATTTTATCTCTTTCCTTACATCGTGCAAAATGTCATTCTTCACACCTATGGTTGGAAGTTTGTCAACATCATTGTTATACACCCTTGTTATGGAACATATATTGAAGGCATTGAATCCTTCAATCATATCCCATACTCTATGCTTGTAATCTTTTAGCAAGATATTCTTGGATATATTATGTGCTCGTAACTAGTTCATGACTAGTTCACTATCTCCAAATGCTTGTACTAATTTTATCCCATTATTCTGTCCCAATTAGAGAACCTAAACCAGTGCCTTATACTCAAATTTTTTTTGTGTAGTTCAATTGCAACTTGAATGCATGCAAATATCTCTCCTTATGAGGGGATACTGATACAACACCAATTCTAGGGCCATTTTTACTGCAAGAACCATCAAAATATAATTGCCATATGCCTTAGGATCCTCCTGTGCCTTCATGAGATATGGCAATATGAGGCTCTCTTCAAAAATGCAGTAGGTCCCTAGTCCCATTTCTTCTTCCTTGTCATATGGGTTGAATGCATAATGATCACATGCCCATTCATTAATTAAATCATCTGGTACTTCTTTAAGGTGTGTGGTAGCCTCATGGAGGATTGAATTCTCTTCTTGATCAAACATTATGCAATTTATTTTGACTAAACTAGGAGAGTATGACTCCACATGACTTATGAATATAGGTTCAACGTTGATGGTTACCTTAGTCTCGTATCTAATTTGGATTAGCATGTGAGACCAATATGATGATAAGTATCCACCCATCATGGATTTGAAATCCCAAGAAAGACATATAGTGAAATAGGGGGAACATTAATGACTACGATGTCCTGCATAATAGAAAGGCTCAAATATGCATGTAAAATGAGTTTTAGATCCTTAATGATCCCTATATTATTAAATGTCATTCCATAAAATTGGATTATGCATTTTCAAACATGAGAGTATGTTATACCCAATGTATCCAATATCTTCTTTGGCATCATTGAGTTGTTCACGCCTGATTCTATCATGCAATTGTGTACTAGATGCTTACCAATGATCAGAGAAATGTAGAACATAGGTGGATTGATACTTTTTGTGTGTTTCCTCCTCCTTTGGTTGACATAGGCTCTCAAAGATAACATGCATAGTCTACGATGGATCATGCACTTGGAAATTATTTATAGCATCCTACAACAAATTCCTTTGAGAAGGAATAGTAAGAACATCCCACATCATTACATTTAGGCTTGTCTTCTTCATTTTAATGACTATGTTAAAGGGGATCTAGGTCCCATTTTCCTATGATTTTTGAATCATATTCTCTTCTTGCACATGTATGCTAATTTGATGCTAACTCTATCTCTGTGCAAGCTAGTCTATGCACACCAAAGGTTACACATGTGTTTTTACTTGGGTATTTGTGCACTGGACCTAGGGCATAAAAGTTGAAAGTGTTGAAGAAGACGATTCTTCTACTATTTATCTCTTTCTAAACCTTGTGTTAAAATCAATTGGGTTTCTTCCCTCATTTGACATATCACTTTGATTTACGCAAGCAAAGTTGCTTCCCTTGTAGTTTACAAGAGTGGATTTATTTTATTCATATACTTGTGTTAGTGGTTCTTCAATTTGCATAACTATAATATTTGGTTTAACCTAAGACTACAACATATTCTATACCATGAGTACTTGATTCAAGGTTCTATTTAGGTAGACATCCTGATTATGTGGCTGATTACATGAGATGCACCATTCACAATCATGTGCCATGTTGTTCTTCATAGGCATGAGAGATCTTGAATCAATGATGAAATTGAAGTTTTGTGCATAGGGAAATCTAATATATAGAATTTCATTTTGAATCTACATGCCACCTTGATAAGTAGGCATATTTTATTGATATGGTTGGTTAAAATGTTGATAATGCTAATTATAGACCTAAATATTTTGAGGGAATGGGGAAGGATAAGGTCAGAGATTTAAAGAAAGGGAAATGTCGTGATGTACCAAGAGTAGAGTGAGCACCTCACTTGCTTGCAGCATAATAAAACTAAGGGGAACTAAACACACAACCTTCAAATCAGGAATTCATTGCATAAGTGTTTTACACTGAGGTAAGGGAACATAATGCAACATTGAGAGGGATGACAAATGACCCACAAACAAGGCCAAAATAGACCTATGTATACACAAAGTGTGACCTATAAAGGATTATGATTACGTACAAAGGTTCAAAGGGAGGACAAAAATGAGAGGGACAAACATCAATAGACAAAAATTAGAAACCTTAAATGCGCTCAAAACATAGAGTATGAGATAAAATTAGTCTAATTCACATTAATTTCAAGGCTTAAGACAATATTACAAACTCCAATAGGTAGAGATTTGTTACACCAAGGAGAGGGATCCTTATACAATAAAAAATGGTGCTTTTACAAGGCCGAATAATCTTTTGTGAAATAAATTCAACACTTGGGGTGCTAGCTATAAATTTGAATTCAAAGGTTGGTGCTCAGGGCTCTAGGTCGATCAGGAAGACCAACTTCCCATACAAGGTCACTAAGAGCCATGTTTCTTAAATTCTTTTTGACAATTTAAAAATAGAAGTGGTTAAAAGGATTAAATTCTTTTTGACACTTATGCAGCTAGGGAGGCATGTCTCTATGCTCTAACATCTGATAACCACTTTAGACTTTAACTTGTTCTTTCACAACTTCATTCAACACCCAACTACCCATAACTACTTTCTATACTCAACTGCCACCTATCAATCCATTTGGGCCTACTTGCTTATGTAGAAGATATGTAGGTACTTTTATATTCTACCATGTCATCTTACACACATAATGTAAATACATGCCCTTTGCCCTTAGGAACCATCTACACACTAGATAGTGCACACTGAGGACTTTATTGGATTTTGCATAGGTGACACGCTTGTGCATGAAGAGTTTGTGTAGGAAAGAAGTGTGAGCCTTTATTTAGTCTCTATATCCCAAATGGTCTTTGCACTCTTGAATACATGCATTTAAGTGTGCACTCACTTTTCACCTTGACATACACACACTTTAATACTAGGTTGTGTTCCATGTGAAGAATACACATTGAAGGTTTCATAGTAGGATGAGTGATAATTTGCACAGGGTAAGGTGCATAGCCTATATATAATAATATCATAGGTTCTAATTGATGCAATTGATCTCAGTTTCTTAATGTTTTCTTGTGTGGAACTTTTGATTTAAAAAGGGTGCATAAGATGAATGAATATTTTGGGCATGCTCTTACAATTTGAATCTATGTTCTACACACTCCCCTCTTATTACTATTTGAAGCTCGAGAACCTTATGTATGTGATTTATTCATGTGCCTTCAGTTCTATGCCTTTGTTTTTATTACTTTCGCATAACTAGACTTTGAAACCCTAAACTACTAAACTTGAGGGTGCCCTTCAATTGTGACTAAAAATGGTCAAATAGACCTAGTCAGGATTTGAAGCCTAACCAACACTACAAAAATGTTTGTTGAATGTAACAAGACCCAAGTGGGCCAAAATGACTGAATAACATTTACACAACATGAATTTTGGTTGAGGACGTAATATGGGAAAAAAACCTGATTACTATATAACTGATAAAACAAGATTATCCTAGACCTAAGCAGGAGTTGAAATCTTGATTAGGTATACCAAATGAAACTTGCCTCAATGGAGACTCGATCGAAGATGTATAAGTATGAATTGAGATTCATGGATTCAAAATGTATATAATTTATTCAAATCAATCCAAACTCAAAACTAACCTCAAGACTGGGCAAGGTAAATGAAATGGATGCAATCAACAAATGAAAATAAAATAGTTATACCTTCATTATGTAGCAAATTCACTTACAAAATGTATGATGTACCCCAAGATAAAAGGATTTCTTGATGTAGACTTAGAATTTTCCAGCAACAATGAAGGATAATGAGTTTGATAATGGATGGAAGACAATAAATAAGTTTGTCAAGATAGATTCAAGGTCATAAAATTGGCATGAATGCTCTAAATTATCCCATTCTAGTTTGGAATAGAGGAAAGCATGGATTTAAATAAGCAATGGAGGGAGATTTTCCAATGAATAAAATATTCATTGGAAACATCTAGAGAAGAAAAATCTAGAGAGGAAGGAGGGAATTCTAAGGAAATTAAAATTCCTTATAATTCTCTAGAGAGAGAACTTTCTAGAGATGGAGAAGGATGTAAACTAGGTACTAGGCATGTAGGAGAGCCTAAAGGATAGGTGGGTAGGTATATTTTGTGTATTTTAAATTCACAAGTGGGCATGGGGGATTTATTAGATAAATAAAATGTTAATAGGTGGTGTAATAAGGGAATTAATAATATATGGGATATGAAATATGAAGAGGGAATTTACATAATGGGCTAGGTTAGACAGAATAATGACACAAGGTGTTAATTAGTGAATTATTAAATATAATTAGATGTGAATTAGTATCAAAATTAGAAAGCCTAATCAGGTGAAAAAATTAGGATGCATACATTTTGCCCCTATTTGAAAGGGCATTGTCAGTGGATGAAGTGGAAGGAGTGATGGTCTTTCAAAGAAGAAAAATTGTCATGGATGAATGTTAGTAAATGATGTTAGTGGACATGATTCCCCCTTGAAGGGACATATAGAGAAAAATGATATGAATGGCCACTTGAAAAGAAGAAATGAGTGGTAGGATGGGATGGGTAGACAATGGGATAGGATGTAGATGTGAGATCAATGATGAAAAAAATGAATTCAACATGAGTTGTGAGATACAAAGTGGTGATGCTCCTGGTAAAGACCTATGTGTAGGGAGTGGAAAATATTGTGTCATGTTTGTTGACACATCCTAAGGAGGAATCAACCATAACATGATGATGATAAGATAAAATGTTGTAAACTTTCAACATATCCCATGCAAGGACATATGCTAGGGAGATTTGTATACCAAGATGATAAAGGCCATGAGCTTTTGACATATCCCAAGAAAGGATGCATGAAAGGGAGAGCCTTAGGCCAAGATAAGATAATAATTTGATAAGTTTAATTGATAGGTGTATCTCAAACTTGAAGTCAAGTGATATGATGAAGGGGATGAGAGAGAAGATACAATATGATATAGTGACCAAAAGATCAAGGGGAAGAATTGGATTGAAATGCATCTAATCAATGAGACATAATGTGATTAAAAGTGGTGATGCCCCTAACAAGGACATATGCAAAGGAGTGAGAGATGATAATAAAGTTATGGTTCTGGTCATGCCCCAATCGAAGGAGGAAATTGTAAACTTTAAATGATGAATTGACTTAATCAGTGATAATGGATGATTGATGAAAGAAAATATGGATATTGTGATTTATTGGGTGTAATCAACAAGTGCAGGTAATTGATG
Source organism: Torreya grandis (assembly GCA_037957365.1). Lineage (NCBI taxonomy): Eukaryota > Viridiplantae > Streptophyta > Pinopsida > Cupressales > Taxaceae > Torreya > Torreya grandis. The sequence continues at coordinate 946,364 of JARHVA010004841.1, read as the reverse complement.
AAAATATTAGGGAGATGATTATAGGGATGGTGATTGATCAATATATCAATTGATTAATTATTGATAGCATATCTTAAAGATTTGACTGATGCAAGACTTGGAGATGATGAGGGAGAAGAGAGATATGTGATGATGAATGATAGGAAAAAAGGAGAGAGTGGATGAGTTAACCTCAAGCTCACCATGTGACTGAGTACTACCTATGTATTTTTAAAAGACATAAGGCCAATATATTTTGGACTAGACGATAGATGACAAGATAGACTAGATAAGTAAGGTGATAATGTTTATTAAACATGTTGGTTCTTGGATAGAGGATTGATTCAGATGTTAGACATGAAGATAGAGGACTAGGATGAATGATGGGAGATGAGATGTTAGATGTTGATGACTAGAGAGATGATAAATGAGTAACTAAAGGATATAGACAGGATGGTTTGGAGGAATGATTGAATATTGGATGAGTGGATTGGGATGATCAACTTGATTATGGGATTAAGATGATTAGACATTATGATAGATGCTAGGGGATAGGAGAAATGATGAGTGTGTCTATTTTCAATCCATCATTGTTATGACAAGTCTCATCATAGTCTAATAAATCCAATGTTAAATGTAAAACTAGGAAATATGCCCCATGATAGAAGTATGACCAAGAGGACGTTATGACAAAGTGCATGACTATAAAAGGGGTAAATGATGACCTCTACATAGGGAACCCAAAACCATAATTATAGCTTTCTTGGTTCCATCATAATATCCTCATTCATTTCACCCTTGATGAAAGAGACATGATGTAAGACTAATACAAGAATATAAACATAGACAAGAAAAGAAACATATGCAAATATATACATGATAAAAGACATGCAAATAAGTTAAATAACAAAGAGAAAAAAATTAAATCATAAGTATCTACATGCAGTGTCACTATGTCTTATCTAATTGTCTTAAAGAGAGTTAATAGGATGAGTGATCAAGTGATGAGCTAGACCAAGTCAGTCGTGGTGATCATGATGTAAATGTGGATTAAGGATATGGATTTCGATAGGGGTATATATTTTTGAGTAGCCTAAAGATTTGGATTAAGATAAGGTTATGGATAAGGACTTGGATGCCATGATTAGGACATAGGTAAAAAATAAGATGACAAAATGATAAGACCATTAGTATATAAGACAAGATGATTGGGATATATAAAACATATGACAAGATGAGATAAGACAAGAGAACTCATATGCTTTTGGATTTTGTGGATTTTATAATTTTTAGGGTTTTTTGGAATATTTTAATTTTTAGGTCTTTTGAGAATATACATGCACACTATACAAATGGGGTTAATAACAAAGGGAATACTAATCCTAGAAACCAAAACAGGGATGGATGGAATAATGGATGGGATAAAAAAAGGATGAGGGTGATGTTAAAAAGGGGATGAAGACCAAGGTAGATTAGACTAGGGATCACCAATGACCACATCGTGAACAGACCATATATCTAGTTGTAGAAGTCTCCATTGGAGAATATGCCAAGATGATTCCTGAATATTTTCTAGGACATCCTCCACTTCCTTACGAAGGTCGAGACTAAAATAAATTATGGAAATAATAGGATGCAAGATATTATGGTATATGATGGGTAGAAACAATGGACAAAGGGATAAGATAGTCAAGGATGACTTGGATTTGACAAGCGATGGATTTTGCCCTTGAGTTTTGAGGTATAATGCAGATAAAAAACTATTTTACCATGATGTCAAAAACTAGTTTTCTTCATGGTACTTGCCCAAGGTGTTATAATATCGGTTTGCACTATTGGATGGTTTTTTTTCGAGTTTTTTAATTAGAATATCCATTTATTGGAGGTATGTGAGATGTAATGATGCAAATGTTGTCTTGATCTTTAGCCAATACCTATTCTAGAGATGTGTGATGATAAGACCATGCTATCGATGCTATATTCACTAATGGCATAGTGACCTTAAATGAGTCTTGTGTTGGATTCCTTTAGACATCTTGACCAGGTACCATTATAGCCTCTATGAGATACAATGTTGCTCATAAATTGATGTGTAGTAGGGATGAAATTAGATGGGTTTTATAGTCAGGTAGAGGATTTGGATGAGTGATATGATGATTATTAGTGTGGCTAAGAGGAGATCAAAAATAGAGTTTAATATTTTCACACACCATTGGATATGGTGGTAGGGATATTCTTGATTGGTATCGTATGTCAAGCAAGGTTAAGCAATCCAAGATTGTTTGATTTATTTCCTCTTTGATCCAAATATTAGAAGGATGATTGACTACATTAATTTTGACTTCTTTTGGTTTGTGTGGTTATTATTTCCATGCTGACTTCTTGATTTACTGAATTGATTAGATTTTTATTGCCCTTGGTGTCTATAATAGGGCTTCACTAGGGATATTTAACTTTAGACTTTGATGATAATTATTTTGAATTGAATGATCCCTTGGCATCTCAAGGATATTTTAACTAGGGGATGATGCTTTTTAACTTTGTCAATTATGAAACTCTTTTTGAATCTAATTGATTACTTTTGGATCATAGTTGACTTGATTATTTAGATTGATTAATTGATTATTGGCTTGGATCCTTGTATATTCGACACATGAGATTGCATGTTGAGAGGAATTCAATTATGTGTGTCCTTGTTTGTCCCATTTAGGGAGTGGTATGGAAGGATTGTTAATAGAATGTTAATGATTAGGGATGTGTGGTGAAAGGGGTGGATTAAAGGGATGATGGGCAACATATTACTATCTCATACAAGCTACTAGGAGACCCAACCTCAACATTGGAGAAAGTGTCTTCAAGAATTTTAAAAGGATCACTAAGACTCTTTTTAGAATTAGCATCTAAAATTGAGTTATATCAATCTTGATGATCTTCAACTGATAAAACATCAAAGAATTGTGTTATGATTTCATCATCCTGAGATGGATCAAGAGTCATGCCTTTTGACTAGTTGACATTTAAATTAGAGACATCCTCAAAGAGATAATTATTGGCATGAATTTAATTATCTATAAGGGATGATGATTCTAAATCATATGCTAGTGTTTAACATGATCCTAATGCATATAATATTTGTATTAACTCCAATGCTGGCTCTGATGAGGGTGCAGACAATGTTTGTAAGAACCCTTCAGGGTTAACTGGAATTAGGTTAATTTTTTATAACTCAATAAAATAATCAACTCAACACTAATGATCATTAAATATATACATCATTTAAGTTAAATTATGTTATTAACCAACAGGTTAAGTGTTTGATTTATTTATCTAATGATCATTAATATCATATACTAATTTACTTTCATCAATTTAATGATATAAAGTACAAAATTATTCAGTCACTACTAATTAAATAATAAAATAAATTTAGATAGAAATAAGCAATTTTTTTTGTTATACAATTAACATAAAATAGTAAAAGTATACAATATTACATATTTGAATATCAAATTTCAATTATACAATGTTTCACAGAACATATGATTCTCAAGAACTTGTTAATAGCCAAAAATAATCTTGAGTAAAGTCTTTATCAATTGAGTTCTGGAAGGGGAGGAAGAGTATCATTCAAGTAATTTTCCAAACCAACCATATACCATTGATCCCACATAAAATATCCCAATAAGGGAATTAACCTACCTTCACAGAAGGGCAAATAGTGATATTGCAAAAATTGAGAAAGTCTACTAAAAACCTGTGTGTTATAAGATAACTATCACATGCAACATATCATAAAGAAATACATTCTAACATGATTTTGTGAAATACATACAGACTAAATTAATCAAGTGAAATGCTAATGTTCAAACCATAAACATTACTTTGGCCAAAATTTTAATATAATTTTCCAAATCTCAAGATCAATCAAATTTACACTCACTCAACTCAGATGAATAACTCTAATATGCCTATTAGTGTCATTAAGTAAGTATGTGAATTTTGTTACACCTAATTGTTTAATTTCAATAATATAAGATAAACATACTAATGCTAAAATCGATAGATTTCAAATGTGTAAAGATTTACATAATGAATGCCATAACATGTATGGATACAAAGATGTCATATTCTTTTCTATTCTTCATTATGAGTATCTAAATACCATAAATCAGCTAATGGACTTAAAAAAAATGTTGTTTAATTAAACATCTGATTTAAATCTATCATATAAAAAATAGTATTAATCATTTAATTTCTTATCAAAAATTAATGATCATTTACTTACAAACTAGATTTCATTTAAGTTCAGATTGCATAAAATGCTAATCTCATACATGCAAAATTCATTATCCCTATGGTAGCCATATCAACCCTCATAATTCCTTTATAAAAATCCCAACAAAACTATCAGTGAAATATATATATGTGTGTGTGTGTGTGTATATATATATACACACACACACACACACACACACATATATATATAATTTGTTTCAGCTGAAATTTAACAATCCTTTTAATATTTCTTTCAAACCTCTAACTTAAAACAACCAAAAATAAATGATTCAATATATAACAGGATAATATATATCATTTCAGAGAAAGCATCAAATAACAAGCAAACACCCCTATTACATATATGAATCAATTATACACACACACACACACACACACACACACATACCTTAGTTGTGGAATTTAAAACATACCATTTGGTGTATATATATATACATATATATATATATATATATATATAGATGTATATATATATAGATATACATATATATATATATATATACATATATATGTATATATATATATATATGTATATATATATACATATATATGTATATATATACATATATATGTATATATATATATATATATATATATATATATATATATATATATATATATATATATATATATACATACATATATATATATATATGTATATATATATATGTATATATACATATATATATATATACATATATATATATATACATGTATATATATATATATATACATGTATGTATATATATATATATATATGTATATATGTATGTATATATATATATGTATATATGTATGTATATATATATATGTATATATGTATGTATATATATATGTATATATACATATATATATGTGTGTGTGTGTATATATATATACACATATATACATGTATATATATATATATATATATATATATATATATATATATATATATATATAAAAATTTGTTTCAGCTGAAATTTAACAATCCTTTTAATATTTCTTTCAAACCTCTAACTTAAAACAACCAAAAATAAATGATTCAATATAAATTTTCAACACCAATGCATATAACAAATATCTATTAACTATCTAATAGCTACAGGGTCGACTATTTTTACTAGTTGATCCTCTTAACTTTTTAAAATACTCAAAAATTATATAAACCTCTACACATTTATTTCAACCAAATGAAATCAGTGAAATATTTTTAAACATTTCAAACCATTATGCCAAATGTTAGCTTAAGTTTATACTATCATAATTTGGATCAATATAACCCAATCTTCATTGAGTATGTTAAGTAAACATTGTCCTCTATCGTAAAAAAATCCATAAATTTCTCATGAATCAACTTTAATCAAAACCCTGAATCAATATATATCTTCAATGTATCTTACCGATCAAGGAAAGAAAATATATACAACTATTTTAACATTAAACTAATCATTCTCGTACACAATATACCTAATCATTAAATAGCTAAGATATGGGTTCATTCTTATTTGGCCATGTGGATGATATGATCTTGATATGATTCAAATGTTCAATATATGCAGAAATACCCTTAAGGTAGGGAAACACCATATAACACTCCTTCAGGAAGGAATAACTCCACAATGTCTCTTCAAGGGGACAATCTCCAATATCCTCTTACAATAGAAGACTCAATGCTTACTTGATATCTTTACCATGATAATCATCTCCTATATATAGACATATATCTAACCCATGGATGGGTAACCTCCTAATCCCAATGTAGGCCGACCATTACCCAATATAATAATTCCATAAGTTAATACATTATCTTAATATATTGTACACATATAACTAACTAAGGGGATGTGTGCCACATGGTGACATCTTCATCAACCCATATACATTAATATATCATATCCCTAGGTACATAGCATTACTTCCCTCCATGACATGTTTCATTCCTGAAACATAGGAAGAAACCAAAGAATGAGTGTGCTTTAAATCATTGCACACTTATCTCCAATCTCGATCATCTAGCCATCCATATGTGATCTTGGCAGGTGATAGCTCTCCAAGCTTGTTTTCAAATTTCATTGTGGTCCTTTGATTTTGTTCATGATCATAATTATACTATTTTGTTGTCCAAGCATAATTATTCTTCTTTTTATTCCATGTATCATATTCCACTGTGCTACTCTGATTCCAACCATGATCATAGTAGGTATTCTTCCATGCATAATCATAGTGATTTCCCCATTCATTCCATGTGCCATAGTATTATTTCTTTGGATTCCATGCATATCCATAATGATTGGAAATTTTATTTCCTGTATAGACAAAGTGATTGTTGTTATGACACTTCCTCACCTGGTTTGATGATTGTTTCCTCTCATGATGATGTGGGTGTCTATAGACATCAACCTTTTCCAATACTTTGACCTTATCCACCTTTGCTTCTACCTCTTCCACCTTTTCTTTCTTTGTCTCTTGAGTAGATGAAGTGTTCATTTGTAGTGTGACTTTATCTATATCACTTGAATCTTCATCACTTGTTTCAATCTCATCCTCATGATCTACCTAAATTGTTATTGGTGCCTTTTTCACTATGATATCTTGTAAGGTGATCTTCATTTTCCTATACCAAAACTTCATGAACTTTTTCTGAACATTAATATTCATTGTTACCAAAGTCTCTAACCATGGATATCCAAGAACTATATCCACATCATCCATATCCAAAGCATAAAAATCTGAATGCAAAGCATATTTTTCCATAATGAGCTTCAAATCTTTAAACATTGAAATATTATTACCATCTACTTGAACCTCCTTGATATTATTTGCTTGAACATTTAGATGCTTGGCCACATTCATGTTAATGAAGTTATACTTACTGGTAGGGTTTATGGACACAACCACCTTCTTTTGAATGCATCCATGAAATTGAAAAATTGACTCAGATTTCTTTGGAGCCAAATTATTTGAACCATTCTCTTCTTATTCTTATTCTTCTTCTTTATCATCATTATTTTATTCCTCATCTACATCTTATTTTTCTTTTATACCCCATCAATCTAGGAAGATTTGTTCCATTGCTTCCCATGAAAAAAACTGTTGCACAAAGCTCAATTGATTACACCACCAATGTTGTGCAGGCCCAAACAAAGAAAGAGATAATTCTATTTTCCATAAAATTGTTTTAGTATTAATCTCCTTAAAATTGAGCCACCATTCTCTAGCATCAACATCATCTTCCCCTGAAAATTTTTGCAACTCAATCATCCATAAACAAATTAGGGTTCATGAAACCCTAAAATATCAATAACTCATACAAAAATGATCCATAAAATCATAAAAAATCACAAAAAATCACTCCAAACAACTCAAAAAATTCTAAAATTTTGATTGTGCTCTTATATCTTCTTACATCTCTCGTAAAAATTTAGAATAAAAATTTCCTATATTTCGGAAGATATAGTGATATTATTATAAACTCTAAAATAGAAATAAATGACTCAAAATTAATCAAAAGATCTCAATTTTTTTACTGTCATTTATTTAAAATATTATCCATATCTAGTAAAAAAAATTGTGGAAAAATTTGTAAAGAATCAAAATTTATTGATGATTAAAAAAACTAGGGTTTCACTCCACAAATTGCCCAAATCGAAGCTCTAATACCACTTAATATGATCTTGATATGATTCAAATATTCAATATATGCATAAATACCCTTAAGTTAGGGAAACACCATATAATACTCCTTTAAGAAGGAATAACTCCACAATGTTTCTTCAAGGGGAGAACCTCCAGTATCCTTTTACGATAGAAGACTCAATGCTTACTTGATATCTTTACCATGATAATCATCTCCTATATATAGACATCTATCTAACCCATGGATGGGTAACCTCCTAATCCCAATGTAGGCCGACCATTACCCAATATACTAATTCCATAAGTTACTCCATTATCCTAATATATTGTACCCATATAACTAACTAAGGGGATGTGTGCCACTGCTCCCCCTGCTCCCCCCGCCCCCCCACACACACACACATTTAACAATACTAGACCCTATTTATATAAAATAATACACATATTTTTATACTCAGACATTCGATAGGTAATATTATAAATTTAATCCATATAAAGAATCCTCCAACCGAATACTAGCAAAAGGTTATGGACAAAAAGAGCATCGACTTTCACTTTTACATCTAGTGAAATCTAATTATTCAAATATTTTGAGTTATTTAAAAAAAACTAAAACTACTATAGATTTGAAATGCCTGTTATATTTTCTAGATTGATAAATATAAACTATCACACATAATAACCCTTAAATCTCTTAAAACCCTAACTCAGTTTCCTAGAATTCATATTCACCATTTAAAACATAAATAAATACAATCACAATCATTGTCAATTGAGAGGGTTTATATGTGCTCAACCCTCTACATGGGCCGTACCCATCCTTAGGGTTGACTAAATATACCCATTTTAAAATATATAAATAATATTTAGGAACCCAATAAAATCAACAAATGGAAACATAAACTGCATGTTTAAAATGTTAAAAAATAGAAAATCTTTTCCAACGTACCCTACCTCAAAAGCTTTTCCACATGGTATAAGATCAATTTTTTCTTCTTCTTTCCCCAACTCTCCTTATCCATTGTTTTCTTCTCCTAACCCCATTGGCTCCATATATCCATCCAACTAATAATTCTACATGCCAAAATTTACCAAAATAACTCCACAAAATTGGGTATTTTTAATCAAACACCAGTTATTCATACTTTTTTTTACAAAATCTTGGCATGATAACTTGCACAAAATCCTCAATAGTCAAGTTAACTCACATAAAAACTATCATGACCATTCCATGTAACCCAAAATTCTATAAACTTCACATTGTGACTCGAAGAGTCTAGAAACTCGAAGACTCATGAACCCTAGATTCCCTTGAATATGTCAAAGTTAATAATCATATTAAAATTATAATCCAAATGGATGGTCTTTGACCAAACAAAATGCCAATCAATTATCATGCAAAATGATATAGCTCGAAAGGGCTTTTGACTATAACATATTAATCATGCCTTTAATCAAAATACTTAAACTATGCTTTCGATCATTCAACATACAATATTCCTTTGGCTAAAACAAGTATATCTTGATTTACATTTCAAAAAATTTGTTAGTTCAAATATGGCCTAAGGTAATCCATTGTTAAATAACACAAACATGCTTCTTATTAACTAATTCAACCTCATTGAAACTTATGACCTGTTGATGATTAAATTTGTTATATCAATTAATCATCCCTTTTGCCTATCGTGAAAGTTAAAACAAAATCATATCAATTTAATAGTTTAGTTTTAAAGATCAAAAGATATATAAAAGATGCATAAAGGGGTTTTTTAATGATTTGAGATAATAATAATTAGGTCAAATACTCAACAACATTTAATTATTAATTTAGAAATCAAAATTTCTCTTTGAAATAAGGAAAGACATGATTATGTAATCAATCATATCTGACAGAGAAAACTTATGAATTAGAAAAAATCTTGAAAGAAATATTTATGTTACTTGTAAATATTTATGAATCGATAACTACCATAATCTATTATGTTTAACTCAAAAGAGATATACTGAAAAGAAATAAAAAGATACAAACAAAATATTGAAATGATAACCAAAGAAAGAGATAGATATAATAAATAACATTCCAAAGAGACCTAAAACCTAAATCTAAGAAAGACAAGAAAACAAATAGAAAAAAAAATACAATATTAATCTAATGTAATTAAATAATTCTAATAAGAGTAAGCCACAATGAAACTAAGAAAGAATCTAATAAATCTAATTAAACTAACAAATAAATAAAGAAAAACTAAATCTATTCAAAAGGCTAAAAGCAATTAAAAAACCAATTAAATAACTTAAGTTACTTAAAACTAGAAAATTAACACAAATAAGCTAAATTAAAATAATTTATGTCTAAAAATAATCAAAGTAACTAAATAATTAAATCAAACTATTCTTAATAATATACCCTCATTAAACTAAAACCAAAATTAAAAAAATAATCTAAAGATTAAGAAAAGATTTGTGAGTCTTTAAAGAAAGATACGTCTTATCAAGTAAAACAAATTTTATTAAGTAACATTATTTTTGATACAAAAAGTCTTTAACATAAGAACCAATACAATATGAATTGATAAAAAACATGTCACATAAAGTGAAGTGTTCATCAATATTCAGGGCAAGTAGTCAGATTCTACTCATATGATTACAAATCTACAACCATCACAAGATATTAAACCTAACATTTCTCAGATAATCGGTTTATAAATTAAACAAATAAACTTGGATGTATGTGTAATTTTTGAGTAAGTTACTTAATCATTAGATAAAGTGTCCCTGATCTATCTGTAAGGGTTGTTTATCTCAGATATATTGCACAAAAAGAGGTATGAAGATGGACTTGAAATGAATCAAAAGTATTTCAAAAATACTTGTGTAATGTTCCTCCTCTTCTGTCATTTTGATCTTATTTTATAATCAATACCTCCAAAGATGGTTAAGGAATGGGTTATAACTAACTTTTAGTTAGTTATTGGTTATGACTTAATTGAATTTAATTACGTCAAGTAAATTTCAATTATCACCTAACTCATTTTTAGACTTTAAAAATAAATCTTAAGATCAAAATTAAAAGTAATAAATCAAGGGGACTAACTCTAATCAGGTGGAGGTCCTTAGACATTACAATTGCGTAAATAAAAAAATATGAAAAATATCTAAAACAACACAAATAATTAAAATGAAAACTATTACATATAACTTTTATCCATATACATTAAAATATAAACTAAAATGTCTATATCAAAATATCTTTATCTGAAAATGTTTTAAACTGTAAAAACCACTCTCAAGCAATTAAAAATGTTTTTAAACTATAAAACCACTGTCAATCAAAATTAAAACAAGTATATGATAAGTATCACCTATAACAAAGTATTTCTAAAAACTTTTAATCCTTTGAATCTGATAACATTTTAATTAATGGGTATCCCTATTAGTCATGTACTCAGTTTAACTCATATTGATCGCTAGGAACTTGATCAACTTCACTACCTCCTCATCTTCTTCTTCATCCACTTCCAAATTTATTTTCTTCACCATCCTTATTACTATTGGTGATGTTGAAGGACTAGTTTATTGTTTTTTCTTGTTCAATGATAATATTCTTTTCTCTAGCTGATGATGAAGAAAATTTGTGAGGTTAAGCTTAGAACACCATATAAAGTTTTAAGTTTATGAGACAAAAGATTTTGATTCAAAAGTACTAATGATTGAGAAAATCGTAACTTAACAACCTATTGTAAGTCATGTCCAATCAACTGTTCTTTCCGATGAGGAGCATGATGGGAGACTAAATTATTTTTTGATTGTAAGGTGGTTTGCATTCTTTGAGAATCTTTCGAATTTCCATGTTCATATGGATGATTTCTCCAATCATTCATTCTCCAACCTCGATTACCTCTAGTATTCACAGGGTTAAATGGTAAGGCTTCTAAAACATTCTAGAAAGTAAGATCGACAACATCAAAGTGAATTGATATATGAGTTCCCCTATTAAAAGGTCTAGAAAAACTCCTACCAAATCTTCTACCAACAGAAAAATGACCTCTAGACACAAAACTATGAGAAAAAGAGTTTTCCCTATTATCAGGTTGATATGTTCTCTATGAATTTTTCTAGTTATTATTTAAATTAAGGGGTCCAACCTGACATTCTAAAAAATAAAACATATCAACCAAAATTCTTTTAAAAATTGCATAACAAATCTATAACTCTATTAAATGTTTAAACTTATAAATAAATTTCAATAAAGATTGAAATTTATAAGAAAAGATATGGTTAAGACATACATAACCCATTAAAAATTGAAATCACTACTCATAAATTCGATTCATTGTTACTAAAAACAAATTAATAAACTTAATTTTAAACAAAATTGATTGTTTCAAAATCTTGTAAACCCAATTTTTTTAAATTTCAAATACACATAAACTTTCAATAACCTTACTGTCTAAATTTTTTAACACAGTTGTATGTCAATAACAGAAAAATCAAAAATTTATTTAATATTTATCAAATTTCTTGGTTAGTACCGAAACCTTCAAATGGTACACTGATGTCAAAAGATCAAAGATCTATATAATTTCAAAGCCAAAGAAAACAACACAGTGAACCCACTATGCAAATTGTATTCACTGTCAACTGAAATAATCATAATAATTTATGACAAAATTATATGTTTTAAAAGAAATTCTTTTCATACAGAAGGATTTCAAAACTCAAATGCATGAAAATATACCAAGAAGTTTGTACTAATCAAAACCTTGCTGCTCAAACCAAATCTGCATTATAATAAACTGCATATAAATTTCCCAAATATTCTACTTAGTCTCATATTAAATAACTTATATCTTCTAAAATCATTTCATAACTAATATTTCAATTTTTTTTCAAAGCTTAATGACATGCAGATAAAATTTCATCACTTTACATTCCACATAATACATCTTATATACTGCATGTTTTAAAGCAACTTTAAAATGAATATCTTCAAGAAAATGTATAATAAAATCTATATTTTCCTTTTTTCTTAAGAAAATAAACTTTTTGCCTAAAAAATCATCTGGATAACCATTTAACCAGCTTATATCAAGTTAATGAATTTAAACCAGCTTCTATAAAATTCATCAAACTGATTTTAACTGAGCTTAATAATAAATACCTTATAAATATTTTGCTCAGAAAATGAAATGAAAACATACCTTCCCTACAAATTTTTTCAATAATTTTCAATTTTTTCCTTCGGCTCCAGCACTTTGCTTATGTTGTGAGATTGTTAAGAATGACAACTAACCAAAATAACTCTATCTTATGTATTTTGTTTTAGCTCGATGTAATAAATGACTACATATTGAAACAAGATTGGCTAGCAAATTTGTCAATACTTATCTCTAGCTCCACCAAAAATTTAAATTTTTTTGAAAGAAATAGTGATGACCTTTATTACCACTAAACCTTCCCCTAAAAATATTGGATCGATGCACAGTACACCATTCTTAAATGCTAAAATTTATAGAGAAATAAAACAAATCGCAATATATGTGTCAAATTCAGGGTGCATTAATAACCATTTCTTGCCATTTAAAACCATTAACCATGCTTCAAACATAAGACCCAACTCAAGTACCGCTTCACCACTTTTACATTTATCAAAAACCACATAAGTTATATCTAATATAACCACCTTCGATACAATAGACATCTAACCTTGCAAAGACCACCTTTAATTCAAAGATCTATAACCTTCAACCCATACCATAATGTAAATACTTTATTAAGGTATTTAAAATAAAACCTTTAAAAATATTTAGGTCACCAAAATAAATCTTATAAATATTGTTAAAAATAAATCATAATTTCAACAATACTTATGATGACTTTATAATCCATAAATATAACTTATTCAATAATGATTCAAAATCATCTTGAGGATTTTATATTTAACTCTTAATCACAAAATGATATCTTCTTGATGAATCACAAATATTATGAATTTGTTCCTTAATAAATACTCATAAATATGAATTCTGCTAATATGGATATATCTAATTTTTCATTAAATCTATAAATGCTTTTTAAACCACTTGTAATGTAGAGTAATAATTTCACCATATACATAGTCATGATAAACATTTCAACATAAATTGTATATTTAAATGACATAATAAATTAAGACCCCCAACTGACAGTTTCAAATATTATGATAATGTCCTCAATATATTAGAATCATCACAAAGAACTTATTTGAAAATAAAAGGAGGGGTGTTGAAAAATAGACTCAACACTAGTAACCTTGCTAGTTGGTTTCAGTAATGAAATAAGATAGCAAAAATATTAAATCTGTTTATTAAATAAAAAATACCTGAGAGTGTAATCTAGGTTAATTATTTCTTAGAAAGTTGGACATGAACCCTTTTATTTATGAAAGTTGAAGGGATGAATTGTTCGGTCAACGTGGCATGAAGAATAGAAAAAATTAGAAAGAGAATTTTGTGTTAAATAAGCAATTAATTATAAAAAATTTAAACACAATTTTTAAAAACAAGTAACACTTTAAAATATTAATAACCATTTTTAAGCTCATTTATAAATTAAAATTGAATCATGTCATGTAAAATTATCTTACCATTATTGAATACTTATAGACATATTGTAGTTTCCATTTACTGTCATTCTTGATGAACCTCATTGAGATAACCAAATATTACTCAATCAAAGAATAAGAAACAAACAAAAAAAGAAATGCAAAATAAAAATAGACAAATAAAATAAACAAAAACAAAAACAAACAATAAAGATGAACAAAAAAGAAAGAGTTAATGAATAAATAGTTTTAAATGATGACCATTGAGTAAATAACGCAACCAATTTTATTCCAAATCTTGTAAATGAAAAACATTGTTACCAAGTACAACAATAATTATATACAGTCCTAACCAAAGTGAATTAAATTTATGATGTTTACTCAAATTTTCATGAGCTTTATCCTAATAAAGAACTAGATCTCCAACCTTAAATATTTTATCTAAAAAAATTTTATCAAAAAATTTCTGTAACTTCTTTTTAGATTCTTCCAACTTGTGCAAAGCAGTAAGTTTACTTTCATCTAATGCTATTAAATCATTTAGTCTTTGTTCAATTAGATTTTTATCCTCTAATAAGTACTGTAAAGTTGTATTAGCATATGAAATTTATGATTTTATTGGCAAAGTAGCTTCAAAATCATAAATCAACATAAAAAGTGAGTATCAGTAGCTACTTCAATAATAGTTCTATCTGTCCATAATGCCTCAAATATTTTAAGATGTCAATTTCATTTATTTTTATAGACTATATTTTTCATGATAGAGACAAGGTTTTTATTTGTGGACTCATATTATCAATTCTCTTGTAGATAATACTTTGAAGAATGATTAGAAATTATAGAATAACTTTCTATAAATTTTAAGTATACATTAGAAGCAAACTGAAGACCATTATCTGAGACAATCTTATTAAGTACATTAAATCTATAAAAGATTTGATCCTCAAAAAATGTAATTGATTTAGATGTCACTAAACTTTTTAAAACCTTTACTTCATGACACTTTGTGAAATAGTCAGTTCTTAAAATATATCTATGACTAGCAGAAGAAAGATGAATATCAGAAATAAAATTAATTTCCTATTTTGAAAATAGTTTTAATAGAATAATGAAATTCAAAGGCATTGTTGACAATCTATCCCTATTAACAAATAATTGACAAGGCATACAAGAACGTACTAACTTATAAGCATCTTGAATTAATGTAGGATAATAATACCCTGAGCCTAAAATTTTATAAATTATTATTTTTATTGCATAATGACCACCGCAACTACCTTTTTGACATCTTCTAAAAAGTTTTTGAGTTTGATCATGAGTTAGACATCTTAGTAATACACCATCTCGATTTTGATAAAATAAAAGATTCAAGTAAATAAAATTTTAAAGCTTGCACTCTTAATGACCTTCTTTGTCTTTTATCTAAATTTTTAAGACAAGTCTGATTTTGAAAATAATATACAAGGTCATGATACCAATCATCTTTTATTATTAAATAGTCTCAATCTTTCATTTTCAATCCAAACTTGAATGTTTTTGAAAAATCAGTAACTTTCATAGATTGAAAATGTGGTTTAACATTTAAAGAGTCATTAATAGATAAAAACAAGACATTAATATGAAAAGCATTTTCAACTAAATGCTTTGCTAATTCATTTATTTTGATAGTTTTTGATTTTGCAAATTCAATGTTAAATTCTTGGATTCTTAAAATCCACTTTGCTAACTTTCTTTGAATAGTAGGTTGTTTTAAAAGATATGATAAAATGGATACAATTGACTTTACTATCACTTTATATTCAATTAACAAATGATAAAATTTAATTAAAGAAAAAACTAAAGATAAGACAAATTTTTTAATAAGAGGATACTTGATTTTTGTATCTTTTAGGACTTGACTCATGTATTTAATAGGATTTTCACTATTATTTTTATCCTTTTGTATAATCACAACACTTATTGCTTTATTTGTAGCTTTAATGTAAATAATGAAATACATAGACAAATCAGATTTAGCAAGAACAGGTGCACTTGCAATAGCATTCTTTACATTGCTAAAAGTAGAATAAAATTTTGCATTCCAAAAATATAACTGATTTTTCTTTAAAAAAATCTGTTAAAGGTTATATTTATCAGTGAAATTTGATATAAATTTTTGTACATAATTTATTTTACCAAAGAAAAATCTAAGACGTGATTGATATTTTGGTGGTAGAAACTCTTTGATTGCTTTAACACATTTAAAATCAATCAAAATTCCATCCTAATAAATAACATGCCATAATAATTTACCTTCCATAACACCAAAAATAACTTTTTTAGGATTAAGGAAAATAATGTATCTTCTACATATTTTGAAAACTTCACGTAAATAATCTAAATATTTTTTTCTTTTTCTAGAATGAACAATAAGATCATCTAAGTAGATTTGCATAAAAATATTGATTAGATCATCAAAAGTTACATGCATAACTTGCTAAAATATTGCACCTGCATTCATAAGACCAAAGGGCATCTTAATAAAGGTAAAAGTTCATCTTCAAGTTGTAAACATTGTCTTATGTCTATCATCTAGGTTTATAAATATCTGATTATAACATAAAAACTGATCAAGTATAGACATCATTTCAGATCCTATAACTTGTTGCAAAATTTGATCAATATTTGAAAGAAGAAAATTATCCTTTATGCTAGCTTTATTCAGATCTCTAAAATCTATGTAAAGTCTAATATCTCCATTCTTTTTTCATACAGGCACTAGATTTGTAACCCATTTAGAATATGTTATGGGAAAAATGACACCACCATCAATTATTTTATTAAGCTCTTTTTTGATGGTATATTTCGACAAAGGGATTATCCTATGTATTTTCTGCCTAATAGGTTTACTACTAGACTTAATAAGAATATCGTGTCTTACATAAGTATTATAATATCTTTTTAAAACTTTGTAAGATCAAACAAAAATATCAATGAATTCCTCAAAAAGTTTAAAAAATTTAACATTATCATCAAAAGTACATTGTAGTCCCAAACATACAAACTTTGGTTCTTCATCAGACCCAAGGTTTATTAAGATAGTTTCTCCAATAATCCTTCTAGAAGGTTCTTCACTTCGTGAGAACTTAAGTTGATCATTTGGAGAAAACATGATTTCTAAGCTTACCAAACCAGAAGGTAATTTATTAGTATTTAATTGTAAATAATCTTCATAATTAAGAGCATAATAATTGTTATCAAAATAATTGCCATTGAGAAAGGCATCAATATGTTTATCAAAGTAAAAAACAAACTTTCATTTAAATCAAGAATTTTAGGCTGAAATATTTATAGAAAATAAAATTCTATAGTAAGCTCTATTTCATTTATCGTAGGGTTTGAAGCAAAAACAATAAATTTATCAGCACGTAAATTGAATTCTTTGAGAATGTGTGTGATATTAAAAACTTCAAAATGTTTAAGTAAAGACTAAACCTTTTGATTATAGCATTGAAGACTAGTCCAGTTTATCTTATAAATTTTTCTTACTTATCTAATAACTAATTAAAAATCACTAAAAACTTTTAAGTGTTTAACATTCAATTCTTTAGCTTTTTTCAAACCAATACATAGAGCTTTAAACTTTGATGTATTGTTAGTAATATCAAAAGACAACTTATAAACATAACAATGTATTCTACCTATGGGAGAAATAAGACAAATTCATGCACCATTGCTAGCTTGTGAACAAACACCACTAAAATATAAAGTCTATAAAATCATTTTTGAAAAAGAAATTTTGTTTTTGATGTTTAGGTTCATCAAGAGTCATCAACTAATATGTACCAATTCCTATTTCAACATGAGCCATAGTGGGAGGTAATGAATCAATTGGGCTTTTATACCAATCTTTTCTTCAAATAAAGAAATTTTATTTCCAATTGGTACCCAATTAGTATCTCTTTAAATAAATGCATCAGTCAATTTTGACCAATATCTACCCAAAAACATTACATAATTACTAGGTTTATCCAAAATCTAAACATTAATCATACACCTAATTCTCTCATCTTATACAATTTTAATTACAAGATCTTAAAATTTATCACAATTTTTTGTTTGACATGAGTCAAAACCAGTAAACTTTCTATTATATATTTCATAATAAATACTTAATTGATCAGCTATAAATTTAGGTATAATATTCTTTGATGTACCTGTGTCTAAAATGTAGTTATGTATAATTTTGTCAGCAATTTTCACATATATATAAAAAGGTGGTATATAATCTACAAGAGGGTCATAAATTTAAAAAAAATAGTAGATTGAATTTGCTCATCAATTTTACTATCTTCCTAAAATACTAAAATGTTCTTTGAATTTGGATTTTTAATAGCTTCATTAAATTTTTTTAATTATCTTTGCAAACTAGCAACTTGTAATAAAGAAAACCTTGTCTTAATGGATGATAAATCATCAATAATATTATAAGTTCCTACATCTAGATGACATATATGTGTATAAGTTTTAGGCTTAAAATGATGATATTAAGAATTATTTAAACATGTTGATAAAGGATCATTATATTTGAAATTCATTGCAACATTATTTGAGGTTGCATTATTCTGAATATTTTTACCTTGATCTTGGTTTTGAGTAAAATTTTGAATATTATTTGTTGTGTTGGAATAATCTATTTTTTTAGTATTTACAACATAAGTATTTGTAGTTTTAGTATCATATAAAGATTCACCAATCCCACACATATTTATATTGCTAGCCAGATCAAATGTGACATTTTATTTATCTTGGATATATTTTTTAAATTTTTGAACAACTACGCACGTATTTGGGTCATGATCTAATTCACAAACGTTACAATAAAGATTTTTTTCTCCAATTTGATTCTTTTGAGAAAATGAAGACTTACCTGGTGAAGATGGTTTATCATTTAATTGTCTCTTAATGATGACCAACTCATTACTAGAATTATGATTGGCTTTTAAAATTTATGAATTGTCTGAATTTACCCATGTCATGGTTCTATCATTGAAACCAACTCTTTTCAACTTCTTTCATATTTTATTCCAAAAATTACAGTTTCATCATAGTCCATAATATATTTATCTTCTATAACCATTTTATATTTTAGAGATAAAACATTATAAAAATATAACCTTGACAACTTCTTAGATAGCCTAACATCAGTTAAAATTTTCTGGTGCAACCTAGTAAATCTACTTTTGAAACCATAAATGGTTTCATCCAGATCAATTGAAATATTAACCAATTTATTTATTAGATCTAAATCCTTTTTAAACTTACCAAATCATAACTCTAATCAGTCTTCAATATCTTTTCAAGTGATAATAACATTTGTTGAAAGACTAATAAATGCTTGGTAAGCTTTACCTTCTAAAGTCTGCAAGAAAAATCTAAGAGAAATCTTTTCATTATCTATACCAAGAGTAGAACAAACTAATTTGAAAGCATATAAATGATCCTCCCATGACTCACCAGGGCTTCCTGAAAACTTGAGAATAATAAGTCCCTTTAGTGAAGGTAATTTAACTAAATGAGCACCAATATTGATTGGATTTCCATGAATCTAAGGATTTATTAAGGTTTATACAACGTCTTCACCCAAATTATTATCTTTATAAACTACTTCAACTCAATCTATGTTATTTTGAAGGCTTGGAATCAAATCATGAACCCTCTACCATTATTTTTGTTCATCTTTCATTTGAATATTTAACTGTGTTAATTACTTGATTAGATTAATCAACATGAATAATAAAATATATAGGATGAAATGAATCAAAAATAAAATAAATTTTAGGTTGAGGATTAATGCATAAGATTGATTCTCTTTCAAGTATAATTCTATGATTATTTTCTTGAATATGAGTTTGATTTTACATGTAAGACTTGTGTGAATGTCAATAATTTATGCTTCTTCTAATTATTTGTTAAGCACTTATACAATATAAACTAAATCATAAGGTTTATTATACCAATAAAAATGAGTCAAACTAGAAGCAATGCCAACCTATTTTTCATCAATATCAACTAAGGGTTGGCTAACTGGGTGTTGACCTCCAATGGTCATGGACAACAAATAAAAAAATAAAATTACTAAACTATTCCTATCAGAGTCCTCAAATTTGTTGATGATTAAATTTATTACGTCAACTAATCATCCCTTTCACCTATCATGAAGGTTAAAACAAACTCGTACCAATTTAATAGTTTGGTCTAAAAGATCAAGAGAGATCTAAAAATGCATAAAGAAGTTTTTAAATAATTTGAGATAATAATAAGTATACCAAATACTGAACAACACTTAATTATTAATTCAAAAATCAAATGTTCTCTTTGAAAGAAGAAAACATATATGATTATGTAATCAATTTTATCTAAAAGAGAAAACCTATGAATTATATAAACTCTTGAATGAAAGATTTTTATTCCTTATAAATATTTATGAATCAATAATTGTTATAATATATTATGCTTAACTCAAAAGAGATCCAGTGAAAACAAATAAAAAGATTGAAAAGATACAAACAAAATATTGAAATGATAACTAGAGAAAGAGACATATATAACAACTAACATTTTAAAGAGACCTAAAACCATTTTTACTAGTCGATCCTCTTAACTTTTTAAAACACTCAAAAATTATATAAAAACCAACACGATTATTCCAACAAAATGAAATCAATGAAACGTTTAAAAAAAATTCAAATCATTATACTAAATGCTTAACTCAGGTTTACAATATCAAAATTTGGATCAATATAACCCAATCTTCATTGAGTATGTTAAACAAACACAATCATCTATCTTAACAAAATTCCCAAACGCCCTGTGAATTGACTTTAATCAAAACCTTGAATCAATATATATCTTACCAGTCAAGGTAAGAAAATATACATAGTCATTTTAACATTAAATTAATCATTCCAATACTCAATATACTAAAAAATTAAGTAGTTAAGATATGGGTTCAATCCTATTCGGCCTCGTGGATGGGTCAAACCCATCCCTTAGGTTGTATACGAATGACCCATATATATATATAAACACTAGACCTTATTTATACAAAAGAATACATATATATTTTTATACACAGACATTCGATAGGTAATAGTATAAATTTAATCCACATAAAATTTCAAATAAATAATCCTCCAACTGAATACTAGCGAGGGGTTATGGACAATAATAACATCGACTTTCACTTCTATAGATAGTGAAATCAAATTATTCAAACATTTTGAGTTATTTAAAACCAACTAAAAAAACTACAAGTTTGAAACCCATTTTATATTTTCTAGTTTGATAAATATAAACTATCAAACACAATAAGCCTTAAATCTCTTTAAACCCTAGCTCAATTTCCTAGGATTCATATTCACCATCTGAAACATAACAGAACATACTCACAACCATTTTTGATTGAGAGGGTTTTATATGAGCTTGACCCCTAGATGGGTCGTACCAATCCTTAAGGTCGACCAAATATACCCATTCTTTTTAAATATAACAAATTTTTAGGAACCCAATAAAATTAATAAATGGAAAAATAAATTGAATGCTTAGAATGTTAAAAAATAGAAAATAGTTTACAACAAACCCTAACTCAAAAGATTTTCCAAATGATATAAGATCATTTCTTCTTCTTCTTTCCCCAGCTCTTCTTGTCCATGCTTTTCTTCTCCAAACCCCCTGAACTCCATATATCCATATGACTATGAATTCTGCTTGCCAAAACTCCCTAGAAGAACTCCACAAAACTGGGTCTTTTTAACCAAACACTAGTTCTCCATAAATGTTTTATGAATCTCGGCATGATAACTTGCCCAAAATCCTCAACAATCAAATTAACTAGTAGAAAAACTATCATGAACATTCCATGCAACCCAAAATTCTACAAAGCTTCACATTATGACTCGAAGAGTCTAGAAAATCAATGACTCATGAACCCTAGATTCCCCCGAATATGTCAAAGTTAATAATCATGTTAAAATTATAATCCAAATGATGGTATTTGACCAAAAAAAATGCTAATCAATTACCATGCAAAATGATATTGCTTAAAATGGATTTTGAATATAACATAATAATCATGCCTTTAACCAAAAGATTCAAACTATGCCTTCGACTATTCAACATACAATATGCCTTTGGCTAAAACAAGTATACCTTTACTTACATTTCAAAATCTTCACTAGTTTGAATATGGCCTAAGATAATCCATTATTCAATAACACAAACATGCTTCTTATTAAATAATGCAACCTCATTTAAACTTATGACCTTAATAGACTATATCATGGTCTAAGGTTAGAGTCAAACCTTAAAAAAACAATATGCCATTGATAATCCTGCTTAAATTAAACATGCCATTTGCCTATTAAAATGATCATTTGATTAGTTACTCAGTATGTATGCAATACATATCAACTATGATTAAAACATAACAGAGATTTATAAATTTTTAACAGACATCAAACGTCTTTATTACCATTGTAATCATGCCTAACATGATATTCAAACCAGACAATACTAATTATAAGTGCATTCATTATTAAAATAAAAAAATTAGACTTCAAATTTTAGTAAGATAATCAATGCATGAGTTATGAAAAATAGATGCATGAATTGCAACCAATAAAACGTTAGATTATGCAACACATCCCAGATATTCCAATGAGTTTAAAAAATATGTAAACATGATAGTCAAACACAATCAAATAAATAAAACATATTATTTTTAATACATGATGCGAGCAATAAATATCTACCAACTAACACATAACAAACAAACATTTATTCTATGTGGTGTGTGCAAGGTTCCTATCTCATTCTCTCATTCCCCACTTGTCTCTGTCTACTTCATCCTCTTTGATGATACCCTCAATCAGTCATAGTTAGGAGGGTGGAATCTATCTTACATCCATCTTAGTACAATAAACAATATTTATATCATATCATGAAACGGTCATAATAAACTACTATAATAGAATAAATTGTATAATCATGATTAAAATGTATCATAATAGAATATGAATAGATAACTAACAGTTAACTATCAGGATCACAAGTAATAAACACTATCTATAATCAACAAACTACTAATTCAGTCACTTAACATATTAAGTTAAGAAGCCACTAACCACATAATCAGTAATAAATAGATTAATGAGTCTAGAAAAAAATTGGGTTGTAACATCCTTCTCAAAAACTCTTAAATAGATTAAATAGTGTTTAATAGAAAATAAATATAATATCCAAAAAAATATTAAGCAAAAAAATGAATAAATAACTTTTGAAACTCTTCAAAATCTTTCCAAGTAGTATTGTCTTTAGATTATTGGTCTCACTGGACCTTGCACTGTGACACTTCTCTATTACACAAACTAAGTTTGTGAGTGTCAATTATTTTGATTGGTTCTACTGTGGCCACTCTGGGATCTAAAACCTGTAAAGCATTCAAATCCAATATATGAGAAGGATCAACAACATACTTTTTAAGATAAGACACATGAAAAATATTATGCATGAGTGATAAAGCTGGTGATAAAGTAATCCTATATGCCACAGGATTGACAACTTACAAGACCTCGAAGGGTCTCACATATCTAGGAGATAATTTTATTGATTTTCTAAATTTGATCGAGCTTTTCTTTGGTTTAACCCACCAAAATACATTTTCTCCAACTGAAAATTATTTTTTTATTCGTTTCTGATTAACGTAGCTCTTCTATCTATCACTGGGTTCAACATACATTTGCCTTATTAACCTGCTCTTCCATTTCAAGAAGCATATCCAAACCAAATAATACCCTATCTTCTAACTTATCCCAACTGATTGGTGTTATATAGCTTCTTCCATACAATGCCTCAAATGGAGCCATTTTCAATTCTAATTGGTATGAGTTGTTGTAGGCACACTCAACCAATGGAATATATTCTTCTCACATGTACTATCGATCCATGTAGTAAATCCTTAAAAGATGCAAACTCTGATTCACCCTCTCTATGTATCCATCTATTTTTCAGATGGTACATTGTACTAAAATTCGATTGAGTACCCAAATTTGAATTGAGAGTCAACCAAAATGTAAAAATAATATTTTTATCCCTATCTAAAATAATCTTTTTTGAAAACCCAAGCAATCTATACACTTCTTTCATTAATATCTTCACAAGCATAGGTGCATCCTCTGAAATGTTACCAAGAATAAAGTGAGTTACCTTGGTGAGTTTATCAACAACCACCAAAATCATTCCATCTCATTTCTAAGACATCAATGACCTTTGGACAAAGTCTATGCTAATGACCTGCCACTTCCATTTTAGTATGGTATGCAAGTATAACAACCTAGTAGGATGCACATGCTTAACCTTAACTCACTGACATTCTATACATCAAAAAACAAAATGTATGGCATATTTTTTATTTCTTTTTCATAAATATAATGGCCTCAACTCTGCTAAGATCTTAGTCAAACCTAGATGACCTAAATAAGGAGCATTATATAGTTCCTTGAGTATTGATGTCGGGAAGAGCTAGGGCTAAGGACACTAGTGCCTAGTTGGGAACACTAGCACCATGTGGCTGTAGTGTCCCAAATGTGGCACTAATGTCCTCTTTGCAGACTACTAGGCAATTTGGATTAGGATCTAAGATGATAGTTCTGGGACTATGTTTTCACTGGTTGTAAGTGACTATGGTTTTCTAAATGATTGTAAAATTAAGTTTAATGCTCAAGGATAGGTCTATGGCTAGCCTAGGGATATGTTGACTCAAGCGACACTCTTAGCATTCAACCACTTTTAGGTGATTCTAGATATATTTTTCTAATAAGTAATCATCTAAATCTATATTAGAGGTCATGAATCAATATGGGAGAACAGATGGATGATGTGTCCCATTGGCCCCAATCAGTGGGTACAGGGGATTGAATGAAAAATTTAAAGAGATGAAAGTGGGACGCATGGATGAGGTGAATCAAATTTGGATAATGGATTGATTTAATTAGATATTCAAGTTTGATTTGGTGATGTGAGATGGGATGTGATAAGATTGAGCCAATCAAATTATGACATGAGCTAGCTTAACATTCAATTTGATTTGATGTGATGATAATGGGTTAAGACAACACCTTAAGGTTCGACATCATGCTTGGTTTGACTAGCCAAGGACATAAGACTAGTTCATTAATGACCTTTAATGGGGTTTTGACTTGATTTGGTAATTTAGACTAGCTCAAGACTAAGATGGTTTACTCAAGTTAGATTGGATGACTTGGTTTATGAGATTGTGCTAGGTGAATGATAAGACAAGATTTGATTGGATGAATGATATCAAACTTGACTTGTTGTAGAGGCATGCAAACATAAGATGGTGACCTTTTTGGAATTATTGCCAACCTAGATGAAAACAAGTTTATTATTATAGAATTTGACAGGATTAGGGGTGGTTGGTTGATGAGATTAGATTATAGGCAATGTGATCAGGTTAGACTAAGGTAAATGACAAAGTTGGATTATGGCTTAGTTGGGGACTAGACTAGGGATGTTGACTTGATAAGGGATTTTAATTGATGGAAAGGGGATGATAGGACTACAAACGAATGATGACTATCAATTTAAACATAGTCAAGATAAAGTGTTGACTAAGGGAAGGGATGACTACATGAGACCGAGTATGACTAGGGAGGGGTAGACTAAGTGATGATGACTAGGATGTTACATGATGTGTGGAAAAGGCCAAGTCAAGCTGATAAGATAAGGACAAGAGATGATGATGGAGGATAAGGTTAAAATAAGTTATGATAATGATGAAGGGTGATGGGGTTGACAAGTGATGATGTAAGATAAGGTGATATTTGTCCTAAGGACTAAGTTCAACTAGGGGGTTTTGTGTATTTAGTTTAAGCAGTGTGAAAAAAACATGGGTCTCAATAAGATATAAACAAATGAATAAAGACACAAACCTAATACTAGTGACTGACAGTAGAGTGTAACTCAATGACTTCATCATCTAATGGCTTCGCAGGTGAGGCTATAGGCTAGTGACCCATTACGAAATCTCTCAAACCCTCTCAATCATATTTGCACATCACAACCACTATGGGAGTTGATACTGACTCCGACAACAAGTTATTTGTTATGATTGATGGTCATATTCTAGGCTATATGAGTCTGATCAACCTGCAAGATAAAAGTATCAGTAATTTTGATTTGGAAACTTCATGGGTGACATGCAAAAGTATCACCAACACCTGTACACAAATATTCAATAGAAATAAATGAGATTGTTAATCGATGATAAAATCCACTAAAATTTGGTTAGTGCCATGTTTTTGTTTGGCTCCATACCACTTTTGAATATTAAAAATTTTATATCAAAACCACATTTTAAGATAAAAACACCAAGTTTTCTAGGGAAAAATAGAGAAAATGTGTCTTTTGAAGGGACAAACACCCAAAACAATAATATTAAAATTTTCATAACTACTTTAATATTTAAAAAAATTCAAAAACTTAAAATGTTCTAAAAAGCTAAGAGTGAAACACTCATAACACAATTTTTTTTATGAATTTACTTACGAGTGAAGACTAGTTTATCAAAAGACAACACATTTTCATTAAAAATATATATAAATTTGTTAAAAAATGCCTCGAAAAATAATATTAAAATTACCATAACTTCTTCAATACTCAACAAAATCCAAAATCATAAAATGTTATGGAAATTTGAGAGTGAAACACTCATAACCCAAAATAGTTTTCATGAAATTCCTTATGAGTGAAAAGTAGTTTATATAAAAACAATACATTTTCGTAAAAAAATATAAATTTTGAAAACAAATAGAAGCCAAAAATTCTCCTTCAACCTAACTTGCAAACTTGAGCAAGCTCAAAATATCAGTTCGAGAGGAGGGCTCCCACTTTAGTTGCCAAAATGTATTAGTATGAATTTGGATTCATGGATTTAAAATGCATATACTATATTCAAATCAATCCAAACTCAAAACTAACCTCAAGACTGGGCAAGGTAAATGAAATAGATGCAATCAACAATGAAAACACAATAGTTATGCCTTCATTATGCAATCAATTCACTTAAAAAATGGATGATGTGCCCCACAATAAATGGAATGCTTGATGTAGACTCATAATTTTGTAGCAACAATGGAGGATGATGACTTTAATAATCAATGGAATATAATAAACAAGTTTGGCAAGATATATTCAAGATCATAAGATTGGCATGAATGCTCTAAATTCTCCCATTATGGTTTGGAATAGAGGGAAGCATGGATTTAAATAGGTAATGGAGGAATATTTTCTAATTAATTAAAAATTCATCGGAAGCCTCTAGAGAAGAAGAGTCTAGATAAGAAGGAGGGAATTGTAAGGAATTTAAAATTCTTTAGAATTCTCTAGAGAGATAACTTTATAGAGATGGAGAAGGGTGGAGACTAGGTACTAGGCATGTAGGAGAGCCTAGAGGATAGGAGGGTAGGTATATTTTTTTGAATTTTAAATTCACAAGTGGGCATGGGGGATTTATTAGATAAATAAAATGTTAATAGGTGATGTAATAAGGAATTAATAATAGATGGATATATGTGGGATATGAAATATAAAGAGGCGATTTACATAATAGGTTATGTTAGATGAAATAGTGATAAGAGGTGTTAATTAGTGAATTATGAAATGGAAATAGATGGGAATTAGTATTGAAATTAGCAATCCTAATAAGGTGAGCAAATTAGGATGCATATAAAATATAAAGACCTGATTAGAACTAGATAATGCAAATTTCTACCCAAAATATCTAATCAGGATTTGAAATCCTCATTAGGTCTTGAAACTTGGAAATTTCACAAAGTCCTACAACAAACCTAACTGCAGTTATGGGCAATTTTTTGAATATTTTAAATGAGCAATAAATACACTAAAAACTCATTTTTAGC
The DNA here is from genome assembly GCA_037957365.1 of Torreya grandis. Classification (NCBI taxonomy): domain Eukaryota; kingdom Viridiplantae; phylum Streptophyta; class Pinopsida; order Cupressales; family Taxaceae; genus Torreya; species Torreya grandis. Next base: position 917,909 of record JARHVA010004841.1, on the reverse strand, counting down.
ACAAGTTTTTAATATGAAATTTTATCGCACGATCTTAGTCATCGCAACACAATGGGATTTGTAAATGAGTTTGGTACATAAACCAAAATCACCATTGAGACTAGCTCAAGAGATAACATCAAGTAGGATATTCAAAGGTAAATTGAGGCATAAAGACTTCACTTCTATGCTAAGTGTTAAATATGAATCTTTCCTGCATTAATTTGGTTTATCCAATAGAGGTAGTTTTAGGAATAGGTTTGACATGTAAATTGATATGACCTACCAAAGTAACTTGAGAGTGTTGAGATAAGCTAGCCCATGAGTGTAAGCATGAGCAGAACAATAAAAAAAGGGAATCCATGATTATGGAGGAATTAGGGTGTGTTGTGAAAGAAGAAAAGATGATGAATTTACTGTGTAAGCAATAACAAATAATGACTCTTCATAAACCATGAGACACCACATGTAAATACCTTTTCTAATGATGAATCTCTAATTCAACTTTTGGTGGTAATTGTTGATTTACATTTATTTTATTATAAGTATAGATTCCCAATTTGTTTAATTGAATATGCTTACCATAGTGAAACAGAATCTTCAATCCGTGATGATATAAAACTTCATGATACAAATTCTTTTTCTACATCACCTCATGCAAGAATATAATTACTATGAAAAACACTCGATGTGTCTATGATATGATATGACTTATTTCCTTTATTTATTTATTTTAACTAAAATATTTTACACTTGATGATTAAATTAGAGCACACACACTTCACATTATGTTATTGACTAACATGAAGATAAAAATAAGTTATTTATTTTCTATATATGGTATTGATGCGAGTGGAAAAACAAATACAAAATCTTTAGTAAGTTGCACGTTCATTATTGCAGCTTCATAGTGGTCATGGGGAAATTCCTTGTTTGATAAATGGTAACTAAATGGGTAATATGGAGCACATTCTTGCATTTTCACATGTTATTTTTTTGTTCATTTTTATACACTATTATTGTACTTTCCATGTTTATATATATGATGCATATATTTGTGTCTTCATATTATACCATGATTCATATCATGCAAATATTGTGTTGTAATATATTTGTATCACATCCATTGTGCTCTTGTATTTGATATAGACCTTATCATGTTCACCAGGCCTATGTCTTCTATGTTTATTATCATGATTCATTATGCTTATACACCTAACATTTATACTTCATCATATTTAGTCTCCTTATGTGCATAAGGTATTTTATGTGTTTTCTATCATTTTTATTGTACTTATGATGCCTATTTTGATTGTTATGTGATTTACATTATTGATATTTTTCCCATGCCATATGATATTTATGCTCTTTTACGTGATTTTTACATGATACGTTTGCCATGAGTTAAATGATTATTACATAAATTTGTTCATATAATGAGGTGTTTTCCACATGCATGATTTGTACCAGTGCTTCATATTATATTTTCCAAGTGACTAATTTGGTTCCTAAGGCTTGTCTATTAGAATTCCTAAGTGTCTAATTTGTTTTTGAAAATGCACGATGTGCTTCCTTATGTTTATTGTGATTTTATGTGCCTAATGTGCTTCCTTGTCCTTGATTTGATTATAGTGCCTAACATATTTTATACATTCCTGACATGATTTCACTCGCTAATGTGATTTCCATATGCTTGACCCAATTCTATTGCTTGATGCGCTTTTCATATGCTTGACCCAATTCTAATGCTTGATGTGCTTTTTATATGCTTGACAAAATTCAAATCCCTAGTATTATTTCCATATTCTTGACCCAATTCTAATATCACATCTGATTTCATATTCATTCCTATGCTTACATGTTTTCTAGTATGTACAATATCTTGTTTATGTTTTATCATGTCTGATACATTCAATGTGTTCCTTGTCATGTTTACTTATCTCCCTACACTAATTCTTATTATCCTAATGCTTATATTATTGTTGTGTTACTATAATACTTATCATGTATCCATTTATATGTATGCCTTCATTATGTGAGGTCATATTTGGTATATCCATTGGACAAGGCCCCACTAATTTACATATGATCACTATTGCTACATCTTGAGTACTAACAGTTCATGACTACAATTTTTCATTTTCCATGTTGGTATGTTACATTTTGATATATGCCTTGTGGCAACAAAAATTTGGATCAAGTTCCTAAATTATATATTTTTTCACATTACAATTCTATACTTGTCATATCCTAATGTTATAGATATAACATCTATCTTTTTAAAATATGAGTTTCAAAGATTCATCCCACACCTCAAAAGGGGGACATATATCGCATATTACATTTCTCATAGACATGATTCCTTTGACTATATGACAGACCCATTGAGCCTTTTGTTTCATATTGAGGCCAAAGGGGAATGTGATTTGGCATATACAGTATAAGGGAAATAAAGAATCTTATCCAAACAATGACATGTTTTGGTTGTCATTCCCTAGTGTTTAGTATCTAACATTTAAAATTCATGTGGACGTGGATTTAAAATACTTATCTAACTATTCATAATTTATACAAAATTGGGCAATATTAGTCCTCTTCTTGGCTTCAGCTTTTATAAAATCCCCCTTTTCGTGCATTGCCCATCTTATCCTAATTTTTTTTTGTATTTTAGATCCTTTTAATTCAGATGAATCTAAACCCCTCCCTTTTCCTTTTTTTTGGTCTTAGTCATTGGAAGTTGGCATATGGGTGTTAATGTTGTTAGATTTGAATTCAAATATTACCTATAAATATATAGGTGTTATTCTACTTAATCTGAAACAATTATTAGAGTATTTAACATTGGCTAAGTTAACATTCTATAGTAGGGCACTATTAGAGCCCCTTTTAAAGTTATTCATGTCATACAATTTTCATTTATTGACATCTTTGTTATCTTTATGGGTTTTGACAATAATATGGCTAGTTAGTTCACAAAAGTCAATAACCCTAACACAGCCCCCCAAACCATTCCTTACCTATTTCTATATGCATATATTACATTGTGGAAATTGGGGACAAAGAAGCAAAGGTAATTTATGATACACAAAATCAAGATAAGAACCTTCTATTTCCATATTTCCTCACATATTTTATCATTTATCCATGTTGAACCTTATATTTCCTCTATAAGTACAATACAAATGAAATGCCTCCTGCATCACTAGAAAAAAATTAATAAACATTGATGCACAAAAAAAAATTGCAACTTGACCTAGGGGAGATCTTCTTCCTTAATGGTCCTTTTTAAACAATTTAAATGATGGTGAATGTGCTCATTGTGCATATTGCAATTCTACTAATCTATTCAAGTTAGGAAATTATTGTGACCAATTGTGTAGTGGAAAAAATAAAGAGCTTGATCAAAATTTTGGGATCAGTAATATTGGCAAGATAAAAAAATTAGTTTACTAATCTTAAAAGATGTAATATTCCATTTTGTAACACTTCCTAGTCAATTTTTCCCTTGATATTATGGTCAAGAAGGTTGATCAAATCAATATAGAGGGATAAAAAGAGACAAAGTCAAGGTTGAGATGATTCATAAATCTTAGATGAGAATACATCGATAGGTTCATGTTGCAAAAAGATATTTTTTTGAAGGTGAGAAAACCATCGGTTTATATAGGCAGTAGATACAAAATTGTTGATTAATGCTTGTGGAAGTTGTGTCACTACCATACTGGTTCTTAAAATACTATGCTGGTTTCACTTTATAATAATTAGTGGTTTATTCCTGCAACCAAGAAACAAGTAGAGTAACGGTTGTAAATGTGTTATCTAAAATTTTGAAATTCCAAAATAACACATCCAATTGAGCTTTTCTAAGCATTTAGAGGTCAATTGTAGTCAAAGTGTTTCAAACTTATGATTTATGATGCCAAGATACTCGAGAGTACCATTCATCATCGACGTATTCTGAAATAATTCATCATCCTAGCTAATGAGAATTTCAAATGAAAGATTCGTTTTCAAGTGTAAACATGTAGTGTGTTGTGCATAAAGTAAAATCAAGTGATTTATAGAAGGCAATTACATCGGGTATAACTAGGGGATCATAAGGTGAAATTGCTGACTCTTTTTCCCCATGGACAAAGACTCAGGAGTTTGCTTAACATATTATTGATGGATCATTTGACACACTAACTCAGGCGAGATGGTCACCCATCTAGCCTCTCCTAAAAGGAGGCCCTTAGGGTCTCCCCAATGTCTGATATTGTTGGGTCACAACGTACTAGGTGACCTAGTTGGTTTATGTGGAATTGTTCCAATATAACAGGCTTTGATCGATCTAAAATTTTACATGTCATTTTGATCTTCTAACAAATTAGAGGAAAATGTGATTTTACCTATTTGTGGAAGATGGATTTTAACTGTGGTTTAGTGAACAATGGAAAAAATGCATTTTCATATTTTCCCACATATGAAATACACATTTAATTATTTTGAAATGATTATAGTGTGGATGATTTTAACAAATTCACTACATACATTAAACAATGTATAAACGGTAATAAACAACACTAGAAATTGAGATTAACATACAGTAATAAATTGCACTAATTTTGATCAAACCCTAGATTAATTAGCCAATAAAAATGATAAATGAAAGGGGAAAGAGAAGAAAAAAGCTACAATAATGAAGATAATTTTGATTATGTTGGTCGAACGCACCCACGAAATCAGTTTCTCACCTTGATAGTATGCACACAACCAATAATGGAGCTAATACAAGAGTCTGAGGAGCACACGCTATGAAGGATAAGACTTACAACCACCATTTACACTAGCAGATTGAAAAGAAAGAACTCTACAGTCTTCTATGGATCAAAATATATGTTTTTATTTCAAATCTTGGGCGATTATAATCATTTGAATACATTTTTTCTAGCATAATAATAGGGAAAGCAAAATAGGGATAGAAATTACACTAGCAAAGCATAAAATTGCATAAAAAGAAACAACTGATTCATTCTTCCTCCTTGGAGTCACAAAGAACCAACCCTTAGAACAGTTTGGCTTAGGCAATATATAGCATTCTTATATAATGGAGGGAAAGATATTTCCCTCCAAAATGTCTCATTTGAATTTTCTTTCCCTCTAAAAGCTACACCCCTTTTATCCCTTTACGTGCAAACAGATAAAACACAAATTAAAAAAGATAATTACAAGTAATTTAATGAAACCTAACACAAGAATGCAAACAAATTTACTTTGATGGAAAATTTCCCAAAATCGGTGATATCGTTGTGACCAAGGTAGAACCAGCTTCCGAGTGCTATGAATGGATCTCAAAATAGACAAATGAGTGAGAAGATATGTAATAAAAACCAAAAGTGGCCTCCTAAAAGTAATCAAGCTTATAGGAGGAACAAATAAGCACTTTTTTAAATTTCAAAATTTTAGTTCTAATTTGACCCTCAAACCTCGATTATAATTATGAGTGAATTTGGTAGGTTTATAGGCCTAATCATTGTTTTGAATGATGAATAACATTAAATTTTGATTTGAGGGGGTCCAAAGACCTAATTAGGCTTGGGACCCCTGATTAGTTCTCTAAATTTTAGAGTGAGTTATCTAGACCTAATTGGAGTCTAAATTATCGATTAACACTATTTGGAGTTTACTTGGGTGCCCATGCTATATGTGGGCTTAAAAAACATGTTTTTAATTACAGAGAAGCAAGGAAGGGGCCGTAGACCCATCAAGGTTTGGACCTAAATTATAACTTTGGTGGAGTGTATAAGGCCTCCCTGACTTAATCAGGTAAACATCCTCCATTAGCAAAGGATGGGGGCCAGTTGGGCTCTAACAAATCTAGTCAAGTTTTGAAGCCCAAACACCACTAAGAAAATGTTTGTTGAATGAAACAAGACCCAAGTAGGCCAAAATACATTATTATCATTACCATGACATGAATCTTGGTCAACAAATTATTGGGGAATAAAACCTGATTACAATGTGGCTAATAAAATAGGACTCTCCTAGACCTAATCGAGAGTTAAAACCCCAATTTAATCTACCAAATGAAACTCGCCTTAATGAAGACTCAATTAGAGATAAATACCTGATTAGAACTAGATCATGCAAAATTTGACCCAAAAGACCTAATCGAGATTTGAAAGATTGATTAGGTCTTGAAACTAGGAAATTTTATGATGGCCTATAATAGACCTAACTGGGGTTCTAGTAAGTTTTTTAAATTTTTTTGATATGCAATAGATACACCAAAAACTCATTTTTAGCACAAGTGTTTTAGATGAAATTTTCTTGCACGACCTTGGTCATCACCACAAAGTGGATTTTGTAAGTTAGTTTGGCACGCAAACCAAAATGACCCTCGAGGGTGGCTCAAAAGACCAAAGTAATTAGGATATTCAAAGTAAACTAAGGCATCAAGATTCTAATTTTATGATAAGTATTAAATATAAATATTTCTCACATGGATATGGTCTATCCAATGTATGTGGTTTTAGGACCTAGTTCAACATGTAAATAAAAAAACCCACCAAATAAAATTGAGAGTTTTAAGACCATCTAGCTCACAAACATGAGCAAGATCGGAAAAAAAAAAAGTAAAAATTGGTTTCCATGATTTTGTAGGAATTAGGGTGTTTTGTGCAAGAACCAAAAAATAATGACTCACTGGAAAATACTCCTAAGTATTTTGGAATGAAATAAATATGTCAACTAACTTAGAATATATGGTCGAGACAAAACATGGAACATGAATGAATTTTAGAGAGGAAAATAATATAATGGATATAAAACCAAATTTGATATTGTCATTTACCCGCTGTGTATATATGAATTCATTACTATTTCATGAAAATTGCAGGACTTGTTACTAAGGCTTCAACCATTGAGCTAGTGAATTATACCTTGAGAATGTTTGCCTAAACATTGTTTCGCTATGACTTAGGCATCCAAATCCATGATAGATATGTCTTTGATCCCACTCAAGGCCTTGTTTTGCTACAAACCAGGCATCAATAGTTTTGGTAGAGGTTTCCTAAATCACCCAAACTTTGATTTTTTTCAAAAATTGATTTTTTTAATTTCATATTTTCCTTTGTTTTATTTCATTTTAACATCTTAACTCCAAGTTGGGGACCACCACAACAAGAAAAAATCAAAATTTTAGATTTTTCATCCTAGATCTTAACCAAATGTTTGTCCAAGTAAACCCAAAAACCATTAAAATGTGATTTTTATGCATGGTTTTGAGATAATATCTTTAAAGGCCAAAAAGTTTACACAAACATGAACATATTCAAAACACACATGACAACATAATATTTTGAAAATAACTCATAAATAAAATCTTAAGCCATAAACTACTCAAAGTACTTAAGCACCATAACGTCATTTATGTTACCTACGTACAAACCATGTTTCCTCATTCTTTGATCAATGAAGAAACTACACGGAAAAATAGGCAAGATCAGACCAAAAATTGACAAATGACAAGGCTATACGAAGGAAAAAAGTAAAAACAATAAATAAAAATATGAAATGAAAGTAGGAAAGCAAAGGGAAGATATTTAATGGACCTTACCAGACAACTTCATGTCTAGAAGTAGAGTTTGAGGAATCGCCCACTGACAGGCAACAAGACATCCTTACTAGTTAGACACCTGAGATAAAACTCACTCATGCCTATGATTTTGAGAAGTTTAGTAGGGATACTAATAAATGTAAATTCATATTTACCATGATATTTCCCTTTTCTCTCATGCACACTATCCCAAAGAGTCCTATCTATGATGTTTTAATATAAATTAAACAACTTCCCATTTTAAATTTAGTAATTTAATTACGCTTGATTCACAAAACACAATTCAGATAGGGCTTGTGAAATACCTCTACACATATAGTGATTTATGGTGAGGGATAGGAGTGGGTATCAACACACACTAGAGATATTGGATCACCCAACTTGGCGAGGATATATTTTTTGAGGTAGCAAATCGTGAACCTGATTTCCAATTACTCCCTTTATGATATGAAGGTTATGGAACCATCATTTTTTCATCATTAAGAAGGCATAGGATCTATTCTTCCCACGACAAAGACCTTCTAGTTTTATATTCAGTGGTTGGGGTATGTGGGAAACTACATTGGATTAATTTATACTCAACTTTGATTCTTATTAGTTTCATTTCTTTTTTTGGGTTGCCAAGCTCATGATTATTAATTTCTATTTTGATTTCCTCCACTAGTGTGAGGAGCATTAAATTATTGTACTCATACTCTATAATCTTCCCCAAATGATTTAAACTTTTTAATGTAGGGACAATAAACTAATTTTTATCCTCCTTCCACTTATTGTCAATAATGTACAGGTTCTACTCTTTGGTGGTGAGTAACCTTATGACTACATCATTCAATTCTAAGCATATTGGATCATAATCAAGGCTATTTTGGAGCAAGGTATCTTCCAGTTTGAACTCATTTAATTTATCTTCATCTCAAGGACACCCAATTTCAATGTTGTCTTCTTGCATTTTAACTTTTTCTAATGGTGATACAAGAGCTAAACCGTTACAATCAAGTTGTTGATCTACCCAAATCACCTTTCAAAATTTAGGAACAACAACATATGATATACTTGTTTCAAATGTATAATATGTATCATATTCATCTAACTAATTCAATTCTTCCTTTTCTTATTCAGGCTGATTATAGGAGGTTTTTGATTTGTCTTCTTATATGGGCAACTCATTACTACTAAGATTTTCATCTAGGAACATGCCTAGAACAATTGTTGAAAAGTCATCATCAATCTCCTCATCATATCTACTCTCTTAGAATGATTCATACCTATTAAATGGAACATTCTTTGTCAACATATTTTTTCAGCACTTATCTCATTTCTACACCCATAGACCCCAAATTATGAACTTGGGAATGAAATTTCATAGGTCAATCTATGCATAAATTGTTAAGAATCTCCTTAAAAAAATGACATTTTATTAGAAACAACACTGAAATAATTTTTATTACCAAAACAAGATAATATAACTTGTTGATTATATACTAAATTAACGTAATTACATGCGTTAAATATACTTGCAGGGTTCTTGTTGACCAAATTTTACCCTAGGTCAAATTGGATCAGCCCCATTACATATTCAAACTTTTCATAAGGTCTTCTAGGTTTAAAAATGGTCACCATGGTCCTAAGTGAGGTCAAGTCACCTTTGAGGGTCATAAAATATGTTTTAAACCTTTGTCACATTTATCCATTTTCTCATTGTCATTTTATGCCACCTTTTGGTCATTTTAATGAATTGCACAGTTTTCCACAAAAGATAAATGTTTTAATAAAAAAACTAATGTATCACATGTCAGATAATGTTAGAGAAAGGATTTGAAACAAAAACATTTTAGTTTCAACGTAATCAATAGGAAGATCATCTGCAAAAGGTCAGTTTCAGATGGTTATACAGACTAGGATGACTCATTTGGAATGTGTGTATTCTTCAAGAAGGTATATTGATATCCCAACAAGTCATTTATAGGCTCATGTGACTTCAACATATACAAAATTGTCAAAAACTACTTTCTTTCTCCTATTGCTCCCTTGGACAGGTCAAGAGGGGTTAAAGATTTTCTTTTGGTATGGACTGGAGAAGAAAAGTTGGAGTGAGTAAACTTGGGGAATATTAGAAGTCCTTATGAGCTTCCATGTCATGGTCATGGTTACAAGATTAATGTTATATGTTGTATGAACAATCATTAAGATTATTAACACCTCCAAACTCCCTGTATAACCTCAACATCTTAGGTTTTGTCATCTATTTGCATTTTGGAAATTGGTTTGTGTAAACCAAGTGATGCATGTATTCTTACAGAGCATGTTCACCCATTTCATGTTGACTTTAATTATTTTGGCATGTGTGGTCATAAGAGGATAGGCAGGATCATTATCTTTTGCTATAAGTGAACACCATCAAGAAGCTGAGAACAATGTTTCATGAGTTACAAAGTTTGTCCTTCTATGAGTGGCTTTAGGTCAAGGAATTACACTTGTTTTCAACCCATTAGAACATGGAAGTCAATTTATCCATTGAGGGTTTGCATTGAAGATACCTCAAGGGTGATAGTCTAATATGGGGTTAAGTATCAAATATTATAACCACCTCTATATTCTTAGAATTGGATAAAGTTGAAAGACGTTCAAGAAATGGGAATTTTGAGTCTAACCATAAGATAGATCTCATATCTACTTTTTGAGATGATGAGACATCTTCAGACCTCAACCTAAGATCAAATGACTTGAGATCAATGATCACAGACTGGAAGAGAGGTGCAAAGTTGGAAAAGTTTCAAAATGGGAATGTTTACCTTGACTTCTCTGAAAGGAGACTTTGTTCCATACAATGTCATCTTATGGTGAAGGTTTATGAGGTCTTTGTAAGCCTAGTGGCTTCATTATTGTAGCCTAGGCCTAGAAATAATATGCCAATTCAAGAAGAGGTTGATTAGGTCAATATACTAATGGTTGAATGACTTTCAACTCAGTCAAGTTTATAATGGAGACACTCAGGATAAATAAAGTGTCATTAAGCCAAAAGAAACATAGAACATTGCAATGCAATAGTGACACTATAGTATATTGATGATAGAGGGATGATATCATGGTTTCAAGGTAGGAGAGAGTCCATTCAAGTGTGAGATGGCCCTAGTGACCTCAGAGGAAACCAAAAGTGTGAAGTACAGTGCTAAAACACATATCACCACCTACAAGAATCTCTCATATTCCCTAATGAACACCTAAAGTTTGAAGTGAGAATTGCAAACTAACCTAAGCTAATGAAGGATGCAAGTTTAGTAAGTGGATAGAGTTACAAGATGGATGACTGTTTTATTATTTTTAGAATAATGGGGTTTCATTCCTAGTTAAATAAACAAGTCTAAGAAAAGTAAATCAGTTAATAATATATTGGAATTAAGTGACTGATTTGTGTAAACATATTTGTATTTTTTCATTTTCTAAATATAGTAATAAATAAGATAAATCTAACTTAGCTTAATATAAATGATCCAAGTTAAGATAGGGTCTAATATTGGAGGAGCAAGACTGGGAAACTATCAAAAACTAAATCCTAAGGTTCATTTATGGATTGGATAGGAACATCAAAAGTGAGACACCCTATTGTCTGGCACTGTAGTCCTTTTTTGATGTTGTTGTCCAAGTGGTTTGAGATTTTTGGGTTCTATTCGACAGGTCTGTGTTACCTTGTCAGTGAAATATCAAATCCTAGAAGCCTAAGGAGCTCGTTGTGCATCTATTTTTAATCTTCAAAGCCGTAGGAGATATTTTGCTTAAACTTGAATAGAAGCTTGGAAAAGATAGAGAAGGGGTCAGTGTGTAAAGGATACAATCGATGCACTTCACACCCTGTGTGTGGGCACATTGCCTACATACCAATACTTTGAGGAGGAATCAAGCTAATGTAGTTATCTCATTGAAGTGCTTAGTGCAATTATGTATGATAAATGCAACTAGATGTACTTTAGATGGCTAGGTATTGGTGCAAAGGTTTGAATAATCTTGAAATGATATTAGAAGGCTATATGCAAAAAATAGGGAAGAGTGTTTGAGTGTACTTGCTTGTATTCTTGCTCCTCTCTTGTAAATGAGTGTCAACCCTTCTAAATGGACTTTGAATGGACTTTTATAGGGTAATTAATGATCATGGGTTAAATGAATTCATGTTAGGCTGACAAGGAAAAGGATAAGGCTATGAAAGAATCTGACCGTTAGGACCAAAAATGAACTTGGACAATAGTACCAAAATTAGTACACCCTGGGTTCTAACACTCATATCCAAGTTGGGCACTATTGTCCTAAGGGAATAAGACCTAGGGGATAGAACTGGGCCTAAAAGAGCTACCTAGGTCTATAAGGGTTAAATTTGAAAGGCTGTGGATGATTGGGAATCAGTGAAAGAATAGCGTAGAAGGGTTGTGTAAGCAAGTAGGAAGACCTATGGATTAGGTGTCATTAGCCATACTTAAGTCATTCAATTTTGCATTCTATATGAATATAATGACTATGTATAATCCACTCTCAAAGTGATGATATCAGATTCCATTTTATTCTTAGAGACAAATAAAAATAGATAAGGTTGAGCAAAGTAGTTCAAAACCTCATACTCAATCTAGGCTTCTAAACCCTGCACATAGTCGCAAGCCTGGAAACTAGTTTTGTGAATTTGAAGTGTAGATGCATATTGAAGCATGATCAAGGATTGAAACTTGGTACTTTTGGTTAGAATAAACTATTCCACACCTCCATGGTGTTCTTCATGTTAAACTAATAGAGGAAGTGCTCTTTGTTTTGTCTCAAACCTGATGCACTCCACAGTCAATATAACTTGCATACCTAGTACATGGATGGTAAAAGGATGAAAGGGAGGGTCTTAAGTCATGGAAAATGATTTATAGGGTTGAATTTAAGATGAACAAGTGTTGAGAAGACCCTACAGTCACTAGACGTGAAATTAGATGTACTTCAGATGGCTAGGAACTAGTGCAAAGATTTGAATAAGCTTGAAATGATCTTGAAAGGTTGTATGCAGAGAATAAGGAAGAGTGTTTGAGTGTACTTGCTTGTATTCTTGCTCCTCTCTTGTAAATGAGTGTCAACCCTTATAAATGGACTTTGAATGGAATTTTATATAGGAATTAATGATCATTGGTTAAATAAATTCATGTTAGGCTGACAAGGAAAAGGATAAGGATCTGAAAGAATCTGACTGTTAGGACCAAAAATAAATTTGGACAACAACGCCAAAATTAGGACACCTTGGTTCCAATGCTCCTATCCAAGTTAGGCACTTTTGTCCTAAGGGAATGAGACCTAGGGGGGTATAACTAAGCCTAAACTAGCTACCTAGGTTTGTAAGGGTTAAGTTTGGAAGGATGTGGATGACTGCGAATCAGTGAAAGAATAGCGTAGAAGGGTTGTGTAAGCAAGTGGGAAGACCTATGGATTGGGTGTCATTAGCCATGCCTAAGTCATCTAATTTCACATTTTATATGACTAAAATGACCACGTATAATCCACTTTTAGAGTGATGATATCACACTCCATTTTATTCTCAGAGACAAATAAAAATAGATAAGGTTGAGCAAATTGGTTCAAAACCTCATACTCAATCTAGGCTTCTAAACCCTGCACATAGTCATAAGCCTAGAAACTAGTTTTGTGAATTTGAAGTATAGATGGATATTGAAGCATGGTCAAGGCTTGTAAATTGGTACATTTTGTCAGAATAATCTATTCAATACCTTCATGGTCTTCTTCATGTTAAACTAATAGAGGAAGTGATATTTGTTTTATCTCAAACATGAGGCACTCCATAACCAATACAACTTGTGTACCTAGTACATGGATGCTAAAAGGATGAAATGGAGGGTCCTAAGTCATGGAAGAATGATGTATAGGGTTAAATTTAAGATGAAAAAGAGTTGATAATGCCCTATAGTCACTAAAGAACACTCAGAAGTGACCACAAACTTAGAAACACAGTATATGCCTATTAGGCCTAGAACTAGGCATGAACCATTAGGTGCCTAATGTCATTCATATGACCATATGATCTTTCCAAGAAATTTTAGAGCCTTCATGGGAGAATGTAATTTTTTTTTACTTAGTGGTTTGTAGAGACCAACTCATAATTGGTTATTTCGGCCTAAATATGTCTCAAGGGTGTCTAGAATGCATAGTAAGAAATCGAGAAAACATTTCTTTCACTCATATTTATACTAAAAATATGCATGGGGTATCAATCACTTAGGTCTAATTGAGGAGGTTCCTATACTTGAACTCAGTGGCATTGGTTTGAGGGTTAAGGGCTTAACCTTTATGAATCATTTTTAAGAACCTAAATGACCTAAAACCCTCATAAAAACCCGATGAGGAAAAGATGAATATAAATACATCCAGAAGGGGTCAATTGGTATGAAAAGTGATTTGGATCTATTTCTCACTCTCATAAGCTCCCTACCACTCAGTTGTTTCGTACCATCACTTGTATGGATGAGTCAAATTCTATGTTTTTTTATAGGATTTAGGGTAATTTCAAGGTGAAAAAAGGAATGGACAAGTGACAATCATTATGTAAGGTGTGTGGATATGTATTCTAACTCCTCAAATCCCATTCTCACCCTAGTTATGAATGGAGACCCCTCTGCTAAATTGGTTATTATGGACAATCTTGGATAAAATAGTGAGAAGCAAGGTGACTACCTAAGTTGGAGATGAAGAGTGTGACATCGAATGGAATAGAAGACAAATGGGTTCTGATTATGTGTCTCACATCTCTAAAATGAATTTTCTTAAACATATACACGTCACCCTAGTGACAAGTGTGAGAGTATGGGCCTAGAAGGCTAGTGAGTGACTGCAAGAAAGTGAATGACAAGTGGTAAATAGAAGATCATCAGTTGGAAAAGTGTATAATAACCTAAACCAATCATTTTTCTACCTTCTCAAGTCAGGGCACATGTGTCAATGACTTCCAAGATAGTTCTAAGTAGTTAAGTGGACTCCTTATCAAGAAGGCAGTTTCAAGAAAGACAATGGAGTGTCCATACACCAACTTCAAAGAGATTTCATGCTTTTGAGTTACACTTGTTCAAGAGAACTTCATGACCCATTTCCTAACTCTTCCTCTTGAATTGTAACTAGTTTTAAGACTTGACACTTGGCATTGTGACTCTTCAATGTCACTCTTTATCTCTATTCTTCCATTGCTCTATATATTGAAGCTAATTTGGTATTGTAACAATCCATAATTGGTATGGCGAGGCCCTGTTAGTTTGAAATATTATTTTGCCTTTGAATAAAGTTTATTGAAGTTGTTTTAGTCTATATAATTCTTGCCTAAGTATGTCAAGTAGTCTATTTAGATGACAAGTGATGATTATTTATCCTTACTTCCATTATGCTCTTGTATGCCTTGTGTGAGTAACATTTCTTTTAATGGGTCTCATGAAGTGTATATGTTTGTTAGACGTATTTTAAAGTGTGTAAGATATAATCACTATCTAAGATTATACCTCCTAGTTACCCACCTTTGGAAATGTATGACATTTAGATAGATATTTTGTAGGCTAGCAAAAGTACCTAGGCAGTCATGGGATTAAATCCCTTTCATTCAATGGTGAAGCTCTTGTATGCTTATGTCTATCTACTTTTAACTATTCACAACTTTTAGTTATTCATAATTCATATAAATCATGAAAAAGTTATCTTATTTGGGGTATTACTTTAATCACAAAGTTCATGAACCATAACAGAGTTATTTTGCAGCAAGTAAGCAACTGATTCAAAGAATATGTATAAAAATTATAAAAAAGTAGAGAATGAAATGACTAGAATATGTGAGAATAAATAATTTGTACTTCAAAAAAATTATTTTTATAGAGCTTATTGAATCTGTACAAATAGATAAAAATTCAAGAGATGATAATTCTTTTAGCAAATAATTAAGAAAAAACTAGAATCCATGTTCAGATTTAAGGATAACACAAAGTTTACCATTTTAATCTTCACAAATGCACCAAATGATCTCCTTAGACACAAAGTTCTTTAGAAATCAAATTTCTTCTTATTCACTTTGAACAAAGTTCATACAAAAAACATATATAAATCTAAATGCAAAGTCTCAGATTGCTTGAACTTTCTTGTATCACAATTACAATTGCTTTCCAAAAATTACCATCCTCTTGGCAATGTAGGCCTTCACTCTTACTTATACTATTTCAGATATCAAAATTAATTAGGAGAAAACTTCTTGAATTCCCATGTACTGCATTAAAATCTAAAAACATTTGAGAGACATCCTCTTTAAATTTCTTCTGTGTGGCATGTAATAGCTGATGACATACAACGCTTCTCAATTTCACTGTTTGAATCAAATACAATTTTTTGCATGTTGCGTAGAGCTTGCTTAAGTAATTTGTTTTTACAAAATTACTTTAAGTAATGATGTCTATCCAAGTTACTTGATTCTTAAATTTTACAACGTAACTTACTTTTACAAGTAACTTTACTAAATGACATTACTTACAATGTAATTACTTTAAAAAATTACTTAAAATACATTTGTGAATAAAATATAAGAAAAAGAAGAAGATATAAGTTGTTGAGAAAGGAAGCAATAGAAATAATTCCAATTCAAGAACTTTTTATTTGCACTTTTCTCTGTACTTGATGTGTTGAGACATCATGAACTGGATAGCTACTTCATCTAACTTGGCAACTGATTGCCTTTTTATTTTCATTCTCAATAGTTCCTTATCATTTTTTTTGCAATAAGTTTTCACCTTCTCAAGCTTGGGTTATAGCCTCTTGACCTTTGACTTTTTATTAACTCCTTTATATATATTTTTTTGAAATGAGTCGTGGCATTTTCAATTAATTTCTTGAATTGAATATGCAATTGTTTATGTGTCATTGGCATTTTCTCAGACCAAACATTTTTGAGATAGAAGATGCAATCCTTTAGATCCACTTTCACATTGCGTGCATCTTCTTCTAAAGTCTTCATTTCTTTAAGCATTGCCCCAATAATATGCATGTGAAAAGATATAAGGTGTTCCTCTTATTTTAATTTCTTTATTGATCCCTTTGTGACAATCTTTTCTTCAATCAAAATCTTTTCACTTAAAGCATTTATTCATTGGAGGCTTTCTTGTTGCAATTCAGAGATTCCATTCTCATTTTATATCTCATTCATCATTGTCTATATCTGTTCCAATTTATTTTTAATATCAGTTAGAGTACCTAGGACCTCAAGAAACCATTTTTGTGTAGTTTTTAGCATCTTCTCTATCCGTTCATCAATTTCCTTGGCCTTCTCCCCAGTTTATTCTACCTCAGTTATTGTTTATTGATCAAATATACCTCCTGAAAGTAATGATTGTTGAGGATTAGATCTTACCACCTTGGTAATTATTTCACATAACTTAGCAATATGTTCCTTCAACTTATCTTTATCAACTTTCTCTTCATCAAGCTTTTAAAAACAAGTATTGATCAGGGTATGTGTGTCCTATATCAAGCCCTCTATAGTGACTTCTCCAAGAGATACCTTTGTAACTATCAAGTCTTCCTCAGTGACTTAAAATTTATCCTTACTCTATGGAGGAATTGATTTCTCTACAAATTTTTGACCTAAAGGTTCAATTATTAGCTTTGAAGTCACCTTGGCACTCTTGGGCTTCTTTCCTTTACGATCAAGACTTTTTAAAAGTTGTAAGTCTATCTTCTCCAAGTTAATTTCTTCTTTAGACTCAGGACCAATTTACAAAGCCAACCATGAAGAAAAATTTGTGCTAGTGGAGATGTTTGAATGTATTACCATTTGTTGTTGATTATTTCTCACCACTAACTCTTGATAAGGAACTTCCTCTACATTAAAAATATCTTGAACAACATTGGAAACTAATTTCTCGTCTTTCTCTTTCTCCTTCTCTTTCTCTACCTCTACTTCTTTCTCTGCCTCTTTCTCTACAAGTTCAGCTATTATTTTTTGCTATGATATCTCCTTAGATGTGGTCACTTCTCCAATAGTTACCTTCTCTAGTTCTTTTTGGTTACGAACAGAAGGAACGGTGGGTTGATCCTCATAAGAAGGTGGAGGAGTAGTAGGTGAAGTGAATGAAGGTGGAGGAGGAACATTAGTCTCCTTCTGAACAGGTTTCTTAAGAGGTTTGAAACTTGGAGACTTTGGAGGTGGAATGAGTGTGGAAGGATCAACCTCTTTCATTACGGGTTATATGTTTTACCGGTAATGAAGATGAAGATGTGATGGGTATGGTAGGAATGGGAGTGGTAGAAGGAGTGGTTGTGGAAGAGACCAGAGGAGATGCAGGTGTAACTAACTAAATTTACTCCTTTTCTTCAACCACAGAGTATGTATCATCAACATTCTTTTTTAGTTTCAACTTCTTTTTGGGTTCTTGGCTACTTTCTCCCTACACTGCTTTCTTCTTGTGACTAACTTGACCCATTTATATCATTACTAGGTCCTTCATGCAATAGACTATACCAAGAAGCCATGTCGAAGTCATAGCAAAAACTACTCAAGTTCTCTCAGCAACAGTCTTTGTTTGATTCTTCTTGAAGTCAATTTCTAGTAGTGGAGCATTATCCCCTCCCATTGCATGATAAGAATCATGAATTACTTGCTCATTATCCGCCATATCTTCAAGAATTATAGCTAAGTCAAAAGAGTGAATTTTCTCAATAGTCATCTTACTATTATCTCTTCTTCTCACTTCAAACTCATGTCTACAATCAATTTATAAGTCCTCAAGTACATGAATATGCATATACTCAAGAGAAACTATGTTTTGAGCTATGCCTCTGCAATCGAAATTTTCTCTAGCTTCCAAATGTGATTGATTGTAGTTGTGATACATTTCTATTTTCACATTCTTTGCCTTGTAAATGATTGCATAGTGGTAGAGACTAATAACAATAAGAAAACCAACAAAGGAATGGTGAACCTTTGACTGTAGGTCACGCAATTCTACTAGTTGCCTACATAACTCCATAAGAATCCATTTGTCAGTGGGGTATCTTAGCAATTTGACTGGTGTCCTTGTGAAACCACCCACTCTGATATATGTGAAATTCAAAAATTGAATGAAAATACATCCAAAATGAGAAACTACCTCCCAAGCTACATCAAATACTCTTTTGGCCTTTAAGGAAACATTCAATTTATAAATAATTTCATAAAATAATCCATCATTTACCCTATTGTAGTGCTTGAAGTATTCAGATAAAGTTAACTGAAGGTAGTATTCATATATAGGCTCTATTGCCAACATCCCTTTTGTAGTTAACATAGAAAATGTTCCACTAGATGCTGCAACATATACTAGATATGAAGTCAAGAGTCTGCAATACATTACTCAGCGAATGATCAATATTGTCACTTATCATTCTTGACCATTCAATCATAGTAGAACTCTTATTGACATCAATGGCACTAATGTATGCATACATCCAGGTTGAAAAACACTTAGAATTCTTGTTTTCATTAATTTTACATAACAAATGAGTGATGACATCCACTTATTGAACCAAATTAGATCTTACTATTTGCTTTGGAAACCTTGAAAGATACTTTGGTTTTCTCAAATAAGTAGTATTCATTATCTTGATACAATCTATTTTATTCTCCCATTGATTTTTAACTTTTTCCATTGATATGTCAAACACTTTTGGTGTCGTTGGGGTATTCAAATATCAGTAAAAATATTGAACATCTAACCTTATCACTACATTACCAGTAGTATATTTTACTGTCTTAGTAAGAGAGTAATAGTACATCGCACATTCTAGGACAAACTCAAGAAGTTGTGCAAATCTTGGAAAAATTGCAACTTGTAGAATCCCACTATTGGTCATTTATTGCATGAGTGATGTTTTGATTATGGATTTTGACCTTTCCAATAGCTCAGTTATGAAAATGTGACCCATGTCAGTATCACTTATTTCAGATAACTTGGAAGCAATACAAGACTCAACAAAATAGCCTATGTATTCATATTTCATCTTTACTTCCTTTGACTTATCAACTCTCTTTACTTTAGACTTCTCTCTCTTACTTGGTCTTGGTACCTCTTCTAATGCAAGCTCAAAAACTTCTTCAATCAGAGTTGTTTCTTCTTCTCCTCCTCCTGACATTTGTTGTGACTAATACTAGAAAGACTTGGTGAATGTTCTTGAAAACTTAGTAATTGTTCTTACTAGTTTAGAAAAGGTTTAACAATTGACTTAAGTTGTTGTCTTGAGTAACAATCCTAAACAAGCTTTAGGTATTAGGAACTTCTAGCAAGTGATAAGCTTTGAAAACTCTAGGAAACTCATGCTAAATAATAGGGTATCGTAACTCTGGGAAGGTCTAGGAATATCTTAAGTCTTCATAGTTAGAAACTCAGAGCAAGTGACAAGTATTTACAATTGTGGGTTTCTTTGGACAAGTTACTTGGGTTTCTTTAGACAAGTTACTTGTGTTTCTTTAGACAAGTTACTTGGGTTGAAAAACTCGATGAAGCAGAAGTAAGAAGTAATTGGAACTCCAGGTAAGTAAGCAATTGTTGAAAATCTAAGTAGGCAATGTCCTTTGAGAGCTTTGGGTTTCTTAAGACCAGTTACTTGGGTTTAGGACTTCGGGTAAGCAGCAAGTCATGAAAGGTCCAGGCAATATGATCTAGGTCAAACACTAGGGCATTTTACAAAAAAATTTAATGTTTTAGGATTTTGCTTAATATTTTCACATGTAAATTGTTCCTGAATATTCTACTAGGTTTTCAACAACATCATGTATGCAAAGAATGACAAATAATGCAGGCAAAACAAGAAAAGATGGAAGAACCTTCAAAATGGTGCATGAAAAATTACTAGAATAAAAACAAGATAAAGACCCAAAATATAAGAATAATAACAAAGGGAAAACACTCTACATACCTCAACTATAAATGGGTTCTAAAGATTTTGCTAAAAAATCACTCCAGAAGCTCAAACGATGTCACTCGAGATTCGCAAGGGCAGTGGCTAGGTTAGACAACTTGAAATCCAGGTAGGAAATGAAGTGGAATTTTCAATAATTATATTAACCCATGCATTAATGATAACTAAGTGACACGTATGAAGAAATCCACATAAGTATTTTAATGTTTGTCAGTTTTACAAACTACTTTACTTGAGTTGGCCTACAAAGTCAAGTACCTCTAAAACTCCAGTTTGGTTTAGGCTAGTGAATACTTTAGACTTGCGAACTGTAACTGATTTTACTTATGACTTCAACCAAGTGAAGTAAATTTGGAACTTGGGTTTGTTATGAGTAGTGCTTTGTGGGTTTATGAAACTAATTTGCTTAGCTTTTTATGAGAAGCAAAGTCATTACGTAATTCTGATTTGAACTGAATTATATAACTCGAGTTTGATGAGACAACTTACTTCACCTTTGAAAATTAAAGTAAACTTGAAAACTCGAATTGGCCTAGCAATGAATCCCAACACTTAGCTTTTTGAATCTCTTGGAAAGATGGACAAAATGGGTTTTATGAGAATGACCTAGGCAAATATTTTCTAACCTTTTGGAGCAATTTGAAGCAATTGGGAGTGAAAGCAATTAAAGTGAAAAATACTAAAAACTAAATCTTATTCAGGGACTAAGTTTTGACAAGGCTAACTTACTCAAATAGAAAAAAAGACAAAAATTTCAATAGGGGTAACCCAAAATTCCCAAGTGTGAAATTTTGGGGATACAAATAACAATCTACCTCCATGTGGAAACACTTATACTAGAAGAACCCTTGAGTTCATATCACTTTTAGTAGTCTACCTTAATGAAAATGCAAGTATATTTATGGAAATATCTTTGGTGTATCACCTCCATTAGTTAGATTACTTTTATGTTTTCTTCTTCCCTTTTCACCCCCAAACAAGTGATTAGCCTAGTGTAGTGTGTGAACCTAAACATTTAGATCAAGAGAGCTAGCCCTTCAATCTAGAGGTTTATCCCTATTATAGATAACACATATATCTAGGGATAATCCCATGTTTAACCAAATTTGGAGAAGTCTGAACAACTTTCTCTTAGGGTACAAAATTTGGTTATAACAGTTATGGCATGTCTAGTGGGATTTTAAGGTCCAAAATAGTGGAAGAAATTTTGGTGTGTTCTTTTACCTATCAACCTTTAGAGGCATTCAATAAAACACCAATGGCAACTCCGAATTCAATCATTTGGTTGTAAGCAACCTAGGTACTTATTGTGAAAAGATTTTGATCATATCTTATGTTTAATTTGACTAATGAAGTTGGTATGGCTAGATATGAAGAGAATCCATGCTATACTCCTCCTTTTCAACCTTGTCATAACTCATACTATGTTCTTCAACAACCCTATCAAGATTGTTATCAACCTTATGGGCTATGGAAACCCTATGGGCAACCTATTCCTTCTCCATATGATCATGATGTTGTTGTGCAACCTTATGAAGAAGCCTATAAATAAGGCTATCACGAAGAAGAAGACATTATTAAGACTCTTGAAGAAGAAGTCCAAGCTCTTAATAGGCAAATTATTGGAGGAATTCTTCCTCAAGATATAGCTATCCCTCCTCAAAAAACCAATATCTCATCATCTTGGAGGCCTTCTTGGACTATGATTCCTAATTGTACCATGCCAACTCTTGTGGAAGAATTTTAACCTGTGCAAGTCTCTCCCTCCCCTCTTCAAGAACCCTCTTCTATTCTATATCAATTTTCTTGTGCCCCTTATCCACATTAAACCATTCACTACCCTAAAGAGGAGAATCCAAGAGAGGCAATCCAATCTTCAAAATAGCTTAATAGCTTCAAAGTTCCAACTTGGAACCAAGTAGTGAAGTCTTTGGGAAATAAACATGAAGAAAGCGAGGACCAAGAAGTTGATGTCAACAAAGAAAACCTTGTGTTTTTTCAAGCCTCATTTCCCCTTCTCCAAGAACCTATAGCTATTCCCTCATGGAAGTGTATCCAAGAAGATTTTCAATGTAAAAAATAGGCCTTAGTTGATAAGGTGGAAGATAAAGTTGCAGTTGTTGAAGATCCTCAAGAAGGCTATGAGAAAGGTGAGGTGCTTGTTGAAGAAAATGAAATGTCTATAGCCCAATTGAACATGCTTTCCCTTAAATAATTCCTTCAATAATCTCCTATTTCCAAATCCATAAATTAAAAGAGTACTTATTCCATCCCCATGCTCATTTATGAAACATCCACCACACCTCATACTCTGTCTCCAACCCATGAACTTGTTCATTACCCTTCCACCTCATCCCTTGTTGAAGGAGAACCCATTCTATAGGAGACAATCAAAGAAGATCAAGTTAAATTTGTAGCTAATCAAGAAGATGAATCAAGTGTATATGATGAAGAGTTAACTATAGGGACTTCCCTTGGTGAAGACAAGCACAAGTCAACATAACTGAGTGAAGAAAGAGAAGATCTAGGCCATGTTGTAGCTATTCACAAAGAGCTTGATCAAGACATGAGATAGGGGGTGCTTGATAAGGATATCACATCAGCGGAGTTGGTTAATATTCATGAGAATGATTAAGAGGTTGAATCTATAAATACAATAGAAGATGGAGATGCTTCTAGTCAACCTAATTGAGTGAAGAAAGAAAAGATATAGACCGTGTTGCAGCTATTCACAAAGAGCTTGATCAAGACATGAGATAGGGGGTGCTTAATAAGGACATCACATCAGTTGAGTTGGTTAATATTCATGAGAATGATCAAGAGGTTGAATCTATAAATACAATAGAATATGGAGATGCTACTACTTCCATGAAACAAGAGGACTTATGGAAAATATTGAATGAGATATGTGGAGAATTTGAGGCCTTTCACAAGACTACACTTCTTAATGTCTTCATTGACAACAATGATGAAGATGGGGTTGAGTATGCAAAGATCTTTAAAGAGCTTAAAAAGCTTGTAGGTGATAATAAATATGATGTTATTCAAGATGTCATTGATGTCAAAAAAACATGCTTTGATGAAGCATCTTTGAGTCACGTTGTAACTAAAGAATACCATGAGAGGGTTGTTGAAGTGCAAGAAGAGTTCACATTTATAGGTAACATGTTTGCAGCTATCATTGCTTCACTTGAAATCATGCCAAGAAGATGGGCAATCATGAAGGAGTTGAAGACATCAAAGCCAAGGCTCAAAAGATAGCTTGCTTCATTCACTCATTCATCTCATGAAGCAAACAATGGTACAAGTTTTCCCTTTGATCCAGAAGAAAGTTTTCTTTTTAGATTAGTTTGCATATAGTCTAGTTTGATTATATTGTTGTTGTGTTCCCTAAGTGCTTGAGAGCACATGTGTGTATTTTGTTTTATTATTTTGTGTGATTGTTTCTTGTTGTGTTTGGTGTGAGTTTTGAGTTTTTTAGATGCATATCAGTGTCAATTGCAATATATGGGTGATTTCATTACCCAGGGATAGGAGAAGGCAACTGGTCCTTAGCATAACAGGCATGCTACCTCATATAAATCACAAAAATGTTGACCAAATATTATCCTAAATCAAATTGGGTTAGCCCCCTTGCATATTAAAACTTTTCATAAGGTCTTCTAGGTTTGAAAATTGTCACCATGGTCCCAAGTGAGCTCAAGTCACCTTTGAGGGTCATAAAATCTGTTTTAAACCTTTGTCACATTTGTCCATTTTCTCAATGTCATTTTATGCCACTTTTTGGTCATTTTAATGAATTGTACGATTTTACACAAAATACAAATGTTTCAAGAAGTAAACTAACATACCAAATGTCAGAGAAAGGCTTTGAAACATAAACATTATAGGTTCAATGTAAAAAATAGGAAGATCATCTTCAAAAGGTTAGTTTCAGACATTTGTATGGACTAGGATGACTCATCTGACATGTGTGTATGCTTTAGGAAGGTGTCTTGAGATCCCCATAGGTCATTTATACGCTTAGGTGGATTCAATAGATCTAAAATTGTCAAAAATTAGTTTCTCTCTCCTATCGCTCCCTTGGATAGGTCAAGAAGGGTCAACAGTTTTCTTTTGTTATGGATTGGAGAAGAAGAGTTGGAGTGAGTACACTTGGTGAATGTTAGAAATCCTTATGAGATTCCATTTCATGGTCATGGTTTTAATATTGGTGGTATATGTTGTATGAACAATCATTAACACCTCCAAACTGCATGTATAACCCCAACAACTTGATTTTTCTCATTTGTTTGTATTTTGGAATTTGGTATGTGTAAAAAAAGTGATGCATATAGTCTTACATAGTATGTTTACCCATTTCATGTTGAGTTTAATTGGTTTGGCATGTGTGGTCATAGGATGATAGGCAGGACCACTCTCTTGTGATAGAAGTGAACACCATTGAGAAGCTGAGAATAGTGTTTCATGAGTTGTAAAGTTTGTCCTTCTATGAGTGGATTCAGGTCAAGGAATTACACTTGTTTTCACCCCTCAAAACATGGAGGTCAATTTATTCATTGAGGGTTTTCATTGAATATACCTCAAGGGTGATAGTCCAATATGGGGCTAAGTATCGAATACTATATCCACCTCTATTTTCTCATAATTGGAGAAAATTAAAAGATGTTCAAGAAAAGGGAATTCTAAGTCTAACCACAAAATACATCTCATATCTACTTGCTGAGATGGTGAGACATCTTCAAACCTCAACCTATGATCAAATACCTTGAGATCAATGTTCACAAATTCGAAGAGAGGTGCATAGTTGGAAAAGTTGTAAAATGGAAATGTTTACCGTAACTTCTTTGAAAGGAGACTTTGTTCTATAATATGTCATCTTGTGGTGAAGATTTATGAGGTTTGTGTAAGCCTAGTGACTTCATTCTTATAGCCTAGGCCTAGAAGTAACATGCCAATTCAAGAAGAGGTTGATTAGGTCAAGTTACTTATGGTTAAATGGCTTTCAACTCAGTCAAGTTTCTAATGGAGACAGATAAATACATTTCCATTAGGCCAAAAGAAAGCTAGAACATTGCAATGCAATAGTGACACTATAGTATATTGATGATAGAGGGATGATAACATGGTTTCAAGGAAGGAGTGAGTCCATTTAGGTGTGAGATGGCCCTAGTGACCTCAAAGGAAAATAAAAAATTTAAGTACAGTGCTCAAACACATATCACCGCCTACAGGAATCTCTCATACTCCCTAATGAACACCTACAGTTTGAAGTGATAACTGCAAACTAACCTAGGCTAATGAAGGATGCAAGTTTGGTTAGTGGAAAGAGTTATAATATGGATGACCATGTATAATACACTCTCAGAGTGATGATATCACAATCTATGTGATTCTCATAGACAAATAAAAATAGACAAGGTTGAGCAAACTGGTTCAAAACCTTATACTCAGTTTAAGTTTTTAAACCCTGGACACAGTCACAAGCCTAGAAACTAGTTTTGTGAATTTTAAGTGTAGAGGGATATTGAAGCATGTTCAGGGCTTAAAACTTAGTACAATTTGTCAACATGAGCTATTAAATACCTCCATTATCTCCTTTAGGTCAAACTAATAAGGTAAGTGCTCTCTGGTTTGTCTCAGACCTGAGGCACTCCATAGTCAATACAACTTGCATACCTAGTACATGGATGCTAAAATGATGAAAGGGAGGGTATTAAGGAAATGAATAATTATGTATATGTTTGAATTGAAGATGAACAAGTGTTGAGAAGGCCCTATAGTCACTAATGAACACTCAGAAGCGACCACATCCTCAAAAACACAGTCTATGCCTATTAGGCCTAGAACTAGGCATGAACCATCATGTGCCTAATGTCATTTATATGATCATATGATCTTCCTAAGCAATTTTAGAGCCTTCAAGGGAGAGTTTAGGATTTATTGGACTTGGTGGCTTACAGAAAAAAAATTAGAATTGATCATTTTGGCCTAAATCTATCTTAGGGGTGTCCAAAATGCATAGTAAGAACTTTAGAAGTGATTTCTTTCACTCATATCTATATAGACAATATGCATGGGGTCTAAAGCACTTAGGGATAGTTGAGGGGATTCCTATGATTAAACTAAGTGGCATTGGTTTGAAGGTTAAGGGAAAAACCTTTATGAATCTTTGTTAAGAACCTAAACAACCTAAAACCCTCATAGGAACCCAAGGAGAAAAAGATGAATATAAATGGATCCAGAAGGGGTCAATTAGTATAGAAAGTGATTTGGATCAATTAGTATAGAAAGTGATTTGGATCTATTTATCACTCTCCCAGGCTCCCTACCACTCAGTTGTTTTGTACCATCACTTGTATAAATGAGTTTTATTCTATGTTTTTTGTAAGATTTGAGGTAATTTAAAGGTGCAAAAAGGAATGGAAAAGTGAAAATAATTATGGAAGGTGTGTGGAGATGTATTATAACTCTTTAAATCCCATTCTCAGCCCAATTATGCATGGAGACCCATCTACTAAACTAGTTGTTGCATGCAGTCTTAGATAGAATAGTGAGAAGCAAGGTGACTGCTTAAGTTGGACATGAAGAGTGTGATATCTATCTAATGGAATAGAAAACAAAGAGGTTTTGATGATTTGTCTCACATCTCTTCAATGAATTCTCTTGAACATCTACATGTCACTCTAGTGAAAAGTGTGAGAGTTTGGGCCTATAAGGCTAGTGAGTGATTGCAAAAAAGTGAATGACAAGTGGTAAATAGAAGATCATCAGTTGGAAAAGTGTATAATAACCTTCACCAATCATGTTTATACCTTCTAAGGTTAGGGCACATGTGTCAATGACTTCCAAGATAGTTATAAGCAGTTAAGTGGACTCCTCATCAAGAAGGCAATTTTAAGAAATATAATGGAGTGTCCAAACGTGAACTTCAAAGAGATTTCATGTTTGTGAGTGACACTCGTTCAAGAGAACTTCATGACCTATTTCCTAAACCTTACTCTTGCATTGTAACTGGTCTTCAATACTTGACACTTTGCATTGTGACTCTTAAATGTCACTCTTTCTCTCTCTTCTTCCATTGCTCTATATATTGAATCCATTTTGGCATTGTAACAATCCACAATTGGTATGGCTAATCCCTTCTTGTTTGACATCTTGTTTTTCCTATGAATAAAGTTTTCTCAAGTTGGTTTAGTCTCTATAATTCTTGCCTAAGTATGTCAAGTAGTCTATTTGGATGACAAGTGAAGATTATTTATCCTTGCTTCCATTTTGCTCTTGTATGATTCATGTGAGTAACATTTATTCTAATAGGTCTCATAAAGTGTATATGTTTTTTAGGTATATTTTGAAGTGTGTGAGACAGTAGCAGTGTTTAAGATCAAAACTTCTAGTTACCCACCTTTGGAAATACATGACAATCTGCCTCCATGTAAAAACACTTATGCTAGAAGAACCCTTGAGTTGAGATCAATTTTAGTAGTCTACCTTCTTAGTGAAAATGCAAGTATGTTTGTGGAGATATCTTTGGTATTTCACCTCTATTAGTGTAGGTTACTTTTATGTTTCCTTCGTCCCTTTTCACCCCTAAATAAGTGATTAGCCTAGTGTAGTGTGTGAGCCTAAATAGTTAGATCAAGGGAACTAGCCCATAATCTAGAGATCTATCTCTTGTAGAAATTTTTATATATGCATATATAGTTCCATATTATCCCAAATTTGAGAAGGTATGATTGACTTCTCTATGGTGAAAATTTGGGCTATAACAGTTCTCATTTGTCATGAGGGGGTTCGATTACTTATAATCTTGAGTTAATGCTTAATTAGGGGGCATAAATTGGTCCGTTGAATGACTTACATGTAAGTAAATATAAGTATCTTAGGTGCAAACACATTGTTATCCTAACAAATAAATTGGGTCACCACCATATCCATACGACATTAATTTTTAATCAATGGTAAAGGCTTATTGGTAAGTCAATGCCAAAAATGTGAGAACAGATGGAATTTTGTAGATGAACATAACAATCAAGGAATCCAACATTTTAAGAACAATCTAAATATCAACCAATTTCATTTTCAGGAATGGGTCTTTCAATAACCTGTATAACTGATAAAATCAAATGTTAAACGTGTTCATGGGTTCATTGCAATCCCTACGGGTAGTAGTAAATTGATAGTATAGGGTAGAAGGATCGATGGGCAAACTAAAATGGTTAACAAATGCATTTTAAAAGGTAACCCACAATGCGATATATCCATCATACAAGTCACGGTACTATTCGTAAGCAACCTCATCAAAAGAATAAATAAACATACGATTGATTTAACTTTTTAGAGTTTAACTATGTAAAACCTATGCTTATATTAAAGGGTTGAGATGTTTAAATCAGTTAAATAAATTACAATAATTAAGTATTGATTTGTTATAGAATTTGACCTTTTAGAGTTTAAAATACAAATAAATAGGCATAAATATAGACTTGTCTAAAAAGTGATTGTCACAAATGATCTAAGTTTTGAAAGTTGAATTCTGGATAGTTTTGAGTGTTGTCAATAGGATTATGGTGTGTGTATGATCACTAGACAATAGCACCCCATATGAAGAGTAGTGTCATGCTTGTGTAGTATCCTCAATGTGTCACTAATGTCCACTTTTGTGGGATTGTTCTTATTTTATAGGAGTGCCTACACCTGTGTTTTTAGGTCATATTCCTGTGTGCAAAAAACATGGAGCTCTATGTTGTGCTTAGGAAACTTGATTTAATGTGAAAACCTTAATCCTCCTTTCAAGTATGGCATGAGCAATAATTATGTGTTCGTTGGTAGGATAGGATGGACATATTCAACACCCCACTATGAATAGAGATGCCTACATACCAATACTCCGAAGAGGGATCAAGCTCGATGTAGTTCTCCCACCCAGTGCTTGATGCAAGTGCAAGTGAATGCTATAATGAAAGTGGACTTGGATGCTTTAAATGTGCTTGAACTTTGAAATCTTTGAAAACTAGGCTTAGGTATATTGTAGATAGTCATATGCAGAAATGAGGGAAAATATAGATTAAATACCTTAATTTTATTCAACTTGTCTTTGGTTTGAATGTGCTTTTGCATCTATTTTCCATCTAGTGAATAGAGGTCAATTAGACTTATATTTATATGGATATGTAGCTTGTGTGGATAATAAAATATTCTTAGGCCAAACTTAGAAGGGGCACAGGTTTTTAAAAGTATCCGTTGGGAAGAGCTAGGGCTAAAAATAGTAGCACCCAGTTAGGGACACTAGTGTTGTGGCAATAGTGTCCCAAATGTGGCGCTAATGTCCACTTGGTAGATTGTTGAAAAATTTGGGTTGGAATCTGAGATGACAGTTTTAGGACTATGTTTTGGCTAATTGTAGGTGAATGTGGATTGTTTAATGATTGGAAAAATGTGTAAAAGGTTCTAGTATAGGTCTAGGGATAAGCTAGGAATAGGGTAACTCAAGCGACACTTTTAGCATCCAATTACGACTTTTAGGTGATTAAAACAACAAGCAACATCTTCGTGTTGAATTTGAGTCTACATAATGACATATTTAAATATTTGAATGTGTTATTATTTCATCTGAATCCCACCATATGTGTATTTAGGGAAAATTTTCATTAAGATTCTTAAGCAAGTCATAAGCAGGCATTGGAGTGTTCACAGGGCAGCCACCTCCACCAAACTAGGCAAAAGACATTAAAGGGTATGAAAGATCAATTTTACAATCTTAGTATCTGTAATGGCTCATTTTGAGCAATGCCTCTAAAGTGTCAAAGTTTAATATTTTCATTAAATACTCTAGTTTAAGGCTATTATTCTAATGGCATTCTATTGATGTGTGTTTTAGGCACCCAATAGGGTGGAGAAAGTGTAAAATATGACCATAATACCAAAGCAAGTAATAGATTTCAAAATATTTCCAATCCACCCTACTTCTAACGACAATCTATTGATGTGTATTTTAAACATGCAACATGGAGGGGAAAGTGTAAAGGATGTCCAAAAGATCAAAATGAATGATAGCTCAAAATATTCCTACTCGGCTATGTTTCTAGCACCAATCTATTGACGAGTCATTTGTCACACTAACTCAAGCAGAATGATCATCCATCTAGCCACTCCTAAAAAGATGCCCGTAGGGTCCCCCCAAATTTGTTATTGTTGGGTTATGGCGTATTGGGTGATCTAGTTGGTTTATGCAAAAAAAATTCAACATAAGGGGCCTTTGTTGGTTTTGAAAATTTAAACGTTATTTTTGTCTTTTAACAAATTATAGGATAAATGTGAGTTTACCCATTTTGGTAAAATGGGTTTTAATCATGTTTTAACAAACAATGAAAACAATGCATTTTAAGATTTTCCCTCATATCAAATCAATATTTTAAAGTTTTCAAATGATGGGAGTGCGAATGATTTTAACAAGTTTATTACATACATTCAACAATGCAGAAATGATAATAAATGACACTAGAAATTAAGCTTAACATGAAATACTAGATTGCACTCATTTTGATCAAACCCTAAATTACCCAGATGATAAAAATTGACAAAAGTAAGGGGGAAAAGAGAAGAAAAACCTTACAATAATGAATACAATTTTGATTCTCTAGATTGAATGCATCTATGACATCATCATCTCACCTGGCTAATGTGCACAAAACCAACAACAGAGCCAATGCAAGACTCTGAAGAGCACATGCTATGAAGAAAAAGACTTACAACCACCATTTACACTCACAAATTACAAATGCATAAATCCATAGTGTTTTTAGTCATATAAAATGTAATTTTAATGCAATGACTGTCACTTGAGACCACCTTGTTCTAGCTTAGCGTTAGACCTATCTTAGGGCCTATCTTAATCATTTTCTAGATTTTATGTGAGTCTAGTCTATTCCCAGATACACCAAAACCAATATTAAGCCATCCCTTAGGCACCCAGGTCCCTTGTTCACCATTTGATGCCAATTAGACATTAACATGACCCTTTGGACACTAATGCATTGCAACAGTGACCTAGGGACCACACTATTGTCCTTTTGCTCTTGCAACAAAT
Source organism: Torreya grandis (assembly GCA_037957365.1). Lineage (NCBI taxonomy): Eukaryota > Viridiplantae > Streptophyta > Pinopsida > Cupressales > Taxaceae > Torreya > Torreya grandis. The sequence continues at coordinate 886,296 of JARHVA010004841.1, read as the reverse complement.
ATATTTTCGTTCCAAATAGCACTCCTATGGTCATCTTAAACCTATTTCACATCTTGACAAGTACCAAAATTATTTATATAGACCACTTTCAATCACTTATCCATTAGATGGAAATCAAATACAAATACTCATAAATAATCTTAGAAATAATTGTGAAAATCAAGGTCATTGATCCTTATTTTGCCCTACTTCTACATACACCCATCTACAACAGTCAATAACTCAGATTAATCAAATTTACAGTCTCAAGTCACACCCAAATCACTCAAATTGAAACTCCTACTAGCATTCAATAACACTTGCACCAACACTTAGATTAGGAGTATTACATCGGGCTTGATCCCCTTTCGAGGCATTGGTATGTAGGAAATGCTCAACACATGGGGTGTTGAGGTCACATCCAACCTACCCTGATAACACCCTCTTTTCTAATTGTGCTCATCAAATACCCTAACAAACATGGAGGCCAAGGGTTTTGAATATAAATCAATCAAAAATAGGGAATAAATAGCGAACCAACATTCATCCACTCAAGTAAAAGCATCTCAGGACCTAGCGAATCTCCTCCCAAAAGGTCATTATTCCTGCTTACAAAAGGACACTATCATGCCCCAGAGGAAATTAGCACAATGCACTACTATCCAAGGGACTGGGCTACTATCTAGGAGGGTTTTTAAATCATGTTTCAAGTTCATGATGCTCCGCATAGTATATGTACCAGTTTACAACCTATAATTTGTTTGTCTCAGTCAATTCGAGCTAATTACATCTCTTGCAGTTCATTTTCTATTTATAGAATTATCAAAAAAGTCAATTATTGTACAAATTAGAGGCTGTAATTACTACATATTTATTCCCTAATTTATTATTCCAAAAATTTATCAAACTAGGGTTTTACATTCCATAATCCTCTTAAAAACTAAATTAGTATTTTATTGATCAAGATATATATTTTGATTACAAAGCTTGGGCGAGCATAATAGTTTGAATCTAAATTTTGCTAGCATAATGGTAGGGAAATCAAAAGAGAGATAAAGATTACACTAGCAAAGCATAAAAAGAAATAAAAAGAAATAACTAGTTCAATATTCCTCCTTGTAGTCACAAAGAACCAACCCTTGGAATGGCTTGGCTTAGGGAATATATAACATTCTTGGTCAATGGAGGGAAATATATTTCTCCTCTAACTTTTCTTTCCCTTCAAAATATATGCCCCTTTTCTACCTTTACCTACAGAAATACAAAACACAAATTAATAAAATATAAATAAAATCACTTTAATGAAACCTCACACAAGAATGCGAAAAACTTTTAATTGATGCAAAGTTTCCCAAAATTGGTGATAATGTTGCAATCGAGTCAGAACCAAATTCCCATTGCAGTGAACAAATCTCAAAATGGAAAAATGAGCAAGAGGATATGAACGAAAAACCAAAAATGGCCTTCTGACCTAATTGGGCTTTTTGGAGGAACAAACAAGCACTTTTTAAAATTTGAAATTTTAGTTCTATCGGGTCCTCAAACCCTGATTAGAATTAGGAGTAATTTGGTAGGCCTATAGACCTAATCGGCATTTTGAATGTCGAATAACATTCAATTTTGAGTTGAGGGGGTCTTAAGACCTAATCAGGTTTCATAACCCTTATTAGTTCTCTGAATATTAGAGCAAGGCATCTAGACCTAATCGAAGTCCAAATTACCAATTAACACTATGAGGAGTTCACTTGGGTGCCCATGTTGTATGTGGGATAAAAAAATGTGCTTTTAATTATGGAGGAGTGAGGAAAGGACCATCGACCCAATTTGGGTCTAGGACCCAACTAAAATAATGTGGGAGGCTATATATGGGAAACATCCTCGATTAATGAAGGATGGGGTCCAAATGGGCTCCAACATACCTGGTCTGGCTTTGAATCCTAACCACCATTATGAAAGTAATTCCCACACAGAACAAGACCCAATCAAGCCAAAATGCCTGATTAACATTAACACAACATGAATCATGGTCCATGACCTAATCAGGGAATAAAACCTAATTACAACATGGATGACAAAATAAGAATCTTCTAGACCTAATTGGGAGTTGAAAGCCAGATAAGATATACCAAACAAAACTTGCACCAATGAAGACTCAATCAGAGATAAGCACCTGATTCGAATGGGATCATGAAAATTTTGACTCGAAAGACCTAATTGGGAGTTGAAATCCTGATTTGGTCTTGAAACTTGGAAATTTCAAAAAGCCCTACAACAAACCTAACTAGGGTTCTGGGTAAACTTTTAGAATATTTTCAGCATGCAATAAATGCACCAAAAACTCATTTTTAGCACAAGTATTTTATATGAAATTTTATCACACAAGCTTGGTTATTGTAACATTACAAGTATAATAAGCCAGTTCGACATGGAAACCAAAATGACCACTAAGAGCAACTCAAGAAAGTAAAATAAGTAGGATATTCAAAGGCAAACTGAGGCATGGAGACTTCAATTTTATGCTAAGTGTTAAATATAAATTTTTCTTGCTTGGACATGGTCTATCCAACAAAGGTGGTAGTACAACCCAATTTGACAATCAAACTGAGATGACCCACAAAAGTGTCATGTCCCCTTTTTTAGTGGACATCGTCAGAGTTGATGGTTAGCCTATTATGCGACCCTCGTAGGCTAATAGGATGGATAGAGGGTCATGGTGGAGCTTGGCTTGGCTTCGATTAGCAGAATTTGTCCAGTTGGCTTACCATTCAGGCTCTTTCAAACACATTTGCCTGAGCTCCTATTATATAGGGAATGTTGGCACTCAACGGACCATCCCTGTTATGGCATGATCATGTGCAGAATCACTCCCTGGTTCACTAGCTTCAGACGGTTCGAGGATCCGACATGTATTAAGGGAGATATTAATATTTGATTAATTTAATCAAATATTAATTATTTGGTATAATTTTAATTAAGAAACCCTAATTAGGGCAAGCACACATTTTTGAGGGTATAAGGGTTTCTCATGGGAGAGGGTGGGAATGATTATGAATGATTATTGATTTTTGCTAAGAATTCTTCTGAGAAAACTGAGCCAAGGGTTCTAGGATTCCATTTGCATTGGAGAACGTCCACTCTTCATTGTGTGTGATTCAAAAGCTGTGAGATATCAGCAGATCTATTGCCAAATTGAGAGATAGCTTCATACGGAAGTTATCACAGAAGTTTACAGGGATTTCTTTCATTAGTTTTTGATTCAATAAATTATACAGTTAGAGATTTTCAGATCAAGGGTTCAGCATTCAGGTTGTGCTATATTGTATTGGCGATCGTACGAAGTCCGTACAGATCCGTGCAAATCCGTACGCAATCGCGGAAAGTGCAGAGACCAACATCGGCAGGCAGAGACCGACAGCGGCCGACCCATATACCGACGTCGATAGGTTAACGACCCCAGGAAACCGACGGTGGCAGTATAACCGACGTTGGCAACTGTGTTTTTGGCACAGCAGGCCGAGACGAACCAGATCCAGGTTTTATTCCCAGTTTGCGGAATACTCAGGTTTTTAAGACTGTATTTTAATATTCTTTTTATATGTATGACAGAGGACTTCTATTGTAATCATCTGGACGAATAATACGATCATTGATTTGCCAGTTAAGAGATTATGCTGTGGTTTATTTATTTATTTGAAAATTATTTTGCAAAAATCGCAATTTGTTCTTATTTCATACAGAAAAGCAATTCAGAGCTTTTGTCTTTCTATAGTCCCACAAAAGTAACTTGTGAGTGTATAGAATAGCAAGCCTGTGAGTGTAAGAAATAGTGCAACAAAAAGGAAAAAAATGGGTACCAATATTCTAGAGTAATTAGAGCATGTTATGTAAGAAATAAAATAAATTATGTATCATTATTGGATATGTCATGTATCATAAAATGGTTTGAAATTTTTACACAATTGTCAAAGAAGATCTAGCATTGGTGTCATAGATAAAACTTGTCAAAATGTCACATAATGTTATCCAATTGTACATATATGTGACGTGTGTCAAGGATCAAATGCTTCCCAAAGGGAAATCAGTGATAATGGCATAGGTTTACTTGACTCTATCACCCAATGGACAAGGCTTGGAGAACCTGCTTGACATCTCACATATTGTTTCAAAGGTATTTTGCATCTTGATAAGATTCATTATTAAAATGATATTATTGTAAAAGAAGGCCCATTATTTGAAAGTTTTGTATAATGGACCTTGTCACTCCTTTATGTAATGTTAGCCAATGGTACATATGCGTCTAGTAATTTCCTAGAATGCAATGTCACTTAAGAGTGCATTTGTGCATTAGATATGTAAAAATGGGTGTATGCATTAAGGTCAAACACCAAATGACTTTGTAAAGTGAATTTTATTATTTATTTTTAAATTAATTATTATTATTCATATGCAAAGTCATATACTATGTAAAGACTCATTAAAGCAATTTAATATTGTTATCAAGTAAAGACTTTTCAAAAATCCCCTAACATGCAAAAAGTGAAAGGTGTGAAAATCAAGGTTGAGTTAGGGTGAAGTCATGATTTAGATCAAAGGTTGCTAGTCAAGTTCTTTTGGAGGGAAAATGTGTACAAAAAGGATGATTTTCGTTGTAACCAAGTTCTTTTTCCGCTCAGCACTAGTAGAGGGCTTGCTACAATTTTATGCATTATATGTTCTTTAATAGAATTATTAATGAAATGTGAGCAAACATTTGAGGATAATGTGTTTCTTTGAAGGCATTTGATTTTTTTTGTTTATAAAAATTGACTTGATATCCATAGATGAAGAAACCCATTAAATGATTACATTTTATTGAATATGTATAAAACTTATGTATTTTACAAACTTTGTGTTGAAAACCCCTATGGGTGAACTTTGGGTTACATATACATAATTAGGGTTAAGAGGAGCCTTTGGGCTTCCAAACAATTTATGTTCCTGTTGCATCTACTGCCCATATTTTCATTTTTATGTGAGAGGAGGAATTTCCCATTCATTTTTGTTCATTGTCTAAGGAATCTAAACAATCATATTAGTTTGTTCTCCATCTCTATTTGTCTTTTTATTTCCTTTTGTGCCTTTTGGTTGAAAGTACCAAAACCCAAAAGCACATTACCATACGGGGGCATTGACCCTCTCAAATTTGGATGAAATTCCTTTGTCCCATGATGATTTCTCTAATATTGCAAGATTTTGTTTTTTTTGTTGGGAAAGTCAATGTAAAAACAAGATGAATCATTGATCCAAAAATCAGAAGTTTTGGTTGATAAAAATATCAATAGCATACAAATAACACAGTAACAATGAAATCTCTGAGAAGAGATGTAGTATTACTCAAGATCGCAATACAAATATATGCTTATCTCTGGGAAGAGATGTCTGTCTTCACATTTCGGGTTACCTCTTCATTCATACACATTTTGAAACAATGGGGAGGATGTGGAAGGTCACCAATCTTGAGGGAGATTAAGTGGTTCAACTTCCAATATTTAAAATAATACAAAATTCAAGGAATTACTATTTTTAGAAACTTACTATTTTTAGACTGCACTACTAAAATTGAAATTTGAGGCACTTCTGTTGGGTTTTTGGGGGTCAAACTTCATTGAACAAAGCGCGATGCCATTTAGCGACGTTCTCCTCATTCTTAGCTTTCCAATGGTTCAAACGGCGAGTCAATTGGAGCTATGGTGCAAAAGTTATGGCTCCCGGAAGTTCCATCATCAATTGGGGTGGAACTGTCACCCAAATTGTCGCCTAAATTGGTGCCTGGGTCAATCATAATGACATAAAATTTTACCAACAAAACATTACATCTTCCATGTTTTGAGCAATTTATCTTCCTTATCAATGTTTTCCTCTTGATGCATTATATGTAATTTTTTGTGAATGGTATAAGTATATGAGATTGATGGGAACACAAAGGATCAAATGTTGTAAATAAGTCAGTTATCTGGTGATTCATTCCTTCATTCAATGTTGGAATGTTCCTAGCATCGCTTCATCTTAATTGTTGGTGTTCTAATTGGGGATGTGTGTTTATGTGTATAAGAAAGTAGCAATTTAATGTATGGGTTTGAGAATTATTGTATTGTAAAGGATATTCATTAAGGCCTCATGAAGTAATCCTATAATTGAGGAAGAGGTACTAGCAAGAGAGGGTGAACATTACTCTTTTGGAGTTTTCTCAATCTGAGTTTCTCCAATGTAACTTGTCTCTTCAAAATTATGTTTTGTTATATTATTTTCACTAATTTTTTTACTATGCTTGTATGGTTCAACTTTCATTTACATTACAACATTTTGTAGTTCAGTTTAAAGCATTGTTGATGTCTATTTAAGAGTATAATTGATATAAACAAATATATCAATCAAGTTGTTAGGATTTAAGTATAAAGTTCGTGTTGATGATTTAGCTATGGAATACCATGCAAATTACAGATCACATTGGTATAAGAGTTGAGTATGGTTATTTTTTCCATGTGGTTATTTTGGTGTAATTGTTTTACAATGTCTTCCCTCTCTTAGAGCAAAAATTGCTAGTGGAGGTGGTGTCTTAGTTACTCGGCAACAAGGTGGGTTAGATGTTACTATCGTTGTTGGTAAAAAGGATGGTAAAATGCATTGTGAGTGTTGTGTTTTGATGGTCTTTACCAACTATCTTGGATGTATGTCAATAAGTTTCATAAGGGATGTGAAAAGGTGCAACGAGAAGTTCAAACTGCTGAGAAGATTTGGCAAATACACCTCCAGGTGCAAAAGAGAGGTTAAGAAAGTCACAAGCAAAGTATAGAGCAAGATATGTTCCACATAGAGTTGACCATATTTAGTGTTGGGGATAAGGTTTGGTTGTACATGAAAAAAAAGACTCCAAGATAAAACTAAGAATACTTTTAAATTGTATGTGCCTCCTTTTATGAAGAAATGCTCTATTGTGAATATTTAAAAATTTATGTTTCTTTGAGGCTTCTATGTAAAATGAAGAATAAAATTTATGTTTCTTTGAGGATTCCATTCAAAATCTTGCAACTAATGGGAAAGAGGAGTTAGATAAGATGTTGTTTTGCAAATTAAGGAAAGAGCATTTAGAAGGGAAGTGCAAGGGAATTGGAAAATTGAGTTGAAAGTACAATTTCCAAACAAGTCCAAATAGCATTTGAAGAAGCAAGTGGGGAGGAATTTTCTCACCTCGAGAGTTCCTAAGCTTTTGGGGACCAAAAGATTTATAATTAGATAGACATGATATGAATATTTAGATGAACAATATTGGCAAGATAAATCAATTAGTTTAATACTCTCACAAGATATATTCAACTTGTAACACTTTGTAGTAGCTGTTTCCCATGAAACTATAGTCAAGGTTTGCTTTGAGATGATTGAGACATCTTACACGATAAGACATTAATAGGTCCCTATTTCAAAAAGACAATTTTATTGAAGATAATAAAACTTCCAATTTCTCTAGGGGGATAATTACAAAACCACCATAATTTCCGATTAATGCAACTTCGCTCTTCGCCAAGACACAATAAAAGTAACAGGTGCAAACCTTACATCTTCCATTTCTTGAGCAGTTCATCCTTCTTAGGGTTTTCTTTCTGATGCATCATATGTAAGCTTTTGTGGATGGCAAGAGCATAGGGGATTAATATGATCATATGGGATTGGATGGTCTTAAGGGTGAGTCAGTTATGGGGTTACTTGTCATTTAGTCATGGAATGTTACTAATAGTGATTCTTCCTTGAAAGCCTAATGAAGTTAATACCCCCAATAGCTGAGGAAAGTTATAGTGTCAAGAAAAAGGTGCACCTCACTCTTACGGAATTTTTTCATAGAGAGTTTCTCGACTTTCTCCAAGATAATTTCTTGTGTGCCATGCTTGTATAGTTCAACTTTACTTAACATTCCAACATTTTCTAATTTAGTGTAGAACATTGTGAATGTCTATCTAAGAATATAATTGATACAAACAAGTATAGCAATCAATTGGTTACGGTTTAAATATATGATTTGTGTTGGCAATATAGCTATAAAATATCCATGCAAATTAAAAAACAAAGCTCAAAACTAGAAAACAAAATTGCTATCTAAAGGAATACATGATGCGAGTTATGATATATATAAACAAAATTGCTATCTTTTCTTCTTTTCATTCATAAGTTGATGTCAAAGACCATTCTTATAAAAAAACAAGGGGCACGAAGTGCCAAGTACCTACGGGACAGTTTAGCTCAAAATTGAAAACATGATTTTGAATAAAAAGTATGGCATAATTCTGTGTTTCACCACAATTTAGTATGTGATTTTGTTGGTGTTTTTGATGGCAGCATGGCTGGCAATCTCGATGGCGACGATGTCCAAGCGCACACAAGTTCAAATTTTGGGACACTATAGTGAGAATCTTCTTAGATATTTTACTTATAAGAAACCATGAATCCATATATTGAAATGGATTTCATACATTATTCCTTTCCACTGTAAATAAAAAATAAAATACATGGACTGCATGTACTACTTACAAAGTTTACACTGTATTGTGAGTCCCATGGAAAATTTAACTAGAAAACATCAGAAAGAAAATAATAAAACCTTTAGCGACAAGTTCTTCCATGCATGCATTCAAATTGTACCCAATACATGTAAATGGCCAAACTAGGCGGACAATTTCCATATTCATAGACATTGTCTCTCTAATATAAGAACCATAATGTTAGAATAAAGCTCAATAATCGCATCCTTAATATATGGAACAATGAAGTTGAACAATGGGAAAGCCAAATAAAATTGGCTAGCTATGGAAAGAATTTTAATCAAATAAAATACATCATCATGCAGAAACAGGGGACATATGTCAATGAATATGGAATAAGAAGCAGCTCACCTTTAACTTCCAAGGCGTTTACTATTTTCCTATTAAAAGACTAGCCTTCTCTCCCTTCCAAGAAATATGACAGTATATATCATGAACAATTTGAGGAATTCAAGTTGACAATAGCATATAGGTCATTAGGTATCCATTTTGATGTTGATCCAAGGACTCTTAAACTGCAACATTTCAAGCAAGGACCTAAATCTGGGACCCCTATTAAAAAATTACTTGAAATGCCTTTTGGCTTCGCTATAGAGAATCACCCCGCATACGGTGAGTGTATATCCAAGCATTCCTTTAAAAGACACAGGGTTTCTAAAACGGAAGATAAAAACAGCCACTACCCTTGTTCCTTTTGCATTCCCAAGCAAAAGGAAAGAATCCATGAACTTTCATGCATGTTTGGTCAATACAACTTGTTCTGATGATAGATATATATTATATATAATCTATGACACCTCAGTTGTCAATAGCATTAACAAACCCTAAATTTGGCATGCAATAAATTTGAAAAGGCAGCAGATGTTGGAAAGAATCCATGAACTTTCATGCATATTTGGTCAATACAACTTGATCTGATGATAGATATATATTATATATAATCTATGACACCTCAGTTGTCAATAGTATAAACAAACCCTAAATTTGGCATGCAATAAAAGGGGAAAACAAATGAAAAGAATATGCATATATGACTATGGAAAAGCACTCGAATGTAGTGCATATGTCACATATAAACCCCTATACCTTGAAGGGCATTCTGGTGCATTGAATGGGGTAGTGTTCAAATGCATTGAGCATGGTAATGCATATTAATTGATGGATATCAACCAACAATAGATTACACTTGTGAAAGCAATAAACGCGGAATTAAATCAAATAGACAAGTAATTAGAATGAGATAATAGCAAGAACAAGAGATACAAGAAACCACCTTGAAAACTTGTATTAACAAACTCTTTACAAAAGGAATACAATTGAAGAAACTTATTTCTTCCACACCTCTCCTAGATGTATAGATCTCTCACTAGATCTCTATTCCTCAAGAGCTCTCTCTCTCAAGAACAATCAACTCCAACAAACCTGCATTGATTCAATTCTATACTGTTCTTCACATACAATGAATTACAACAATAATTCACAATGACTACAACTACTACAATAAGCTAAGAAGATCTAATTCTACATATAGAATTAGGAGACTTGAGCATGCACTTCCAACAAACAGTTAAGCCACTTGAACAAGGGCTCTAAAAATAGTATTGCTAATAATAGAGACGCGAGCTTGAGACTACAACTCAAACTCATCATGCAAACACTGGCTTCTGTCCACGAAAATAGCTTTCTAGACACGCAGGTAACCGACGTCGGTTTTTGCTGCTTGTCTGTGACCGCCGTCGACCGACCCTCTGTCGACGTCGGCGTCTCTGCAACTCTCCTGACCGACGTCGGTCGCTCCTGACTGACGCCGGTGTCTGTGTAGACCCGAAACTGATAAATGTGCTCCTTGGTGAAGCTTTTAGCTCCACACCCTAACAATCTCCCACTTGGAGATAAACAGCTGCACCAGTACCTGTGCAGCAACATCTTCTAGCTCCTCCATCTTCAACTCAATCATGAAGACCAACAGAAGTTGAATGAAGATTCAACTTCTCCTTTGTAACCGGCTTGGTTAACATATCAGCAAGATTTCTATCCGTATGGATCTTCTCCAGCTTCAACTCACCATCTTCCAATACCTGTCGTATGAAGTGATACCTTAGCTGTATGTGCTTTATTTTTGAATGAAAAGCTGAATTTTTAGCCAAATGGATTGCACTCTGACTGTCACTATACAATCTGCAACTCTCATGCTCTCTACCAAGCTCATCCATGAACCGTGTCATCCATATCATCTCTTTGCTAGCCTCTGTGGCTGCAATATACTCTGTTTCTGTAGTTGACAAGGCAACAACCTTCTGCAACTTAGATATCCAGCTGATCGTCGTTCCACCTACAGTGAAAACATAATTTGTAGTGCTCCTCCTGCCATCCAAATCACCTGTCATATCTGAATCTACATAACCATGTAGAGAAGTATCTGAACTTCCATAGCACAAGTGCCTACTGTTGGTTCCTCTCAGATATCTAAGGATCCACTGAACTGCTTTCCAATGTTCCTTACCTGGATTGGCCATATACTTACTTACCACTCCCACTGCTTGGGCAATATCCGGTCTAGTACACACCATTGCATACATCAAACTCCCTACTGCGGAAGAATATGGAACCTTACTCATGTACTCTACCTCATCATATGAATTAGGACATTGTTCTTTACTCAACTTAAAATGTCCAGCCAAAGGTGTGCTTACCGATTTAGCATCCTGCATATTGAACCGTTTCAACACCTTGTCCACATAATCTTCTTAAGACAATATCAACCTGTGATTTTTCCTGTCTCTCTTAATGCTCATGCCAAGGATTTTCTTTGATGCTTCCAAATCCTTCATAGCAAACGTTTGAGCTAATTTCACCTTAAGCTCAGAGATATCCTGCATGTGTGATCCTGCAACCAGCATGTCATCTACATACAAAAATAGAATAATATATCTACCGTTATCAAATCTCTTGAAATACATGTAATGGTCAGATTGACACCTACTGTAGCCATGCTCAGTCATAAACCTGTCAAATTTTAAATACCATTGCCTAGGAGCTTGCTTGAGGCCATACAAGCTTTTCTTCAATCTACACACAAACTTCTCCTTACCCTTGACCTCGAATCTTTTTGGCTGTTCCATATATATTTTCTCATCCAAATCTCCATGAAGAAACGTTGTCTTAACATCTAGCTGCTCAAGATGCAAATCCTCAAAGGCAACCAAAGACAATACAACCCTTATAGAAGTCATTTTAACAACAGTTGAAAAAATCTCACCAAAGTCAATACCTGGCTTTTGTGCAAATCCTTTTACCACCAATCTGGGCTTATATCTCATATGTCCATTCTCACCTTCTTTCAACCTGTAAGTCCATCTGTTCTTGAGTGTTCTCTTATCAGCTGGCAATTCAACCAAATCCCATGTTTGGTTCTCTCTTAAGGACTCCAACTCCTCAACCATGCCACGCTCCCACTGACTCTTGGACTCCACATGTATTGCTTCTTCAAAACTCTCTGGTTCTCCACCATCAGTTAGCAATAAATAAAATAAAGAATGAGAATATCTAATTGGAGGCTTACTCACCCTTTCTGACCTCCTGATGGGTGTCCAAGACTCATTCACAACACGCTGTCCACCCAAATTCTCTGACAGTAACCGACCTCGGTCACCTCCAGACCTGTTACTGGCCGACGTCGGTTCTGCCTGACCGACCTCGGTGCCTGTCCTGCTGACGTCGGTCTCTATACGACCGACGTCGGTTCCTAACCTGCCGACGTCGGTCTCTGTGTTTTTCTGCAAGTGATTATTTCTTTTTCCCGCGAGCTCATCTTAGGCTGTCACCTCGTCCAATTCACCATTGCTCTGCTCAGATTGATTCAACTTCCTTAGCTGATCACAATACATCACTCTTTCGTTGAAAACAACATCACGGCGCCTAATTACCTTGTTAGTTTCTAGATTCCACAATCTGTAACCAAAATCATCTGAGCCATAGCCAATAAACGTGCACCTCATAGACTTAGCATCAAGCTTCTTTCTATTTTCCTTATCTATGTGCACAAAGGCTTCACAACCAAAAACTTTGAGATATGAGAGATCAACCTTTTTACCTGTCCATGCCTCTTCTGGAATACCACCATCCAGAGCTGTAGAGGGTCCTCTGTTAATCAGGTATACTGCAGTGTCAACAGCTTGTGTCCAAAACTGTAAGGGCAAACCGGCATGCAATCTCATACATCTTGCATTCTCCATTATTGTCCTGTTTATCCTTTCAGCAATACCATTCTGTTGAGGTGTTCTTGAAACCGTTCTTTGCCTGTGGATTCCATGCATGTAACAATAATCTCTGAACTTATGACTGCAGAACTCACCGCCATTGTCTGATCTCAGGGACTTTAATCTTTTACTTGTTTCATTCTCAACCATAGCTTTCCAAACTTTAAAAGTCTCAAATACATCAAATTTTTTTTTAATACAATAGATCCATACCTTCCTTGTAGCATCGTCTATGAAAGATACATAGTACTGTGATCCTCCAATGGAAGCAACCTGATCCGATCCTCCAATGAAAGCAACCTGATCCGGTCCCCATACGTCTGTGTGAACAAGCTCCAACTTATGCCTCTTCTTAGTAGACCCAGTCTTGAGAAAACTAACCATTTTCTGTTTTTTAAATACACAGTGCTCACAAAACTCTAGATCTATGCCTTTTAAATCTGAAAGCATACCTTTGGACTTAAGAATTGACATCCCCTTCTCACTCATGTGGCCAAGCTTTGAGTGCCACAATTTAGCATCCACATCTGAAGTAGATAATACAGAAGGAGATTTGTTAGTAACACAATTGCACAAATAGAGAGTACCTTCTCTCTTACCTCTGGCCATAACAAGTGCACCCTTGGTCACCTTCCAAGATTCTGCTGTGAGAGTTACTGTACAACCCTCATCCCCTAACTTTCTTGCAGAAATCAAATTTCTCTTCAAGTTAGGAACATGCATCACATCTCTCAACACCCATGTGTTGTTATTCTGCATCTTCAGCTGCACTTTACCTTTGCCAATTATTTTAAAAGGCTCATCATCCCCTAGATACACTATTCCAAAATCTCCATGGGTATAGTCTCTAAAATATTCCTTGTTAAGGGTAGCATGAAAAGATGCACCAGAATCTAACACCCAAGATTCTATATTATTATGCAGAGAGAAAATTAAAGCATCTTGTGCAATACCTGCAACCTTGGCTTCTTCCTTTCCTTCGTGTTGATTGTCCTCCTTAGACTTTGACCAACAATCTCTGCTTATGTGCCCCATCTTTCCACAATTCCAGCATTGTGGCCTTCTGCCATTTCTGGATTTAGATTTGCCTTTTCCCTTAGATTTGGATCTTGATCTGTCTTTCTTGCTCTTCTTTTTCTGCCTTCCCCTGCTCTCAAAACTTAAAGCGTTCCCAGATGTCTCTTCTGTGTTTTTCCTGCGTATTTTCTCATTCAAGATAACACTAACAACATCCTCTACTTTCAAAATATTTGATGCAGATGCACTATTACTTACTGTGATTACTAAGCCATGCCAGCTTTCAGGCAAAGAACATAATATTAAAAGAGCTTTTATTTCATCATCAAACACTATATTCACTGAACTTAATTGATTCACAATTCCATTGAAATCATTCAGATGAGTAGAAACAGATCCACCTTCATTCATATGTAAATTAAATAACTGCTTCATAAGATATACCTTATTAGACGCTGAGGGTTTTTCATACAAATTTGCTAACGTAGTCATCAACTCTACCGTAGACTTTGCCTGTGATAAATTAGATATCACAGTGGATGCTAGACTCAGTCTTATAGAACCCAGAGCCTTTCTGTCAAGAACTTCCCATTCTTCATCCTCCATGTCTTTGGGCTTCTTTGCAACCCCACTTAACGGTAAGTAGAGATCTTTCTGATACAGATAATCTTCTATCTGCATTCTCCAGTGTTGGTAATTTTTGCCATTGAACTTTTCCATTCTCAATTTACTTTCATCTGCCATTGCTTCTCCCACTCAAACAGAAATCTCTGCAGAAACCCCTGTGAGAACCTGTAATCAATACACACTACACATATCTGAACCACCTGTTAGTAACCCTGAGCTCTGATACCAATTGATGGATATCAACCAACAATAGATTACATTTGTGAAAGCAATAAACTCGAAATTAAATCAGATAGACAAGTAATTAGAATGAGATAATAGCAAGAACAAGAGATACAAGAAACCACCCTGAAAACTTGTATTAACAAACTCTTTACAAAAAGAATACAATTGAAGAAACTTCTTTCTTCCACACCTCTCCTAGATGTATAAATCTCTCAGTAGATCTATATTCTTCAAGAGCTCTCTCTCTCAAGAACAATCAACTCAAACAAACCTGGATTGATTCAATTCTATACTGTTCTTCACATACAATGAATTACAACAATAATTCACAATGACTACAACTACTACAATAAGCTAGGAAGATCTAATTCTACATATAGAATTAAGAGACTTGAGCATGCACTTCCAACAAACAGCTAAGCCACTTGAACAAGGGCTCTAAAAATAGTATTGCTAATAATAGAGACGCGACCTTGAGACTACAACTCAAACTCATCATGCAAACACTCGCTTCTATTCACGAAAATAGCTTTCTGGACACGCAGGTAACCGACGTCGGTTCCTGCTGCTTGTCTGTGACCGCCGTCGGTCGACTCTCTGCCAACGTCGGCGTCTCTGCAACTCTCCTGACCGACGTCGATCGCCCCTGACCGATGCCGGTGTCTGTGTAGACTCGAAACTGATAAGTGTGCTCCTTGGTGAAGCTTTTAGCTCCCCACCCTAACATTAATAACATGCCTTAAAATAACAGATAGATCAGTTGACATTGCCGCAAACAAAATATTGCTCAATCACAGATCATTATATTGATTCACGATTCATATCCCAACTGAAGTCTTTGCAAACCTATATTCCTTAAAACCAAATTAGGAATGAGGAATCTTCAGAGAATGCCTTTGCTGCCAAGGTCAAATGGAAAGAGAGATGTAAAGACAATCTCAATGAAAATTAAAAAAATAATAAATAATAAAAAACCCAGCTGAGGCATCTGCTATTGTAAAGCTCATCACTAGCAAGGATGCCGTCGCTTCATGTCTGGATGCACGGGAACCACTGCCAAAACCCTCGATATGTGGGTAAGGATCTGTAACGTGTAAAGCAATTGATTAAGATGGGCATTTTTTCACTGTTTTCCAAGGTTTTGAAGGATGCCCCATGCAACTTCAAAGGGCGATGACCTAGGCTCTCTTCGAGTTTCTCTCTGATGACCCTATCCCTAAGTGCCAAGATCATTTTGCGCAGGGTGGTGTGATTAGGTTGTTGGTTGGGCATTTGGCCTTTGCGAGTGGGGATGATGATGGTAAATACCTTGTCCCTACTAAGCCCACCATCACTATTCACTCCTTGGTCACCACCATTTTGGAAGCCAAAGTAGCAAAACCCAATGCCCATGCCCATATGCACAAGGATATCGGAATTGGAATTGAAATTGAAATGCCCTCTTTATCAGGGCTCAATTTGAAAGGAAGGGTTTATCGCTGAGTGGGAAGATTTCGCAAGGATGGTGTACAGTGCTAAGTCAACGTTACATCATTTGCATCAACAATTCCTACAATACTAAGGAAAAACAATTATCCTCGATGAACACCTACATGAAGCTTTCGGATAATTCCAACTAGTTTTTGGAACTGTCACCAAAACATAATAATTAACATACCTTGATTTATGTGCACTGGGAAATAACATAAAATGTTTTCAATGAATCAAAATGTAGGAAAATCAATATTATATTTAATTAATTAAAGACCTTGCAAGTTACCATGCTAAATGTTTACATATTACAAACTGCACAAAACGATGCAATATGACTCGCACGAAGAACATGGATTAATAAGGAGTTAAAGGAAAGCCAAGACTACAATATTCCCTACGAGACTAATAAGAAAATAAATAAATAAATAAATAAATAACAGCACTTCCAGATGGGATTAAAAAAAAAAGCCCTCACAGCTGACATTTCCCAGAAAAAGACTTAATTAAGTGTTCACTAATTAGAACAGAATTACACCTCACCGTTGACATTTCCACGAAGGAAGACTCGAATAAACTCCGTTCGTTAATTTTGCACGTAAAATACATACATCAAACCCATAAAATTCAAAGGCAAATGCCACTCTTAAAAATAACCGGGCAACCAAACGAAAATACCTATGGAGCATTCATTATTTTGATCTTTACCATAAGAAAAAAATGTAAAGAAGCTTTGAACTTTCCATTAGAAAACCCCTAAACAAGCTCCCTGTCATTAAATTTGCTCGTTATATATATACTTTAAAGTTTACCATCGAACTGGGTAAAGTCAAATGAAAAATCGTATGGAGAATTCATTGCTTTAGACTCAGAGATTTGAGAAGTACCAGAATAATAATATCATCAAGAGGATCTTTCTTAAACTGAAATTCTAATAAGAGCAGATCTTACTGACACTTAAGGGTACTAAAGTGTATCCTCCACAACAATGATTTAATCAATTTCCTTAATCTTGGGACCAGAACCTGCACCAGCAGAGCGACCAGGCATGTCAGGCCCATCACCTTGGTACATTTTTGCTATAATAGGATTGCATAAGCTTTCGAGTTCCTCCATCTTGTCATAAAACTCATCAGCCTCTGCAAGCTGATTATTATCCAGCCACTGGATAGCTTGTTCGATTTCATCCTCAATCTTCTTAACAGCGTTTCTCATGTTGTAAACATAGTGATCTAAGGAGTTCTTAGCCTTCACCTTCTTCTTGTGTTGTTCATCTTCAGACTTGTACTTCTCAGCATCTTGGACCATCTTTTCAATCTCTTCCTTGCTCAACCTACCCTTATCATTGGTGATCGTGATCTTATTCTTTTGACCAGTAAACTTATCTTTGGCAGAAACATTAAGAATGCCATCGGCATCAATATCAAAGCAAACAGTGATCTGAGGAACCCCTCTCGGAGCAGGGGGGATGCCAGAGATCTCAAATATGCCCAACAAGTTGTTATCCTTCGTTCTTGCTCTCTCACCCTCATATACTTGAATTGACAAACGAGGTTCGTTGTCTGCGTAGGTAGAAAACACCTGCTTTTTCTGTGTGGGGATGGTAGTATTTCTAGGAATCAAAACTGTCATAACACCACCAGCAGTTGCAACACCAAGAGACAGAGGAGTAACATCAAGAAGCAAGAGATCTTGTACCTTCTGATTGCCTTCACCACTCAAAATAGCAGCCTGGACTGCAGCACCATAAGCAACAGCCTCGTCAGGGTTTATGCTCTTGCACAGCTCCTTCCCATTGAAGAAGTCCTGCAGCAAAGACTGCACCCTGGGAATCCTACTGGACCCACCAACAAGAACAACATCATGGACTGCACTCTTGTCCATCTTGGCATCTCGCAGACATTTCTCAACTGGCTCCATGCATTTTCTGAAGAGATCCATGTTCAACTCTTCAAATCTGGCTCGAGTAATGGTGGTGTAAAAATCAATACCTTTGTAAAATGAATCAATCTCAATGGTTGTCTTAGCAGTGGATGAGAGTGTCCTCTTCGCCCTCTCACAGGCTGTCCTCAGCCTTCTTAGGGATCTTGCATTGTCTCTGATATATTTATTGTACTTCCTCTTAAACTCCTCGACAAAATGTTCCACCATGCGGTTGTCAAAATCCTCACCTCCCAAATGGGCATCTCCTCCCGTGACCTTCACCTCAAAGATACCCTCTGCAATTGTCAAGAGAGAAACATCAAATGTACCCCCACCCAAGTCAAAAATTAGAACATTTTTCTCACCCACACTGTTGGCCTTCCTATCCAGCCCATAGGCAATGGCAGCAGCAGTTGGCTCATTGATGATTCTCATTACATTCAACCCAGAAATCACACCAGCATCCTTTGTAGCCTGCTTCTGGGAATCATTAAAATATGCAGTGACCGTAATGACAGCATTCTTAATTGTAGTTCCAAGATATGCCTCAGCAATCTCCTTCATCTTGATCAGTACCATTGAGGAGATTTCCTCAGCTGAAAACTGCTTCTCTTCCCCTTTGTACGTAACAATAATTATGGGCTTATCACCAGGCCCTGGGATGACCTTGAATGGCCATAGTTTGATATCACTCTGAACTGTTGTATCAAAATATCTCCTACCAATCAGCCGCTTTGCATCTGTCATGAAACATCAAAAAGTTTAGCATCTAATACACGACTAAAATAAATTACAACAAACTCCTCAGGGTATTGTCATAAATCTGATTAAAAACAGTTTCTCATCATCTAAATGAACCCCGAAGAGGGCCACATCAGCTGTATCTACACAGAACCAAATCTGGTTTTTAATTGGGTTTTTTTGGATTTCTATCAAGCTAACACTAGTTTAGATTACCTATCCTTGGGATTCTAAATTTACAAACATAAAAACAAAGGCAGCAAAGGTAACAGAAGAAATAGCACTACAAGCATTACAAATCTGCTTAAAGTTTCTGAAGACAAAAGTTATAATGGTCTAACATCCCATATCTACTTGAAGCATTTGTCCCAATATATATCCATTACAGAAATCTGCATAGAGATTCACATGCATTGCCAAAAAAAAAAAAATGCAACCAGATTACTTCAAAGGGTACCACACCCTAATAATACAGGAAAAAAAAACAGCATTGGCTTCCTCCCTAATGATGGATCCGGAAACTTCCACCAAGAAATTAAATTATCACATGCAGTTGTATCCGAACTTCCACCAAGATGAAGTATTGCGAGATCAACCTCAACTCAAACCAAACACCAATATACATATGTCGATTCTAAGACCTCAACAAATTATTTATCCAATTAGCACATTTTACATGAATCTACTAAAACCTTTTAGGACTGAAGTGAATGCACAAATCTCAAAACATAGATCTAAAACTTAAGAAACAATATTTGGATATTCTAATTTTATATTCATTGTCAGAAAAATAAAAGAAACAGGTGGCAGAGAAAAACAATAAAACTCTGAAACATGATTTGCTTATCCGAATTTTAAGTTCACTTTCAAAAATTTAAAAATTCAAAAAATTAAGGATGTGAATAAAAACAAAAATAATATTGAAAGCATTCAAAGACATCAATAATGAAAAAATACAATCAGTTTGCCCAGACAAAGACTCATCCAAAATAAATCACTTTTATTTATAAAATTCAAATTCAAAATTAAGTTGCTTATCCACAAATTTAATAGAAATAAAAATAATTAACTTGCACCAAAATAATCAGACGAATATAAAATAAACGAAGAAGATGAAAATAATAATAACAATAACCACATAATTAGATTAATTCTATTTTCGTATAAATCTCAAACTTAATCTCGGACTCAATCTCTTATATATATATAAAACGTAATCCTAACAAAGTATATATAAATGAATTAATAATAATAACCACCTAACCTAAACATAAATATTAAACTTTAATTTCAGACTCCAAATAAAAAACAATCAAATCAAAGTTAAAGTTAAAAATTTAGTTTCAAATAGTATGATAAACATATTCATTGCGATGAAAACTTTCATGATTTCAAAGTTGAAAATACTTATAATTTTTAATCTTCATCCCAAATACTCATCATAATAGAAACTCACACAATCTCAAAATCAAAGATACTAATATATTCTAATTTAAAAATTCTAATTCATACATGAAAATCTCCCTCACTTTAGGAAGAAAGGCCATGAGGCCATAACTTTAGTAGACTTCAGTATATGGGGTTTAAACAAAAGATCTTAAACATCAATCTCAACCTAAGCAAAAAAACAACCAAAATTAAAATAAACTCATTCATGTATGTAGTACTTTTAAGTAAAATATGTATTTTTTAAAACTAATTTAAATAGAAAGAAAGATAATATAATATAATAATTGAAACAATTCATCTAGTTTATAATTTAATTCGTATATTAATATTTATCAAAGCTAAAGTTTGGCCTCTGTGATTACAAAAGGTACAAAATAAAAAAGATATGGTGAGAGTATTGGGACATCCCTTTAGACATCTAAATTTGGCACAACATTTATTTTACAATATCTTTTTAATCACTTTGTTTATATATGTCCTAGTTAAGAATTACACTTAATGGCACATTTTTCTTATATTTTCCCTTTTAATTGATAATTTTCTATAACTTTGTGATTGTGTTTCTCATTCTCTTCATTTAAAACATATTTGAAAAGAGAGCTCTCTCAACCCTTTTGATGTTTTGAGGTTATTTTGAGTTTGAGTCGAGTTTTAGGAAAAATTCTATATCTTGACCCTTCCTGACGGTTCTGACCCTTGTTATTTTAAATTCTCTTTTTACACGTTTCTTCTTTCTAGCTGTTGTTTTAGAATCCCCTTAAGGTCTTTTGGATCCATTGTGCGAGCCACTAAATTTTTAACTCAAATTCTAAGAGTTTCCTACATAAACAAAGTTGTTAAAAGGCATTTAGGACAAGCACTCTCACATATCAAGATCTATTCAAGTTATACATTGTTTATGTTGAATTACTAAAATTATATTATGAAGTATTGTTACATTTAAATGCTTATGCCAAGGGTAAGCTAGGAGAAGCATCTAGATTTGCATATCACCATTTCAGACACGTACGTAAGTGAGAGAACTATATTTGAGTTTGAGCACTTTTTGAATCATTATCAATGTAGTCCAACGCTTAGTCTTTCAATGGGGATTGACCAAAGTTAGTCCAACTCAATCCATTTAACCCGAGACCTCCCATTTGATTTTGAAAAGTGTTTGTGTAGGAAACTAGGGTTTGATATTTCAGGTGTATGCGCGCATGAAAAAAGTTGACGAAAATGAAAAAAGACAATAATTATAGCATCCGCAACATCCGGAATAGTTTCAAATCTTCATTATAAAAAGGTCAAGACTGACCAAAAGGGTTAGGAACAACTGATATTTAGACCTCTTCTGCTGGTACTGACCTAGACCTAAAACAAGCCTCTAGATTTGGAAACGATCAATCTAAATCATCACACAACTTTCAATCAACCAGTCACCCTATACAAACCAAAGAAATGCGACAAATAAGATAAGTTTCTCTTCATCCTCCTGCATTTGTCATTGTACTTGTTAATCTTGCTTGTCGAAAATATCATGGTCAAATCTTATTGTGTGCTTGTTTCTATCAATTCATAGTCAGAATCAGATTCTATTAGTTCTATCTAATTAAAGAGTTAGTGTCGCATGAATCGAATTTCAAATAATACATATCGGTGAATTCGTGTTTTGTTTGAACATTGTCAAACCCTACGATTCCCTTAGGGTTCCAATCTTCTCTCTAAGATTTCACAAATGTCTTAAGGTTTCAGATATAATATCTGATTTCTCTTTATTTTTTGTGCAAAACCATATTTTTTTAAAACTTTTTGTCCTAGGGTTTCCCCCTCATTTTACTATTAGCATTTCCTTTTCCTATGTTTGTGGCTTATCCTACCTTGTTTGGGTCATATTTGATCCATATCTTTATTTTTCAAATGCTTTGAGGTTTTTTAGATATATTAAGTGGATTAAAAACTCTTTTTGTTTGCCAGAATATTGTATAGATTTCCTTGAATTTACAATTTACAGTTTTTAATAATTTTGGCTCAAGGGATGAATGGTGTACCTATTTTTAAATGAATTTCTAGGTTTTGTCTATTTTTTAATTTTTATCAAAAACTTATTTCAAATTTTAAAAATATCTAACGGATCTATCGTAATTATTGATCCTTTCTTGTCCACATCTTAATCTTCTCCTTAGGGTTTGCATGTGGGAGTGTGTTTTGGAAATAATCCTTATTCCTTTATTTCTAGTGATATTAGGGTTTAAAATGACTACCTCTATAAAAAACCCTAATAGCCCTCACCCCTTGGATCTTCTATTTTCTAGCAATGCTACACCCTGTGATCATTCTAATGCATGTATTTCAAAATCTAATAGTCCTCATCCCTTACATTCTATATTTTCTATCGAGTTTATGCCCTATGATTATTATAAGGAATGGACTAATGATGATTACTATATAATCAATGATTATAATTTTGATTATGACAAAATAGATAGTGAAGAAGATGAACACTAAACCACTTCTGAAATAGCCATGCCTAATTCCCCTACACCTTCTTTAGAACCCTCTTTTAACCCTTCTTTAGAACAAGAGGAACATAATCTTAATCTACATCTTCCTACTCCTCTTATGTTGCATGAATTACAATCTAAATGTGTTTTATTTGAAAATACACCTTGTTTGTCTTTATCGTTTGCTACTATATTTCATCGCATTCAGTCATAAAACACAAACATGCATAAATACAAAAACCAATGTATGAAGCAAAGTCTTGATAAGACCACTCTTACATGCATAGATGTTTCTCATTTCTCATGATATAGATGATGCAAATGTGACAAAAGTTGAATGTACTTCTTCCTTACTAGATGATGCAAACATGAAAAAAGTTGAATGTACCTCTTCTTTACTAGATGATGCATATATTACAAAAGTTAAATGTACCTCTTCTTTATTAGATGATGCAAATGTTACAAAAGTTGAATGTGCTTCTTCTTTACTAGATAATACAAATGTTACCAAAGTTGAAAATTCTTCTCCTTTACTAGAGGATACAAATGCTACAAAATATGAAAGTGCTTCTCTTTCTCTCTATAGATACTACAAAAAGTGAAAGTGTTTCTCTTTCTCTCTCTATAGATGATGCTAGTGTTACCTTACTCTCTGTATAGATGATGTTAATGTTACAAAAATTGGAAGTGTTTTTCCTTCTCTTTCCATATATGATAAAAATGCTACGAAAGAGAAATATGATTCTCCTATTCTCTCTCTAGAAGAAACAAATGTTATTCCTTCTCTCTTTAGAAACACAATTAGCTACAAAAGAGCATAATATTTCTTTATCTCTTTCCAAAAAGTCACGCAATATTCATTTTTTACATACAAATCTTCATGACAGTCAAAATGATTTAATCTCTTCTTTACAAACGTCATGCGAAATGAATGATCCTATATGCAATATTTCTGAATTATGCAATAATGTGGTCTTAAAATGCAATGATAGCCATGATGATTCTATTATACCTATGTTTCAAGTAGATGGTAAATTAAAACCTATGAGTGCACCCTTCCAAACTGCAACTATCCCTACTAGCCACATTGTATCTATGATGAAAGCTATAGGAGACTATCAAAAAAAGTGTCGAATCTTAATTTGCAATTGTTATCATGTCATGCTTATATTAAAGGTAAGATCATTCGACATCAACCTACGAAATGTATTCGAGTATCCTTGTCCAACCATGTTTGTCATGCCTGTGTTACCTTTTATTTGATGGTCATGGAGACCCTACCAACCATTTAACACAATATGTGCATTTTGTTGGTCATTGGGCTAAAGATGGGCGCATATTGTTAAAGTATTTCCACATAAGTCTTAACACAAGAAGCTTGTGATTGGTTCTATAGTCTTCCTAATGGTTCTTTGCCTACCTTCAAGAAGTTAGAAGAGATATTCTTATCAGATTTTCATAAGCATGCAATGCTTAATTGGCCTTAGAACATTTACAAGGCTTAAGGCAAAGTAATGATGAGTCCATTAGAGATTACACTATTAGATTCAAAAATGCTTTAGGCTCTTTGACATACAGACTTTCATTTTTTGAAATACAATTCATATTCAGTAAGGGCCTTCTATCCCCATTTAAATAAAGAGCTTTACACAATCCTTACACTTCTTTCGGCAGTTTATATATGGACGTGCATAGATATGCATGTGAGCTAGTAATAAATAATGTAGAATTAAACGTACCTTCTCTAAAGAGCAAAAGTTTTGTTACAAATGCTTACAAAGAAAAAGAATTGGCCAAAAAGGTTTATAAGTCATTTCAAATACCTTCTTCCAAACCAACAGTCCATAACAAGGAACAAACAATAAAGGTCTTACGCAAAGGAAAAGAATTAGCATACAGAATAGCTCCTACAATATAAGCATCTACTTCTACTAAGAGACAACCACTTCAGTTTAATCGCCTTAGAGATCGACCATTTGATATCTTAAATATATTATTAGATAAGAAGTTGATTACTCTTCCTCCAAATTATTATCATACATTGCACAAATTTGAGAAGATAAACGGGCAACCATTTTGCACTTACCATGGTATTAATAGGCATCATGCTAATGTATATTCCCAAAATGGCGATGGGGAGTAGGGTGCATGCGCTTATGTGCAACGAGAAGGAAGACCTTAGGGCATTCGAGGAAGGAAAGTGCAGGTTTTGTCAAAGTGAAGCAGATGGTGGTAGTTGTGTGAAGGGTTCGAAGCAAAGTAAGTCCTAGCCTAAGGTTGCAAGCGAGGTTCCAATAGCACCTAAGGTTCCAACAACTTTGTCCTCAGTTTCAAACTTTATTTACACAAAATTCCCTAATAAGGCCTATTCTTTTCACAATTGCAATACCTTCTGCCAGATGAAGATTATCTACAATTTCCCTCTTTCATCTCTGCGCTTGATTCCACAATCTCTTTGTAGGGATTCTTTAACAGTTGTGTCAACTAGGGCACAAGGCACATCACATGAGACTGTCGTTGGTGATCTTGGTGCTAGGGCTTTTTCAGATCCTAAGATACCACATTTAATGTTGGGAGATGTTCATATCCTCCTTGCAGACTCGACCCCTGAGCTGAAGCTCGAGGAGGATTGCATCAATGCAATGGAGAAAGATTCGGGATTGAGGTCTTTAATTTCAAATCCCTGGGAGTGTCCTTCGCTCAAAGAGTTCTACCTATGGATAAAAGTTGCTTGATCAAGAAGTGACCCTCCCTCCATCTTTTTGTTGGATAAAGGGTTTCTTTTGATTCAGTTCAGTTCTATTAAGGATTGCGCCTTTGTTATGGAGCATAGGCCCTAGTTTATCCGGAATCAAGGGCTTTTTATTTGTCCCTGGATACCTTTCTTTGATGCCTCTGCTTTTAAGATGCGTTGGTGCCGGTTTGGGTAAGGTTGTACAATCTTCCCTTGGTTATGCAGAATTGGGGGCTGCTTAAATGATTGTTAGGTTTTGTGGGGGACTTTATCAAATTGGACGAATCCTCCTTTGGATCTCAAAAGAGATATGCCAGGGCCTGCATGATAATTGATATCTCAAAACCCATTATTCACAAAATCAACATTGTCTCCTCACAAGGGGTTTGGACTCAATTCTATAATTTTGAAGGCATGCCTTTTCAGTGTTTTCTGTGCAACCAGCTAGGGCATAAGATTGTGGAATGTCAATTTAGTTCCATCCAGCATTGTGTTCTATTCATCCTCAGAGATGGTCCCAAAAATCCAAAATTCAACTGCATTATTACCACTTGTCCCATGTTGTTTCGCATGCTCCCAAGATTTTGGAGAAAGTAGGTAGGCTTACTTGTGCTTCAATGATTTTTTTTTGGTTAGTTCATTCGGAAGTTCGGTCTCCTCCCTGTGGGGAGATTTGTGTTATTCTCCCAATTTTGAGAACTCGTCGTTTGAAGGTATTTTAGCATGTAAGTCTCTGTTGGAGCTTACTATTGCCAGGATAATTGACAGTGGCCAAAAGATGAGTTTTGAAAAAATAATGGATTCAAAGTGCAGAGTTGTAGAGATGGCAATAGGGTCACAACAAAAGATGGATAATAGGGCTCGACATGACTTGGTTCCAACTAAAATAGCATTTACTGCGAGCTTGTTCCAGTAGAATCTAGAACTTGCTCATGATTTGGCACTTGAACCCGATATGTTGGAAGCTACTGCTTCCCAAGATAGCGATGCAAAGTTTGGATCCACAGAGATCCTCACCCTTGCTTAGAGAGCTTCATTGTTGACCAAACCAAATTGTGGAAAGAAAAGTTGAAGAGAGAAAAATGAAAGCTGATAAACTTCAGCGGGAGGCTTTGATTTCTATTGGTGAGGGCTCAAAATCGACAATGGAGATAATTCTTTCACATAGTCCCAGGGGGGCGCTTGCCACCCGCAGGTGATGCTCCTTTCAAGGTGGCGTTGATGTTTTTTCCAGTTCTTTTGGGGTTTCTTTTAAGGGTTTTTAGGTCTAGATGTTTTATTTTCTCTCTTTAATTCTTTGGATGGTTTGACAGATTTCCCAAGTTCTTATCTAAAAACCGGTTTTTTATTATCTCTTTATTTTATCTGAAGGGTGAGGGACTCTCACAACCTTCAATTACCAATTAAAAAAAAAGTATGCATTATGATAATAATTTTTATGCTTTGTATTCAAGTCACAAGGTTCAAGTTTGAATTCAAGTTCGAGTTCAAGTTCGGATTAAAATCGGGAAAAAAAAATGCCATTAAATTCGAAACGTAAAAATAAAAACATAATTAAAAAAATTATATAAAAAAATATATAATTATAAAAAAATTAATAATGATAAAAATAACAACATAATTAAAAAATATACATAAAATAAAAACATAATTATAAAAAATTAAATTCAAAACAGAGAAAAACATAAAAGCATAATTATAAAAAAAAATTAAATATATATTTAAAAAATAAAAAGTCATAAAAATAAATTATAAAAATTAACGCAAAATTATAAATATAAATAAAACATAAAATAAAATAAAACTAAATTCAAAATTATAATTAAAATTAAAAATGAAAACGTAAAATAAATTAAATTAAAACCAAACAAAACTACTAAAACCTAAAACCTAATAACAAGTCGTTCGTCGTTGCCCTATTGCATTGATCTCATCCACTTCGAACTTGCTTCCCTTGCGAATGGCCTTTTTTCAAGTGAAGCATGCAAACATCAATATTACCCTTTGGAGTCTTGGACTGTCAAGTAATGCATAGACATTGGACTGAATTTTTGTTTGCAGAGGCGGCAACAAAGAGTAATTTTGGACATGTAACGAAGCCACAAACTGAGTGAAGAATATTGAGGGCTTGTTAAGTGTTGTAGGTAAGTTTTATACCCATAGGGCCATAAGGGTTTTGTATCAGAGATGAAATCCGTGCAAGGGCAATGGAGGAGTTGTTAGGGGGACGAGGACTTTAGTAGAAATTTATGACGTGCAAAAACACAAACAGAGACATACAGTCGAGAAAAAAAGATCTAAAAAATTATATTTTTTCTATTATTTTTATGGCCGAATAAAAATAGGCAAATTTCTAATTTTATCTAAAAATATCATCGTACCTTGTGACTTACCTTTGCACCAAAAGCTTACACAACTTTCTGATAGAAGGATTATTACATTTGAGAATAAGACAACAAGGCCTTCTTCTCCCACTTCAAGTAGTTATTCTAAAAACATTGAGACATCCCATAACATTCCCAACAAGGAACAAATGGTCCATCAACTTTTGCAAAAACAAACCACTAAAAGTCCTTCTAGTTCACATTCTACAACTGCCGAGTTATCCCAAAATAATCTTATTTGGGAACCATTGATCATTTGAGCTCTTGATAGAACTGATACTCAAAAAAGTCTAATAATCGATACTCCAAGATTATATGTTACAAGTACATTTATATCTTCTCCGAAACAAATATAGAAGCAAAAAGTAAATCAAATATCTACAAAACTGAAACAAGCAAAAAAGTGCTACAACAGTGATAAGTCGAACCATTTTGAGTTGTTCAATAGCAGATCTGATAACCAGATTACAGTGACTTTCTCTTTCCAAACAGCGTTAAAAACTGGTTTTGAGTGATATTATCACATACACGATACTAAAAACTAACATATACTAACATTCAACGCTTAATATTAACACATTATACATTCATATGTTCATAGTATTCTCCTAATAATATCAAAGTCTGAAAATTATAGATGCAAATTACTCAATACATATAACAAACGCATGTAGAACAATAACATATACAAAACGATCTCAAATATATACATATCAAAAATCATTTTTACAGTACAAAATGTCAATCGATGATGGGGACATCCCCTTCATCTAAGTTATCACTACTGACTAATTCCACAGCCTGCAAAATAGAGGCCCCATCTCGGCCTACTGCACATGATTGTGATCGTGATTGTGATCCATATTGTCTAATTCGCCTCCCAAGTATTTCGTTCTAAACCATGACACGTGTATGCTCAGATTGCAAAGCACAAAATTGATCGATCGGATCTCTAGACAAATCAAAATCACAACTCAGTACAGGGCATCTATCAAGATCTGCCTATAAGTCATCATGCTCGCTATCAACCATAGTATATGTCATAGCTATGATTGCACACGGATCAAACAAATATGCATACTCGCTAGCAATCTAATTAACTCTCTCTACCAAGCCGCTACCTACTACATCATACGAGGCATTCTGCATCAAAGTACGAATGGTTGCATCCACCATTGTAGACTAGTATGCATCACCTGCAATACCATATTATGCGAATACATTAACAACCTCTAAACGACTATTAAACAATACAAAAAACAAATACTTACGCTCTGATATGGTTGTTGCAACAGTTGTAGTAACATGGGCACCTCTACTAATAGGTTGCACTGCAAGCTCAAGTGTCCGCTTAAGTGCAAGTGGTACATATACTCTATCTCCAGCCCCCTCCACCCTGTGTTGTGGGCAAAATGCTAGGATCATCTGCTACAACATGAAACAATGAAGCCCATCCCATTTGCCCACCATCGCAATAATTTGTACATCCTACATCATCACCCTTTGCTAACGGAACCACAGGGTCTTATTCTGTCACTAGATGAGGGCTCAAATCCACACCTGTAGGCTCTATAGCCTCGAACCCACTCTAATAGCAACTCTAGTACTCCATGTCCATGGATAAGCCACTAGATACACATCTTAAATCAACCCAATTTGTCAAGTCACTCATTCATATTGAAACCTCTCGTAGATATCAAAAAACCAAACCTGTATCCACATAGTAACTTGTACGCATCGTAGCTCTCAAACATTCTCAGGGCATCCTCCATACCTTGTATATAGTCGCAACCAAATCATAGTAGGTGTCAGCATATCCAAAAGCACGCTATACTCCATGGTACTCAACCCTCTCTACTGTGGTAGCACCCATTGAGCTGCAAAAATATCAAGATGAGCCCAATCCTAACGAGGACCACCAAACAGACGAACCACATTGACGTGCTCATATGCCTATATGTACAACAACGTAGCAGCTCCAAGACCACCTGTGTGCACTTCCAATGTAAATCTATATAACTCATGATATAAATGGGCAAGCATGCTATGGCCCCAAGAATATCTCATATGCCGCTTCTAAATGGCACCTCCAAAAATTTAAATATATAATGAAAAAATTTAAAAGTCATAAAAATAAATTATAAAATTAAAACAAAATTATAAATATAAACAAAACATAAAATAAAATTAAATTAAATTCACAATTATAATTAAAATAAAAAAACAAAACAAAACTAGTTAAAACCTAAAACTTAATAACAAGTTGTTCATCGTCACCCTGTTGCATTGACCTCATATGCTTCGAACCTACAACTTCGAACTTGCTTCCCTTGCCAATGGCCTTTCTTCAAGTGAAGCATGCAAGCATCAATAGTACCCTTTGGAGTCTTGGACTGTCAAGTAATGCATAGACATTGGAATGAATTTTTGTTTGCAGAAACAACAATGAGGAGTAATTTTGGGCATATAGTGAAGCCAAAAATTGAGTGAAGAATATCGAGGACTTGTTAAGTGCAACAGATAAGTTTTATACCCGTAGGGCCATAAGGGTTTTGTATCCGAGATGAAATTTGTACAAGGGCAGTGGAGGAGTTGTTAGGGGTATGAGGACCTTAGTAGAAATTTATGACGTACAAAAACACAGAAAGAGACATACAGTTGAGAAATAAATGTAGACCAAAAAAATAACATTTTTTTTCTATTTTTTTGATGGCCGAATAAAAATCAACAAATTTCTAATTTTATCTGTAAAATCGTTATACCTTGTGACTTAGCTTTGCACCAAATGCTTACACAACTTTCTGATAGAGGGATTATTATGTATTTGAGAACAAGACAAGGCCTTCTCCCACTTCTAGTAGTTATTTTAAAAACATTGACATCCCATGACATCCCCAACAAGGAACAAAAGGTACATCAACCTTTGTGGAAACAAACCACTACAAGTCCTTCTAGTTCACATTCTACAATGGCCGAGTTATCCCAAAATAATCTTATTAAAGAACCATTGATCATTTGAGCTCTCGTTAGAGGTGATACTAAAAAAGGTCTAGTAATCGATACTCCAAGATTATGTGTTACAAGTATATTTGTATCTCTTCTGAAACAAATATGGAGGCAAAAAGTAAATCAAGTATCTATAGAACAACTGAAACAAGAAGTAAAAAAGTGCTACAACAGTCAAAAGTCGAAACATTTTGAGTTGTTCAATAGCAGATCTGACAACTAAATTATAGTTACTTTCTCTTTCCAAACAACGTTAGAAACCGGTTTTGAGCAATATTATCACATACAAAATACTAACAACTAACAAATACTAACATTCAACGCTTGTTATCAACACATTATACATCCATATATTCATAGTATTCTCCTAACAATATCAAATTCTAAAAATTATAAATGCAAATTACTCAATACATATAATAAACGCATGTAGAACAATAACATATAGAAAACGATCTCATATATATACATATCAAAAATCATTTTTTACAATACAAAATGTCAATCGATGATGGGGACATCCCCTTCATCTAAGTTATCACTACTGACTAACTCCACAACCTACAAAATAGAGGCCCCATCTTGGCCTACTACACATGATTGTGATCATGATTGTGATTGTGATTGTGATCGTGATCCATATTGTCTAGTTCGCCTCTCAAGTATCTCATTCTAAACCATGACACGTGTATGCTCAGATTTCAAAGCACAAAATTTATCGACCGGATCTCTAAACAAATCAAAATCACAACTTAGTACAAGTTGTCTATCAAGCTCTACCTATAAGTCATCATGCTTGCTAGCAACCACAATATATGTTGTAGCTATGATTGTACACGGATCAAACAAATATGCATACTTGCTAGCAATTTGATTAACTCTCTCTACCAAGCCTACCTACTACATACGACACTCTCTGCGTCAAAGTACGGATGGTTGTATCCACCATTGTAGACCAATATGCATCACCTGCAATACCACATTATGCGAATACATTAACAACCTCTAAATGACTATTAAACAATATAAAATACAAATAAACATATAAATACTTACACTCTGATATGGTTGTTGCAACAACTGTAGCAACATGAGCATCTCCACTAATAGGTTGTGTTGCAGGTTCAGGTGTAGGCTCAAGTGCAAGTGGTACATCTACTCTATCTTCGTCCCCTCCACTGTGTTGTGGGCACAATGCTAGGAACATTTGCTACAACATGAAATAATGAAGCCCATCCCATTTGCCCACCATTGCAATTATTTGTACATCCTGCATCATCACCCTTTGCTAACGGAACCACAGGGTCTTGTTTTGTCACCAGATGAGGGCCCAGATCTACACCTATAGGCCCTAACATTGAACCCACTCTAATAGAAGCTCTATTACTCCATGTCCATGGATAAGACATTGGAGGCACATCTTAAATCAACCCAAATTATCGAGTCACTCACTCATACTGAAACCTCTCATAGATATCAAAAAACCAATCCTATATCCACATAGTAACTCATATGCGTCGTAGCTCTCAAACATTCTCAAGGCATCCTCCATACCCTAATATGGTCGCAACCAAATCATAGTAGCTGTCAGCGTATCCAAAAGCACTTTGTACTCCATGCTACTCAACCCTCTTTATCGTGGTAGCACCCATTGAGCTGCAAAAGTATCAGGATGAGCCCAATCCTAACGAGGACCACCAAACAGACGAACCACAATGATGTGCTCATATGCCCATATGTACAACAACATAGCAGCTCCAAGACCACCTGTGTGTACCTCCAATGTGAATCTATATAACTCATGATATAAATGGGCAAGCATGTTATGGCCTCAAGAATATCTCATATGCCGCTTCTAAATGACACGAATTATATAATACCTATGATAGGAGATAGATACAGCTCGGCCATCTACTGCTACAACTAATGCCAGAATACAACATATAAAATTTCCATAATCACAAAACATTAGATCATCTAGTTTGCTCTAATAACATAGTACCATCCCAAACAACACCCTCCAGTCTACTTGTCATGAATCTATGTGCCCGTCGCATATATCCCAAACCTTCTGCATCCATCACTACGAGCCTCTACCCAGGAAGCCGTAAGATATGCCTCACATCCTCTAGTGTCATAGTCATCTCACCTATCGACAACCTGAAAGTACACGTATTAGGATTCCACCGCTCTGCCAATGCCATCATCAAATGCATATTAAACAGAATTTGGCCCAAACAGCCAACATGTGCTAAACTGACCTCATCCAATATCCACCAATCTACATCATCTAATCCCAACTCTAGCAAGGTACTCATATACCAACCATATTGAAACTCATGAGCATGGAAATCATGCTGCAAAAATAAACCAAACCAAGTAT
This sequence comes from Torreya grandis, assembly GCA_037957365.1. Taxonomy (NCBI): domain Eukaryota; kingdom Viridiplantae; phylum Streptophyta; class Pinopsida; order Cupressales; family Taxaceae; genus Torreya; species Torreya grandis. The sequence goes on along the minus strand of JARHVA010004841.1, from coordinate 853,046 downwards.
ATCAGCTCTTAATTCGAGTAAATGTAGTATACAGGCACAAAATCCTAAGCAAGAACTGTAAAAAAGCACAAGGACAAAACCATTTGAAACAGGATAGATCATAGAACCATGGGCAGGAACGTCCCATCTGGGTCAGTACTGTCCACTTTGGGACAATAACGTCCAAAGTTGGATGATCCTGAGCCAGGACAAAACCGTCAAATTTTGTAAGTGCCAAAACAATCAAATTTTGAAAAAAGGCAAGTTACACTAAAACGGAGCATAGATCATACAAATCACTGAATTTTTTTGAGAAATTCGGATACGTATCAGATCGCCCAAAGTCTGTCCGTATAGTAGTCTTCAGGGGCCCAAATCACAATGACACCACAATTCATCGACAAGGCATTTTACAAACTCAAAGTTCAAATCTCAAAATGCAATGGTAAAAATGAAATTACAACAAACCTTTTTTGCCCTACTTTATATATGAGTTGGCTTTTTCAATATCAATTACTATGTCTATTGTGCACTTAATTCAATTAACTCAAAACTTCTACAAACGGTATCCTGAGTTCTACTCATCAAAAACACGTTCCGTAAATTGCATTAGGACACGTATGACACCTTATTCTGTATCGTAATGCTATTCACTTTCTAATACCAACTTTGTAAACGAGTCAAAAATTTGCACTTACACAACACAACTGTCATTGCCTTTGATAATCATACTTTGAAATCGACTACAACTATCTCATATTCTATTGTTTATACTCTGTTGCAACTAATACAACAATAATGTACAAATCCAATATGCAATATTCTAACCGTTCTAATTGATCTCAGTTATCTTGATATATCTTTCAATCCAATCGATTCTCTATCTCATTCCTCATTTCGAAAGGGGGTAAACATGGGGCAAAATCTATAAATTTGTTACAAAATCGATATTTGACCAGTCATTATATCATAGTGTAACCTCAAAGGTTCAAATATTGGTATAGTATTGGGGCATATGCCATGCACATATAGTCAAAATCACAAATCATTGATTACAGATTTCAAAAAACTAAACATTATAGTTTCAAAGAATGCAAAAGGTTCAAAAAATTCAATTGTGGGCACAAATTATGGGGGCATATACACTCATATTACAAGAACAAAGTAAAAATTCATACAGTTTTGAGTGCGCAATACATATTCATGCACAAGTTTCAAGCATAATTTACAAATCTACATCCAAATTAATTTATAGATTTCACATTTATCAATGGGGGCATGGTATAGATTCATGGACACTGTACTATTTTCACATTCCAAAAGCATAATACAATTTTTTGGCATATACTATATATTATTTTCTATCTATGGACATGGTAGGGACATGGAAGACATCTATTCTCTTTTGACCATACATTTAGGAACAAAATAACAATTGAATCTAAAGCCATCTACAATGGTTGATCCAATTAAAATGCGTAGTGCATGACTTGGAGATTTTACACTCTCCAACACTGTAGCCTATGAATCATTTTGGTTTCCAACCTGTTTCACGTCTTGGGGTTACAAAGACCACTTGAGTTATATTGAGGCCTATGCATCCCTCAATGGATGTTATTTCTTTTATATATGTTAAATTCAAATTGGGACTTGATCAACCCCAATTCTACAAATTTCAACAAAAGAGAATTTTTCTCTAAACAACACAACTACCATAGTCAACACATTCAGGTTTTCGCGTCCCTCAATTGTTCTACTTCTATGCATCACATTGACAACTTGAATTCTTATTCATATCCCTGGCCAGGGAATAAATAGATGCTACAAGCACCCTTCTTCTCCATGGTGATCGAGTCAACTCTTGACCCTTAGCATACTTACTTCTCCACGACATGCATACATGGGTAGTTTTTCCTTGAATGATATTTACAGTATATTATCTATAGTTATATCTTTTGTTTCATTTGATCAATAATTGCATCTAATTACATACATTTCTTTTTGTAGCGACATTTTTTATCATTACAGCACATGGCAAGTTAATCATCTACGCAAGTTTGCATTCTCTTTTTCCCTTTCATCCAGTATTTGTAGTTTCACTAAAATGTTAGATTAAAGAAGGGGCAATTGTAAACACCTAAATTTGGCACAACAATTGTTTTACAATGTTTTTTTAATCGCTTTGCTTATATAAGTCTTAGCTAAGAATTAAACACTTAATGGCACATTTCTCTTATGTTTTCCCCTTTTAATTGGTAATTTTCTATGACTTTGTGCCCTAATTTTCTCATTCTCTTTGCTTAAAACACATTTAAAACTAGAGCTCTCTAAACCCTTTTGATGTTTCAAGGTTATATTGTGTCCAGGTTGGGTTTCAATAAAAAAATCCTATACTTGTCCTATATCCTGACCCTTCCCAACGGTTCTGACCCTTGCTATTTTAATTTCTCTTTTGACACATTTCCTCTTTTTAGTTGTTTCTTTTGAGTCCCCTTTAAGATCTTTTGGATCTATTGGGCCAGTCACTAAGTTTCTAATTCACATTCTAAGAGTTTCCTATATAAGCAAAGTTGTTAGAAGGCATTTATGACAAGCACACTCACATTTCAGAGGCTATTTAAAGTTATACATTGATTATATTGAATTATTAGAGTAATATTCTGAAATACTATTACATTTGCATGTTTTTGCCGAGGGTAAGCTAGGAGTAAAAGCATCTAGATTTGTATATCACCATTTCACACACAGATAAGTGGAAGAACTAGATTTGAGTTTGAGCCCTCGTCGAAACATTGACAATGTAGTGCAACATTTAGTCTTTCAGTAGGGATTGACCAAGGTCAGTCCAACTCAATCATTTTTGTCTAATTCCCCCCAGTTGATATCATACGTGTTTGTGCAGGAAACTAGGGTTTGATATTTTAGGTGTATATGCATGCAAGAAAGTACTGACGAAAATGGAAAAAGACTATTGAAAAATCCACAACATTCGAGAGTCTCAAAGCTTCATCACAAAAAGGTTAGGGCCGACTTGACATTCTTGACCTCTTCTACTAGTACTGACCTAGACCTGAAACAAGCCTTCAAATTTGGAAACGATCAATCGAAATCATCATCCAACATTCAGTCAACCTGTATAAACCAAAAAAATGAAACAATTATGTTAAGTTTCTCTTTATCCTCATGCATTTATCATTATACTTGTCGAACTTACTTATCGAAAATATCATTATCAAATCCTATTGTGTACTTATTTCTATCAATTGATAGTCAAAATTATATTCTATTAGTTTTATTTAATTAAAAAGTTAATGTCACATTAATCCAATTGTAAATAAAACAATCATAAGGATGTACTAAAAAAATAAATAAAAAACATAACTTTAAAATGAGTGTAAAAAAAAATACCAATCCTACAAAAATAACTAATTTAAATAGAAAAAAAGAGTGGTAGAAAATAATAAATATTTTTAAATATAAAAAGTTAAAATAATTTAAAAACTTGCTCAAATTCATAATAAATTATGCACCGGGTTCAAAACTCCATCACTCTAATGGATTTGGAGCATTCCAACAAAGATAAATAATTTAAATAGAAAAAAGAATATAATAATTAAAAAAAAGCTTAAATTCATTAGTAATTTAAATTTTAAAAACAAATATAAGTAAAACTTGCAGGAGGGTCAAGACCCTTTTGCTTACAATATGAGAGGCCATAACTCTAATTGAGTTGGGGCATCTCATTGAAGTTTAAAGGTTATTGGATACTGCATTAATGAGGTTCATAATAAAGAAGGTAGAAAAATATAGTTACGTCTTAAAAAAAAATGTCAGAGAGGTTATAATTTTAATTTACTTGTGTTATTTAGTTGTGGTTTAAATATAATTAATTACTACATTAAGAGCTTAACAATAGAAAAGATAAAAAAACATGATTACATCCCAAAATAAAATGTTGTGAGAGAATTTTGGAGATCCCACATGTATGAGAGGCCATAACTCTAATTTACTTTGGACATTCACTTGTAATTTAAGTATTATTAAATATTATATTAATAGAATTATCAATATTAAAGGTACAAACATATGGTTAATTTTGAAAAGATAAAGAAAAAATTAATGTTCAAAATGAGGAACATGGGGAGATTACCCCAATCTCTCTTTTTTTTTAAATTTGTTGGATTAATTTTTTAAAAGTGCATATAATAGTTAAATTTGAAGAATAAAAAAGTAAAAAACTAATTTTAAGAGGGGATTTTGGGGGCATCCTACACGTTTAGAGGATGGAAATAAAAGCTAGTGCTAAGTAAGGATTTTGAGAATGTCTCACATATTTTGAGAATAGGAAAAAAACTAGTATCATGCAAGATTTTAGGGAAGTCTCACAAATTTAGTGTATCAAGGAATTGGAGGGCAGATCTCCAATTTTTAAATTTAATAAATAATTAAAAATAATAATAAAAAAAATAGATGTTTATAGTTTTAAAAAGATGCCAAAAAAAAAGAGGCAGATCTCCTATTTTTAAATTTAAATAAAAAGTTGCTACCAATTTTTTGTAAAAGGAATTTATCAAACACCTTGTGAACAGTGTGGGATCTTTCATGAAAGTTGATGATCTTTTTTGGTCCATAACTCTAATTTACTTTGTCCCCTCCTTAGCCGGTTGGGGAGGTTTCTTCCCCTCTTAGGACCTCTTTTTTAAAAAGATCCGCTAATGTGGGAGCTACTTCCAAGAAGAAAGGGTGTAGACCTGAGGGGGAGCTCTTGAGAGCGAAAACAGAGACTTCAGTGAGAGATGGCTTGCAATGGATAATAGATGATCTTCTTACCCGATGTGGAAGAAAATTAGCTTCAACGCATAGTTAGTTCTTCAGAGTTTCCTTTGGGCTACTCCCTAGGACCCATATTCTTGGTTTGTGTTAGGAGTGTGCGATGCATGCCCTATAGCCTTTGAACTTATATTTGTTTTGGTCTTTTTCCATGTATTGTTGATCAACTTGTGTTTATTTGTTGTTAGATTGTTGTTTGTTTAGTGTCTTCGTGCATCTCTTTGTTTTGGTCGTCTCTTCTACTTTTGTTGACTTGTGAGTCTTGTCATTTTCTATTTGTAAAACAGTCAAGGCCCTTTTAAAAAATTCCCCATTACCAATAATTTAAAAAATAAAAAATAAAAATAAAATATATATATGTATATATATAATTAAAAATTGTTTAAATTAAAATATTTAATTTTAATTCTTTTAAAAATAAAATTATTTTAAAAATATTTAAATGTAGAAGAATCTTTTTGAAAAAAAATTTAAAATGAGGAAATTATGTTAAAAATATTTAGTTGTAGGTGAACCTTTTTTAAATTGGAAAAAAAATAAGAAAAATATGCATGATAAAAACATTTAAAAAAATTAATTAATAATATAAAAGTGTAATTATTAATAATATATTCCATGAATGTGGGTGAGTTGGTAAAATGATTTGGTCGTGACAGTTGATGATATTCTTGAACCGATTATGATATATTAATATAAATTTTGTATAAAAAATTACTCAATTTAAAAAAATCGTCAAAAAAAAGTCAATTGAAAGAAAAATAACCATTAAAAAATGCCATACTTAAAATTATAACATTCACTTGAAAATACTTTTAAAAAAATATTACACAATTTAAACTTCAAAATTAATTTTATTAAATAAAATCAAAATATTTAATATTTTAAATTTACCATCCTGAAAATCTAGACTCTTTGAAAATTCTAATTCCATCTCTCAAACTTTATAAAAAACTCTCGCTAACGAATAATTAATATCAATCTGCCCACCAACCCAAAAAAAAATAAAAAAAATTGCCATCCTGAAAACTCGGACTCTTTGAAAATTCCAATTCCATCCCTCAAAGTTTGTAAAAAACTAACTAACGAATAATTAAAATCAATCTACCAAAAAAGGTCTTTATAAAAGAAAACGATTTTTACACAGTTCAATCATAAATCTTTTTCGTTTACATTATGGAATGGGGGAACACTATCTTCCTAAGTTAAAACCCGAGGAAAAACACATTTTTTAAAATTATACGGAAAATTTTTAAAACCCTCGGAGGGAAATTTGTAAAATCCTAGCGGAAGAAGGAAAAATGGAAGAATCCTACTAACCGAAAACGGTGTTGGTGGGGTTCATGGCAGCCTGGTTTTTGGCGGCATCCCCGATGAGCCGCTCAGTATCAGTGAATGCAACATAGGAGGGCGTGGTTCTGTTCCCCTGATCATTCGCAATTATCTCCACTCGATCATGCTGCCACACTGCCACGCATGAATATGTAGTCCCCAGATCGATTCCAATTGCAGGCCCCTCTCCCTCTCCAGCCATTCTAATTTCTCGCAAGCAAGAAGCGACTCAAAACCAGAGAAAATCGCATTTAACGCGATCGAAAACTTTGATCACAAACTTTCTCACAAACGTCTACTGTGAATACTCACTCCGCTGCCCCTTTTTGGCTCTTTCCTGTCACTGGGGATCTCCCGTTGCGGGACCCGCCCGCGGCAAAGCAAGGTTCTGCCCATTTGGCTTCAATTTACTAAAGCAATTCGGCCGTGGATCTGACACCAGTAATGATAAAATGAATATGTAAATACGGGAGTCTTTTTAACGTTGGTCAGATGTTCGAGTCCCCCGTGTAAAAGTAGAACAATGAAACATAATGACATCATTACATCAATAAACATTCTACAAAAGTAATGTAATGAATTGTTGACAAGTTTGTTCGATTCTAAAGTTAACTCAAAAAAAATTTTGACTTGGAGAAATCAATTAAAAAGTCGTAATATATTGACTATACAATGGAGTTTGAAACTTTTTTTCTTGACCTATTTTTTGAAAATATTTTTAAAAATTAAATATAATAGTATAACTACATCGATGCCATGTCTCAAAAAAAAGATAATAAAATTATTAATCAATACAATATTTTAATAGATATTTTACAATCTCTATAAAAAATAAAATATAATGTAAATTATTATATTTTAATTATATAATAAAATTTGAATTTTTTTTCCCAAATTTAATATAAAAAAATATAATAAAATTAATATCATCTATTATCAATTAATAAATATAACATATTAAAAAAAAATCAAAATTCTCTATAACATATTTCACATAAATATATTTATACTAATAAAAAAAAACAATTACCAGTTATTTAATTTGAAACAACCCTATGAACATCATAATTTAAGGCTAAGGGTAACAATGCTAAAACTTGAGGTTCCTCACCATTGCAAATTTAAATGCATAATTTTATTTTTAATTCCAACACAAAGAAACTCCCGTAGAAGACTAATATTTCGAAGTCTATTCATTTTTTAACGATTGACATAATTAAAAAATAAAAATAAAAATAAATAATTGATATAATTTAAAAAATAAAAATAATTAATATAGTCAATATAATATTTGAAAAATAAATGAAATATATAAATATAAATAATAAAAATAAATGAAATAAATATATATATATCGAAAATGTAGAGAAAGAATTGTAGAAAAAATAAGAAGTGATGAAGAAATGTCTGACAACTTATTTTTTCAGACCTATGGTAATAAGATCTCATATACATTTAGCACATTTAAAAATATGCCAAGTATTATTTCTACCTATTGTTTATGCAATCAAATTATCATTTTAAATGTAATCTTTATATTTAATATAACTCGACATTTTCATTCAGAATATTTATTTATCTAAGTTTCAGTAAATTACCCTGTTTTAGAATAGTTTTATTTATCCTTGTGTATAGACTATTCTACCCTTTAACCTTCATCCAAAACTATTTAAAAGGGGTTAAACATTTGGTGAAACCAAACTCTTTGTGTATTCATCAACTCCTAGTTTGCTCTAAGATTTCTAATTTCAACAATTTGTAGACCTAAATTTTCCCATTTTCTTTGGCACTTTTATTTGCATTTATCAAATATAGAAAATGTTAAGAAAGATCGTTTCAAAATAGAAGATAAAAAAACCTTAGTCAATCATATAAAATACAAATAAAAAAATAATTAATGCATTCCTACATGTTATACAAGAATAAATCAATAAACATGTTAAGGCTAATGCATCCACATCGAAGAATGGTGAAACCTTAGATGGTAAAACTTTGTTAAATCCTTTATGGGAACAATTAATACTTCAACTCAATTATTGATTTCAATGCCCACATCAACACAAGTGGTGTTTTCATTCCCTTTGATGGCTTTTCAAATCTCAAATTTAAATCCCAATGGGTTTACTATACAAACTTTTCTCCAAGTTATTCAAGCTTTGGAAGCTAAAGTTATCAACATTGAATAAAATTCTTTGAAATCTGTTCATGTTATTGATTCACAAGATGTATTACATAATACTCTAGCACCTAAAATATATTTGCATCCTTTCCTAGCCAATTTTGTTGCACCCAACTTCACATTTTATGATAATAAGAGTTATCATGAACAACATCTTTGGTCTTTTTATGCAACATGCCTTGATTATGTTTCAAATGATAAACTTTCGACCAAATTATTTTCAAGGAGCCTAAAGGACTATGCTTTAAGATGGTTCAAGGACATAAAAATCCAATCAGTGAAAACATTCAAACATCTAGCGAATTAGTTTCTAGCACATTTATCTATCAACATTGTTGCAAAGATGTCATATGCACAAATTGTTAAGATCAAAAAAAGAATCAATGAACCTATTAATGAATATGTTTTGAGGTCAATGTTAACCAAAATGACAAATCCAATGGTAGATAAAGAGCTTCAAGACGTTTTAAAGTAAAGTTTGCTTACCCCCTTATATGATTCCATTGTTTTCAAGAAGTTTAAATCTTTTGATGACTTATGTCATTATTCAAGATCAAAACATGAAACTTATTTCCTTGAACAAGCTTAAGCATGTAGAAAACATGCACACTACCTCTACTACCAAGTTTCATATCAAGCCAAGCTACAAGGTATAACCTACAAAACCTAAGAAAGAAGCAACCACAACAATTAATGCAGTATCACATCAACATAATTGGCTCATGTTATCTAATACACCTAAGAGACAATTTACATGAATGCTTAAGCCATTAGCTTCGTTCCTTGAGAAACTTTTGGAGTGTCATCTTATATATCTCCCTTCTCCTATAAAGGTTGATATGAGTTATTCTCTACCAAAAGGATATGATGCTAATACATATCGTAATTATTACCAAGGCCTTAAACATTCTAAAAATGAGTGAACTATACCTTGAAACATAAGATACAAGATCTTATTGATAACCAGTAACTTACCTTTGATGATCTTCTAAAGGATTTAGGTTTACAACCTAGTGACCATCAAAACTAAAATATATTTAACAATCCATTGCAAAATCATTTTAAGAAAGATCTAGAAGTGCAAATGGTATGTAATGCATATCCTCCTTCATCACATTATTATTGAGAATATTATTAAAATGCATTGATTTTCATTGATGTTAAGGTGATCTTAGTACATAATGCATTAATGATAATGTGATAGGTTCCAAATGGACCAAGTGGATTTGAGAGTGCATATCATGTGTGAAAGTATTTAAGATGTTTGACCATGTTGTAGGGATCATATGATGTGTCATGAGTGCTTAGAGCACTTATGAAAATGAAAGGAATTTATTGGAATAGTCTTGTGGGGGTCTAGGTGATCATAGTCATCTTGACAGAACTTCCTAAGTAAGTAGATTGATGATGTCGAAATTCACATGTGTGAATGTGTTAGAAGAAAGTGGTCACATGGGTTCGTTCATATTTATGCCTAGTTTTTATGGTCCAAATTTTATGTCATGAAAATATATGTATCAAAATATATGAAGGTGAAAATTTAGTCTTTCAAGCATATTTCATTGTTTTTCATACTTGGCAAAATTTGCAAGTTTGTATTTATAAAAGAAAACTAGTCAATAGTATTTTGTTTATAACTATTGATAATGGATGAATTTGATGGTGATTTAAAAATAAAATTTGTAGATGACTTAAATATATATCCAATAAAATTGATTAGAAGGTTTGAATGGTCGTAAAATTGCATTTATTACATGTGAGAGTTGATTGTTGTTGATTATATTTTTTTAATAAATCAGGGTGCCAAGAATGATTGTAGATGGCAAAGTATTGATCAAATATTGCTGACATAAAAATAAAAAATAAATTAGACTCCATATATATCATCTTTAAAGTTATTTGGATTTTTGAATGTCCGTATAGGTAAAGTTATTGTAGGTTAAATTTGATTTTTATTGACTGTAATTATTGTAAGTTTGAGTAAGCTTCTTGTAATGGTGTTTATGAGCCTTTGGAGGATTAATTAAGGTTTATTATGGATTGTATGATGTTTCTTAAGTCTTGATATTTCCATCCATATGTGTATTATACATGTAAAGTTTATATTTAGGTAGTTTGAGCCTTATTTATGAAGACAATGTTTTTGGGCTAGTTAAGCCTAATAGGTCTTTAAAACCTAATGGAGGTTTTAGAGTATGAACGAATGATTTGATATTTTTTTAGCATGGAAAAGGCTCATAGAGAATTCAGGTAAAGTGATTGAAGTGGTTTGGGTCATTGGTAAGATCCATATAGAACATAGTGACTTAAAGTGTTACATGAAGGTGAATTAGGTCTCTATGGGACCTATTTAAGGCTTGAGGGCTAAAAGAGGTTTCATAAGGTGAGCAAGTAACTTGAAAGTGTTGTATGATTTATTAAACATAAATAAGGCATGGAAGAAATTATGGTAAAGTTATTAAAAATGTTTCATCATTGGATAAGGGTTATTGGTATCTAAGTGTAATGTGTGGCCTAATGGAGGGTTAATTGCTTAGGTCTTGCTTAAGCCTAGTGTGTTGTTTTGAGTCATTTGTAGCATGGACGACCTAATAAGTTGATGTATATTATATGTAACATGTCCTAAGACATATATTGATGTTTATCCAAGTGGGAGAGATGTCTTAAGGGTTAAGGAAAGTGTTGTGGCTAACCAAGATTGATTGGAGAAAGAATAATGCACATGTAGATGACAATTTTGGCCTCATTGTGTTGGTTAGAGATCTGGGGTGTGAAATGAATTATATATGAATTTGTAGAAATTTAAGAGGCCATAAAAAATATCATAAAACTATATTGAATATATGACAAGGGTCTAACATTTTTTGTTGCAGGTCATGAGAAAGTAAGAAGATTTGTTTCAAGGCTATTAAGCCTATTTTTCTTTCGTGACCTAGTGGAAAGGTTTTGATAATTAAGGAATAAAGCGAATGGTATAAGAATTTGAAAAAGTGTGTGAGGGCATGAAATGCATCATAATAACATGTTGAAAATGTCATAGAGATCAGACAATGGTGTTGAAGGTAATCAGTAAGTTTTATATATTTTCAAGGCGTGATTAGGCCTAGTTTGTCTAGATGACCTAGAGTGAAGAAATGCATTGATTATATGTTGAAAGAGTAATGCATAGGTTGTGTATGATTGATATTTATGATGTTTCAATATTTTATTTACATCTAATAAGATCAGAGTGTGAAGGAGGAATGGCCTTAAGGTCATGAGCATGCGTATGAGGGGTAAAAAAGATAAAGATTTGTTGTATGTCTATGTAAGAGGTAGATTTGTGTTTGTATGAACTACCATAACTTGTATGATGTATAAAGGCAGGTTTATAGGTAATAAAAAGAGAGAATACCATCATCAACTATGTAATACATCATATTAAAGGTGAATTTAGTTTAGAGATGATTGAGTTGGTGTTTGATCATCTAAGGGGCTGTAGCCTCCTTGCTAGTTGGTGATAGCTAAAAATCAAGTGGGTGCTTAACTAAATTGAGGGGTGGGTGCTCTTTGATCAGTTGGTGCTGATATAAATTCAAAAAATACCTTTATAATATAGTTTTCCAAAGCTTGTTCAAAGTGGGTTTTCTCTCCCACGAGGGTTTCCCACATAATTCATGTGTTATGTGCTTTGATCTTGTATTGTTTTCTTTATTAATTACAATGAATGGTTTATATGCTTAATGAATAATTTTTTTGAATGGTTAAGATTTTGAAGAATTAGGATTGAACTTGATTTGATTGCATCATTGATTTACCCCCCCTCTTAATGATTGTGCTTCCAATAATTATAGGCACCCATTAGATGGGATTATTGGCACTTATACACACATAGTACTCATATGGTTCAAACACCTTATATTACATTTGATGATAATAAAATTATGGATGATGACTCAGATCCTCGTTCAAGTGTACCTTGATCATTAGCATAGACATAGTGTTATGATTGATCACAATGCTAGTGAGAGTGTATGTACCTTGATGTTACTTACATATTTTAGATATATACACATGATTTATACCCTTCGACCAAAATAGTGAGAGAATTTGATGAGACATCATATCATGTTATTGGTGAGATTGATTTACCTTTACAATTTGGTCCAACATAGGTGGTTACTATATTTTTAGTTATACCATATGCAAGAGTATTTGATATGTTATTAGGATAGCCTTGGATACATAAAATCCATGCTATACTTTCCATAGTGCATGGGTGTATTAAATGCATTCATTCCAATAGGATAATCATGGTTTCTAAAATTCTATATAAACATCCACTTGGAAAAGAAAAGTTTCTTCTTAGACAATTAATTATACAACCTGTTAAGATTAATCATCTACAAAAGAGGAAGCAATATGTAGTCAAATTTCTTAGACTGCCCATACTTGAGAGATCATTGCATCAGAAATACACAGTGGATTCCATAAAATTCTCATCTACAACTACACGGTCTACCCAGTTGCTAAGCGCACATAAACATGTTCTAATTACATTTACACTAAAGAAACCACATAACACTAAATAATGGGTTCCATGAACCCCTACTCATTCTATTTCTTCTTCATGATGATAGTCCTATGAGGTATAAATAGAGCACCACAGATTCTACAACTCCACATATGACACCTATACATGCTCCTTGGTTGTATCACTAGTTTGATGTACCATATTCTAAGTTTAGAGCTACCTATGAGCATCCATTGGATGGGATCATAGATTAATTTTTTATTATCATCAAACACTCCAATTAAAAAATAAAATATTCAATAAAACACAAAAACATTCAAATAAATTCAAAAATACAAAAATATTCAACTTTTACATATTTACTAGCTCCTTGACATCTATATTATTTACTTTATGTTAGTAGATATATATCATTTATTTTCTAGATATACATATGTTTCACACATACTTGAGTGTGATATAGACATACACTAGATACATGATATATGCATATATAAATGTTGGACCTTTCCTCTTCCTGCATGACACATTACATTGGGGGTGTTTGATTTCTTAATCATGATTGGTATGGTTATATTATTTAATAATCACCTCTCTATTATCATGTTGAGCTTATATACTAAAGTTTACATATGTATATGCTCATGGTTACATATTTCACAATGGACTTAATATGCTATGTTACATGACATTTTTTGCTAACATATATATGCAGGAACTAGTATGATATGTTTATGTGGGTTGCATATACTTCATTTATTCACATTATCACTTATTTGAGTGTCTTTTTCTTGTTTGTTATTATATGGATTGTGAAACATTTGAATATATTCCTTGTTTGTTTGCCCCTATGCCACTATATGTTATTTTCTTAAATTGCTAGTTGAAAATTTGAATATGTTATTCCTTTGAGTCTGTGCCATTTGAATATGTCATTTGTTTGAAGTTTTCTTAGATATATTTTTGAGTGACAATGAGTGCTCTCGTGTGTGTGTGTGTGTGTGTGTGTGTGTGTGTGTGTGTAATTATTTATTGAGATTGTATTATTACTTTTTAAATGATGTCATGTTCCATATCATGTATCTTAGAGCTTTTTGTGATCACATGTTGTGAGTTTCATTGATATATATACTTAGACATGCTACTCTTATAGACCACATGATTCATACATAAATTATATAATTATATCATCCTTTTGAGGTAAGGTAACTACTAGATTCCATTTCCCTCACCTCAAAAGGGGGGCATATTAGTGGGAGCATGTCATACAAACATGATTTCACACATACATAGTTTACACAGTTGACACCATCTGATATAGTTTGCATGATTCAAATATACACTTGGGTTATAATCCTATATACATTGCACCAATTTGTATAGATCTGAGAGAGAATTTTTCAAATCTGTGACATGTAACAACCCCACTGGATTTGACTTAGAATAACATGATATTTTTTTATTTAATCTATGTCTTCATTTATTAGATTTCATTACGAGAATCAAATTATCAAGTCTAACATACCAAGCATGTCAACGTATAAACTGAACATGTAACATCCATATGTCACTGATCACTATCATCAAATGAAACAAGACATAACTAAATATAGAAAGTAATTATAGATTTATAGCTAGTACAAACATACAACCATTGTTGTCAATGTATAATGAGTAAAGAATTACATCTCATCAGAAATAATGTCTTAATAATAACAAATATAATACAAGATATAAGACACTAGATACAAGGCTCAATGGAACATGAGTTTTCTGAACTCTATTATCTATGGCAATGTCAAGTGTAGTCTCTAAAGAAGTACTATTATGGAGAGGTAGAACATCATTCGAGTGCTTTTCTATACTAACCACGGACCGTCAATCCCCTATTAGGGAATGGGCCTCCCTTCATGAATGAGTAGATAGTGATACTTATTGTGAAAATATTTTGATCATATCTTGTGTTTCATTTAACTAATGAAGTTGGTATGGATGGATATGAAGATAATCCCTACTATACTCCTCCCTTTCAACCTTGTCATGACCCATACTATGTTCTTCAACAACCCTATCAAGATTGTTATCAACCTTATAAGCCATTTCATCCCTATAGTTAGCCTATTCTTTCTCCATATGATCATGATATTTTTGAGCAACCTTATGAATAAGGCTATCACAAAGAAGAAGATGTGATTAAGACTCTTGAATAAGAAGTCCAAGATCTTAAGAGGCAACTTCTTGGAGGAAGTCTTCCTCAAGATATACCTATCCCTCCTCAAAAAAACAAGATCTCATCATCTTGGAGGCCTTATTGAACTATGATTCCTAATTATACCATGCCAACTCTTGTGGAATAATTTGAACCTATGTAAGTCTCTCCCTCCCCTCGTCAAGAACCCTCTTGTATTCCATATCAATTTTTTTGTGCCCCTTATCCTCATGAAACCATTCGCTACCCTAAAGAGGAACCTCTAAGAGAGCCAATCCAATTTTCAAAATAGCTTAATAGATTTAAAGTTATAACTTGGAACCAAGTAGTGAAGTCTTTGGGAAATAAATATGAAGAGAGTAAGGACCAAGAAGTTGATGTCAATAAATAAAACCTTGTGTTTGTTCAAGCCTCATTGCCCCTTTTCCAAGAACCTATAGATGTTCCCTCATGGAAGTGTATCCAAAAATATTTTTAATGTAAAAAAGAGGCCTTAGTGGAGAATGTGGAAGATAAATTTGTAGCTGTTGAAGAGCCTCAAGAAGCCTACGAGAAAGGTGAGGTGCTTTTTGAAGAAAATGAAATGTCTATAGCCCAATTGAACATACTTTCCCTTCAATAATTCCTTCAAGAATCTCTCATTTCCAAATCCTTAAATTGGAAGAGTACTCCTTCCATCCCCATGCCCATTCATAAAGCATCCACCAAACCTCATACTCCCTCTCCAACCCATTAACTTGTTCATCACCCTCCCACCTCATCCCTTCTTGAAGGAGAACCCATCCTATAGGAGACAAGCAAAGAAGATCAAGCTAAAATTGTAGCTGATCAAGAAGATGAATCAAGTGTCTATGATGAAGAGTTCACTATAGGGACTCTCCTTGGTGAAGGCAAGCACAAGTCAACCTTATTGAGTGAAAAAATATAATATCTAGACCATGTTGTAGCTGTTCACAAAGAGCTTGATCAAGACACGAGATAAGGGTGTTTGAGAAGAATATCACATCAACTGAGTTGGCTGATATTCATGAGAATGATCAAGAGGTTGAATCTAAAAATACAATAGAAGATGGAGATGCTTCTACTTTCATAAAACAAGAGGACTTATTAAAAATATTGAATGAGATATGTCGAGAATTTGAGGCCTTTCAAAATCCTACACTTCTTGTTATTTTGATTGAGTACAATGATGAATATGGGGATGAGTATGCAAAGCTCTTTGAAGAGCTTGACAAGTTTGTAGGTGATAAAAAATATGATGTTATTCAAGATGTCATTGAGGTTAAAGAAACATGCTTTTATGAAGCATCTTTGAGTCAAGTTGCAACTAAAGAATACCATGAGAGGGTTGTTGAAGTGCAAGAAGAGTTCACCTTTATATGTAACATGTTTACAGCTATCATTGCTTCAATTGAAGTCATGCCAAGAAGATGGAAAAGCATGAAGGAGTTGAAGACATAAAATCCAAGGCTCAAAAGACAACTTTATTCATTCACTCCTTCATCTCATGAAGCAAACAATGGTACAAGCTTTCCCTTTGATCCAGGAGGAAGTTTTCATTTCAGGCTAGTTTGTATATAATCTAGTTTGATTATCTTCTTGTTGTGTTCCATAAGTGCTTGAGAGCACATGTGTGTGTTTGTTTTTTGTTGTGTTTGGTGTGAGTTTTGATTATTTTTATAGGCATATTAGTGTCAATTGTACTATATGGGTGACTCCATTGTCCAAGGATAGGAGAAGGCAAATGGTGTTTAGCATAGTAGGCATGCTACCCCCTATAAATCACCAAAATATTGATCAAATATTACCCCAAGTTAAATTAGGTCAGCCCCATTGCATATTAAAACTTTTCATAAAATATTATAGGTTTGAAAATGGTCACCATGGTCCCAAGTGAGCTCAAGCCACCTTTGAGGGTCATAAAATATGTTTTAAACCTTTATCACATTTGTCCATTTTCTCAATGTCATTTTATGCCACCTTTTGGTAATTTTAATGAATTATAAAATTTTCCAAAAAATACAAATGTTTCAAGAATAAAACTAATGTACTGCATGTCAAATAATTTTAGAGAAAGGCTTTGAAACTAAAACATTTTAGGTTCAATGTAAGAAAGAGAAAGATCATCTGCAAAAGTTCAGTTTTAGATGGTTGTACAAACTAGGATGACTCATCTGGAATGTGTGTATGCTTTAAGAAGGTGTTTTGAGATCCCCACAAGTCATTTCTAGGCTTAGGTGACTTTAGCAGATCCAAAATTATAAAAAACTAGGTTCTCTCTCCTATTTCTCCCTTGGATAGGTTAAGAAGGGTTAGCAATTTTCTTCTGGTACGGACTATAGAAGAAGAGTTGGAGTGAGTGCACTTGGGGAATGTTATCATCCTTATGAGCTTTCATTTCATGGTCATGGTTAAGATATTAATGGTCTATGTTGTATTCATAATCATTAAGATCATTAACACCTCCAAACTTCCTATAAAACCCTAACAATTTAGTTTTTATCATCCATTTGCATTTTGGAAATTAGTTTATGTAAACCAAGTGATGCATGTAGCATGACTCATCTGACATATGTGTATACTTTATGAAGGTTTATTAATGTCCCCATAGGTCATTTTTAGGCTTAGGTGACTTCAATAGATCCAAAATTAATAAAAACTAATTTCTCTCTCCTATCACTCCCTTAGACAGGTCAAGAAGGGTTAATGGTTTTATTTTGGTATGGACTAAAGAAGAAGATTCAGAGTGAGTACACTTGGGTAATGTTAGCAGTCCTTATAAAATTCCATTTCATGGTCATGGTTTCAATATTGGTGGTATATGTTGTATGAACAATCATTAATATTGTTAACACCTCCAAACTACTTGTACAACCCCAAAAACTCAGTTTTTCTCATATGTTTGCATTTTGGAATTTGGTCTATGTAAACCAAGTGGTGCATATAATCTTATAGAGAATGTTTACCCATTTCATGTTGAATTTAATTGGTTTGACACATGTGGTCATAGGAGGATAGGCAAGATCACTCTCTTATACTAGAAGTGAACACCATTAAGAAATTGAGAATAGTGTTTCATGAGTTGCAAAGTTTGTCCTTATGTGAGTGGATTTAGGGCAAGGTAGTACACTTGTTTTTAATCCCTCAAAACATGAAATCCAATTTCTCCATTGAGGGTTTGTATTGAAGAAACCTCAAGGGTGATAGTCCAATATGGGTATATGTATCAAATACTATAACCACCTCTATTTTCTTAGAATTGGAGAAAATTAAAAGACGTTTAATAAATCAAAATTCTAAGTCTACCCACAAGATAGATCTCATATCTACTTGTTGAGATGGCGAGACATCTTTAGACCTCAACCTAGGATCAAATACCTTAAGATCAATGTTCATAGATTGGAAAAGAGGTGCAGAGTTGGAAAAGTTGTAAAATAGGAATGTTTAACATAAATTATCTAAAAGGAGGCTTTATTCCATACAATGTCATCTTGTGGTGAAGATGTATGATGTATGTGTAAGCCTGGTGGCTTCATTCTTGCAGCCTAGGCCTAGAAGTAACATGCCAATTCAAGAAGAGGTTGATTAGGTCAAGATATTAATGGTTGAATGGCTTTAAACTCAATCAAGTTTCTAATGGAGACAGATAAATATAGTTGCATTAGGCCAAAATAAACCTAGAACATTACAATGCAATAGTGACACTATAGTATATTGATGATAGAGGGATGATACCATGATTTCAAGGAAGGAGTGAGTCCATTCAAGTGTGAAATACCCCTAGTAAACTTAGATTAAACCAAAATTTAGAAGTATAGTGCTCAAACACATATCACCACCTACAAGAATCTCTCATATTCCCTAATGAACACCTATAGTTTGAAGTGAGAACTACAAACTAACCTAGGTTAATGAAGGATGCATGTTTGGTTAGTGGATATAGTTATAATATGGATGACCATGTATAAGCCACTCTCAAAGTGATGACATCATACTCCATATGATTCTCACAGAAAAATAAAAACATATGAGGTTAAGCAAACTGGTTCAAAACCTCATACTCAGTCTAAGCTTTCAAACCCTACACTCAATCACAAGCCTAAAGACTAGTTTTATGAATTTGAAGTGTAGAGGGATCTTAAAGCATGTTCAGGGATTGAAACTTGGTATATTTGGTTAGAATGAGTTATTCAATACCTCCATGGTCTTCTTTAGGTCAAACTAATAAGAGAAGTTCTCTCTATTTTGTCTCAGACTTGAGGCCCTCCATAGTCAATACAACTTGCATACCTAGTACATGGATGGTAAAAATATGAAAGAGAGGTCTTAAAGCACTGAATAATAATGTGTAGGGTTGAATTGAAGATGAACAAGTGTTGAGAAGGCCATACAGTCACTAATGAACACTCAAAAGTGACCACATACTTAGAAACATAGTCTATGCCTATTAGGCCTAGAACTAGGCATGAACCATTAGGTGCCTAATGTCATTCATAAGAACATATGATATTCCCAAGAAATTTTAGAGCCTTCATGGGATATTTAATGATTTATTGGACTTGGTAGCTTACAAATAACAACTTATAATTGGTTATTTTAGCATAAATCTATCTTAGGGGTATCCAAAATGCATAGTAAGAACTCGAGAAGCAATTTATTTTAGTCATATATATGGAAAATATGCATGGGGTCTTAAGAACCTAGGGATAGTTAAATGGGTTCCTATACTTTAACTTAGTGGAATTAGTTCGAAGGTTAAGGGCTTAACCTTTATGAATCATTATTAAGAACCTAAATAACCTAAAACCCTCATAAAAACCCAATGAGGAAAAAATGAATATAAATGCATCCATAAGGGGTCAATTTGTATGGACAGTGATTTGGATCTATTTTTCACTCTTCCAAGATCCCTACCTCTCAGTTGTTTTGTACCATCACTTGTATGGATGAGTCAAATTTTATGTTTTCTATAGGATTTGAGGTAATTTAAAGGTGTAAATAGGAATAGATAGGTGAAAATCATTATGGAAGGTATGTGGAGATGTATTATAACTCCTCAGATCTCATTCTCACCCTAGTTATTCATGGAAACCCCTCTATTAAATCGGTTGTTGCAGGCAATCTTGGATAGAATAGTGAGAAGCAAGGTGACTGCCTAACTTGGAGATGAAGAGTGTGATATTGAATCTTATTGAGGTCTACCTGATTGAATAGAAGACAAAGAGGTTTTGATGATGTGTCTCACATCTCTGTAATGAATTCTCTTGAACATCTCAGGTCACCCTAGTGACAAGTGTGAGATTCTGGGCCTAAAAGGCTAGTGAGTGACTACAAGAAATTTAATGACAAATGATAAATAGAACATTGTCAATTGAAAAAGTGTATAATAACTTGCACCAATCATTTTTCTACCTTCTTAGGTTAGGAAACATATGTCAATGACTTCCAAGACATTTCTAAGCAGTTAAGTGGACTCTTTATCAATAAGGCAGTTTTAATAAAGATAATGGAGTGTCCATATGCCAACTTTAAAGAGATTTCATGTTTGTGAGTGACACTTATTCAAGAGAACTTCATGACCTATTTACTAAATATTCCTCTTGTATTGTAACTAGTATTCAATATTTGACACTTGGAATTGTGACTCTTAATGTCACTCTTTCTCTCTCTTCTTCCATTTCTCTATATATTGAAGCCATTTTAGCATTGTAACAATCCACAATTTGTATTGCGAATCCCTACTAGTTTGACATATTTTTTTGCCTTTGAATAAAGTGTTTTCAAGCTAATTTAGTCTCTGTAATTCTTGCCTAAGTATGTCAAGTGGTCTATTTGGATGGCAAGTGATGATTATTTCTCCTTGCTTCCATTTTGCTCTTGTATGCCTTGTGTGAGCAACATTTATTCTAATAGGTCTCATGAAGTGTATATGTTTTTTAGGTGTATTTTGGAGTGTGTGAGAGATAAATAGTGTCTAATATCAAACCTCCTAGTTACCCATCTTTGGAAATACATGACAATCTTCTTCCATGTAGAAACACTTATGCTAGAAGAATCCTTGAGTTAAGATTAGTTTTAGTAGTCTGCCTTCTTAGTGCAAATACAAGAGTGTTTGTGGAGATATATTTGGTGTATCACCTCTACTAGTGTAGGTTAATTTTATGTTTCCTTCTTCCCTTTCCACCCCAAACAAGTGATTATATGAGTGTAGTGTGTGAGCCTAAATAGTTAGATTAAGGGAGCTAGCCCAGAATCTAGAGATCTATCTCTTGTAGCAACTTGTCAATATGTAGAGATAGTTCCATGTTATCTCAAATTTGAGAATGTATGATTGACTTCTCCAAGGTGCAAATTTGGGCTATAACAATTCTCATTTATCATGAGGGGGTTTGATTAGTTATAATCTTGTGTTAATGCTTGATTAGGTGGCACAAATTGGTCCATTGAATGACTTATAGGTAAGTAAATTGAAGGATTTTGGGTGCAAACACATAGCTAGCCTAACAAATAAAATGGGTCAATACCATATCCATACAACATTAATTGTTAATTAGTAGTAAAGGCTTCTTGGTAAGTCACTGCCAAAGATGTGAGAGTGGATGGAGTTTTGTAGATGAACATAAAAGTCAAGTAAACCAACATTTTTAGATCGATCTCAATAACAACTAATTTCATTTTTAGGAATGGGTCTTTCAATAACTTGTACAACTGATAAAATCAAATGTTAAATGTGTTCATGGGTTCATTGGGATCCCTATGGGTAGTAGTAAATTGATAGTATAGGGTAAAAAGATCGATGGGCACACTAAAATGGTTAACAAATGCATTTTCAAAGGTAGCCCACAAGGAGATATATCGATCTTACAAGCTAAGGTACTAGCCATAAGCAACCTCATCTAGAGAATAAGGAAACATACGACTGATTTAACCTCTTAAGTTTTAACTATGTAAAACCTATGTTTATATTAAAGGGTTGAGATGTCTGAATTAGTTAAATAAATTGCAATAATTAAGTATTGATTTGTTATAGCATTCAACCTTATTTGAATTTATAAAAATATAAATAAATAGGCAAAAATATATACTTATCTAAAAATTGATTGTCAGAAATGATCTAAGTTCTAAAAGTTGAGTTCTAGACAGTTTTGGGTGTCATATCAGGATTATGGTGTTTATATGCTCACTGGATAGTAACACCCCATATGGATAGTAGTACCATGCTTGTGTAGCGTCTTCAATGTGGCACTAATGTCCCCTTTTATGGGACTATTCTTATTTTTTAGGAGTACTTGTGCCTATGTTTTTAGGTCATGTTCATGTGTGCATAAAACTTGGAGCTTTATGTTGTGCTTGGAAAACTTGATTTAATGTGCAAACCTTAATCCTCCTTATAAGTATGGATTGAGAAATAATTGTGTATTCATTATTAGGATAGGTTGGACATCCTCAACACCCCACTGTGAAGAGAGATGCCTACATACCAATACTTCGAAGAGGGACCAAACTCAATGTAGTTATCCCACACAATACTTGATGCAAGTGAATGCTAGAATGAGAGTGGATTTGGATGCCTTGAATGTGCTTGAACTTTGAAATCTTTGACAACTAGGTTTAGGGTCGTTGTAGATGGTAGTACTCAAAATTAGGGAAAAATATAGACTAAATACCTTAATTTTTGTCAACTTGTCTTTGGTTTGAATGTGCTTTTGCATCTATTTTCCATATAGTGAATAGAGGTCAATTAGACTTGTATTTATATGGATATGTAGCTTGTGTAGATAAGAAAATATGCTTAGGTTGACTTTAGGATATGCATAGGTTTGAAGAAGTATCCATTGGGAAGAGTTAAGGCTAAAAATAGTAGCACCCAGTTGGGGACACTAGCGTTATGTGGTTGTAGTGTCCCAAATGTGGTGCTAATGTCCACTTGGTAGATTGTTGAGAAATCTGGGTTGGGATATGAGATGATAGTTCTAGGACTATGTTTTGGATAATTGTAGGTGAATAAAATTTGTTTAATGATTGGAAAAATGTGTCTAAGGCTCTAAGATAGGTCTAGGGCTAAGCTAGGAATATGGTAACTCAAGTGACACTCCTATCATCCAATTACCATTTTTAGGTGATTAAAATGAGAAGCAACATCTTTGTGTTGGATTTGAGTCTACATAATGGCATATTTAAATATTTGAATGTGTTCTTCTATGATCTAAATCCCACCATGTGTATATTTAGGGAAAATTTTATTAGAATTCTTAAACATGTCACAAGCAGTACTTGGAATGTTCACAGGGCAACCACCTCCACCAAGCTAGGCAAAATCCATTAGTGGATATGAAAGATCAATTTTTCGATCTTAGTACCTGGAATGTCTCATTTTGGGCAATGCCTCTAAAGTGTCAAAGTTTAATATTTTCTTTAAGTACTCTAGTTTAGGCTCTTGTTGTAATGACATTCTATTGATGTGTGGTTTAGCCATGTAATAGGGTGGAGAAAGTATAAAGGATGGCCATAATACCAAAGCAAGTGATAGATTTAAAAATATTTCCAGTCCACCCTCATTCTAAAGACAGCCTATTGATGTGTATTTTAAACACACAACATGGAGGGGAAAGTGTAAAGGATGTCCAAAAGATCAAAATGAATGATAGCTCAAAATATTCTTACTGGGCTATGCTTCTAGCACCAGTCTATTGATGAGTCGTTTATCACACCAACTCAAGTGGGAAGGTCATTTATCGAGCCTGTCTTACAAGGATACTCGTAGGGTCTCCTCAAGTCTGTTATTATTGGGTCATGGCATACTAGGCGATCCAGTTGGTTTATGCAAAATTATTTCAACATAAGGGGCCTTTATTAGTTTTGAAATTTTAAACATTATTTTGGTCTTTTAACAAATTGTAGGATAAATGTCAGTTTACCCATTTTGGGAAAATGGGTTTTAATCATGTTTTAGCGAACAATGAAAATAATGCATTAAGATTTTCCCTCATATGAAATAAAAATTTTAAATTTTTCAAATGAGGGAAGTGTGATTGATTTTAACAAGTTTATTACATACATTCAACAATGCAAAAATGATAATAAATGACACTAGCAATTGAGCTTAACGTGCAATGATAGATTGCACTCATTTTGATCAAACCTTGAATTACCCAAATGAAAAATTTGAAAAAAGGGGTAAAAGAGAAGAAAAATCCTGCAAAAATGAATACGTTTTTGATTCTCTCGATTGAATGCATCTATGACATCATCATCTCTCCTAGCTATTGTGCACAAAACCAACAATAGAGCCAATGCAAGACTCTGAAGGGCACATGCTATGAAGACAAAGAATTATAACCACCATTTACACTCATAAATTACAACTACATAACTCCATAGTATTTGTAGTCATATAAAATATAATTTTAATGTAATGAGTGTCACTTGAGATAGCCTTGTCCTAGCTAAGCCCTATACCTATCTTAGAGCCTCTCTTAATTATTTTTTGGATTTTGTGTGAGTATAGCTTATTCCCAGATACACCAAAAGTAATATTTAGCCATCCCTTAGGCACCCAGATCCCTTGTTCACCAATTGATGCGACTTAGACATTAGCACGACCCTTTGGACACTAACACATTATGCAAGTGACCTAAGGACTACGCTACTATCCTTTTACTCTTTACTCTTGAAAAACACACACACACACACACACACACACATATTCGTTCTAAATAGCACTCCTAGGGTCATCCTAGACCTATTTCACATCTTGACAAGCACTAGAATGATTTATATAGACCACTTTCAATCACTTATCCATTAGATGAAAAATAGATACAATACTCATAATTAATCTCAGAAATAATTGTGTAAATCAAGGTCATTGATCTTTAATTTTCCCTACTTCTACATACACCCATCTATAATAGTCCATAGTTGAAATTACATAGATTTAATGTCTCAAGTCACACCAAAAGCACTCAAATTGGAATTTATACTAGCATTCACTTGCACTTGTACCATCACTTAGATTAGGAGAACTACATCATATTTGATCCCATTTCAAGGTATTGGCATGTAGGAAATGCTTAGCACATGGGATGTTGAGGTCATGTCCAACCTACCCTGATAACACCCTCTTTTCTATTTGTGCTCATTAAATACTCTAACAAAAATGGAGGCCTAGGGTTTCACATATAAATCAGTCAAAAATAGGGAATAGATAATGAACCAACATTCACTCACTCAGGTGCAATCATCTCATGCCCTGGTGAAGCTCCTCCCAGAAGGTCACTGTTCTTACTTACAAAAGGACATTGTCATGCCCTAAAGGAAACTAGCACAATGTGCTATTTTCAAAGGGACCACACTACTATCTAGGAGGGTTTTTAACTCATGTTTCTAGTTAATGATGCTCTGCATAATATATGTACCAGTTTACAACCTATAATTTATGTATCTTATTCAGTTTCTAGCGATTACATCTCTTGTAGTTCATTTTCTATTTATAGAATTATCAAAAAAGTTAATTATTGTAAAAATTAGAGGCTTTAAGTAATACATAGTTACTCCCCAATTTATTATTCCAAAAATTTATCAAACTAGGGTTTTACATTCCATAATTCTCTTAAAAACTAAATCAATATTTTATTGATCAAGATATATGTTTTGATTACAAATCTTGGGTGAGCATAATAGTTTGAATATAAATTTTGACAACATAATGATAGGGAAAGCAAAAGAGGGATAACTATTACACTAACAAAGCATAATATTGCATAAAAAAGAAATATCCAATTCAATCTTCCTCCTTGTAGTCATAAAGAACCAACCCTTCGAATGGCTTGGCTTAGGGAATATATAGAATTCTTGGTAAATGGAGGGAAAGATATTTATCCTCTGACTTTTCTTTCCCTCCAAAAGTTATGCCCTTTTTCTCCCTTTACTTACAGAAAGACAAAACACAAATTAAAAAATATATAATTAAAATCACTTTTAAGAAACCTCACACAAGAACGCGAATAAATTTTAATTGATGCAAAGTTTCCCAAAATTGGCAATAATGTTACAGCTGAGTCAGAACCAACTTCCTAGTGCTATGAATAGATCTCAAAATGGAAAATGAGAAAGATGATAAGAAAAAAAAATGGCCTTCCAGACCTAATTGGGATTTTGAGAGGAACAAACAAGCACTTTTTAAATTTTTAAATTTTAGTTTTAAGTGGGTCCTCAAACCTTAATTAGAATTGGGAGTCAATTTGGTAGGCCTATAGACCTAATCAGCATTTTGAATGTCAAATAACATTCAATTTTGAGTTGAGGGGGTCCTAAGACCTAATTAGGTTTCATACCCCTAATTAGTTCTCTAAATTTTAGAGCAAGGCATCTACACCTAACTGAAGTCCAAATTACTGATTAACACTATGAGGAGTTCACTTGGGCACCCATGTTGTATGTGGGCTAAAAAAAATCACTTTTAATTATGGAGTGAGGAAAGGGACACATACCCAATTAAAATAATGTGGGAGGCTATAAAGGGAAAACATCCTCGATTAATGAAGGATGGGGTCCAGATGGGCTCCAACATACCTAGTCTAGCTTTGAATCCCTACCAACATTATGAAAGTGTTTTCCAAATGGAACAAGACCCAAGTGGGCTAAAATGCCCAATTACCATTAGCACAACACGAATCTTGGTCGATGACCTGATTGGGGAATAAAACCCAATTATAACATGGCTGGCAAAATAAGAATCTCTTAGACCTAATTGGGAGTTGAAACCCTGATAAGGTCTACCAAGCAAAACTTGCCCCAATGAAGACTCAATCAGAGATAGGCACCTAGTTAGAATTGGATCATGTAAATTTTGACCCTAAATACCTAATTGGTAGTTGAAATCTCAATTTAGTCTTGAAACTTGGAAACTTGAAAAAGGCCTATAACATACCTAACTAGGGTTCTAGGCAAGCTTTTTTAATGTGCAATAAATGCACCAAAAACTCATTTTTAGCACAAGTGTTTTATATGAGATTATCTTGCCCGATCTTGGTTATCATAATATTGCAAGTTTCATTAGCCGGTTGAGCATGCAAACCAAAATGACTATTGAGAGCAACTCAAAAGAGTAAAATAATTAGGATATTGAAAGGCAAACTGAGGCATGGAGACTCCAATTTTACGCTAAGTGTTAAATATGATTTTTTATCGCATGGATGTTGTCTATCCAACTAAGGTGGTTATAGGGCCTAGTTTGATAGGCAAACTGAGATTACCCACCAAATTTACTTGAGAGTGCATAAACCAACTAGCCTGTGAGTGTAAGCAAGAGTGGAGAGCAAAAGGGAAAAAATGGGTACCTATATTATAGAATAATCAGTGTGTGTTATGCAAGAAACAAAACATATTACGTGTCATTATTAGATATGTCATGTATCAAAAAATGGTTTTCAAATATTACATAATTGTCAAAGAAGATCTAGCATTGATAAGTGTCACAGATAAAACTTGTCAAAATGTCACGTAATGTTATCCAATTGTACATATGTGTGATGTATGTCAAGTATCAAATGCTTCCCGAAGGGAAATTAGTGAGAATGTCACCGGTTTACTTGACTTTATCACCCAATGGACAAGGCTTGGAGAGCTTTTTGACATATCACATATTGTTTCAAAGGTGTTTTGCATCTTGATAAGATTCATTATTAAAATGATATTATTGTAAAAGAAGGCCAATTATTTGAAAGGTTTGTATAATGGACCTTGTCACTCCTTTATGTAATGTTAGCCAATGGTACATATGCATCTATTAATTTCCTAGAATGCAATGTCACTTAAGAGTGCATTTGTGCATTAGACATGTAAAAATGGGTGTATGCATTAAGGTCAAACACCAAGTGACTTTGTAAAGTGAATTTTATTAGTTATTTTTTAATTATTAATTAATATTCATATGCAAAGTCATATACTATGTAAAGACTCATTAAAGCAATTTAATATTGTTATCAGGTAAAGACTTTTCTAAAATCCCCTAACATGCAAAAAGTGAAAGGTGCGAAAATCAAGGTTGAGTTAGGGTGAAGTCATGATTTAGATCAAAGGTTGCTAGTCAAGTTCTTTTGGAGGGAAAATGTGTAAAAAAGGGATGATTTTCGTGGTAACCAAGTTATTTTTCCTCTCAGCACTAGGAGAGGGTTCACTAAAATTTTATGCATTATATGTTCTTTAATAGATTTATTGATGAAAAGTGAGCAAACATTTGAGAACAATGTGTTTCTTTGAAGGCGTTTGATTTTATTTTTTTATAACAATTGACTTGATATTCATAGATGAAGAAACCCATTAAATGATTACATTTTATTGAATATGTATAAAACTTATGTATTTTACAAACTTTGTGTTGAAAACCCCTACGGGTGAAATTTGGGTTACATAGACATAATTAGGGTTAAGAGGAGCCTTTGGGATTCCAAACAATTTCTATCCCTGTTGCATCCACTGCCCATATTTTCATTTTTATGTGAGAGGAGGAATTTCCCATTCATTTTTGTTCATTGTCTAAGGAATCTAAACAATTATATTGGTTTGTTCTCCATCTTTATTACCTTTTTGTTTCCTTTTGTGCCTTTTGGTTGAAAGTACCAAAACCCAAAAACACATTACCATACGGGGGTAACGACCCTCTCAAACATGGATGAAATTCCTTTGTCCCATGATGATTTCTCTAAAATTGCAAGATTATGTTTTTTTTTTTTTGGGAAAGTCAATGTAAAAACAAGATGAATGATAATGACATAAAATTTTACCAACATAACATTACATTTCCATGTCTTGAGCAATTTATCTTCCTTATCAAGGTTTGCCTCTTGATGCATTATATGTAGCTTTTTATGAATGATATATGTATATGAGATTGATGGGAACATAAAGGATAAAATGCTATAAAGAAGTCAGTTATCTAGGGATTCATTCCTTCATTTAATGTTGGAATGTTCCTAGCATTGCTTCATCTTGATTGTTGGTGTTCTAATTGGGGATGTGTGTTTATGTGTATAAGAAAGTAGCAATTTAATGTATAGGTTTGAAAATTATTGTATTGTAAAGGATATTCATGAAGGCCCCATGAAGTAATCCTGTAATTGAGGACGAGGTACTAGCAAGAGAGGGTGAACCTTCCTCTTTCGGAGGTTTCTCAATCTGAGTTTCTCAAATGTAACTTGTATCTATAAAATTATGTTTTGTTATGTTATTTTCACTAATCTTTTTACCATGCTTGTATGGTTCAACTTTCATTTACATTACAACGTTTTGCAGTTCAGTTTAAAGCATTGTTGGTGTCTATTTAAGAGTATAATTGATACAAACAAATATATCAATCAAGTTCTTAGGATTTAAGTATCAAGTTCGTTTGATTATTTAGCTATGGAATACCATGAAAATTATAGATCACATTGGTATCAGAGTTGAGTATGGTTATTTTTTATGTGTGGTTGTTTTGGTGTAACTATTCTACAATGTCTTCCCTCTCCTAGAGCAACAATTTCTAGTGGAGGTGGTGTCTTGGTTACTCGACAATAAGGTGGGTTAGATGTTACTATCATTGTTGGTAAAAAGGATGGTAAAATGCATTGTGAGTGTTGTGTTTTGATAGTCTTTACCAACTATCTTGGATTTATGTCGATAAGTTTCATAAGGGATGTGAAAAGGTGGACTGAGAAGTTCAAAACGTTGAGAAGATTTGGCAAATACACCTCCAAGTGCAAAAGAGAGGTTAAAAAAGTCACATGCAAAGTATAGAGCAAGATATGTTCAACATAGAGTTGACCATATTTAGTGTTGGGGTAAGATTTGGTTGTACATGAAAAAAAAGACTCTAAGATAAAACTAAGAATGCTTTTAAATTGTATGTGCCTCCTTTTATGAAGAAATGCTCTATTGTGAATATTTAAATGTTTATGTTTCTTTGAGGCTTCTACGTAAAATGAAGAAGAACATTTTATACTATCTACCATTCAAAATATTTCTCCTAATGGGCAAGAGGAGTTAGATAAGATGTTGTTTTACAAATTAAAGAAAGAGCGTTTAGAAGGGAAATGCAAGGGAATTGGAAAATTAAGTTGAAAGTATAATTTCCAAACAAATCCAAATAGCATTTGAATAAGGAAGTGGGGAGGAATTTCCTCACCTCGAGAGTTCCTAAGATTTTGGGGACCAAAAGATTTATAATTAGATAGGCATGATTTGAATATTTAGATCAACAATATTGGCAAGATAAATCAATTAGTTTATTACTCTCACAAGATATATTCAACTTGTAACACTTTGTAGTAGTTGTTTCCCATGAAACTATAGTCAAGGTTTGCTTTTTGATGATTAAGATATCTTACACAAGAAGAAATTAGTAGGTCCCTATTTCAAAAAGACAATTATATTGAAGATTAAAAAACCTTCAATTTCTCTATGGGGAATAGTTACAAAAACACCATAATTATTGATTCATGTAACAACTTCGCTCTTAGCCAAGACACAATAAAAGTAATGGTTGCAAACCTTACATCTTCCATTTCTTGAGTAGTTCATCCTTGTTAGGGTTTTCCTTTTGATACATTATATATAAGCTTTTGTGGATGGAAAGAGCATAGGGGATTAATAGGATCATAAGGGATTGGATGGTCTTAATGGCGAGTTACTTATTGGGTTACTTGTCATTTAGTCATGGAATGTTTGTAATAGTGATTTTTCCTTGAAATCCTAATGAAGTTTATACCCCTAATAGCTGAGGAAAGATATAGTGTCAAGAAAAAGGTGCACCTCACGCTTATGAAATTTTCTCATAGAGAGCTTCTTGAGTTTCTCCAAGATAATTTCTTGTGTGCGATGCTTGTATAGTTCAACTTTACTTAACATTCCAACATTTTATAATTTAGTGTAAAACATTGTGAATGTCTATCTAAGAATATAATTGATACAAATAAGTATAGTAATCAAGTTGGTACGGTTTAAATATATGATTTGTGTTGGCAATATAGCTAAAGAATATCCATGCAAACTAAAAAACAAAGATCAAAACTAGAAAACAAAATTTCTATCTAAAGGAATACATGATACGAGTTATGATATATATAAACAAAATTGCTATCTTTTCTTCTTTTCATTTATAAGTCGATGTCAAAGACCATTCTTATAAAAAACAAGGGGTAAGAAGTGCTAAGTACCTACAGGGTAGTTTAGCTCAAAATTGAAAACATGATTTTGAATAAAAAGTATGGCATAATTATGTGTTTCAACACAATTTAGTATGTGATTTTGTTGGTGTTTTTGATCGCAACATCGCTGGCAATCTTGATGGCGATGATGTGTAAGCACACACAAGTTCAACTTTTGGGACACTACAATGAGAAGTTTCTTAGATATTTTATTTATAAGAATCCATGAATTTATATATTTAAATGGATTTCAAACATTATTCCTTTCCATCGTAAATGAAAAATAAAATACAAGGACTGCATGTACTACTTACAAAGTTTAAACCGTATTGTCAGTCCCATGGAAAATTTAACTAGAAAACATCAGAAAGAAAATAATAAAACCTTTAGTGACAGGTTCTTCCATGCATGCATTCAAATTGTACCCAAGACATGTAAATGCCCAAACTAGGCAGACAATTTCCATATTCATAGACATTGTCTCTCTAATATAAGAACCATAATGTTAGAATAAATCTCAATAATCGCATCCTTAATAGATGCAACAATGAAGTTGAACAATGGGAAAGCCAAATAAAATTGGCTAGCTATGGAAAGAATTTTAATCAAATAAAATACATCTTCATATAGAAACATGTGACATATGTCAATGAATATGGAATAAGAAGCAACGTACCTTTAACTTCCAAGGTGTTTACTATTTTCTTATTAAAAGACTAGACTTATCTGCCTTCCAAGAAATATGACAGTACATATCATGAACAATTTGAGGAGGTCAGGGTGACAGTAACACATAGGTCATTAGGTATCCATTTTGATGTTGATCCAAGGACTCTTAAAATGCAACATTTCAAGCAAGGACCTAAATCTGGTACCCCTATTAAAAAATTACTTGAAACTCCTTTTGGCTTCGCTATAGAGAATCACCCCGCATATGGTGAGTGTATATCCAAGCATCCCTTTCAAAGACACAGGGTTTCTAAAAAACAAGATAGAAACAACCACTGCCATTGTTCGTTTTGTATTCCTACGCAAAAGGAAAGAATCCATGAACTTTCATGCATGTTTGGTCAATACAACTTGATTTGATGATAGATATATATTATATATAATCTTTGACACCTCAGTTGTCAATAGCATTAACGAAGCCTAAATTTGGCATGCAATAAATTTAAAAAGGTAGCAGATGTTGGAAATAATCATTGAACTTTCATGCATGTTTGGTCAATATAACTTGATCTGATGATAGATATATATTATATATAATCTATGACACCTCAGTTGTTGATAGCATAAACAAACCCTAAATTTGGCATGTAATAAAAAGAGAAAACAAACAAAAAGAATATGCATATACGACTATGGGAAAACACTCGAATGTAGTGCAGATGTCACATATAAATCCCTGTACCTTGAAGGGCATTCTGGTGCATTGAATGGGGTAGTGTTCAAATGCATTGAGCATGGTAATGCATATTAATAACATGAAATAAAATAACAAATAGATCAGTGGACGTTGCCGCAAATAAAATATTGCTCAATCATAGACCATTATATTGATTCACGATTCATATCCCAATTGAAGTCTTTGCAAACCTATATTCCTTAGAACCAAATTAGGAATGAGGAATCTTCAGAAAATGCCTTTGTTGCCAAGGTCAAGTGGAAATAGAGATGCAAAGACAGTCTCAATGAAAATTAAAAAAATAAAAATAAATTAAAAAATAATAAAAAACCCAGCTGAGGCATCTGCTATTGTAAAGCTCATCACTAGCAAGGATGTCGTCGCTTCATGTCTGGACGCACGAGAAGCCACTGCCAAAACCCTTGAATATGTGGGTAAGGATTTATAACGTGTAAGGCAATTGATTAAGATGGGCATTTTTTCAATGTTTTCCAAGGTTTTGAAGGATGGCCCCATGGAACTTCAAAGGGTGATGACCTAGGCTCTCTTTGAGTTTCTGTCTGATGACCCTATCCCTAAGTGCCAACATTATTTTGCGTAGGGTGGTGTGATTAGGTTGTTGGTTGGTCATTTGGCCTTCGTGAGTGGGGATGACAACAGTAAATACCTTGTCCCTACTAAGCCCACCATCACTATTCACTCCTTGGTGACCACCATTTTTGAAGCCAAAGTTGTAAAACCCAATGCCCATGCCCATATGCACAAGGATATTGGAATTGGAATTGAAATTGAAATCCCCTCTTTATCAGGGCTCAATTTGAAAGGAAGGGTTTATCATTGAGTGGGAAGATTTAGCAAGGATGGCGCACAATGCTAAGTCAGCATTACAACATCTGCATCAACAAATCCCATAGTGCTAAGGAAAAATAATTATCCTCGATGAGCCCCTGCATGGAGCTTTTGGGTAATTCCAACTAGTTTTTGGTACTATCACCAGAACATAATGATTAACATGCCTTGATTTATGTACACTGACAAATAACATAAAATGTTTTCAACAAATCAAAATGTAGGAAACTCAATATTATATTTAATTAATTAGAGACCTTGCAAGTTACCATACTAAATGTTTACATGTTACAAACTGCACAAAACGATGCAATATGACTCGCAGGAAGAACATGGATTAATAAGGAGTTAAAAGGAAAGCCAAGACTACAATATTCCCTACGAGACTAATAAGAAAATAAATAAATAAATAAATAACATATTCAGTGTTGGGGATAAGGTATGGTTGTACATAAAAAAAGACTCCAAGATAAATTTAAGAACAATTATAAATTGTATGTGCCTCCTTTTATAAAGAAATACTCTATTGTGAATATTTTAAAATTTATGTTTCTTTGAGCTTTCTATGTCAAATGAAGAACATTTTCTACTAGCTTCCATTCCAAACCTTGCCCTAATCGACAAGAGGATTTAGATAAGACGTTGTTTTGAAAATGAAGGAAAGAGTTTTAAGAAGGGAAGTGCAAGGGAATTGGAAAATTGAGTTGAAAGTACAATTCCCAAACTAGTTGAAATAGCATTTGAAGAAAGAAGTGGGGAGGAATTTCCTCATCGTAAGAGTTCCTAAGCTTTTGGGGACCAAAATATTTATAATTAGATTTAGATATGATTTGAATATTTAGATCAACAATATTGGCAAGATAAATCAATTAGTTTATTACTCTCACAAGATATTTTCAACTTGTAACACTTCATAGTAGTTGTTTCCCATGCAACTATAGTCAAGGTTTGCTTTGAGATGATTGAGACATCCTAGATGAGAAGACATTAGTAGGTCTCTGTTGTAAAAAGATAATTTCATTGAAGATAAAAAAACTTCCAATTTATGTAGGGGGACAGTTACAAAACCACCATACGTGCTAGTTAATGCAAGGGTTGGTTGTGTAACCACAAGCAACAATTTCGCTCCTAGCCAAGACATAATAAAAGTAATGGTTACAAACCTTACATCTTCCATTTCTTGAGCAGTTCATCCTTTTTAGGGTTTCTCTTTTGATACATTATATGTAAGCTTTTATGGATGGAAAGAGCATAGGGGATTAATAGGATCATAGGGGATTGAATGGTCTTAAGGGTGAATCAGTTATGGGGTTACTTGTTTCTACCTTGACTTTTGAAGTTTTAATTGAGGTTGTGTGTAAGAAAATGTGTAAAAATTTGACAATTGAACTTCTTATATAACAAAAGGATGTTCATGAAGGCCTAATGAAATTGATACCCCCAGTCGCTGAGGAAAAATATGGTATCAAGAAAAAGATGCACCTCAATCTTGCAGAGTTTTTTCATAAAAAATTTCTCCAAAATGACTTATTATGTACCTTATTTGTATAGTTCAACTTTACTTAACATTCCAACATTTCCCATTCAATTCCAAACATTGTGAATGTGTAGTTAAAGAATATAATTAATACAAATACTATTCTTAGAAAAAATAATAAAATAAATAAAGATCAGCACTTCCAGATGGGATAAAAAAAGAGAACGTCCTCATCGCTGACATTTCCCCAGAAAAAGACTTAAATAAAGTGTTCACTAATTAGAACAGAATTACACCTCACCGTTGACATTTCCACGAAGGAAGACTCGAATAAACTCTGTTCGTTAATTTTGCACATAAAATACATACATCAAACCCATAAAATTCGAAAGGCAAATGCCACTCTCAAATATAACCAGGCAACGATAGTACATTCACACGAACATACCTATGGAGCATTCATTATTTTGAACTTTACCACGAGAAAAAAAAGTAATGAAGCCTTGAACTTTCCATTAGAAAACACCTAAACAAGCTCCCTGTCATTAAATTTGCTCGTTATATACATACTTTAAAGTTTACCATCGAACTGGGTAAGGCCAAAGTCAAATGAAAAATCCTATGGAGAAGTCATTGCTTTAGACTCAGAGATTTGAGAAGTACCAGAATAATAAGAACAGATCTTATTGACACTTAACGGTACTAAAGTGTACTCTCACACAACAATGATTTAATCAACCTCCTCAATCTTGGGACCAGAACCTGCACCAGCAGAGCGACCAGGCATGTCAGGCCCATCACCTTGGTACATTTTTGCTATAATAGGATTGCTTAAGCTTTCTAGTTCCTTCATCTTGTCATCAGACTCGTCAGCCTCTGCAAGCTGATTGTTATCCAGCCACTGGATAGCTTGTTCGATTGCATCCTCAATCTTCTTCTTATCAGCAGCGTCCAGCTTAGATGCAATCTTGTCATCTCTTACCGTGTTTCTCATGTTGTAAGCATAGTTCTCTAACGAGTTCTTGGCCTCCACCTTCTTCTCGTGCTCTTCATCTTCAGACTTGTACTTCTCAGCATCTTGGACCATCTTTTCATTCTCTGCCTTGCTCAACCTGCCGTGATCATTGGTCATCGTGATCTTATTCCTTTGACCAGTAGTCTTGTCTTTGGCAGAAACATTAAGAATGCCATCAGCATCTATATCAAAGAGAACAGTGATCTGAGGGACCCCTGTGGGAGCAGGGGGGATGCCAAAGAGCTCAAATTTGCCCAACAAGTTGTTATCCTCCGGTCTTGCTCTCTCACCCTCACATACTTGAATCAACACACTAGATTGGTTGTCTGCGTAGGTAGTAAACACCTGCTCTCTCTTTGTGGGGATGATAGTATTTCTAGGAATCAAAACTGTCATAACACCACCAGCAGTTTCAAAACCAAGAGACAGGAGTAATATCAAGAAGCAAGAGATCTTGTACCTTCTCATTGCCTTCGCCACTCAAAATTACAGCGTGGACTGCAGCACCATAAGCAACAGCCTCATCAGGGTTTATGCTCTTGCACAGCTCCTTCCCATTGAAGAAGTCCTGCAACAAGGACTGCACCTTGGGAATCCTAGTTGACTCACCAACAAGAACAACATCACCGACTGCACTCTTGTCCATCTTGGCATCTCGCAGACATTTCTCAACTGGCTCCATGCATTTCCTGAAGCGATCCATGTTCAGCTCTTCAAATCTGGCTCGTGTAATGGTGGAGTAAAAATCAATACCTCCATACAAGGAATCAAATCAATGTTGGTATGAGCAGTGGATGAGAGTGTCCTCTTCGCCCTCTCACAGGCTGTCCTCAGCCTTCTTAGGGATCTTGCATTGCCTGTGATGTCTTTCTTGTACTTCCTCCTAAATGCCTGGACAAAATGATTCATCATGCGGTTGTCAAAATCCTCTCCTCCCAAATGGGTATCTCCTGCAGTGGCCTTCACCTCAAAGACACCCTCTTCAATTGTCAAGAGAGAAACATCAAATGTATCCCAACCCAAGTCAAAAATGATAACATTTTTCTCACCTACACTATTGGCCTTCCTATCCAGCCCATAAGCAATGGCAGCTACAGTTGGCTCATTGATGATTCTCATAACATTCAACCCAGAGATCACACCAGCATCCTTTGTTGCATGCCTCTGGGAATCATTAAAATATGCAGTGACCATAACGACAGCATTCTTGATTGTAGTTCCAAGAAATGCCTAAGCAATCTCCTTCATCTTGATCAATACCATGGAGATTTCCTCGGCTGAAAACTGCTTCTCTCCCCCTTTGTACGTCACAATAATCATGGGCTTATCACCCGGCCCTGGAATGACCTTGAATGGCCATAGCTTGATATCATTCTGAACTGATTTATCAGAATATCTCCTACCAATCGACCGCTTTGCATCTGTCATGAAACATCAAAGGTTTAGCATCTAATGCACGACTAAAATAAATTACAACAAACTCCCGCCAGGGTTTGTCATAAATCTGATTTAAAACATTTACTCCTCATCCAAAGGTACCCAGATGAGGGGCCACATTAGCTGTATCTGGAACGCAAAACCAAAGCTGGATTTTAATTGGGTATTTTTGGATTTCTATCAAGCCAACACTGGTTTAGATTACGGATTCTAAATTTACAAACATAAAAAAGTTAGCACTCCAAGCATTACAAATCTGCTTAAAGTTTCTGAAGACAAAAGTTATGATGGTCTACCATCCCATATCTACTCGAAGCATTTTTCCCAATCTATAACCCTAACAGAAATCTGCATAGAGATTCACATGCATTTAAATTAAAAAATGCAACCAAATTACTTTGAATGGTACCAAACCCTAATAATAATAATAAAAAAATAGCATTGGCTTCCTCCCTAATGATAAAACGAAAAATACAGAAAATTAAATTATCACAAAATTATCACATGCAGTTGTATCCAGAAACTTCCACCGAGATAAATCATTGCAACATCAACCTCAACTCAAACCAAACACCAATTTACCTGACAGTTTAGCAGCCAACGCTTTTCAAACATTTTACTTGAATCTACTAAAACGTTTTAGGACTTAATGATTGAAGTGAATGTACGAATCTCAAAACATAGATCTAAAATTTTGAAACAATATTTAGATATTTGAATTTTATATTGATTGTTTAGAAAAAAAAAAAAAAATTAAAGAATTAAGAGGTGAGGAAAAATTCACCAAAAAAAAAAAAAAAAAAGAAACATATTCAAGAATATAGAAATTAAAGTGATTGGATGAATCTCAAATATAAATTTGAAACTTTGAAATACAATTAAAATATTTGAATTTTAAATTTATTTTAAATTTTTTTAAAATTTTAAAAAATAAAATTATTAAAATGTGCATAAAAACAAAAATAATATTGAAACATTCGAAAAACATCTATAATAACTAGATAATTACATAATTCTACTCTTACATAAATCTCAAATTTAATTTCGGGGCCGAATCCTAACAATATATATCAAACCTAATTTTAAAATCAATCTCAACAATCAATCAATCAATATATATATATAATAATTAATTAGTAATATAATTTCTTATTCTAAACATAAATCTTAAATATTAATTTTAAATTTAAACAAAAAATAATCAAATTAAAATTAAAATCTGACTCCTTATTACATTCTATAATTTAATGACTCCTTATAATATTTAAACATTCAATCAAAAAGATATTAATACATAAAAAAGTCTCTTACATT
Organism: Torreya grandis; assembly: GCA_037957365.1. Classification (NCBI taxonomy): domain Eukaryota; kingdom Viridiplantae; phylum Streptophyta; class Pinopsida; order Cupressales; family Taxaceae; genus Torreya; species Torreya grandis. Next base: position 814,323 of record JARHVA010004841.1, on the reverse strand, counting down.
CATTTTAAGACAAAAAGTCATAATTTTCATAAACTTTAATATATAAAATTTAAAGATTATTAAATATTAGAGCAACAAAAAAAAAATTAAAAATTAATTTAATTTTAATTAAATAAAAAATCCAAAAATAAAATAAACTCACACACACACACACATATATATATATAATATGCTAAAATAAAATTAAAATAATCTCATTTATTTATATATAATTTTTTTAAATAATTTAAATTGAAAAATATATATTATAATAATTAAAATAACTTACCTCATTCATAATTTAATTCATATATTAATATTTACCAAAGCCAAAGCTTGGCCCCGTGATATAAAAGGCACAAAATAAAGAAGATATGGTGGGAACATTCACACATCTCAAGGATGTACTAAAGGAATATAGAAAAAGAGAATTAAATTCAAAAGAGTGTAAGAATAGTATTAATTTAATTAAAATAAATATTTTAAATAAAAATAAAGTGTCGAAAAATTATCAATTTAATAAAAATAAATGATTTAAAAAATTGTTTAAATTTATATATCGAGTTGAAAATTTTTTCGTGTATAATATGAGAAATCATAATTTTAAGATGTAAAGAAAGCTGGATGAATTGTATATTTTTGTTTTAAGATTATATTTTTGTTGACACGAACTTCGCCATTACCTATTGATTAATCAAAAATACTATAAAGAGAAATTTATTAAGCATTTACATTCTAGAAGAAATAAACATTCAAATTATGTAAATCTATATGACAAGAATTAACACTCATAACAAATAGTAAATTTTATTTCCAAAATAAAAAAATTTAAATAAGAATAAATATTTTCAGCCAAAACAAAGTCCACTTGAAATTCCAATATATCCTAATTAAAGGCTAATGGAAGATTGATTAGATCAATAAACAAAGACCAAACTTAATTGTGAAGATCCCAACAAAACAACCCACAACAATCAATTGGAAGATGAAAGATACCGTCCATGACTTATCAAAGTGACAGTGTATGTTATCACATTTCACTCTTTTTAAGGATTTTAACCCTTCGAAACATAATTATAAAGATCCCAACAAAACAACCTCCAACAACTAATTAAAAAGATGAAAAAGACCATCGATAACTTATCAAAGTGACACTAAATGTTACCCTCTATCACCCCTTTTTAAGATTTTAACCCTGCCATTTAATTCCCAAATAGAGCCTTCAAAACCAATCATAAATTATACTAACGAACTAAATATCGAATCATAAATTAAACCAACCAAATGTGGGTCTCCCTCTTCCCTTCCCATCAATTCACAATAACGTAAAATGAAACTCAATAAACACGATCACAATACATATACATTATATATATGTCCAGACATGGAGATAAACGCATATTTGTAGTCTATTGAAAGCACAGTGGGGCTTTCCGAGTCTGTTGAAATCCTTGACTGAAATGGAATGCGGTTCCGCTTGAGTTGAAACAATTGAGAAAAAAAGAATGGTGGCGGTGTTGCTCTTGGGCTGAGTTAAAGAAAAGAAATGCATAGAACTTGAAATGGCAACAACGTTAATGCTGTTGGATACGTAAGGCCGCCTGGGGCGTATTATTTTCTCAAGCAGCATCCAGTCTAAACAGTTGTCTGTATGTTCGTCCAATAGAAATATGTTTGGTTTGCAGCAGGTCGCTTGTTTGAACCAAGGCAGAAGTATTTTAAGAGCCGACCCTATGGCTCAATTAGCACCTTCTTATGCTTCGCTACTTCAAAATACTGGTTTTGCAACACGGAGGATCATCCGCCTTTTAGATAACCGAAACTGAAACATCATGGATCGAACCCTGATATTGGGTTGTTTCTTTTACCTATCAAGACTTGGCCAGGGAAGCCCAGATAAGCCCCCTTTGCATACATGGCAGGGCACGCTGACACCGCCTCCAACGAAGCACCCACCTTTCCTTGGAAGTACCCTGTGTTGAACGCTCGCCGCAATGTCGATGACCATCCCATCGATGCCCACGTCACCGTTGGGCGGCAGAAGAGGAGGGATCTGGGGACCATACACAGGTTGATGAAACGGGTATGTGCATTGCCCCGGGCACTGACTTGCTGAGTTGCCCACCCATGTGTACGCATATGGGATGCCCTTTGCAGTGGCACTGGCGTGGAATCAACATGAACTCCTGCGGAAGTTCTCTACCATAACATCCTCCAACATTGCGATTGCCATTGCCATTGCTTGCCCGCAGAGCTCCGGATTCGATACCACTCTTCACTAATGCAGCAATGTCACTTCTTTTCAAGGCCCTGCCCATGGAATTTCCTTCATCCAGCTTCTGTTTCCCTAAGGATAGCGCTAGTTTGGCGTTGGCGTTAGAGTGGGCAGAGCCTTTGTAGCCCTCTATTGTTTTCCACCAGGTGGACACAGAGGGAGAGCCCGGCTTGCTATTTCTCATTGGGCCCAATGACTGCACGAAATCTGCCATAATAGCATTCTGTGCAGGGGCCATTGTGATATTTTAGATCAAGAGGCTCCTCTTTCACCAGAGCACACAACATCCTCCAATGCGCCCCACCATCCACTGCTGCGGACAATACGATCATACATATACACAGCGCTAGTAATCTCTTTAAAACACTTTCGTCCCAAACCAAAATTATTCAAAACTCAGTTGTTTACATTAGAATATGCCGTTTTGTACGGACTTCGCCGACTGTATAAGCCTCCGGCTTAATAATTTAAATAGAAAAAACATAACAATTAAAAAATATATAAATTCATTATTAATTAAATTTTTTAAAGCAAATACAAGTAAAACTTGCAGCAGGGTTAAGACCCCCTCACTTATATGAAAAATATGTAAAATCCTAGTGGGGAGAAGGAAAAATGGAAGAATCCTACTAACCGACAACGGTGTTGGTGGGGTTCATGTCAGCCTGGTTTTTGGCGGCATCCCCGATGAGCCGCTCCGTATCAGTGAATGCAACATAGGAGGGCGTGGTTCTGTTCGCCTGATCATTCGCAATTATCTCCACTCGATCATGCTGCCACACTCCCACGCATGAATATGTAGTCCCCACATCGATTGCAATTGCAGGCCCCTCTCCCTCTCCCTCTCCTTTTCCAGCCATTCTAATTTCTCGCAAGCAACGAGCGACTCAAAACCAGAGAAAATCAGATTTAACGCGATCGAAAACTTTCTTCGAAAACTTTGATCACAAGCCTTCTAACAAACGTCTACTGTGAATACTCACTCCACTGCGCCTTTGGTTTTTGGCTCTTTCCTGTCACTCGACATGTCCCGTTGCAAAGCAAGGTTCTGCTCATTTGGCTTCAATTTACTAAAGCAATTCGGCCGTGGATATTTAAATACGGGAGTGTTTTTAACGTTGGTCAGATGTTCGAGTCCCCTGTGTAGAAGTAGACCAATTACATAGTTTGGGCTTCTTTGATTTTATTTCTTTAAATTGACCAAATAATAATGTGTTGGTTGTTCTTATTGAAAGGCAATAGCGATAACGTACATTAAGAAGTGAGATAAAGTTAATTTAAAGGTTTGATTATGATTAAAAATTTTGAATTATATATTTTTGATTTAGACAATTTAAATTGATTTATTTTTCTTGGTAAAAATGTAGATAAACTTAAAAAATTAACAATGATCTTTAAAACCATGTTTAGTTTGTCAATCTTTTATACTTATGTTTTATAAAATAGAATTATTTTTGTTATTTTAATTGGACAATAATGTCTGAAAACTCAAAGAAAATATTTTATGTTTTGGACTTTATGTGAAATTAGATAATATTTAAGTTATCTTGATATTTTTCAAACCCTTAGATAGTAATAATATCCACGACAATTCAAGATTTTGAGACTTAGACATTTAAAAATATGCCAAGTATTATCTTTTCTTATTGTTTATGCAATCAAATTATCATTTTAAATGTAATTTTTATATTTAACATAATTCGACATTTTAATTCAGGGTTTCAATTAATTGCTCTATTTTAAAATAAATTTATTTATCCTTGTGTATATACTATTTTACCCTTTAACCTTCATCCAAAACCATTTAAACGGGTTAAATATTTGGTGAAACCAAATTTTGTATCTACTCATCAATTCTTAGTTTGCTCTAGGATTTCTAATTTCAACAATTTGTAGCCCTAAATTTTTCCATTTTCTTTGGCACTTTTATTTACATCTATCAAATATAGAAAATGTTAAGAAAGATTGTTGCAAAATGAAAGATAAAAAGCCTTAGTCAATCATATAAATACAAATAAAAAAATAATTAATGCATTCCTACATGTTATACAAGAAAAAATCAATAAACATGTTAACGCTAATGCATCCACATCCAAGAATGGTGAAACCTTAGATGGTAAAAATCTTCTCAAATCCTTTATGAAAGCAATTAATACTTCAATTCAATAACTGATTTCAATACCCACCTTAACACAAGTGGTGTTTTCATTCCATTTGATGGCTTCTTAAATCACAAATCTAAATCCCAATGGATTTACTATACAAATTTTTCTCCAAGTTATTCAAGCTTTAGAAGCTAAGGTTATCAACATTGAATAAAATACTTTGAAATCAGTTCATGCTATTGATTCACAATAAGTATTACATAATACTGTAGCACATGAAATACATTTATACCCTTTCCCAGCCAGTTTTGTTGCAACCAAGTTCACATTTTATGATAGTAAGGGTGATCACGAACAACATCTTTGGTCTTTTTATGCAGCATGCCTTGATTATGTTTCAAATGATAAACTTTTGACCAATTTTTTTTTAAGGAGCCTAAAGGACTATGATTTAAGATGGTTCTATGACATACAAATCCAATCAGTGAAATCATTCAAACATCTAGCGAATTATTTTCTAGCACATTTATCTATCAACATTATTACAAAGATGTCATATGCACAAATTGTTAAGATCAAACAAGGAATCAATGAACCTATTAATGAATATGTTTTGAGGTCAATGTTAACCAAAATGACAAATCTAATGGTAGATAAAGATCTTTGAAACATTTTAAAGCAAATTTTGCTTACCTCGTTATATGAGTCCATTGTTTTCACGAAGTTCAAATCTTTTGATGATTTATGTCATTATTCGATATCAAGAAATGAAACTTATTTCCTTGAACAAGTTTAAGCATGTAGCAAACATGCACACTACATCTACTACCAAGTTTTAGATCAAACCAAGCTACAAGGTAAAACCTACAAAACCTAAAAAGGAAGCAACCACAATAGTTAATGCAGTATCACATCAACATAATTGGCTCATGTTATCCAATACACCTAAAAGACAATTTAAATGAATACTTGAGTCGTTAGCTTTGTTACTTGAGAAGCTTGTGGAATGTCATCTTATATATCTCCCTTTTCCTATAGAGGTTGATATGATTTAACCTCTACCAAAAGGATATGATGCTAATGCATATTATAATTATCACCAATGCCTTAAACATTATACAAATGAGTGAACTATACCTTGAAACATAAGATCCAAAATCTTCTTGATAACTAGTAGCTTACCTTTGATGATCCTCTAAAGGATTCAGGTTCACAACCTAGTGACCATCAAAACTAAAATATATTTAACAATGCATTGCAAGATCATTTTAAGAAAGATCTAGAAGTGCAAATGGTATGTAATGCACATCCTCATCCATCACATTATAGGAACCCATTAGATGGGATTACTGGCACTTATACACGCATAATACCTCCTATGGTTCAAAGATGTTCTATTACATTTGATATAATGAATTTGTCGATGATGACTCAAATTTTTATTCATTATTGATTCAAGTATACCTTGATCATTAGCATATACATAGTGTTATGATTGATCATAATGATAGTGAGAGCATATGTACCATGATGTTACTTACATATTTAGGATATATACACATGATTTATACCCTTCGACCAAAATGGTGATATAATTTGATGAGACATCACACCATGTTATTGGTGAGATTGATTTACCTTTACAAGTTGGTCCAACGCATGTAGTTATTACATTTTCAGTTATACCATATGTGAGAGTATTTGATATGTTATTAGGACAACCTTGGATACATAAAATCCACACAATACCTTCCATAGTGCATGTGTATATTAAATACATTCATTCCAATAGGGTAATCACAGTGCCTAGAATTCCATATAAACATCCACTTGGAAAAGAAAAGTTTCTTCCTAGACAATTAGTTATACAAGCTAATAAGATTAATCATCTGTAAAAGGGATAACAATAGGCAATCGCATTTCCTATGTGGCCCATACTTGAGAGATCATTGCATCAGAGATATACAGTGGATTCTATAGAATATTCATCTACACCTACACAGTCTACCCAGTTGCTAAGAGCACATAAACATGTTCCAATTACAATTTCACTAAGGAAATGACATAACACTAAAAAATGGGTTACATGAACCCCTACTCCTATTAATTTTTCATTATGATAGTCCTATGAGGTATACGTAGAGCATAATAAATTTTACAACTCCACATATGACACCTATACATACTCCTTGGTTGTATCACCAGTTTGATGTACCATATTTTGAGATTATAACTACCAATGAGCATCCCTTGGATGGGATCATAGGCTAATTTTTTATTATTATCAAACATTCAAATTAAAAAAAATCAAATATTAAATAAAATATAAAAAAAATTAAATAAATACAAAAATACAAAAATATTCAGCTTTCACATATTTACTAGCTCCTTGACATCTATATATTGTTTACTTTATGTTAGTCAATATCATATCATTTATTTTCTAGATACATATATGTTTCACCTATAGTTCATTGTGATATAGACATATACTAGATACATGATACATGTACATACATATGTTGGACCTTTCCTCTTCTCGCATGACACATTACATTGGGGGTATTTGATTCTTTGATCATGATTGATACGGTTATATTATTTTATAATCACATCTCCATTATCATGTTGAGCTTATATACTAAAGATTACACATGTATATGCTCATGATTACATATTTCACAGTGGAATTGATATGCTATGTTACATGACATTTTTTACTAACACATATATGCAGAAACTAGTATGATATGTTTATGTTGGTTGCTTATACTTTATTTATTCACATTGTCACTTCCATGAGTGTCTTTTTATTGTTTAATATTTTCTTGATTGTGAAATATTTGAATATATTCCTAGTTTGTTTGACCCTATGCCACTATATGTTGTTTTCTTAAATTGCTAGTTGGAAATTTGAATATATTATTCCTTTGAGTATGTGGCATTTGAATATGCCCCTTGTTTGTAGTCTTCTTAGACATATTTTTGTGTGACATTGAGTGCTTTAGTGTGTGTGTGTGTGTGTTTAATTATTTTTTGATCTTGTACTATTATTTTTTAGACATTGCCATGTTCCATATCATGCATCTTAGGGCTTCTTATGATCACATATTATGAGTTTCATTGATAGATATATATACTTAGACATGCTACTTCTATATACTAAATGATTCAAACATAAATTATATAATTATTTCATCCTTTTAAGGTAAGGTAACTACAAGATTCCATTCCCCTCACCTCAAAAGGGGGGGCATATTAGTGAGGGCATGCCATAGAAACATGATTCCACACATATATAGTTTACACAGTTGACACCATCGAATATAATTTACATGATTCAAATATATACTTAGGTTAAAATCCTATACACATTGCAACAATTTGTATAGATTTGAGAGAGAATTTTTTAAATTTGTGACATGTAACAACCCCATTGGGTTTGACTTAGAATAATATGATATATTTTTAATTTAATCTATGTATTCATTTATTAGATTTTACCATGAAAATCCAATTAGTGATCCAAGTCTAACATACCAAGCATGTTAAATTATAAACTAAACATGTGACATCTATTTGTCATTGATCACTATCATAAGATGAAACAAGACATAACAGAACATAGAAATTAATTACAAATTTTCAGCCATAGTTGGTACAAATATACAACCACTGTTGTCAATGTATAATGAGTAAATAATTAAATATCATCATAAATAATGTCTTAATAATAATAAAATACTATAAAAAATATAAGATAATAGATACAAGGTTCAATGGAGCATGAGTTTCTTGAATTCCAGTATCGATGGCAATCTCAAGTGTAGTCTTTAAAAAGTACTATTGTGGGGAAAGAGAGCATCATCTGAGTCCTTTTCCACATCAATCATGGACCATCAATCACCCACATAATCTCCCATCTGGGAATGGTCCTCCCTTCATAGATGAGTAGATAATGATGGTGTGAGAATCCAAAGTGACAACTAGTACCCGTGTATTGTATGATTTTTAAGAACATGAAATGTATCATAAAGAAATGCGTTCTAACATGATATCACATAAACATGTAAATCATACATATGCAATGAAAATGTCTAACTAACATTACTTTGACCAAAGTTTTCAATAGTTATTGATCTCTAAGATCAGTGAAATTCATACACACCACTTGATCGGATTACCTTCGTCTGGCATTAGTGATAGTAGTAAGCTAGTGAAGTCTGTCTCACTACTTAGTACCAAAAATATGAGATTTGATTAATATAAATATAAACAATAGATTTATACAGATTATTTCTAATTAACAGGCATAAAACATGCTAAACACAAGAATAATCAAAATGCATACATTTAATCCATCAAATGTATGAATGAATCTACACTATCTTATAGTAAGCATAATAAGTTCAATTTATACCAACTGAATATATATATATATATATATATATATATATATATATATATATATATATATATATATATATATATATATATATATATATATATATATATATATATATATATATATTAACTTTTATTTTCTATTCATAAATTAACAATCAGAGTCTATCACCAGAATTTAACATTTTTTGAACCCTTGTTCCAATTCAATTATTTTCAAGTCATTATCCCTTTATGGTAAAATCCAAATTAAATCTATTGCCATGTTTTGCCCCTATTCAGGTCTTAACCTAAAATACTATCCAGAATTGTTGTTATACTCAAAAGTATATTCACATTTATATTTTGATTTTTTTATCCACAGTAAAACTATCATACTTTCCTGAGTTTCATGAGTGTCAAATAAATCGAGTCGACACCCAATCAAATAACACATGTTTTCATAGTTTAAATTTGTATTTTGAATTGTAAAACAATCACACATTCAGTTCACATATATAATTTCAAGTTTGAATTTGTCAACTCAAATGCTATAAGACTTCATTCAAGCTACAAGTCCTAATATTTTCCCACATAAATAATATACAAGACACACCCTTTGTATATGTGTGTGTGTGTGTTTAAATCCATTTGTTTTATCTCCCAAATAGATAATATTACCACTATGGGTATATTATGTTATTTATTGAAGTAGCTTATATCCATCGCTTCTTATAGCAAAGGATTTTTACTAAGAAAATTAGACTTGGTATAGCACTTATCCATTCGCTAATTTCATTCAAGGATAATTTCCCTATGTTTTTCCTTTGACCTAGGGGTATTAACACAATTCAATCTTTACACAGTCATTTATTCTCCTTATTCAAATAACTAATTATACATGGTCATATATTATCATGGATTGATTAGCGAATAACCTGAGTCATTCTTATATACATATATCATTGTTTTAGATATGTTATTCTTAGTTTTACAAATAAAAAATACATATGTTTTCACAGTCAACTATATGAACACTCAACTATATAAATCAAATAAAATTATACATAGTTATATACACATATTTTCTCATTTTTTGGATATCAAACACACACCTTGTTGATACATATACTCATTATCATGGTTTACAGAACATAAATGCACCGTAAAATTAGGTATAAGTTCATTGTTTTAAGATGTTAAAATAAAAAAATAAATGCATCATTGTTTTTGATGTTTATATATATATATATATATATATTTCATTGTTTATATTTATATAGTTCACTCTACAACATACTTAGTTTGCTATGCAGTATATATAGCTCGCTATATATTATTTTAACATAATAGATGTAGTTTGCTATCATAAATAGTATAATACACAGGTCACTATATTTACACAAATCACCCTATTTACATATGTTGCTATATTTAAACAAATTGACCTATTTACATAGGTAACTATATTTACACAGATCGCTATATTTCATGGGTTGAATAGAAATTAACATCAGTTCATACATATACTCTCTTGGATTTGATAATAAAACACATACATAATTTTGTCAATTTCTGCACAAAATATTAATGAATTCACCTACCTATTAATAATGCCCATACTAAAATGGCACAATCTGGATAACTTTTGCTCGGTTTGGTCTCTCTCCTCCTCAACGCATTGCACTTCTCTTTTTCCCTTTGTGGTCTCCTTCTCTTCTTCTCTTCGCTTCTTATCTTCTATTCCCCATCTTCTTTTCTTTCATTCCTTTTATTGAATGACATTCCTCTTTTTTTTAAAGCTTACCATTCTTTTTGTGTTTTTTTTTCTTTAATGTAAAAGCTCATCATTTTTTCTAAGATTTCATAATCCTTGCTTTATTCCAATTCGCCCCTAAGTATTTTTTAAATTTTGTTTTATTCATTTTATTTCATAATTATAAAAATCCATTACAATATATTTGCTAATTATAATACAATACATTATAGTTGCTTTATTTGCTACTAATTTAGTATAGGTAAATAATACCAATATGACTAATGTAAGTTGATGTCATTATTTGAGTCTATCAATTTTGTAATTATCAGAGATTAATATATTTTAATATATTTACACATTAATTTATATAAGTAATGATATTATATATCCACCTATCACCATTATACTATGGACAGGTATTCCATGTATACTATATAAGGTATTAGTGCGGAACATGATATCATATACCATGTTTTATCTCAGAATTATATAATTTATAACTCTTATTAAACTATCTTAATAATGATTTATGATATGGTATACCTGTAATTGTGTACATTAACTACCTTGTATATCTTAAAAACTATACAAGATATACGAGGATATCCATCCATGAGTACATATATCTATATAGATTTACATAGGTACAGGTGTATAAGTTTATACATATTCACTGTAAATGAGTCAAATATCCATGAATATATAATTGCTTTCCATATATATATATTTTCATTGTATATTCAAATGTATAAGTCATTGTTTTCCATTTTGAGGGCATAGAGCATATAGTGAAAGGTCTATAAAATATGCTTGTTATAAAGCTGCTATTATAAAATACTCTATATGCCTTATTACTATGGTTACAATCATGTCAAAATATCTTAACGTGTACTTCCATTTATAGGCTATCTACTAAGGAATTGTTATTTACACGAGTAGTTTTATAGTGAATAGTTTATATGCCACTTTAATAATAATATAAAGTAGTTGTTGTTACCCACCTAGTGATGCTCACTCACGATGTTTAAGATAATGAAATATTATAGCTATCCTAGGGAGTAGATAATGGAATATTTATTATCACATACATAGAATATGAGTCAAAAACATATATTTGTTATCATTATATAGAACACTATGAAAGTATATGAAGAGTGTGGGCTTATTGCTTATGAAAGCCTAACCTATGCTAGGATAATTAAGTGGTGTTGAAGATGATAATCTGATTTTAATATATATTATGCTACAATAATTACGGGAATTCCTTCTATACTATGATGATACCTCAAATAGTATTTTGTTATAGTATATGTGGTAGCTTAGAAATATGATAAACATATTATATATTATTTGACCTCATTAATAGTTAGTTATTATATTTTTGATCATAGTATTATATCCAGGAATATATCCTAGGTGTGGTAACTAGGTGTTTTTTCATGAAAATTAGCATACATAAATTGACTCATAATTAGTATGTTATGTTACTAGTCCATTAATTAACTTACCTTAAATGCTTAATGCATATTAACATCTGTCACTTGGAAAAAATTGCTAGACTTTCATTATATTATCATAAGCTTTGTAATTTGGGAATCACTTTCCTTTATAGTGTGTATAACAAAGTATGTGGTGTGGATGTACCATTTATAATAGGAACGCATTTATGAGTCAATAACCATATCTCTAAAAACATAAGCTTGGCCATGTGTACTTGGGTTATAAACTATACTAAATAAATATATGTATTAGAGCTTTATGAGGGTATATAAATAAGATCTAAGAATATAACAATATATGTTCCATTCTTCATATGAATTGAGAATTGATTGTTTATACCTGATTGATTGAAATAAGTCCTAAGTGTCCATGGGACCAAAACTACAACCATACAAAAAAAATCTAATAGTAATAGAATGAGGTATTTAAATGCATGATATTTTTGGGTTTATAAATTATATGTTCCTCTGTTGAGTACTTGTGTGTAGTGCATGATTATTGATAGTGTTTAGTTATATCTAACATATAATAATGCATTGTGATAGATGCTTATAATTATGTTATACTGAATGCTAGTATCTAGTTTAGACTGGGGGTATACTCAGGTGGTATAGCCCTATACTTGCTTATTTGTTATCTATGTAGATAATTTGAGTCTTGGAATCGTAAGTAGATTTTGTGTTAAGTTGTAGTTGGGAATCTATGATAGTATGGGATATCATAGAGTACTATAGTATAAATGTATGTATACTTGGAAGGTACATGCTAGAATGCCCAGACTCATATCTAAATTTGATTGATTTTATGTATGCATATTGGATATTACTATTAAAAGTATGTTTTTGATAGCTAGAAGGACTTTATGAATGCATGCATACAATATTGAAAGTATAACGAATGCTATGATAATATATTATTGTGTTCTATTGGAACTGAGTTTGATTCATTACATCTAGTAATTTGAACATAAGTTGTGTTTCCATGTAGTTATGAATACTTTATTTTATTGGTTGTGGAAAACTAGAAATTCTATCATAGAATACTAGGCTATGGTAATATGGGTTATCATAGGGTGTAGTATGTTCAGAAACTAGTCATGGTAGTTAATCTAAATGTTAGGATCTTACAGCACAATTGATTACTTTTGTGTAAGCAACTAAACATGGAATTAAACTAGAATTAATAAGTAACTAGAAATCAAAAAAATCAAAGAATAAGAGATACAAGAAACAAAGAAAACTTGTATTAAACTCTTCCAAACGGAAATACAATGAAGAAATCTCTCTTTCTTCCACACCTCTCAGATGTACAGATCTCTTTCCCTCAAGAGTTCTCTCTCTCACAATTACAACCAATTCAATCCTTGAATTGTCTACCCTTTTTCTCATATAAGCTATGAAAATCTAACCCTATTATATAATACTAGGATTCATGAGCTATGCATTTTCCACCGTTAGATGCACCTCTTAATCAAAGGTTCAAATCTATCCTGCCAAAAATAGAAACACGAACTCAATACTAAAGTTAATCTTATCATGCAAACAATCTGTTCTTCCTCAAAAATAGACTTTTGGAACACACAAGTGACCGACATCGATCCCTGTCTGTCTGCATATGACCGATGTCGATCGATTCATAACCGATGTCGGTAGCTTCTGGTCAACTCCTGCCCGATGTTGGTGACTGTGTGACTCTGACAACCTCTACATTTGCTCATTTGGTAAAGCTTTTAGCTCTACAACTCAATAATCTCCCACTTGGAGATAAACAGCTGCACCTGTACCTGTACAGCAACATCCTCTAGCTTGTTTCTCCATCTTTAAGCTCAATCTTGAAGACCAACAAAGGTTGAATGAAGATTCAACTTCTCCTTTGTTACCGGCTTTGTTAACATATCAGCAGGGTTCTTATCTGTATGGATCTTTTCCAGCTTCAACTGTCCATCCTCCAATACCTGTCTAATGAAGTGGTACCTAAGCTGTATATGTTTGGTTCTTGAATGAAAGGCTGAATTCTTTGCCAAATGAATTACACTTTGACTATCACTGTACAATCTGCAACTCTTTTGCTCATTTCCCAACTCTTCCATGAACCGAGTCATCCATATCATTTCCTTGCTAGCCTTTGTGACTGCAATGTATTCTGCCTCTGTAGTAGACAAGGCAACAACCTTTTGCAACTTTGAAATCCAGCTAACCGCTATTCCACAACAGTGAACACATATCCTGTGGTGCTTCTCCTGCCATCCAAGTCACCTGCCATATCTGAATCTACATACCCATGTAGAGAAGTGTTTGACCCTCCATAGCATAAATGCCTATTGTTGGTCCCTCTCAGATCTCTGAGAATCCACTGGACAGCTTTCCAGTGTTCCTTCCTAGATTGGCCATAAACTTGCTGACAACTCCCACTGCTTGGGCAATATCAGGTCTAGTACATACCATTACATACATCAAGCTCCCAACTGCTGAAGCATATGGAACTCTATTCATGTACTCAACCTCATCATGTGATTTAGTACACTGTTCTTTGCTCAACTTGAAGTGTCCAGCCATAGGTGTGCTTATCGGTTTTGCATCCTGCATATTGAACCTCTCCAACACCTTGTTCACATAATCCTCTTGAGACAAAATCAAACTGTGATTTTTCTTGTCTCTCTTAATACTCATGCCAAAGATTTTCTTTGCTACTTCTAAATCCTTCATGGCAATGTGTGTGCTAATTTTACCTTAAGCTCAGTAATATCCTGCATGTGTGAACCTACAACAAGCATATCATCTACATACAGTAACATGATAATATAATTACCATTATCTAATCTCTTAAAATAAACACAATGGTCAGATTGACATCTACTAAAGCCATGCTCTGTCATAAACATGTCAAACCTCAAATACCATTGTCTTGGAGCCTGCTTAAGACCATATAAGCTTTTCTTCAACCTGCACACAAGTTTCTTGTTACCTTTGACCTCAAAACCTTCTGACTGAATCATATATATCTCTTCATCCAAATCTCCATGAAGAAATGTTGTCTTAACATCAAGCTACTCAAGATGCAAATCCTCAATAGCAACTAAAGACAATACAGTCTGAATAAAAGTCATCTTTACTACAGGAGAAAAAATTTCACCAAAATCAATACCTGGTTTCTGTGCAAATCCCTTTACTACCAACCTAGCCTTATGTCTCATTTGTCCATTCTCACATTCCTTTAACCTGTAAACCCATTTTTTTAGTGCTTTCTTTCTGGCTGACAACTCAACCAAATCCCACGTTTGGTTCTCTTTCAAGGAATCAATTTCCTCAATCATGCCATGCTCCCATTGTTTCCTGGATTCTACCTGCATTGCCTCATCAAAACTTTCTGGTTCTCCACCATCAGTGAGCAACAAGTAACATAATGAAGGGGAATAACAAATTGGAGGTTTACTTACCCTTTCAGACCTCCTTATGGGCGTTTGAGACTCATTCACAGCTTGTTGTCTGCCCAAATTCCTTTCTATCAGTAATCGATCTCGGTCATCTCTGGTCGATGTCAGTCTGTGCCTAACCAACGTCAGTTCCATCTGACCGATGTCAGTTTCTTCCTGACTGACGTCAGTTATTGTATGACCGATGTCGATTCTTGCCTGACTGATGTCAGTGTCTGTATTTTCTTGTGTGTGACTCACGAGCTCATTTTGGATCATAACCTCGTCCAAATCAACATTGCCCTGCTCAGAATTATTCAGCTTCTTGAGCTGATCACTATACATCACCTTATCATTGAAAACAACATCATGGCTTCTAATAATTTTGTTAGTTTCTAAATTCCACAATCAAAATCTGAAATCTTCAGAGTTGTAACCAATGAAAGTGCACTGCATAGATTTAGCATCCAACTTCTTTCTATTTTCTTTATCAATGTGTACAAAAGCTTCAGAACTAAAAACTCTGAGAAATGAAAGATCTACCTTTTTACCTGTCCAAGCCTCTTCCAGAATTCCACCATCCAGTGCAGTAGAGGGTCCTCTGTTAATCAGGTAAAATGCAGTATCTACAACTTCTGCCCAAAACTGTAAGGGAAAACAGGCATGCAACCTCATACTCTGTGCACGCTCCATTATTGTTCTATTCATCCTTTCAGCAACTCCATTTTGCTGAGGTGTCCTTGGAACCATCATTTCCTTGTGTATTCCACTCATAGAATAGTAACTATTGAATTTATTGTTGTAGTACTCACCACCATTGTCAGATCTAAGGCACTTCAATCTCAAACCTGTTTCATTCTCAACCAAAGCTTTTCATTTCTTAAATGTGTCAAAAACATCAAATTTCCTCTTTATGCAATAAACCCATACCTTTCTTGTAGCATCATCAATGAAAGTAACATAATACCGTGATCCTCCAATAGAAGCTACCTGAGCTGGTCCCCACACGTTTGTGTGAACAAGCTCCAAATTGTGCTTCTTCTTTGTTGACCCAGTTTTGAGAAACCTCACTTTCTTCTATTTTTCAAAAATACAATGCTCACAGAAATTTGATCTATGCTTTTCAAATATGAAAACTTACCTTTTGACTTAAGAATATTCATTCCCTTCTCACTCATGTGGCCAAGCCTATAGTGCCACAACTTTGCATCTACATCTGAAGTAGATAAAATAGAAGGAGAATAATCAGTACTACAATTACACAGATAAAGAGTACCTACTCTCTTACCTCTGGCTAATACAAGTGCACCCTTGGAAACTTTCCAAGATTCAACTGTGAGAGTTACTGTGCAACCCTCATCACCCAACTTTCCTACAAAAATTAGATTCCACTTCAGGACGGGTACATGCATGACATCCTTCAACACCCATGTGTTGTCATTCTGCAATTTCAGCTGCACTTTTCCTTTGCCAATAATTTTACAAGGCTCATCATCCCCTAAATATACTATTCCAAAATCTCCATGGACATAATCATTGAAAAATTCTCTATTTGGGGTTGCATGGAAAGAGGCACCAGAATCTAAAACCCAAGATTCTATTTTATTATCCAAAGAAAATATAAGAGCATCTTATGCAATAATACCTGCAACTTTTGCTTCTTCTTTACCTTCATGCTGATTTTCTTCTTTAACTTTCAACCAACAATCTTTCTTTGCATGCCTTTTCTTTCCACAATTCCAGCAGATTATATTTCTTCCATTTTTGGATTTGGATCTACTTCTCATCTTTGACTTTAACCTTGATCTCCCTTGCTTGCCCTTCTCTCTTTGCCTTCCCCTGCTTTCAATACTTAAAGCATTACCTAATGTTTTCCCTGTGCTTTTCCTGTGAGTTTCTTCATTCAAGATTACACTAACAACATCATCAACTTTCAAGATATTTGAAGCAGATGCAGTATTACTAACTGCCATTACCAAACTATGCCAACTTTCAGGTAAAGAGCATAAAATTAAGAGAGCCTTAATTTTATCATCAAAAACTATTTTGACTAAATTTAACTGATTTACTATTGCATGGAAATCATTAAGATGACTAGATACATATCCACCTTCCTGCATTTGCAAATTAAATAATTGCTTCATAAGATATACCTTATTCGAAGCTGAGGGTTTTTCATATAAATTTTCCAAAGTATCCATTAACTCTACCATTGTCTTTGCTTGTGATAAGTTGAAAATCACAAAAGATGCCAGGCTCAACCTTATAGATCCCAGAGCCTTTCTATCAAGAACATTCCATTCTTCATCTTGCATATCTATGGGCTTGCTTGAAACCCCACCCAATGGTAAGTACATATTTTTCCGATACAAATAATCTTCTATTTGCATCATCCACAATTGATAATTCTTGCCATTAAATTTTTCCATTCTTAGCTTACTTTCTTCTGCCATTGCTTTACTCCCACTCAATCAGAAACCCCTGTGAGTGAACCTGTAATCAACAAACACTAACCCGCTCTATACCAGCTGTTAGTGAACTTGGCTCTGATACCACTTGTTAGGATCTTACAGCACAATTAATTACTTTTGTGTAAGAAACTAAACACAAAATTAAACCAGAATTAATAAGTAACTAAAAATCAGAAATAGCAAAGAATAAGAGATACAAAAAATAATGAAAACTTGTATTAAACTCTTTCAGAAGGAAATACAATGAAGAAATCTCTCTTTCTTCCACACCTCTCAGATGTACAGATCTCTTTCCCTCAAGAGTTCTCTCTCTCACAATTACAACCAATTCAATCCTTGAATTGTCTACCCTTTTTCTCATACAATCTATGAAAATCTAACCCTATTATATAATACTAGGATTCATGAGCTATGCATTCTCCACCATTAGATGCACCTCTTAATCAAAGGTTCAAATATGTCCTACCAAAAATAGAAACGCGGACTCAATACTAACAGTTAATCTTATCATGCAAACAATCTGTTCTTCCTCGAAAATAGACTTCTAAAACACACAGGTGATTGACGTCGGTCCCTGTCTATCTGCATATGACGGACGTCAGCTAATTCATAATCGACGTCGGCAGCTTCTGGTCGATTCTTGACTGATATCGACGTCTGTGTGACTCTGGCAACCTCTGCATTTGCTCATCTGGTAAAGCTTTTAGCTCCACAACTCAACACTAAAACTAACGAGTATTTTACCCAGGTGGTATAAACTGTAGTCATTATTTCTAGTATGAGATAGAAAATAATGTAATATTCATCATATAAATGACATAATAAATGTATGCTTAGGTTACTCCTATGTTTAACATGTTATATGATGTGTTTGCTAGAATGTCAATGGATTTTATGGTTGAATTATATTTGACCAACTTTCATTGTTGATATGAAGTAAAGAGAGATGGATTTCACTGGCTTACTAGTATCACAACAATAGATGAATACAATTTAATCAAGTGGTGTATATGAATTTGATTGATCTAGATCATTATCATTTCATGAGTGTGATTCACATGTTTGTGTGATATCTTGTAATAGAATAGATTTATATGATATACTGCATGTTTAGTTTAGAATCATATAGCACACGGGTACTTCTTTGTCTTCCATCATCACTATCTACTCATCTATGAAGGGAGGACTATTTGTTGATGGTATTAGTGTAGGAGATCATTGATTCATGGTTGGTGTGGAAAAGTGCTCAGATGATTCTCTCCCTCCACACAACACTACTACTTTTGAGATGACACTTGAGATTGCCACAAATATTGGAGAGTCTAGGGAACTCATGCTCTGGAGAGCTAGGTATCTAAATTATGTATATTGTATTAGATTGTATAATTGTCATGAAAAACTATTAATGATTATTATTATATATTGAAAATAGTGATTGTAGAGTTGTATCAATTGTGGTTGATTTGTATTACTTTCTATATTCATATTATATAGCGTTTTCATGACATTAGAGATCTGTGGTATAAGAGGTAATGTGTATTTACTGTTATCACTTGAGTATATATGTTATATCTATTTATATTCCTGATATGTAATCTATTTATGTTTAAAAAAATCACGTATCTCTATGTCTAACCCATTTGGGTTGTTATATACTAACTAACGTGGTGTGTGCATGGGTTCTAATCGTTCATTTATCATCCCGCAACACATTCATCTACATCACCCTCTTTGATGATGCTATCCCTCCATCATGATTTGAGGGTTGAATCTATCATGCATCAAACTTATGACAAGAGATTATTTAATCCATAAAATCATGACATATATCATAAAATACTATTGTAATAACAAATCAACATGATCACAATGTAAAGAATATACAATACAATTAGCTCATAGAAATGAAATCATGTAATTGAAACAACATACAAATGTCTATAACATCATATGACTTAAAACTTAGTTAAATAATAATCCAATAAAATTTCCAACCATAAAAATCCATGGATAATCAAGTAACTTTTCTTAGTGAGAAATTGGGATTTCAGGTAAGGTAACTACTAGATTCCATTGCCCTCACCTCAAAAGGGGGGCATAGGGCATGTCATAGAAACATGATTCCACATATATATAGTTTACATAGTTGACACCATCTAATATAGTTTACATGATTCAAATATACACTTGGGTCAAAATACTATACACATTACACCAATATGTATAGATTTGAGAGAGAAAATTTCAAATTTATGATAGATATTATACACAGTTATAGAGAAAAAGTGTGATCTTGATAGATAATTAAAATTGAGACACATTAAAGGTGCATATTCCATATAAGTGAAACAAATATTATATATAAATATTTAAAATTATTTACCAAGAAGCACTGATACTTTACTAAAATACACCATTTTCACTAGGAAGCATTGTTTTGAGTTTTTTTTGTTTATAGAAATTGGATCCTTTTAGTAGTGTGGTTAAGATTCAATGTCCTAACATTACTTCTATGTAGTACGTTGAGTTTTTTATACCACTTAACTTGACTTTTATTATACTACCACTTGATTTGTGCAATTGAAATTCAATGGTCTCAACAGTTGTGTCATAATTCACTTTTGTACTAGATTGGAAAAATAATTACCTTTAAATCTCCCTCTTCAAATCTCAAAGGTTTAGGTTTTAACCTCTCTTAGCTTTAATGCTTCATAAGGAGTCAAAATTTCCAAGTCAAAGTACCAAGGGGAAACATGGTTGCATCGACACGTGTACTCCTTCCTTGCTCTTTTTTTTTCAAGCATTTTAATTATTGTAAATTTTAGATTATATACACCAATTTATATTGTAGCATGATTTTGGTTATATATCATACACTATAAAAAATACTCAAAAATGGATCAAACAAAGGCAAGGTGTGTTGTACACATCCAAGTACGCATTTATTTTCTTTAAACTAGTAATTACATCCTTATGCATTACTAGATTGAAGTATGGGGCAAATTTAGATACTAAAATCTGATTTATATAGCATCTTAGTCTTGTATAATTGAACAATATGTATCAAGGCTATACCCTTTAGTTCTAAACCTTCTTGTTGCTCAAAGGTACACATTTGACATATCACTATGCCTAATTTTTTATCTTATGGTCTAACCCTATCATTTTTTATAACCTAGATCCTCTATACAATACAAAAAGCTTAAAATATAATATATATCCTTCAGTATAATTTTTTCATCCTAAAAAGCTTTCTAGTTTGTCGGACACTTGTGTCCTATGTACGGACACTTGTGTTGATGCAAGTTATCTAGTGTATGTACCTAAAAAATTCATCTAATTTATAAATATTTCAAATCCTATGGGTTAGTCCATTTGCTTTATTTAACCCTTCCATGATATATTTTCAAAAGGTTTGATATAAATATAAAATAAAGACCATTCATTAGGACTAAGTCATTTCAATTATTGTAAATTTCATATTATATTAACCAATTTATATTGTAATGATTTTGGTTAAAAATCATACATCGAAAAACACACTCAAAGTTGGCTCAAACAAAGGCAAGATGTGTTATACTCATCTAAGTACACATTTATTTACTTTAACTAGTAATTATATCCTTATGCATTACTAAATTAAAGTATGGGGAAAATGTAGATACTAAAATATGATTTATATAGCATCTCAGTATCTTATAATTGAAAATATGTATCAAGGCTCTACCCTTTAGTATTAAATCTTCTTGTTGCTGAAAGGTACACATTCGACATCTCACTAATTAATTATCTTATGGTTTAACCCTATCATTTTTTATGACCTTGATCCTCTATACAATACAAAAAATTTAAAATACAATATATATCCTTCACTATAGATTTCACATCCTAAAAATCTTTCTACTCTGTCAGACACCTGTGTCTTATGTAGGGAGACTTGTGTTGATGCAAATTATCTAGTGTATGTATCTAAAAAATTCATCTAATTTGTAAATATTTTGAATCCTATGGGTCAGTCCATTTGATTTATTTAACCCTTCCATGATATATTTTCAAAATTTTTGATATAAATACAAGATAAAGATCATTCATTAGGACTAAGTCATATTCAAAAGCTTACCAAACACACATTTAACAAAACACCTTTCAAGTATTCAAGAATACCCTATTCTTCCCTTTTTATATATCAATCATATGAGTAGTCATATTACATGTCTAAAGCATTAAAATAACATCCCATGAGCATTATTTATCAATTTAAAATCTAGATCATTGCATGCCTTTACATATAGCATATTGCACCTTTGTGCACACACAAACCAAAATTTAGGGGAGAACTACATATGTTTGAGGCCCTCTTTAGAGTAGTGGCTATGTAAGAAATGCTCATTGAGAGAGGGGTTCTTGAGGTAAGATCGGATTCATGAGCCCACTAACCTGATTTTGTCAAGGTATAAAAATATAAGGTGAAGAGCGAGGGTTTGATCCATAAATAATCATCTACAAGCTATACACGCGAAAAAATATATCGGTAAAAAGGTGATAAAAAACCTAGAAAGATCCAAGTGGTCACTTTGTAATACAATGAGTAATTTTTACTGAATAGATCCATTGACATCAGGATACCTATATTGATACAAGTGTACCAAGGCAGACACAAGTGACTAGGCCTCCAAAGAAAATATTTCCAAAATCTAACAACTAGATCCTAATCTTGATCCCTCTTGTTTCCACCTCTACATATCTCATATTTACTTGCACATTTGAAGATAAGCTAAGTATTATCCATTCCTAATGTTTATGTAATCAAATTATTTTTTTGAATGTACTTTATATATTTAACATAACTCAACATTTTAATTTAAAATATTCATTTATATAAGTTTTCAATTCATTAGCCTGATTTGAAATAATTTTATTCAATCTTGTGTATCAAATATTCTAACCTTTAACCCTTATATAGAACTATTAGAAAAGGTTTAAACCCCATAATGAGTTACATAATGATTTACTTAAGGATTCTAAATATGGATATACAAATGCTCAAAATAGTGTAAGAGTTAGCAATATACCTTTTGATGTGAATAAAAAATATTTGAGAGCTAGAGCTAATAACATCATCGATAGTAGTCAATATGTTTTCCATTCCACTAACCAACCAATAAAGCCACTTACTCTCAAGTTTAATAAGTCTAAAATAAAAATCTTTTAAGAGATCTCATTTATATAACTATGCACTCAAACTAAGTTGCATATCAAAGTTTGCCTCACAATGGAGCCATTTCCCAATT
This sequence comes from Torreya grandis, assembly GCA_037957365.1. NCBI lineage: Eukaryota > Viridiplantae > Streptophyta > Pinopsida > Cupressales > Taxaceae > Torreya > Torreya grandis. Next base: position 791,148 of record JARHVA010004841.1, on the reverse strand, counting down.
TCTCAAGTTTTACATCCATTTTCCATATAACATTACGTATGAAAATGATCATGTTTTAATGCTTTCTCATGAATATTGTAGGCAATGTGAACAAAAAACTACTTTTTATTTAATTTCAAGATTTGTTCATAAAGCATGAGACATCACATGTAGATATATTTTTTGATGATGAATCACTAATTCAACTTTTGGTGGTAATTATTGATTTACATTTATCTTATCATAATTATATATTCATGTTTAATATGAATGAATATGATTACTATAGTGAATCAAAATATTCAATATGTGATGATATAGAACTTCATGATCTAAATTATTTATCTACGTCGCCTCATATAATAACATAATTACTATGAAAAACACTTGCTATGTCTGTGATATGATATGACTTATTTCATTTATTTTATTTCTTTATTTTGCTTAAAATATTTTCTACTTGGTGATTATATTAGATCACACACACTTCAAATTCATGTCACTGAATGACATGAAGATAAAATTAAGTTCATTTTTGTCCATATATGGTATTGATGTAAGTGAAAGAGAAATGCATAATCTTTAGTAGGTTGTACGTTCATTATTGTGGCTTCATAATGGGTAGAGGGTAATTCCTTGTTTGATCAAGGGTAAATTTTTGGGTAACATGGGACACATTATTTATTTTTCACATGCTATTCTTTCTTTCATTTTTATACACTATTATTATACTTTCCATGTTTATACCTATGATGCCTATGTTTGTCTCTATTTTCCATGATTCATATCATGCAAATATTATGTCGTACTATGTTTATATCATGTCCATTGTGCTCATGTATTTGATATAAACCTTATCATGTTCACTAGGCCTATGTCTTCCATTGTGTTTATCATGATTCACTATGCTTATATACCTAATATTTCTACCTCATCATGTTTAGCCTCCCTATGCACATGAGGTATCTTATGTGCTTTCTATCACACTTTTTATACTTATGATGCATATTTGATATACTATGTGATTGACATAATTGTTATTTCCCTTATGATACATGATATTTATTATCTTTAACATGATTTTTACATTATATGTTTGCCATGATTTAAATAATTATTGCACAATTTTGTTAATATACTTGAGGTGCTTTCCTCATGTATGATGTGTCTGAGTGCTTCATATTATATTTTATAAATGACCAAAGTGTTTCCTAAGACCTTGACTATTATGATTCCTAAGTGTCTAATTTATTTTTGAAAATGCATGATGTGCTTCCTTCTATGTAAAGTGGTTCTATGTGCCTAGTGTGCTTCATTGTCCTTGATTTGATTCTATTAACTCATATATTTTTTACGTTCCTGACATGATTTCACTCCCTAATGTTTTTTCCATATACTTGACCCAATTACAATGCTCGATGTGATTTACATATGCTTTACCTAATTCAAATCCTTGACATTATTTCCATAGTATTAACCCAATTCCAATATCATATTTGATTTCATAGTCATTCCCATGCTTACATGTTTTCTAGTACCTACAATATCTTGTTTGTGCCTTATCTTGTTTGATGCATTTAATGTGTTCCTTATCATGTTTACTTATGTCCCTAAAATATTTATTATTATCCTAATGCTTATGCTATAGTTATGTTTCCATAATATTTATCATGTATCTATTTATATTTACGCCTTCATTATGCGAGGTCATGTTTGGTGTATACATTGGGCAAGGCCCCACTAATTTACTTATAATCACCATTATTATGTCTCAAGGACTAATAGTTCACTATTATTTATTTTTCATTTTTAATGTCAATATTTTACCATTTGATATATGTCTTGGGGATATATGTCTTGGGGAAATGTATCTTTGGTTTACCTTCCTTAATTATAAATTTGTGCACATTACAAATATATAGTTGTCATATCCTAATGTTATATATATATATATATATATATATATATATATATATATATATATATATATATATATATATATATATATATATATATAAATATCATCTTTATTTTGAAAATATGAGTTTCAAAGTTTCATCCCACATTTATAAAGGGGTACATATATCGCATACTACATTTCTCATTGCCATGCTTTCTTCGACTATATGATGGACCGAATGAGCCTTTTGTTGCATATTGAGGCCAAAGGGGCATGTGATTTGGCATATGCTATATCAGGGAATTGGAGTCTTTTAGCCAAACAATGACATGGTTCAGACATCATTACCTAGTGTTTAGTACTAAATATTTAAAATTCAAGAAGATGTGGATTTAACATACTTATTTATTTCTAATTTATACAAACTTGGGCAATATTGGTCTTCTTGTTGGCTTCATTTTTTATAAAATACCCATATTCGTCCAATGAGCATTTTATCATAGACTTATCTTGCATTTTAGATCCTTTTAATTCAGGTGAATCTAACCCATCCCCCCTTTCCTCATTTGTAGGTAAATCCATTAGAAGTTGGAATGTGGGTGTTAAGGTTGTTAGATTTGAATTCAAATATTACCTATACATAGATAGGTGTTATTCTCCATTTAATATGAAGCAATTATTAGAGTATTTAACATTAATTAAGTTAGCATTCTATTACAGGATACTATTGGATCCCTTATTGAAGTTATTCATGTCATACACTTTTCATTTATTTACATCTTTGTTATATTTATGGGGTTTGACAATAATATGGATAGTTAGTTCACATAAGTCAATAACCCTAATACAAGCCACCAATACTTTCCTTATCTTTTCCTAGATTTAATATTACATTGTAGCGATTGAGGACAAAGAAGCATAGGTAATTTAATATATGTAAAATCAAGATACGATCCTTTTATTTTTATATTTCTTCACATATTTTATCATTTATCCATGTTAAACCTTATATCTCCTTTAAAGTTAGAGGTTCTTATAGGCGGTAATTACAAAATTGCTCATTAATGCATGTGGCGGCTATGTCACTACCATAGCAGTTACAAAATTGCTATGTTGGTTTCACCCTAAAATAAGTGGTGGTTTCTCCCACAACCAAGACACAAAGAGAGTAACAATTGAAAACATGTTATCTTAAATTTTGAAATTCCAAGATAACACCTCCAATTAAGCTTTTTTAATCAATGAAAGGCCAATTGTGGTTAAAGTGTTTTGAACTTGTGATTTGTGATACCAAGATACATGGGAATAACCTTCATCATCAACATCTTCTCAAATCAATTCATCATTAATTCATCGTCTTAGCTAATTAAAATGTCAAATGCAAGATTTAGTTTTAAGTGTAAATAAGTAGTGTGTTGTGAATATAGTAAAATCAAATGATACATATAAGGCAATTACATGGGGTGCAACCAAAGGATTGTAAGGTGAAATCATTGATTATTTTTCCCAATGGAAAAGGCTTCAGGATTTTTCTCAACATATTGTTGATGGTCAATTTGCACACCAACTCAAGTGGGACGGTCCCCTATCCAGCCTCTCCTAAAAGGAAGCCCATAGGGTCTCCCCAAGGTTTGTTATTTTTGGGTCATGAAATACTGGGTGACCCAGTTAGCTTATGAAAAACTATTCCAATACAAGGGGCCTTTATTGGTTTTGAAATTTTAAACATAATTTTGGTCTTCTACAAATTTTGAGTAAAATGTTAGTTTACTCATTTGGTAAATATGGGCTTTATTTATGGTTTAGTGAAAAAGAGAACAATGCATTCTTAGATTTGCCCATTTATGAAATCAATATTTTATAGTTTTTAAATAATGGGAGCATATATGATTTTTACAATTTTATTACATGCATTCAACAATTCATAAACAATAATAAACTATACTAATAATCAATATTAGCATGAAATAACAGATTGCACTCATTCTAATCTAACCCTAGATTAACTAGTTGATAAAAATGATAAAAGAAATGGGGAAAAGAGAAGAAAACCCTGCAATAATTAAGACAAGTTTGATTTTTTTGATTTAATATACCCATTAAATCGGTCTCCTTCCTAGACAACATATGCACAACTAACAATGAAGATAATGCAAGAGTCTGAGGGAGCACACACTATGAATAAGAAGACTCACAACCATCATTTACACATGCAAATTGAAAATAAAGAAATCCATAGTCTTTTATTTGATCAAAATATCCATTTTGATTATAAATATTAGGCGATTATAATTGTTTGAATACAAAATTTTCTAGCATAACGTCATGGAAAGAAAAAGAGGGATAAAATTATACTAGCAAAGCATAAAATTACATAAAATGAAATAGTTGGTTCAATATTCATCCTTGGAGTCACAAAAAACCAACCCTTGGAATGACTTGCCTTAGGGAATATATAACATTTTTGGTCAATGGAGGGAAAGATATTTCCCTCCAAAAATTCTCATATGATTTCTCTTTCCCTCAAAAAAATATGGCCATTTTTTCCTTTTGCCTGAAAAAAGACAAAACACAAAATAAAAACAGATGATTAAAATCACTCTAATGAAACCTAACACAAAAATGTGAACAACTTTTAATTAACACAAAATTTTCCAAAATTGGTGATACCATTGTGATTGTGTTAGAAGAAACATCCCAGTGCTGTGAAAGGATATCAAAATGGAGAAACAAGTAAGAAGATATGGAAGAAAAACCAAAAATGGTCTCCCAAAACTAATCAAGCTTTTGGGAAGAACAAACAATCACTTTGTTGAATTTTGAAATGCTAGTTCTATTTGTGCCTGCAAACCCCAATTAGAATTAGGAGTGAATTTGGTAAGTATATAGACCTAATTGGCATTTTGAATGTTGAATAATATTTAATTTTGAGTTTAGGGGGTCAAAAGACCTAATAAGGCTTGGGACACCCTGATTAGTTCTTTGAATTTTGGAATAAGGTGTCTAGATTCAAATTTTGGTACAAGGCATATAGACCTAACCATATTCCAAATTATCAATTAACACTGTGAAGTTAACTTAGATGCCCATGTTGTATCTGGGATAAAAAACCCACTTTTAACTACAGAGGAACAAGGAAAGAGCTGCAGACCCAATCAATGTCTAAGAACCAATTGCAACTGTGTAGGAGGTTATACAGCTTCCCTAAACTAACTGGGGAAACATCTATGATTAGTGAAGAATACGAGCCACTTGAGCTCTACTACACCCATTATCATTTGAAACATGCACTTATGGGTAGCCTATTATGCAGGGGGTGATTGAATATGTGTGTGGAGTGCGATCACTTGATGCGGGCATGGAATTACTCGAGGCATGGAAGTATTCGAGCTTATCAATCTACGTGGAAGATATTTTATCTTTTCATCATAATGTGAACATCCCCAAGGTGTGAGATCCTTAAATTAATTAGGACAAACTTTTAAAGTAGGTGGGACTACTTCTAATCTAAGTGCATCTAGTTTAGGACCAGTGCACAAACCTACATACAACAAAAAGGAAATATACTGCTAATTCCTAACCTAAATATTTTGAACGAAAGGGGAGGGAAACGTTAAGAGATTTGATGAAAGTGAAATGTGATAATTCATCAAGAGTGGAGGGAACACCTCACCCACTTGCAACATAATAAAACTAAGGGGATTAAACACAATGCCTTCAAATCAGGTATTCGTTGCGAAAGTGTTTTTCACCAAGACAAGGGAACATAACACAACATTGAAAGGGATAACAAATGGATCATAGATAATGCCTATGCAACCCTGCATATACATAGAGTGCGACATGTAGAGGATTATGATTCTGTGCAAAGGTGTAAAAAGAGGACAACAATAAGAGGGATAAACATCCACAAACAAATATAGACAAACTTAAACTCACATAAAACATAGAGTATGAAAGAAAGTCCAATTCACATTAATTTCAAGGCCTAAACCAATATTACAAAATTCAATTGGCAGAGCTTTGTTACACCAAGGAGAGGGATCCTTATTAATAAAAAATTGTGCTTTATAGGGCTGAACAAGCTCTTATGCAAGAAATTCACCACTTGGGGTGGTAGCTAAAAACTTCAATTCAAAGGTTGGCACTTTGGGCTCTAGTTCAATCAGGAAGACCAACTTGCCACAAAAGGTCACTAAGAGCCATGTTTCTTAAATTCTATCAACAATTTGAAAATAGAAGTGGTTAAAAGGATTTTCATGGATCCGCATGCATATCTAGGAATGAATTATTATTAGGTAGTTAGGGTAGGCATGTAGCCATGCTATGACATCTGATAGCTACTTTTGCCTTTAACTTATTCTACCAATACTTCATTCAATACCCAACTACCTACAACTAATTTCTATACTCAACTACCACCTGTCAATCCATATGGGCCTACTCACTAACGTGGAAGCTATGTAGGACCTTTTATATTCTACCATGTCATCTTGTGTGTGTAATGAAAATTCATGCCATGTAACCTTAGAAACCATCTATGTACTAGACAGTGCATGTTCCAAACTTTGATGGATTTTGTGTAGGTGACATGCTTGTGCATGGAGAGCTTGCACAAGAAGGAGGCATGGGAATTTATTTATTCTCTATAGCCTAATTGATCTCCACACTCTTGAATACATGAATTTAAATGTGTGCTCACTTTGCATCTTACCCTACATATTCTTTAATACTTGGTTGCATTCTACAAAAATATTGCACATTGATGGTTGTGCAGTAGGACGAGCAATGATCTACACAAAATAAGGTACACAATCTATGGATGATGAGATTATGAGTGGTAACTACTATGATTGAGCTCATATTCATATCATTTTAGCATAGGGAAATTTTGAGAAAAAAGGTAGGTAAGAGAAATGAAGATTTTAGGTGTGCTCTTACAATTTGAATCTACGCACTGTGAACTCCCATCTTATTACTATTTAAAGCTGAGGAAGCTTACACACATAGTTTACTCATGTACCCTTAGTTATATGACTTTTTATTTATTAATTCCATGTGACTATAGTTTGAAATGCTAAATTGATGAATTTTGGGGTGCCCCTCCATGGTGACAAAAAATGGTCAACATTCTGGTGACCTCTATGGGTTGCTTGCCTGCTAAGTGGGAACCTAGTAACCTTAGAAGTGATCTATTGGGTGTGGAGTCATAGAAGCATCCAACACTTCTCATATCCATTGGGTGTAATTTAGATGCAACCTATTTTTTCCATCCTTGAATAATTTAACAAATCTTTACCTTCCACAAAGGACAGATAAACAAACAATTGTGCCAAATAATGCTTAAAGGATGCTTAAACTAAGTAGATCATTGTGCACAAGTGCTTGGAGAAAATAAAACTAGTCTAAATGACATGGGTGCATAATTATTAAGTAAATTAAAACATTTAACCTACCAATATACACAATATATAAGATTAATAGAGATAGTGATTGAGATGAATCCAATTGACTTGGATAATCAAATCTTCTCTATTTGGTTTTGTGAGATGGAATGTGTTGGCTTGCTTGCAACTGACTATGGTATATGGGTCACTCCATATAGTATCAAACTTAGTCTTCTTCCCATATTTGACTCTCACTTGAGAACTAAGTCCCCCTCTTATAAACTTCTATCAATAGTTTTTCTATTGAACATCTCTTTGTCTATGTCTGTTGAAGCTCCATAGTGTGCATGGCTCATGATTTGATGTCTTCAAGTTCCATTAGTATTATAAAATAATAGCTATCTCATGTGATTTTCATAGTAGTGGTTTTGGGTGAATAATGGCCTCCTAATGGACCATCATGGAACTCCTTAAGAATTCAGTTCACCTGATCATACTCTATGCACCTTAAGAGAACTACATTGATTTTTATTTTGAAAAATGCACCATCAACAAGAAAAAAAGGAATGGATTGTAACCTAAAATATCTATGTTGGGATTTATTCAATCCAGGTGGCATGTGCCACTTTTAAATAAGGGCCTCATGTTTGCAGTCTAGCTTGTTGGGGTGCCTTGATCTTCTGGTTGGTATTTGCATAGCACAAGAACTATGTGGTCTTAATTTTTCACATTTTTTGCCAAATTTTTGCACAACATTTTTCCTCACACTAGCTTGGTGACTTGGATATTTACATCATACTCCATAACCTTTTTGATCTAGCCTACTCTATTCTCATTGATGTCCCTGCTAAACAAAAACTCTTTTACACTTGTGTGTGTGACCATGAGATGGAACCTGTTGTTGGAAAACATATGTATAAAATTGTCAAGCATCTTTATGATTGCAAGGGCATATTTCTCCACAAATATGTGATGAATCTCATAATCCTTGAGTACTTGGCTAAAGAAAGTAATAGGCTGCTCCAGTTGATTGTTGTTCTACCGTGCAAGAATGGATGAGTTGCCTTCAACTCTACCAAATTCATAAATGATGAAATACTTACCATAATTTAGGTTGATTAAGGTGGTATTTATGATAATTCACTTGATGGCTTCAAAATAGCTTTGGCCTTCTGGGGTCCAACTAAACACAATGCCTTTCTTGAGCATTTTTGTGAGGGGCTTGGTTAGAGTAGCAAAGTTTGACATAAACCTCATGACAAAATTTATTCTTCCCAAGAATCTCTTAAGACTCTTTTTATGGCTTGGGAGAGGGGGAAGAGATGGCCTTGACTAATTCTATATCAATTATGAGTCTAAATTTGGAGATAATGTGCTTGATAAAATTTCCTTCATAGACTTTGCTTCTACCTGACTAGCTTTGTGTTGGGATCAAACTCAATTGTATGTTGAGCTAAACCTGGATCAAATTTTATAGCTCCATGCAAAGATATCATCATACCTTCTTCTAAGCTCGATGAGTCTTTCAATTTTATATAGAGAACATATCTTACTTACCTTCAAGACCTTGTCATCAGAGATGGTCACCTACACAAAGATCTCCTCTTTGACTATCATATTTCAATTCTTACCTTTGATTTGGTCATCAAAGTTGAATATTATTTATATCATGATAAATCCCTAAGGTAGCTTGTTTCCCTTGAGTAGAATGATCTACTCCTCATGTTGGCCCTCAATTAATGCTTGGTTCTTGGCACTGAATTCCACTTCATCCTACAAGAAGTTAATGATATGTTTATCACTCTTGAACACCTATCAGTTGTTTATGTTATCCAAGACCACCAATCTAACCAAAAATTTTAAATATATTTTATCTCTTTCCTTACATCGTGCAAAATGTCATACTTCACACCTATGGTTGGAAGTTTGTCAACATCATTGTTATACACCCTTATTATGGAACATATATTGAAGGCATCGAATCCTTTAATCATATCCCATACTCTATGCTTGTAATCTTTTATCAAGATATTCTTGGATATATTATGTGCTCGTAACTAGTTCATGACTATTTCACTATCTCCAAATGCTTGTACTAATTTTATCCCATTATTCTGTCCCAATTAGAGATCCTAAACCAGTGCCTTATACTCAAAAACTTTTTTTTGTAGTTAAATTACAACTTGAATGCATGTAAATATCTCCTTATGAGGGGATATTGATACAACACCAATTCTAGGGCCATTTTTATTGCAAGAACCATCAAAATATAACTGCCATATGCCTTAAGGATCCTCCTGTGCCTTCATGAGATATGGAAATATGAGGCTCTCTTCAAAAATGCAGTAGGTCCCTAGTCCCATTTCTTCTTCCTTATCATATGGGTTGAATGCATAATGATCACATGCCCATTCATCAATTAAATCATTTGGTACTTCTTTAAGGTGTGTGGTAGCCTCATGGAGGATTGAATTCTCCTCTTGATCAAACATTATGCAATTTATTTTGACTAAACTAGGAGAGTATGATTCGATATGACTTATGAATATAGGTTCAGCCTTAATGGTTACCTTGTTGGAAATATTGTCATTGATGTCAAAGGTTTAGCATTATTGGTGATAAAGGCCCCATTGCATTTAATGTTTTTTATCCTTGCTAATATGAGTTAATATTTATTTAATATTAACGAATATATTTTTGGTTGCATATGAGACAAAATAAGGGCCCATGGAGAAGTCAGAGAGTCACGGGATAAAGACAAAAGAAGTATGGGACGCATTTTCCCATGAAGAGTCATCTTGGGGAATACCAAGAGTCACCAAGTGAAGATAAAAGAGTAAAGGGAGAATTTATCATGAAGGGACACTTTGAGGAATACGAAAAGTCACCAAAGATAAGGACAAAAGTAGGAAAGACATTTTTGGTCATGAAGAGTCACCATATGACTTTTAAAATGCTTGGATATGAAGGGTCATCCAAGATTGGTGCCATTTTCCATGAGGATTGAAAGGTCACAAAGGGGGAAGGCCAAAGGTCATTTGGAAAGCTATAAATAAAGGCTTGAGAAGCCATTTGTAAAATGAGAAAGAGAGGTTGATTTGATATTGTAATATCTAGCTTAGAAGAGCAATTGTGAGAGATGATTTGTATTTGTTATATCTAGCTTAGAAGAGCAAAAGTGAGAGAGAGGAAGGAGATGTTGTATTTATCTATCATTTTTTGAGATAAAAACATTGAGAGATAGGTGTGTGGTATACACAAAAGGGTTGGTGCTCCTGTGGGTTTGTACTCATGAATTGTTGCTAGGTTGGTGCTCGACAAAGGGGTTGGTGCTCCTGTGGGTTGGTGCTCATGAATTGTTGTTGGGTTAGTGCTCGACAAAGGGGTTGGTGCTCCTGTGGGTTGGTGCTCACGAATAGGTGCTGGGTTGGTGCTCGGCAAAGGGGTTTGAAGCTTCTGTGGGTTGGTTCTCACGAATTGTAGCTGAGATTTGTACTTGGCAAAGGGGTATGGTGCTCTTGAGGGGTTGTTCTTATGAATATATTTCAGATTGATTCTCCATGGTTTTTCCCACATTGGGTTTCCATGTTATATCTGGTGTCTCTCTCTATCTTGTGTGGATGTTTATTGTTTGAGTTTTATTGCATATCTTGAATGTTTGATTAAGTGGAGTTTGGTTAAAGGAAAGATTTATAAGATATATAATATACTGATTCACCCCCCCTCAGTATATTCCGTGCTTAATAATTGGAATCAGAGTAGGTTCCTTTTTGAAAAGTTTTACAGCTTGAAGGTAGATCGGGAAAGCACGATGGCTGGGTCACAGGAAGGATTTTCTAAAAATAAGGCACCTTTGTTTGATGGGATGAATTATGCTTTTTGGAGCATGAGAATGAAGGTTTATTTGATGGCCCTTGGATTCAACATATGGAAATCAGTGGTGGAGGAATATGAAGAGCCACAGACATCTACAATTACTCTAGCAGAAAAGAAGGCAAGTGAATGTAATGCTAAAGCTTTAAATGCTATTTTATATGGTTTATGTGAATCTGAATTTGTTAAAGTTATGCAATGTAAATTTTCTCATGAAACTTGGGTAAAACTTGAGAATATTGACAAAGGTGATGGAAAGGTTCAGCAAGCTAAGTTGTAGACTTTTAGAAGGTAGTTTGAAAGTTTGAAGATGGAAGAAGAAGAAGATATAGCAAGTTATCTCTTGCGAGTTGATCAGATAGTAAATCAAATTCAAGGTCTTGGAGAAACATTGGAAGAGTCAACGGTGGTGCAAAAGGTTTTGAGATCTCTACCAATGAGATATGATGCAAAGGTTTCGACAATCGAGGAGATGAAGAATTTAGCTAAGCTAAATATGGATGAGCTTCATGGTATTCTCACGGCATATGAGATGCGGATAGAACAAGATAAACCCTCAAAGAGAGAAGCGGCTTTCAAGACATCAAAGAAGGAGAAAGCTAAGATTCAAGAATCAAGTGATAGTTCCAGTGATGATGAAGATGACAACGAAGCACTTTTCATTCACAGGCTGAAAAGAGGAACAACTAAATATCAAGGAAAATTACCTTTTAAATGTTTTAATTATGGAAAGATTGGTCATTTTTTAGCTAGATGCCCAGACAAGGTTAATGATGATGAAGAAAAAAAGCCTACATACAATAAGAATTTCAAAGGCAAATCAAAGAAGTCAATCAGGCAGCCCAATGCTTTCAAGTTTTCAAATTCTTTTCATGGCCGTTGTTTTATTTGTCATCATGTTGGTCATAGGGCAAGAAACTGTATGAGGAGAAGCAATCAGTCAAAGGGAGATCTCAGTCACATTCAAGAAAAAGGTATGAGAAATATTGTTTGCTTTTGTTGTCATGAGGTTGGACATATTGCTAGATTATGTCAAAATAAAGTAAAGAGATATTCAAGGTATGTCAAAGGGTATAGAGACCCTAGAAAATATGAGAAAAGACAAATTCAGGTTTGGAGACGTAAAATAGTAAAGGTTGATCAGGTTGAGTTCAAGAATGAAAATGAATTACTTGCTATAGTAGATAAAGAATCAGATAAGAAGGATTGTGCAGAATCTCTTGTTATATTTGAGCATGAGCTTTGTCAAGATAAGATAGTTGCAAAAGTTGAGAAAAAGAAAAACATCATAAATGATAAGGTTAGTAAGTCAATAAGGTTAGACATGCTTAAACGAATTATAAAATAAAAACACAAGAAGATCAAGGAAGAAATAGAGGAGATGTGGGAATCTCCTGAGATTTATTTCTAGAACCCTATTGTGTGGGCGTGTCTCTTCTAGGCTTCAAGGAGACACTTTTAAAAAAAATTGAAGCATGGTGGATGCTATTGGGTCTTGGATATTTTGCATGACAAGAAGGTGAATTGATAGATTAATTTGTATATCTTTTGAGAGAATATATTTTTGAAGAAAATTTTGCATCAGTATTATGGTTTAAGGCTATTAGAATGATTCTTACATATGTAGTGTTTCAAATGATTATGGTCATAAGAAATTAGAATGTTGAAAAAGAGCTAACAATTTTGGAGAGAAAGAAAAGGATACTCATGCAGATTCAATCAAGAAGGATTAAAGTTTCAAAGCTCCATTCATCAGGAAGAAGGTTCAGTCGTGTTCATGGCAGAAGAAACAACCTACAGATTCTATGTTGGTGCAAACAACTTTGCATGTAAGAGATAAAGATCAGCCATGGTTCGTTGATAGTGGATGTTCGAGGCATATGACAGGAGATAAGAGTAAAGAAGATCAATGGTGGTACAGTGAGATTTAGAGATAAAACCACTGCTAGGATAGCCAGAAAAGGTACTTTAATTTTGAATAATGGTAAAACCAAGACTAAGAATGTTTTATAAGCATAATCTATTGAGTGTAAGGCAAAAATGTGATCAAGGATACACCTTAAAGTTTCATGCGAAAGGTTGTGAGATTAGAAGAAAATATTCAAATGAGTTGATTGCAGATTCTCAAAGGACAGGTAAAATCAGATATCTTCTCAAAGATCGACAAGAGGAGTTGGGAGTAATTTCTATTACTTCCTGCCATTGATGTTTAGCATCAAGTGAGGGGGAGCTAAGTGTTAGATCCAGGTAGGCCCTTTGCCATTGATGTCAAAGGGGGAGAATAATAGGTATAGGTACATGTGCAAAAAATAGGTACAGGGAACATGTATAGTTTGCTACAGTAAGGGGGAGTTATTGTATGTTTTCAGATGATAGGATGTGCAGGTGACAGGATGTGGTAGTTTCAGGATTGAGGTTGCCATCAATGACAAAGGGGGAGATTGTTAGAAATATTTTCATTGATGTCAAAGGTTTAGCATTATTGGTGATAAAGGCCCCATTGCATTTAATGTTGTTTATCTTAGCTAATATGAGTTAATATTTATTTAATATTAATGAATATATTTTTGGTTGCATATGAGACAAAATAAGGGCCCATGGAGAAGTCGAAGAGTCACGGGATAAAGACAAAAGAAGGATGGGACGCATTTTCTCATGAAGAGTCATCTTGGGGAATACCAAGAGTCACCAAGTGAAGACAAAAGAGTAAAGGGTGAATTTCTCATGAAGGGACACTTTGAGGAATACAAAAAGTCACCAAAGATAAGGACAAAAGTAGGAAAGACGTCTTTGGTCATGAAGAGTCACCACATGACTTTTAAAATGCTTGGATATGAAGGGTCATCCAAGATTGGTGCCATTTTCCATGAGGATTGAAAGGTCACAAAGGGGGAAGGCCAAAGGTCATTTGGAAAGCTATAAATAAAGGCTTGAGAAGCCATTTGTAAAATGAGAAAGAGAGGTTGATTTGATATTGTATTATCTAGTTTAGAAGAGCAATTGTGAGAGATGATTTGTATTTGTTATATCTAGCTTAGAAGAGCAAAAGTGAGAGAGAGGAAGGAGATGTTGTATTGATCTATCATTTGTTGAGATAGCAACATTGAGATATAGGTGTGTGGTATACACAAAGGGGTTGGTGCTCCTGTAGGTTGGTGCTCATGAATTGTTGCTAGGTTGGTGCTCGGCAAAGGGGTTGGTGCTCCTGTGGGTTGGTGCTCATAAATTGTTGCTAGGTTGGTGCTTGGCAAAGGGGTTGGTGATCCTGTGGGTTGGTGCTCATGAATAGGTGCTGGGTTGGTGCTCGACAAAGGGGTTTGAAGCTCTTGTGGGTTGGTGCTCACACATTGTAGCTGAGGTTTATACTTGGCAAAGGGGTATGGTGCTCCTGTGGGCTTGTTCTCATGAATATATTTGAGATTGATTCTCTGTGGTTTTTCCCACATTGGGTTTCCACATTATATCTGGTGTCTCTCTCTATCTTGTGTGGATGTTTATTGTTTGAGTTTTATTGCATATCATGAATATTTGATTAAGTGGAATTTGGTTAAAGGAAAGATTTATAAGATATATAATATACTGATTCACCCCCCGCTCTCAGTATATTTTGTGCTTAACATACCTTAGTCTCGTATCTAATTTGGATTAACATGTGAGACCAATATGATGATAGGTATCCACCCATCATGGATTTGAAATCCCAAGAAAGACATATAGTGAAATAGGGGGAACATTAATGACTATGATGTCCTGCATAATAGAAAGGCTCAAATATGCATGTAAAATGAGTTTTAGATCCTTAATGATCCCCATATTATTAAATGTCATTCCATAAAATTGGATTATGATTTTTCAAACATGAGAGTATGTTAAACCCAATGTATCCACTATCTTCTTTGGCATCATTGAGTTGTTCACGCCTGATTCTATGATGTAATTGTGTACTAGATGCTTACCAATGATCAGAGAAATGTAAAACATAGGTGGATTGATACTTTTTGTGTGTTTCCTCCTCTTTTGGTTGACATAGGCTCTCAAAGATAACATGCATAGTCTACGATGGATCATGCACTTGGAAATTATTTAGAGCATCCTACAACAAATTCCTTTGAGAAGGAATAGTAAAAACATCCCACATTATTACATTTAAGCTTGTCTTCTTGATTTGAATGACTATGTTAAAGGGGATCTAGGTCCCATTTGCCTATGATTTTTGAATCATATTCTCTTTTTGCACATGTATGCTAGTTTGATGCTAACTCTATCTCTGTGCAAGTTGGTCTATGCACACCAAAGGTTACACATGTGTTTTTGCTTGGGTATTTGTGCACTGGACCTAGGGCATAAAAGTTGAAAGTGTTGAAGAAGATGACTCTTCTACTATTTATCCCTTTCTAAACCTTGTGTTAAAAGCAATTAGGTTTCTTCCCTCATTTGACATATCACTTTGATTTACGCAAGCAAAGTTGCTTCCCTTCCAGTTTACAAGAGTGGATTTATTTTATTCATATACTTGTGTTAGTGTTTCTTCACTTTGCATAACTAAAATATTTGGTTTCACCTAAGACTACAACACATTCTATACCATGAGTACTTGATTCAAGGTTCTATTTAGGTAGGCATCCTGATTATGTGGCTGATTACATGAGATGCACCATTTAAAATCATGTGCCATGTTGTTCTTCATAGGCATGAGAGCTCTTGAATCAATGATGGGATTGAAGTTTTGTGCATAGGGAAATCTAATATATAGAATTTCATTTTGAATCTACATGCCACCTTGATAAGTAGGCATATTTGATTGATATGGTTGGTTAAAATGTTGATAATGCTAATTATAAACCTATATATTTTAAGGGAATGGGGAAGGATAAGGTAAGAGATTTGATGAAAGGGAAATGTCATGATCCACCAAGAGTAGAGTGAGCACCTCACTTGCTTGCAGCATAATAAAACTAAGGGGAACTAAACACATAACCTTCAAATTAGGTATTCATTACATAAGTGTTTTACACTGAGGTAAGGGAACATAATGCAACATTAAGAGGGATGAAAAATGACCCACAAACAAGGCCTAAATAGACCTATGTATACATAAAGTGTGACCTATAAAGGATTATGATTACGTGTAAAGGTTCAAAGGGAGGACAAAAATGAGAGGGACAAACATCTATAGACAAAAATTAGAAACCTTAAATGCACTCAAAACATAGAGTATGAGATAAAGATAGTCTAATTCACATTAATTTCAAGGCTTAAGACAATATTAAAAACTCCAATGGGTAGATCTTTGTTACACCAAGGAGAGGGATCCTTATACAATAAATTTTTTTGCTTTTACAAGGCTGAATAATGTTTTGTGAAATAAATTCAACACTTGGGGTGGTAGCTATAAATTTGAATTCAAAGGTTGGTGCTCAGGGCTCTAGTTCGATCAAGAAGACCAACTCCCCATGCAAGGTCACTAAGAGCCATGTTTCTTAAATTCTTTTTGACAATTGAAAAATAGAAGTGGTTGAAAGGATTATCTTAGATACACATGTGCATCTAAGAATGAAGGACACTTATGCAGCCAGGGAGGCATGTCTCTATGCTCTAACATCTGATAACCACTTTAGACTTTAACTTATTCTTTCACAACTTCATTCAACACCCAACTACCCATAACTACTTTCTGTACTCAACTGCCACCTATCAATCCATTTGGGCCTACTTGCTTATGTAGAAGATATGCAGGTACTTTTATATTCTACCATGTCATCTTACACACATAATGTAAATACATGCCCTGTGCAATTAGGAATCATCTACACACTAGATAGTGCACACTAAGGACTTTATTGGATTTTGCATAGGTGACACGCTTGTGCATGAAGAGTTTGTGTGGGAAAGAGGTGTGAGCATTTATTTAGTCTCTATATCCCAAATGGTCTTTGCACTCTTGAATATATGAATTTTAGTGTGCACTCACTTTGCACCTTGACATACACACACTTTAATACTAGGTTGTGTTCCATGTGAAGAATACACATTGAAGGTTTCATAGTAGGATGAGTGATAATTTACACAGGGTAAGGTGCATATCCTATAAATAATAATATCATAGGTTCTAATTGATGCAATTGATCTTAGGTTCTTAATGTTTTCTTGTGTGGAACTTTTGATAAGAAAGGGTGCATAAGATGAATGAAGATTTTGGGCATGCTCTTACAATTTGAATCTATGCTCTACACACTCCCCTTTTATTACTGTTTGAATCTCGAGAACCTTATGTATGTGATTTATTCATGTGCCTTCAGTTTTATGCCTTTGTTTTTATTACTTTTGCATAACTAGATTTTGAAACCCTAAACTACTAAACTTGGGGGTGCCCTTCAATTGTGACTAAAAATGGTCAAATAGACCTAGTCAGGATTTGAAGCCTAACCAACACTACAAAAATGTTTGTCGAATGTAACAAGACCCAAGTGGGCCAAAATGATTGAATAACATCTACACAACATGAATTTTGGTTGAGGACCTAATATGGGAAAAAAACTTGATTACTACATAACTGATAAAACAAGATTATCCTAGACCTAAGCAGGAGTTGAAATCTTGATTAGGTATACCAAATGAAACTTGCCTCAATGGAGACTCAATCGAAGATGTATAAGTATGAATTTAGATTCATGGATTCAAAATGTATATAATCTATTCAAATCAATCCAAACTCAAAACTAACCTCAAGATTGGGCAAGGTAAATGAAATGGATGCAATCAACAACTCAAAATAAAATAGTTATACCTTCATTATGTAGCCAATTCACTTACAAAATGTATGATGTGCCCCAAGATAAAAGGAATTTTTGACGTAGACTCATAATTTTCCAGCAACAATGAAGGATAATGAGTTTGATAATGTATGGAAGATAATAAATAAGTTTGTCAAGATATATTCAAGGTCATAAAATTGGCATGAATGCTCTAAATTATCCCATTTTAGTTTGGAATAGAGGAAAGCATGGATTTAAATAAGAAATGGAGGGAGATTTTCCAATGAATAAAAGATTCATTGGAAACATCTAGAGAAGAAAACTCTAGAGAGGAAGGAGGAAATTCTAAGGAATTTAAAATTCCTTATAATTCTCTAGAGAGAGAACTTTATAGAGTGGAGAAGGATGGAAACTAGGTACTAGGCATGTAGGAGAGCCTAAATGATAGGTGGGTAGGTATATTTTGTGTATTTTAAATTCACAAGTGGGCATGAGGGATTTATTAGATAAATAAAATGTTAATAGGTGGTGTAATAAGGGAATTAATAATACATGGTATATGAAATATAAAGAGGGAATTTACATAATGGGCTAGGTTAGACAGAATAATGACACAAGGTGTTAATTAGTGAATTATTAAATAGAATTAGATGTGAATTAGTATCAAAATTAGAAAGCCTAATTAGGTGAAAAAATTAGGATGCATACATTTTGCCCCTATTTGAAAGGGCATTGTTAGTGGAAGGAGTGATGGTCTTTCAAAGAAGAAAAATGGTCATGGATGAATGTTAGTAAATGATGTTAGTGGACATGATTCCCCCTTGAAGGGACATATAGAGAAAAATGAGATGAATGGCCACTTGAAAAGAAGAAATGAGTGGCAGGATGGGATGGGTAGACAATGGGATAGGATGTAGATGTGAGATCAATGATGAAAAAAAATGAATTCAACATGATTTCTGAGATACAAAGTGGTGATGCTCCTGGTAAAGACCTATGTGTAGGGAGTGGAACCTATTGTGTCATGGTTGTTGACACATCCTAAGGGGGAATCAACCATAACATGATGATGATAAGATAAAATGTTGTAAACTTTTAACATATCCCATGCAAGGACATATGCTAGGGAGATTTGTATACCAAGATGATAAAGGCCACGAGCTTTTGACATATCCCAAGAAAGGATGCATGCAAGGGAGATCCTTCAGCCAACATAAGATAATAATTTAATAAGTTTAATTGATAGGTGTATCTCGAATTTGAAGTCAAGTGATATGATGAAGGGGATGAGAGAGAATATACAATATGATATAGTGACTGAAAAATTTAGGGGAAGAATTGGACTGAAATGCATCTAATCAATGAGACATAATGTGATTAAAAGTGGTGATGCCCCTAACAAGGAGATATGCAAAGGAGTGAGAGATGATAATAAAGTTATGGTTCTGGTCATGCCCCAATCGAAGGAGGAAATTGTAAATTTTAAATGATGAATTAACTTAATTAGTGATAATGGATGATTGATGAAAGAAAATATGGATGTTGTGATTTACTGGGTGTAATAACGACAAGTGTAGGCAATTGATGAAAATATTAGGGAGATGATTATAGGGATGGTGATTGAAAATATACCAATTGATTAATTATTGATAGTATATCTTAAATATTTGATTGATGCAAGACTTGGAGATGATGAGGGAGAAGAGAGATATGTGATGATTAATGATGGGAAAAAAGGAGAGAGTGGGTGAGTTAACCTCAAGCTCACCATGTGACTGAGTACTACCTATGTAGTTTTAAAATACATAAGGCCAATATAGTTTGGACTAGATGATAGATGACAAGATAGACTAGATAAGGAAGGTGATAATGTTTATTAAACATGTTAGTTGTTGGATAGATGATTGATTCAGATGTTAGACATGAAGATAGGGGACTCGGATGAATGATGGGAGATGGGATGTTAGATGTTGATGACTAGAGAGATGATAGATGAGTAACTAAAGGATATAGATAGGATGGTTTGGAGGAATGATTGAATATTGGATGAGTGGATTGGGATGATCGACTTGATTATGGGATTAAGATGATTATACATTATGATAGATGCTAGGGGATAGGAGAAATGATGAGTTGTCTATTTTCAATCCATCATTTTTATGACAAGTCTCATCATAGTCTAATAAATCCAATGTTAAATGTAGAACTAGGAAATATGCCCCATGATACAAGTATGACCAAGAGGATGTTATGACAAAGTGAATGACTATAAAAGGGGTAAATGATGACATCTGCATTGGGAACCCAAAACCATAATTATAGCTTTCTTGGCTCCATCATAATATCCTCATTCATTTCACCCTTGATGAAAGAGACATGATGCAAGACTAATGCAAGAATATAAACATAGACAAGAAAATAAACATATGCAAATATATACATGATAAAAGACATGCAAATAAGTTAAATAACAAAGAGCAAAAAATTAACTCACAAGTATCTACATGTAGTGTCACTATGTCTTATCTAATTGTCTTAATGAGAGTCAATAGGACGAGTGATCAAGTGATGAGCTGGACCAAGTCAATCATGGTGATCATGATGTAAATGTGTATTAATGATATGGATTTGGATAGGGGTATATATTTTTGAGTATCCTAAATATTTGGATTAAGATAATGTTATGGATAAGGATTTGGATGCCAGGATTAGGACATAGGTAAAAAATAAGATGACAAAATGATAAGACCATTAGTATATAAGATAAGATGATTGGTATATATAAAACATATGACAAGATGACATAAGACAAGATAACTCAAATGCTTTTGGATTTTTTGGATTTTATAATTTTTAGGGTTTTTTGGAATATTTCAATTTTTAGGTCTTTTGAGAATATACATGCACACTATACAAATAGGGTTAATATCAAAGGGAATACTAATCCTAGCAACCAAAATAGGGATGGATGGAATAATGGATGGGATAAAAAGAAGTATGAGGGTGATGTTAAAAATGGGATGAAGACCAAGGTAGAGTAGACTAGGGATCACCAATGACCACATCATGAACGGACCATATATCTAGTTGTAGAAGTCTCCATTAGAGAATATGCCAAGATGATTCCTAAATAGTTTCTAGGACATCCTCCACTTTCTTACAAAGGTCAAGACTAAAATAAATTATGGAAATAATAAAATGCAAGATATTATGGTATATGATGGGTAGAAACAATGGACAAAGGGATAAGATAGTCAAAGATGACTTGGATTTGACAAGCGATGGATTTTGCCCTCGAGTGTTGAGGTACAATGCAGACAAAAAACTATTTTACCATGATGTCAGAAACTAGTTTTCTTCATGGTACTTTCCCAAGGTGTTATAATATCGGCTTGCACTATTGGATGGTTTTTTTTTGAGTTTTTTTAATTAGAATATCCATTTATTGGAGGTATGTGAGATGTAATGATGCAAATGTTGTCTTGATCTTTATCCAATACCTATTCTAGAGATGTGTGATGATAAGACCATGTTATCGATAATATATTCACTAATGGCATAATGACCTTAAATGAGTCTTGAGTTGGATTCCTTTAGACATCTTGACCAGGTACCATTATAGCCTCTATGAGATACAATACTGCTCAGAAATTGATGTGTAACAGGGATGAAATTAGATGGGTTTTATAGTCAGGTAGAGGATTTGAATGAGTGATATGATGATTAATGGTGTGGCTAAGAGGAGATCAAAAATAGAGTTAAATATTTTCACACACCATTGGATATGGTGGTAGGGATATTCTTGATTGGTGTCATATGTCAAGCAAGGTTAAGCAATCCAAGATTGTTTTATTTATTTCCTCTTTGATCCAAATATTACAAGGATGATTGACTACATTAATTTTGACTTATTTTGGTTTGTGTGGTTATTTTTTCCATGATGACTTCTTGCTTTACTCAATTGATTGGATTTTTATTGCCCTTGGTGCCTATAATAGGGCTTCACTAGGAATATTTAACTTTAGACTTTGATGATGATTATTTTGAATTGGATGATCCCTTGGCATCTCAAGGATATTTTTACTAGGAGATGATGCTTTTTAACTTGGTCGATTATGAAACTCTTTTTGAATCTAATTGATTACTTTTGGATCATAGTTGACTTGATTATTTAGATTGATTAATTGATTATTGGCTTGGATCCTTGTATATTTGACACATGAGATTGCATGTTGAGAGGAATTCAATTATGTGTGTCCTTGTTTGTCCCATTCAGGGAGTGGGATGGAAGGATTTTTAATATGAGGTGGATGATTAGGGATGTGTGGTGAAAGGGGTGGATTAAAGGGATGATGGGCAACATAGTACTATCTCATACAAGTTACTAGGAGACCCAACCTCAACATTGGAGAAAGTGTCTTCAAGAATTTTAAAAGGATCACTAAGACTCTTTTTAGAATTAGCATCTAAAATTGTGTAATATCTATCTTGATGATCTTCAACTGATAAAACATCAAAGAATTGTGTTATGATTTCATCATCTTGAGATGGATCAAGAGTCATGCCTTTTGACTAGTTGACATTTAAATTAGAGACATCCTCAAAGAGATAAGTATTGGCATGAATTTAATTATCTGTAAGGGATGATGATTATAAATCATATGCTAGCATTGAACATGATCCTGATGCATATAATATTTGTATTAACTCCAATGCTGGCTCTAATGAGGGTGCAGACAATGTTTGTAAGAACTGCTCAGGGTTAACTAGAATTAGGTTAATTTTTTTATCACTCAATAAAATAATTAACTCGACACTAATGATCATTAAATATATACATCATTTAAGTTAAATTATGTTATTAACGAACAGGTTAAGTGTTTGATTTATTTATCTAATGATCATTAATATCATATACTAATTTACTTTCATCAATTCAATAATATAAAGTACAAAATTATTCAGTCACTACTAATTAAATAGTACAATAAATTTAGATAGAAATAACGAATTTTTTTGTTATGCAATTAACATAAAATAGTACATGTATACAATATTACATATTTGAATATCAAATTTCAATTATACAATGTTTCACAGAACATATGATTCTCAAGAACTTGTTAATATCCAAAAATAATCCTGAGTAAAGTCTTTATCAATTGAGTTCTGGAAG
Source organism: Torreya grandis (assembly GCA_037957365.1). NCBI lineage: Eukaryota > Viridiplantae > Streptophyta > Pinopsida > Cupressales > Taxaceae > Torreya > Torreya grandis. The sequence continues at coordinate 768,078 of JARHVA010004841.1, read as the reverse complement.
GGGAGGAAGAGTATCATTCAAGTAATTTTCCAAACCAACCATAGACCATTGATCCCACATAAAATATCCCAATAAAGGAATGAACCTACCTTCATGAAAGGGCAAATAGTGATATTGCAAAAATTGAGAAAGTCTACTAGAAACCCGTGTGTTATAAGACAACTATCACATGTAACATATCATAAAGAAATACATTCTAACATGATTTTTTGAAATACATGCAGACTAAATTAAACAAGTGAAATGATAATGTTCAAACCGTAAACATTACTTTGGCCAAAATTTTAATATAATTTTCCAAATCTCAAGATCAATCAAATTTACACTCACTCAACTCAGATGAATAACTCTAATATGCCTATTAGTGTCATTAAGTAAGTACGTGAATTTTGTTACACCTAATTATTTAATTTCAATAATATAAGATAAACATACTAATGCTAAACTCCATAGATTTCAAATGTGTAAAGATTTACATAATGAATGCCATAACATGTACGGATACAAAGATGTCATATTCTTTTCTATTCTTCATTATGAGCATCTAAATACCATAAATCAGCTAATGGACTTAAAAAAAATGTTGTTTAATTAAACATCTGATTTAATTTATCATATAAAAAATAGTAGTAATCATTTAATTTCTTTTCAAAAATTAATGATCATTTACTTACAAACTAGATTTCATTTAAGTTCAGATTGCATAAAATGCTAATCTCATACATGCAGAATTCATTATCCTTATGATAGCCATATCAACCCTCATAATTCCTTTATAAAAATCCCAACAAAACTACTATTAAGTAATCATATAATAATTATCAATATGTCAAACAAAGGTTTAATTCCAAGTAAGTCTCATGTATAATTCAAGAAAAATAAAACCCAAGTTTTAATTCTATATAAGATCAATATGTAATAGCATAATATATATCATTTCAGAGAAAGCATCAAATAACAAGTAGACACCCCTATTACATATATGAATCAATTATACACACACACACACACACACACATACATACATACCTTAGTTGTGGAATTTAAAACATACGATTTGGTATTATATATATAAAATTTGTTTCAACTCAAATTTAACAATCCTTTTAATAATTCTTTCAAACCTCTATCTTAAAACAAACAAAAATAAGTGATTCAATATAAATTTTCAACACCAATGCATATAACAAATATCTATTAACTATCTAATAGCTACAGGGTCAACTATTTTTACTAGTTGATCCTCTTAACTTTTTTAAATACTCAAAAATTATATAAACCTCTGCACATTTATTTCAACTAAATAAAATCAGTGAAATATTTTTAAACATTTCAAACCATTATACCAAATGCTTAGCTCAAGTTTATAATATCAGAATTTGGATCAATATAACCCAATCTTCATTAAGTATGTTAAGTAAACATAGTCCTCTATCCTAACAAAATCCATAAATTTCCCATGAATCAACTTTAATCAAAACCCTAAATCAATATATATCTTATATGTATCTTACCGATCAAGGAAATAAAATATATACAACTATTTTAACATTAAACTAATCATTCTCATACACAATATACCTAATCATTAAATAGCTAAGACATAGGTTCATTCTCATTTGGCCATGTGGATGATATGATCTTGATATGATTCAAATATTCAATATATGCAAAAATACCCTTAAGGTAGGGAAACACCATATAATACTCCTTTAGGAAGGAATAACTCCACAATGTCTCTTCGAGGGGACAATCTCCAATATCCTCTTACAATAGAAGATTCAATGCTTACTTGATATATTTACCATGATAATCATCTCCTATATATAGACATCTATATAACCCATGGATGGGTAACCTCCTAATCCCAATGTAGGCCGACCATTACCCAATATACTAATTCCATAAGTTACTCCATTATCCTAATATATTGTACACATATAACTAACTAAGGGGATGTGTGCCACATGTCAGCATCTTCATCAACCCATATACATTAATATATCATATCCCTAGGTGCATAGCATTACTTCCCTCCTTGACATGTTTCATCCCTGAAACATAGGAAGAAACCAAATAATGAGTGTGCTTCAAATCATTGCACACTTGTCTCCAATCTTGATCATCTAGCCATCCATATGTGATCTTGGTAGGTGATAGCTCTCGAAGCTTGTTTCCAAATTCCATTGTGCTCCTTTGATTTTATTCATGATCATAATTATACTATTTTGGTGTCCAAGCATAATTATTCTTCTTTTTATTCCATGTATCATATTCCACTGTGCTACTCTGATTCCAACCATGATCATAGTAGGTATTCTTCCATGCATAATCATAGTGATTTCCCCATTCATTCAATGTGCCATAGTATTTTTTCTTTGGATTCCATGCATATCCATAATGATTGAAAATTTTATTTCCTGTATAGACAAAGTGATTGTTGTTATGACACTTCTTCACTTGGTTCCATGATTGTTTCCTCTCATGATGATGTGGGTGTCTATATACACCAACCTTTTCCAATACTTTGACCTTATCCACCTTTGCTTCTACCTCTTCCACCTTTTCCTTCTTTGTCTCTTGAGTAGATGAAGTGTTCATTTGTATTGTGTCTTTATCTATATCATCTGAATCTTCATCATGATCTTCATCACATGTTTCAATCTCATCCTCATGATCTACCTAGATTGTTATTGGTGCCTTTTTCACTATGATATCTTATAAAGTGATCTTTGTTTTCCTATACCAAAACTTCATGAAATTTTTCCTGAACATTAATATTCATTATTCCCAAAGTCTCTAACCATGGATATCCAAGAACTATATCCACATCATCCATATCCAAAGCATAAAAATCTGAATGCAAAACATATTTTTCCATAATGAGCTTCAAATCTTTAAACATTGAAATATTATTACCATCTGCTTGAAACTCCTTGATATTATTTGCTTGAACATTTAGATTCTTAGCCACATTCATGTTAATGAATTTATATTTGCTGGTAGGGTTTATGGACACAACCACCTTCTTCTTTTGAATGCATCCATGAAATTGAAAAATTGACTCAGATTTCTTTGGAGCCAAATTATTTGAACCATTCTCTTCTTATTCTTCTTCTTATTTATCATCATTATTTTATTCCTCACATCCTCTTTTTCTTTTATACCCCATCAATCTAGGAAGATTTGTTACATTGCTTCCCATGAAGAAAACTGTTGCGCAAAGCTCAATTGATTACACCACCCATGTTGTGCAGGCCCAGACAAAGAAAGAGATAATTCTATTTTCCATTAAATTGTTTTAGTATTATTATCCTTAAAATTGAGCCACCATTATCTAGCATCAACATCATCTTCCCCTAAATTTTTTTGTAACTCCATGATCCATAAACAAATTAAGGTTCATGAAACCCTAATATATCAATAACTCATACAAAACTGATCCATAAAATCACAAAAAATCACTCCAAACAACTCAAAAAATTCTAAAATTTTTATTGTGCTTCTCTTATATCTTCTTACATCTCCAGTAAAAAATTAGAATAAAAATTCCCTATATTTCGGAAGATATAATGATATTATTATAAACCCTAAAATAGAAATAAATGACACAAAATTAATCAAAATATATCATTTTTTTTACTGTCATTTATTTAAAATATTATCCATATCTAGTAAAAAATTTGTGGAAAAATTTGTAACCAATCAAAATTTATTGATGATTCAAAAAAACTAGGGTTTCACTCCACAAATTGCCCAAATCGAAGCTCTGATACCACTTGGTATGATCTTGATATGATTCAAATATTCAATATATGCATAAATACCCTTAAGTTAGGGAAACACCATATAATACTCCTTTAGGAAGGAATAACTCCACAATGTCTCTTCAAAGGGACAACCTCCAATATCCTCTTACAATAGAATAATCAATGCTTAGTTGATATCTTTACCATGATAATCATCTCCTATATATAGACATCTATCTAACCCATGGATGGGTAACCTCCTAATCCCAATGTAGGCCGACCATTACCCAATATAATAATTCCATAAGTTACTCCATTATCCTGATATATTGTACCCATATAACTAACTAAGGGGATGTGTGCCACATGTCAGCATCTCCATCAACCCATATACATTAATATATTATATCCCTAGATACATAGTAGTGGATGGGTTGAACACATCTCATGGGTCGTATACGAATGACCGTTCCCCCTTGCTTCACCCCCACTGCCCCACACACACACACACACAGACACACATTTAAAAATACTAGACCCTATTTATACAAAATAATACACATATATTTTTATACTCAGACATTTGATAGGTAATAGTATAAATTTAATCCATATAAAGAATCCTCCAACCGAATACTAGCAAAGGGTTATGGACAACAAGAGCATCGACTTTCACTTCTACATCTAGTGAAATCTAATTATTCAAACATTTTGAGTTATTTAAAAACAACTAAAAATACTATAGATTTGAAATGCCTATTATATTTTCTAGATTGATAAATATAAACTATCACACATAATAACCCTTAAATCTCTTGAAACCCTAACTCAATTTTCTAGGATTCATATTCACCATTTAAAACATAAATAAATGCACTCACAACCATTGTCAATTGAGAGGGTTTTATATGTGCTCAACCCTCTAGATGGGCCATACCCATCCTTAGGGTTGACTACATATACCCATTTTTTAAAATATAACAAATATTTAGGAACCCAATAAAATCAACAAATGGAAACATAAACTGCATGTTTAGAATGTTAAAAAATAGAAAATCTTTTCCAACGTACCCTACCTCAAAAGCTTTTCCAAATGGTATAAGATAATTTTTTTCTTCTTCTTTCCCCAACTCTCCTTGTCCATACTTTTCTTCTCCTAACCCCATTGGCTCCATATATCCATCCAACTAAGAATTCTACATGCCAAAATTTACCAAAATAACTCCACAAAATTGGGTATTTTCAATCAAACACTAGTTCTTCATACTTTTTTTTACAAAATCTTGGCATGATAACTTGCAAAAAATCCTCAATAGTCAAGTTAACTCACATAAAAACTATCATGACCATTCCATGTAACCCAAAATTCTACAAACTTCACATTGTGACTTGAAGAGTCTAGAAACTCGAAGACTCTTGAACCCTAGATTCCCCTGAATATGTCAAATTTAATAATCATATTAAAATTATAATCCAAATGATGGTCTTTGACCAAACAAAATGCCAATCAATTATCATGCAAAATGATATAGCTCGAAAGGGCTTTTGACTATAACATAATAATCATGCCTTTAATCAAAAGACTTAAACTATGCTTTCGATCATTCAACATACAATATTCCTTTGGCTAAAACAAGTATATCTTGATTTACATTTCAAAAAATTTGCTAGTTCGAATATGGCCTAAGGTAAGCCATTGTTCAATAACACAAACATGCTTCTTATTAACTAATTCAACCTCATTTAAACTTATGACCTGTTGATGATTAAATTTGCTATATCAATTAATCATCCCTTTTGCCTATCGTGAAAGTTAAAACAAAATCATATCAATTTAATAGTTTAGTTTAAAAGATCAAAAGAGATCTAAAAGATGCGTAAAAGGGTTTTTTAATGATTTGAGATAATAATAATTAGGTCAAATACTCAACAACATTTAATTATTAATTTAGAAATCAAATGTTCTCTTTGAAATAAGGAAAGACATGATTATGTAATCAATCATATCCGACAGAGAAAACTTATGAATTAGAAAAAATCTTGAAAGAAATATTCATGTTCCTTGTAAATATTTATGAATTGATAACTACCATAATCTATTATGCTTAACTCAAAAGAGATATACTGAAAATAAATAAAAAGATACAAACAAAAGATTGAAATGATAACCAAAGAAAGAGACATATATAATAACTAACATTCCAAAGAGACCTAAAACCTAAATCTAAGAAAGACAAAAAAACAAATAGAAAAAAAAATACAATATTAATCTAATGCAATTAAATAATTCTAATAAGAGTAAGCCACAATGAAACTAAGAAAGAATCTAATAAATCTAATTAAACTAACAAATAAAGAAAGAAAAACTAAATCTATTCAAAAGACTAAAAGCAGTTAAAAAATCAATTAAATAACTTAAGTTACTTAAAACTAGAAAATTAACACAAATAAGTTAAAGTAAAATAATCTATGTCTAAAAATAATCAAAGTAACTAAATAATTAAATCAAACTATTCTTAATAAAACACCCTCATTAAACTAAAACCAAAATTAAAAAAATAATCTAAAGATTGAAAAAAGATTTGTGAGTCTTTAAAGAAAGATTCATCTTATCAAGTAAAACAAATTTTATTATGAAACATTATTTTTGATACAAAAAGTCTTTAACATAAGAACCAATACAATATGAATTGATAAAAAAATATGTCACATAAAGTGAAGTGTTCATCGATATTCAGGGCAAGTAGTTAGATTCTACTCATATGATTGCAAATCTACAACCATCACAAGATATTAAACCTAACATTTCTCAGATAATCGGATTATAAATTGAACAAATAAACTTGGATATACATGTACTTTTTGAGTAAGTTACTTAATCATTAGATAAAGTGTCCTTGATCTATCTGTAAGGGTTATTTATCTAAGATATATTGCATAGAAAGAGGTATGAAGATGGACTTGAAATGAATCAAAAGTCTTTCAAAAATACTTGTGTAATGTTCCTCCTCTTTTATGTCATTTTGATCTTCTTTTATAATCAATACCTCCAAAGATGGTTAAAGAATGGGTTATAACTAACTTTTAGTTAGTTATTGGTTATGACTTAATTGAATTTAATTATGTCAATTAAATTTTAGTTATCACCTAACTCATTTTTAGACTTTAAAAATAAATCTTACGATCAAAATTAAAAGTAATAAATCAAGGGGACTGACTCTAATTAGGTGGAGGTCCTTAGACATTACAATCGCGTAAATAAAAAAATATGAAAAATATCTAAAACAACACAAATAATTAAAATGAAAACTATTACATCTAACTTTTATCCATATACATTAAAATATAAACTAATATGTCTATATCAAAATATCTTTATCTGAAAATGTTTTAAACTGTAAAAACCACTGTCAAGCAATTAAAAATGTTTTTAAACTATAAAACCATTGTCAAGCAAAATTAAAACAAGTAGATGATAAGTATCACCTATAACAAAGTATTTCTAAAAATTTTCAATCATCCTCTGAATCTGATAACATTTTAATTAATGGGTATCCCTATCAGTCATGTACTCAGTTTAACTCGTATTGATCGCTAGGAACTTGATCAACTTTACTGCCTCCTCATCTTCTTCTTCATCCACTTCCAAATTTATTTTTTTCACCATCCTTATTACTATTGGTGATGTTGAAGGACTAGTTTATTGTCTTTTCTTGTTCAATGATAATATTCTTTTCTCTAGCTGATGATGAAGAAAATTTGTGAGGTTAAGCATAGAACACCATATAAAGTTTCAAGTTTATGAGACAAAAGATTTGGATTCAAAAGTACTAATGAATGAGAAAATCGTAACTTAACAACCTATTGTAAGTCATGTCCAATCAACTTTTCTTTTCGATGAGGAGCATGATGGGAGACTGAATTATCTTTTGATTGTAAGGCAGTTTGCATTCTTTGAGAATCGTTGGAATTTCCATGTTCACATGGATGATTTCTCCAATCATTTATTCTCCAACCTCGATTACCTCTAGTATTCACAGGGTTAAATGGTAAGGATTCTAAAACATTCTAGAAAGCAAGATCGACAATGTCAAAGTGAATTGATATACGAGTTCCCCTATTAAAAGGTCTAGAAAAACTCCTACCAAATCTTCTACCAAAAAAAAATGACCTCTAGACAAAGAACTATGAGAAAAAGAGTTTTCCCTATTGTCAGGTTGATATGTTCTCTATGAATTTTTCTAGTTATTATTTAAATTAAGGGGTCCAACCTGATATTCTAAAAAATAAAACATATCAACCAAAATTCTTTTTAAAATCACATAACAAATCTATAACTCTATTAAATGTTTAAACTTATAAATAAATTTCAATAAAGATTGAAATTTATAAGAAAATATATGGTTAAGACATACATAACCCATTAAAAATTGAAATCACTACTCATGAATTCGATTCATTGTTACTAAAAACAAATTGATAAACTTAATTTTAAACAAAAATGATTGTTTCAAAATCTTGTAAACCCAAATTTTTAAAATTTCAAATACACATAAACTTTCAATAACTTTACTGTCTAAATTTTCTTAACACAGTTGTATGTCAATAATAGAAAAATCAAAAAATTATTTAAGATTTATCAAATTTCTTGTTTAATACCGAAACCTCCTTTCAAATTCTAACATTGATGTCAAAAGATCAAAGATCTATATAATTTCAAAGCCAAAGAAAACAACACAGTGAACCCACTATGCAAATTGTATTCACTGTCAACTGAAATAATCATAATAATTTATGACAAAATTATATGTTTTAAAAGATATTCTTTTCATACAGAAAGATTTCACAACTCAAATGCATGAAAATATACCAAGAAGTTTGTATTAATCAAAACCTTGCTACTCAAACCAAATTTGCATTATAATAAACTGCATATAAATTTCTCAAATATTCTACTTAGTCTCATATTAAATAACTTATATCTTCTAAAATCATTTCATAACTAATATTTCATTTTTTTTTCAAAGCTTAATGACATGCAGACAAAATTTCATCACTTTACATTCCACATAATACATCTTATATAATGCATGTTTTAAAGCAACTTTGAAATGAATATTTTCAAGAAAATGTATAATAAAATCTATATTTTCCTTTTTTCTTAAGAAAATAAACTTTTTGCCTGAAAAATCGTCTGGATAACCATTTAACCAGCGTCTATCAAGTTAATGAATTTAAATCAGCTTCTATAAAATTCATCAAACTGATTTTAGCTGAGTTTAATAATAATTACCTTATAAATATCTTGCTCAGAAAATGAAATGAAAACATACATTCCCTACAAATTTTTTCAATAATTTGCAATTTTTTCCTTCGGCTTCAGCACTTTGCTTCTATTGTGAGCTTGTTAAGAATGACAACTAACCAAAATAACTCTATCTTATGTATTTTGTTTTAACTCGATGTAATAAATGACTACATATTGAAAAAAGATTGGCTAGCAAATTTGTCAATACTTATATCTAGCTCCACAAAAAATTTAAAAAAAATAGTGATGACCTTTATTACCACTAAACCTTCCCCTAAAAATATTGGATCGATGCACAGTATACCATTCTTAAATTTCAAAATTTATAGAGAAATAAAACAAATCGCAATATATGTGTCAAATTCAAGGTGCATTAATAACCATTTCTTGCCATTTAATAACCATTTTTAAGCTCATTTATAAAGTAAAATTGAATCATGTCATGTAAAATCATCTTACCATTATTGAATACTTACAAACATATTGTAGTTTCCATTTACTGTCACTCTTGATGAACCTCATTGAGATAACCAAATATTACTCAATCAAAGAATAAGAAACAAACAGAAAAATAAATGTAAAATAAAAATAGACAAATAAAATAAACAAAAACAAAAACAAACAAGAAATATGAACAAAAAAGAAAGAGTTAATGAATAAATAGTTTTAAATGGTGACCATTGAGTAAATAACGCAACCAATTTTATTCCAAATCTTGCAAATGAAAAGCATTGTTACCAAGTACAACAATAATTCTATACAGTCCTAACCAAAGTGAATTAAATTTATGATGTTTACTCAAAATTTCATGAGCTTTATCCTAATAAAGAACTAGATCTCTAACCTTAAATATTTTATCTAAAAAAATTTTATCAAAAAATTTCTGTAACTTCTTTTTAGATTCTTCCAACTTATGCAAAGCAGTAAGTTTACTTTCATCCAGTGCTATTAAATCATTTAGTCTTTGTTCAATTAGATTTGTATCCTCTGTTAAATACTATAAAATTGTACTAGCATATGAAATTTATAATTTTATTGGCAAGGTAGCTTCAAAATCATAAGTCAACATAAAAAGTGAGTATCAGTAGCTACTTTAACAATAGTTCTATCTGTCCATAATGCCTCAAATATTTTAAGATGTCAATTTCATTTATTTTTATAGACTATATTTTTCATGATAGAGACAAGGTTTTTATTTGTGGACTCACCTTATCAATTCTCTTCAAGATAATACTTTGAAGAATGATTATAAATTATAGAATAACTTACTGTAAATTTTAAGTATTCATTAGAAGCAAACTGAAGACCATTATCTGAGACAATATTATAAAGTACATTAAATCTAGAAAAGATTTGATCCTTAAAAAATGTAATTACTTTAGATGTCACTAAGCTTTTTAAAACCATTACTTCATGACACTTTGTGAAATAGTCAGTTGTTAAAATATATCTATGACTAGTAGAAGGAAGATGAATATCAGAATTAAAATCAATTCCCTATTTTGAAAATAGTTTTCATAGAATAATGAAATTCAAAGGCATTGTTGACAATCTATCCCTACTAATAAATAATTTACAAGGCATACAAGAACATACTAACTTATAAGCATCTTGAATTAATGTAGGATAATAATATCCTACGCGTAAAATTTTATAAACTATTATTTTTATTGCATAATGACCACTGCAACTACCTTTGTGACATCTTCTAAAAACTTTTTTAGTTTGATCATGAGTTAGACATCTTAGTAATACACCATCTCGATTTTGATAAAATAAAAGATTCAAGTAAATAAAATTTTAAAGGTTGCACTCTTAATGACCTTCTTTGTCTTTTATCTAAATTTTTAAGACAAGTCTGATTTTGAAAATAATATACAAGGTCATGATACCAATCATCTTTTATTATTAAACAGTCTCAATATTTCATTTTCAGTACAAACTTGAATGTTTTTGAAAAATCAGTAGCTTTCATAGATTGAAAATGTGGTTTAACATTTAAAGAGTCATTAATAGATAAAAGCAAGACACTAATATGAAAAGTATTTTCAACTAAATGCTTTGCTAATTCATATATTTTGATAGTTTTTGATTTTGCAAATTCAATGTTAAATTCTTGGATTCTTAAAATCCAGTTTGCTAACTTTCTTTGAATAGTAGGTTGTTTTAAAAGATATGATAAAATGGATACATTTGACTTTACTATCACTTTATTTTCAGTTAACAAATGATAAAATTTAATTAAAGAAAAAACTAAAGATAAGACAATTTTTTTAATAAGAGGATACTTGATTTTTGTATCTTTTAGGACTTGACTCATGTATTCAATAGGATTTTCACTATTATTTTTATCCTTTTGTATAATCACAACACTTATTGCTTTATTTGTAGCTTTAATGTAAATAATGAAATACCTAGACAAATCAGATTTAGCAAGCACAGGTGCACTTGCAATAACATTCTTTACATTATGAAAAGTAGAATAAAATTTTGCAATCCAAAAATATGACTGATTTTTCTTAAATTTTTTTTATTAAAGGTTATATTTATCAGTGAAATTTGATATAAATTATTGTACATAATTTATTTTGCCAAAGAAAAATCTAAGACGTGATTGGTATTTTGGTGGTAGCAACTCTTTGATTGCTTTAACACATTTAGAATCAATCAAAATTTCATCCTAATAAATAACATTTCATAATTATTTACCTTCCATAACACCAAAAATAATTTCTTTAGGATTTAGGAAAATAATGTATCTTCTAAATATTTTGAAAACTTCACGTAAATAATCCAAATATTTTTTTCTTTTTCTAGAATGAACAATAAGATCATCTAAGTAGACTTGCGTAAATATACTGATTAGATCATCAAATGTTACATGCATAACTTGCTAAAATATTGCGCCTGCATTCATAAGACCAAAGGGCATCTTAATATAGGTAAAAGTTCCTCTTCAAGTTGTAAACATTGTCTTATGTCTATCATCTAGGTTTATTAATATCTGATTATAACATGAAACTCATCAAGTAAAGACATCATTTCAGATCCTATAACTTGTTGCAAAATTTGACCAATATTTGAAAGAGGAAAATTATCCTTTATGCTATCTTTATTCAAGTCTCTAAAATCTATGTAAAGTCTAATATCTCCATTCTTTTTTCATACAGGCACTAGATTTGTAACCCATTTAGAATATGTTATGGGAAAAATGACACCATCATCAATTATTTTATTAAGCTATTTTTTGATGGTATATTTCGACAAAGGGATTATCCTATGTATTTTCTGCCTAATAGGTTTACTACTAGACTTAATAAGAATATTGTGTCTTACATAAGTATTATAATATCTTTTTAAAACTTTGTAAGATCAAGCAAAAATATTAATGAATTCTTCAAAAAGTTTAAAAAAATTAACATTCTCATCAAAAGTACATTGTATTCCAAAATATACAAACTTTGGTTCTTCATCAGACCCAAGGTTTATTGGGATAGTTTCTCCAATAATCCTTCTAGAAGGTTCTTCACTTCGTGAGAACTTAAGTTGATCATTTGGAGAAAACATGAATTCTAAGCTTACCGAACCAGAAGGTAATTTATTAGTATTTAATTGTAATAATCTTCATAATTAAGAGCATAATAATTGTTATCAAAATAATTGCCTTTGATAAAGGCATAAATATGTTCATCAAAGTAAAAAACAAACAAACTTTCATTTAAATCAAGAATTTTAGGCCGAAATATTTATAGAAAATAAAATTCTATAGTAAGCTCTATTTCATTTATCGTAGGGTTTGAAGCAAAAACAATAAATTTATCAGCATGTAAATTGAATTCTTTGAGAATGTCTGTGATATTAAAAACTTCAAAATGTTCAAGTAAAGACCAATGCTTTTGATTATAGCGTTGAAGAATAGTCTAGTTTATCTTATAAATTTTTCTTACTTATCTAATAACTAATTCAAAATCATTAAAAACTTTTAAGTGTTTAACATTCAATTTTTTAGCATTTTTCAAACCAAGACATAGAGCTTTAAACTCTAATGTATTGTTAGTAATATCAAAAGACAACTTATAAACATAACAATGTATTCTACCTATAGGAGAAATAAGACAAATTCATGCACCATTGCTAGCTTGTGAACAAACACCACTAAAATATAAAGTCCATACAATCATTTTTGAAAAAGAAATTTTGTTTTTGATGTTTAGGTTCATCAAGAGTCATAAACTAATATGTACCAATTCGTATTTCAACATGAGCCATAGTAGGAAGTAATGAATCAATTGGGCTTTTATACCAATCTTTTCTTCAAATAAATTTTTTTAATTTCCAATTGTTACCCAATTAGTATCTTTTCCAACAAATGCATCAGTCAATTTTGACCAATATATACCCAAAATCATTACATAATTACTAGGTATATCCAAAATCTAAACATTAATCATACGCCTAATTCTCTCATCTTATGCAATTTTAATTACAAGATCTTAAAATTTATCACAATTTTTTGTTTGACATGAGTCAAAACAAGTTAACTTTCTATTATATATTTCATAATAAATACTTAATTGATCAACTATAAATTTAGGTATAATATTCTTTGATGTACATGTGTCTAAAATGTAGTTATGTATAATTTTGTCAGCAATTTTCACATATATATAAAAAGGTGATATATAATCTATAAGAGGGTCATAAATTTTTAAAAAAATAGTAGATTGAATTTGCTCATCAATTTTACTATCTTCTTAAAATACTAAAATGTTCTTTGAATTTAGATTTTTAATAGCTTCATTAATTTTTTTTAATTATCCTTGCAAACTAGCAACTTGTAATAAAGAAAACCTTGTCTTAATGGATGATAAATCATCAATAATATTATAAGTTCCTACATCTAGATGATGTATATGTGTATAATTTTTATGCTTAAAATGATGATATTAAGAATTATTTAAACATGTTGATAAAGGATCATTATATTTGAAATTCATTGCAACATTATTTGAGGTTGCATTATTCTGAATATTTTTACCTTTATCTTGGTTATGAGTAAGGTTTTGAATATTATTTGTTGTGTTGAAATAATCTATTTTTTTAGTATTTACAACATAAGTATTTGTAGTTTTAGTATCATATAAAGATTCACCAATCCCACACATATTTATATTGCTAGCCAGATCAAATGTGACATTTTCTTTATCTTGGATATATTTTTTAAATTTTTGAACAACTACGCACATATTTGGGTCATGATCTAATTCACAAACGTTACAATAAATATTTTTTTCTCCAATTTGATTCTTTTGAGAAAATGAAGACTTACTTGGTGAAGATGGTTTATCATTTAATTGTCTCTTAACGATGACCAGCTCATTACTAAAATTATGAATGGCTTTTAAAATTTATGCATTGTCTAAATTTACTCATGTCATGGTTCTATCATTAAAACCAACTCTTTTCAACTTCTTTCATATTTTATGCAAAAAATTACAGTTTCATCATAGTCCATAATATATTTATCTTCTATAACCATTTTATATTTTAGAGATAAAACATTATAAAAATATAACCTTGACAACTTCTTAGATAGCCTAAATAATTTAAAATATTCTGGTGCAACCTAGTAAATCTACTTATGAAACCATAAATGGTTTCATCCAAATCAATTGAAATATTAACCAATTTATTTATTAGATCTAAATCCTTTTTAAACTTACCAAATCATAACTCTAATCAGTCTTCAATAACTTTTCAAGTGATAATAACATTTGTTGGAAGACTAATAAATGCTTGGTAAGCTTTACCTTCTAAAGTCTGCAAGAAAAATCTAAGAGAAATATTTTCATTAGCTATACCAAGAGTAGAAAAAACTAATTTGAAAGCATATAAATGATCCTCCCATGACTCACCAGGGCTTCCTGAAAACTTGAGAATAATAAGTCCCTTTAGTGAAGGTAATTTAACTAAATGAGCACCAATATTGATTGGATTTCCATGAATCTAAGGATTTATTAAGGTTTGTCCAATGTCTTCACCCAAATTATTATCTTTATAAACTACTTCAACTCAATCTATGTTTTTTTGAAGGCCTGGAATCAAATCATGAACCCTCTACCATTATTTTTGTTCATCTTTCATTTGAATATTTAACTGTGTTAATTACTTGAATAGATTAATCAACATGAACAATAAAATATATAGGATGAAATGAATCAAAAATAAAATAAATTTTAGGTTGAGGCCTATGTACCTTTGCTAGAATTTGTGTAGAGATTGATTTGAGCAAAGGAGTTCCAAAGAAAATTATTTTAAAATATAGAAAAATTCTTCATGCTCAAACTTTAGATTATGAGAACACAACTTTTAGACGTAATTGCAAATTACCTAGTCATATTTATGCTTCATGTTCATAGGGGTGTTTTAAAGCAGCAAAGAAAAAGGGGGAGAAGGTAGCATCGAGAAAATGGAGCGCTCCAGATCTAGGAGTAGTCATTCAAGACTATTTTGAAGATTTAGATATTAAAAAAAATGTTAAATAAAGAGGAAGAGAGAATGAAGATCAAGTGGTCTCTGTTAAAGAAGCTGAGTCAATAGCAGGGAAAAAAGAAAAAACCCATAATCTTTTCTTAGATAAGACAATAAGGAGAGTAAAGAGAGGACATGAATCTAAAAATTAAGATTTAGATAGAGTTACTTGAAAACATAAACTCAAAATTTTAAAATCATGCTAAATAAATGGTTGCGGTGAACTCTGATCAAGGAATTTGATAGGAGGTGAAAAATAAAAAAGGTAAAAAAGGCAAGATGGTCAATCTCTTAGACTACTTTTCCACTCACTAATGGCTTTGTTTTTGTGATCAATTTTCAATTGGTTCAAAGACCTATCATTTAATCTAACTGTGGCTGCTTTGCCATTTGGTGCCTTTAGTTCTTGCTTGGCTATGGTGGTTAATCTTAGTTTTTTGTGTAATCACGTTTATTAGTTTTTTGTCTTTTTTGGATGTATCTTGTAAAAAAAATTATTTTGTTGGGGGCCTTAAATAACTTTGTATTTATAAAAAAAAATGATCTCATTAAACTAAAACCTAAATTAAGAAAATAATCTAAAAATTAAATAAAGTTTTGCGAGTCTTTAAAGAAAGAGTCATCTTATCAAGTAAATCAAATTTTATTGAGAAACATTATTTTTGATATTAAAACACTTTTACATAACAACCAATACAATATGAATTAATCAAAAATGTGTTGCACACAATGAAATGTTCTTCAATATTTAGGTCAAGTAGTCAGATTCTGCTCATATGATTGCAAATCTGCAACCATCATAAGATATTAAATCTAACATCTATCAGATAATCGATTTGTAAATTGAACAAAGAAACTTGGATATACCCGTGTTTGTTAAGTAAGTTACTTAATCGTCAAAAAAATGTCTTTGATCTATCTGTAAGGGTTGTTTATCTCAAAGATAGTGCACAAAAAGAAGTATGAAGATGGACTTGAAATGAATCAAAAGTATTTGGAAAATATCTATGTAATGTTCCTCCTCTTCTATGTCATTTTGATCTTCTTTTATAATCAATTCTTTCAAATATAGTTAAGGAATGGGTTATAATTGATTTTTAATTAGTTATTGTTTGTGACTTATTTGATTTTAATTAAGTCAATTAAATTTCAATTATTATCTAACTCATTTTTAAAATTTAAAACTAAGTCGTAAGATCAAAATTAAAAATAATAAATCAAGGGGATGGACTCTAATCAAGTGGGGGGCCTTATACATTATAATCATGTAAATAAATAATTATGAAAAAATATCTAAAACAACATTAGTAATTAAAATGAAAATTATTACATCTAACATTTATCCATATGCATTAAAATATAAACTAAAATATCTATATCAAAATATCCTTGTCTGAAAATATTTCAAACTGTAAAAATCACTGTCAAGCAACTAAAAATATTTTTTAAACTATAAAACCATTTTCAAGAAAATTAAAATAGGTATCTAAAAAATGTCAATTATAACAAAGTATTTTTGAAAACTTTGAATCATCCTCTGAATTTGATAACATTTCAATTAATGGGTAACCCTTATTAGTTATGCACATAGTATAAATCATACTGATCATCAAGAACTTGATCTAATTCACTGCGTCTTCATCTTCATAATCATACACTTCTAACTTTACTTTCTTCACAATCTTGGTTAGTGCTGATGACACTAAATGACAAGTTTCTTGTCTTTTTTTATTCAATGGTAATATTCTTTTCTCCAACTGATGATAAGGAAAATCTACAAGGTTAAGCTTAGAACAAGTGGCATATGGGGTTCTAGGTTTAGGAGATGAAAGCTTTTGGTTTAAAGGTACTAATGCATAATAAGGGTGTAACTTAACAACCTATTGTAAGTCATATCTAGACAAAAATTCATTTCGATGAGGAGAATGATGGGAGACTGAATTATCTTTAAATTGTAAAGCGGTATGCATTCTTTGAAAACCATTGGAATTTCCACGTCCATATGGATGATTTATCCAATCAGTTCTTCTCTAACCTTGATTGTCTCCAGTATTCATAAGGTTAAATGAGAAGGATTTTAAAATATTTTATAAATCAGGATCAACAACGTCAAAGTGAATTCACATAAGATTTACCCTATTAAAAGGTCTGAAAAATATTCTATCAATAAATTAATGGCCTCTAGACACAAAACTATGAGAATTTTTCCCTATTGTCAAGTTGATCTGGTCTCCATGGATTTCTCTAGTTACTATTTGAACTAGGGAGGTCTAACCTGACATTTTGAAAAATCTAACATATTAACCAATTTTTTTTTGAAAACCACATATCAAATCTATAACTCCATTAAATGTCTAAAAATACAAATAATTTTTAATAAAAATTGAAATTTGTAAAAAAAAATATAATTAAGACAAACACAATCCGTTAAAAATTGAAATCACTACTCATGAACTCTATTCATTGTTACTAAAAACAAACTGATAAACTTAATTTTAAACAAAATTGACAATTTCAAAATCCTATAAACTCATTTTTTTAAAATTTTAAATAGATAAACTTTCAATAACCTTGTGGTCTCAATTTTCTTAACACAATTGTATGTCAATAACAAAGAAATCAAGAATTTATTCAATATTTGCCAAATTTCTTATTTAATACCAAAACCTCTTTTCAACTACCAACATTGATGTCAAAAGATCAAAGATATATATAATTTCAAATCTAAAGAAAATAACACAGTGAACCCACTGTAAAAATTGTATTCATTGTCAATTGAAATAATCATAACAATTTATGATAAAATTACACGTTTTAATAGATATTATGTTCATATAGGAGTTCAAAACTCAAATGCATGCAAATATACCAAGAACTCTATATTAATCTGCATATAAATCTCCCAAATATTCTGCTCAGTCTCATACTAATTAACTTATATCTTTCATAATCATTTCATAACTGATATTTCAAAAAAAATGTCAAAGCTTAACAACATGCAAACAAAATTTCATCACTTTACATTTCACGGAATACCTTTTATATATTGCATGCTTTAAATCCACTCTGAAATGATTATCTTCAAGAAAATGTATAATAAAATCTATATTTTCTTTTTTTAAGAAAATAAACATTTTGCATGAAAAACTTATTGAATAACCATTTAACCAACTTCTATCAAGTTGAATGATTTAAACTATCTTCTATAAAATTCATCAAACTAATTTTCGCTGAGCTTAACAATAAATACCTTATAATTGTCCTACTCAAAAAATAAAATGGAAACATACTTTGCCTGTGAATTTCTTCAACAATTTCTAATTTTTTCTTTTAGCTCTAGCACTTCATTTTTGTTGTGAACTTGGCAAGAATGACAACTAACCAAAATAAATCTATCTTATGTATTTTATTTTAACTCGAAGTACTAAATGACTATGTGTTGAAACAAGATTGGCTACCAAGTTTGTCAATACTTATCTCTAGTTCTGCCAAAAATTTAAGAAACTTTGACAAAAATAGTGATGACCTTTGTTACCACTAATTTTTTTTTTAAAAATCTCAAATTGATGCACAATACACCATTATTAAATTCTAAAATTTATGGGGAAATTGTTAGGTTGTGGAGCTAAAAGCTTCACTGATGCAGACACGGAGGAGGGTGCAGAAGGGTTGCTGAGTGCCACGGACACCGGCGTCGGTTAGGCCAACCGACGTCGGCAGGAAGGAGACAGGAAGCAACCGACATCGGTCAGATATCGGCCGGCGTCGGCGACCCCCAGGCGGACAGGGACCGGCGTGGATCGCCTGTGTGGTTCAACTGCGAGTTTATTACGGGTAGTTGGTTGACGAACCAAGTGTTTGCATGCTTAGTGCTAATTATAGACTAAGAGCTGCGGATCTAATTATTGTACTAGGAGTCTAATTATTGTTTGGATGAGTTCTATATAATAGACTCATGGTTGTATTGTAAAAGTGTTCTAGTTTGAGTTGAGCAAAGCTAGCTCCTTCTGTGTGTGAGGTGAGCAAGGGTGTTCCTCCTAGTTCCACAGCAGTACTAGGTGTGTTGGTGCTAGATTGGAGAGTCAGCTGAATTCTTCATGGATGTATGATCTTGGTCATCAGGTGAGCATGGATTATAGGAGATTTACATGGTAAGTAAGATCGTTGATCTACAGGTGTGTGTGTGCAAGGTCAAGATTCACAGGTGTGCAAAACCATTATTGATCTGTAGGTTGGAGATTAGATAGGACAGCAACACAACAGGGAGCAAGATCAAGCAAGATCTACTTGGAGTATGGTGTGTACTCATTGGTATGTACATGGAGTACATGGAGAGCTAAGAGGAAGGCAAGGCAGTTCCTTCCATAAGTATGGTCTGTTGAGGTGCAAGTTATTGCAAGTTCATGGGAGATCTACTTGAAGTACTTTGAGTACTTGTTGAGTGCGTGGAGCACTTGTGGAGTGCGTGGAGCACAGGTGTAAGGTGAACACCAACTCCATGTTTGATTTGGGTGTTGGGACCTAGTAGAGAGAGCTTTGAGGAGAGAATTACTGTTCACTTGAGGTGTGGGAAACCTCTGAAGAGGTGGTGGAGAAGAAGTGGCATCTTCTTTATTGTATTTTTTTCTGTAAGAGTTATTAATACAAGTTGTGTATTGTCTCTCATATCATGTGTTATTCTGAATTCTAGTTACTTGTGAATCTGGTTAATTTTCACATATTAAGTTGCTTGGTTTGGTAATCATATTGTGCTCTTTTGGTGGAGCAAGATCCTGACAAGTGGTATCAGAGCTAAGGTTGCAGGAAGCAGGTTTTGTGTTTCAGTTACAGGGCACTCTCAGGGGTTTCTGATTGAGTGGGAGTAGAGCAATGGCAGATCAAAGTAAGCTAAAGATGGAGGAGTTGAAAAGCACAGATGGTTACTTAAGGTCCCATGGAAAGAAAGAGCAGGTAAAAGAAGATTGTTGGTTGGTAGCAAATCAGCATGAAGAAACTAAAGATACAGATGTAGCAGGTGTTGTTGCACAAGATGTGTTTGTAGGTTTCTTGGATAAAGTTGAATCTTGGATAAAATATTCGGTTGCCTCTTTCTATGCAGCCCCAGGTAGAGGAGCTGGTGAGCCTTGCCAATGAATTGGCAAAGGGGAAGTGAAGCTGAAATTACAGGCGGCCAACACACAGGCCAATTGATGAAGGTCATGCAGGTCCCAAGTTTGGAGATATGGCTAATTTCTTTAGAAAGATTGGGTGATGAGAGATGCACAAGAACTCTCACAGTGGGTGCACTTGAATTAGCTGGTGGTAAGAAAATAGGTATTCTTTATCTACTTGTTTATATTACTGATTCTTCTTCTGTTGCGGAGACGTGGCTTCGTAGGCTTGGTCACATGAGCAGGAAGGAGATGCATATTCTTAAGCGAAAGACAGATGTATATGACAAGCTTAAGAACTGGAAAGCCTTGGTGTTCTTGGAGGAGATGGCAGACAGAAATCAGTAGATGGTGTTGGATACTTCTGAGCAGAGCAGTTTGGACATGGGTCTTGATTCAAAGGAGCTTGCGGGTAAAAAGTCATCACTCACAGGAAACACAGGTACCGGCGTCGGCAGGAAAACTGACGTCGACAGTATGTAAGACCGATGTCGATCATGAGGACCGACGTTGGCAACAGGAGGACACCGACATCGGCAGGTTGGTAGTCAGGGACAGACGCATGGAAATCGACGTCAGTCGGATGCAGACTGTGGAGTGATCGAGGTCAGTCACTGTAACGGATTTTGGGTGGATAGCATGCTGTCAAGGAGTCTCAAACACCCATACGGAAGACTGAAGACGTGAGTAGGCCCTCAAATTTGTTGTTCCTCTTCTTTATACTCGTTACTGATTGTAGAGCAGGAAGGATCCAGGAAACAGGTGGGAGCATGGCAGGGATATGATGCAGAACCAAACAAGAGTTTTGGTAGGGTTGTCAGTCGGTGCGAAAGCACAGAGATGAATGGATTCCTTAGTTGAAGAATAGAGAGAACGGATACGTGAGATGGAAGACCAGGCATATAGTCTTGAGGAAGCTGCAGGACAGTGGTACAGGTTTTGACAGGTGGAGGATGAAGCATGGCTTCAGTCAATGTCAGGGTAACTACTGTGGTTTTGACTTACCAGGGGGATGGTGATTGCAACATCATTTTGTTGCTGTATGTGGATAGTATGCTAGCTAGCAGGTTTGTACATATAGGGTTTTGCTAAGCTAAGGGTAAGATTAGTTCAGTGGCATGTCATGAAGAGTTTGGAGCAGCAGAATTCTTTGACATGGGAGGCATGGAGATCATAGATATATTTTGTCTCCAGTGGGAGCTGACGTGAATCAGGTGTTGGCGAGGTTCAGGATGTAGAGCCAGAGCACACTAAGGGCTGGACAGGTACAGTGTCCGAAATCACATGAGGTCTGGTATAGACCTGAGTATTCCCATGTAGTGGGAGCTGTCAGAGAGTTAGGAGCCAATTCGAAGAAGTGGGTTCTCAGGGACTTGAGAGGGACCAGCAACAGGTATACATGCAGGGTCAGGACTTCACTACATGTGTTTGTAGGTTCGGATGTGGCAGGGTACTCGGATGACAAGAGGTACACCAATGGATGTGTGGTGGGTTGTCTTCAGGATTGATCTTGAAGAGGGATACAAACCAAAAAATAGATTAGACAGAGTACAGGTACAGGTACAGTGCAGTTGTTTATCTCCAAGTGAGAGATTGTTAGGTTATGGAGCTAAAAGCTTCACTGATGCAAACACGGAGGAGGGTGCAGAAGGGTTGCTGAGTGCCACGGACACCGGCGTCGGTTAGGCCAACCGATGTCAGTAGGAAGGAGACAGGAAGCAACCGACGTCGGTCAGATATCGGCCGGCGTCGGTGACCCCCAGGCAGACAGGGACCGGCGTCGGTCGCCTGTGTGGTTCAACTGCGAGTTTATTACGGGCAGTTGGTTGACGAACCAAGTGTTTGCATGCTTAGTGCTAATTATAGACTAAGAGCTGTGGATCTAATTATTGTACTAGGAGTCTAATTATTGTTTGGATGAGTTCTATATAATAGACTCATGGTTGTATTGTAAAAGTGTTCTAGTTTGAGTTGAGCAAAGCTAGCTCCTTCTGTGTGTGAGGTGAGCAAGGGTGTTCCTCCTAGTTCCACAGCAGTACCAGGTGTGTTGGTGCTAGATTGGAGAGTCAGCTGAATTCTTCATGGATGTATGATCTTGGTCATCAGGTGAGCATGGCCTATAGGAGATCTACATGGTAAGTAAGATCGTTGATTTGCAGGTGTGTGTGTGTGTGCAACGTCAAGGTTCACAGGTGTGCAGAACCATTATTGATCTGTAGGTTGGAGATCAGATAGGACAGCAACACAACAGGGAGCAAGATCAGGCAGGATCTACTTGGAGTACGGTGTGTACTCATTGGTATGTACGTGGAGTACATGGAGAGCTAAGAAGAAGGCAAGGCAGTTCCTTCCATAAGTATGGTCTCTTGAGGTGCAGGTTATTGCAGGTTCATGGGAGATCTACTTGAAGTACTTTGAGTACTTGTTGAGTGCGTGGAGCACTTGTGGAGTGCGTGGAGCACAGGGGTAAGGTGAACACCAACTCCGTGTTTGAGTTGGGTGTTGGGACCTAGTAGAGAGAGCTTTGAGGAGAGAATTACTGTTCACTTGAGGTGTGGGAAACCTCTGAAGAGGTGGTGGAGAAGAAGTGGCATCTTCTTTATTGTATTATTTTCTGTAAGAGTTATTAATACAAGTTGTGTATTGTCTCTCATATCATGTGTTATTCTGAATTCTAGTTACTTGTGATTCTGGTTAATTTCCGCATATTAAGTTGCTTGGTTTGGTAATCATATTGTGCTCTTTTGGTGGAGCAAGATCCTGACAGAAATAAAATAAATCGCAACATATGCACCAAATTTTGGGTGCATTAATAACCATTACTTTCCGTTTAAAACCATTAACCATGCTTCAAACAAAAGACCCAACTCAAATAACACTTCACCACCTTTGCATTTATCAAAAGTCATGTAAGTCATATTCAATATAACCACCTTCGATACAATAGACATCTAACATTGTAAAGACCACCTTTAATTCAAATATCTATAACCTTCGACCCATACCATAATGCAAATACTTTATCAAGGTATTTAAAATAAGACCTTTAGAAATATTTAGGTCACCAAAATAACTATTATAATTATTATAAAAAAAACCATAATTTCAACAATACTTATGATGAATTTATAATCCATGAATATAATTCATTCAATAATGATTCAAAATTATCCTAAGCATATTATATTTAACTCTTAATCATAAAATGATATCTACTTGATAATCTTATATATATCAAAAATATTTTGAATTTATTCCTTAATTGATACTGATAAACATGAATTCTACTAGTATAGATATATCTAATTTTTTAATAAATTCATAAACACTTTCGAAACCACTTGTAATGCAGAGTACTAATTTCACCATATATAGATTCATGATAAACATTTCAACATAAACTACATATTTAAATGACATAATGAACTAAGACCCCCAACTGTCAATTTTAGATGTTACAACAATGTTGTCAATATAACAAAATCATCACAAAGTATTTATTGAAAATAAAAGGAGGGATGTCGAAATATAGGCTCAACATGACCATAGACTATATCAGGGTCTAAGGTTAGATTCAAATCTTAAGAAAACAATATGCCAATGATAATCTTGATTAAATTAAAAATGTCATTTGCCTATTAAAAACAATCATTTGATTAGCTATTTAACATGTATTCCATACATATCAACTATGGTTAAAACTTAACAAAGATTTATAACTTTTTAATAGACATCAAACATCTTTATTACCATTGTAATCATGCCTAACATGATATTCAAATCAGAAAATACCAGTTATAAGTATAATCATTGTTAAGGTGAAGGAAATAGACTTCACATTCTATCAAGATAATTAATGCATGAGTTATGACAATTAGATACATGAATTTCAACTACCAAAATGTTAGATTATGCAGGACATCCCATATATTTAATCAAAAGTTTAAATAATATGCAAACACAGTAGTCAAACATAATCAAATGAATAAAACATATTATTAATTTAATGCATGATGTGAGCAATAAATATTTACCAACTAACACATAACAAATAAACATTTATTCCACGTGGTGTGTGAAGGGTTCCCGTCTGATTCTCTCATTCCCCTCTCATCTTCATCTGTTTCATCTTATTTGATGATACACTCCCTCAGTCATAATTAGGAGCATGGACTCTATCTTGCATCCACCTTAGTACAATAAATAATAGTTAGATCGTATCATGAAATAATCATAATGAACTACTATAACAAAATAAATTGTATATTCATGATCAAAATATATCATAACAAAATATGAACAACTAACTACTAGTTAAATATCATGATCATAGTAATAAACACTATGCATAATCAACATACTATTGATCCAACCACTTAACACATCAAGTTAATCAGTCACTAACTAAAAATCATTAATAAATAGATTCATGAATCTAGAGGAACATTGAGTTGTACCATTATTCTCCCTAAAGCTAGTCATCATCCCAATGACACTTATTTCAACAAAAAATTTGAAATAAAAAAGTGTTTAGCAAAAAATAAACATAATATCCAACAAAATACTAAGTAAAAAAATGAGGAAACAACTTATGAAACTCTTCATAATGTTTCTAAGTAGCACTATCTTTAGAATATAAGTCTCACTAGACCTTGCACTGTGACACTTCTTTATTACGCGAACTAAGTTTGTGAGTGTCAATTATTCTAACTAGTTCTACTTAGCCACCCTGAGATCCAAAACCTATAAAGCATGCTGATCCAATACATGAGAAGGATCAACAACATACTTTTTAAGATATGACACGTGTAAAATATTATGCACGAGTGTTAAAGATGATGACAAATTAAGCCTATATGCCACAAGATTGATAACTTCCAAGACTTCAAAGGGTCCCACATATTTAGGAGATAATTTTGCTAATTTTTCAAATTTGATCGAGATTTTCTATGGTTTAACCCATAAAAATACTTTTTCTCTAACTGAAAACTATTTTGTTGTTCTTTTCAAATCAGCATAGCTCTTCTAACTATCACTGGATTTAGCCTACTTTGCCTTATTAACTTAACCTACTCTTCCATTTCAAGAAGCATATCCAAACTAAAGACTACCTTGTCTTCTAACTTATCCCAACTAATTGGTATTCTACACCTTCTTCCATATAATACTTCAAATAAAACCATTTTTAATTCTGATTATTATGATTTATTGTAGGTAAACTCAACCAATGAAATATATTCTTCTCATTTGTACTGTTGATTCACGTAGTACATCCTTAGAAGATCTTCTAAACCATAATTAATTGTCTCTATTTATCCATCTATTTTCAGATGGTATATTTTACTAAAGTTCAACTGAGTACCCAAAGTTGAATTGAGAGTCAACCAAAATCTAAAAATAATTTTTACATCGCTATTTTTCAAAAACCCATGAAATATATACACTTATTTCATGAATCTCTTCACAAGCATAGATGCATCATTTAAAATGTTACCAGGAATGAATTGAGATACTTTGGTGAGTTTATCAACAATCACCAAAATCATGTCATGTCAGTTATAAGACATCATCAACCCTTGGACAAAGCTTATACTAATGACCCACCACTTCCATTCTGGTATGATATGTTGGTATAAGAACCCAATAAGATGCACATGCTTAACCTTAACTCACTAACATTCTAAACATCGAGAAATAAAATATGATGCATCTTTCTTAATTTTTTTTAATAAATATACTGACCTAGACTCTGATAAGAGCTTATTCACACCTGGATGACTTGAATAATGAGCATTGTGTAGTTCCTTGAGTATTACACTCCTTAAATTCTCCTTATTTGGTACATAAATCCTTCTTTTATACCTCAACAAATCATCATCATCGAATGTGAATCCTTCATACTGAAGATCTTGAGCATTTTGAGATAATGCTAACTTTACCTATTCATAAAATTCATCTCTTGGACATAATTTCACCACTTGCCTATGAAAGGTACACTTGATAGTAGCCAAAGCTACTACATACCTTCGATGATTAAGGGCATTTACAACCCTATTTTTTGTGTCTTTAATATATTTGATGTCAAAATTATAATCTGAAAAGAACTATAACCATCATCTCTAACATGCATTTACTTTAGGTTGGGTGAAGATATACTTGAGCCTCAATTTATCAATCTTGAACTCGAACGGTTTTTCCAAAAGATAATCACTTTAATCTCACAAGGCATGAACTATTACATCCAATTCCAGATCATGTGAGGCATAATTTACCTTATACAGATTCAATTTTATGAACTCATAAGCTGTAACATAACCTTCTTTCATGAGAAATCCTCTGAGACCATCTTCAGAAGCATCGATTATTATCGATAATGGGCCATTGGATCGAGAACTCTCAATAACGGTGTTGAGGTAAGTTTTCTTTTCAACACTTGAAAATCTTCCTCATACTTCATCAACCACACAAACTTTTGATTTTTTTACTAAAGAGAGGTAATAGGATTTGCTATCTTAAAAAAATTTGAAACAAACTTCCTATAATATCCATCCAAACCCATAAAACTCCTAACTTCATGGACATTTTTAGGTGTTAGTCACTCCATAATGGATTTAATTTTTAAAGGATCCAAGGATATTCTTTCTACAAATATAATGTGCCCAAGGTAAAGTACCTTTTCTGAAAGAAGGCACACTTTCATAGCTTTCCAAAAAAAATTGTTTTTGCAACCATTGTAGAACTAAATTTAAATTTTCTACATGTTCCTCTTCATATTGAGAATAAATGGAGATATCATCTAAAAAGACCAATACAAAACAATCTAGATAATTCTTGAACACACTATTCATGAGATTATTAAGTTGATAGCGCATTATTTAGTCTAAAAGGAAGGACTGGGAACTCAGAATGCTTGCAACAAGTCTTGAAAGTGGTTTTTGAAATGTCTTCCTTACGAATCTTTAACTGATGATATCCTACTCAAAGATCAATCTTCTATAAAATTGATGATCCATGCATTTGATCAAAAATATTATCAATGCGAGGTATAGGATACCTATTTTTTATCATTGCCTTAATCAACTTCATGCAATTAATACATAGGTGAAGGTTTCCATCCTTCTTAACGAACACAACTAGTGCACTCCATGGTGACACACTTGGTCAAATCAACCCTTTGGACAACAACTCTTAAAGTTGAGCCTTCAACTCCTCTAATTTGGTTTTCATCATTCTTTAGAGGGATTTAGACTATGATTCATACCCTAGAATGATGTCAATTGAGAAATAAATCTCTCTTTTAAGGGGTAAACCCAGTAATTCTTCAAGAAAAATATCTCAAAAATCTCATAGAAAAAGATAATCTTCGATAGAAGGTTCCTTTGATTCCTCCATCTCATTTATTTTTATAATAAATTATTGACACCCTTTTCTCTAAGCTTTCTTCAATGAATTGTTGAAATATGTCTAAGCTTAAGCTCCCTCTTTGCTCTCTAAATTTGGGTTTAATTACCCAAATCATCTAGACATTCAACCCTTTTAAGTAGATAATATACATTGGCTTTATGTTGAGATACCATTTTACTTATAGGATCACGTCATATGAACCTAATGGAGCTCTAAGTAGATATACTACACTTGTGAATTTAGGTGGTTTGATTTTAACTTTAACCAAATATTTATTGACCTTAACCTTAGATTCATTCCCATATTACATTGACCATGCATTTGTCACAACTCTAGCTTTTCTAGACAACTTGTTAGGCATACTAGGAGAAATAAAATATTTAGTAGCTCATGTGTCAATCAAAATTAGAATTGGATGACCAAATAAAGTACTTGACAACTCAATAAAAGCCTGAACCTCAATTTGATAGTTGTCAACAGTTGCATAAATTTTTAGTTGAAAAGATCCCTGCTATGAAGTGGGACCCTTATAATTACCATCTAATTTTTCTTGAGTTTATTCCCTAGCATAATGATCATCTCCACAGATAAAACATCCACCAGGTGGTCTTTTCCTAACAGATTGTTTATTTCTTTTGAAACCTCCCTTGATCTCATAATGAATTTCTGGATGTGAAATCTTTCAACTACCTAATACTAAGAAACATAGTTTAAGAGCTTGGTAAATTGTTCCCAGTACTCATTCACTATAAGATCTCCTTGCTTTAGATTCTAAAAATCTATTAGCTTCTTGTCAAAATAAAGTTGAAGCAACCATCATGATCTAAACAAGGTCATGAATTATTCCCACATGGTGGTGGTAGAGTCAAGGTTCATGTCTAACTTCTTTTTTGCCCACCATGTAACTACTTCACCAGACAACTGGTAAGCTCTCCAAATTACTTTTGTAACTTCAAAGTAATTGTAAATCTCAAAATACTTTTTCATATTAGTTAGTCACACTTCAACTCCATCTCTTAGAATAATTCTATCAAACTTGGGTGGATTAAATTTATTCATGTCATGTGCAAGCTCAGTAGCTACACATGCTATCACATCTTTAGGTAGCTCATCTTGTCTAGATTTTTGAGAAATTTCTCACTCAAAAAAATGTTCTTTAGGTTCATTTTGATAATTCTCCTCAATATGGCCATGAACTTCCTATTCAAAGATAACTATTCAGTACCTAGTCTCATTCATGGCTACAAGAATCTAATAAAGTTTTTAATCTTATTCAGTAATAAATTGGTTCAAGTCAACTAAATGATTAACATTATTAGAATTCGATGTGCTCTTTCCAATTGATATTTGACGTGACATTCTTATTTTTTATAATAGAATAATAAGAATACGTTATTAGACTCATTAAGTTTAAGAGTTTGATCTTCAGCTCTAATACCATAATATAACAACCCCTTAGGGTTAATTATAATTAGTTTTTAAAAAATCAATAGTAGAATTAACTCAGTACTGATGATCCTTGACTAAATGCATCATTTAAGGTAAATGATGTTATTACCAACAGGTTAAGTGTTTGATTCATTTATATAATTATCATTAATAACATATGTTGATTTGCTTTTGTCAATTCAATAATATAAAGTACAAAATTATCTAAATTAATAATTTAACCACTGCTAATTAAATAGTACAAGTACACACACACACACACAACTAATTGTTGTTATATAATTAACATCAAATAATACAAGTATATAATATTACATATCTGAATATTAGATTTCAATTATATAATGTTCCACATAATATATGAGTCTCAAGAACTTGTTAATATCTAAAAATAATTTTAAGTAAAGCTTATGTCGGTTGACTTCTGGAAGGGAAGGGAAAGTATCATCTGAGTGTTTTTCCATACTAACCAAGGACCATTGATCCTCTACACAATATCTCAACAAGAGAATGGCCCTCTTTTCATGGATGGGTAGATAGTGATAGTGCATAAATCAATAAAATCAACTAGAAACCCGTGTGGTGCAAGATAACTATCACATGCAACATATTATAAAGAAATATGTTCTAACATGATATCATGCAATACATGCAAACTAAATCAAATAAGTGAAATAAAAATATTAAAACTATAAAGATTATTTTGAATAAAATTTTAATATAGTTTTCCAGATCTCAAGATCAGTCAAATTCACACACATTCAACTCAGTTGAATAACTCAAATCTACTTATTAGTGGCACTAAGTAAGTACGTAAATTTCGTTACACCTACTTATTTAATGTTAATATTACAAGATAAACATAATAATACTAAAATCCACAGATTTAAAACATAAGATTTACATAATGAATGTCATAACATGTACAGATACAAAGATGTCATATTCTTTCCTATACTTCATTATGCGCATTTAAATACCATAAATTAGATAATAGACAAAAAAAATTATTAAACATCTAATTTAATTTATCATATAAACAATAGTAGTAATCATTTAATTCCTTGTAAGAAATTAATGATCATTTACTTAAAAACAACTTTTATTTAAGTTTAGATTTTCATAAGATGTTAATCTCATACATGTAAAATTCTTTGTCCCTATGATAGTCATATAAATCTTCAGAATTCTCTTATAAAAATCCCATCAAAACTACTATTAATTAATCATATCATAATTATAAATATCTCAAACAGAAGTTTAATTCCAAGTAAATCTCATGTATAGTTCAAAAGAAATAAAACCCAAGTTTTAATTCTAGATAAGATTAATATGTAACAAGGTAATATATATCATACTCGAGAAAGCATCAAATAACAAGCAAACACCCTTATCACATATATGACTCAATTACACACACACACACACACATATAATTTGCTTTAGCTTGAATTCAACAATCCTTTTAATATTTAATTCTAACCTTTAACTTAAAACAACCAAAAATAAATGGTTCAATATAACTTCCCAACACCAATGCATATTACAAATATCCATTAACTATCTAATAGCTACATGCTCAACTATTTTTACTAGTTGATCCTCTTAACTTTTTAAAACACTCGAAAATTATATAAACACCAACACGTTTATTCCAGCAAAATGAAATCAATGAAACATTTTAAAAAAATGCAAATCATTATACCAAATGCTCAACTCAGGTTTACAATATCAAAATTTGGATCAATATAACCCAATCTTCATTGAGAATGTTAAACAAACACAACCATCTATCTTAACAAAATTCCCAAATGCCCTGTGAATTGACTTTAATCAAAACCTTGAATCAATATATATCTTACCAGTCAAGGTAAGCAAATATACATAGTCATTTTAACATTAAATTAATCATTCCAATACTCAATATACTCAAAAATTAAGTAGTTAAGATATGGGTTCATTCCTATTCGGCCTCGTGGATGGGTCGAACCCATCCCTTGGGTTGTATACGAATGACCCATATATATATAAACACCAGACCTTATTTATACAAAAGAATACATATATATTTTTATACACAGGCATTCGATAGGTAATAGTATAAAATTAATCCACATAAAATTTCAAATAAACAATTCTCCAACCGAATACTAGTGAAGGGTTATGGACAATAATAGCATTGACTTTCACTTCTATAGATAGTGAAATCTAATTATACAAACATTTTGAGTTATTTAAAACCAACTAAAAAAACTACAAGTTTGAAACCCATGTTGTATTTTCTAGTTTGATAAATATAAACTATCACACACAATAAGTTTTAAATCTCTTGAAACCCTAGCTCAATTTCCTTGGATTCATATTCACCATCTGAAACATAACAGAACATACTCACAACCATTTTTGATTGAGAGGGTTTTATATGAGCTTGATCCCTGGATGGGTCGTACCCATCCTTAAGGTCGACCAAATATACCCATTCTTTTTAAATATAACAAATTTTTAGGAACCCAATAAAATTAATAAATGGAAAAATAAATTGAATGCTTAGAATGTTAAAAAATAAAAAATAGTTTACAACAAACCCTACCTCAAAAGATTTTCCAAATGGTATAAGATCATATTTTTCTTCTTCTTTCCCCAGCTCTTCTTGTCCATGCTTTTCTTCTCCAAACCCCCTGAACTCCATATATCCATATGACTATGAATTCTTCTTGCCAAAACTCCCTAAAAGAACTCCACAAAATTGGGTCTTTTTAACCGAACATTAGTTCTCCATAAATGTTTTATGAAATCTTGGCATGATAACTTGCCCAAAAACCTCAACAATCAAGTTAACTAGTAGAAAAACTATCATGACCATTCCATGCAACCCAAAATTCTACAAAGCTTCACATTATGACTCGAAGAGTCTAGAAACTCAATGACTCATGAACCCTAGATTCCCCCGAATATGTCAAAGTTAATAATCATGTTAAAATTATAATCCAAATGATGGTCTTTGACCATAAAAAATGCTAATCAATTACCATGCAAAATGATATTGCTCAAAAGGGCTTTTGAATATAACATAATAATCATGTCTTTAATCAAAATATTCAAACTATGCCTTCGACTATTCAACATACAATATGCCTTTGGCTAAAACAAGTATACCTTTACTTACATTTCAAAACCTTCACTAGTTCGAATATGGCCTAAGATAATCCATTGTTCAATAACACAAACATGCTTCTTATTAAATAATGCAACCTCATTTAAACTTATGACCTTCATAGACTATATCATGGTCTAAGGTTAGAGTCAAACCTTAAAAAAACAATATGCCATTGATAATCCTGATTAAATTAAACATGTCATTTGCCTATTAAAAATGATCATTTGATTAGTTACTCAGTATGTATGCAATACATATCAACTATGGTTAAAATATAGTAGAGATTTATAAATTTTTAACAGACATCAAACATCTTTATTACCATTGTAATCATGCCTAACATGATATTCAAACCAGACAATACCAATTATAAGTGCATTCATTATTAAAATAAAAGAATTAGACTTCACATTTTAGTAAGATAATCAACGCATGAGTTATGAAAAATAGATGCATGAATTGCAACCAGTAAAACATTAGATTATGCAGCACATCCTAGATATTCCAATGAGTTTAAACAATATTCAAACATGACAGTCAAACACAATCAAATAAATAAAACATATTATTAATTTAATACATGATGCGAGCAATAAATATCTACCAACTAACACATAACAAACAAACATTTATTCTATGTGGTGTGTGCAAGGTTCCTATCTCATTCTCTCATTCCCCACTCGTCTATGTCTACTTCATCCTCTTTGATGATACACTCAATCAGTCATAGTTAGGAGGGTGGACTCCATCCTACATCCATCTCAATACAATAAAAAATATTTATATCATATCATGAAATGGTCATGATAAACTACTATAATATAATAAATTGTATAATCATGATTAAAATGTATCATAATAGAATATGAATAGATAACTAATAGTTAATTATCAGGATCACAAGTAATAAACACTATCTATAATCAACAAACTACTAATTCAGTCACTTAACATATTAAGTTAACTAATCACTAACCACATAATCAGTAATAAATAGATTAATGAATCTAGAAAAAAATTGGGTTGTAACCTCCTTCCCAGAAACTCTTAAATAGATTAAATAGTGTTTAACTGAAAATAAATATAATATACAGAAAAATATTAAGCAAAAAAATAAATAAATAACTTTTGAAACTCTTCAAAATCTTTCCAAGTAGTATTATCTTTAGATTATTGGTCTCACTGGACCTTGCACTATGACACTTTTTTATTACACAAACTAAGTTTGTGAGTGTCAATTATTTTGATTGGTTCTATTGTGGCCACTCTGGGATCCAAAACCTATAAAGCATTCAAATCCAATATATGAGAAAGATCAACAACATACTTTTTAAGATAGGACACATGAAAAACATTATGCATGAGTGATAAAGCTAGTGATAAAGTAATCCTATATGCCACAGGATTGACAACTTACAAGACCTCAAAGGGTCTCACATATCTAGGAGATAATTTTATTGATTTTCTAAATTTGATCGAGCTTTTCTTTGGTTTAACCTGCCAAAATACATTTTCTCCTACTGAAAATTGTTTTGTTATTCTTTTCTGATCAACGTCGCTCTTCTGTCTATCACTGGGTTCAGCGTACCTTTGCCTTATTAACCTGCTCTTCCATTTCAAGAAGCATATCCGAACTAAATACTACCCTATCTTCTAACTTATGCCAATTGATTGGTGTTCTATAGCTTCTTCCATATAATGCCTCAAATAGAGCCATTTTCAATTCTGATTGGTATGAGTTGTTATAGGCACACTCAACCAATGGAATATATTATTCTCACATGTACTATCGATCCATGTAGTAAATAATTAAAAGATGTAAACTCTGATTCATCCTCTCTATTTATCCATCTATTTTTTAGATGGTACATTGTACTAAAATTCAATTGAGTACCCAAATTTGAATTGAGAGTCAACCAAAATGTAAAAATAATATTCTTGTCCCTATCTAAAATAATCTTTTTTGAAAACCCATGCAATCTATACACTTCTTTCATTAATATCTTCACAAGCATAGGTGCATCCTCTGAAATGTTACCAAGAATAAAATGAGTTACCTTGGTGAGTTTATCAACAACCACCAAAATCATTCCATCTCATTTCTAAGACATCAATGACCTTTGGACAAAGCCTATGCTAATGACCTGCCACTTCCATTCTAGTATGCTATGCAAGTATAACAACCTAGTAGGATGCACATGCTTAACCTTAACTCGCTGACATTCTATACATCAAAAAACAAAATCTATGGAATATTTTTTATTTCTTTTTCATAAATATAATGGCCTTAGCTTTGCTAAGAGCTTAGTCACACCTAGATGACCTGAATAAGGAGCATTATATAGTTCCTTGAGTATTGATGTTGGGAAGAGCTAGGGCTAAGGATAGTAGTTCCCAGTTGGGAACACTAGCACCATGTGGCTGTAGTGTCCCAAATGTGGCACTAATGTCATCTTTGTAGACTAGTAAGCAATTTGGATTAGGATCTGAGATGATAGTTCTAGGACTATGTTTTCACTGGTTGTAGGTGACTATGGTTTTCTAAATGATTGTAAAATTAATTCTAATACTCAAGGATAGGTCTATGGCTAACCTAGGGATATGTTGACTCAAGCGACACTCTTAGCATTCAATTACCACTTTTAGGTGATTCTAGATATATTTTTCTAATAAGGAATCATCTAAATCTATATCAGAGGCTATGAATCAATATGGGAGAATAGATGGATGATGTGGCCCATCAGCCCCAATCAATGGGTACAGGGGATTGAATGAAAAATTTTAAGAGATGAAAGTGGGACGCATGGATGAGGTGAATCAAATTTGGATAATGGATTGATTTAATTAGATCTTCAAGTTTGATTTGGTGATGTGAGATGGGATGAGATAAGATTAAGCCAATCAAGTTATGACATAGCTAGTTAAACATTCAATTTGATTTGATGTGATGATAATGGGTTAAGATAACACCTTAAGGTTTGACATCATGCTTTGTTTGACTAGCCAAGGACATAAGACTAGTTCATTAATGACCTTCAATGGGGTTTTGACTTGATTTGGTAATTTAGACTAGCTCAAGACTAAGAGGGTTTACTCAAGTTGGATTGGATGACTTGGTTGATGAGATTGTGCTAGGTGAATGATAAGACAAGATTTGATTGGATGAATGATATCAAACTTGACTTGTTGTAGATGCATGCAAACATAAGATGGTGACCTTTTTGGAATTATTGCCAACCTAGATGAAAACATATTTATTATTATAGAATTTGATAGGATTAGGGGTGGTTGGTTGATGAGATTAGATTATAGGCAATGTGATTAGGTTAGACTAAGGTAAATGACAAAGTTGGATTATGGCTTAGTTGGGGACTGGACTAGGGATGTTGACTTGATAAGGGATTTTAAGTGATGCAAAGGGGATGATAGGACTAAAAACGAATGATGACTATCGATTTAAACATAGTCAAGATAAAGTGTTGACTAAGGGAAGGGATGACTACATGAGACTAAGTATGACTAGGGAGGGGTAGACTAAGTGATGATGACTAGGATGTTACATGATGTGTGGACAAGGCCAAGTCAAGCTGATAAGATAAGGACAAGAGATGATGATGGAGGATAAGGTTAAAATAAGTTATGTAATGATGAAGGGAGATGGGGTTGACAAGTGATGATGTAAGATAAGGTGATATTTGTCCTAAGGACTAAGTTCAACTAGTGGGTTTTGTGTATTTAGTTTAAGGGGTGTGCAAACAACATGGGTCTCAATAACATATAAACAAATGAATAAAGACACAAACCTAATATTAGTTACTGACACTAGAGTGTAACTCAATGACTTCATCATCTAATGGCTTCGCAGGTGAGGCTATAGGCTAGTGACCCATTACGAAATCTCTCAAACCCTCTCAATCATATTTGCACATCACAACCACTATGGGAGTTGATACTGACTCCAACAACAAGTTATTTGTTATGATTGATGGTCATATTCTAGGATATATGAGTCTGATCAACTTGCAAGACAAAAGTATTATTAATTTTGATTTGGAAACTTCATGGGTGACATGTAAAAGTATCACCAACACCTGTACACAAATATTCAATATAAATAAATGAGATTGTTAATCGATGATAAAATCTACTAAAATTTGGTTAGTGCCATGTTTTTGTTTGGCTCCATACCACTTTGGAACATTAAAACCACTTTTTTATATCAAAACCACATTTTAAGACAAAAAAACCAAGTTTTCTAGGGAAAAATAGAGAAAATGTGTCTTTTGAAGAGACAAACACCCAAAACAATAATATTAAAATTTTCATAACTACTTTAATATTTAACAAAATTCAAAACCATAAAATGTTCTGAAAAGCTAAGAGTGAAACACTCATAACCCAAATTTTTTTTATGAATTTACTTATGAGTGAAGACTATTTTATCAACAGACAACACATTTTCATTAAAAATATATATAAATTTGTTAAAAAATGCCTAGAAAAATAATATTAAAATTACCATAAGTTCTTCAGTACTCAACAAAATCCAAAATCATAAATGTTATGGAAAGTTGAGAGTGAAACACTCATAACCCAAAATAGTTTTCTTGAAATTCCTTATGAGTGAAGAGTAGTTTATATAAAAACAATACATTTTCGTAAAAAAATATAAATTTTGAAAAAAAATAGAAGCCAAAAATTCTCCTTCAACCTAACCTGCAAACTTGAGCAAGCTCAAAATATCAGTTCAAGAGGAGGGCTCCCACTTTAGTCACCAAAATGTATTAGTATGAATTTGGATTCATGGATTTAAAATGCATATAATCTATTCAAATCAATCCAAACTCAAAACTAACCTCAAGACTGGGCAAGGTAAATGAAATAGATGCAATCAACAATGAAAACAAAATAGTTATGCCTTCATAATGCAATCAATTCACTTAAAAAATGGATGGTGTGCCCCACGATAAATGGAATGCTTGATGTAGACTCATAATTTTGTAGCAACAATGGAGGATGATGATTTAATAATCGATGGAATATAATAAACAAGTTTGGCAAGATATATTCAAGATCATAAGATTGGCATGAATGCTCTAAATTCTCCCATTATTGTTTGGAATAGAGGGAAACATGGATTTAAATAGGTAATGGAGGAAGATTTTCTAATGAATTAAAACTTCATTGGAAGCCTCTAGAGAAGAAGAGTCTAGATAGGAAGGAGGGAATTGTAAGGAATTTAAAATTCCTTAGAATTCTCTAGAGATATAACTTTATAGAGATGGAGAAGGGTGGAGACTAGGTACTAGGCATGTAGGAGAGCCTAGAGGATAGGAGGGTAGGTATATTTTTTTGAATTTTAAATTCACAAGTGGGCATGGGGGATTTATTAGATAAATAAAATGTTAATAGGTGATGTAATAAGGGAATTAATAATAGATGGGATATATGTGGGATATGAAATATAAAAAAGGGATTTACATAATAGGTTATGTTAGATGAAATAGTGATAAGAGGTGTTAATTAGTGAATTATGAAATGGAATTAGATGGGAATTAGTATTGAAATTAGCAATCCTAATAAGGTGAGCAAATTGGGATGCATACAAAATATAAAGACCCGATTAGAACTAGATAATGCAAATTTCTACCCAAAATATCTAATGAGGATTTGAAATCCTCATTAGGTCTTGAAACTTGGAAATTTCACAAAGTCCTACAACAAACCTAACTGCAGCTCTAGGCAATTTTTTGAATATTTTAAATGAGCAATAACTACACTAAAAACTCATTTTTAGCACAAGTTTTTTATATGAACTTTTACCACACAATCTTAGTCATCGCAACACAATGGGATTTGTAAATGAGTTTGGTACATAAACCAAAATCACCATTGAGATTGGCTCAAGAGATAAAATCAAGTAGGATATTCAAAGGTAAACTGAGGCATAAAGACTTCACTTCTATGCTAAGTGTTAAATATGAATCTTTCCTGCACTAATGTGGTTTATCCAATAGAGGTAGTTTTAGGAATAGGTTTGACATGTAAATTGATATGACCTACCAAAGTAACTTGAGAGTGTTGAGATAAGATAGCCCATGAGTGTAAGCATGAGCATAGCAATAATCAAAAAAGGGATTCCATGATTATGGAGGAATTAGGGTGTGTTGTGAAAGAAAAAACAATGATGAATTTACTGTGTAAGCAATAACAAATAATGACTCTTCATAAACCATGAGACACCACATGTAAATACCTTTTCTAATGATGAATCTCTAATTCAAATTTTGGTGGAAATTGTTGATTTACATTTATTTTATTGTAAGTATAGATTTTCAATTTGTTTGAATGAATATGCTTACCATAGTGAAACAGAATCTTCAATCCGTGATGATGTAAAACTTCATGATACAAATTCTTTTTCTACATCGCCTCATGCAAGAACATAATTACTATGAAAAACACTCGATGTGTCTATGATATGATATGACTTATTTCCTTTATTTATTTATTTATTTATTTTGACTAAAATATTTTACGCTTGGTGATTAAATTAGAGCACACACACTTCACATTATGTTATTGACTAACATGAAGATAAAACTAAGTTCTTTATTTTCTACATATGGTATTGATGTGAGTGGAAAAACAAATACAAAATATTTATTAAGTTGCACATTCATTATTGCAGCTTCATAGTGGTCATGGGGAAATTCCTTGTTTGATCAACGGTAACTAAATGGGCAATATGGAGCACATTCTTGCATTTTCACATGTTATTTTTTTGTTCATTTTTATACACTATTATTGTACTTTCCATGTTTATATATATGATGCATATATTTGTGTCTTCATATTCTACCATGATTCATATCATGCAAATATTGTGTTGTACTATAATTGTATCACATCCATTGTGCTCATGTATTTGATATAGACCTTATCATGTTCACCAGGCCTATGTCTTCTATGTTTATTATCATGATTCATTATGCTTATACACCTAACATTTATACTTCATCATATTTAGTCTCCTTATGTGCATAAGGTATTTTATGTGTTTCCTATCATGCTTATTGTACTTATGATGCCTATTTTGATTGTTATGTGATTTACATTATTGATATTTTCCCCATGCCATATGATATTTATGCTCTTGTACATGATTTTTACATGATACGTTTGCCATGAGTTAAATGATTATTACATAAATTTGTTAATATAACTGAGGTGTTTTCCACATGCATGATTTATACCAATGCTTCATATTATATTTTCCAAGTGACTAATTTGGTTCCTAAGGCTTGTCTATTAGAATTCTTAAGTGTCTAATTTGTTTTTGAAAATGCATGATGTGATTCCTTATGTTTATTGTGATTTTATGTGCCTAATGTGCTTCCTTGTCCTTGATTTAATTATAGTGCCTAACATATTTTATACATTCCTAACATGATTTCACTTGCTAATGTGATTTCCATATGCTTGACCCAATTCTATTGCTTGATGTGCTTTTCATATGCTTCACATAATTCTAATGCTTGATGTGCTTTTTATATGCTTGACACAATTCAAATCCCTAGTATTCTTTCCATATTCTTGACCCAATTCTAATATCATATCTGCTTTCATATTCATTCATATGCTTACATGTTTTCTAGTATCTACAATATCTTGTTTATGCCTTATCATGTCTGATGCATTCAATGTGTTCCTTATCATGTTTACTTATCTCCCTACACTATTTCTTATTATCTTAATGCTTATGTTATTGTTGTGTTACTATAATACTTATCATGTATCCATTTATATGTATGCCTTCATTATGTGAGGTCATATTTGGTATATCCCTTGGACAAGGCACCACTAATTTACATATGATCACCATTGCTACATCTTGAGTCCTAACAATTCATGACTACAATTTTTCATTTTCCATGTTGGTATGTTACATTTTGATATATGCCTTGTGGCAACAAAAATTTGGATCAAGTTCCTAAATTATATATTTTTTCACATTACAATTCTATACTTGTCATATCCTAATGTTATAGATATAACATCTATCTTTGTAAAATATGAGTTTCAAAGATTCATCCCACACCTCAAAAGGGGGACATATATCGCATATTACATTTCTCATAGACATGATTCCTTTGACTATATGACAGACCCAATGAGCGTTTTGTTGCATATTGAGGCCAAAGGGGAATGTGATTTGGCATATACAGTATAAGGGAAATAAAGAATCTTAGCCAAACAATGATATGTTTTGGTTGTCATTCCCTAGTGTTTAGTATCTAACATTTAAAATTCATGTGGACGTGGATTTAAAATAATTATCTAACTATTTATAATTTATACAAAATTGGGCAATATTAGTCCTCTTGATGGCTTCAGTTTTTATAAAATCCCCCTTTTCTTGCATTGCCCATCTTATCCTAAAATTTTGTTGTATTTTAGATCCTTTCAATTCAAATGAATCTAAACCCCTCCCTTTTCCTTTTTTTTGGTCTTAGCCATTGGAAGTTGGCATATGGGTGTTAATGTTGTTAGATTTGAATTCAAATATTACCTATAAATAGATAGGTGTTATTCTGCTTAATATGAAACAATTATTAGAGTATTTAACATTGGCTAAGTTAACATTCTATTGTAGGGCACTATTAGAGCCCCTTTTAAAGTTATTCATGTCATACAATTTTCATTTATTGACATCTTTTTTATCTTTATGGGTTTTGACAATTATATGGCTAGTTAGTTCACAAAAGTCAATAACCCTAACAGAGCCCCCCAAACCATTCCTTACCTATTTCTATATACATATATTACATTGTGGAAATTGGGGACATAGAAGCAAAGGTAATTTATGATACACAAAATCAAGATAAGAGCCTTCTATTTCCGTATGTCCTCACATATTTTATCATTTATCCATGTTAACCCTTATATTTCCTTTACAAGTACAATAAAAATGAAATGCCTCCTCCATCACTAGCAAAAAATTAATAAATATTGATTCACAAAAAAAAATTGCAACTTGACCCAGTGGGAGATCTTCTTCCTTAATGGTCCTTTTTAAACAATTTAAATGATGGTGAATGTGCTCATTGTGCATATTCCAATTCTACTAATCTATTCAAGTTAGGAAATTATTGTGACCAATTGTGTAGTGGCAAAAATAAAGAGCTTGATCAATATTTTGGGATCAGTAATATTGGCAAGATAAAAAAATTAGTTTACTAATCTTAGAAGATGTAATATTCCATTTTGTAACACTTCCTAGTCAATGTTTCCCTTGAAATTATGGTCAAGAAGGTTGATCAAATCAATATAGAGGGATAAAAAGAGACAAAGTTAGGGTTGAGATGATTCATACATCTTAGATGAGAATATATCAATAGGTTCATGTTGCAAAAAGATATTTTTTTTGAAGGTGAGCAAACCATCGGTTTATATAGGCCGTAGATACGAAATTGTTGATTAATGCTTGTGGACGTTATGTCACTGCCATAGTGGTTCTTAAAATACTATGTTGGTTTCACTTTATAATAATTAGTGGTTTATCTTGCAACCAAGAAACAAGTAGAGTAATGGTTGTATATGTGTTATCTCAAAATTTGAAATTCCAAAATAACGCATCTAATTGAGCTTTTCTAAGCATTTAGAGGTCAATTGCAGTCAAAGTGTTTTAAACTTATGATTTATGATGCCAATATACTCAAGATTACCATTCATCATCGACATATTCTCAAATAATTCATCATCCTAGCTAATGAGAATTTCAAATGAAATATTCGTTTTCAAGTGTAAACATGTAGTGTGTTGTGCATAAAGTAAAATCAAGTGATTTATAGAAGGTAATTACATCGGGTATAACCAGGGGATCATAAGGTGAAATCATTGACTCTTTTTCCCCATGGATAAAGACTCAGGAGTTTCTTAACATATTATTGATGGATCATTTGACACACTAACTCAGGCGAGATGGTCACCCATCTAGCCTCTCCTAAAAGGAGGCCCTTAGGGTCTCCACAATGTCTGATATTGTTGGGTCACAACGTACTAGGTGACCTAGTTGGTTTATGTGGAATTGTTCCAATATAACAGGCTTTGATGGATCTAAAATTTTAAATGTCATTTTGATCTTCTAACAAATTAGAGGAAAATGTGATTTTACCTATTTGTGGAAGATGGATTTTAACTGTGGTTTAGTGAACAATGGAAACAATGCATTTTCATATTTTCCCACATATGAAATACACATTTAATTATTTTTAAATGATGATAGTGTGGATGATTTTAACAAATTCATTACAAACATTAAACAATGTATAAATGGTAATAAACAACACTAGAAATTGAGATTAACATACAATAATAAATTGCACTAATTTTGATCAAACCCTAGATTAATTAGCCGATAAAAATGATAAATGAAAGGGGAAAGAGAAGAAAAACGCTACAATAATGAAGATAATTTTGACTCTATTGATTGAACACACCCATGAAATTAGTTTCTTACCTTGATAGTATGCACACAACCAATAATGGAGCCAATACAAGAGTCTGAGGAGCACACACTATGAAGGATAAGACTTACAACCACCATTTAAACTAGTAGATTGAAAATAAAGAACTCTACAGTCTTCTATGGATCAAAATATATGTTTTTATTTCAAATCTTGGGCGATTATAATCATTTGAATACAATTTTTCTAGCATAATATTAGGGCAAACAAAATAGGGATAGAAATTACACTAGCAAAGCATAAAATTGCATAAAAAGAAACAACCAATTCTTTCTTCCTCCTTGGAGTCACAAAGAACCAACCCTTGGAACAGTTTGGCTTAGGCAATATATAGCATTCTTGTATAATGGAGGGAAAGATATTTCCCTCCAAAATGTCTCCTTTGAATTTTCTTTTCCTCTAAAAGCTACACCCCTTTTATCCCTTTACGTGCAAATAGATAAAACACAAATTAAAAAAGATAATTACAAGTAATTTAATGAAACCTAACAAAAGAATGCAAACAAATTTTAATTGATGCAAAATTTCCCAAAATCGGTGATATCGTTGTGACCAAGGTAGAACCACCTTCCGAGTGCTATGAATGGATCTCAAAACAAACAAATGAGTGAGAAGATATGTAATAAAAACCAAAAGTGGCCTCCCAAAAGTATTCAAGCTTATAGGAGGAACAAATAAACACTTTTTTGAAATTTCAAAATTTTAGTTCTAATTTGACTCTCAAACCTTGATTATAATTATGAGTGAATTTGGTAGGTTTAAAGGCCTAATCATTGTTTTGAATGATGAATAACATTAAATTTTGAGTTGAGGGGGTCCAAAGAGCTAATAAGGCTTGGGACCCATGATTAGTTCTCTAAATTTCAGAGTGAGTTATCTAGACCTAATTGGAGTCTAAATTATCGATTAACACTATTTGGAGTTTACTTGGGTGCCCATGCTATATGTGGGCTTAAAAAACATGTTTTTAATTATAGAGAAGCAAGGAAGGGGCCGTAGACCCATCAAGGTTTGGGCATGAATTATAACTTTGGTGGAGTGTATAAGGCCTCCTTGACTTAATTAGGTAAACATCCTCCATTAGCAAAGGATGGGGGCTAGTTGGGCTCTAACAAACCTAGTCAGGTTTTGAAGCCCAAACACCACTAAGAAAATGTTTGTTGAACGAAACAAGACCCAAGCAGGCCAAAATACATGATTATCATTACCATGACA
Organism: Torreya grandis; assembly: GCA_037957365.1. Classification (NCBI taxonomy): domain Eukaryota; kingdom Viridiplantae; phylum Streptophyta; class Pinopsida; order Cupressales; family Taxaceae; genus Torreya; species Torreya grandis. The sequence continues at coordinate 723,586 of JARHVA010004841.1, read as the reverse complement.
TGAATCTTGGTCAACAAATTAATTGGGGAATAAAACCTTATTACAATGTGGCTGATAAAATAGGACTCTCCTAGACCTAATCGAGAGTTAAAACCCAAATTTCATCTACCAAATGAAACTCACCTTAATGAAGACTCAATTAGAGATAAATACCTGATTAGAACTAGATCATGCAAAATTTGACCCGAAAGACCTAATCGAGATTTGAAATATTGATTAGGTCTTGAAACTAGGAAATTTTATGATGGCCTATCATAGACCTAATTGGGGTTCTGGTAAGTTTTTTCAAATTTTTTGATATGCAATAGGTACACCAAAAAATCATTTTTAGCACAAGTGTTTTAGATGAAATTTTCTTGCACGACCTTGGTCATCACCACAAAGTGAATTTTGTAAGTTAGTTTGGCACGCAAACCAAAATGACCCTCGAGGGTGGCTCAAAAGACCAAAGCAATTAGGATATTCAAAGTAAACTAAGGCATCGAGATTCTAATTTTATGATAAGCATTAAATATAAATATTTCTTGCATGGATATGGTCTATCCAATGTATGTGGTTATAGGACCTAGTTCAACACATAAATAAAAAAAACCCACCAAATCAAATTAAGAGTGTTAAGACCATCTAGCTCACAAACATGAGCAAGATCGGAAAAAAAAGTAAATATTGGTTTCCATGATTTTGTAGGAATTAGGGTGTTTTGTGCAAGAACCAAAAAATGATGACTCATTGGAAAATACTCCTAAGTATTTGGAATGAAATAAATATGTCAACAAACTTAGAATATATGGTCAAGACAAAACATGGAACATGAATGAATTTTAGAGAGGAAAATAATATAATGGATATAGAACCAAATTTGATATTGTCATTTACCCGATGTGTATATATGAATTCATTACTATTTCATGAAACTTGCAGGACTTGCTACTAAGGCTTCAACCATTGAGATAGTGAATTATACCTTGAGAATGTTTGCCTAAGCATTGTTTCGCTATGAGCTATGCATCCAAATCCATGATAGAGATGTCTTTGATCCCACTCAAGGCCTTGTTTTGCTACAAACTAGGCATCCATAGTTTTGGTAGAGGTTTCCTAAATCACCCAAACTTTGATTTTTTTCAAAAATTGATTTTTTTAATTTCATAGTTTCCTTTGTTATCTTTACTTTTAACATATTAACTCCAAGTTTGGGGACCACCACAACAAGCAAAAATCAAAATTTTAGATTTTTCATCCTAGATCTTAACCAAATGTTTGTCCAAGTAAACCCAAAAACCATTAAAATGTGATTTTTGTGCATGGTTTTGAGATAATATCTTTAAAGGCCAAAAAGTTTACACAAACATGAACATATTCAAAACACACATGACAACATAATCTTTTGAAACTAACTCATAAATAAAATATTAAGCCATAAACTAATTTAAGTACTTAAGCACCATAACCTCATTTATGTTACCTACGTACAAACCATGTTTCCTCATTCTTTGATCAATGAAGAAACTACAAGGAAAAATAGGCAGGATCAGACCAAAAAATGACAAACGACAAGGCCATACCAAGGACAAAAGTAAAAACAATAAATAAAAAACAAGAAATGAAAGTAGGAAAGCAAAGCAAAGATATTTACAGGACCTTACCAAACAACTTCATGTCTAGAAGTAGAATTTGAGGAATCACCCACTGACAGGCAACAAGACATCCTTACTAGTTAGACACCTGAGATAAAGCTCACTCATGCCTATGATTTTGAGAAGTTTAGCAGGGATACTAATAAAGGTAAATTCATATTTACCATGATATTTCCCTTTTCTCTCATGCACACTATCCCAAAGAGTCCTATCTATGATGTTTTAATATAAATTAAACACCTTCCCATTTTAAATTTAGTAATTTAATTATGCTTGATTCACAAAACACAATTCGGATAGGGTTTGTGAAATACCTCTACACATATAGTGATTTATGGTGAGGGATAGGAGTGGGTATCAACACACATCAGAGATATTGGCTCACCCAACTTAGCGAGGATATATTTTTTGAGGTAGCAAATCGCGAACTTGATTTCCAATTACTCCCTTTATAATATGAAGTTTGTGGAACCATCATTTTTTCATCATTAAGAAGGCATATGATCTATTCTTCCCATGACAAATACCTTCTGGTTTTATATTCAGTGGTTGGGGTATGTGGGAAACTACATTGGATTAATTTATACTCAACTTTGATTCTTCTTAGTTTCATTTCTTTTTTTGGGTTGCCAATCTCATGATTATTCATTTCTATTTTGATTTCCTCCACTAGTGTGAGGAGCATTAAATTATTGTACTCATACTCTATAAGCTTCCCCAAATGATTTAAACTTTCAAATGTAGGGACAACAACCTAATTTTTATCCTCCTTCCACTTATTGTCAATAATGTACAGGGTCTACTCTTCGGTGGTGAGTAACCTTATGACTACATCATTCAATTTTAAGCATACTGGATCATAATCAAGGCTATTTTGGAGCAAGGTATCTTCTAGTTTAAACTCATTTAATTTATCTTCATCTCAAGGACACCCAATTTCAACGTTGTCTTCTTGCATTTTAACTTTTTCCAATGGTGATACAAGAGCTAAACCGTTACAATCAAGTTGTTGATCTACCCAAATCACCTTTCAAAATGTAGGAACAACATCTGATAGACTTGTTTCAAATATATAATATGTATCATATTCATCTAACTACTTCAATTCTTCCTTTTCTTATTCAGGCTGATTATAGGAGGTTTTTGATTTGTCTTCTTATATGGGCAACTCATTACTACTAAGATTTTCATCCAGGAACGTGCCTAGAACAATTGTTGAAAAGTCATCATCTCTACTCTCTTAGATTGATTCATACCTATTAAATGGAACATTCTTTGTCAACATATTTTTTCAGCACTTGTCTCATTTCCACACCCATAGACCCCAAATTATGAACTTGGGAATGCAGTTTCATAGGTCAATCTATGCATAACTTGTTGAGAATCTCCTAAAAAAATGACATTTTATTAGAAACAACACTGAAATATTTTTTATTACCAAAACAAGATAAAACAACTTGTTGATTATATACTAAATTAACGTAATTACATGCGTTAAATATACTTCCAGGGTTCTTGTTGACCAAATTTTACCCTAGGTCAAATTGGGTCAGCCCCATTACATATTCAAACTTTTCATAAGGTCTTATAGGTTTGAAAATGGTCACCATGGTCCTAAGTGAGGTCAAGTCACCTTTGAGGGTCATAAAATATGTTTTAAACCTTTGTCACATTTGTCCATTTTCTCATTGTCATTTTATGCCACCTTTTGGTCATTTTAATGAATTGCACAATTTTTGACAAAAGATAAATGTTTCAATAAAAAAACTAACGTACCACATCTCATATAATGTTAGAGAAAGGATTTGAAACTAAAACATTTTAGTTTCAACGTAATCAATAGTAAGATCATCTGCAAAAGGTCAGTTTTAGATGGTTATACAGACTAAGATGACTCATTTGGAATGTGTGTATTCTTCAAGAATGTATCTTGATATCCTAAAAAGTCATTTATAGGCTCATGTGACTTCAACATATCCAAAATTGTCAAAAACTACTTTCTTTCTCCTATTGCTCCCTTAGACAGGTCAAGCAGGGTTAAAGATTTTCTTTTGGTACGGACTGGAGAAGAAAAGTTGGAGTGAGTAAAATTGGGGAATATTATCAGTCCTTATGAGCTTCCATTTCATGGTCATGGTTACAAGATTAATGTTAAATGTTGTATGAACAATCATTAAGATTATTAACACCTCCAAACTCCCTGTATAACCCCAACAGCTTAGTTTTTGTCATCTATTTGCATTTTGGAAATTGGTTTGTGTAAACCAAGTGATGGATGTATTCTTACAGAGCATGTTCACCCATTTCATGTTGACTTCAATTATTTTGGGATGTGTGATCATAAGAGGATAGGCAGGATCATTATCTTGTGCTATAAGTGAACACCATCAAGAAGCTGAGAACAATGTTTCATGAGTTACAAAGTTTGTCCTTATATGAGTGGATTTAGGTCAAGGAATTACACTTGTTTTCAACCCATTATAACATGGAAGTCAATTTATCCATTGAGGGCTTGCATTGAAGATACCTCAAGGGTGATAGTCCAATATGGGGTTAAGTATCAAATATTATAACCACCTCTATTTTCTTAGAATTGGATAAAGTTGAAAGACGTTCAAGAAATGGGAATTCTGAGTCTAACCATAAGATAGATCTCATATCTACTTGTTGAGATGATGAGACATCTTCAGACCTCAACCTAAGATCAAATACTTGAGATCAATGTTCACAGATTGGAAGAGAGGTGCAAAGTTGGAAAAGTTTCAAAATGGGAATCTTTACCTGGACTTCTCTAAAAGGAGACTTTGTTCCATACAATGTCATCTTATGGTGAAGGTTTATGAGGTCTCTGTAAGCCTAGTGGCTTCATTCTTGTAGCCTAGGCCTAGAAATAACATGCCAATTCAAGAAGAGGTTGATTAGGTCAATATACTAATGGTTGAATGACTTTTCACTCAGTCAAGTTTATATTGGAGACACTCAGATAAATGCAGTGCCATTAAGCCAAAAGAAACATAGAACATTGCAATGCAATAGTGACACTATAGTATATTGATGATAGAGGGATGATATCATGGTTTCAAGGTAGGAGAGAGTCCATTCAGGTGTGAGATGGCCCTAGTGACCTCAGAGGAAACCAAAAGTGTGAAGTATAGTGCTAAAACACATATCACCACCTACAAGAATCTATCATATTCCCTAATGAACACCTAAAGTTTGAAGTGAGAATTGCAGACTAACCTAAGCTAATGAAGGATGCAAGTTTAGTTAGTGGATAGAGTTACAAGATGGATGACTGTTTTATTGTTTTTAGAATAATGGGGTTTTATTCCTAGTTAAATAAACAAGTCTAAGAAAAATAAATCAGTTAATAATATATAGGAATTAAGTGATTGATTTGTGTAAACATATTTGTATTTTTGCATTTTCTAAATATAGTAATAAATAAGAGAAATCTAACTTAGCTTAATCTAAATGATCTAGATTAAGACAAGGTCTAATATTGGAGGAGCAAGACTGGGAAACTATAAAAAACTAAATCCTAAGGTTCATTTCTATATTGGATAGGAACATCGAAAGTGAGACACCCTATTGTCTGGCACTGTATTCCTTTTTTGATGTTGTTGTCCAGGTTGTTTGAGATTTTTGGGTTCTATTCGATAGGTCTGTGTTACCTTGTCAGTGAAATATCAAATCCTAGAAGCCTAAGGAGTTCGTTGTGCATCTATTTTTAATCTTCAAAGCCATAGGAGATCTTTTACTTAAACTTGAATAGAAGCTTGGAAAAGATAGAGAAGGGGTTAGTGTGTAAAGGATACAATGGATGCACTTCACACCCTATGTGTGGGCACATTGCCTACATACCAATACTTCGAGGAGGAATCAAGCTAATGTTGTTCTCTCATTGAAGTGCTTAGTGCAATTGTGTATGATAAATGCAACTAGATGTACTTCAGATGGCTAGGGACTGGTGCAAAGGTTTGAATAATCTTGAAATGATATTAGAAGGCTGTATGAAGAGAATAGGGAAGAGTGTTTGAGTGTACTTGCTTGTATTATTGCTCCTCTCTTGTAAATGAGTGTCAACCCTTCTAGATGGACTTTGAATGGCCTTTTATAGGGGAATTAATGATCATGGGTTAAATGAATTCATGTTAGGATGACAAGGAAAAGGATAAGGATCTGAAAGAATATGACCATTAGGACAAAAAATGAACTTGGACAACAGTACCAAAATTAGTACACCCTGGGTTCCAACGCTCCTATCCAAGTTGGGCACTATTGTCCTAAGGGAATAAGACCTAGGGATAGAACTTGGCCTGAAAGAGCTACCTAGGTCTATAAGGGTTAAATCTGAAATGCTGTGGATGACTGGGAATCAGTGAAAGAATAACGTAGAAGGGTTGTGTAAGCAAGTAGGAAGACCTATGGATTGGGTGTCATTAGCCATATTTAAGTAATCTAATTTTGCATTTTATATGACTATAATGACTATGTATAATCTAGTCTCAAAGTGATGATATCACACTCCATTTGATTCTTAGAGACAAATAAAAATAGATAATTTTGAGCAAACTAGTTTAAAACCTCATACTCATTCTAGGCTTCTAAACCCTGCACATAGTTGCAATCCTAGAAACTAGTTTTGTGAATTTGAAGTGTAGATGGATATTGAAGCATGCTCAAGGATTGAAACTTGGTACATTTGGTCAGAATAAACTATTCAACACCTCCATGGTGTTCTTCATGTTAAACTAATAGAGGAAGTGCTCTTTGTTTTGTCTTAGACCTGATGCACTCCATAGTTAATACAACTTGCATACCTAGTACATGGATGGTAAAAGGATGAAAGGGAGGGTCTTAAGTCATGGAAGAATGATGTATAGAGTTGAATTTAAGATGAACAAGTGTTGAGAAGGCCCTACAGTCACTAGATGTAAAATTGGATGTACTTCAGATGGCTAGGAACTAGTGCAAAGATTTGAATAAGCTTGAAATGATCTTGAAAGGTTATATGCAGAGAATAAGTAAGAGTGCTTGAGTGTACTTGCTTGTATTCTTGCTCCTTTCTTGTAAATGAGTGTCAACCCTTCTAAATGGAATTTGAATGGAATTTTATATAGGAATTAATGATCATTGGTTAAATAAATTCATGTTAGGCTGACAAGGAAAAGGATAAGGATCTGAAAGAATCTGACTATTAGGACCAAAAATAAATTTGGACAACAATGCCAAAATTAGGACACCCTGGATTCTAGTGCTCCTGTCCAAGTTGGGCACTATTGTCCTAAGGTAATGATACCTAGGGGGATAGAACTGGGCCTAAACTAGCTACCAAGGTCTTTAAGGGTTAAGTCTGGAAGGCTGTGGATGACTGCAAATCAGTGAAAAAATAGCGTAGAAGGGTTGTGTAAGCAAGTGGGAATACTTATGGATTGGGTGTCATTAGCCATGCTTAAGTCATCCAATTTCACATTTTATATGACTAAAATGACCATGTATAATCCACTCTCAAAGTGATGATATCACACTCCATTTTATTCTCAGAGACAAATAAAAATAGATAAGGTTGAGCAAATTGGTTCAAAACCTCATACTCAATCTAGGCTTCTAAACCCTGCACATAGTCATAAGCCTAGAAACTAGTTTTGTGAATTTGAAGTGTAGATGGATATTGAAGCATGGTCAAGGCTTGAAAATTGGTACATTTTGTTAGAATAATATATTCAATACCTTCATGGTCTTCTTCATGTTAAACCAATAGAGGAAGTGATATTTGTTTTATCTCAGACATGAGGCACTCCATAATCAATACAACTTGCATACCTAGTACATGGATGCTAAAAGGATGAAAGGGAGGGTCCTAAGTCATGGAAGAATGATGTACATGATGAAAACATGTGATAATGCCCTATAGTCACTAAAGAACACTCAGAAGTGACCACAAACTCAGAAACACAGTATATGCCTATTAGGCCTAGAACTAGGCATGAACCATTAGGTGTCTAATGTCATTCATATGACCATATGATATTCCCAAGAAATTTTAGAGCCTTCATGGAGAGTGTAAAATTTATTTGACTTAGTGGTTTGTAGAGACCAACTCATAATTGGTTATTTTGGCCTAAATATGTCTCAGGGGTGTCTAGAATGCATAATAAGAAATCGAGAAAACATTTCTTTCACTCATGTTTGTGCTAAAAATATGCATGGTGTATCAATCTCTTAGGTCTAATTGAGGAGTTTCCTATACTTGAACTCAGTGGCATTGGTTTGAGGGTTAAGGGCTTAACCTTTATGAATCATTGTTAAGAACCTAAACGACCTAAAACCCTCATAAGAACCCGATGAGGAAAAGATGAATATAAATACATCCAGAAGGGGTCAATTGGTATGGAAAGTGATTTGGATCTATTTCTAACTCTCCCAGGCTCCCTACCACTCAGTTGTTTCATACCATCACTTGTACGGATGAGTCAAATTCTATGTTTTTTTATAGGATTTAGGGTAATTTCAAGGTGTAAAAAGGAATGGATAGATGAAAATCATTATGTAAGGTGTGTGGATATGTATTATAACTCCTAAAATCCCATTCTCACCCTAGTTATGAATGGAGACCCCTCTGCTAAATTGGTTATTATAGGCAATCTTGGATAAAATAGTGAGAAGCAAGGTGACTACCTAAGTTGGAGATGAAGAGTGTGACATTGAATGTTATTGAGGTCTACCTAATGAAATAGAAGATAAACAGATTCTGATTATGTGTCTCACATCTCTAAAATGAATTTTCTTAAACATATACTTGTCACCCTAGTGACAAGTGTGAGAGTATGGCCTAGAAGGCTAGTGAGTGATTGCAAGAAAGTGAATGACAAGTGGTAAATAGAAGATCATCAGTTGGAAAAGTGTATAATAACCTAAACCAATCATTTTTATACCTTCTCAGGTTAGGGCACATGTGTCAATGACTTCCAAGATAGTTCTAAGCAGTTAAGTGGACTCCTCATCAAGAAGGCAGTTTCAAGAAAGACAATGGAGTGTCCATGCACCAACTTCAAAGAGATTTCATCCTTTTGAGTTACACTTGTTCAAGAGAACTTCATGACCCGTTTCCTAACTCTTCCTCTTAAATTTTAACCGGTCTTTAAGACTTGACACTTGGCATTGTGACTCTTCAATGTCACTTTTTATCTCTATTATTCCATTGCTCTATACATTGAAGCTAATTTGGCATTGTAACAATCCAAAATTGGTATGGCGAGGCCCTATTAGTTTGAAATATTATTTTGCCTTTGAATAAAGTTTTTTTAAGTTGTTTTATTCTCTATAATTCTTGCCTAAGTATGTCAAGTAGTCTATTTAGATGACAAGTGATGATTATTTATCCTTACTTCCATTATGCTCTTGTATGCCTTGTGTGAGTAACATTTCTTCTAACAGGTCTCATGAAGTGTATATGTTTGTTAGACATATTTTAAAGTGTGTAAGATATAATCAGTGCTTAAGATTATACCTCCTAGTTACCCACCTTTAAAAATGTATGACATTTAGATAGATATTTTGTAGGCTAGCAAAAGTACCTCGGCAGTCATGAGATTAAATCCCTTTCATTCAATGGTGAAGCTCTTGTATGCTTATGTCTATCTACTTCTAACTATTCACAACTTTTAGTTATTCATAATTTATATAAATCATGAACAAGTTATCTTATTTGGGCTATTACTTTAATCACAAAGTTCATGAACCATAACAGAGTGATTTTGCAACAAGTAAGCAACTGATTCAAAGAATATGTAGAGAAATTCTAAGAAAGTAGAGAATGAAATGACTAGAATATGTGAGAAGAAATAATCTGTACTTCAAAAAAAGTAGTTTTATAGAGCTTATTGAATCCATACAAATAGATAAAGATTCAAGAGATGATAATTCTTTCAGCAAATAATTAAGAAAAAATTAGAATCCATGTTTAGATTTAAGGATAACACAAAGTTTACCATTTTAATCTTCATAAATGCACCAAATGATCTCCTTAGACACAAAGTTATTTAGAAATCAAATTTCCTCTTATTCACTTTGAACAAAGTTCATACAAAAAACATATATAAATCTAAATGCAAAGTCTCAGATTGCTTAAACTTTCTTGTATCACAATTACAATTGCTTTCCAAAAATTACCATCCTCTTGGCAATGTAGGCCTTCACTCTTACTTATACTATTTCAGATATCAAAATTAATTAGGAGACAAATTTTTTAATTGCCAAATACTACATTAAAATCTAAAAACATTTGAGAGACATCCTCTTTAAATTTCTTCTGTGTGGCATGTAATGGCTGATGACATGCAACGCTTCTCGATTTCACTGTTTGAATCAAATACAATTTTTTGCATGTTGCGTAGAGCTTACTTAAGTAATTTGTTTTTACAAAATTACTTTAAGTAATGATGTCTAGCCAAGTTACTTGAGTCTTAAATTTTACAACATAACTTACTTTTACAAGTAACTTCACTAAATGACATTACTTACAATGTAATTACTTTTAAAAATTACTTAAAATACATTTGTGAATAAAATATAAGAAAAAGAAGAAGATATAAGTTGTTGAGAAAGGAAGCAATAGAAATCATTCCAATTCATGAACTTTTGATTTGTACTTTTCTCTGTACTTGATGTGTTGAGACATCATGAACTGGATGGCTACTTCATCTGACTTGGCAACTGATTGCCTTTCTATTTTCATTCTCAATAGTTTCTTATCGATCCTTTTGCAATAAATTTTCACCTTCTCAAGCTTGGGTTATAGCCTCTTGACCTCTGACTTTTGATTAACTCTTTTATATATTTTTTTGTCAAAGGAGTTGTGGCATTTTCAATTAATTTCTTGAATTGAATATGCAATTGTTCATGTGTCCTTGGCATTTTCTCAGACCAAACATGTGTGAGATAGAAGATGTAATCCTTGAGATCCACTTTCACATTGCGACCATCTTCTTCTAAAGTATTCATTTCTTTAAGCATTGCCCCAATAATACACATGTGAAAAGATATAAAATGTTCCTCTTGTTTTGCTTTCTTTATTGATCCCTCTGTGACAATCTTTTCTTTAATCAAAATCTTCTCACTTAAAGCATTTATTCATTGGAGGCTTTCTTGCTGCAATTTAGAGATTCCATTCTCATTTTATATCTCATTCATCATTGTCTTTATCTGTGCCAATTTATTTTTAATATCAGTTAGAGTACCTAGGACCTCAAGAAACTATTTCTATGTAGTTTGTAGCATCTTCTCTATCTGTTCATCAATTGCCTTGGCCTTCTCCCCAGTTTATTCTACCTCAGTTATTGTTTATAGATCAAATATACCTCTTGAAGGTAATGATTGTTGAGGATTAGATCTTACCACCTTGGTAATTATTTCACATAACTTAGCAATATGTTCCTTCAACTTATCTTTATCAACTTTCTCTTCATTAAGCTTCTAAAAAAAAGTATTGTTCAGGGTTTGTGTGTCCTATTTCAAGCCCTCTATCGTGAATTCTCCAAGAGATACCTTTGTAACTGTCAAGTCTTCCTCGGTGACTTAAACTTTATCCTTACTCTATGGAGGAATTGATTTCTCTACAAATTTTTGACCTAAAGGTTCAATTATCAACTTTGAAGTCACCTTGGCACTCTTGGGCTTCTTTCCTTTACGATCAAGACTTTTTTAAAGTTGTAAGTCTATCTTCTCCAAGTTAATTTGTTCTTTAGACTCAGGACCAATTTACAAAGCCAACCATGAATAAAAATTTGTGCTAGTGGATATGTCTGAATGTATTACCATTTGTTGTTGATTATTTCTCACCACTAACTCTTGATAAGGAACTTCCTCTACATTCAAAATATCTTGAACAACATTGGAAACTAATTTCTCATCTCTCTCTTTCTCCTTCTCTTTCTCTACCTCTACTTCTTTCTCTGCCTCTTTCTCTACAAGTTCATCTATTATTTGTTGCTATGATATCTCCTTAGATGTGGTCACTTCTCCAATAGTTACGTTCTCTGGTTCTTTTTAGTTATAAACAGAAGGAATGGTGGGTTGATCCTCATAAGAAGGTGGAGGAGTAGTAGGTGAAGTGAATGAAGGTGGAGGAGGAACATTAGTCTCCTTCTGAACAGGTTTCTTAAGAGGTTTGAAACTTGGAGACTTTGGAGGTGGAATGAGTGTGGAAGGACCAACCTCTTTCATTACGGGTTGTATGTTTTACTGGTAATGAAGATGAAGATGTGATGGGTATGGTAGGAATGGAAGTGGTAGGAGTGTTTGTGGAAGAGACCAGAGGAGATGCAAGTGTAACTAGTTAAATTTGCTCCTTTTCTTTTACCACAGAGTATGTATCATCAACATTCTTCTTTAGTTTCAACTTATTTTTGGGTTCTTGGCTACTTTCTCCCTACACTACTTTCTTCTTGTGACTAACTTGACCCATTTCTATCATTACTAGCTCCTTCATGCAATAGACTTTACCAAGAAGCCATGTCGAAGTCATAGCAAAAACTACTCAAGTTCTCTCAGCAACAGTCTTTACTTGATTCTTATTGAAGTCAATTTCTAGTAGTGGAGCTTAATCCCCTCCCATTGCATGATAAGAATCATGAATTACTTTCTCATTATCCTCCATATCTTCAAGAATTACAGCTAGGTCAAAAGAGCGAATTTGCTCAATAGTCATCTTACTATTATCTCTTCTTCTCACTTCAAACTCATGTCTACAATCAAGCTAGAAGTCCTCAAGTACAAGAATATGCATATACTCAAGAGAAACTACATTTTGAGCTATGCCTCTGCAATCAAAATTTTCTCTAGCTTCCAAATGTGATTGATTGTAGTGATACATTTCTATTTTCACATTCTTTGCCTTGTAAATGATTGCACAGTGGTAGCGACTAATAACAATAAGAAAACCAATAGAGGAATGGTGAACCTTTGACTGTAGGTCACACAATTCTACCAGTTGCCTACATAACTCCATAAGAGTCCATTTGTCAGTGGGGTATCTTAGCAATTTGACCGGTGTCCTTGTGAAACCACCCACTCTGATATATGTGAAATTCAAAAATTGAATGAAAATACATCCAAAATGAGAAACTACCTCCCAAGCTACATCAAATACTCTTTTGTCCTTTAATGAAACATTTAATTTATAGATGATTTCATAAAATAATCCATCATTTACCCTATTGTAGTGCTTGAAGTATTCAGATAAAGTTAACTGAAGGTAGTATTCATATATAGGCTCTATTGCCAACATCCCTTTTGTAGTTAACCTAGAAAATGTTTCACTAGATGTTGTAACATATACTAGATATGAAGTTAAGAGTCTGCAATACATTACTCAACGAATGATCAATATTGTCACTTATCATTCTTGACCATTCAATCATAGTAGAAATCTTATTGACATCAATGGCTTTAATGTATGCATACATCCATGTTGAAAAACACTTAGCATTCTTCTTCTCATTAATTTTACACAACAACTGAGTGATGACATCCACTTATTGAACCAAATTAGATCTTAATATTTGCTTTGGAAACCTTGAAAGATACTTTGGTTTCCTCAGATAAGTAGTATTCATTATCTTGATACAATCTACTATTTTATTCTCCCATTGATTTTTAGCTTTTTCCATTGATATGTCAAACACTTTGGGTCTTGTTGGGGTATTCAAACAGTAGTAAAACTATTGAACATCTAACCTTATCACTACATTACCAGCAATATATTTTACTGTCCTAGTAAGAGAGTCATAGTACATCGCACATTCTAGGACAAACTCAAGAAGTTGTGCAAATCTTGAAAAAATTGCAGCTTGTAGAATCCCACTATTGGTCATTTCTTGCATGAGTGATGTTTTGATTATGGCTTTTGACCTTTCCAATAGCTTAGTTATGAAAACGTGACCCATGTCAGTATCACTTATTTCAGATAACTTGGAAGCAATACAAGACTCAACAATATATCCTATGTATTCATATTTCATCTTTACTTCCTTTGACTTCTCAACTCTCTTTGCTTTAGACTTCTCTCTCTTACTTGGTCTTGGTACCTCTTCTAATGCAAGCTCAAAAACTTCTTCAATCAGAGTTGTTTCTTCTTCTCCTCCTCCTGACATTTGTTGTGACTAATACTAGAAAGACTTGGTGAATGCTCTTGAAAACTTAGTAATTGTTCTTACTAGTTTAGAAAAGGTTGAACAACTGAGTTAAGTTGTTGTCTTGAGTAACAATCCTAAACAAGATTTAGGTATTAGGAACTTCCAACAAGTGATAAGCTTTGAAAACTCTAGGAAACTCATGCTAAATAATAGGGTATCGTAACTCTAGGAAGGTCTGGGAATATCTTAAGTCTTCATAGTTAGAAACTCGAAGCAAGTGACAATCATTTACAATTGTGGGTTTCTTTGGATAAGTTACTTTGGTTTCTTTAGACAAGTTACTTGTGTTTCTTTAGACAAGTTACTTGGGTTGAAAAACTCGATGAAGCAGAAGTAAGAAGTAATTGGAACTCCAAGTAAGTAAGCAATTGTTGAAAATCTAAGTAGGCAATGTCCATTGAGAGCTTTGGGTTTCTTAAGACCAATTACTTGGGTTCAGGACTTCGGGTAAGCAGTAAGTCATGAAAGGTCTAGGCAATATGATCTAGGTCAAACACTAGGGCATTTTATAGAAAAATTTAATGTTTTAGGATTTTGCTTAATATTTTCACATGTAAAATGTTCCTGAATATTTTACAAGGTTTTCAACAACATCATGTATGCAAAGAATGACAAATAATGCATGTAAAACAAGAAAAGATGGAAGAACCTTCAAAATGGTGCATGAAAACTTACTAGAAGAAAAACAAGATAAAGACCCAAAATATAAGAATAATAACAAAGGGAAAACACTTTACATACCTCAACTGTAAATGGGTTCTGAAGATTTTACTAAAAAATCACTCCAGAAGCTCAAATGATGTCGCTCGAGATTTGCAGGGGCAGTGGTTAGGTTAGAGAACTTGAAATCCAAGTAGGAAATGAAGTGGAATTTTCAATAATTATATTAACCCACACATTAATGACAACTAAGTGACATGCATTAAGAAATCCACATAAGTATTTTAATGTTTGTCAGTTTTATGAACTACTTTACTTGAGTTGGCCTACAAAGTCAAGTACCTCCGAAACCCCAGTTTGGTTTAGGCTAGTGAATACCTCAGACTTGTGAACTGTAACTAATTTTACTTATGACTTCAAGCAAGTGAAGTAAATTTGGAAGTTGGGTTTGTTATGAGTAGTGCTTTGTGGGTTTATGAAACTACTTTGCTTAGCTTTTTATGAGAAGCAAAGTCATTACGTAATTCTGATTTGAACTGAATTATATAACTTGAGTTTGATGAGACAACTTACTTCACCTTTGAAAATTAAAGTAACCTTGAAAACTCGAATTGGCCTAGCAATGAATGCCAACACTTAGCTTTTTTAATCTCTTGAAAAGATGGACAAAATGGGTTTTATGAGAATGACCTAGGCAAATATTTTCTAACCTTCTGGAGCAATTTGAAGAAATTGGGAGTGAAAGCAATTAAAGTGAAAACTACTCAAAACTAAGTCTTATTCAGGGACTAAGTTTTGACAAGGCTAACTAACTCAAATAGAAAAAAAGACAAAAATTTCAATAGGGGTAACCCAAAATTCCCAAGTGTGAAATTTTGGGGATACAAATAACAATCTACCTCCATGTGGAAACACTTATACTAGAAGAGCACTTGAGTTGAGATCACTTTTAGTAGTTTACCTTAATGAAAATGCAAGTATATTTATGGAAATATCTTTGGTGTATCACCTCCATTAGTTAGATTACTTTTATGTTTCCTTCTTCCCTTTTCACCCCCAAACAAGTGATTAGCCTAGTGTAGTGTGTGAGCCTAAACATTTAGATCAAGAGAGTTATCCCTTCAATCTAGAGGTTTATCCCTGCTATAAATAACACATAGGTCTAGGGATAATCCCATGTTTAACTAAATCTGGAGAAGTCTGAACAACTTTCTCCTAGGGTACAAAATTTGGTTAAAACAATTATGGCATGTCTAGTGGGATTTAAGGTCCAAAATAGTGGAAGGAATTTTGATGTGTTATTTTACCTATCAACCTTTTGAGGCATTCAATAAAACACCAATGGCAACTCCGAATGCAATCAGTTGGTTATAAGCAACCCATGTACTTATTGTGAAAATATTTTGATCATATCTTATGTTTAATTTGACTAATGAAGTTGGTATGGTTGGATATGAAGAGAATCCCTACTATACTACTCCTTTTCAACCTTGTCATAACTCATACTATGTTCTTAAACAACCCTATCAAGATTGTTATCAACCCTATGAGCTATGGAAACCCTATGGTCAACCTATTCCTTCTCCATATGATCATGATGTTGTTGTGCAACCTTATGAAGAAGCCTATAAATAAGGCTATCACGAAGAAGAAGATGTTATTAAGACTCTTGAAGAAGAAGTCCAAGCTCTTAATAGGAAAATTCTTGGAGGAAGTCTTCCTCAAGATATACCTATCCCTCCTCAAGAAAGCAATATCTCATCATCTTGGAGGCCTTCTTGGACTATGATTCCTAATTATACCATGCCAACTCTTGTGGAACAATTTTAACCTATGCAAGTCTCTCCCTCCCCTCTTCAAGAACCCTCTTGTATTCTATATCAATTTTCTTGTGCCCCTTATCCACATTAAACCATTCACTACCCTAAAGAGGAGAATCCAAGAGAGCCAATCCAATCTTCAAAATAGCTTAAGAGCTTCAAAGTTCCAACTTGGAACCAAGTAGTGAAGTCTTTGGGAAAGAAACATGAAGAAAGTGAGGACCAAGAAGTTGATGTCAACAAAGAAAACCTTGTTTTTTTTCAAGCCTCATTTCCCCTTCTCCAAGAACCTATAGCTATTCCCTCATGGAAGTGCATCCAAGAAGATATTCAAGGTAAAAAATAGGCCTTAGTTGAGAAGGTGGAAGATAAAGTTGCAATTGTTGAAGATCCTCAAGAAGGCTATGAGAAAGGTGAGGTGCTTGTTGAAGAAAATTAAATGTCTATAGCCCAATTGAACATGCTTTCCCTTAAAGAATTTCTTCAATAATCTCCTATTTCCAAATCCTTAAATTAAAAGAGTACTTATTCCATCCCCATGCCCATTCATGAAACATCCACCACACCTCATACTCCCTCTCCAACCCACGAACTTGTTCATTACCCTCCCACCTCATCCCTTCTTGAAGGAGAACCCATCCTATAGGAGACAATCAAAGAATATCAAGCTAAATTTCTAGCTAATCAAGAAGATGAATCAAGTGTATATGATGAAGAGTTAACTATAGGGACTTCCCTTGGTGAAGACAAGCACAAGTCAACCTAATTGAGTGAAGAAAGAGAAGATCTAGGCCATGTTGCAACTATTCACAAAGAGATTGAACAAGACATGAGATAGGGGGTGTTTGATAAGGATATCACATCAACTGAGTTGGTTAATATTCATGAGAATGATCAAGAGGTTGAATCTATAAATACACTAGAAGATGGAGATGATACTAGTCAACATAATTGAGTGAAGAAAGAGAAGATCTAGAGTGTGTTGTAGCTATTCACAAAGAGCTTGATCAAGACATGAGATAGGGGGTGCTTAATAAGGACATCACATCAGCTAAGTTAATATTCATGAGAATGATCAAGAGGTTGAATCTATAAATACAATATAATATGGAGATGCTACTACTTCCATGAAACAAGAGGACTTATGGAAAATATTGAATGAGATATGTGGAGAATTTGAGGCCTTTCACAAGCCTACAGTTCTTAATGTCTTCATTGACAACAATGATGAAGATGGGGTTGAGTATGCAAAGCTCTTTGAAGAGCTTAACAAGCTTGTAGGTGATAATAAATATGATGTTATTCAAGATGTCATTGATTTCAAAGAAACATGCTTTGATGAAGCATCTTTGAGTCAAGTTATAACTAAAGAATACCATGAGAGGGTTGTTGAAGTGCAAGAAGAGTTCACATTTATAGGTAACATGTTTGCAGTTGTCATTGTTTCACTTGAAATCATGCCAAGAAGATGGGAAATCATGAAGGAGTTGAAGACATCAAAGCCAAGGCTCAAAAGATATCTTGCTTCATTCACTCATTCATCTCATGAAGTAAACAATGGTACAAGCTTTCCCTTTGATCCAGGAGAAAGTTTTATTTTTAGATTAGTTTGTATATAGTCTAGTTTGATTATATTATTGTTGTGTTCCCTAAGTGCTTGAGAGCAAATGTGTCTATTTTGTTGTATAATTTTGTGTGTTTGTTTCTTGTTGTGTTTGGTGTGAGTTTTGAGTTTTTTAGATGCATATCAGTGTCAATTACAATATATGGGTGATTTCATTACCCAGGGATAGGAGAAGGCAACTGGTCCTTAGTATAACAGGCATGCTACCTCCTATAAATCACAAAAATGTTGACCAAATATTATCCTAAATAAAATTGGGTTAGCCCCCTTGCATATTAAAACTTTTCATAAGGTCTTCTAGGTTTGAAAATGGTCACCATGGTCCCAAGTGAGCTCAGGTCACCTTTGAGGGTCATAAAATCTATTTTAAACCTTTGTCACATTTGTCCATTTTCTCAATGTCATTTTATGCCACCTTTTGGTCATTTTAATGAATTGTACGATTTTCCACAAAATACAAATGTTTCAAGAAGTAAATTAACATACCACATGTCAAATAATGTCAGAGAAAGGCTTTGAAACATAAACATTATAGAGGCTTTGAAACATAAACATTATAGGTTCAACGTAAAAAATAGGAAGATCATCTTCAAAAGGTTAGTTTCAGACATTTGTATGGACTAGGATGACTCATCTGACATGTGTGTATGCTTTAGGAAGGTGTCTTGAGATCCCCATAGGTCATTTATAGGCTTAGGTGGATTCAACAGATCCAAAATTGTCAAAAATTGGTTTCTCTCTCCTATCTCTCCCTTGGACAGGTCAAGAAGGGTCAATGGTTTTCTTTTGTTATGGACTGGAGAAGAAGAGTTAGAGTGAGTACACTTGGGGAATGTTAGCAATCCTTATGAGATTCCATTTCATGGTCATGGTTTTAAGATTGGTGGTATATGTTGTATGACTGCATGTATAACCCCAACAACTTGATTTTTCTCATTTGTTTGTATTTTGGAATTTGGTATGTGTAAAACAAGTGATGCATATAGTCTTACATAGTATGTTTACCCATTTCATGTTGATTTTAATTGGTTTGGCATGTGTGGTCATAGGATGATAGGCAAGATCACTCTCTTGTGATAGAAATGAACACCATTGAGAAGCTGAGAATAGTGTTTCATGAATTGTAAAGTTTATCCTTCTGTGACTGGATTCAGGTCAAGGAATTACACTTGTTTTCACCCCTCAGAACATGGAAGTCAATTTATCCATTGAGGGTTTGCATTGAATATACCTCAAGGGTGATAGTCCAATATGAGGCTAAGTATTGAATACTATATCCACCTCTATTTTCTCATAATTTCAGAAAATTAAAACATGTTCAAGAAAATGGAATTCTAAGTCTAACCACAAGATACATCTCATATCTACTTGTTGAGATGGTGAGACATCTTCAGACCTCAACCTATGATCAAATACCTTGAGATCAATGTTCACAAGTTTGAAGAGAGGTGCAAAGTTGGAAAAGTTAAAAAATGGAAATGTTTACCTTAACTTCTTTGAAAGGAGACTTTGTTCTATATAGTGTCATCTTGTGGTGAAGATTTATGAGGTTTGTGTAAGCCTAGTGACTTCATTCTTATAGCCTAGGCCTAGAAGTAACATGCCAATTCAAGAAGAGGTCGATTAGGTTAAGATACTTATGGTTAAATGGGTTTCAACTCAGTCAAGTTTCTAATGGAGACATTCAGATAAATACATTTCTAGTAGGCCAAAAGAAACCTAGAACATTGCAATGCGATAGTGACACTATAGTATATTGATGATAGAGGGATGTTAGCATAGTTTCAAGGAAGGAGTGAGTCCATTTAGGTGTGATATGGCTCTAGTGACCTCAAAGGAAAATAAAAAATTTAAGTACGATGCTCAAACACATATCACTGCCTACAGGAATCTCTCATATTCCCTAATGAACACCTACAGTTTGAAGTGATAACTGCAAACTAACCTAGGCTAATGAAGGATGCAAGTTTGGTTAGTGGAAAGAGTTATAATATGGATGACCATGTATAATACACTCTCAAAATGATGATATCACAATCCATGTGATTCTCATAGACAAATAAAAATAGACAAGGTTGAGCAAACTGGTTCAAAACCTTATACTCAGTCTAAGCTTTTAAACCCTGGACACAGTCACAAGCCTAGAAACTTGTTTTGTGAATTTTAAGTGTAGAGGGATTTTGAAGCATGTTCAGGGCTTGAAACTTAGTACAATTCATTAGCATGAGATATTAAATACCTCCATTGTCTCCTTTAGGTAAAACTAACAGAGGAAGTGCTCTTTGTTTTGTCTCAGACTTGAGGCACTCCATAGTCAATACAACTTGCATACCTAGTACATGGATGGTAAAATGATGAAAGGGAGGATATTAAGGAAATGAATAATGATGTATAGGTTTGAATTAAAGATGAACAAGTGTTGACAAGTCCCTATAGTCACTAATGAACACTCAGAAGTCACCACATACTCAGAAACACAGTTTATGCCTATTAGGCCTAGAACTAGGCATGAACCATCATGTGCCTAATGTCATTTATATGGCCATATGATCTTCCTAAGCAATTTTAGATCCTTCATGGGAGAGTTGAGGATTTATTGAACTTGGTGGTTTACATAGAACAAATTAGAATTGATCATCTTGGCCTAAATCTATCTTAGGGGTGTCCAAAATGCATAGTATAGTAAGAACTTGAGAAGTGATTTCTTTCACTCATATCTATACAAACAATATGCATGGGATCTAAATCACTTAGGGATAGTTGAGGGGATTCCTATGATTGAACTAAGTGGCATTGGTTTGAAGGTTAAGGGATTAACCTTTATGAATCTTTGTTAAGAACCTAAACAACCTAAAACCCTCATAGGAACACAAGGAGAAAAAGATGAATATAAATGCATCCAGAAGGGGTCAATTAGTATAGAAAGTGATTTGGATAAATTAGTATAGAAAGTGATTTGGATCTATTTATCACTCTCCCAGGCTCCCTACCACTCAGTTGTTTTGTACCATCACTTGTATAGATGAGTCAAATTCTATGTTTTCTGTAAGATTTGAGGTAATTTAAAGGTTCAAAAAGGAATGGAAAAGTGAAAATAATTATGGAAGGTATGTGGAGATGTATTCTAACTCCTTAAATCCCATTCTCAACCCAATTATGCATGGAGACACATCTACTAAACCGGTTGTTGCATACAGTCTTAGATAGAATAGTGAGAAGCAAGGTGACTGCTTAAGTTGGACATGAAGAGTCTGATATCTACCTGATGGAATAGAAAACAAAGAGGTTTTGATGATGTGTCTCACATCTCTGCAATGAATTCTCTTGAACATCTACATGTCACTCTAGTGAAAAGTGTGAGAGTTTGGGCCTATAAGGCTAGTGAGTGATTACAAAAAAGTGAATGACAAGTGGTAAATAGAAGATCATTAGTTGGAAAAGTGTATAATAACCTTCACCAATCATGTTTCTACCTTCTAAGGTTAGGGCACATGTGTCAATGACTTCCAAGATAGTTATAAGCAGTTAAGTGGACTCCTCATCAAGAAGGCAATTTTAAGAAATATAATGGAGTGTCCATACGTGAACTTTAAAGAGATTTCTTGCCTATAATTCTTGCCTAAGTATGTCAAGTAGTCTATTTGGATGACAAGTGAAGATTATTTATCCTTGCTTCCATTTTGCTCTTGTATGCTTCATGTGAGTAACATTTATTCTAATAGGTCTCATAAAGTGTATATGTTAGGTATATTTTGAAGTGTGTGAGAGATTAGTAGTGTTTAAGATCAAAACTTCTAGTTACCCACCTTTGGAAATACATGACAATCTGCCTCCATGTAGAAACACTTATGCTGGAAGAACCCTTGAGTTGAGATCAATTTTAGTAGTCTACCTTCTTAGTGCAAATGCAAGTATGTTTGTGGAGATATCTTTGGTATTTCACCTATATTAGTGTAGGTTAATTTTATGTTTCCTTCTTCCTTTTTCACCCCTAATTAAGTGATTATCCTAGTGTAGTGTGTGAGCCTAAACAATTAGATCAAGGGAGCTAGCCCATAATCTAGAGATCTATCTCTTGTAGCAACTTTTTTATATGCATATATAGTTCCATGTTATCCCAAATTTGAGAAGGTATGATTGACTTCTCTATGGTGAAAATTTGGGCTATAACAGTTCTCATTTGTCATGAGGGGGTTCGATTACTTATAATCTTGAGTTAATGCTTGATTAGGAGGCACAAATTGGTCCATTGAATGACTTACAGGTAAGTAAATTGAAGGATTTTAGGTGCAAACACATTTTTATCTTAACAAATAAAATGGGTCACCACCATATCCATGCGACATTAAATTTAATCAATGGTAAAGGCTTCTTGGTAAGTCAATGCCAAAGATGTGAGAATAGATGGAATTTTGTAAATGAACATAACAATCAAGGAATCCAACATTTTAAGAGCAATCTAAATATCAACCAATTTCATTTTTAGGAATGGGTCTTTCAATAATCTGTATAACTGATAAAATAAAATGTTAAACGTGTTCATGGATTCATTGCGATCTCTACAGGTAGTAGTAAACTGATAGTAGAGGGTAGAAGGATCGATGGGCAAACTAAAATGGCTAACAAATGCATTTTCAAAGGTAACCCACAATGTGATATATCCATCATACAATTCAAGGTACTAGTCATAAGCAACCTCATCCAAAAAATAAAGAAACGTACAATTGATTTAAATTTTTAGAGTTTAACTATGTAAAACCTATGTTTATATTAAAGGGTTGAGATGTTTAAATCAGTTAAATAAATTACAATAATTAAGTATTGATTTGTTATAGCATTTGACCTTTTAGAGTTTAACATACAAATAAATAGGCATAAATATAGACTTGTCTAAAAAGTGATTGTCGCAGATGATCTAAGTTCTGAAAGTTGAATTCTGGATAGTTTTGAGTGTTGTCAATAGGATTATGGTGAGTGTATGATCACTAGACAATAGCACCCCATATGAAGAGTAGTGTCATGATTGTGTAGTGTCCTCAATGTGGCACTAATTTCCACTTTTGTGGGATTGTACTTATTTTCTAGGAGTACCTACACCTGTGTTTTTAGGTCATATTCCTGTGTGCACAAAACCTATAGCTCTATATTGTGCTTAAGAAACTTGATTTAATGTGAAAACCTTAATCCTCATTTCAAGTATGGCATGAACAATAATTATGTGTTCGTTGGTAGGATAGGATGGACATCTTCAACACCCCACTATGAATAGAGATGCCTACATACCAATACTCCGAAGAGGGATCAAGCTCGATGTAGTTCTCCCACCCAGTGCTTGATGCAAGTGCAAGTGAATGTTATAATGAAAGTGGACTTGGATGCTTTAAATGTGCTTCAACTTTGAAATCTTTGAAAATTAGGCTTAGGTCTATTGTAGATGGTCATATGCAGAAATAAGGGAAAATATAGATTAAATACCTTAATTTTATTCAACTTGTCTTTGGTTTGAATGTGCTTTTGCATCTATTTTCCATCTAATGAATAGAGGTCAATTAGACTTATATTTATATGGATATGTAGCTTGTGTGGATAATAAAATATTCTTAGGCCAACCTTAGAAGGGGCACAGGTTTTAAAAAGTATCCGTTGGGAAGAACTAGGCCTAAAAATAGTAGCACCCAGTTAGGGACACTAGTGTTGTGGCAATAGTGTCCCAAATGTGGCGCTAATGTCCACTTGGTAGATTTTTGAGAAATTTGGGTTGGAATCTGAGATGACAGTTTTAGGACTATGTTTTGGCTAATTGTAGGTGAATGTGGTCTTGCTAATGATTGGAAAAATGTGTCTAAGGTTCTAGTATAGGTTTAGGGCTAAGCTAGGAATAGGGTAACTCAAGCGACACTTTTAGCATCCAATTACAACTTTTAGGTGATTAAAACAACAAGCAACATCTTTGTGTTGGATTGAATCTACATAATGACATATTTAAATATTTGAATGTGTTATTATTTCATCTAAATCCCACCATATGTGTATTTAGGGAAAATTTTCATTAAGATTCTTAAGCAAGTCATAAGTAGGCCCTGGAATGTTCACAGGGCAGCCACCTCCACCAAACTAGGCAAAAGCCATTAAAGGGTATGAAAGATCAATTTTCCAATATCAGTACCTATAATGTCTCATTTTGGGCAATGCCTCTAAAGTGTCAAAGTTTAATATTTTCATTAAATACTCTAGTTTAGGCTATTATTCTAATGACATTCTATTGATGTGTGTTTTAGGCACCCAATAGGGTGGAGAAAGTGTAAAATATGGCCATAATACCAAAGCAAGTGATAGATTTCAAAATATTTCCAGTCTGCCCTCCTTATAAGAACAATCTATTGATGTGTATTTTAAACATGCAATATGGAGGGGAAAGTGTAAAGGATGTCCAAAAGATCAAAATGAATGATAGCTCAAAATATTCCTACTCGGCTCTGCTTCTAGCATCAGTCTATTGACGAGTCGTTTCTCACACTAACTCAAGCGTAATGATCATCCATCTAGCCTCTACTAAAAAGATGCTTGTAGGGTCTCCCAAAATCTGTTATTGTTGGGTCATGGCATATTGGGTGATCTAGTTGGTTTAAGAAAAAAAATTCAAAATTAGGGACCTTTGTTGGTTTTGAAAATTTAAACGTCATTTTTGTCTTTAACAAATTATAGGATAAATGTGAGTTTACCCATTTTGGTAAAATGGGTTTTAATCATGTTTTAGAAAACAATGAAAACAATGCACTTTAAGATTTTCCCTCATATGAAATCAATGTTTTAAAGTTTTCAAATGATGGGAGTGCGACTGGTTTTAACAAGTTTATTACATACATTCAACAATGCAGAAACGATAATAAATGACACTAGAAACTGAGCTTAACATGCAATAATAGATTGCACTCATTTTGATCAAACCCTAAATAACCCAAATGATAAAAATGACAAAAGTAAGGGGGAAAAGAGAAGAAAAACCCTACAATAATGAATACAATTTTGATTCTCTCGATTGAATGCATCTATGACATCATCATCTCACCTGGCTAATGTGCACAAAACCAACAACAAAGCCAATGCAAGACTCTGAAAAGCACATGCTATGAAGAAAAAGACTTGCAACCACCATTTACACTCGCAAATTACAAATGCATAAATCCATAGTATTTTTAGTCATATAAAATGTAATTTTAATGCAATGACGGTCACTTGAGACCACCTTGTTCTAGCTTAGCGTTAGACCTATCTTAGGGCCTCTCTTAATCATTTTCTGGCTTTTATGTGAGTCTAACCTATTCCCAGATACACCAAAAGCAATATTAAGCCATCCCTTAGGCACCCAGGTCCCTTGTTTACCATTTGATGCCAATTAGACATTAACACGACCCTTTGGACACTAATGCATTGCAACAGTGACCTAGGGACCGTGCTATTATCCTTTTGCTCTTTACTCTTGCAAAAAATATATTTTCGTTCCAAATAGCACTCCTATGGTCATCTTAAACCTATTTCACATCTTGACAAGTACCAAAATTATTTATATAGACCACTTTCAATCACTTATCCATTAGATGGAAATCAAATACAAATACTCATAAATAATCTTAGAAATAATTGTGAAAATCAAGGTCATTGATCCTTATTTTGCCCTACTTCTACATACACCCATCTACAACAGTCAATAACTCAGATTACTCAGATTTACAGTCTCAAGTCACACCCAAAGCACTCAAATTGAAACTCGTACTAGCATTCAATTACACTTGGACCAACACTTAGATTAGGAGTATTACATTGGGCTTGATCCCCTTTTGAGGCATTGGTATGTAGGAAATGCTCAACACATGGGGTGTTGAGGTCACGTCCAACCTACCCTGATAACACCCTCTTTTCTAATTGTGCTCATCAAATACCCTAACAAACATGGAGGCCTAGGGTTTTGAATATAAATCAATCAAAAATAGGGAATAAATAGCGAACCAACATTCATCCACTCAGGTACAAGCATCTTAGGTCCTAGCAAAGCTCCTCCCAGAAGGTCATTATTCCTTCTTACAAAAGGACACTGTCATGCCCTAGAGGAAACTAGCACAATGCGCTACTATCCAAGGGACTGGGCTACTATCGAGGAGGGTTTTTAACTCGTGTTTCAAGTTCATGATGCTCTGCATAGTATATGTACCAGTTTACAACCTATAATTTGTTTGTCTCAGTCAGTTCCAGCTAATTACATCTCTTGTAGTTCATTTTCTATTTATAGAATTATCAGAAAAGTCAATTATTGTACAAATTAGAGGTTGTAATTACTACATATTTATTCCCTAATTTATTATTCCAAAAATTTAGCAAACTAGGGTTTACATTCCATAATCCTCTTAAAAAGTAAATTAGTATTTTATTGATCAAGATATATGTTTTGATTACAAAGCTTGGGTGAGCATAATAGTTTGAATATAAATTTTGCTAGCATAATGGCAGGGCAAGCAAAAGAGAGATAAAGATTACACTAGCAAAGCATAAAAAGAAATAACTAGTTCAATATTCCTCCTTGTTGTCACAAAGAACAAACCCTTGGAATGGTTTGGCTTAGGGAATATATAACATTCTTGGTCAATGGAGGGAAAGATATTTCTCCTCTAACTTTTTTTTCCCTTCAAAATCTATGCCCCTTTTCTACCTTTACCTATAGAAATACAAAACACAAATTAATAAAATATAAATAAAATCACTTTAATGAAACCTCACACAAGAATGTGAACAAATTTTAATTGATGTAAAGTTTCCCAAAATTGGTGATAACGTTGCAATCGAGTCAGAACCAACTTCCCATTGCAGTGAACAAATCTCAAAATGGAAAAATGAGCAAGAGGATATGAACAAAAAACCAAAAATGGCCTTCCGACCTAATTGGGCTTTTTGGAGGAACAAACAAGCACTTTTTAAAATTTGAAATTTTAGTTCTATCGGGTCCTCAAACCCTGATTAGAATTGGGAGTAAATTTGGTAGGCCTATAGACCTAATTGGCATTTTGAATGTCGAATAACATTCAATTTTGAGTTGAGGGGGTCTTAAGACCTAATCAGGTTTCATACCCCTTATTAGTTCTCTGAATATTAGAGCAAGGCATCTAGACCTAATCGAAGTCCAAATTACCAATTAACACTATGAGGAGTTCACTTGGACGCCCATGTTGTATGTGGGATAAAAAAATGCACTTTTAATTATGGAGGAGTGAGGAAAGGGCCATCGACCCAATTTGGGTCTAGGACCCAACTAAAATAATGTGGGAGGCTATATATGGGAAACATCCTCGATTAATGAAGGATGGGGTCCAAATGGGCTCCAACATACCTGGTCTGGCTTTGAATCCTAACCACCATTATGAAATTAATTCCCACACAAAACAAGACCCAATCAAGCCAAAATTGTCAAGATCCCTGCTCACTAAGAGCACACTTGATTACCTTTGTATAAGCAACTAAACACGGAATTTAACCAGAATGATAAGTAACTAGAATTCAAAAACAACACAGAATATGAGAGGCAATACACACTTGTATTAATACTCATCCAGAATGAAATACAATGAAGAAATCACACTCTTCCCACACCTCTTAGGCGTACCAGTAATCTTCCCTCAAGAGTTCTCTCTCTCAATTACAAACAATCAACTCAAACACAGAGTTGTTGTTTCAACCAGTCAGTAACAATACTGCCAGTACAACCGAGTATGTGCCCCTAAAATAAAGAGATGAATGTGGTGTGAAAGCAAGAGATGAGCTTAAGTTAGACGAAAGATGAGTTGGATCCTATTAAAAAAAATAAAATATTTAGATACAAATCATCCAAGTCCGAGTACACCACGTACTCCAAGTATATCTCACCTGATCTTGCACACCTACAGATCAACCTGGTTTTGCACCCCTGCAAACCTAGATCTTACTTACCATGTAGATCTCACCTGATTTTGCTATACCGCAGATCAACCTCGCCTTGCACACCTGCCGACCTAGATCTTACACACCCGAAAGAACCCTTATCCTTGCCTCACCAAGTCCTTATGATTCTCCCTTGGATAGAACCCTTCTGATTCTACTTGCTCTGACCACCTGTTAGTGTACCTAACCAAGCTCTGATACCAATTGTCAGGATCCCTGCTCACTAAGAGCACACTTGATTACCTTTGTATAAGCAACTAAACACGGAATTTAACTAGAATGATAAGTAACTAGAAATCAGAAATAGCACAGAATATGAGAGACAATACACAATTGTATTCAACTCATTCCAGAAAGAAATACAATGAAGAAATCACACTCTTCCCACACCTGTTCCATGTTTGCATCAGTGAAGCTTTTAGCTCCACAACCTAACAAAAATGCCCGATTAACATTAGCACAACATGAATCATGGTCCACGACCTAATTCGGGAATAAAACCCAATTACAACATGGATGACAAAATAAGAATCTTCTAGACCTAATTGGGAGTTGAAAGCCAGATAAGGTCTACCAAACAAAACTTGCCCCAATGAAGACTCAATCAGAGATAGGCACCTGATTCGAATGGGATCATGAAAATTTTGCCCTGAAAGACCTAATTGGGATTTGAAATCCTGATTAGGTCTTGAAACTTGGAAATTTCAAAAAGCCCTACAACAAACCTAACTAGGGTTTTGGGTAAACTTTTAGAATATTTTCAACATGAAATAAATGCACCAAAAACTCATTTTTAGCACAAGTGTTTTATATGAAATTTTATCACACAAGCTTGGTTATTGTAACATTACAAGTATCATAAGCTGGTTCGACATGGAAACCAAAATGACCACTAAGAGCAACTCAAGAAAGTAAAATAAGTAGGATATTCAAAGGCAAACTGAGGCATGGAGACTTCAATTTTATGCTAAGTGTTAAATATAAATTTTTCTTGCATGGACATGGTCTATCCAATGAAGGTGGTAGTATGACCCAGTTTGACAATCAAACTGAGATGACCCACAAAAGTAACTTGAGAGTGTATAGAATAGCGAGCCTGTGAGTGTAAGCAATAGTGCAACAAAAAGGAAAAAAATGGGTACCAATATTCTAGAGTAATTAGGGCATGCTATGTAAGAAATAAAACAGATTATGTGTCATTATTGGATATGTCATGTATCATAAAATGGTTTGCAATTTTTACGCAATTGCCAAAGAAGATCTAGCATTGGTGTCATAGATAAAACTTGTCAAAATGTCACATAATGTTATCCAATTGGACATATATGTGACGTGTGTCAAGGATCAAATGCTTCCCAAAGGGAAATCAGTGATAATGGCATAGGTTTACTTGACTCTATCACCCAATGGACAAGGCTTGGAGAACCTGCTTCACATCTCACATATTGTTTCAAAGGTATTTTGCATCTTGATAAGATTCATTATTAAAATGATATTATTGTAAAAGAAGGCCCATTATTTGAAAGTTTTGTATAATGGACCTTGTCACGCCTTTATGTAATGTTAGTCAATGGTACATATGCGTCTAGTAATTTCCTAGAATGCAATGTCACTTAAGAGTGCATTTGTGCATTAGACATGTAAAAATGGGTGTATGCATTAAGGTCAAACACCAAGTGACTTTGTAAAGTGAATTTTATTAGTTATTTTTTAATTAATTATTATTATTCATATGCAAAGTCATATACTATGTAAAGACTCATTAAAGCAATTTAATATTGTTATCAAGTAAAGACTTTTCTAGAATCCCCTAACATGCAAAAAGTGAAAGGTGTGAAAATCAAAGTCGAGTTAGGGTGAAGTCATGATTTAGATCAAAGGTTGCTAGTCAAGTTCTTTTAGAGGGACAATGTGTACAAAAAGGATGATTTTCGTTGTAACCAAGTTCTTTTTCCTCTCAGCACTAGTAGAGGGCTTGCTACAATTTTATGCATTATATGTTCTTTACTAGAATTTTTAATGAAACGTGAGCATACATTTGAGAATAATGTGTTTCTTTGAAGTCATTTGATTTTATTTGTTTATAAAAATTGACTTGATGTCCATAGATGAAGAAACCCATTAAATGATTACATTTTATTGAATATGTATAAAACTTATGTATTTTACAAATTTTGTGTTGAAAACCCCTACGGGTGAACTTTGGGTTACATATACATAATTAGGGTTAAGAGAAGCCTTTGGGCTTCCAAACAATTTATGTACCTGTTGCATCTACTGCCCATATTTTCATTTTTATGTGAGAGGAGGAATTTCCCATTCATTTTTGTTCATTATCTAAGGAATCTAAACAATCATATTGGTTTGTTCCCCATCTTTATTTGCCTTTTTATTTCCTTTTGTGCCTTTTGGTTGAAAGTGCCAAAACCCAAAAGCACATTACCATACGGGGGCGTTGACCCTCTCAAATTTGGATGAAATTCCTTTGTCCCATGATGATTTCTCTAATATTGCAAGATTTTGTTTTTTTTGTTGGGAAAGTCAATGTAAAAACAAGATGAATCATAATGACATAAAATTTTACCAACAAAACATTACATCTTCCATGTTTTGAGCAATTTATCTTCCTTATCAAGGTTTGCCTCTTGATGCATTATATGTAAATTTTTGTGAATGGTATAAGTATATGAGATTGATGGGAACACAAAGGATCAAATGCTGTAAAGAAGTCAGTTATCTAGTGATTCATTCCTTCATTCAATGTTGGAATGTTCGTAGCATCGCTTCATCTTAATTGTTGGTGTTCTAATTGGGGATGTGTGTTTATGTGTATAAGAAAGTAGCAATTTAATGTATGGGTTTGAGAATTATTGTATTGTAAAGGATATTCATGAAAGCCTCATGAAGTAATCCTATAATTGAGGAAGAGGTACTAGCAAGAGAGGGTGAACCTTACTCTTTTGGAGTTTTCTCAACCTGAGTTTCTCCAATGTAACTTGTCTCTTCAAAATTATGTTTTGTTATGTTATTTTCAGTAATTTTTTTACGATGCTTGTATGGTTCAACTTTCATTTACATTACAACATTTTGCAGTTCAGTTTAAAGCATTGTTGATGTCTATTTAAGAGTATAATTGATATAAACAAATATATCAATCAAGTTGTTAGGATTTAAGTATAAAGTTCGTGTTGATGATTTAGCTATGGAATACCATGCAAATTACAGATCACATTGGTATAAGCGTTGAGTATGGTTATTTTTTCTATGTGGTTATTTTGGTGTAATTGTTTTACAATGTCTTGCCTCTCCTAGAGCAACAATTCCTAGTGGAGGTGGTGTCTTGGTTACTCGGCAACAAGGTGGGTTAGATGTTACTATCGTTGTTGGTAAAAAGGATGGTAAAATGCATTGTGAGTGTTGTGTTTTGATGGTCTTTACCAACTATCTTGGATGTATGTCAATAAGTTTCATAAGGGATGTGAAAAGGTGCACTAAGAAGTTCAAACCGCTGAGAAGATTTGGCAAATACACCTCCAGGTGCAAAAGAGAGGTTAAGGAAGTCACAAGCAAAGTAGAGAGCAAGATATGTTCCACATAGAGTTGACCATATTCAGTGTTGGGGATAAGGTTTGGTTGTACATGAAAAAAAAGACTCCAAGATAAAACTAAGATTACTTTTAAATTGTATGTGCCTCCTTTTATGAAGAAATGCTCTATTGTGAATATTTAAAAATTTATGTTTCTTTGAGGCTTCTATGTAAAATGAAGAAGAAAATTTTATACGAGATTCCATTGAAAATCTTGCTCCTAATGTGCAAGAGGAGTTAGATAAGATGTTTTTTTGCAAATTAAGGAAAGAGCATTTAGAAGGGAAGTGCAAGGGAATTGGAAAATTGAGTTGAAAGTACAATTTCCAAACACGTCCAAATAGCATTTGAAGAAGCAAGTGGGGAGGAATTTTCTCACCTCGAGAGTTCCTAAGCTTTTGGGGACCAGAAGATTTATAATTAGATAGACATGATATGAATATTTAGATAAACAATATTGGCAAGATAAATCAATTAGTTTATTACTCTCACAAGATATATTCAACTTGTAACACTTTGTAGTAGTTGTTTCCCATGAAACTATAGTCAAGGTTTGCTTTGAGATGATTGAGACATCTTACAAGAGAAGACATTAATAGGTCCCTATTTCAAAAAGACAATTTTATTGAAGATAATAAAACTTCCAATTTCTCTAGGGGGGATAATTACAAAACCACCATAATTCGGATTAATGCAACTTCGCTCTTAGCCAAGACACAATAAAAGTAACAGGGGCAAACCTTACATCTTCCATTTCTTGAGCAATTCATCCTTCTTAGGGTTTTCTTTTTGATGCATCATATGTAAGCTTTTGTGGATGGCAAGAGCATAGGGGATTAATAGTATCATAAGGGATTGGATGGTCTTGAGGGTGAGTCAGTTATGGGGTTACTTGTCATTTAGTCATGGAATGTTACTAATAGTGATTCTTCCTTGAAAGCCTTATGAAGTTAATACCCCCAATAGCTGAGGAAAGATATAGTGTCAAGAAAAAGGTGCACCTCACTCTTACGGAATTTTCTCATAGAGAGTTTCTCAACTTTCTCCAAGATAATTTCTTGTGTGCCATGCTTGTATAGTTCAACTTTACTTAACATTCCAACATTTTCTAATTTAGTGCAGAACATTGTGAATGTCTATCTAAGAATATAATTGATACAAACAAGTATAGCAATCAATTGGTTACGGTTTAAATATATGATTTGTGTTGGCAATATAGCTATAGAATATCCATGCAAATTAAAAAACAAAGCTCAAAACTAGAAAAAAAAATTGCTATCTAAAGGAATACATGATGCGAGTTATGATATATATAAACAAAATTGCTATCTTTTCTTCTTTTCATTTATAAGTTGATGTCAAAGACCAGTCTTATAAAAAACAAGGGGCACGAAGTGCCAAGTACCTACGGCGCAGTTTAGCTCAAAATTTAAAACATGATTTTGAATAAAAAGTATGGCATAATTTTGTGTTTCACCACAATTTAGTATGTGATTTTGTTGGTCTTTTTGATGGCAGCATGGCTGGCAATCTCGATGGCAACGATGTCCAAGCGCACACAAGGTCAAATTTTGGGACACTTTAGTGAGAAGCTTCTTAGATATTTTATTTATAAGAAACCATGAATCCATATATTGAAATGGATTTCATACATTATTCCTTTCCACTGTAAATAAAAAATAAAATACAGGGATTGCATGTACTACTTACAAAGTTTACACTGTATTGTGAGTCCCATGGAAAATTTAACTAGAAAACATCAGAAAGAAATTAATAAAACCTTTAGTGACAAGTTCTTCCATGCATGCATTCAAATTGTACCCAAGACATGTAAATGCCCAAACTAGGCGGACAATTTCCATATTCATAGACATTGTCTCAATAATATAAGAACCATAATGTTAGAATAAAGCTCAATAATCGCATCCTTAATATATGGAACAATGAAGTTGAACAATGGGAAAGCCAAATAAAATTGGCTAGCTATGGAAAGAATTTTATTCAAATAAAATACATCTTCATGCAAAAACAGGTGACATATGTCAATGAATATGGAATAAGAAGCAGCTCACCTTGAACTTTCAAGGCATTTTTTATTTTCCTATTAAAAGACTAGCCTTCTCTCCCTTCCAAGAAATATCACAGTACATATCATGAACAATTTGAGGAGGTCAGGTTGACAATAGCACATAGGTCATTAGGTATCCATTTTGATGTTGATCCAAGGACTCTTAAAATGCAACATTTCAAGCAAGGACCTAAATCTGAGACCCCTATTAAAAAATTACTTGAAATGCCTTTTGGCTTCGCTATAGAGAATCACCCCGCATACGGTGAGTGCATATCCAAGCATCCCTTTAAAAGACACAGGGTTTCTAAAAAGCAAGATAGAAACAACCACTGCCCTTGTTCCTTTTGCATTCCCAAGCAAAAGGAAAGAATCCATGAACTTTCATGCATGTTTGGTCAATAGAACTTGATCTGATGATAGATATATATTATATATAATCTATGACACCTCAGTTGTCAATAGAATTAACAAACCCTAAATTTGGCATGCAGTAAATTTGAAAAGGCAGCTGATGTTGGAAAGAATCCATGAACTTTCATGCATATTTGGTCAATACAACTTGATCTGATGATAGATATATATTATATGTAATCTATGACACCTCAGTGGTCAATAGTATAAACAAACCCTAATTTTGGCATGCAATAAAAAGGGAAAACAAATGAAAAGAATATGCATATACAACTATAGGAAAACACTCGAATGTAGTGCAAATGTCACATATAAACCCCTATACCTTAAAGGGCATTCTGGGGCATTGAATGGGGTAGTGTTCAAATGCATTGAGCATGGTAATGCATATTAATAACGTGCCTTAAAATAATAGATAGATCAGTGGACATTGCCGCAAACAAAATATTGCTTAATCACAGACCATTATATTGATTCACGATTCATATCCCAACTGAAGCCTTTGCAAACCTATATTCCTTAAAACCAAATTAGGAATGAGGAATCTTCAGAAAATGTCTTTGCTGCCAAGGTCAAATGCAAAGAGAGATGCAAAGACAATCTCAATGAAAATTTAAAAAAATAAAAGAAAACAAAAAAATAATAAAAAACCCTGCTGAGGCATTTGCTATTGTAAAGCTCATCACTAGCAAAGATGTCGTCGCTTCATGTCTGGACGCATGAGAAACCACTGCCAAAACCCTCGAATATGTGGGTAAGGATCTGTAACATGTAGAGCAATTGATTAGGATGGGCATTTTTTCAATGTTTTCCAAGGTTTTGAAGGATGGCCCCATGCAACTTCAAAGGGCGATGACCTAGGCTCTCTTCGAGTTTCTCTCTGATGACCTTATTTCTAAGTGCCAAGATCATTTTGCGTAGGGTGGTGTGATTAGGTTGTTGGTTAGGCATTTGGCCTTTGCGAGTGGGGATGACGATAGTAAATACCTTGTCCCTACTAAGCCCACCATCACTATTCACTCCTTGGTCACCACCATTTTGGAAGCCAGAGTAGCAAAACCCAATGCCCATGCCCATATGCACAAGGATATCGGAATTGGAATTGAAATTGAAATGCCCTCTTTATCAGGGCTCAATTTGAAATGAAGGGTTTATCGCTGAGTGGGAAGATTTAGCAGGGATGGCGTACAATGTTAAGTCAACGTTACAGCGTCTGCATCAACAAATTCCACAATACTAAGTTAAAACAATTATCCTCGATGAGCACCTGCATGAAGCTTTTGAATAATTCCAACTAGTTTTTGGAACTGTCACCAAAACATAATGATTAACATACCTTGATTTATGTGCACTGACAAATAACATAAAATGTTTTCAATAAATCAAAATGTAGGAAAATCAATATTATATTTAATTAATTAAAGACCTTGCAAGTTACCATGCTAAATGTTTACATATTACAAACTGCACAAAACTATGCAATATGACTCGCAGGGAGAACATGGATTAATAAAGAGTTAAAGGAAAGCCAAGACTACAATATTCCGTACGAGACTAATAAGAAAATAAATAAATAACAGCACTTCCAGATGGGATTAAAAAAAAGAACGCCCTCACCGCTGACATTTCCCAGAAAAAGACTTAAGTGTTCACTAATTAGAACAGAATTACACCTCACCGTTGATTCCACGAAGGAAGACTCGAATAAACTCTGTTCGTTAATTTTACACATAAAATACATAAATCAAACCCATAAAATTCAAAGGCAAATGCCACTCTCAAAAATAACCAAGCAACCAAACGTAAATACCATTGAGGAGATTTCCTCAGCTGAAAACTGCTTCTCTTCCCCTTTGTACGTAACAATAATTATGGGCTTATCACCAGGCCCTGGGATGACCTTGAATGGCCATAGTTTGATATCACTCTGAACTGTTGTATCAAAATATCTCCTACCAATCAGCCGCTTTGCATCTGTCATGAAACATCAAAAAGTTTAGCATCTAATACACGACTCAAATAAATTACAACAAACTCCTCAGGGTGTTGTCATAAATCTGATTAAAAACATTTTCTCATCATCTAAATGAACCCCGAAGAGGGCCACATCAGCTGTATCTACACAGAACCAAATCTGGGTTTTAATTGGGTATTTTTGGATTTCTATCAAGCCAACACTAGTTTAGATTACCTATCCTTAGGATTCTAAATTTACAAGCATAAAAACAAAGGCAGCAAAGGTAACAGAAGAAATAGCACTACAAGCATTACAAATCTGCTTAAAGTTTCTGAAGACAAAAGTTATAATGGTCTACCATCCCATATCTACTTGAAGCATTTGTCCCAATATATATCCATTACAGAAATCTGCATAGAGATTCACATGCATTGCAAAAAAAATATTACCCTAATAATACAGAAAAAAAAAACAGCATTGGCTTCCTCCCTAATGATGGATCCGGAAACTTCCACCAAGAAATTAAATTATCACATGCAGTTGTATCCGGAAACATCCACCAAGATGAAGCATTGCGAGATCAACCTCAACTCAAACCAAACACCAATTTACATATGTCGATTCTAAGAACTCAACAAATTATTTATCCAAGTAGCACATTTTACATGAGTCTACTAAAACCTTTTAGGACTCAAGTGAATGCACAAATCTCAAAACATAGATCTAAAACTTAAGAAACAATATTTGGATATTCTAATTTTATATTCATTGTCAAAAAAAATTAAAGAAACAGGAGGCAGAGAAAAACAATAAAACTCTGAAACATGATTCGCTTATCCGAATTTTAAATTTATTTTCAAAAATTTAAAAATTCAAAAAATTAAGGATGTGAATAAAAACAAAAATAATACTGAAAGCATTCAAAGACATCAATAATGAAAAAATACAATCAGCTTGCCCAGACAAAGACTCATCCAAAATAAATCACTTTCATTTATAAAATTCAAATTCAAAATTAAGTTGCTTATCCACAAACCTAATAGAAATAAAAATAATTAACTTACACCAAAATAATCGAACGAATATAAAATAAAAGAAGATGAAAATAATAATAACATTAACCACATAATTAAATTAATTCTATTTTCGTATAAATCTCAAACTTAATCTCGGACTCAATTTCTTATATATATAAAACTTAATGCTAACAAAATATATATAGATGAATTAATAATAATAACCATCTAACCTAAACATAAATATTAAACTTTAATTTCAGACTCAAATCAAAAACAATCAAATCAAAGTTAAAGTTAAAAATTTAGTTTCAAATAACATGATAGACATACTCATTGCCATTAAAACTTTCGTGATTTCAAAATTGAAAATACTTATAATTTTTAATCTTCATCCCAAATACTCATCATAATAGAAACTCACATAATCTCAAAATCAAAAATACTAATATATTCTAATTTAAAAAATCTAATTCGTACATGAAAATCTCCCATACTTTAGGAAGAAAGGCCATGAGGCCATAACTTTAGTAGACTTCAGTATATGGGGTTTAAACAAAGATCTTAAAAATCAATCTCAACCTAAGCAAAAAACAACCAAAATTAAAATAAACTCATTCATGTATGTAGTACTTTTAAGTAAAATATGTATTTTTTAAAACTAATTTAAATAGAAAGATAGTATAATATAATAATTGAAACAATTCATCTAGTTTATAATTTAATTCGTATATTAATATTTATCAAAGCTAAAGTTTGGCCTCTGTGATTACAACAGGTACAAAATAAAAAAGATATGGTGAGAGTATTGGACATCCCTTTAGACATCTAAATTTGGCACAACATTTATTTTACAATATTTTTTTAATCACTTTATTTATATATGTCCTAGTTAAGATTTATACTTAATGGCACAATTTTCTTATATTTTCCCTTTTAATTGGTAATTTTCTTATATTTTCCCTTTTAATTGGTAATTTTCTATAACTCTGTGACTGTTTTTCTCATTCTCTTTGTTTAAAACATATTTGTAAAGAGAGCTCTCTCAACCCTTTTGATGTTTTGAGGTTATTTTGAGTTTGAGTTTAGTTTTAGGAAAAATTCTATATCTTGATCCTTCCTGACGGTTCTGACCCTTATTATTTTAAATTCTCTTTTTACACGTTTCTTCTTTATAGCTGTTGTTTTAAAAGCCCCTTAAGGTCTTTTGGATCCACTGTGCGAGCCACTAAATTTTTAACTCAAATTCTAAGAGTTTCCTACATAAACAAAGTTGTTAAAAGGCATTTAGGACAAGCACTCTCACATATCAAGATCTATTCAAGTTATACATTGTTTATATTGAATTACTAAAATTATATTATGAAGTATTGTTGCATTTACATGCTTATGCCAAGGGTAAGCTAGGAGAAGCATCTAGATTTGCATATCACCATTTCAAACACGTACGTGAGAACTATATTTGAGTTTGAGCCCTCTTTGAATCAGTCGTTCAAATGGGGATTGACTAAGGTTAGTCCAACTCAATCCATTTAACCCGAGCCCCCCCATTTGATTTTGAAAAGTGTTTGTGTAGGAAACTAGGGTTTGATATTTCAGGTGTATGCGCGCACGAAAAAAGTTGATGAAAATGAAAAAAGACAATAATTACAGCATCCGCAACAGTTTCAAATCTTCATTATAAAAAGGTCAAGACCGACCAAAAGGGTTAGGAACAACTGATATTTAGACCTCTTCTGCTGGTACTGACCTAGACCTAAAACAAGCCTCTAGATTTGGAAACGATCAATCTAAATCGTCACACAACTTTCAATCAACCAGTCACCCTGTACAGACCAAAGAAATGCGACAAATAAGATAAGTTTCTCTTCATCCTCCTGCATTTGTCATTGTACTTGTTGATCTTGCTTGTCGAAAATATCATGGTCAAATCTTATTGTGTGCTTGTTTCTATCAATTCATAGTCAAAATCATATTCTATTAGTTCTATCTAATTAAAGAGTTAGTGTCGCATGAATCAAATTTCAGATAAAACATATCGGTGAATTCGTGTTTCGTTTGAACATTGTCCAACCCTACGATTACCTTAGGGTTCCAATCTTCTCTCTAAGATTTCAAAAATGTCTTAAGGTTTCAGATCTAATATCTGATTTCTCTTTATTTTTTGTGCAAAACCATTTTTTTTTTAACTTTTTGTCCTAGGGTTTCCCCCTCATTTTACTATTAGCATTTCCTTTTCCTATGTTTGTGGCTTATCCTACCTTGTTTAGGTCATATTTGATCCATAATAGCTTTATTTTTCAAATGCTTTGAGGTTTTTTAGATATATTAAGTGGATAAAAAACTCTTTTTGTTTGCCAGAATATTGTATAGATTTCCTTGAATTAACAATTTACAGTTTTTAATAATTTTGGCTTAAGGGATGAATGGTGTACCTATTTTTAAATGAATTTCTGGTTTTTGTCTATTTTTTAATTTTTATCAAAAACTTATTTCAAATTTTAAAAATATCTAACGGATCTATCGTAATTGTTGATCCTTTCTTGTCCACATCTTAATCTTCTCCTTAGGGTTTGCATGTGGGAGTGTGTTTTGGAAATAATCCTTATTCCTTTATTTCTAGTGATATTAGGGTTTAAAATGACTACCTCTATTAAAAACCCTAATAGCCCTCACCCCTTGGATCTTCTATTTTCTAGCAATGCTACACCCTATGATCATTCTAATGCATGCATTTCAAAATCTAATAGTCCTCATCCCTTACATTCTATATTTTCTATCAAGTTTATGCCCTATGATTATTATAAGGAATGGACTAATGATGATTACTATATAATCAATGATTATAATTTTGATTATGACAAAACAGATAGTGAAGAAGATGAACACTAAACCAATTCTGAAATAGACAAGCCTAATTCCCCTACACCTTCTTTAGAACCCTCTTTTAACCCTTCTTTAGAACAAGAGGAACATAATCGTAATCTACATCTCCCTACTCCTCTTATGTTGCATGAAATACAATCTAAATGTGTTTTATTTGAAAATACACCTTGTTTGTCTTTATCGTTTGCTACTATATTTCATCGCATTCAGTCATAAAACACAAACATGCATAAATACAAAAACCAACGTATGAAGCAAAGTCTTGATAAGACCACTCTTACATGCATAGATGTTTCTCATGATATAGATGATGCAAATGTGACAAAAGTTGAATGTACTTCTTCCT
This sequence comes from Torreya grandis, assembly GCA_037957365.1. NCBI lineage: Eukaryota > Viridiplantae > Streptophyta > Pinopsida > Cupressales > Taxaceae > Torreya > Torreya grandis. The sequence goes on along the minus strand of JARHVA010004841.1, from coordinate 683,411 downwards.
TTCTAGATGATGCAAACATGAAAAAAGTTGAATGTACCTCTTCTTTACTAGATGATGCATATATTACAAAAGTTAAATGTACCTCTTCTTTATTAGATGATGCAAATGTTACAAAAGTTGAATGTGCTTCTTCTTTACTAGATAATATAAATGTTACCAGAGTTGAAAATTCTTCTCCTTTACTAGAGGATACAAATGGTACAAAATATAAAAGTGCTTCTCTTTCTCTCTATAGATACTACAAAAAGTGAAAATGTTTCTCTTTCTCTCTCTATAGATGATCCCAGTGTTACCTTACTCTCTGTATAGATGATGTTAATGTTACAAAAATTGGAAGTGTTTTTCCTTCTCTTTCCATATATGATAAAAATGCTACGAAAGAGAAATATGATTCTCCTATTCTCTCTCTAGAAGAAACAAATGTTATTCCTTCTCTCTTTAGAAACACAATTAGATACAAAAGAGCATAATATTTATTTATCTCTTTCCAAAAAGTCACGCAATATTCATTTTTTACATACAAATCTTCATGACATTCAAAATGATTTAATCTCTTCTTTACAAACGTCATGCGAAATGAATGATCCTATATGCAATATTTCTAAATTATGCAATAATGTGGTCTTAAAATGCAATGATAGCCATGATGATTCTATTATACCTATGTTTCAAGTAGATGGTAAATTAAAACCTATGAGTGCACCTTTCCAAACTGCAATTATCCCTACTCGCCACATTGTATCTATGATGAAAGCTATAGGAGACCGTCAAAAACAAGTGTCGAATCTTAATTTGCAATTGTTATCATGTCATGCTTATATTAAAGGTAAGATCATTCGACATCAACCTACAAAATGTATTCGAATATCCTTCTCCAACCAAGTTTGTCATGCCTGTGTTACCTTTTATTTGATGGTCATGGAGACCCTACCAACCATTTAACACAATATGTGCATTCTTTTGGTCATTGGGCCAAAGATGGGCGCATATTGTTAAAGTATTTCCACATAAGTCTAACACAAAAAGCTTGCGATTGGTTCTATAGTCTTCCTAATGGTTCTTTGCCTACCTTCAAGAAGTTAGAAGAGATATTCTTATCAGATTTTCATAAGCATGCAATGCTTAATTGGCCTTAGAACATTTACAAGGCTTAAAGCAAAGTAATGATGAGTCCATTAGAGATTACACTATTAGATTCAAAAATGCTTTAGGCTCTTTGACATACAGACTTTCAGATTTGGAAATACAATTCATATTCAGTAAGGGCCTTCTATCCCCATTTAAATAAGAGCTTTACACAATCCTTACACTTCTTTCGACAGTTTATATATGGACGTGCATAGATATGCATGTGAGCTAGTAATAAATAATGTAGAATTAAACGTACCTTCTCTAAAGAGCAAAAATTTTGTTGCAAATGCTTACAAAGAAAAAGAATTGGCCAAAAAGGTTCATAAGTCATTTCAAATACCTTCTTTTGAACCAACAATCCATAACAAGGAACAAACAATAAAGGTCTTACGCAAAGGAAAAGAATTAGCATACAGAATAGCTCCTACAATATAAGCATCTACTTCTACTAAGAGACAACCACTTCAGTTTAATCGCCTTAGAGATCGACCACTTGATATCTTAAATATATTATTAGATAAGAAGTTGATTACTCTTCCTCCAAATTATTATCATACATTGCACAAATTTGAGAAGATAAACGGGCAACCATTTTGCATTTACCATGGTATTAATAGGCATCCTGCTAATGTATATTCCCAAAATGGCGATGGGGAGCAGAATGCATGCGCTTTTGTGCAACGAGGAGAAGGGAGACCTTAGGGCATTCGAGGAAGGAAAGTGCTGGTTTTGTCAAAGTGAAGTAGATGGTGGTAGTTGTGTGGAGGGTTCGAAGTAGAGTAAGTCCTAGCCTAAGGTTGCAAGCGAGGTTCCAATAACACCTAGGGTTCCAACAACTTTGTCCTCAGTTTCAGACTTTATTTACACAAAATGCCCTAATAAGGCCTATTCTTTTCACAATTGCAATACCTTCTCCCAGATGAAGATTATCTACAGTTTCCCTCTTTCATCTCCGCGCTTAATTCCACGATCTCTTTGTAGGGATTCTTTAACAGTTGTGTCAACTAGGGCACAAGGCACATCACATGAGACTGTCATTGGTGATCTTGGTGCTAGGGCTTTTTCAAATCCTAAGGCACCACATTTGATGTTGGGAGATGTTCATATCCTCCTTGCAAACTCGACCCCGAAGCTGAAGCTCGAGGAGGATTGCATCAATGCTATGGAGAAAGATTCGGGATTGAGGTCTTTAATTTGCAAATCCCTGGGAAAGTGTCCGTCGCTCAAAGAGTTCTACCTATGGATAAAAGTTGCTTGATCAAGAAGTGACCCTTCCTCCATCTTTTTGTTGGATAAAGGGTTTCTTTTGATTCAGTTCAGTTCTATTAAGGATTGCGCCTTTGTTATGGAGCATAGGCCCTCGTTTATCGAGAATCAAGGGCTTTTTATTTGTCCCTGTATACCTTTCTTTGATGCCTCTGCTTTTAAGATGCATTGGTGCCAGTTTGGGTAAGGTTGTACAATCTTCCCTTGGTTATGCAGAATTGGGGGCTGCTTAAATGATTGTTACGTTTTGTGGGGGACTTTATCAAATTGGACGAATACTCCTTTGGATCTCAAAAGAGATATGTCAGGGCCTGCATGATAATTGATATCTCAAAACCCATTATTCACAAACTCAACATTGTCTCCTCACAAGGGGTTTGGACTTAATTCTATAATTTTGAAGGCATGCCTTTTTAGTGCTTTCTGTGCAACCAGCTAGGGCATAAGATTGTGGAATGTCAATTTAGTTCCATCCAGCATTGTGTTCTATTCATCCTTAGAGATGGTCCTGAAAATCCAAAATTCAACTGCATTATTACCACTTGTCCCATGTTGTTTCGCATGCTCCCAAGATTTTGGAGAAAGTAGGTAGGCTTGCTTGTGCTTCAATGATTCTGTTTTGCTTAGTTCATTCGAAAGTTGGGTCTCCTCCCTGTGGGGAGATTCGTGTTATTCTCCCGATTTTGAGAACTCGCCATTTGAAGGTATTTTAGCATGTAAGTCTCTGTCGGAGCTTACTATTGCCAAGATAATTGACAGTGGCCAAAAGATGAGTTTTGAAAAAACAATGGATTCAAAGTGCAGAGTTGTAGAGATGGCAATAGGGTCACAACAAAAGATGGACAATAGGGCTCGACATGACTTTGTTCCAACTAAAATAGCAGTTACTGCAAGCTTGTTCCTGTAGAATCTAGAACTTACTCATGATTTGGCACTTGAGCCCGATATGTTGGAAGCTACTGCTTCCCAAGATAGCGATGCAAATTTTGGATCCACAGAGATCCTCACCCTTGCTTAGAAAGCTTCATTGTTGACCAAACCAAATTGTAGAAAGAAAAGTTGAAGAGAGAAAAATGACAGGCTGATAAACTTCAGCGGGAGGCTTTGATTTCTATTGGTGAGGGCTCAAAATCGACAATGGAGATACTTCTTTCACATAGTCCCAGGGGGGCACTTGCCACCCGCAGGTGATGCTCCTTTCAAGATGGCGTTGATGTTTTTTCCAGTTCTTTTGGGGTTTCTTTTAAGGGTTTTTAGGTTTAGATGTTTTATTTTCTCTCTTTAATTCTTTGGATGGTTTGACAGATTTCCCAAGTTCTTATCTAAAAACCGGTTTTTGTATTATCTCTTTATTTTATCTGAAGGTTGAGGGACTCTCACAACCTTCAATTACCAATTAAAAAAAAGTATGCATCATGATAATAATTTTTATGCTTTGTATTCAAGTCACAAGGTTCAAGTTCGAATTCGAGTTCAAGTTCAAGTTCGAATAAAAATCGAGAAAAAAAAAGCCATTAAATTCAAAACGTAAAAATAAAAACATAATTAAAAAAATTATATAAAAAAATATATAATTATAAAAAAATTAATAATGATAAAAATAACAACAAAATTAGAAAATATACATAAAATAAGAACATAATTATAAAAAATTAAATTCAAAACATAGAAAAACATAAAAGCATAATTATAAAAAAATTTAAATATATATTTAAAAAATTAAAAAGTCATAAAAATAAATTATAAAATTAATGCAAAATTATAAATATAAATAAAACATAAAATAAAATAAAATAAAACTAAACTCAAAATTATAATTAAAATTAAAAATGAAAACGTAAAATAAATTAAATTAAAACAAAACAAAACTACTAAAACCTAAAACCTAATAACAAGTCGTTCGTCGTTGCCTTGTTGCATTGATCTCATCCACTTCAAACTTGCTTCCCCTGCCAATGGCCTTTCTTCAAGTGAAGCATGGAAACATCAATATTACCCTTTGGAGTCTTGGACTGTCAAGTAATGCATAGACATTGGACTGAATTTTTGTTTGCAAAGGCGGCAACGAAGAGTAATTTTGGGCATGTAACGAAGCCACAAACTAAGTGAAGAATATTGAGGGCCCGTTAAGTGTTGTAGGTAAGTTTTATACCCGTAGGGCCATAAGGGTTTTGTATCAAAGATGAAATCCATGCAAGGGCAATGGAGGAGTTGTTAGGGGGACGAAGACTTTAGTAGAAATTTATGATGTGCAAAAACACAAATAGAGACATACAATCGAGAAAAAATTGTAGATCTAAAACATTACATTTTTTCTGTTATTTGTATGGCCGAATAAAAATAGGCAAATTTCTAATTTTATCTGAAAAAATCATCGTACCTTGTGACTTACCTTTGCACCAAAAGCTTACACAACTTTCTAATAGAGGGGTTATTACATTTGAGAATAAGACAACAAGGCCTTCTCCCACTTCAAGTAGTTATTCTAAAAACATTGATACATCCCATGACATTCCCAACAAGGAACAAATGGTCCATCAACCTTTGCAAAAACAAACCACTAGAAGTCCTTCTAGCTTACATTCTACAATGGCCGAGTTATCCCAAAATAATCTTATTTGGGAACCATTGATCATTTGAGCTCTCGATAGAGGTGATACTCAAAAAGGTCTAGTAATCGATACTCCAAGATTATATGTTACAAGTACATTTATATCTTCTCCGAAACAAATATGGAAGCAAAAAGTAAATCAAGTATCTACAGAACAACTGAAACAAGCAAAAAAAGTGCTACAACAGTGATAAGTCGAACCATTTTGAGTTGTTCAATAGCAGATCTGACAACCAGATTACAGTGACTTTCTCTTTCCAAACAGCGTTAAAAACTGGTTTTGAGTGATATTATCACATACACGATACTAAAAACTAACATATACTAACATTCAACGCTTAATATTAACACATTATACATTCATATGTTCATAGTATTCTCCTAATAATATCAAAGTCTGAAAATTATAGATGCAAATTACTCAATACATATAACAAACGCATATAAAACAATAACATATACAAAACGATCTCATATATATACATATCAAAAATCATTTTTACAGTACAAAATGTCAATCGATGATGGGGACATCCCCTTCATCTAAGTTATCACTAACTAATTCCACAGCCTGCAAAATAGAGGCCCCATCTCGGCCTACTGCACATGATTGTGATCGTTATTGTGATCCATATTGTCTAATTCGCCTCTCAAGTATTTCGTTCTGAACCATGACACGTGTATGCTCAGATTGCAAAGCACAAAATTGATCGATCGGATCTCTAGACAAATCAAAATCACAACTCAGTACAGGGCATCTATCAAGATCTGCCTATAAGTCATCATGCTCGCTAGCAACCATAGTATATGTTATAGCTATGATTGCACACGGATCAAACAAATATGCATACTCGCTAGCAATCTAATTAACTCTCTCTACCAAGCCGCTACCTACTACATCATACGAGGCATTCTTCATCAAAGTACGAATGGTTGCATCCACCATTGTAGACTAATATGCATCACCTGCAATACCATATTATGCGAATACATTAACAACCTCTAAACGACTATTAAACAATGCAAAAAACAAATACTTACGCTCTGATATGGTTGTTGCAACAATTGTAGTAACATGGGCACCTCTACTAATAGGTTGCACTGCAAGCTCAAGTGTCCGCTTAAGTGCAAGTGGTACATATACTCTATCTCCATCCCCCTCCACCCTGTGTTGTGGGCAAAATGCTAGGATCATCTGCTACAACATGAAACAATGAAGCCCATCCCATTTGCCCACCATCGCAATAATTGTACATCCTACATCATCACCCTTCGCTAACGGAACCACAGGGTCGTATTCTGTCACTAGATAAGGGCTCAAATCCACACCTGTAGGCTGTAGCCTCGAACCCACTCTAATAGCAACTCTAGTACTCCATGTCCATGGATAAGCCACTAGACGCACATCTTAAATCAACCCAAATTGTCAAGTCACTCACTCATATTGAAACCTCTCGTAGATATCAAAAAACCAAACCTGTATCCACATAGTAATTTGTACGCATCGTAGCTCTCAAACATTCTAAGGGCATCCTCCATACCTCATATATAGTCGCAACCAAATCATAGTAGGTGTCAGCATATCCAAAACCACGCTATACTCCATGGTACTCAACCCTCTCTACCGTGGTAGCACCCATTGAGGTGCAAAAATAGCAGGATGAGCCCAATCCTAACGAGGACCACCAAACAGACGAACCACATTGACGTGCTCATATGCCTATATGTACAACAACGTAGCAGCTCCAAGACCACCTGTGTGCACCTCCAATGTAAATCTATGTAACTCATGATATAAATGGGCAAGCATGCTATGGCCCCAAGAATATCTCATATGCCGCTTCTAAATGGCACCTCCAAAAATTTAAATATATAATGAAAAAATTAAAAGGTCATAAAAATAAATTATAAAATCAAAACAAAATTATAAATATAAACAAAACATAAAATAAAATAAAACTAAATTCAAAATTATAATTAAAATAAAAAATGAAAACGTAAAAAAACAAAACAAAACTAGTTAAAACCTAATAACAAGTTGTTCATCGTCGCCCTTTTGCATTGACCTCATATGCTTCGAGCCTACAACTTCGAACTTGCTTCCCCTGCCAATGGCCTTTCTTCAAGTGAAGCATGCAAGCATCAATATTACCCTTTGGAGTCTTGGACTGTCAAGGAATGCATAGACATTGGAATGAATTTTTGTTTGCAAAAACAGCAACGAGGAGTAATTTTGGGCATGTAGTGAAGCCACAAACTGAGTGAAGAATATCGAGGACCTGTTAAGTGCTGCAGGGAAGTTTTATACCCGTAGGGCCATAAGGGTTTTGTATCCAAGATGAAATTTGTGCAAGGGTGGTGGAGGAGTTGTTAGGTGGATGAGGACCTTAGTAGAAATTTATGACGTACAAAAACACAAAGAGAGACATACAGTTGAGAAAAAAATGTAGACCAAAAAAATAACATTTTTTTTCTGTTTTTTTAATGGCCGAATAAAAATCAACAAATTTCTAATTTTATCTGTAAAATTGTTGTACCTTGTGACTTAGCTTTGCACCAAAAGCTTACACAACTTTCTGATAGAGGGATTATTATGTATTTGAGAACAAGAGAAGGCCTTCTCCCACTTCTGGTAGTTATTCTAAAAACATTGACATCCCATGACATCCCCAACAAGGAACAGATGGTCCATCAACCTTTGTGGAAACAAACCACTAGAAGTCCTTCTAGTTCACATTCTACAATGGCCGAGTTATCCCAAAATAATCTTATTAAAGAACCATTGATCATTTGAGCTCTCGTTAGAGGTGACACTAAAAAAGGTCTAGTAATCGATACTCCAAGATTATATGTTACAAGTATATTTGTATCTCTTCTGAAACAAATATGGAGGCAAAAAGTAAATCAAGTATCTATAGAACAAATGAAACAAGAAGCAAAAAAGTGCTACAACAGTCAAAAGTCGAAACATTTTGAGTTGTTCAATAGCAGATCTGACAGCTAAATTATAGTTACTTTCTCTTTCCAAACAGCATTAGAAACCGGTTTTGAGCAATATTATCACATACACAATACTAACAACTAACAAATACTAACATTCAACGCTTGTTATCAATACATGATACATCCATATATTCGGAGTATTCTCCTAACAATATCAAATTCTAAAAATTATAAATGCAAATTACTCAATACATATAATAAACGCATGTAGAACAATAACATACAGAAAATGATCTCATATATATACATATCAAAAATCATTTTTACAATACAAAATGTCAATCAATGATGGGGACATCCCCTTCATCTAAGTTATCACTACTGACTAACTCCACAACCTACGAAATAGAGGCCCCATCTCGGCCTACTACACATGATTGTGATCGTGATTGTGATTGTGACTGTGATTGTGATCGTGATCCATATTGTCTAGTTCGCCTCTCAAGTATCTCATTCTGAACCATGACACGTGTATGCTCAGATTTCAAAGCACAAAATTGATTGACCGGATCTCTAAACAAATCAAAATCACAACTTAGTACAGGTTGTCTATCAAGCTCTGCCTATAAGTCATCATGCTTGCTACCAACCACAATATATGTTGTACCTATGATTGCATACGGATCAGACAAATATGCATACTTGCTAGCAATTTGATTAACTCTCTCTACCAAGCCTACCTACTACATACGACACTCTCTGCGTCAAAGTACGGATGGTTGTATCCACCATTGTAGACCAATATGCATCACCTGCAATACCACATTATGCGAATACATTAACAACCTCTAAATGACTATTAAACAATATAAAACACAAATAAACACATAAATACTTACACTCTGATACGGTTGTTGCAACAACTGTAGCAACATGAGCATCTCCAATAATAGGTTGTGTTGCAGGTTCAGGGGTAGGCTCAAGTGCAAGTGGTACATCTACTCTATCTTCGTCCCCTCCACTGTGTTGTGAGCACAATGCTAGGAACATCTGCTACAACATGAAATAATGAAGCCCATCCCATTTGCCCACCATTGCAATTATTTGTACATCCTGCATCATCACCCTTTGCTAACGGAACCACGGGTTCTTGTTTTGTCACCAGATGAGGGCCCAGATCTGCACCTATAGGCCCTAGCCTTGAACCCACTCTAATAGCAGCTCTAGTACTCCATGTCCATGGATAAGACATTGGAGGCACATCTTAAATCAACCCAAATTATCGAGTCACTCACTCATACTGAAATCTCTCGTAGATATCAAAAAACCAATCCTATATCCACATAGTAACTCATATGCGTCGTAGCTCTCAAACATTCTCAAGGCATCCTCCATACCCCAATATGGTCGCAACCAAATCATAGTAGGTGTCAGCGTATCCAAAAGCACTTTGTACTCCATAGTACTCAACCCTCTTTGTCGTGGTAGCACCCATTGAGCTGCAAAAATTTCAGGATGAGCCCAATCCTAACGAGGACCACGAAACAGACGAACCACAATGATGTGCTCATATGCCCATATGTACAACATAGCAGCTCCAAGACCACCTGTGTGTACCTCCAATGTGAATCTATATAACTCATGATATAAATGGGCAAGCATGTTATAGCCTCAAGAATATCTCATATGCCGCTTCTAAATGACACGAATTATATAATACCTATGATAGGAGATAGATACAGCTCGACCATCTACTGCTACAACTAATACCAGAATACAACATATAAAATTTCTATAATCACAAAACATTTGATCATCTAGTTTGCTCTAATAACATAGTACCATCCCAAACAACACCCTCCAGTCTACCTGTCATTAATCTATGTGCCCGTCGCATATATCCCAAACCTTCTGCATCCATCACTACAAGCCTCTACCCAGGAAGCCGTAAGATATGCCTCACATCCTCTAGTGTCATAGTCATCTCACCTATCGACAACCTGAAAGTACACGTATTAGGATTCCACCGCTCTGCCAATGCCATCGTCAAATGCATATTAAACAAAATTTGGCCCAACCAGCCAACATGTGCTAAACTGACCTCATCCAATATCCACCGATCTACATCATCTAATCCCAACTCTAGCAAGGTACTCATATACCAACCATATTGAAACTCACGAGCATGGAAATCATGCTGCAAAAATAAACCAAACCAAGTATATCAGCTCTTAATTCGAGGAAATGTAGTATACAGACACAAAATTCTAAGCAAGAACTGTAAAAAAACACAAGGACAAAACCATTTGAAACATGATAGATCATAGAACCATGGGCAGGAACGTCCCATCTGGGTCAGTACTGTCCACTTTGGGACAATAACGTCCAAAGTTGGATGATCCTGAGCCAAGACAAAACCGTCAAATTTTGTAAGTGCCAAAACAATCAAATTTTGAAAAAAAAGCAAATTACACTAAAACGGAGCATAGATCATACAAATCACTGAAATTTTTTGAGAAATTCGGATACGTATCAGATCGCCCAAAGTCTATGTCCGTATAGTAGTCTTCAGGGGCCCAAATCACAATGACACCACAATTCATCGACAAGGCATTTTACAAACTCAAAGTTCAAATCTCAAAATGTAATGGTAAAAATGAAATTACAACAAACCTTTTTTACCCTACTTTATATATGAGTTGGCTTTTTCAATATCAATTACTATGTCTATTGTGCACTTAATTCAATTAACAACTCAAAACTTCTACAAACGGTATTCTGAGTTCTACTCATCAAAAACACGTTCCGTAAATTGCATTAGGACACGTATGACACCTTATTCCGTATCGTAATGCTATTCACTTTCTAATACCAACTTTGTAAACGAGTCAAAAATTTGCACTTACACAACACAACTGTCATTGCCTTTGACAATCATACTTTGAAATCAACTACAACTATCTCATATTCTATTGTTTATACTCTGTTGCAACTAATACAACAATAATGTACAAATCCAATATGCAATATTCTAACCATTCTAATTGATCTCAGTTATCTTGATATATCTTTCAATCCAATCGATTCTCTACTCTCATCCCTCGTTTCAAAAGGGGGCAAACATGGCGCAAAATCTATAAATTTGTTACAAAATCGATATTTGACCAGTCATTATATCATAGTGTGACCTCAAAGGTTCAAATATTGGTACAGTATTGAGGCATATGCCATGCACATATAGTCAAAATCACAAATCATTGATTACAAATTTCAAAAAACTAAACATTATAGTTTCAAAGAATGCAAAAGGTTCAAAAAATTCAATTGTGGGCACAAATTATGGGGGCATATACACTCATATTACAAGAACAAAGTACAAATTCATACAGTTTTGAGTGCGCAATACATATTCATGCACAAGTTTCAAACATAATTTACAAATCTACATCCACATTACTTTATAGATTTCACATTTATCAATGGGTGCATGGTATAGATTCATGGACACTGTACTATTTTCATATTCCAAAAGCATAATACAATTTTTTGGCATATACTATATACTATTTTCTATCTACAGACATGGTAGGGACATGGACGACATCTATTCTCTTTTGACCATACATTCAGGAACAAAATAACAATTGAAACTAAAGCCATCTACAATGGTTGATCCAATTAAAATGCGTAGTGCATGACTTGGAGATTTTACACTCTCCAACACTGTAGCCTATGAATCATTTTGGTTTCCAACCTGTTTCACGTCTTGGGGTTACAAAGACCACTTGAGTTATATTGAGGCCTATGCATCCCTCAATGGATGTTATTTATTTTATATATGATAAATTCAAATTGGGACATGATCAACCCCAATTCTACAGATTTCAACAAAAGAGAATTTTTCTCTAAACAACACAACTACCATAGTCAACACATTGAGGTTTTTGCATCCCTCAATGGTTCTACTTCTATGCATCACATTGACCACTTGAAATCTTATTCATCTTCCTGGCCAGGGAATAAATAGATGCTACAAGCACCCTTCTTCTCCATGGTGATCGAGTCAACTCTTGACCCTTAGCATACTTGCTTCTCCACAACATGCATACATGTGTAGTTTTTCCTTGAATTATATTTACAGTATTTCATCTATAGTTATATCTTTTGTTTCATTTGATCAATAATTGCATCTAATTACATACATCTCTTTTTGTAGTAACATTTTTTATCATTACAACACATGGCAAGTTAATCATCTATGCAAGTTTGCATTCTCTTTTTCCCTTTCATCCAGTATTTGTAGTTTCACTAAAATGTTAGATAAAAGAAGGGGCAATTGTAAACACCTAAATTTGGCACAACAATTGTTTTACAATGTTTTTTTAATCGCTTTGCTTATATAAGTCTTAGTTAAGAATTAAACACTTAATGGCACATTTCTCTTATGTTTTCCCCTTTTAATTGGTAATTTTCTATGACTTTGTGCCCTAATTTTCTCATTCTCTTTGCTTAAAACACATTTAAAACTAGAGCTCTCTAAACCCTTTTGATGTTTCAAGGTTATATTGTGTCCAGGTTGGGTTTCAATAAAAAAATCCTATACTTGTCCTATATTCTGAGCCTTCCCAACGGTTCTAACCCTTGCTATTTTAATTTCTCTTTTGACACATTTCCTCTTTTTAGTTGTTGCTTTTGAGTCCCCTTTAAGATCTTTTGGATCTATTGGGCCAGTCACTAAGTTTCTAATTCACATTCTAAGAGTTTCCTATATAAGCAAAGTTGTTAGAAGGCATTTATGACAAGCGCACTCACATTTCAGAGGCTATTTAAAGTTATACATTGATTATGTTGAATTATTAGAGTAATATTCTGAAATACTATTACATTTGCATGTTTTTGCCAAGGGTAAGCTAGGAGTAAAAGCATCTAGATTTGTATATCACCATTTCACACACAGATAAGTGGAAGAACTAGATTTGAGTTTGAGCCCTCGTCAAAGCATTGACAATGTAGTGCAGCATTTAGTCTTTCAGTAGGGATTGACCAAGGTCAGTCCAACTCAATCATTTTTGTCTGATTCCCCCCAGTTGATATCATACGTGTTTGTGCAGGAAACTAGGGTTTGATATTTTAGGTGTATATGCATGCAAGAAAGTATTGACAAAAATGGAAAAAGACTATTGAAAAATCCGCAGCATTCGAGAGTCTCAAAGCTTCATCACAAAAAGGTCAGGGCCGACAAATAAGGTCAGGGCCGACTTGACATTCTTGACCTCTTCTACTAGTACTGACCTAGACCTGAAACAAGCCTCCAAATTTGGAAACGATCAATCTAAATCATCATCCAACATTCAATCAATCTGTACAAACCAAGGAAATGAAACAAATACGTTAAGTTTTTTTTTATCCTCATGCATTTATCATTATACTTGTCGAACTTGCTTATCGAAAATATCATTATCAAATCTTATTGTGTACTTATTTCTATCAATTGATAGTCAAAATTATATTCTATTAGTTTTATTTAATTAAAAAATTAATGTCGCATTAATCCAATTGTAAATAAAACAATCATAAGGATGTACTAAAGAAATAAATAAAAAACATAACTTTAAAATGAGTGTCAAAAAAAATACCAATCCTACAAAAATAAGTAATTTAAATAGAAAAAAAGAGTGGTAGAAAATAATAAATATTTTTAAATATAAAAAGTTAAAATAATTTAAAAACTTGCTCAAATTCATAAGAAATTATGCACCGGGTTCAAAACTCCTTCTCAAAGAAAATGATAAGCCATCACTCTAATGGATTTGGAGCATTCCAACAAAGATAAATAATTTAAATAGAAAAAAGAATATAATAATTTAAAAAAGCTTAAATTCATTAGTAATTTAAATTTTAAAAACAAATATAAGTAAAACTTGCAGGAGGGTCAAAACCCTTTTGCTTACAATATGAGAGGCCATAACTCTAATTGAGTTGGGGCATCCCGTTGAAGTTTAAAGGTTATTGGATGTCATGTCCACTTCCCAGTTGACATCTCTCAGAGCTGATGATTAGCCTATTATGCGACCCTCGTAGGCTGATAGGATGGATAGAGGGTCATGATGGAGCTTGGCTTGGCTTCGACTATCAGAATTTTTTTCAGTTGGCTTTCGTTCGGGCTCTTTCGAACACTGTTTGCCTGAGTTCCTATTTTTAAGAGATATTTGACACTCAGCGGAGCACTCCTGTTATGGTATGGTCACGTGCGGAATCACTCCCTGGTTCACCAGCTTCAGACGGTTCGAAAATCGAATACTTTTTGAGGGAGATATTAATATTTAATTGATTTAATTAAATATTAATTATTTGGCGTAATTAATGACTAGGGCGTTTTGACTCAAGGGGGCGCTCATTATGAAGGGGGCCGTTTTAATTATATTTTTATAATTAAAATTGTGTCTTTAGATTATGGAAAAATTATAAGAGAATGAAATCCTAATTCTTAATTATGAAACCCTAATTAGGGCAAGCGCACCTTTTAGAGGATATAAGGGTTTCTCATTGGAGGGTAAGCCATTCATTCATATTGAAGACAATTTTTGCTAAGTATTTTCTGAGAAGACTGAGCCAAGGGTTTCCAGTATTTGATTTGCATTGGAAAACGTGCAATCTTCAGTGTGTGCAATTCAGAAGTTGTGAAATATCAACTGATTTATTGCCAAGCAGAGAGATAATTTCACACAGAGATTTACAGGGAGTTATATTTTCAAGTTTTTGGTCGGGAAATTATCCAGAAGGAGATCTACCATATTGGCGCCACTTTTTCTTGAGATCTGGAGACCAGCAGTACCAGGTCGTACCGTTTTAACCGCTACTGTACGGAATCCGTATAGTCCTGTTACAGGCCGTGCATCAGCAGTCGCAAGTAGCAGGGAACGCAGAGACCGACATCGGCAATGCAGAGACCGACATCGACAATATTATCCAACCGACCGCGACAGTACAACCGGCGTCGACGACTGTGTTTTTGGAACAGCATCCAGAGAAAAGCCTATTTATTGTAGCTGTATCAGCCAAACCAGATCTAGGGTTTATTTTCAGATTGCAGAAAAATCAGGTTTTTGAACAATATTTTATATTATTTTGTATGCATGCAAGAGATCCTTTATTGTAATCATCTGGAGTGAATAATAAGATCAGAGATTAGCTAGTTAAAAGAGTATACTGCTATTTATTTATTTATTTTAATTTATTCGAATTTATTTGGCAAAAACGCATTTTTATTTATGCAAAAACACAAAAAAACCAAAATACACAAAACAGTCCAAAAAAACATTCAGTTTCAGAAATCAGGGAAAACAGGGGTTTCTACAGTGGTATCAGAGCTAAATCTTGCCATCCTGAGGGTTTAACAACCTTATGTAGCCACAAGAGTTGGGACCACACAGGTATCACACACGCATGAGAGCCTTACTTGAAGGCGAACTGGTTTTAGAACAGCAGCCGGTCATCATGAGTGACAGGCGTGAGGGTAGTCCACTCAGGGGCCTCAGGAATAATGAGGATCAGGATACCAGAGACTTCTTTCGTGCTATGGTTACAGGCCAGCAGCAGATGGCACAGGGACTACAGGCACTCACTACTATGGTAGAGAGGATGAACCCACCTGTTAGACAAAATGGGGAACAAGGAGAAAATAGGAGTGTTACAGTTAATCAAAGACCACAGCTGACCCAGTCCAGAACAGCTGATAGGCATACACGTCCTACATTTGTTCAGGAGGAACCAGAACCTCCAGCAGAGGAGGCGGCAGGAGATTCCCTATTTGCAGATGCACTCATGGCTGCAAATGATGAGTGGGACTTATTAGCTCGTTAGGTTCGGGAGAGGATGTCCTTCGACCGTTTTGTTAATCAGAGGAGAGAGCATTACAGATCAGTTAGACAGGACAGGAGGCCTAGAGGTCCGAATAGTGAGCTGAAGAAGGCTACAGACAAGCTTTCTTTGATTACTTTTGACGGCAATGGAAAAATGACAACTCAAGCTTGGATTCATAAGCTTGACACATTTTTGGCATTAAGGCCAATGACAGAGTTGGATGCTATCAAATATGCGACACTGCATCTTGAGGGGGTAGCTCATGATTGGTGGCACCACGGGATGGTGACACTCCAGCATGATCGGATCACATCTTATCAGGAGTTTGTTGATAAGCTAGTGGAATGGTTTGATAGGAAAGATCCGGAATCCTATTTCAAGGAGTTGGCTCAATTGCGCCAGAGTGGCAGCCTAGAGTCTTACATTGGCGACTTCCAGAAGTTATCAGTTATGGAACCTGACATTTCCGAGAGGCGACTTGTAGTGCTCTTCATGGAGAGATTGACAAAACCATTGAGAGGTTGGATCAAAGGCTTTGATCCTCCTTCGTTACAAGAAGCTATGAAGAAGGCGCGTAGTATGGAGATGGCAGCCCCATCCAGTAAATTTAACTCCAGAGGTACTTCTTCATTCAGGGACAATAAGGGCTTCAACAGAGATAGAGAGAACTCAGATTTTATCAAAGACAAATCAGGTTTTAAGAATGATTCAAAGGGCATACCAGCAGCACCACCTTTGGATCGAGAGGCTCTTAACAATCTACGCAGGAAGAAGCTTTGCTTCTACTGCAAAGGTCCCTATGATGCCAATCACAATTGTCCTGTGAGGGCAAGGCAAATCGAGTGATGTGGGCTGATTATGAGGATTCGGAATCAGAAGATTCCGAACATCAGGAGAGTTCAAAGGAGGCAGAGGCAAATTCAGAGCTTCAGATTCAGGAGGCACGCCTATCTAGCATCCAGCAAGAGGGTTCATTCAGACTCCGTGGAGTTTTCGCAGGACAGAGGGTCATCACCCTTCTTGACACAGGAGCCACACATAATTTTATTGATGCTAGATTTGTGGAGAAGCGTGGACTCACTACTGAGGATTTCGCGGGCATTAGAGTTAAGGTGGCCGACGGTTACACTCTTAGGTGTGAGCGGATGATTAGAGATCTCCCATTACGCTTAAACAACTATGAGTTCAAGGCTGATTATTATGTGGTGAACATGGGGGATATAGATTTGGTCTTGGGCATAAAATGGCTTCATTCCCTTGAGGAAGTCACTCTTCGTCTCAAGGACATGGAGATTCGTTTTGATGTTGATGGGAAGACATATTCTGAAGGCATTACGGAATAGCAACATCAAAACTATTTCTTTTCATCGGGTGGAGAGGCTCATACAACACGACATGGTAGAGTGGGATGCCGAGTGCACATTGGCACCAATACAGGAGGGACAGCAGAAGACTGAGTATCATCCTGACATTCAGTTGTTGAGAGTCAAGCATGATAAAGTATATAGCGATATTCCACCAGGGAGACCCCCAGACAGGGGCATTGAGCACATTATTGAGCTGGAGGATACTCGAAATTCCTTGGTGTGTACTCAGTTGGCTCTCCAAGATTCTGAGAGACATGTGGACGAGCTTTGTCTTGAGGTGAGTTCAGTTCAGGGGTTAGCGCATGTGGCAGGGACTCAACTTTCTTTTACAGTCAGGTCACATGTTAATGATGATATGAGTATGTCTAGCATTCACACTCCGGATTCAGAGATTGTAGTGGGTACAGGAGACAGGTGCATGAAGTCAGTTGGTATTGTTCACATTACTCAGGTGAGGAGTTTACTTGAGTTGCCAGTTGATTTCCGTTCATGGATTGGATGTTGGGATCCTTATCTTGGTACTTGGGACGATTTGACGCCATGGGATGAGAGTTGTGATAGACATGGCATGGTGATAGGTGCTGGGGTTGGCAGCTTGTTGGTGCATGACTTAGAGCAGGAGTTGATGGCAAGCAGATTTGGTTTGTGTTATTGCTATCTAGCATGTGATGTCTCTTCATTATCAGCGATGCATAGGAGTTTGGGTGATGAGACCGTGGTTGGTGATCTGCAAAGATGTGTTGATTACAGTAGAGGTACAGTGTGTGGATTCTCCGCACTTGGCGTAGTTCCATTTGGGAGTTGTTGCAGAGTTGGAGTGTGCCTTCCGCATAGCATGGTGGAATGTGTATATGGTATTTGCGATTTTGGCAGTTTGAGTTGTCCACTTTACTTGGGTTATGATATTTCGAGAGTTTGTTTCTCATGGGTTCCTGACTGTGGCAGTTGTGATTTTGGAGTTTGGTTGAGTTGTATTCGTCAGTTTGATTATGGATTCCTCTTGGTTATATTTCAGAAGATATTGCAGGAGCTTGCGTTGATTGACAGCAGTATAAATCATGACTACATTTGGGATCTAGGTGGATTGATTGGTTTAGTGTTCAGCGATTGCTTGGGGACAAGCAATTTCAGGAGGGGCAGACTGTCATGTCCCCTTTCCAGTTGACATCTCTCAGAGCTGATGATTAGCCTATTATGCGACCCTCGTAGGCTGATAGGATGGATAGAGGGTCATGATGGAGCTTGGCTTGGCTTCGACTATCAGAATTTTTTTCAGTTGGCTTTCGTTCGAGCTCTTTCGAACACTGTTTGCCTAAGTTCCTATTTTTTAGGGATATTTGACACTCAGCGGAGCACCCCTGTTATGGTATGGTCACGTGCGGAATCACTCCCTGGTTCACCAGCTTCAGACGGTTTGAGAATCGGATACTTTTTTAGGGAGATATTAATATTTAATTGATTTAATTAAATATTAATTATTTGGCGTAATTAATGACTAGGGTGTTTTGACCCAAGGGGGCACTCATTATGAAGGGGGCCGTTTTAATTATATTTTTATAATTAAAATTGTGTCTTTAGACTATGGAAAAATTAAAAGAGAAGGAAACCCTAATTAGGGCAAGCGCACCTTTTAGAGGATATAAGGGTTTCTCATTGGAGGGTGTGTCATTCATTCATGTTGAAGACAAAATTTTTGCTAAGTATTTTCTGAGAAGACTGAGCCAAGGGTTTTCAGTATTCGATTTGCATTGGAGAACGTGCAATCTTCAGTGTGTGCAATTCAGAGGTTGTGAAATATCAGCTGATCTATTGCCAAGCAGAGAGATAATTTCACACAGAGATTTACAGGGAGTTATATTTTCAGCTTTTTGGTCTGAAAATTATCCAGAAGGAGATCTACCATATTGGCACCACTTTTTCTTGAAATCTGGAGACCAGCGGTACCAGGCCGTACCATTTTAACCGCTGCTGTACGAAATCCGTACAGTCCTGTTACAGGCCGTGCATCAGCATTCGCAGCCAGCAGGGAACGCAGAGACCGACATCGGCAGTGCAAAGACCGACATCGGCCGACTCACATATCGACATCGGCAGTGCAGAGACCGACATCGGCCGACTCACATACCGACATCGGCAGAGTAAACCGACATCGGCAGTATTATCCAACCGACCGTGGCAGTACAACCGGCATCGGCGACTGTGTTTTTGGAACAGCATCCGGAGAAAAGCCTATTTATTGTAGCCGTATCAACCATACCAAATCTAGAGTTTATTTTCATATTGTAGAAAAATCAGGTTTTTGAACAATATTTTTTATTATTTTGTATGCATGGAAGAGATCCTTTATTGTAATCATCTGGAGTGAATAATAAGATCAGAGATTAGCTAGTTAAAAGAGTATACTGCTATTTATTTATTTATTTATTTGAATTTATTTGAATTTATCTAGCAAAAACGCATTTTTATTTATGCAAAAACACAAAAAAACCAAAATACACAAAATAGTCCAAAAAAAACATTCAGTTTCAGAAATTAAGGGAAACAGGGGTTTCTACATTGGATACTACATTAATGAGGTTGACAATAAAAAAGTAGAAAAATATAGTTACGTCTTTAAAAAAATGTCAGAGAGGTTATAACTCTAATTTACTTGTGTTATTTAGTTGTGGTTTAAATATAATTAATTACTACATTAAGGGCTTAACAATAGAAAAGATTAAAAAACATGGTTACATCCCAAAATAAAATGTTGTGAGAGAATTTTGGAGATCCCACATGTATGAGAGGCCATAACTCTAATTTACTTTGGACATTCACTTGTAATTTAAATATTATTAAGTATTATATTAATAGGGTTGTCAATATTAAAGGTACAAACAATTGGTTAATTTTGAAAAGATAAGAAAAAAATTAATGTTCAAAATGAGGAACATGGGGAGATTACCCCAATCTCTCTTTTTTTTTAAATTTGTTGCATTAATTTTTTTAAAGTGCATATAATAGTTAAATTTGAAAAATAAAAAGGTAAAAAACTAATTTTAAGAGGGGATTTTGGGGGCATCCTACACGTTTAGAGGATGGAAATAAAAGCTAGTGCTAAGTAGGGATTTTGAGAATGTCTCACATATTTTGAGAATAGGAAAAAAAACTAGTATTATGCAAGATTTTAGGGAAGTCCCACAAATTTAGTGTATTAAGGAATTGGAGGGCAGATCTCCAATTTTTAAATTTAATAAATAATTAAAAATAATAATAAATAAATAAATAAATCGATGTTTATAGTTTTAAAAAGATGCCATAAAAATAGAGGCAGATCTCTTATTTTTAAATTTAAATAAAAAGTTGCCACCAGTCTTTTGTAAAAGGAATATATCAAACACCTTGTGAACAATGTGAGATCCTTCATGAAAGTTGATGATCTTTTTTGGTCCATAACTCTAATTTACTTTGTCCCCTCCTTAGCCGGTTGGGGAGGTTTCTTCCCCTCTTAGGACCTCTTTTTTAAAAAGATCCGCTAATGTGGGAGCTACTTCCAAGAAGAAAGGGTGTAGACCTGAGGGGGAGCTCTTGAGAGCGAAAGCAGAGACTTTGGTGAGAGATGGCTTGCAATGGATAATAGATGATCTTCTTACCCGATGTGGAAGAAAATTAGCTTCAACGCATAGTTAGTTCTTCAGGGCTTCCTTTGGGCTTCTCCCTGGGACCCATATTCTTGGTTTGTATTAGGAGTGTGCGATGCATGGCCTATAGCCTTTGAACTTATACTTGTTTTGGTCTTTTTCCATGTATTGTTGTTCAACTTGTGTTTATTTGTTGTTAGATTGTTGTTTGTTTAGTGTCTTCGTGCATCTCTTTGTTTTGGTCGTCTCTTCTACTTTTGTTGACTTGTGAGTCTTGTCATTTTCTATTTGTAAAAGAGTCAAGGCCCTTTCAAAAAATTCCCCTTTACCAATAATTTAAAAAAAAAAAAGAAAAATAATATATATATATATATATATATATATATATATATATATATATATATATATATATATAATTAAAAATTGTTTAAATTAAAATATTTAATTTTAATTCTTTTAAAAATAAAATTATTTTAAAAATATTTAAATGTAGAACAATTTTTTTGAAAAAAAATTTAAAATGAGGAAATTATGTTAAAAATATTTAGTTGTAGGTGAACCTTTTTTAAATTAGAAAAAAAATAAGAAAAATATGCATGATAGAAAATTTTAAAAAATAAATTAAAAATATAAAAGTGTAATTATTAATAATATATTCCATGAATGTGGGTGAGTTGGTAAAATGATTTGGTCGTTACAAATACCATCTAGGTTCAAATCACGGATGATATTGGAGGTTGGTTGTGACCGTTGATAATATTCACAAACCAATTCTAACCCATATCCATCCAAAAAAAATAATATATTAATATAAATTTTGTATAAAAAATTACTCAATTTAAAAAGATCGTGAAAAAAAAATCAATTGAAAAAAAAATAACCATTAAAAAATGCCATACTTAAAATTATAACATACACTTGAAAATACTTTTTAAAAAATATTATGCAATTTAAACTTCAAAATTAATTTTATTGAATAAAGTCAAAATATTTAATATTTTAAATTTACCATCCTGAAAATCTGGACTCTTTGAAAATTCTAATTCCATCTCTCAAACCCTATAATTCCATCTCTCAAACTTTATAAAAAACTCTCGCTATCGAATAATTAATATCAATCTGAAAAAAAAAAGGGTTGCCATCCTGAAAACTCGGACTCTTTGAAAATTCCAATTCCATCCCTCAGAGTTTGTAACTAACGAATAATTAAAATCAATCTACCAAAAAAGGTCTTTATAAAAGACGACGATTTTTACACAGTTTAATCATAAATCTTTTTCGTTTACATTATGGAATGGGGGAACACTATCTTCCTAAGTTAAAACCTGAGGAAAAACACATTTTTTAAAATTATACGGAAAATTTTTAAAACCCTCAGGGGGAAATTTGTAAAACCCTAGGGGAAGAAGGAAAAATGGAAGAATCCTACTAACCGAAAACGGTGTTGGTGGGGTTCATGTCAGCCTGGTTTTTGGCGGCATCCCGGATGAGCCGCTCCGTACCAGTGAATGCAACATAGGAGGGCGTGGTTCTGTTCCCCTGATCATTCGCAATTATCTCCACTCGATCATGCTGCCACACTCCCACGCATGAATATGTAGTCCCCAGATCGATTCCAATTGCAGGCCCCTCTCCCTCTCCAGCCATTCTAATTTCTCGCAAGCAAGAAGCGACTCAAAACCAGAGAAAATCGCATTTAACGCGATCGAAAACTTTGATCACAAGCTTTCTCACAAACGTCTACTGTGAATACTCACTCCGCTGCCCATTTTTGGCTCTTTCCTGTCACTGGGGATCTCCCGTTGCGGGACCCGCCCGCGGCAAAGCAAGGTTCTGCTCATTTGGCTTCAATTTGTTAAAGCAATTCGGCCGTGGATCTGACAACAGTAATGATAAAATGATTATGTAAATACGGGTCAGATGTTCGAGTCCCCCGTGTAAAAGTAGACCAATTACAGTTTAGGTTGCTTTGATTTTATTTCTTTTAACTTGACCAAATAACAATGTGTTCTTGAAGGTGATAGCGGAAACGTACAAAGTTAATTTAAAAGTTTGATTATGATGAAAGAATTTGAATTATATATCTTTGATTTAGACTATTTAAATTTATTTTTCTCTGTAAAAGTGTAGACAAATTTAAAAAATTAACAATGATGTCTAAAATTATGTTTAGTTTGTCAATTTTTTATTTTTACGTTTCGTAAAATGGAATTATTTTTGTTGTTTTAATTGGACAATAATATCTGAAAAAATATATATATATCACTTTGTGTTAAACTAGATAATAGTTAAGCTATCTTGATATATGTTTCGTAAAATAGAATTATTTTTGCTGTTCTAATTAGACAACAATATCTGAAAACTTAAAGAAAATAATTTATGTTTTGGACCTTGTGTTAAATTAGATAATAGTTAAGCTATCTTGATATTTTTATATTTAATATAACTCAACATTTTCATTCAGAATATTTATTTATCTAGGTTTCAGTAAATTACCCTGTTTTAGAATAGTTTTATTTATCCTTGTGTATAGACTATTCTACCTTTTAACCTTCATCCAAAACTATTTAAAAAGGTTAAACATTTGGTGAAACCAAACTCTGTGTGTGTTCATCAACTCCTAGTTTGCTCTAGGATTTTTAATTTCAACAATTTGTACACGTAAATTTTTGCATTTTCTTTGGCACTTTTATTTGCATTTATCAAATATAGAAAATGTTAAGAAAAATCGTTTCAAAATGAAAGATAAAAAAACCTTAGTCAATCATATAAATACAAATAAAAAAATAATTAATGCATTCCTACATGTTATACAAGAATAAATCAATAAACATGTTAAGGATAATGCATCCACATCCAAGAATGGTGAAATCTTAGATGGTAAAACTTTTGTTAAATCCTTTATGGGAACAGTTAATAATTCAACTCAATTATTGATTTCAATGCCCACATCAACACAGGTGGTGTTTTCATCCCCTTTGATGGCTTCTCAAATCTCAACTTTAAATCCCAATGGGTTTACTATACAAACTTTTCTTCAAGTTATTCAAGCTTTGGAAGCTAAGGTTATCAACATTGAATAAAATGCTTTAAAACCAGTTCATGTTATTGATTCACAAGATGTATTACATAATACTTTAGCACCTAAAATATGTTTGCACCCTTCCCTCGCCGATTTTTTTGCACCTAAGTTCATATTTTATGATAGTAAGGGTGATCATGAACAACATCTTTGGTCTTTTTATGCAGTGTGCCTTGATTATATTTCAAATGATAAACTTTTGACCAAATTATTTTTAAGGAGCCTAAAGGACTATGCTTTAAGATGGTTCAATGACATAAAAATCCAATTAGTGAAAGCATTCAAACATCTAGTGAATTAGTTTCTAGCACATTTATCTATCAACATTGTTGCAAATATGTCATATGCACAAATTGTTAAGATCAAAAAAGGAATCAATGAACCTATTAATGAGTATGTTTTGAGGTCAATGTTAACCAAAATGACAAATCCAATGGTAGATAAAAAGCTTCGAGACATTTTAAAGCAAAGTTTGCTTACCCCATTATATGATTCCATTGTTTTCAAGAAGTTTAAATCTTTTGATGACTTATGTCATTATTCGAGATCAAAACATGAAACTTATTTTCTTGAACAAGCTTAAGCATGTACGAAACATGCACACTACATCTACTACCAAGTTTCATAACAAGCCAAGCTACAAGGTAAAACCTACAACACCTAAAAAAGAAGCAATCACAATAATTAATGCAATATCACATCAACATCATTGACTCATGTTATCTAATACACCTAAGAGACAATTTACATGAATACCTGAGCCATTAGTTTCATTACTTGAGAAGCTTGTGGAGTGTCATCTTATATATCTCCCTTCTCCTATAGAGGTTGATATGAGTTAATCTCTACCAAAAAGATATGATGCTAATGCATATTGTAATTATCACCAAGGCCTTAAACATTCTAAAAATGAGTGAACTATACTTTGAAACATAAGATCCAAGATCTTATTGATAACGAGTAACTTACCTTTGATTATCCTCTAAAAGATTTAGGTTCACAACCTAGTGACTATCAAAACTAAAATATATTCAATGATCCATTGCAAGATCATTCTAGGAAAGATCTAGAAGTGAAAATGGTATGTAATGCACATCCTCATTCATCACATTATTATTGAGAATATTATTAAAATGCATTGATTGTCATTGATTTTAAGGTGATATTAGTACATAACGCATTAATGATAAAGTGATAGGTTCCAAGTGAACCAAGTAGATTTGAGAGTGCAAATCATGTGTGCAAGTATTTAATGTGTTTAACCATGTTGTAGGGATCATATGAGGTGTCAAGAGTGCTTGGAGAAATTATGAAAGTGAAATGAATCTATTGAAATAGTCTTGTGAAAGTTTACATGATCTTAGTGATCTTGACAGAACTTCTTGAGTAAGCAGAGTGATGACGTCAGAATTCACACGTGTGAATATGTCAGAGGAAAGTGGTTATATGGGTTTGTTCATATTTATGCCTAGTTTCTATGGTCCAAATTTCATGTCATGAAAATAAATGTATCAAAATATATGAAGGTGAAAATTTAGTCTCCCAAGCAAATTTCATTGTTTTCCATACTTGGCAAAATTTGCAAGTTTGTATTTATAAAGAAAAACTAGTCAATAGTATTTTGTTTATAACTTTTGATAATAGATGAATTTGATGGTGATGTAAAAATAAAATTGGTAGAGGAATTATATATATATATATATATATATATAGTAAAATTTATTAGCAGGTTTGAATGGTTGTACAACTACATTTATTGCATGTGAGAGTTGATTGTTGTTGACTATATTTTTTTTAATAAATCAGGGTGCAAAGAAATGATTATAGACGACAAAGTATTGATCAAATATTGTTGATATAAAAATAAATAATGAATTAGACTCCATATGAATCATCCTTAAAGTTATTTGGATTTTTGAATGTCCATACAGGTGAAGTTATTTCAAGTTAAATTTGACTTTTGTTGACTGTAATTATTGTAAGTTTGAGTAGGCTTCTTGCAATGGTGTTTATGAGCCTTTGGAGGATGAATGAAGGTGTCTTATGAATTGTATGATTTTATAAGGTCTTGAGATTTCCAACCATATATGTATTGTACATGTAAAGTTTATATTTAGGTAGTTTGAGCCTTATTTATGAAGACAATGTTTTTGGGCTAGTTAAGCCTAATAGGTCTTTAAAACCTAATAGAGGTTTTAGAGTATGAGCGAATGATTTGATAATTTTTTAGCATGAAAAAGGCTCATAGAGAATTCAGTTAAAGTTATTGAAGTGGTTTGGGTCATTGGTAAGGTCCATATAGAACATAGTGACTTAAAGTGTTGCATGAAGGTGAATTAGGTCTCTATGGGACCTATTTAAGGCTTGAGGGCTAAAAGAGGTTTCATAAGGTGAGCAAGTGACTTGATAGTGTTGTATGATTTGTTAAACATAAATAAGGCATGGAATAAATTGTGGTAAAGTTATTAAAAATGTTTCATCATTGGATAAGGGCTATTGGTGTCTAAGTCTAACATGTGGCCTAACGAAGAGTTAATTGCTTAGGTCTTGTTTAAGCCTAGTGTGTTATTTTGAGTCATTTGTAGCATGAACGACCTAATATGTTGATGTATATTGTATGTAATGTGTCCTAAGATATATAATGATATTTATCCAAGTGAGAAAGATGTCTTAAAGGTTAAGAAAAGTATTTTGGCCAACCAAGATTGATTGGAGAAAGAATAATGCACATGTAGATGGCAATTTTGGCCTCATTGTGTTGGTTAGAGAATTGGGGTGTGAAATGAATTATATATGAATTTGTAGAAGGGTAAAAGGCCATGAAAAATATCATAAAATCATGTTGAATATGTGATAAGGGTATAACATTGTTTGTTGTAGGTCATGAAAAAGTAAGAAGATTTGTTTCAAGGCTATTAAGCCTATTTTTCTTTGGGGACCTAGTGCAAAGGTTTTGATAATTAAGGAATGAAGCGAATGGTATAAGAATTTTAAAAAGTGTGTGAGGGAATGAAATGAATCAGAATAACATGTTAAATATGTCATAAATATCAGGCAGTGATCTAGACAACAATTCATATGGCAATTCGGGTGATGGGTCCACCCCAATTGATGGCAGAACTTCCGGGAGCCATAACTTTTGCACCATAGCTCCAATTGACTCACCGTTTGAACCGTTGGAAACTTAATAATTAGGGGAATGTCGTGAGATGGAATTGAGATCCACTTAATGAAGTTTGACCCCCTAAAACCTAATGTAAGTTTTTCAAATTTCAATTTTAGTAATGTAGTCTAAAAATAGTAAGTTTCTAAAAATAGTAATTCCTTGAGTTCTGTATTGTTGTAAATCATGGAAGTCGAACCAATTCATCTCCCTCGAGATTGGTGACCTTCCACATCCTCCCCACACCTTCAAAACATGTATAAATGAAGATGTAACCCAAAATTAAAATCAGACATCTCTTCTAAGAGATAAGCATATGTTTGGGTCTGCAAATTTGATCAATAAAACATCTCTTATCAGAGATAACATTATTTGAATTGTTTTGTTCTTGTTTCTTGAATTATCTTTCAACCAAAGATTTCAAGTTTTGGATCAAGCAGTGGTGCTGAAGGTAATCAGTAAGTTTTGTATTGATTCAAGGCGTGATTAGGCCTAGTTTATCTAGATGACCTAGAGTGAAAAAATGCATTGATTATATGTTGAAAGAGTAATGCATAGGTTGTGTATGATTGATATTTATGATGTTTCAATATTTTATTTACATCTAAGAAGATCAGAGAAGGAGGAATGGCCTCAAGGTCATGAGCATGCGTATGAGGGGTAAAGAAGAGGAAGAGTTGTATGCCTATGTAAGAGGTAGATTTGTGTTTGTATGAACTATCATCACTTGTATGATTTATAAAGTCAGGTTTATAAGTGATAAAAAGAGATAATACCATCATCAGGTGTGTAATACATCATATTAAAGGTGAAGATTAGTTTGGAGATGATTGAGTTGGTGATTGATTATCTAGGGGGTTATAGCCTCCTTGCTAGTTGGTGATAACTAAAAGTCAAGTGGGTGCTTAACTAAATTAAGGGGTGGGTGCTCTTTGATCAGTTGGTGCTGATATAAATTGAATAAATACATTTATAGTATAATAGTCTAAAGTTTGTTTCAAGTGGGTTTTCTCCCCCATGAGGGCTTCCCACATAATTCATGTGTTATGTGATTTGATCTTGCATTGTTTTCTTTGTTCATTGCAATGAATGGTTTATATGCTTCATGAATGATTTTGTTGAATGGTTAAGAGTTTGAATAATTAGAATTGAACTTGATTTGATTTCATCACTGATTCAACCCCCTCTCAATGATTGTGCTTCTAATAATTATAGGCACCCATTAGATGGGATTATTGGCACTTATACACACATAGTACCCCTATGGTTCAAACACCTTATATTACATTTGATGATAATGAAATTGTGGATGATGACTCAGATTGTCATTCATTATTTATTCAAGTGTACCTTGATCATTAGCATATACATAGTGTTATGATTGATCATAATGCTAGTGAGAGCATATGTACCATGATGTTACATATTTTGGATATATACACATGATGATTTATACCCTTCGACCAAAATGGTGAGAGAATTTGATGAGACATCACATCATGTTATTGGTGAGATTGATTTACCTTTACAAGTTGTTCCAACACACGTGGTTACTATATTTTTAGTTATACCATATGCAAGAGTATTTGATATGTTATTAGGACAACCTTAGATACATAAAATCCATGCAATACTTTCCATAGTGCATGGGTGTATTAAATGCATTCATTCTAATAGGGTAATCATGGTTTCTAGAATTCCATATAAACATCCACTTGGAAAAGAAAAGTTTCTTCCTAGACAATTAATTATACAACTTGCTAAGATTAGTCATCTATAAAAGGGTAAGAAATAGGAAATCACATTTCCTATACGGCCCATACCTGAGAGATCATTACATCAGAGAGAAATAGTGGATTCCATAGAATCCTCATCTACAACTACACAGTCTACCCAGTTGCTAAGAGCACATAAACATGTTCCAATTATATGTCAGGATCCTACTCCACCAATAAGAGTATATATGATTACCTCTTGTATTATCAACTAAACACGGAATTTAACCAGAATGAATAAGTAACTAGAAATATGAAACAACACAGGATATGAGAGACAATACACAATTGTATTAATAATCACTTAGAAGAAAATACAATAAAGAAGATGCCACTTCTTCTTCCACCTCAAAGGCTTGCCACACCTCAAGGACTTCTTCCCTCTCTCTCTTAGGTCCCAACAATCAAGTCCAATATAGAATTGATGTTTACCTCCACCAGTCAGTAACACGCTGCCAGTACACCAAGCACACAACCGTACTCCAAGTAGATCTCCCTGCTCTTTGTTGCCACCTGCAAATCACCAGACCTTACTCACCATTATAGATCTCCAAATGTGGTCCTGCACACCTGCTGACCAAGATCATACATACACGAAGAACCATTTTGATTCTCCAAACCAGCACCCACACTTGGTACTGTGGCACTAAGAGGAACACACCATTGCTCTCTTCTCTCCGAAAGAGCTTATTTTGCTCTCTTACTCTCTAGCACTCATTTACAATACAACCCATGAGTCTATTATATAGATCTCATGCTTACAATAATTAGACTATCTTAATTATAATAATTAGACTCACAACTCTAAGACTATAATTAGCCTTTAACATGCAAACTGACAGTCCAAAAATAGACTCTCACATGCAAACTACATGTTCACACATAGGTTGCCGACGTCGGCTCCTCCTGACCGATGTCGGTCGACTTGTAACCAACGTCAGTTGCTTCTGCACTGCTATCTGACTGACGTTGGTTGATCTGACTGATGTCGATTGCCCTACAACTCTCCGCAACTTTCGTAACTCCTCCTATTTGCATCTTGGTAAAGCTTTTAGCTCCACAACCAAATAATCTCCCACTTGGAGATAAACAGTTGCACCTGTACCTGTACCTGTACACCATTTAATTTATTCCCTGGCTTGTATCCCTCTTCAAGCTCAATCTTGAAGACCAACCACCACATATCCTATGATGCTACACCTGTCATCCAAGTAACCTGCCACATCTGAACCTACAACTCCATGTAGTGAAGACCTTGACCCTGCATAACATGTTAACTTGTTGCTAGTCCCTCTCAGATACCTGAAAATCCACTGAATTGCCCTCCAGTACTCCTTCCCCGAATTGGCTCCAAACTTTTTGACAACTCCCATTGCTTGGGAAAACTCAGGTCTACACTAGACCTCATGTGATTTCAAACACTGTTCTAAGCTCTGCTTGAACTGTCCAGCCCTTGGTGTGCTTACCGATTCTGCATCCTGTGAATTGAACCCTGCCAACACCTTCTTCACATCAGCTCCTATTGGAGAGAAAATCAACCTGTGATCTTCCATGTCTCTTATGCCAAAGAACTTTGCTGCTCCAAATTCTTCGTGACATACCTCTGAACTAACTTTACCTTTAGCTTAGAAACTCCCTGCATGTGTAACCCTGTAACAAGCAACCACACCACATACAGTAACAGAATAATGTTGCAATCATTATCCACCTGGTAAAGAAAACACAACGGTTACAATGACCTTGACCAAAGCCATGCTTTGTCATACCCCTGTCAAAACCTGTACCATTGTCCTGCTGCTTGCTCAAGACCATATACATTGGCCTTTCGTCTCACGTGTCCATTCTCACTCTTCTTCATCTTAAACATCCATTCGTCTCTCAGTGCTTTCTTCCCACTAGCAACTCCACCCAAAAAACTCTTGTTTGATTATTCTCCAAAGAATCACAATCCTCATCCATGCCAAGCTCCCACTGTTTCCTGGATCTACCTGCTCTGCTTCTTTAATGACTTCTTGATTCTTGACCATCAGTGAGCAACAAGTAGTGTAAAGAAGGGAAATGATGAATTTGAGGTTTACTTACCCTTTCAGTCCTCCATATGGGTGTTTGAGACTCCTTGAAAGCTTGTTGTCCACCCAAAATCTGTCTCAATAACTGATGCCGGTCACATCTCAGTCTGCACCTGACCGTCGTCAGTTCCCTGCGACTGCCTCATCGCCGACGTCAGTTCTCCATGACCGATGCCAGTGTTTATCTGCCCTTGAGTTGCCGACATCGGTCTACACATAGTTGATGTCGGTCCCTGCATGGACATTGATGTTGGTTTTCTAATCGACGTCAGTCTCTGTGTTCTCCTTGTGAGTGATAACTTTTACCCGCGAGCTCCTTTTGGGTCAAAACCCTATTCAAATCAACACAGCCCTGCTCATAATTCCTTAGCCCCTTGAACTGATCTCTGTCTATAATCTCCTCCATGAAAACCAAGGCTTTCCAGTTCTTAAGTTTGTCAAAGACATCTGACCTCTGCTTAAAAACTTGCATTCCCCTCCTACATATGTGACTAAGCCTACGAAGCCACATCTCTGCAATAGAAGGTGAATCATTAATATAAGTAGATAGATAAAGGATACCTACTTTCTTACCACCATCTAATTCAAGTGCATCCACTGTGAGAGTTACTGTGCATCTCTCATCACCCAAATTTCCTAAAAAAATTAGGCTCATCTCCAAGACTGGAACCTGCATGACCTTCTTCAACACCTGTGTGTTACCCATCTGTAATTTCAACTTCACTTCCCCTTCGTCAATGATTTGACAAGGCTTACCAACCCCTAAATAAATCTCTCCAAAGTCTCCCAAGACATACCCATGAAAAGATGCTCTATTTCGGGCTGCATGGAAAGAGGCAACAGAATCTGTGAACCAAGATTCTACTTTATCTAGAACATCATGTGCAACATCACCTACAACATCTACTCCTCCCTTTTCTTCATACTGATCTTCTACCAACCAGCAATCATCATTTCCCTGCTCTTTCTTTCCATCAATCAGACCATTCGTGCTATTCAGTTTCTCCATTCATAGCTTACTTTCTTCTGCCATTGTTATACTCCCACTCAATCTGAAACCCCTATGAGTGACTTGTAATCAACAAACACTAACCAAATCTGAAACCACCTATTAGTAATCCAACTAAAAAGCTCTGATACCAATTGTTAGGTTGGTATCACGTTCTTGAACCTACAACCAGGCTCTGATACCAACTGTTAGGTTGGTATCATGTTCTTGAACCTACAACCCGGCTCTGATACCAACTGTCAGGATCCTACTCCACCAATAAGAGTATATATGATTACCTCTTGTATTAGCAACTAAACACGAAATTTAACCAAAATGAATAAGTAACTAGAAATATGAAACAACACAGGATATGAGAGACAATACATAATTGTATTAATAATCACTCAGAAGAAAATACAATAAAAAAGATGCCACTTCTTCTTCCACCTCAAAGGCTTGCCACACCTCAAGGACTTCTTCCCTCTCTCTCTTAGGTCCCAACAATCAACTCCAATATAGAATTGATGTTTACCTCCACCAGTCAGTAACAATTGCCAGTACACCAAGCACACAACCGTACTCCAAGTAGATCTCCCTGCTCTTTGCTGCCACCTGCAAATCACCAGACCTTACTCACCATTGTAGATCTTCAAACGTGGTCCTGCACACCTGCTGACCAAAATCATACATACACGAAGAACCCTTCTGATTCTCCAAACTAGCACCCACACTTGGTACTGTGGCACTAGGAGGAACACACCATTGCTCTCTTCTCTCTGAAAGAGCTTATTTTGCTCTCTTACTCTCTAGCACTCGTTTACAATACAGCCCATGAGTCTATTATATAGATCTCATGCTTACAATGATTAGACTATCTTAATTACAATAATTAGACTCGCAACTCTAAGACTATAATTAGCCTTTAACATGCAAATTGACAGTCTAAAAATAGACTCTCTAAAATCCGCATGCAAATTGCACGCTCACACACAGGTTGCCGACATCGGCTCCTCCTGACCGATGTCGGCCGACTTGTAATCGACGTCGGTTGCTTCTACACTGCTATCTGACCGACGTCGGTTGATCAGACTGACGTCGATTGCCCTGCAACTCATTCTGCAACTCTTTGCAACCTCTATAACTCCTCTTGTTTGCATCCTGGTGAAGCTTTTAGCTCCACAACCTAACATTATAGTTGCATTAAAAAAACCACATAACACTAAATAATGGGTTTCATGAACCCCTACTTATTATATTTCTTCTTCGTGATGATAGTCCTATGATGTATACATAGAGCACCATAGATTCTATAGCTCCACACATGATAGCTATACATGTTCCTTGGTTGTATCACCAGTTTGATGTACCATATTCTGAGTTTAGATCTACCTATGAGCATCCATTGGATGGGATCATAGATTAATTTTTTATTATCATCAAACATTCCAATTAAAAATATATATATTCAATAAAATACAAAAACATTCAAATATATTCAAAAATACAAAAATATTTAACTTTCACATATTTACTAGCTCCTTGACATCTATATTGTTTACTTTATGTTAGTAGATATCATATCATTTATTTTCTAGATAAACATATGTTTCACACATACTTGAGTGTGATATAGACATACACTAGATACATGATACATGCATATATAAATGTTAGACATTTCCTCTTTTCACCTGACACATTACATTGGGGGTGTTTGATTTCTTGATCATGATTGATACTATTATATTATTTAATAATCACCTCTCCATTATCATGTTGAGCTTATATACTAAATTTTACACATGTACATGTTCATGATTACATATTTCACAATGGATTTGATATGCTATGTTACATGACATTTTTCGCTAACACATATATGCAGGAACTAGTAAGATATGTTTATGTTGGTTTCTTATACTTAATTTATTCACATTATCACTTCTTTGAGTGTCTTTTTCTTGTTTGTTATTATATGGATTTTGAATCATTTGAATATATTCCTTGTTTGTTTGCCCCTATGCCACTAATTGTTTTTTTTTTAAATTACTAGTTAAAATTTTGAATATGTTATTCCTTTGAGTCTATGGAATTTGAATATGTCCTTTGTTTGAAGTCTCCTTAGATATATTTTTGTGTGACATTGAGTGCTCTCGTGGTGTGTGTGTGTGTGTGTGTTTAATTATTTGTTGAGCTTGTACTATTACTTTTTAGACGATGCCATGTTCCATATCATGCATCTTAAAGCTTTTTGTGATCACATGTTGCGAGTTTCATTGATATATATACTTAGACATGCTACTCTTATAGACTACATGATCCATACACAAATTATATAATTATATCATCATTTTGAGGTAAGGTAACTATAAAATTCCATTCCTTTCACCTCAAAAGGGGGGCATTATTAGTGGGAGCATGTCATACAAACATGATTCCACACATATATAGTTTACATAGTTGACACCATCTGATATAGTTTACATGATTCAAATATACACTTGGGTCAGAATCCTATACACATTGCACTAATTTGTAAG
This sequence comes from Torreya grandis, assembly GCA_037957365.1. Lineage (NCBI taxonomy): Eukaryota > Viridiplantae > Streptophyta > Pinopsida > Cupressales > Taxaceae > Torreya > Torreya grandis. Next base: position 648,990 of record JARHVA010004841.1, on the reverse strand, counting down.
ATCTGAGAGAGAATTTTTTAAATTTGTGACATGTAACAACGCCACTAGATTTGACTTAGAATAACATGATATTTTTTATTTAATCTGTCTTCATTTATTAGATTTCATTACAAGAATCAAATTAGTGATCCAAGTCTAACATACCAAGCATGTTAACTTATAAACTTAACATGTAACATCCAAATGTCACTGATTACTATCATCAAATAAAACAAGACAACTGAATATAGAAATTAATTATAGATTTATAGCTGGTACAAATGTACAATCACTATGTCAATGTATAATGAGTAAATAATTACATCTCATCAAAAATAATGTCCTAATAATAACAAATACAATACAAGATATAAGATACTAGATACAAGACTCAATGGAACATGAGTTTTTTGAACTCTATTATCTATGGCAATCTCAAGTGTAGTCCCCAAAAAAGTACTATTGTGGGGAGGTAGAACATCATCTGAGTGTTTTTTCACACCGACTACAAACCATCGATCCCCCACACAATCCACCATTAGGGAATGGCCCTCCCTTCGTGAATGAGTAGATAGTGATAGTGAGAGAGTCTAGAGAGACAAGCTAGTACGTATGTGTTGTATGATTTTTAATAACATGAAGTGTAACATAAATAAATATGTTATAACATGATATTGCACAAACATATAAATCATACATATGTAATGACAATGTCTAACTAACATTACTTTGACCAACGTTTTCAATAGTTATTGATCTTTAAGATTAGTCAAATTTATACACATCATGTGATCAGATTACTTTCATCTGACATTGGTGATGGTAGTAAGCTAGTGAAGTCTATCTCACTACTTAGTACCAACAATACAATATTTAGTTTATATATATATATATATATATATATATATATATATATATATATATATATATATATAACCAATAGATTCATAAATATTACTTTCAATTAATAGGCATAAAACATGTTAAACACAAAAATAATCAAAATATATACATTTAGTCCATCAAACATATGAATGAATCTACATTATCTTATAATAAATATAACAAGTTCAATTTATACCAATTGGATATAATATATATAGACTACAAATTTTTAATTTCCATAAGTAAATTCAAATATAATGCATTCTATGAAGATCAATAATATCATAGTCCATTATTCATAATACCTACTGCATATAAGTATTCAAACTATATATATATATATATATATATAATTTTGTCACACCAATAGTAACTTCTATTTTCTATTCATAAATTAACAATTAGAGTCTATCATCAGAATTTAACATTTTATGAACCCTTGTTCCAATTCAATTATTTCCAAGTCATGATCCCTTTATGGTAAAATCCAAATTAAATCCATTGCATTGTTTTACCCCTATTTGGGTCTTAACCTAAAATACTATCCAGAATTGTTGATAAACATGTTGTTATACTCAAAAGTATATTCACATTTATATTTCGCTTTTTTTACCCATAGAAAGACTATCAAACTTTCTTGAGGTTCATAAGTGTCCAATAAATCAAGTCGACACCTAATCAAATAACAAATATTTTCATAGTTTAAATTCATATTTTGAAAAGTACAATAATCATGCATTTAGTTCACATATATAATTGCATGTTCAACTTTGTCAACTCAAATGCTAAAAGACTTTATTCACACTACAGGTCCTAATATTTTCCCACATAAATAATATACAACACACACACATACACACACACACACACATGTATGTGTAAATCCATTTGTTTTATCTCCCAAATAGACAATATTACCACTATGTGTATATTCTGTTATTTATTCAAGTATCTTATATTCATTGTTTCTTATAGCAAAGGATTTTTCCTAAGAAAATCAGACTTGGTATAGCACTTATCCTTTAGCTAATTTCATTCACGGACAATTTCCCTATGTTTTTACTTTCACCCAAGCATATTAACACAATTCAATCTTTAATATTTCTTCACACATTCATATATTCTCCTTGTTCGATTAACCAATGATACATGGTCATATGTATCATGGATTGATTAGCGAATAACCTTAGTCATTCTTATATACATATATCATTGTTTTAGATATGTTATTCTTAGTTTTACAGATAAAAAATACATATGTTTTCAGAGTCAGCTATATGAACTCTCAACTATATAAATCAAATAACATTATACATAGTTGTATACATATATTCTCAATTTTTGGATATCAAACACACACCTTATTGATACATATACTCGTTACCATGGTTTACAAAACATACAATGCACTGTAAAAATAGGTATAAGTTCATTATTTTAAGATGTCAAAATCACATTATAAATACATCATTATTTTTTATGTTTTTATATATATTATTGTATACATATTTTATTGTTTATATTTATATAGTTCAATCTACATCATACTTAGTTTGCTATGCACTATATATAGTTTGATATATATTATTTTAACATAATGCATGTAGTTTGCTATCATAAATAGTATAATACACAAATTGCCGTATTTACACATGCCACTATATTTACATAGATCAACCTATTTACACAAGTTGGTATATTTAGACAAATTTCCCTATTTACATAGGTCATTATATACACATAGATCACTATATTTCATGGATTGGATAGAAATTAACATCAGTTCATACATATACTCTCATAGATTAGGGAATCAAATACATACAGAATTTTTGTCAAATTCCACATAAAATATTGATGAATTCACCTACCTTGAAACAACGCCTAAACTAAAATGGCATGACCTAGACAACTTTTACTCGGTTTGGTCTCTTTCCTCCTCAACATGTTTCACTTAATTTTTCCCCTTTGTGCTCTCTTTCTCTTCTCATCTTCACCTTTTATCTTCTATGCCCATCTTCTTTTCTTTCATTCCTTTTATTGAATGACTTTCCTCTTTTTTTTAAATCTTACCATTATTTTTATGTTTTTTTTTTAATGCAGAAGCTCACCATTTTTTATAAATTTTCATAATCCTTGTTTTATTCCAATTCACCCCTAAGTATGTTTTAACTTTTATTTTATTCATTTTATTTCATAATTATAAAAATCTATTACAATATATTTGCTAATTATAATATAATAGATTACAGTTGTTTTATTTACTACTAACTTAGTATAGGTAAATAATAACAATATGAATAATGTAAGTCGATGACATTCTTTTACTCTGAAATGGTAAATTAACAACTATTATATCAAAACACAATGGTTATTATAACAATGTAATCATTGTTATTACTACATTCTATAGATTATCTATGTCTTTTGTCATCTACATAGATTAAGGCATTAAGCCACATAATGGTAATTCTCGATATCATAAAGATAATTGGCCAATGTTCTCAAATATTAATAAGACATGATGGTTAGTCCAAGTATGGTAGTACCCAAATTCTATTCTTGAAAAACATTAATAATTATGAATATCATAAACACACAGTAATCATTATTCATCCAAATCTACTTATATTGTCCACAACACAATCACATAAGATTAATTTTACAGTCATTAAATTGAGCTAACATACAACTAACATGTATAAACAATTATCTAACTGTAAACAACATAAAAAATGTACTTATGCTAACAATTCAAACTATGCATATAATGTGTACTATGTTATATTCCCATTCCTCACCAAGTAAATTTGTTAGATTATTTGTGGATATTTATAGTTGACAAATTCAAATTTGGCTATTTTTAACTAAGCTTGAGATATACGTTATTATGGATAGAAGAATATTGCTTATATACATGATTGTTTTACTATGAGTAAACTATAATGTATGCATTTATATTTTGAACATATTAATACGTTGTTTCAGTTAAATTTTATGCTATATATTTATCATGACTATTATGGTTTTACTCTTTGCTTTGTTTTGATATGGATGTAGGATAACTCATCCCTTAAAGTGTGACAATGAGAAGCATCATCGAGGAGGGTGATGTAGATCAAGATGTTAGAGGACAATAAAGAAACTGATCAGTACCTTGCACACATCACATATAGCTAGCACATGTTAGCCACATAATGAGTAGTTAGCATAATATGTTTTTGATGCTGTTTGTATTAAATATTCATTTTAACCATGATTTGCTAGCATAGATATTAGTTATATAGGATTTGTCTTACGTAACTTATTTGTGTGTCCACTAATGATTTTATGAAATTCATTTAGCGTAATTAGTTTTAATTCAAATTATTAAATTGTAAAATCATCATTAATTTTTATAGCATTACAAAATGATTAATTAATTTGAGAAATTGCCATTGTGACAAGAATAGAAAAAAAGAAAAAATAAAAAGAATAAAACAAATGGATTAAAGCAGAATTCCTTACTTGGAAATAAAAACAAAAAGTAGAACAAAAAAAAGACAAGATTTAAAGCAAAACACTGCCATACTCTTTAAAAGGAGAAAGCTAGGAGAGAAGGAGAAGAATTCTAAGAAAGAATTGAAAGAGAAAAAGGGGAGGGGTAGTTGGAAGGAGGCAATGCTCAGAAAAAGAACAGAAGAAATTTTACCAAGAGCAAGCTCATCCAATGCTCCGAACATGTAGGCATTGTAATTAAATTCATATATTTATGATCTGTATAGATATGAATGAGCATGTTGGAATATAAATGATGCACATGTACCTATTTTAATATAAATTTTTTTGCATGGCATCTTCCATATAGAGGTTTAATCACATAGTCAACATAAGAGACATCACCCACACAACACGTAGATAACCTTAGTGAGAAATATGTGAGAAATCCAATATAGGCATCTTTAAAATAATTTGTGTCTGCATCTTCATAAAGTTTCACCAAAGTATCTTGTATAGAGACGTTGATCTTTCTTTGTGCTTCCAAAAACCAGAACTATGTAAAATAATATTAAGGTCAATTGTGTACTAAAGATACAATGATGAATGCAAGAAAAAGGATTTATGTGCCTATTTCATCATTTTCCATCATATACACTACCTCTCATTCATGTGGGATACATGAAGAATGCAGGCAAAGGAGTTTTTACAAACCAAGAGATTTGAACCGATGACCTTGGTCAATCTATAAACCCTTTTTGTTGCTCACCCTAGTCTAACATCTTTGGACAAGATATACAACTTACATGGGCATCAATCTAAATTCAGCCAACTGAATCATAAGAATAGGCTGATAAAGGTTATATGCAAATGTTAATAAAATACTCAACCCAGTAAATTAAAGAGATGTTTGGTGATTTCTTCATTATGCAAGTCCAACAATTTCTTCATTGTTTGAGTCCAACAATTTTGTAATTATTAGATCTTAATATATTTTAATAGATTTGTGCATGACTTTATATAAGTAATGGTCTTATATATCCCTATTGCCATTATACCATGGATGGGTATTCCATGTATACTGTATAAGGTATTAGTGCAGGATAAACATGATACTGTATACCATGATTTAGCTCAGAATTATATAATTTATAACTCTTATTAAACTATCTTAATAATGATTTATGATATGGTATACTCGTAATTATGTACATCAACTACCTTGTATATCTTAAAAACTATACAAGATATATGAGGATATCCACCCGTGAGTACATATATCTATATAGATTTGTACATGTACAGATGTATAAGTTTATACATATTCACTGTAAAAGAGTCAAATATCCATGAATAAATAATTGCTTTTCATTTGTTATGTGTGTGTGTGTGTGTGTGTGTTCATTGTATATTTAAATGTAGAAGTCTTTGTTTTCCATTTTGAGGGCATAGACCATACAATGAAAAGTCTGTAAAATATGCTTGCTATAAATCTGCTATTATAAAATACTTTGTATGCTTTATTACTATAGTTACAATCATGTCACAATATCCTAAATGTACTTCCATTTATTGGCTATCTACTAAGGAACTTTTATTTACATGGGTAGTATTATAGTAAATAATTTATATGCCACTTTAGTAAGAATATAAAGTAGTTGTTATTACCCACCTAGTGAAGCTCACTCATAGTGTTTAAGATAATGGCATATTCTAGTTATCTTAGGGAGTAGATAATGGAATATTTATTATCGCATACATATAATATGTGTTTATAAACATATATTTTTTATCATTATATAGAACACTATGAAAGTATAAGAAGAGGGTGGGTTTATTGCTTATTGAAGGCCTAACTTATGCTAAGATAATTAAGTGGTGTTGAAAGTGATAATCCGATTTTAATATATATTATGCTATAGTAATTATGGGAATTAATTATATACTATGATTATACGTCAGATATTATTTTTTTATAGTATATGTGGTGGCTTAGAAATATGATAAATGGATTATATATTAGTTGGCCTCATTAACAATTAGTTGTTATATTTTTGATCATAGTATTATATCTGAGAATATATCCTAGGTGTGGTAACTGGGGTTTTGCATGAAAATTAGCATACATAAATTGACTCGTAATTAGTATGTTATGTTACTAGTCCATTACTTAACTTACTTTCGATGCTTAATGCATATTAACATATGTCACTTGGATAAATTTGTTGGACTTTCATTATATTATGATAAGCTTCGTAATTTGGGAATCAGTTTCCTTTATAGCATGTATAGAAAAGTACATGGTGTGGATGTAACATTTATAATAGCAACACATTTATGAGTTAATAGTTGTATCTCTTGAAACATAAGCTTGGTCATGTACAGTCGGGTTATAAATTATACTAAATAAATATATGTATTCAAGCTTTACGAGGGTATGTAAATAAGACTATGAGAATATAATAATATGTGTTCCATGCTTCATATAAATTAAGAATTGATTGTTTATACCTAGTTTATTGATATAGGTCACAAGTGTCCTTGGGACCGAAACTACAACCATACAAAAACAATCTATTAGTAAATAGAATGAGGCATTTAAATGAATGATATTTTTGGGTTTATAAATTCTATGTTCCTCTGTTGCTTAATTGTGTGCAGTATATGATTATTTAGAGTGTTTGGTTATATCTAGCATACAATAGTGCATTGTGATACATGATTATAATTATGTTACATTAAATGCTAGTATGCATTTTAGACTTGGGCTATACTCGAGTGGTATAGCCCTATACTTGCTTGTTTATTATCTATATGGATCATTTGAGTTTTGGAATCGTAAGTGGATTTTGTATTAACTTTTAGTTGGGAATCTATGATAGTATGGGATATCATATAGTACTACAATATGTATGTATGTATACCTGTAAGGTACATACTAGAATGTCTAGACTCATATCTACATTTGATTGATTATATATATGTGTGTTGGATATTACTATTAAAAGTTTGTTTTTGATAACTAGAAGGACTTTATGAATGCATGCATACAGTCTTGAAAGTATAATGAATGCTATGATAGTATATTATTATGTTTTGTGGGAACTAGGTTTGCTTTGTTACATCTAGTTGTTTGAATATAAGTTATGTTTCCATGTAGTTATGACTATTTTATTTGATTGATTGTGAAAAACTAAAAATTCTATCATAGAATACTAAGCTATTGTAATATGGGTTATTTGTCAGGATCTTGCTCCACCAATAAGAGCACATATGATTACTTCTTGTATTAGCAACTAAACACGGAATTTAACCAGAAGTAACAAGTAACTAGAAATATGAAACAACACAGGATATGAGAGACAATACACAATTGTATTAATAATCACTCAGAAGAAAATACAATAAAGAAGATGCCACTTCTTCTTCCACCTCAAAGGCTCACCACACCTCAAAACCTTCTTCCCTCTCTCTCTCGGTCACAACAATCAACTCCAATACATAATTGATGTTCACCTCCACCAGTCAGTAACACGCTGCCAGTACACCAAGTACACAACCGTACTCCAAGTAGATCTCCTGCTCTTTGTTGCTACATGCAAATCACTAGACCTTACTCACCATTGTAGATCTCCAAAAGAAGCCATGCACACCTGCTGACCAAGATCATACATACACGAAGAACCCTTTTGATTCTCCAAACTAGCACCCACACTTGGTACTGTGGAACTAGGAGGAACACACCATTGCTCCCTTCTCTCTGAAGGAGCTTATTTAGCTCTCTTACTCTCTAGCACAAGTTTACAATACAGCCCATGAGTCTATTATATAGATCTCATGCTTACAATAATTAGACTATCTTAATTACAATAATTAGACACGCAACTCAAGACTATAATTAGCCTTTAACATGCAAACTGACAGTCCAAAAATAGACTCTCTGAAATCCACATGCAAACTGCATGCTCACACACAGGCTACCAACATCGGCTCCTCCATGACCGATGTCGGTCGACTGGTAACCGACGTCGGTTGCTTTTTCACTGCTATCTAACTGACATCGATTGATCAGACCGACGTTGGTTGCACTGCAACTCTCCACAACCTCCGTAACTCCTCTTGTTTACATCCTGGTGAAGCTTTTAGCTCCACAACCTAACAATCTCCCACTTAGAGATAAATAGCTGCACCTGTACCTGTACCTGTACACCATCTAAATTATTCCCTGGCTTGTATCCCTCTTCAAGATCAATTCTAAAGACCAACCACCACACATTTTGTGATGCTACACCTATCATCCAAGTAACCTACCACATCCGAACCTACAACTCCATGTAGTGAAGACCTTGACCCTGCATAACAGGAATCCCTGCTGCTAGTCCCTCTCAAATACCTGAGAATCCACTGAACTGCCCTCCAATACTCCTTCCCCGAATTGGCTCCATACTTTTTGACAACTCCCACTGCTTGGGAAAACTCAGGTCTACACTAGACCTCATGTGATTTCGAACCCTGTTCTAAGCTCAGCTTGAACTATCCAGCCCTTTGGTGTGCTTTCTGATTCTGCAACCTGCATATTGAACCCCGCCAACACCTTCTTCACATCAGCTCCCACTGGAGACAAAATCTCCATGTCTCTTATGCCAAAGAATTTCGCTGCTCCAAATTCTTCATGACATGCCACTGAACTAACCTTACCTTTAGCTCAACAAAACTCTATATGTACAAACCTGCTAGCAAATCACCCACATACAGTAACAAGATAATGTTATGACCATCATCCACCTAGTAAGTCAAACACAATAGTTACACTGACATTGACTAAAGCCATGCTTAGTCATATACCTGTCAAACTTGTACCATTGTCCTACAGCTTCCTCAAGACCATATACCTTGGCCTTTTGTCTCACGTATCCATCCACTCTCTTCTTTAACTTGGGAATCCATCCATCTTTCAGTGCTTTCTTCCAGCTGACAACTCCACCAACAAATACCTGTTTGGTTCTTCTCCAAGGACTCACACTCCTCATCCATGCCAAGCTCCCACTGTTTTTGGATTCTACCTGCATTACTTCTTCACATCTTCCTAGTTCTTGACCATCAGTAAGCAATATAAAGAAGGTGAACAATGAATATGAGGTTCACTTACCCTTTTTGACCTCCATATGGGCGTTTGAGACTCCTTGACAGCTCGCTGTCTGCCCACCATCCGTTCCAGTGACCGATCTCAGCCATCTTCCAGTCTGCATCCGACCGATGTCAGTTCCCTGCACTGACCCTGACTGTCGACATTGTCTCCCTTACCGACGCCGGTATCCATTCTGCCAACGTCAGTTCCTGTATGACCAACGTCGGTCTTATGTTGCCGATGTCGGTTACTATATGACCGACGCCGGTACCTGTGTTCGCCTGTGAGTGATAAATTTTTACCCGCGAGCTCTCCATGGATCAAAACCCTGTTCAAATTAACACAGCCCTGCTCAAAATAATTCAATCCCCTCAGCTGATCTCTGTCTGTCATCTCCTCCATGAACACCAAGGCTTTCCAGTTCTTAAGTTTATCAAAGATATATGTCTTTCGCTTAAGAACATGCATTCCCCTCCTACATATGTGACCAAGCCTACAAAGCCACATCTCTGTAACAAAAGGTGAATCAGTAATATAAGTAGATAGATAAAGGATACCTACTTTCTTACCACCGTCTAATTCAAGTGCATCCGCTGTGAGAGTTACTGTGCATCTCCCATCACCCAACTTTCTTGAAGAAATTAGACTCATCTCCAAGACTAGGCCTTGCATGACCTCCTTCAACACCTGTGGGTTATCCGTCTACAATTTCAGCTTCACTTCCCCTTCGTCAATAATCTGACAAGGCTCACCAACTCCTAAATAAATCTCTTCAAAGTCTCCAAAGACATACCCATGAAAAGATGCTCTATTTTAGGCTGCATGGAAAGAGGCAAAAGAATCTGTAAACCAAGATTCTACTTTATCCAGAACACCCTGTGCAACATCACCTGTAACATATGCTTCTACACGCTGATCTTCTGTCGACCAACAATCTTCCTTTACCTACTCTTTCTTTCCATCAATCAGACCATTCGTGCTATTTAGTTTCTCCATTCGTAGCTTACTTTCTTCTTCCATTGCTATACTCCCACTCAATCTGAAACCCCTATGAGTGACCTGTAATAAAAAATACTACCAGATCTGAAACCACCTGTTAGTAACCCAACCTAAAGCTCTGATACCACTTGTTGTTATCAGACTCTTGAACCTGTAACCAGGCTCTGATACCACTTGTCAGGATCTTGCTCCACCAATAAGAGCACATATGATTACTTCTTGTATTAGCAACTAAACATGAAATTTAACTAGAAGTAACAAGTAACTAGAAATATGAAACAACACATGATATGAGAGACAATACACAATTGTATTAATAATCACTTAGAAAAAAATACAATAAAGAAGATGCCACTTCTTCTTTCACCTCAAAGGCTCGCCACACCTCAAGACCTTCTTGCCTCTCTCTCTCGGTCACAACAATCAACTTCAATATAGAATTGATGTTCACCTCCACCAGTCAGTAACACGCTGCCAGTACACCAAGTACACAACCGTACTCATGGTAGATCTCCTGCTCTCTGCTGTTACCTACAAATCACTAGACCTTACTCACCATTGTAGATCTCCGAAAGAAGCCATGCACACCTGCTGACCAAGATCATATATACACAAATAACCCTTCTGATTCTCCAAACCAGCACCCACACTTGGTACTGTGAAACTAGGAGGAACACACCATTGCTCCCTTCTCTCTGAAGGAGCTTATTTAGCTCTCTTACTCTCTAGCACAAGTTTACAGTACAGCCCATGAGTCTATTATTTAGATCTCATGCTTACAATAATTAGACACACAACTCAAGACTATAATTAGCCTTTAACATGCAAACTGATAGTCTAAAAATAGACTCTCTTGAATCTGCATGCAAACTGCATGCTCACACACAGGCTGCCGACGTCAGCTCCTCCATGATCGATGTCGACCGACTGGTAACCGATGTCGGTTGCTTCTTCACTGCTATCTGACCGACGTCGGTTGATCAGACCAATGTTGGTTGCACTGCAACTCTCCACAACCTCTGTAACTCCTCCTGTTTGCATCTTGGTGAAACTTTTAGCTCCACAACCTAACATTATTATAGGGTGTAGTGTTGGGAAGAATAACCAAAAGCACACAATTGATTACCAAGCAACTTAATATGCAGATATTAACCAGAATACACAAGTAACTAGAATTCAAAAATAACACATGATATGAGAGACAATACACAACTTGTATTAAAACTCTTTCAGAAGGAAATACAACAAAGACGACTGCCACAGTTCTTCTTCCTTACACACCTCTAGGGCTCCCACACCTCTAGGACATAAACAGTAAATCTTCCCTCAAAGCTCTCTCTCTTAGGTCCCAACACCCAACTCAAACACAGAGTTAGTGTTCACCTTACACCTATGCTCCACGCACTCCACAAGCGCTCCACGCACTCCACAAGTACATAACCATACTTCAAGTAGATCTCCCCTGAACCTGCAACAACCTGCACCTCAACAAACCTTACTTATGGAAGGATCTTCCTTGCCTTCCTCTTTGCTCTATTTGAGTACACACTGTACTCCAAGTAGATCCTATCTGATCCTGCTCCCTATTGTGTTGATGTCCTCTCTGATCTTGCACACCTGCAGATCAATCTAGTTCTGCACACCTGTAAACCTTGACCTTGCACACACTTACACCTGTAGATCAATGATATTACTTACCATGTAGATCTCCTATCGTAGCCATGCTCACCTGATGACCAAGATCATACATACATGAATAACCCTGATAATTCTCCAATCCAGCACCCACACTTGGTACTGTGGCACCAAGATGAACACACCATTGCTCTCCTCTCTCTGAAGGAGCTTATTTGCTCTCTTACTCTCTAGCACAAGTTTACAATACAATCCATGAGTCTATTATATAGATCTCATCCAAACAATAATTAGACACCTAATTACAATAATTAGATCTACAGCTTCCAGTCTAAATTTGGCTCTTGACATGCAAACACTTGGTTCATTAGCTAACTGCCCGTAAAACACTCGCAGTCCAAACCACACAGGTGACCGATGTCGGTCCTTATCTGCCTGGGGGGTGCCGACACCAGCCGACTACTAACTGATGTCAGTTGCCTTCTGTCATTTCGAACCACACAGGTGATCGACGTCGGTCCCTATCTGCCTGGGGGGTGCCAACGCCAGCCGACTACTGATCGACGTCGATTGCCTTCTGTCTCCTCCCTACCAACATCGGTTGGCCTGACCGATGCCGAGGACTGTGACAACAGTAAACTCTCCTGTAACCTCCTCCATGTCTGCATTAGTGAAGCTTTTAGCTCCACAACCTAACAATCTCCCACTTGGAGATAAACAACTGCAATGTACCTATACATGTACTCCATCTAATCTATTTCTTGGCTTGTATCCCTCTTCAAGATAAATCCTGAAGACAACCCACCACACAACTTGTGGTGTACCTCCTGTCATCTGAGTACCCTACCACATCTGAACCTACAAACCCATGTAGTGAAGTCCTGACCCTGCATGTATACCTGCTGCTGGTCCCTCTCAAATCCCTAAGAACCCACTTCCCCGAATTGGCTCCTAACTCTCTGACAGCTCACACTGCTTGGGAATACTCAGGTCTATACCAGACCTCATGTGATTTTAGACACTGAACTGTCCAGCCCTTAGTGTGCTCCAGCTCTACATCCTGCGTAATGAACCTCGCTAACACCTGATTCACATTAGCTCCCACTAGAGACACAATCAACCTGTGATCTCCATGTCTCTCATGCCAAAGAATTTTGCTGCTCCAAATTCTTCATAGCAAACTACTGAACTAATCTTACCCTTAGCTCAGCAAAACCCTGTATGTACAAACCTGCTAGCAAACATACCATACACATACAGTAACAAAATGATGTCATGACTCAACATCCACCTAGTAAGACAAACCACGGTAGTTACCCTGACATTGACTAAAGTCATGCTTTGTCATCCACCTGTCAAAACCTGTACCACTGTCCTGCAGCTTCCTCAAGACCATACGACCTGGTCTTCTGTCTCACGTGTCCGTTATCTCTATTCTTCAACTAAGGTATCCATTAATTTCTATGCTTTCATACCTGCTGGCAACCCTACCAAGTCTTCACTTGGTTCTGCATTATATTCCTGCCATGCTCCCACTATTTTCTAGATCCTTCCTGCTCTGCAATCAGCAACAAGTATAAAGAAGAGGAACAATGAATTTGAGGCTTACTTATTACCTTCAGTCCTCCATATGGGCATTTGAGACTCCTTAACAACGTGTTGTCTGCCCAAAATCTATTACAGTGACCAACCTTAGTCACCACACAGTCTGCATCCAATCCTGCACTTGTCCTGACTACCAACCCTACCAACATCGGTCCTCCTGATCGACGTTGGTCTTACCCTGTTATCGACGTCAATTTTCTTACCGACACTGGTACCTGTGTTTTCTTGTGAGTGATGACTTTTTACCCACGAGCTCCTTTGAATCAAAACCCATGTCCAAACTACCCTGCTCAGAAGTATCCAGCACCATCCACTAGTCTCTGTCCACCATCTCCTCTAAGAACACCAAGGCTTTCCAGTTCTTAAGCCTGTCAAATATATTAGTCTTTCGCTTAAGAACATGCATCTCCTTCCTGCTCATGTGACCAAGCCTACGAAGCCACGTCTCTACAACAGAAGAAGAATCAGTAATATAAATAAGTAGATAAAGAGTACCTGCTTTCTTACCACCAGCTAATTCAAGTGTATCCACTGTGAGAGTTCTTGTGCATCTCTCATCACCCAACTTTTTTAAAGAAATTAGCCACATCTCCAAACCTGGGACATGCATGACCTCCTTCAACACCCATGTGTTGGCCATTGCCTGCAATTTCAGCTTCACTTCCCCTTTGCCAATAATATGACAAGGCTCACCAGCTCCTCTATCTAGGGCTGCATGGAAAGAGGCAATAGAATCTATTATCCAAGATTCAACTTTATCCAAGAAACCTCCCAAAACATCATGTGCAACAACACCTGCTACATCTGCATCTTCAGTTCCTTCATGCTGATCTGTTACCAACCAACAATATTCTTTTACTTGCTCTTTCTATCCATAAGACCGTAAGTGACCATCTGTGCTTTTCAACTCCTCCATTCTTAGCTTACTTTCATCTGTCATTGCTCTACTCCCACTCAATCAGAAACCCCTGAGAGTGACCTATAACCAAACACAAAACCTGCTCCCTGCAACCTTAGCTCTAATACCACTTGTTGGGATGAATAACCAGAAGCACACAATTGATTACCAAGCAACTTAATATGCAAAAATTAACCAGAATACACAAGTAACTAGAATTCAGAAATAACACATGATATGAGAGACAATACACAACTTGTATTAAAACTCTTTCAGAAGGAAATACAATAAAGAAGACTGCCACAGTTCTTCTTCCTTACACACCTTTAGGACTCCCACACTTCTAGGACATAAACAATAAATCTTCTCTCAAAGCTCTCTCTCTTAGGTCCCAACACCCAACTCAAACACAGAGTTGGTGTTCACCTTACACCTGTGCTCCACGCACTCCACAAGTGCTCCACGCACTCCACAAGTACACAATCATACTTTAAGTAGATCTCCCTTGAACCTGCAACAACTTGCACCTCAACAAACCTTACTTATGGAAGGATCTTCCTTGCCTTCCTCTTTGCTCTATCTGAGTACACACTGTACTCTAAATAGATCTTGCCTGATCTTGCTCCCTGTTGTGTTGCTATCCACTCTGATCTTGCACACCTGCAGATCAATCTAGTTCTACACACCTGTGAACCTTGACCTTGCACACACTTACACCTGCAGATCAATGATCTTACTTACCATGTAGATATCCTATCGTAGCCATGCTCACCTGATGACCAAGATCATACATACATGAAGAACCCTGATGATTCTCCAATCCAGCACCCACACTTGGTACTGTGGCACTAGGAGGAACACACCATTGCTCTCCTCTCTCTGAAGGAGCTTATTTTCTCTCTTACTCTCTAGCACAAGTTTACAATACAATCCATGAGTCTATTATATAGATCTCATCCAAACAATAATTAGATACCTAATTACAATAATTAGATCTGCAGCTTCCAGTCTAAATTTGGCTCTTGACATGCAAACACTTGGTTCATTAGCTAACTGCCCGTAAAACACTCGCAGTCCAAACCACACAGGTGACCGATGTCGGTCCCTATCTGCCTGGGGGGTGCCGACACCGGCCGACTACTAACTGATGTCAGTTGCCTTCTGTCTCTTCCCTGTCGACGTCGGTTGGCCTGACCGACGCCGACGACTGTGACAACAACAAACTCTCCTGCAACCTCCTCCATGTCTGCATCAGTGAAGCTTTTAGCTCCACAACCTAACATGTAGTATGTTTGGAAACTAGTTGTGGTAGTTAAATATATAGTTAATGAGTATTTTACCCAGGTGGTATAAATTATAGTCATTATTTCTAGTATGAGATACAAAATAATGTAAGATTTATTTATACGAAGGACATAATAAATGTATGTTTGGGTTACTCTTATATTTAGCATGTTATATGATGTGTTTTCTAGTAGGATGTAAATGAATCTTGTGGTTGAATTGTATTTGACCAATATGCATTGTTGATATGGAGTAAGGAGTGAGATGGACTTCACTGCTTATTGGTATCACAATGACAGATGAAGACAGTCTGATTAAGTGGTGTGTATAAATTTAATTGATCTAGATCATTATCATTTATTATTTGTAAAACTTTGGGCCAAAGTATGTTTAGTGATACATTATCATTTCATGAGTGTGATTCATATGTTTATGTGATATCTTACAATAGAATGGATTTTTATGATATATTGCATGTTTAGTTTAGAATCATACAACACACATGTACTTACTTGTCTCTCTGGATTTCCATGTCATCACTATCTACTCATCTGTGAAGGGATGGCCATTTTTTGATGGGATTAGTGTAGGGGATCATTCGTCCATGGTTGGTATGAAAGGTGTTGAGATGATGCTCTCTCTTCCTACAACAATACTATTTTTGAGATGAGACTTGAGATTGCCATAGATACTAGAGAGTCTGGGGAACTCATTCTCTAAGGTGTCAGGTATCTAAATTGTATACATTGTATTAGATTATATAATTGTTATGAAAAATGATTAATGATTAATATTGTATATTAATAACAGTGATTGCAAAGTTGTATCAACAGTGGCTGAGTTGTATTAATTTCTATATTCATATTATGTAGTGTTATCATGCCATTAGAGATCTATGATTTAAGAAGTAATGTGTATTTATTGTTATCACTTGAGTATATATGTGTTCTCTATTTATATTCTCAAGATGTAATCTATTTATGGTATTTATGTTTTAAAAAATAAATCATGCGTCTCTATGTCTAACCTAATAAGGTTGTTACATATTAGCTAATGTGGTGTGTGCATGGGTTCTAGTCATTCTTTTGTCATCCCCAAACACCTCCATTTATGTCACCCTCTCTGATGATGCTCTCCCTCCATCATTATTTGAGGAATGAATCTCTTTTACATCAAACTCACGACAAGAAAGTTGTTAGTCCATAACATCATGACATATATCATAAAATACTATTGTAATAACAAATCAACATGATCACAATGTAAGGAATATACAATACAGCTAGCTCATAGAAATTAAATCATATGATTAAAACAACAGACATATATCCATAACATCATATGACATACAACTTAGTTAAATAATAATCCAATCAAATTTTCAACTATAAAAATCCACAGATAATCAAGTAAATTTACTTAATGAGAAATTGGGATTTGAGGTAAGGTAACTACTAGATTCCATTCCCCTCACATCAAAAGGGCATATTAGTGAGGGCATATCATAGAAACATGATTCCACAAATATGTAGTTTACATAGTTGACACAATCTGATATAGTTTACATGATGTAAATATACACTTGGATCAGAATCTTATACACATTGCACCAATTTATATAGATTTGAGAGAATTTTTCAAATTTATGATAGATATTATACACAGCTATAGAGTAGAAGTTTGATCTTGATATATAATTCAAATTGAGACACATTAGAGGTGCATATGCCATATAAGTTCACCAAAAATTGTATATACATATTTATAATTATTTACCAAGAAGCACCGATACTTTACTAAAATACACCATTTTCACCAGGATGTACCATTTTGAGTATTTTTTGTCTATAAAATTGGCTCCTTTTAGTATTGTGGTTAAGATTTAATGTCCTAACATTACATCCATGTAGCAGGTTGATTTTTTTATACCACTTGACTTTTATTGTACTACCACTTGAGTTGTGCAATTAAAATTCAATGGTCTCAGCGGTTGTGTCACAATTTGCTCTTGTACTGGAGAAGGGGAATAATTACCTTCCAATAACCCTCTTTAAATCTCAAAGGTTAAAGTTTTAACCTCTCTTAGCTTCAATGCTTCATAAGGAATCAAATTTACCAAGTCAAAGTACTAAGGGGAAACATGGTTTCATCGACGTGCTTACTCCTTTGCCCTCTTTCTTTTCAAGAATTTCAATTATTGTAAATTTCAGATTATATGCACCAATTTATATTGTATCATTCTTTTGGTTATAAATTATACACCAAAAAAAACACTCAAATTTGGATCAAGCAAAGGTAAGGTGTGTTGTACACATCCAGGTACACATTTATTTACTTTAAACTAGTAATTACATCCTTATGCATTACTAGATTAAAGGACAGGGCAAATGTAGATACTAAAATCTGATTTATATAACATCTCAATCTTGTATAATTGAAAAATATGTATCAAGGCTTTACCCTTTAGTTCTAAACCTTCTTGTTGACAAAAGGTACGCATTCAACATCTTATTGTACCTAATTATTTATCTTATGGTCTAAGCCTATCATTTTTGATGACCTAGATCCTCTATATAATACAAAAAGCTTAAAATATAATATATATCTTTCACTATAAATTTCACATATTAAAAATATTTCTAGTCTGTCAAACACTTGTGTCTTATGTAGGGACACTTGTGTTGATGCAAGTGTCTAAATTCTTATCTAGTGTATGCACCTAAGAAATTCATCTAATTTTCAAATATTTTGAATCCTATGGGTCAGTCCATTTTCTTTATTTAACCCTTCCATGATATATTTTCAAAAGGTTTGATATAAATACAAGATAAAGACCATTCATTTGGACTAAGTCATATTCAAAAACTTACCAAGCACACATCTAACAAAACACCTTTCAAGTATTCAAAACTACCCTATTCTTCCCTTTTTATATATCAATTATATGAGTAGTCATATTACATGTCTAAAGCATTCAAATAAAAGTCCATGAGAATTATTTTTCAAGTGAAAATCTAGATCATTACATGCCATTATATATAGCATATTGCACCTTTGTGCACACACAAGCCAAAATTTAGGGGAAAACTACATATGTTTGAGGCCCTCTCAAAGTAATGGCTATGTAAGAAATGCTCATTGAGAGAGGGGTTTTTGAGGTAAGATCGACTTCATGAACCCACTAACCCATTTTTTTCAAGGTATAAAGACCTAATGTGAAGAGTGAAGGTTTGATCCATAAACGATCATCTACAACCTATACACACAAGAAAAATATATCAGTAAAAAGGTGATTAAAACCCCAAAAAGCTCCAAGTGGTCACTTAGTAATATAATGAGTATTTTTTACTGAATAGATCCATTGACATTAGGACACTTGCATTGATGCAAGCGCACCAAGGCTAACATAAGTATCTAGGCCTCCAGAGAAAATATTTTAAGAATCTGACAACTGGACCCTGATCTTGTTCCCTCTTGTTTCTACCTCAACATATCTCATATTTACTTAAACATTTGAAGATAAGCTCGGTATTATCCATTCCTAATGTTTATGTAATTAAATTACTATTTTGAATGTACTTTATATATTTAACTTAACAATTTAATTTAAAATATTCATTTATATAAGTTTTTAATTAATTAGCCTGATTTAAAATAATTTTATTCAACCTTGTGTATAGAATATTCTAACCTTTAACCCTTATCCAAAACTATTAGAAAAGGGTTAAACAACATAATGAGTTACATAATGATTTAATTAAGGATTATAAATATGGATATACAAATTCTCAATATAGTTTAAAATTTAGCAATATACCTTTTGATGCAAATAAAAAATATTTGAGCGCTAGAGCTAATAACATCACCGATAATAGTCAATATGTTTTTCATTCCATTAACCAGCCAATAAAGCCACTTAATCTAAAATGTAATAAGCCCAAAATAAAAATCTTTTAATAGATCTCATTTATATAATTATGCACTCAAACGAAGGTGCATATCAAAGTTTGCCTCACAATGGAGCCATTTCCCAATTTCTCAAGTTTTACATCCATTTTCCATATATACATTTACTTATGCAAATGATCATATTTGAATGATTTCTCATGAATATTATAGGCAATATGAAAACAAAACTATTTTTTATTCAATTGGAATATTTATTCATAAAGCATGAGACATCACATGTAGATATATTTTTTGATGATGAATCACTAATTCAACTTTTGGTGGTAATTGTTGATTTACATTTATCTTATCATAATTATATATTCACATTTTATATCAATGAATATGATTACTATATTGAATCAAAATATTCAATCTATGATGATATAGAACTTCATGATCCAAATTATTTGTCTACATCACCTCATGCAATAACATAGTTACTATGAAAAACACTCGCTATGTCTATGATATGATATGACTTATTTCATTTATTTTGTTTCTTTATTTTGCCTAAAATATTTTCTACTTGGTGATTATATTAGAGCACACACACTTCACATTCATGTCACCAAATGACGTGAAGATAAAATAAGTTCATTTTTATCCATATATGGTATTGATGCAAGTGGAAAGATAAATGCATAATCTTTAGTAGGTTGTACGTTCATTATTGTGGCTTCATAGTGGGTAGAGGGAAATTCTTTGTTTGATCAAGGGTAAATTTATGGGTAACATGGGACACATTATTGATTTTTCACATGTTATTCTTTCATTCATTTTTATACACTATTATTATACTTTCCATGTTTATATCTATGATGCCTATATTTGTGTCTTTCTATTTTGCCATGATTCATATCATGAAAATCTTATGCCATACTATGTTTATATCATGTCCATTATGCTCATGTATTTGATATATGTTGGGTGAATATTTTCTCACCAGCTAACTAGTGAGCAAAATAGTTCCTATCACCACAACATAGGGAGATTGGTCGTCTAGGTGTGCAGTTTTACTACATCAACAGGGGACAAATCTCTCCTCTCACCAAGGGGAGGTTACATATTAAATATTCGAAGGATATATATATATATATATATATATATATATATATAGATATATATATAAGCAAAAAATAATACTCAGGGGTGGGATAAGCCATCCATCTCTCTTTTTTCAGAGATGATGTTAACAAACAAAGGATAAATCCTGGGTGATTGGTGAAGGTACTTCTCTTCTTTCAGAAGTAACATTCAGCCAAGAGCCAGATCCCTTCTTGGATAGTAGAAATCTTGGTGAAGTGACAGAAGGCACTTCTCTTCTTTCAAAAGTGCTTATTCTTGCAAACAACAAGAATCTTTCTGGTAGGATAAGTAACAGGGTGCCAAGGGCGTAGCAACCAGAAATCTACGATGTAGCACAAAGTCTCCACCTTGACTACCCAATAGTGAGATACGAAAAACAATGGGGGCACAAAGTTGTCCCAAGGTCCTTTACACAGAAATAGAAAATAAAAACACGCACTAAAGATAATTGCAGACATCACAAAGTCTTCCACAACTGACTTCAAGACACCTTCCTGATTACTTCCACTAGTTCTGCTTGTTAGATCAAATAAACAAGAATGCTATTAGGAAATAGACATAAGAAAAGTTTCCTAAAATAGCACAAGCTATAACATCACAAAGTCTGCAAGTCACTTGCTTTCTCATTCAAATAAAATAATATGAACTACAATCTGAGCTCAAAGTCTCAGTATTCGCCTTTCAATTTGGGCAGAGTTTTGCTTCTGTATTCAAGAAGATCTCCTTAAAACAATAAAAGAGATTACAATATATAGCAACCAAGAAAGACTTGGCACTTTTTTCCATAGAATGGTCCATGTTGTGCATTCAATGCCTTGAATGCATTTCCAGGTTTGTCAAAGGACTACGTTAAAAATAGGGTGGTTGTCTTAACTATGGCATGCCATTTCATCCCATATGTCTTCTCCTGAGTCTGGATCATCTGGTCTGTCCCCTTTGACATCTGTACAACTGTCCATTTTGTCTTTACCTAATGGAAGGAAAAATAGGCTGCGTCTTTAATTTACAAGCCAAAATACCTACTTAGTGGACTATTCCTCCTACTGAAATTACTTCTGTGCAGATATTTTGAGCTTTTCCCTCTTTCTACTTTTATCTTTTCCAGCTTTGTCTCTTCTTGCTGTGATTTGAGCTATCAGGCTATCTTTTGGTCAGTCACTTGGTTCTTCCTTTAAATTCTATGCTTTATTTGAATTTCCATGGATATTTATTTACTTTAAATTTGACGTCTGCAGGACAGTCAATGGTCGCCAGCTGCTTGAACCATTTTGAACCTTGAACCTGTGAACCTATGAAAGTTCATTGGTTCATTGGTTCATTCTGTCTCTTTTGTTCCATCGCTTCCTGGTTCAATCACTTTCCCGCTCCTTGGTTGAACCATCCGTTGAACCACCTTTTTGTTGTTTTTCCCTTGACTGAGGCTGCCCTTGAACCTTTGAACCTATGAACCATTAAACTTTGAACTCTTTCGGTTCATCGGTTCATTCTGTGTCTTGTTCAATCATTGCTTCCTTTATCTTTCTAAGTCCCTCTGAGGCCCTGAAATATTGAACCTTCAAACCAATTGAACCTGTTGAACCATTTGGTTCAAGGTTCAACGGTTCCATCCTTGTTCTTTGAAAACCTTCTTTGTCTAAGTTTTTTATAAGGCTCTCTTCTGCATCTTCAAGTGCCCCCCGTAAGGGTACCTACCCTTCGAGATTTTTTTTTGGGCAGACTTTAGGCTTCAACTTTCCCAGTGGGTTCTTGCTTCTTCGACGGGCTTTTGGCTCTCGAGCTTTTTCCGTTGGGCTTTTCCTTCAGATAAATTTTTTGAAAGAAAGCTTCTTTTCCTTATCCATTTGTTCCTTTCAATTTCTTCAGGCTTTCTTCTCGAGTGAATTCCTTCAGCCTTCTTCACTTAATCATTTCCATCAGACAAAATTTTTGAAAGAATTGTTCCTTTTGGGCCTTTGAACAAATCTGAAGGAATTCTGTCTTTTCTTTAACCTTTGAACCAATGTTGCCTGCCCTCTGCTAGGGCACTTGCCTCTTTGGCTTTGGGGCAGCCCCTTGAACCAACCGATTGAACCAACTTTGGTTCAACAGTTCAATGGTTCAATCAGTTCATTCTTCATTATTTGGCCAAGTCTTTTTGATCTTTTACACCAAGCACGTTGAACCAATTGGTCGTTGAACCCATTAAACTTGCCTAAGTGTTAAGAGCTTGATTCTTTCCTATAGAGTCCATAGAAATCAACCTATGAAGCCCGTAGAACTTGGCCTACAGAGTCCGTAGATTTTCTCCTGCAGAGTCCATAGATTCAAGCCTGCAGAGTCTGTAGATTCAAGCTTGCAAAGTCCATAGATTTTCTTTCTACAGAGTCCATAGATTCAAGCCTGCAGAGTCTGTAGATTCAAGCCTACAGAGTTCGTAGATTTTTGAGAAGCTTGAAAAATGAGGAATTTGAATGCTCAGAACAAATTTCGAAAAGGGAAGAGACAATTTTGGTCTTGCAGGGCCCAAAATAGTTCATTTGTTGTCCCAAAAATGAGTGATATTTTTGGGGGACAACAATATAAACCTTATCAAGTTCATTGGGCCTATGTCTTCTATGTTGTTTATCATGATTCACTATGCTTATTTACCTAACATTTCTACCTCATCATGTTTATTCTCCCTATGTGCATTAGGTATCTTATGTGTTTTTTATCACACTTATTGTACTTATAATTCATATTTGAAATACTATGTGATTAACATCATTGATATTTACCCCATGCTACATGATATTTATGCCCTTTAACATAAGTTTTACATTATATGCTTGCCATGATTTAAATAATTATTGCATAATTTTATTAATATACTTGAGGTGTTTTTCTCATGCATGATATGTCTGAGTGCTTCATATTATATTTTGTAAATGTCCAATGTGTTTCCTAAGACCTAGCCTATTATGATTCCTAAGTGTCTAATTTATTTTTGAAAATGCATGATGTGCTTCGTTCTATGTAATGTGGTTTTATGTGTCTAGTGTGCTTCCTTGTCCTTGATTTGATTCTAGTGCCTGGCATATTTTTTACGTTCCTGACATGATTTCACTCCCTAATGTGTTTTCCATATACTTGACCTGATTCCAATTCTTGATATGCTTTCCATATGCTTGACCTAATTAAAATCGTTGATGTTCTTTCCATATTATTAACCCAATTCCAAAATCATATTTGCTTTTGTAGTCATTCCCATGCTTACATGTTTTCTAGTACCTACAATATATTATTTATGCCTTATCTTGTCTAATGCATTCAATTTATTCCTTATCATGTTTACTTATGTCCCTAGAACATTTCTTATTATCCTAATGCTTATGATATCTTTATGTTTCCATAATACTTACCATTTATCCATTTATATTTACACCTTCATTATGCGAGGTCATGTTTGGTGTATACATTGGGCAAGGCCCCACTAATTTACTTATAATCACCGTTATTATGTCTAGAGGATGAATAGTTCACTATTATATATTTTTCATTTTCAATTTCGATATGTTACCATTTGATATATGTCTTAGGGAAATATATCTTTGGTGTACATTCCTAAATTATAAATTTTTGCACATTATAAATATATAATTGTCATATCTTAATGTTATATATATAACATCTTTCTTTTGAAAATATGTGTTTCAAAGATTCATCCCACATTTAAAAATGGTCACATATATCACATACTACATTTCTCATTGTCATGCTTTCTTAGACTATATGATGGACCCAATGAGCCTTTTGTCACATATTGAGGCCAAAGGGGCATGTGATTTGGCATATGCAATATCAAGGAATTGGAGGTTCTTAGCCAAACAATGACATGGTTTAGACATCATTCCCTAGTGTTTAACACCAAATATTTAAAATTCATGAGGATGTGGACTTAACATACTTATTTATCGCTAATTTATACAAACTTGGGCAATATTGGTCCTCTTGTTGGCTTCATTATTTTTATAAAACACCCATATTCATGCATCAACCATCTTATCCTAGACTTATCTTGTATTTTAGATCATTTTAATTTGGGTGAATCCAACTCCCCCTTTCCTCATTTGTAGGTAAATCCATTGGAAGTTGGAATGTGGATGTTAATATTGTTAGATACGAATTCAAATATTACCTATAAATAGATAGGTGTTATTCTTCATTTAATATGAAGCAATTATTAGATTATTTAACATTGTCTAAGTTAGCATTCTATTGAGGGACACTATTGGAGCCCTTGTTGAAGTTATTCATGTCATACGCTTTTCATTTATTGACATCTTTGCTATATTTATGGGGTTTGACAATAATATGGATAGTTAGTTCACATAAGTCAATAACCCTAACACAAGCCACCAATGTTTTCCTTATCTTTTTCTAGATACAATATTACATTGTAGCGTTGAGGAAAAAGAAGCATATGTAATTTAATATATGTAAAATTAAGATAAGATCCTTCTATTTTTATATTTCCTCACATATTTTATCATTTATCCATGTTAAAACTTATATCTCATTTAAAGCTAAAAGCTAAAAGAAATGCCTCTTGCATCACTAATAAAAATTTAATAAACATCGATTCACAATGATGATTTGAAATAATTTACAACTCAACCAAGGGGGAGATATTATTATTTAACTAGGATTTTTAAATAATCTAAATGAAGGTGAATGTGCTCATTATGAATATTCCAATGTTGTTAATGTCTTCAAGCTAGGACAATTATTGTGACTAAGTGTGTAGTGGGAAAGACAAAGAGCTTGATCTAAATTTTGGTATCATTAATATTGGAAAGATAATAAAATTAGTTTACTACACTTAAAAGATGTAATATTTCATTTGTAACACTTCTTAATCAGTGTTTCTCATGAAAATATAGTTAAAAAGGTTGACCAGATCAATACAAAGGGATCCAGAGAGACAAAGTCAATGATGAGATGATTCAGACATCTTATATGAAAATACATTGATAGTTTCATATTGAAAAAAGCTAGAATTTCATTGAAGTTGAGGAAACCACTGGTTCTTATAGGCATTAGTTACAAAACCACTCATTAATGCATGTGGTGGTTATGCCACTAACATAGTGGTTACAAAACTGCTATGTTGGTTTAACCCTAAAATAAGTGGTGGTTTCTCCCATAGCCAAGACACAAGGAGAGTAATAGTTGAAAACATGTTATCTTAAATTTTGAAATTCCAAGATAACACCTCCAATTACGCCTTTCTAATCAATTAAGGCCAATTGTGGTTAAAGTTTTTTAAACTTGTGATTTATGATGCCAAGATACATGGGAGTACCCTTCATCATAGACATCTTCTCAAATTAGTTCATCATTAATTCATCATCCTAGCTAATTAAAATGTCAAATGCAAGATTTAGTTTTAAGTGTAAACATGTAGTGTGTTGTGATTATAGTAAAATCAAGTGATACATATAAGGTAGTTACATGGGGTACAACCAAAGGATTGTAAGGTGAAATCATTAACTATTTTTTCCAATGGACAAGGTTTCAGGAGTTTGATCAACCTATTGTTGATGGTTAATTTTACACACCAACTCAAGTGGAATAGTCCCCTATCCAGCCTCCCCTAAAAGGAAGTCTGTAGGGTCTCCCCAAGGTCTGTTATTTTTAGGTCATGAAATATTGGGCGACCCAGTTAGTTTATGCAAAACCATTCCAATATAAGGGGCCTTTATTGGTTCTAAAATTTTAAACATCATTTTGGTCTTCTATAAATTTTGAGAAAAATGTCAGTTTACCATTTGGTAAATATGGGTTTTAATTATGCTTTAGTGAATAAAGAGAACAATGCATTCTTAGATTTGCCCATATATGAAATCAATATTTTATAGTTTTCAAATAATGGGAGCACAAATGATTTTAACAAGTTTATTGCATGCATTCAATAATGCAGAAACAATAATAAACTATACTAACAATCAATATTAATGTGAAATAATAGTTTGTACTCATTCTAATCTAACCTTAAATTAATTAGTTTATAAAAATGATAAAATAAATGGGGAAAAGAGAAGAAAACCCTATAATAATTAAGATAAGTTCAATTTTCCCAATTGAATACACCCATGAAATCAGTCTCTTGCCTAGCAAACATGCGCACAACTAACAATGGAGCCAATGCAAGAGTCTAAGGAGCACAAGCTATGAAGAAAGAGACTCAAAACTATCATTTACACATGCAAATTGAAAATAAATAAATCCATAGTCTTTTATTTGATCAAAATATCCATTTTGATTACAAATCTTAGGTGATTACAATTGTTTGAATACATAATTTTCTAGCATAATGACATGGAAAGAAAAAGAGGGATAAAATTACACTAGCAAAGCATAAAATTGCATAGAAATAAATAGTTGGTTCAATATTAATCCTTGGAGTCACAAAGAACCAACCCTTGGAATGGCTTGGCTTAGGGAATATATAACATTTTTGGTCAATGGAGGGAAAGAGATTTCCCTCCAAAACTTATCATCTAATTTTTCTTTCCCTCCAAAAAATATGGCCATTTTTTCCTTTTTCCTGCAAAAATACAAAACATAAAATAAAAAAAAGATGATTAAAATCACTGTAATGAAACCTGACACAAGAATGTGAATAACTTTTAATTAGCACAAAATTTCCCAAAATTGGCGATACCATTGTGATTGTGATAGAAGAAACATCCTAGTGCTATGAAAGGATATCAAAATGGAGAAAAAAGTAAGAATATATGGAATAAAAACCAAAAATGGCCTCCTAAAACTAATCAAGCTTTTGGGAGGAACAAACAATCACTTTCTTGAATTTTGAAATGTTAGTTCTAATTGTGCTTGCAAACCCCAATTAGAAATGGGAGTTAATTTTTTAATTTTATAGACCTAATTGAATTTTTGAATGCTGAATAACATGTAATTTTTAGTTTAAAGGTTGAAAGACCTAACAGGGCTTAGGACACCTTGATTAGTTCTTTGAATTTTAGAATAAGGCATCTAGATTTAAATTTTTAAACAAGGCATATAAACCTAAATAGATTCTAAATTATCAATTAACACTATGTGGACTTAACTTATATGCCCATGCTATATTTGGCATAAAAACCCCACTTTTAACTACAAAGGAACAAGGAAGGGGATGCAAACCCAATCAGGGTTTAGGAATCGATTACAACTATGTGGGAGGTTATAAAGCCTCCTCGACCTAACTATGGAAAATTCTATGATTAGTGAAGAATATAAGCCACTTGGGCTCCAATACACCCATTGTCATTTAAAACTTGCACTCGTGGGTAACTTGTTGTGTAGGGGGTGATTAAATATGCGTGTGGAGTGTGAGCATTTGATGCAGGCATGGAAGTATTTGAGCTCACCAATCTATGTAGAAGACCACGTGTCTTGTCATAATAATGGGAATGTCCCCAAGGTGTGAGACCCTCAAATTCATTAGAACAAACCTTTAAAGTAGGTGGGATTCCTTCTAATCTAAGTGCATCTAGTTTAGGACTAGTGTACAGACCCACATACAACAAAAAGGAAATATACTGCTAATTCTAAACCTAAATCTTTTGAGGGAAAGGGGAGGGAAAATTTAAGAGATTTGATGAAAGTGAAATGCGATAATTCACCAAGATTAGAGTGAGTGCCTCACCCACTTGTAACAAAATAAAACTAAGGGGACTAAACACATGACCTTCAAATCGAGTATTCATTGAATAAGTGTTTTGCACCAAGGTAAGGGAACATAATGTAACATTAAAAGTGATAACAAATGGCTCATAGATAATGCCTATGCAAACTTGCATATACATAAAGTGCAACCTGTAGAGGATTATGATTATTTTCAAAGGCACAAAAAGAAGACAACAATAAGAGGGACGAACATCCACAAATAAAGAGAGACAACCTTAAACTCACATAGAACATAGAGTTTGAAAGAAAGATAGTCCAATTCACATTAATTTCAAGGCCTCCACCAATATTACAAAATTGAATGGGCAGAGCTTTGTTACACAAATGAGAGGGATCCTTAAACATTATGCCTTTATAGGGATAAATAATCTCTAGTGTAAGAAATTCACCACTTGGGGTAGTAGCTAAAAAATTGAATTCAAAGGTTGGCACTTGGGGCTCTAATCGATCAGGAAGACAAACTCACCACACAAGGTCACTAAGAGCCATGTTTCTTAAATTCTATCAAACAATTTGAAAATAAAAGTGGTTGAAAGCATTTTTGTGGATTCACATGCAGATCTAGGAATTAAGTATTCTTAGGAAGTTAGGAGAGGCGTGTATCCATGCTCTAAAATTTGATAGATACTTATGCCTTTAACTTATTTTACCAAAACTTCATTCAATGCCCAACTACTTACAACTAATTTATGTACTCAACTGCCACCTATCAATCCATATGGGCTTACTCACTGAATTAGAAGCTATACAGGTCCTTTTATATTCTACCATATCATCTTGTGTGCATAGTGAAAATTCATGCCAAGCACCCTTAGGAACCATCTATGCACTAGATAGTGCATGTTTCAAACTTTGTTGGATTTTATGTAGGTGGCATGCTTATGCATGGAGAGCTTGCATGGGAAGGAGGCATGACATTTTATTTAGTTTCTATAGCCTAATTTATCTCCACACTCTTGAATACATGCATTTAAGTGTGTGTTCACTTTTTATCTTGACCTACACATGCTTTAATATGTGGTTTCATTCTACATGAAGATTTGACATTGATGGTTGTGTAGTAGGATGAGCATTGATCTACACAAAGTAAGGTGAACAATCTATGGATGATGACATCGTAGGTGCTAACTACTATGATCAAGCTCATATTCATATAATTTTTGCATGGGGAACTCTTAAGAAAAAGGTTGGGTATGAGGAATGAAGATTTTAGGCATGCTCTTACAATTTGAATCTGTGCTCTGTGCACTCCCCTCTTATTAGTGCCTGAAGCTGAGGAAGCTTATGCACATAGTTTACTAATATACCCTTAGTTATATGCATTTTTAATTATTGATTCCATGTGACTAGAATTTAAAATCTTAAATTGATAAACTTGGGGGGTGCTCCTCCACGGTGACAAAAAATGGTCAACATTCTAGCAACCTATATAGGTCGCTTGCTTGCTAAGTGGAAGCCTAGTAACCTTAGAAGTGATCCATTGGGTATGGAGTCATAGGAGTCATAGAAACATCCAACACTTCTCATATCCTTGGGATTTAATTTGGATGCAACCTATTTGGCCCATCCTTGAATAATTGAACTAATCTTCACCTTCCAAAGAGGATAGACAAACAAATAAATATTGTGAAACAATGCTTAAAGGATGCTTGAACTAAGTAGATCACTATGCATAAGAACTTGGAGAAAATAAAACTAGTCTAAATGACATAAGCACGTAACACGTAAATAAATTAAAACATCTAACCTACCAATCTACACAATATAAAAGATTAATGGAGATAGTGATTGAGATGAATCTAATTGACTGGGATGATCAAATCTTCTTCATTTGGTTTTATGAGCTGGAATGTGTTGGCTTAATTTCAAATCACTATGGTATATGGGTCACTCCATATAGCATCAAACTTAGTATTCTTCCTAGATTTCAATCTATATGCATCCCACTTGAGGACTAAATCCCCCTCTTGGAAACTTTTATCAATAGTTTTTTTTGTTGAACATCTTCTTTATCTGTTTCTATTGAAACTCCATAGTGTGCATGGCACATGCCTTGATCTCTTCAAGTTCTATTAGTTCGGCCAATATTACTATGAGGGGTCACTCTCAAGAAATTCTAGTTGATGGGATAGTTATAATGAAGGACAATCAAGAGATGTAGGTAATATTTCTTCCCTCCCATATACCAACACGAAGGGGGAATTTTCCAACAACCTTTTTGACATTCAATCTACATAAAGAACTATCTTGAGTTTGGCATGCTAGGATCACTAATTATCTTCCATGGTTTGTTTGATGATGCAAATCAATTTTTTATCCATTGATTAGACTAGGCTATTACCTTGAGGGTAGTAATTGGAAGAAGTGATCAAATGAATGTTATGTTTAATTGACCATCCACTGATTTTGATTCCAAGGAAATCCATTGCATTGTCAGAGATAATGGTGGCTAGAACACCAAATCTTGTTATAATTCCCTCATATAAGTCCATAATTGATGCCTCATTAGCTTTTTTGAGTGCTACAACCTCCATCCACTTGTAAATTAATTTGTGTCCATGAAGATCCATTTATGCCCTATGATCGACATTGGATTTATCATACCAATGAAATCTAGGCCCCACTATGTAAAGGGTTGACCATCTCATATTGAGCACAGGGTTAGGGCTAGATATTTCTACTTGTCTACAAAGAAGGCACACTTCTTGTAACTTTACACCCATGCATATTCATCTTTGAATAAATTTGGCCAATAATAGCCATCTCATGTGATTTTCATAGCAGTGGTTTTAGGTGAATAATGTCCTCCTGATGGACCATTATGGAACTCCTTAAGAATTTGGTTCACCTAATCATACTCTATGCACCTTAAGAGAATTACATTGATTTTTCTTCTAAAAAATACAACATCAACAAGAAAAAAAAGAATGGATTTTAACCTAAAATATCTATGTTGGGCTTTAATCAATCTAGGTGGGCATGTGCCAGTTTAAAGGAAGGGCCTCATGTTTGCGGTCTAGCTTGTTAGGGTGCCTTGATCTTCTAGTTGGTATTCTCATAGCACAAAAACTATGTAGTCTTCATTTTTCACATTTTCTACTAGCTTCTCACACAACAATTTTCCTCACACTAGTTTGGTGACTTGGATATCTACATCATACTCCATCACCTTTTTGATCTATCCAACTCTCTTCTCATTGATGTCCCTGCTAAGCAGAAACTCTTTTACACTTATGTGTGCAACCATGAGCTAGAACATGTTGTTGGAGAGCATATGTCTAAATTTGTTAAGCACCCTTATTATTTTGAGGGCATATTTCTCCACAAATATGTAGTGAAACTCATAACCCTTGAGCACCTGGCTAAAGAAAGTAATAGGTTGATCTAGTTGATTGTTGTTCTGTTATGCGAGAATGGCTAAGGTGCCTTCAACTTTGTCAAATGCATAAAAGATGAAATCCTTGCCATCATTTGGGTTGATCAAGATGGGAGATATGATAATGCACTTGATGGATTTAAAATAGTTTTGGCCTTTTAGGTTCCAGTTGAACATAATGCCTTTCTTGAGTATTTTTGTGAGGGGCTTGGTTAGAGTAGCAAAGTTTGACCTAAACCTCATGACAAAATTTATTCTTCTCAAGAATCTCTTAAGACTCTTTTTATGGCTTAGGAGAGGGGGAAGAGATGGCCTTGACTCATTATAGATCAATTATGAGTCTGAATTAAGAGATAATGTGCTTGATAAAATTGTTTTCTTGAACATCGAATATGCACTTATTTAGGTTTAGAGAGATTCCAAACTCCTAGCACCTTTCAAAGACTTACTCCAAATGACCCAAGTGATATTCTATGTGATTAGAAAAAATAGTTATATCATCAAGGTAAACCAAGATGATTTTGTTGATAAGTCCCTTAAATGCCTTATCCATGGCTCTTTGGAAGGTTTTACCTGCATTTATCAATACAAAAGGCATCCTTTGATATGAAAAGGTGCCCCACTTGGTAGTGAATGCAGTCTTAAAGTGATCACACTCCTAGATAAGTATCTAATTATATCCTAAAGAACCATCCAATAGCAAGAATCTCTTTATGCCACATTTGTTTATAGGATTTTATCCATTGGTGGGAGGGGGTAGTGATCCTTGAGGGGCACATTATTCAAATCCCTAAATTCTATGCATAGTTATATTTCTCTGCTCTTATTCTACACAAGGACTAGGTTGGCCACCCATACAAAGTGATTGATCTAAAATATTATACTAGTGTCAATGAGTTTTGAGAGATCCTTCCTCATTAAAATCTTGAGTTTAGGATTGACCAGACTTTGCTTTTACTTGACTGGCTTTGTGTTGGGATTAAACTCAATTGTATTTTGAGCTCAGCCTAAATCAAATCTCCTAAGTTATTTATATATCCATGAAAAGATATCAGCATACCTTCTACTAAGCTTGATGATTCTTTTAATTTTATATGGAGAGCATATCTTACTTGCCTTCAAGACCTTACCATCAGAGATGGTCACCTATGCAAAGATCTCCTCCTTGGCTATCATATTTCACTTCTTACCTTTGAGTTGGTCATCAAAGTTGAAGTTGATTTATAGTATGATGAATCCCTTGGGAAACTTATTTCCCTTTAGTTGAATGATATGTTCCTCATGTTGGCCCTCAATTAGTGCTTGGTTCATGGAACTAAATTTTGCTTTGTCTTACAAGAAGTTAATGATTTTTTCATCACTCTCGAATAGCTATCAGTTGTTTATGTTATCTGAGACCACCAATCTAACCAAAAATTTTAAAATATATTTTATCTCTGCTTACATCATATAGAATGTCATACTACACACCTATGGTTGGAAGTTTGTTAGCATCATCATTATACACCCTTGGTATGGAACATATATTGAAGGCATAAAATCCTTTGATTATATTCCATACTCTGTGCTTGTAATAGTTTAGCAAGTTATTCTTGGAAATATTATGTTCTCATACCTGATTCATGACTAGTTCACTATTTACAAATGCTTGTATTAATTTAATCCTATTATTCTGTCCCAATTGGAGATCCTCAACTAGTGCCTTATACTCAAAAACTTTTTTTATGCAGCTAAACTGCAACCTAAATTCATGTAAATGTCTCTCCTTATGAGGGGAAATGAATATAACACTAGTTCTAAGGCCATTTTTACTACAAGAACCATCAAAATATAAATGCCATATGCCTTTAGGATCCTCCTATACCTTCACGAGCTATGGCAATATGAGGTTATCTTCAAGAATGTAGTAGGTCCCTCATACCATTTCTTCTTCCTTGTCATATAGGTTACACACATAATGATTGCATGCCCATTCATCAATTAAATCATATAGTACCTCTTTAAGGGGCATGGTAGCCTAATGGAAGACTAAATTCTCCTCTTGATCAAACATTACGTAGTTTATTTTAACTAACTGGGAGAGTATGACTCCACATGACTTATGAATGTAGGTTCAGCCTTGATGATTACCTTGGTCTTGTATCTAATCGAGAGTAGCATGTGAGACCAATATGATGATCGGTATCTACCCATCATGGATGTGAAATCTCAAGAAAGGCATATAGTGAAGTAGGGGGAACATCAATGACTATGATGTCTTGCATAATAAAAAGGCTTAGACATACATGTAAAATGAGTTTTAGATCCTTAATGATCCCCATATTATTAAATGTCATTCCATAAAATTGGATGATGCATTTTCAAACATGAGAGTATGTTATACCCAATGTATCCACTATCTTCATTGGCATCATTGAGTTACTTATACCTGATTCTACCATGCAATTGTGTACTAGATGCTTACCAATGATTAGAGAAATGTAGAACAGAGGTAGATTAATACTTTTTGTGTGCTTCTTCCTCATTTGGTTGACATAGGATCTCAAAGACAATAGGCATAGTCTACGATGGCTCACACACTTGGAAATTATATAGAGCATCCTAAAATAAATTCCTTTAAGAAGGAATAGTAAGAATATCCCACATTATTACATTTAGGCTTATCTTCTTCATTTGACCAACTATGTTAAAGGATATCTAGGTCCCCTTTGTCTATGATTTTTGAATCATATTCTCTTCTCATACCTACATTCTAATTTAATGCTAACGATATCTCTATGCAAGTTGCTCTGTGCACACCAAAGGTTACACATGTGTTTTAACTTAGGTATTTGTGTACTAGACCTATGGCATAAAAGTTGAAAGTGTTGAAGAATATGATTCCTTAACTATTTATCTCTTTCTAAACCTTGTGCTAAAAGAAACTAGGTTTCTTCCCTCATTTGACATATCACTTTGATTTACATAAGCAAAGTTGCCTCCCTACCAGTTTACAAGAGTGGATTTACTTTATTCATGTGCTTGTGCTAGAGTTTCGTCTCTTTGCAAAACTACAATATTTGGTTGCACTTAAGACTACAACACATTCTGTACCATGAGTACTTGATTTAAGGTTCTATTTATGTACGCATCTTGATTATGTGGTTGATTACACAAGACACACCATTCACAATCCTATGCCATGTTGTTATTCATAGGCATGAGAGCTCTTGAATCAATGATGAGATTGAAGTTTTGTGAATAGAGAAGTCTAATATATGGAAGTTGGTTTTGTATCTACATGCCACCTATTTGATTGATATGGCTA
The DNA here is from genome assembly GCA_037957365.1 of Torreya grandis. Taxonomy (NCBI): domain Eukaryota; kingdom Viridiplantae; phylum Streptophyta; class Pinopsida; order Cupressales; family Taxaceae; genus Torreya; species Torreya grandis. The sequence continues at coordinate 613,667 of JARHVA010004841.1, read as the reverse complement.
GTTAAAAGGTTGATAAGGCCTAAAATGTTGTGTTTTTTGCATTTTGAGTGCCACTAGCTCATTTATAAAGCTCTAAAATAATGATTTGAATTTGTGTAGCTCAATTGAAGGTAAAACCAATGGAGTATGAGAGCTAGTTATAATAGGGATGGGTGCTAGGGTCAAAATAAAAGGCAAGGCATGCTGGCTTGTGGATGGGGGCTCAAGAAATAAGGGCATAATGGGTATGGGCATAATATTTCTATCTTAAATCAAATAATTATTTGCATGCATAAAACCTTCATATACATCAAGAAACATGAATCCTCCCATGTATTGGACCATTATAGCTATGCCACTAATGAGAGACTTCAAATAATAAAAGAATGTAGTATTAAGAGATTCTTTGCATAAAGGTGGTATTCTATCTAACCCTTTATAATCTAAAATTGAAATCAATAATTATCTCATATGGGTCTCTTTTAATGGTGATGAGTTACTCTATCAAAGACAAGTGGTCACTTATGTATTCAAACTACTTGCATAGTCTCTCTCCTAGCTCATCCTAATTGTGAATAAAATTTAATCTTAAAATTTGGCACCATTAGAGAGCCTCCCCTTTCAAGGAAGAGTCAAGTATCCTAACTACTATATTAACTTCCATGACATGGTGAACTAATTATATATTTACAACATCTTGGATATGTCTATAAAGGAGGTTGCATTTTCACTGATAAAATAGGACAAGCTTTAAGGGCTACAACTGGGATGCCATCATATTGGGTTAGAACTAAAGGGATAACCCATTAAAGGCCATAAATAACTAGTTCTTCCATGCAACCATGAAGGAGATAGGGAATAATCATCTTCTAGGTTGGAAAATCTACCAAAAGGAGGGGTAGATTGAGCTCTTAGGAAAGCTTGGCTTGAATAACTAGTTCCCCTAATAGAAGACAATGGTATTCTAACTCTTCTTCTTCTATAGGGTGCAAGTAGCTCAATGAAATGGAAATCGATACCTCTTGAAGATGATTTCATCTATCTTGAAATATAGGTGAAAGGTTGATATTTTATAAACGTAAATGCTTGGAGTCACTAGGTGCTTTATAGAGTGTCCTCAACAACATTGATTATGAACAACACCAAGCTCTTATCTAAATCTTTGTATTTGTTCCACTGGGTATAAAAAAAACTATTATCATTCAAAATGTGCACCCATAGACATCTCACTATATGGGGTGGCAATTGAATATGGATATAGAGTGTGAGTGCTTGGCGTGGGGTATGAAAGTGCCCAATATAAGGTGTATAAATATTCAAGCTCACTAATGTGTGTAGGAGATCCTCTATCTCATCATAACAATGATAATGTCCCCAAGGTGTGTGACCATTATGCTCCTTTAGATGAACTTAAAGAGTAGGTTGCATTCCTTATAATCTAAGTGCATCTAGTTTAGGACCAACACAGTGACTTAAAAAAAGAAAGGAAATCTACCGCTAATTATAGACCTAAATCTTTTAAGGGAATGGGGAAGGACAAGGTAAGAGATTTTCTAAAAGGGAAATGTTGTGATGCATCAAAAGTAAAGTGAACACCTCGCCTGCTTATGGCACAATAAAACTAAGGGGATTGAACACACGACCTTCAAATCAAGTACTCATTACATAAGTGTTTTACATTTAGGTAAGGGAACACAATGTAACATTGAGAGGGATGACAAATGGCCCACAGACAAGGCATACACAGATCCATGTATACATAGAGTGTGACCTACAAAGGACTATGATTATGTGCAAAGGTTCAAAGGGAGGATAAAAGTGAGAGGTAAAAACATCTATAGACTAAAATTTACAACTTTAAATGCACATAGAACATAGATTATGAGATAAAAATAGTCTAATTCGCATTAATTTCAAGGTCTAAGCCAATATTACAAACTCTAATGGGTAGAGCTTTGTTACACCAAGGAGAGGGCTCCTTATATAATAAAAATCTGGTCTTTTATAAGGCCAAATAAGATTTTGTGAAATAAATTCAACACTTGGGGTAGTAGCTAAAAATTTGAATTCAAAGGTTGGCGCTCAAGCCTCTAGGTCGATCAGGAAGACCAACTAGCCATGTTTCTTAAATTAGAATCAGTTAAAAGGATTCTATTACATCCACATGTGCATATAGGAATAAAGGACACTTAGGTAGCCAGGGGAGGCATGTCTCTATGCTCTAACATTTGACAACCACTTTTGACCTTAACTTGTTCTTTCACAACTTCATTCAACATTCAACTACCCACAACTACTTTCTATACTCAACTGCAACCTGTCAATCCATTTGGGCCTACTTGCTTATGTATAATCTATGTAGGTACTTTTAGATTATACCATATCATCTTACACACATAATGGAAATACATGCCCTATGCCCTTAGGAACCATCTATGCACTAGATAGTACGCACTGAGGACTTTGTTGGATTTTGCATAGGTGGCACATTGTGTATGGAGATCTTGTGTGGGAAGGAGGTATGAGACTTTATTTAGTCTCTATAGCCTGAATGGTCTTTGCACTCTTGAATACATGCATTTAAGTGTGTACTCACTTTTCACCTTGACATACACTTTAATACTTGGTTATGTTCCATGTGAAGAATGCACATTGAAGGTTGCATAGTATGATGAGTGCTAATTTGCATAGGGTAAGTTGCATAACCTTTACATAATGAGATCATAGGTTTTAACTGATGCAATTGATCTCAAGTTCTTAATGTTTTGGTGTGGGTAAATTTTGATAAAAAAGGGTGTGCAATATGAATGAAAATTTTGGGCATGCTTTTACAATTTGAATCTATGATCTACACACTCCCTTTTTATTACTGCTTGAAGCTCAAGAACTTTATGCACGTGATTTAATCATGTGCCCTTAGTTCTATGTCTTTGTATTTATTTCTTTTGCATGACTGGACTTTGAAACCCTAAACTACTAAACTTGGGGGTGCTCTTCAATGGTGACTGAAAATGGTCAACTAGACCTAGTTAGGATTTGAAGCTTGACCAACACTACAAAAATGTTTGCCAAATGTAACAAGACCCAAGTGGGTCAAAATGATTTAATATTATTTACAAAACATGAATTTTGGTCGAGGACCTAATATGGGGAAAAAACTTTATTACAACGTGACTGATAAAATAATATTATCCTAGACCTAAATAGGAGTTGAAATATTGATTAGGTATACCAAATGAAACTTGCCTCAATGGAGACTTAATCAAAGATGTATAAGTATGAATTTGGATTCATAGATTCAAAATGTATATGATCTATTCAAATCAATCCAAACTCAAAACTAACCTCAAGACTGGGCAAGGTAAATGAAATGGCAACAATCAACAAATGAAAATAAAATAGTTATACCTTCATTATGTAGCCAATTCACTTACAAAATGGATGATGTGCCCCAAGATAAATGGATTTCTTGATGTAGAATTAGAAATTTTCAGCAACAATGGAGGATAATGAGTTTGATAATGGATGGAAGATAATAAATAAGTTTGTCAAGATAGATTCAAGGTCATAAAATTGGGATGAATGCTCTAAATTATCCCATTCTAGTTTGGAATGGAGAAAAGCATGGATTTAAATAAGCAATGGAGGGAGATTTTCCATTGAATAAAAAATTCATTGGAAACATATAGAGAAGAAAACTCTAGAGAGGAAAGAGGGAATTCTAAGGATTTTGAAATTCCTTATAATTCTCTAGAGAGAGAACTTTCTGGAGAAAGAGAAGGGTGGAAACTAGGTACTAGGCATGTAGGAGAGCCTAGAGGATAGGTGGGTAGGTAATTTTTGTGAATTTTAAATTCACAAGTGGGCATGGGTGATTTATTAGATAAATAAAATATTAATAGGTGGTGTAATAAGGGAATTAATAATATTTGGGATATATGTGGGATATGAAATATGAAGAGGGAATTTACATAATGGGCTAGGTTAGACAGAATAGTGACACAAGGTGTTAATTAGTGAATTATTAAACAAAAGTAGACATGAATTAGTATCAAAATTAGAAAGCCTAATCATGTGAGAAAATTGGGATGCATACATTTTCCCCCTATTTGAAAGGGCATTGTGAGTGGACGAAGTGGAAGGAGTAATGGTCTTTCAAAGAAGAAAAATAGTCATGGATGAATGTTAGTAAATGATGTTAGTGGACATGATGACCCCTCGAAAGGACGTAAAGAAAAAAATGAGATGAATGGCCACTTGAAAAGATGAAATGATTGGCAGGATGCGATGGGTATATAATAGTATAGGATGTAGATGTGAGATCAATGATTAAAAAAATGAATTCAACATGAGTTATGAGCTACAAAGTAGTGATGCTCCTAGAAAAGTCATATGCATAAGGAGTGGAAACTATTGTGCCATGGTAGTTGACACATCCCATGGGGGAATCAACCATAACATGATGATGATACGATAAAATGTTTCAAACTTTTGACATATCCCGTGTAAGGACACGTGCCAGGGAAATTTGTATACCAAGATGATAAAGGCCATGAGCTTTTGACATATCCCAAGAAAGGATGCATGCAAGGGAGAGCTTTAGGCTAAAATAAGATAATAATTTGATAAGTTTAATTGACAGGTGTAGCTCAAAGTTGAAGTCGAGTGATATGATGAAGGGGATGAGAGAGAGGATACAATATGATATAGTGACCAAAAGATTAAGGGGAATAATTGGACTGTAATGAATCTAATCAATGAGACATAATGTGATTAAAAGTGGTGATGCCCCTAACAAGAACACATGTAAAGGAGTGAGAGATGATAATAATGTTATAGTTCCGGTCATGCCCCAATTAAAGGAGGAAACTATAAACTTTAAATGATGAATTCACGTAATCAGTGATAATGGATGATTGATGAAAGAAAATATGGATGCTGTAATTTATTGGGCCTAATCGACAAGTGTAGGCAATTGATGAAAATATTAGGGAGATGATTATAGGGATGATGATTGATCAATATACAAATTGATTAATGATTGATATTATATCTCAAAGATTTTATTGATGCAAGACTTGGGGATGATGAGGGAGAAGAGAGATATGTGGTGATAAATGATGGGAAAAAAGGAGAGAGTGGTTGAGCTAACCTCAGGTACACCATGTGACTGAGCACTACTTATGTAGACTAAAAATACCTTAGGCCAATATAGTTTGGACTAGATGATAGATGATGAGATAGACTAGAGAAATAAGGTGACAATGTTTGTTAAACATGTTAGTTATTGGATAGAGGATCGATTTAGATGTTAGACATGAAGATAGAGGACTAGGATGAATGATGGGAGATGGGATGTTAGATGTTGATGACTAGAGAGATGATAGATGAGTAACTAAAGAATATAGACATGATGGCTTGCAAAAATGATTGGATATTGGATGAGTGGCTTGGGATGATTGACTTGATTATGGGATTAAGATGATTAGATGTTATGAAAGATGATAGGGGATAGGAGATCTATTTTCAATCCATCATTGTTGTGACAAGTCTAATCATAGTCTAATAAATCTAATGTTAAATGTAGCACTAAGTAATATGATCCATGATACAAGTACGACCAAGATGATTTTGTGATAAAGTGCATGATTATAAAAGGGGTAAATGATGACCTCTGCATAGGGCACCCAAAACCATAATTATAGTTTTCTTGGCTCCATCATAGAATCCTCATTCATTTCACCCTTGATGAAAGAGACATGATGTAAAACTAATAGAAGAATATAAAAATACACAAGCAAATAAACATATACAAATATATACATGATAAAAGACATACAAACAAGTTAAATAACAAAGAGCATAAAATTAACTCACAAGTATCTACATGCAATGTCTCTATGTCTTATCTACTTGTCTTGATGAGAGTTAATGGGATGAGTGATCAAGTGATGAGTTAGACAAAGTTAGTCATGATGATCATGATGTGAATGTGGATTAAGGATATGGATTTGGATAGGGTTATAGATTTTTGAGTAGCCTAAAGGTTTAGATTAGTAGAAGGTTATAGATAAGGACTTGGATTTCAGGATTAGGACATAGGCAAAAAATAAGATGACAAAATGATAAGATATTAGTATATATGACAAGATGATTGGGATAATAAAACATATGACAAGATGACATAAGATAAGATAAATCATATGCTTTTGTATTTTATGGATTTTATAATTTTTAGGGTTTTTTGGAATATTTTAATTTTTAGGTCTTTTGAGAATATATATGGACACTATACAAATGGGGTTAATAGCAAAAGGAATACCAATTCTAGAAACCAAAATAGGGATGGATGGAATAATAGATGGGACATAAAAAATGATGAGGGTGATGTTAAAAAGGGGGTGAAGACCAAGGAAGAGTGGATTAGGGATCACCAATGACCACATCATGAACGAACCATATATCTAGTTTCCCAAGTGTCCATTAGAGGATATGCCAAGATGATTCCAGAATATTTTATAGGACATTTTCGACTTCCTTACAAAGGTCAAGATTGAAAGAAATGATGGACATAATAGGATGCAAGATATTATGGTATATGATGGCTAGACACAATGGTCAAAGGGATAAGACAGTCAAGGATGAATTGGATTTGACAAGGGATAGATTTTTCCCCTGAGTATTGAGGTACAATGCAGACAAAAAACTATTTTACCATATTATCAGAAACTAGTTTTCATCATGGTACTTGCCCAAGGCATTAGAGGACCAGTTTTCACCATTGGACAATTTTTTTTTTGAGTTTTTTTAATTAGAATAACCATTTATTGAAGGTATGCAAGATGCAGTGATGCAAATGTTATCTTGATCTTTAGCCAATACCTATTCTAGAGATGTGTGTTGATAAGACCATGCTATCGATGCTATATTCAATAATGTCATAGTGACCTTCAATGACTCTTGAGTTGGATTCCTTTAGATATCTTGACCAGGTGCCATTATAGCCTCTATGAGAGACAATGCTACTAAGAAAGTGATGTATAGTAGGGATGAATTTAGATGGGTTTTATAGTGAGTTGGAGGATTTGGATGAGTGATATGATGATGAATGGTGTGGCTAAGAGGAGATCGAAAATAGAGTTCAATATTTTCACACACCCTTGGACATGGTGGTATGGATATTCTTGATTGGTTTCGTATGTCAAGCAAGGTTAAGCAATCCAAGATTGTTTGATTTCTTTCCTCTTTGATCCAAATATTAGAAGGATGATTGACTACATTCATTTTGACTTGTTTGATTTGTGTGGTAATTGGTTCCATGATGGCTTCTTGGTTTGCTGACTTGATTGGATTTTTATTACCCCTGGTGCCTATAACTAGACTTCACCATGAATATTTGACTTAAGACTCAGAGGATGATTATTTTAACTTATATGATCCCCTGACATCTCAAGGATATTTTTACTAGGAAATGATGCTTTTAAACTTGGCCGATTATGAAACTCTTTTTGAATCTAATTGATTACTTTTGGATCATAGTTGACTTGATTTTTTGGATTGATTAATTAATTATTGGATTGGATCCTTGTATATTCGACACATGAGATTGCATGTTGAGAGGAATTCAATGATGTGCATCCCTATATGTCCCATTCAGGGAGTGGGATGGAAGGATTGTTAATATGAGGTGGATGATTAGGGATGTGTGGTGAAAGGGGTGGATTAAAGGATGATGGGCAACATAGTACTATCTTATAAAAGCTACTAAGAGACCCAAACTCAACATTTCAAAAGGATCACTAGGGATCACTAAGACTCTTTATAGAAATAGCATCTAAAATTGAGTCATATATAGCTTGATGATCTTCGACTGATAAAGCATCCAAGAATTGTGTTATGATTTCATCATCCTGAGACAGATCAAGAGTCATGCCATTTAATTGGTTGACATTTAAATTAGAGAATTCCTCAAAGAGATAGGTATTGGTATGACTTTCATTATCTGTAAGGGATGATGATTATGATTTATATGTTGGTGTTGAATATAATATTTATGTAGATAAAACTTATATTAACTCCAATGCTAGCTCTAATGAGGGCATAGGTAATGTCTGTAAGAACCCCTTAGGGTTAACTATAATTAGGTTAATTTTTTTATAACTCAATAAAATAATTAACTCAACACTAATGATCCTTAACTAAATATATCATTTAAGTTAAACTATGTTATTAACTAATAGGTTAAGTGTTTGATTCATTTAGCTAATGATCATTAATAACATATGTTGATTTGATTTCATCAATTCAATAATATAAAGTACAAAATTATCCAAGTTAATAATTTAGCCACTAACAATTAAATAGTATAACAAATTTAGATATAAACAACCAATTATTGTTTTTATACTATTAACATAAAATAGTAAAAGTATATAATATTACATATCTGAATATCAAATTTTAATTATACAATGTTCTACAAAACATACGAATATCAAAAACTTGTTAATATCCAAAAATAATTCTGAGTAAAACCTTTGTTGATTGAGTTCTAGAAGGGGAAGAAGAGTATCATTCCAGTGATTTTTCTACACCAACCTTGGACCATTGATCCCCAAAACAATATCCCAACAAGGGAATGACCCTCCATTCATGGATGGGAAGATAGTGAGATTGCAAAAATTGAGAAAATCAACTAAAAAGCTATTTGTTATAAGATAACTATCATATGCAACGTATTATAAAGAAATATGTTCTAACATGTTATTGTGAAGTACATGTAGACTAAATTAAATAAGTGAAATGACAATGTTAAAACCATAAATATTACTTTGACCAAAATTTTAATATATTTTTCCAAATCTGAAGATTATAAAATTCACACACACTCAACTCAGTTGAATAAATCCAATCTGCCTATTAGTGGCACTAAGTAAGTACGTGAATTTCATTACATCTACTTATTTAATGTCAATATTATAAGATAAACATAATAATGCTAAAATCAAAGGATTTCAAACGTATAAAGATTTACATAATGAATTCCATAACATATATGGATATAAAGATGTCATATTCTTTCATTATCTTCATTATGAGCATCTAAATATCATAAATCAGCCAACAAACTTTTAAAAAAAACCTTTTTTGATTAAACATCTAATTTAATTTATCATATAAACAATAGTAGTAATCATTTAATTCCTTATAAAACATTAATGATCATTTACTTACGAACTAGATTTCATTTAAGTTCAAATTTTTGTAAAATGCTAATCTCATACAAGCAGAATTCATTGTCCCTATGACAACCATATAAACCCTCATAATTCCTTTATAAAAATCCCAACAAAACTACTATTAAGTAATCATATAATAATTACCAATACGTCAAAGGTTTAATTCCAAGTAAGTCTCATGTATAATTTAAGAGAAATAAAACCCAGGTTTTAATTCTATATAAGATCAATATGTAATAGGGTAATATATATCATTTCAGAGAAAGCATCAAATAACAAGCAGACACCCCTATTACATATATGACTCAACTGTATACACATACACACATACATACCTTACTTGTGGAATTTAAAACATACCATTTGGTGTGTGTGTGTGTGTGTGTAATTTGCTTCAGCTTGAATTCAACAATCTTTTTAATATTTATTTCAAACCTCTACTTAAAACAACCAAAAATAAATGGTTCAATATAACTTTCCAACACCAATGCGTATCCCAAATATCTATTAACTATGTAATAGATATAGGGTTGACTATATAGTGAAACATTTAAAAAATTTCAAACCATTATACCAAATGCTTAGCTCAGGTTTACAATATCAAAAATTGGATAAATATAACCCAATCTTCATTGAGTATGTTAAACAGACATATCCATCTATCCTAACAAAATCCACAAATTTCCCATGAATTGACTTTAATCAAAACCCTGAATCAATATATATCTTACCAGTCAAGGAAAGAAAATATATACAACTATTTTAACATTAAACTAATCATTCTCATACACAATATACCTAGCCATTAAATAGCTAAGATATGGGTTCATTGGTATTTGGCCATGTGGATGGGTTGAATGCATCCCCTAGGTCATATATGAATCACACAAACACAAACACACAGATACACACACACACACACACACACACACACACACATATTTAAAAACACCAAACCCTATTTATACAAAAGAATACATAGATATTTATATACTCAGACATTTGATAGGTAATACTAGAAATTTAATCCACATAAAATTTCAAATAAACAATCCTCCAACTGAATACTAGCAAAAGGTTATGGACAATAAGAACATCAACTTTCACTTCTACATCTAGTGAAATCTAATTATTCAAACATTTTGAGTTATTTAAAAACAACTAAAACAACTATAGATTTGAAACCTCTGTTATATTTTATAGATTCATAAATATAAACTATCACACACAACAACCCTTAAATCTCTTGAAACCCTAATTCAATTTCCTAGGATTCATATTCACCATTTGAAACATAACAAAATGCATTCATAACCATTGTCAATTGAGAGGGTTTTATATGTGTTCAACACTCTGGATGGATCGTACCCATCCTTAGGGTTGACTACATATACCCATTTTTTTAAATATATAACAAATATTTAGGAACCCAATAAAATCAATAAATGGAAACATAAATTGCACGCTTAGAATGTTAAAAAATAGAAAATATTTTCCAACATACCCTACCTCAAAAGCTTTTCCAAATGGTATAAGATCAATTTTTTTCGTCTTTTTATAGCTTTCCTTATCCATGCTTTTCTCCTCCAAACCCCATTGGCTCCATATATCCATCTAATTGCAACTTTTGCATGGTAAAATTTACTAAAAGAACTCCAAAAAATTGGGTCTTTTTAACCAAACACCAATTCTCCATAATTTTTTTTTATGAAATCTCATCATGATAACTTGCTCAAAATCCTCAATAGTCAAGTTAACTAGCAAAAAAAATATCATGACCATTCCATGTAACCCAAAATTCTACAAAACTTCACATTGTGACTTGAAGAGTCTAGAAACTCAACGACTCATGAACCCTAGATTCCCTCGAATATGCTAAAGTTAATAATCATATTAAAATTATAATCCAAATGATGATCTTTGACCAAACAAAATGCCAATCAATTACCATGCAATATTATATAGATCAAAGGTCTTTTGGCTATATCACAATAATCATGCCTTTAATCAAAAGATTCAAACTATGCCTTCAACCATTCAACATACAATATGCCTTTGGCTAAAAAAGTATACCTTGACTTACATTTCAAAAAATTCCCTAGTTTGAATATGGCCTAAGGTAAGCCATTGTTCAATAACACAAACATGCTTATTATTAACTAATGCAATCTCATTTAAACTTATGACCTGTTGATGGTAAAATTGGTTAAATCAATGAATCATCCCTTTTGTCTATCATGAAAGTTAAAATAGAATCATACCAGTTTAATAGTTTGGTCTAAAAAATCAAAAAAGATCTATAAGATATGTAAAAGATTTTTTAAATGATTTGAGATAATAATAATTATACCAAATACTCAACAACACTTAATTATTAATTTAGAAATAAAATATTCTCTTTGAAAGAAGAAAACAAATATGATTATGTAATCAATCCTATCCGACAAAGAAAACTTATGAATTAGAAAAAATCTTGAAGGAAAGATTTGTATTCCTTATAAATATTTGTGAATCGATAACTGCCATAGCTTGTTATGCTTAGCTCAAAAGAGATATAGAAAAAAAAAAAGATAAAAAAGATACAAACAAAAGATTGAAATGATAACCAAAGAAAAAGATAGATATAACAACTAACATTCCAAAGAGACATAAAACCTAAATCTAAAAAAGATAAGAAAATAAACAGAAAGAAAAACACAACATTAATCGAATGCAATTAAATAATTTTAATAAGAGTAAGCCACAATGAAACTAAAAAAGAATATAATCAATCTAAATAAAATAAAGAAATAAAGAAAGAAAAACTAAATCTATTCAAAAGACTAAAAGTAGTTAAGAAACCAATTAAATAACTTAAGTTACTTAAAACTAGAAAAATAACACAAATAAATGAAAGCAAAATAATCTAAGTCTAAAAATAATCAAAGTAACTAAATAATTAATTAAAACTATTCTTAATAAAACACTCTCATTAAACTAAGACCAAAATTAAAAAAATAATCTAAAGATTAAAAAATGATTTGTGAGTCTTTAAAGAAAGAGTTGTCTTATGAAGTAAATCAAATTTTATTGGAAATATTATTTCTGATACAAAACGTCTTTAACATAATAACCCATACAATATGAATTGATCAAAAACATGTCACACAAAGTGAAGTGTTCATCGATATTCAGGTCAAAAAGTCAGATTCTACTCATATGATTGCAAATTTGCAACCATCATAAGATATTAAACCTAACATTTCTCAGATAATCAATTTATAAATTAAACAAATAAATTTGGATATATATGTGCTTGTTAAGTTACTTAACCATCACAAAAATTATTCTTGATCTGATTGCAAGGATTGTTTATCTTAGAGATATTGCACAGAAAGAAGTATGAAGATGGGCTTGAAATGAATCAAAAGTCTTTCAAAAATACATGTGCAATGTTCCTCTTTTTCTACATCATTTTGATCTTCTTTTATAATTAATTCTTCCAAAGATGGTTAAGGAATGGGTTATAACTAAATTTTAGTTAGTTACTGGTTATGACTTAATTAAAATTAATTAAGTTAATTAAATTTTAATTATTACCTAACTCATTTTTAGACTTTAAAAATAAGTCTTAAGATCAAAATTAAAATTAATAAATCAAGGGGACTGACTCTAATCGAGTGGGGGCCCTTAGACATTATAATCACATAAATAAACAATTATGCAAAAATATCTAAAATGACATAAGTAATTAAAATGAAAACTATTACATCTAACTTTTATCCATATGTATTAAAATATAAATTAAAATATCTATGTCATAACATCCTTGTCTGAAAATGTTTTAAACTATAAAAACCACTGTCAAGTAACTAAATGTTTTTAAACTGTAAAACCACTATCAAGTAAAATTGAAACAAGCATCTAATAAGTATCAACTATAACAAAGTATTTCTAAAAACTTTTTATCATCCTCTAAATCTAATAATATTTCAATTAACGAGTAACCCTTATCAGTCATGTACTCAATATAACTCATACTGGTCATTGAGAACTTGATCAACTTCATTGTCTCCTCATCTTATTCATCATCCACTTTCAAATTTACTTTTTTCACCATCCTAGTTACTATTGGTGATGTTGAAGGACTAATTTATTTCCTTTTCTTGTTCAATGATAATATTCTTTCCTCTAGTTGATGATGAAGAACATCTACAAGGTTAAGCTTAGAACAAGTGGCATATAGAGTTTCAAGTTTAGGAGATGGAAGCTTTCGATTCAAAAGTACTAATGAATGAAAAGGGTGTAACTTAGAAACTTGCTGTAAGTCATGTCTAGAAAACTGTTCATTTCAATGAGGAAAATGATAAAAGACTGAATTATCTTCTAATTGTAAAACAATTTACATTCTTTAAGAACCACTGAAATTTCCACGTTCATATGGATGATTTCTCCAATTATTTATTCTCCAACATCGATTACCTATAGTATTCATAGGGTTAAATGGCAAGGCTTCCAAAATATTCTAAAAAATAGGATCAACAACAACATCAAAGTGAATTGAGATATGAGTTCCCCTATTAAAAAGTCTGAAGAAACTCCTCCCAAATCTCCTACCAACAGAAAAATGACCTCTGACCACAACATTATGTGAAAAAGAGTTTTCCCTATTGTTAGGTTCATCTGTTCTCCATGAATTTCCTTGATTACTATTTGAATTAAGGGGGTCCAACCTGACATTTTAAAAAATCAAACATATCAACTAAAATTCTTGTAAAAACTGCATATCAAATCTATAACTCCATTAAATGTCTAAAACTATAAATACATTTCAATAAATATTGAAATTTGTTAAAAAAATTATCAAGACACACATAACCTATTAAAAACTAAAATCACTACTCATGAATTCCATTCAATGTTACTAAAAATAAACTGATAAACTTAATTTTAAATGTAATTGACTATTTTTAAAATTTAAACAGACATAGAATTTTAATAACCTTGCAGTCTCAATTTTATTAACATAATTATGTCAATAATAGATAAATCAAGAATTTATTCAAGATTTGCCAATTTTTGTTTTTAATATCAAAACCTCCTTTCAACTTCCAATACTAATTTCAAAAGATTAGAGATATATATAATTTCAAAGCAAAAAAAACAACACAATGAACCCACTATGTAAATTGTATTCACTATCAACTGAAATAATCATAACAATTTATGATAAAGTTACATGTTTCAATAAATATTTTGTTCATATAGGAGCTCAAAACTCAAATGCATGCATTTATACCAAAAACTCTATATTAATCAAAATCTTGTTGCTCAAACCAAGCTTGCATTATAATAAATTGCATATAAATTTCCCAAATATTTTTCTCAGTTTCACACCAAACAACTTATATCTTCCAAAATCATTTCATAAATGATATTTCAAATTTTTTGTCAAAGCTTAACGACATGCAGAGAAAACTTTATCACTTCACATTCCATAGATTACAGCTTATATACATGTTTTAAAGCCACCCTGAAATGAATATCTTCAAGAAAATGTATAATAAAATCTATATTTTCCTTTTTTTAAAGAAAATAAATTTTTTGCATGAAAAATTGATTGGATAACCATTTAACTAGCTTCTATCAAGTTGACTGATTTAAACCAACTTCTATAAAATTTATTGAACTGATTTTAGTTAAGCCTTACAATAAATACCTTATTGTCCTACTCAGAAAATGAAATAGAAACATACCTTCCCTACAAATTTATTCAATAATTTTTAATATTTTCCTTTAGCTCAAGCACTTCGCTTCCACTATGAGCTTGTCAAGAATGACAATCAACCAAAATAACTCTACCTTATGTATTTTTTTTAGCTCGATGTACTAAATGACTACGTGTTGAAACAAGATTGGCTAGCAAGTTTGTCAGTACTTATCTCTAGCTCCACCAAAAATTTAAATTTTTTTGACAAAAATAGTGATGACCTTTGTTACCACTAAACATTTCCCTAAAAATCTCAGATCGATGCACAGGACACCATTCTTAAATGCCAAAATTTATAGAGAAATAAAATAAATTGAAATATATGTAACAAATTCAAGGTACATTAATAACCATTACTTGTCATTTAAAATCATTAGCCATACTTCAAACACAAGACCCAACTAAAGTACTACATCAACACCTTTGCATTTATCAAAAACCACATAAGTCATATTCAACATAACCACCTTCGATACAATAGACATCTAACCTTGCAAAGACCACCTTTAATTCAAATATCTATAACCTTTGACCCATACCATAATCTAAATACTTTATCAAAGTATTTAAAATAAGACCCTTATAAATAGTTAGGTCACCAAAATAACTTTTATAAATATTTTTAAAATAAATCATAATTACAACAATACTTATGATGACTTTATACTCTATAAATATAATTCATTCAATAATGATTCAAAATCACCTTGAGTACTATATATTTAACTCTTAATCACAAAATGCTATCTGCTTGATATATATATATATATATATATATATATATATATATATATATATCACAAAAAATTTGAATTTATTTCTTAACTGATACTCATAAACATGAATTTTGCTAATATAGATATATCTAATTTTTCATTAAATCTATAAATAATTTTTAAATCACTTGTAATGCAGAGTAGTAATTTTACCATATACAAAGTCATGATAAACATTCTAAAATAAATCACATATTTAAAGACAAAGAATTAAGACTCCGAATTGACAGTTTTAGATGTTATGACAATGCCATCAATATAACATAATCATTATAAAGTACTGGTTTGAAAATAAAAGGAGGGATGTCAAAAAATAGGCTCAATACTAATGTCCTTGTTAACTAGTTTTAGTAATGGAATACGATAGCAAAAATATAAAAGTTACATATTCAAGAAAAATGTCCTGAGAGTGCAATCCAAGATAATTGTTTCTTAGGAAGCTGGATGCAAACCCTTTTATTTATGACATTTGAAGGGATGAGGTGTTCGGTCAATGTGGCATGAAGAATAAAAATAATTAAAAATGGAATTTCGGACTGAATAAGCAATCAATTGCAAAAAACCTTAAACATAAATTTTAAAAACAAGTAACACTTTAAAACACATTAATGACTATTTTCAAGCTCATTTATAAAAAAAAATTGAATCATGTCATGTAAAATCATCTTACCATTATTGAATACTTATAGACATATTGTAGTTTCCACCTACTGTCCTTCTTCTTGATAAACCTCATTGAGATAACCAAACATAACCCAATCAAAGAATAAGAAACACATAGAAAAATAATTGCAAAATAAAAGTAGTTAAAGAAATTAAATATAACAAAAAATAAATAAGACAAATAGAAAAGAAAGAGATAATGAATAAATAGTTTTAAATGATGACTATTGATTGAATAACACAATCAATTTCATTCTAAATCTTGTAAATAAAAACATTTTTATCAAGTACAACAACAATTCTATACGGTCTTGACCAAAATGAATTAAATTTATGATGTTTACTCAGATCTTCATGAGTTTTATCCTAATAAAAAACTAAATCTCCAACCTTATATATTTTATTTAAAATTTATTTGTCAAAAAATTAACTTCTTTTTGGATTCTTCCAACTTGTGTAAAGTAGTAAGTTTACTTTCATCCAACACTATTAAATCATTTAATCTTTGTTCAATTAGATTTGTATCCTCTGATAAGTACTATAAATTTGTATTTGCAAATGAAATTTGTAATTCTATTGGTAAGGTAACTTCAAAATCATGAGTCAACATAAAAAGTGAGTATCTTGTAACTGCTTTGATAATAGTTTTATTTGTCTATAATACCTCAAATATTTTAAGATGTCAATTTTGTTTATTTTTATAAAATATTTT
The DNA here is from genome assembly GCA_037957365.1 of Torreya grandis. Taxonomy (NCBI): domain Eukaryota; kingdom Viridiplantae; phylum Streptophyta; class Pinopsida; order Cupressales; family Taxaceae; genus Torreya; species Torreya grandis. Next base: position 596,549 of record JARHVA010004841.1, on the reverse strand, counting down.
TATCATGATAGAGACCAGATTTTTGTTTGTGGACTCATCTTGCCTATTTCTTTGAGAGTAATACTTAGAGGAATGATTAGAAATTATATAATAGCTTCCTAAAAATTCTAAGTATTCATTAGAAGCAAATTGAGCACCATTACTTGAGATAATCTCATAAGTTACATCGAATATAAAAGAGATTTGTTCTTCAAGAAATGTAATTACTTCAGAGGTCACTAAATTTTTTAAAACCTTTACTTCAGGTTACTTTGTGAAATAATCAATCACTGTTAAAATATAACTATGACCAACATAAGGAAGATGAATATCAGAAATAAAATTAATTCCTCATTTTAAAAATATTTTTTCTAGAATAATGAAATTCAAAGACATTGTTGCAATCTATTCCTAATAACAAATAATTGATAAGACATACAAGAACGTACTAACATATAAGCATCTTGACATAATGTAGGTCAATAATAACTTGCACACAAAATTTTATAAGTTATTATTTTTACAACATAATGATCACCACAACTACCTTTGTAACATCTTCTAAAAATTTTCTAAGTTTGATCACGAGTTAGATATTTTAGTAATACACCATCTTGATTTCAATAAAATAAAATATTTTTAAGTAAACAAAATTTTAAAACCTGCACTCTTAATGACATTCTTTATCTTTTATCTAAATTTTTATGACAAGTCTGGTTTTCAAAATAATATACAAGGTCATGATACCAATCATCTTTTACTATTAAATAGTCACAATATTTCATTTTCAATTCAAATTTGAATTTTTTAAAAAATCAGTACCTTTCATAAATTGAAAATATGTTTTAACATTTAAAGAGTCATCAATAGATAAAATCAAGACATTAATATTAGAAGAAGCATTTTTAGCAAAATGTTTTGTTAATTCATTTTTTTATAGTTTTTTATGTCTCAAATTCAATGTCAAATTTTTGGATTCTTAAAATCCACTTTGCTAACCTTCTTTGAATAGTAGGTTCTTTTAAAAGATAGAATAAAATCTACACATTTGATCTTACTGTCACTTTATTTGTAGTTAACAAATGACAAAATTTAATTAAAGATAAGATAATTTTTTTAATAAGAGGTTCCCTGATTTCTATGTCTTTTAGGACTTGACTCATGTATTCAATATGTCTTTCATTATTACTTTTATCTTTTTGTGTAATCACAACACCTATTGCTTTATCTGTATCATTAATGTAAAAAATGAAATGCTTAGACAAATCAGGTTTAACAAACATAGGTGCACTTGCAATACCATTCTATACATTATTAAAAGTAGAATCAAATTTTACATCTCAAAAATATGACTTATTTTTTTTAAGTAAAATCTGTAAAAGATTAGATTTATCATTGAAATCTAATATAAATTTTTATACAAAATTTATTTTTCTTAAGAAATATCTAAGACTTGATTGATGTTTAGCTGGTAGCAACTCTTTGAATGATTTAACACATTCAAGATCAATCAAAATTTCATCCTTAGAAATAATATGCCCTAATAGTTTACCTTCCGTAACACCAAAAACATTTTTTTTAGGATTAAGGGAAATATTGTATTTTTTACGTCTTTTGAAAACTTCACGTAAATGATTCAAACATTTTTTTTCTTTTTCGAGAATGAATTATAAGATCATTTAAGTAGACTTTCATAACAATACCGATTAGATCATCAAAAGCTACATGCATGGCTCACTAAAATGTTGCCTCTGCATTCATAAGACTAAAGAACATCTTATTAAACACAGAAATTCCTCTTTAAATTGAAAACGTTGTTTTTTGTCTATCATCTAGGTTTACAAATATCTGATTATAACCTAAAAATTCATCAAGTAAAGATATCATTTTGGATCCTACAACTTGTTGCAGAATTAAATCAATACTTAGAACAGGAAAATTATCTTTTATGCTAGTTTTATTTAGATCTCTAAAATCTACGCAAATTCTAATATCTTCATTCTTTTTCTGTACAAGCACTAGATTTGTAACCCATTCAAAATATGTTATGAGAAAAATGACACAACCATCATTCATTTTATCAAGCTCTTTGTTCATGGTGTCTTCCAGCAAAAAAATTATCTTATGTATTTTTTACTTGATAAATTTAATACTAGGCTTAATAAGAATATCATGTCTTACATAAGTATTATCATATCTTTTTAAATCTTTGTAAGACCAAGCAAAAATATCAATGAATTTCTTAAAAAGTTTAATAAATTTAACCTTCTCATCAGAAGTACATTGTATTCTAAACTAAACAAACTTTGACTCTTAATTAGATTCAAGGTTTATTGAGATAATTTCTCCAATAATCCTTCTAGAAGAGTTTCTCCAATAATCTTTCTAGAAGGTTCTTCACTTTGTGAGAACTTACATTGATCATTTGGAGAAAACATGAATTCTAAGCTTACCAAACCAACAAGTAACTTATTAATATTTAATTTTAAATAATCTCCACAATTAGGAGTATAATCATCTTTATCAAAATAATTTTCTTTGATAAAGGTATCAATATGTTCATCAAAGTCAAAAACATGACAACTTTCATTTAAATAAAAAAATTTAGGCCTAAATATTTTTAAAAAGAAAATTTTATAATAAGCTCTATTTCATTTATCACAGAGTTTGAAGCAAAAATAACAAGTTTATCAACATGTAAATTGAATTCTCGGAGAATGTGCATGATATTAAAAACTTTAAAATGTTCAAGTAAAGACCAAACCTTTTGATTATACTGATGAAGATGAGTCTGATTTATCTTATAATTTTTTCATACTTATCCAATAACTAATTTAGAGTCACCAAAAACTTTTAAGTGTTTAACATTCAATTCTATAATTTTTTCCAAACCAAGACATAAATCTTTAAGCTCTGATGTATTGTTAATAATATCAAAAGATAACTTATAATTATAACGATGTATTCTACCTATGGGAGAAATAAGATAAATTCATGCACCATTGTTGGCTTGTGAACAAACACCATCAAAATATAAAGTCCATAAATCATTTAAAAAAAAGAAATTATGTTGTTGCTGTTTAGGTTCATCAAGTGTAATCAACTAATATGTACCAATTCTTGTTTCAACATGAGCCATAGTAGGAGGTAATGAATCAATTGGGCTCTTATACTAATCTATTTTTTTAATAAAGAAATTTCATTGCCAATTGGTATCCAAGTAGTATCTTTTTTAACAAATACACTAGTTGCTTTTGACCAATATCTATCCAAAAGTATCGTATAATTACCAGGTATATCTAAAATTTGAATATTAGTCATACATGTAATTATCTCATCTTGTGCAACTTTAATTACAAGATCTTGAAATTTACTATAATTTTTTGTTTGACATGAGTCAAAACCAATTAACTTTCTATTATATGTCTTATAATAAATACTTAACTAATCGGCTATAAATTTGGACATAATATTCTTTGATGTTCATGTGTCTAAAATATAGTTATGTATAACTTTGTCAATAATATATATATATATATATATATATATATATATATATATATATATATATATATATATATAAAGGTGGTATATAATATGTAGAAAGGTTATAAATTTGAGTAAAAATAGTAGATTGAATTTGCTCATCATTTTTACTATCTTCTTGAAATCTTAAAATGTTATTTGAATTTGGATTTTTAATAGCTTCATTATTTTTTTGTAGTTGTCATAGCAAACTAGCAGCTTGCAATAATGAAAACCCTATCTTAATGGATGATAAATCGTCAATAATATTATAAGTTCCTACATTTAGATGACATATATGTGTCAATTTTTAAGCTTAAAATTATGATATTAAGAATTATTTAAACCTGTTGATAAAGGATCATTATATTTGGAATTCATTGCAATTTGAGGTTGCATTATTTTGAATATTTTTACCTTTATCTTGGTTTTGAGTAGAATTTTGAATATTATTTGTTGTGTTGGAATAATTTACTTATTTAGTATTAACAACATAAGCATTTATGGTTTTAGTATCATTTAAAGATTCACCAATCCCACACGTATTTATATTGACAGCCAGATCAAATATGATATTTTCTTTATCTTGGATATATCTTTTAAGTTTTTAAATAATTGCATATGTATTTGGATCATGATCTAATTCACAAATGTTATAATAAAGATTTTTTTTTTCAATTTTATTATTTTGAGAAAATGATGACTTACCTGGTGAAAATGGTTTATCATTTAATTGTCTCTTAATGGTGACCAACTCATTGTTAAGATTATGAATGGTTTCTATAATTTATGCATTGTGTGAATTTACCCATGTCACGATTCTATCATTAAAATCAACTCCTTTCAACTTTTTTTCATATTTTATGCAAAAAAACACATTTTCATCATAGTCTATAACATCTTTATCTTCTATAGACATTTTATATTTTAGAGGTAAAGCATTACAAAAATATAACCTTGACAACTTCTTAGATGGCCTAACATCAAGTGAATTTTTTTGGCATAACCTAGTAAATCTATTTATGAAACCATAAATGGTTTCACCTCGATCAATTAAAATGTTAACCAATTCATTTATTAGATCTAAATCTTTTTTAAACTTACCAAACTATAACTCTAACCAGTGTTCAATATCTTTTTAAGTGCTAATAACATTTTTTGGAAGATTAATAAATGCTTGGTAAGCTTTACCTTCCAAATTTTATAAGAAAAATCTTTAAAAAAAAAAATTATTAGCAATACCAAGAGTAACACAAACTAATTTGAAAGCATCTAAATGGTCCTCCCCATCAAGGCTTCTTGAAAACTTAAGAATATTAAGTCACTTTAGCTACTTCAACTCGATCTCTTTTATTTTAAATGCTTAGAATCAAATCTTGAACTCTCTACTAATGTTCTTGTTTGTCTTCCATCTAAATTTTTAATTGTGCTAATTACTTGATTATATTGATCAACATGGACAATAAAATCTTTAGGATGAAATGAATAAAAAAGAAAATGAATTTTAAGTTGAGGATTAACGCATAAGATTGCTTCTCTTTCAAGTCTAATTCTATTATTATTTTCTTGATATATGAGTTTAATTTTTACGTGTAAGACTTATGTGAATGTTAATAATTTTTTATTCTTCTAATTCTTCGTTAAGCACTTCTACAATATGAACTAAATCATAAGGTTTATTATACCAAGAAAAACAAGTCAAACTAGAAGCATTGTCAACCTATTCTTCATCAATATTAACTAAGGGTCACCTAAATGGGTGTTGACCTCTAATGGTCTTGAAAATAATAAAAATAAAATTAATAAACTATTCTCAACGAAGTCACCCAATTTGTTGATGATTAAATTTATTATGTCAACAAATCATCCTTTTCACCTATCATGAAGGTTAAAATGGAATTGCACCAATTTAATAGTTTAGTCTTAAAGATCAAAAGAGATGTAAAAAATGCATAAAAGACTTTTTAAATGATCTAAGATAATAATAAGTATGCCAAATACTTAACAACACTTAATTATTAATTAAGAAATCAAATATTCTCTTTGAAAGAGGGAAACATATGTAATCAATTCTATCAGATGAATTAGATAAACTCTTGAAGGAAAGATTTATGTTCTTTATAAATATTTATGCATCAATAACTACCATAAATTGTTATGCTTAACTCAAAAGAGATCCAATGAAAAGAAACAAAAATATCATAAAGATACAAACAAAATATTGAAATGATAACCAGAGAAACAGACATATATAACAACTAACATTTTAAAGAGAAAATAGACAAGAAAATAAATAGAAAAAAAAACACAACATTAATCTAATGCAATTAAATAATTCTAATAAGAGAATGTCATAATGAAACTAAGAAAGAATATAATAAATCTAATTAAACTAAACAAATAAAGAAAGAAAAACTAAATCTATTCAAAAGACTAAAAGCAATTAAGAAATGAACTAAATAACTTAAGTTACTTAAAACTATAAAATTAATATAAATAACTAAAAATAAAAAAATCCAAGTCTAAAAATAATCAAACTAAATAATTAAATCAAACTATTCTTAATAAAACGCCCTCATTTAATGATTGATGAAAAATTTGATCAAAGGGGCTGAAATGATGGCCTCTGTTAGGTTAAGCTTGGAGTGAAGGCATGGAGCTCTTCCAATGGTGATGATGGTGGATGAGAGGGAGCAGTGGCACTTACCCAATGAATCCACCCCTAAGGGTTTCAAGTTGGGGTCGGACATGACTATCACATAGGGGTAGAAAAACTTCCTATGCATATTGAACTAGTATGGAAATGAATATCTCATGATGTTGGAGGAGAGAAACCTAGACTGATCAACATAAGGTCAGATCCACTTGGGTTTGAAGAAACCCATTCAAACATCATGTTAGATCCACTATCTCTGTGGGACACCACCCGATGTACCCATTCCCTAGATAGAGGAGGTTACATGACAAAAGGGGGGAATGATCAAAAAAATGATGGTGGAAGAAAGGAATGAAAAGTAGAATGGGGTTGTCACTGAGGTTACTATTATTTATATTATTGTGATTGCTTCTTTGGATTCAGTGGCTCGAAAGGGTCCCATGTTTTTTATGCTAAGGCTACATTTGGTAGTGGAGGTAACCAAGGCAATGAAAGCCATTCAATTTTACAAACTAGCTTTCAGGGTAGAAGAGATTGCCAAGTCTCTGCACCCCAAACGTAAGGCAGACTAAGAGCATGATGAAACAAATGATGTTAAATAGGAAATAGATTGACATACCTAGTATTGCACAAACCAATGATTTTCAATAATGGAGGTAAAGTATTTGACAAAATGTCCAAACAAGATGCACGTCAAGTGTTTGATGAAATACCTAAATGGATTACTGGATAAAAGTTTGATTTTTAGCATGGTGCAAAGGAGGATAAGTAAAAGTTCCAAATCTTGGTTAAATATTTTTTAGGAAAAATAATTTGCACTTGGGTAAAAGGAACAAATTTTATGAAACATCTAAACCTAAGTCTGAAGGTTGTTGTAGATATCCCTACAGAGTCTCAATGTCTGGGGCAATAGGGAAAAGAACTACAAGACCATTTTCCACTATCTGTTTACCATCTAGGCAAAGACTCGCTCATCATTATGACTTCTAGACTATGGGGAGGGGTGGAAAGATTAAATCAAGTTCATCTACCTAAACCTACATCTTTCAAAGAAGTGATCAGAAACATTACTTCTAACCCAATTTTTACAAAGTGTCCTCCTCCACCTCAAGCTTATATTATTGAGTGAGTGAAAGAGATCCCTTCTATGGAGATTTTAAATGAGGGAGCAGATGAATATTTCAATTCTTTAATTAAAGACACAATTATTTTAGATGCAATAGATTGTGGCCTTCATTAAATGCCTTATATCAGTGGGTTTATGAGACTTGGTCAAAGAAATGTGAAATTTATTTATGTTCTAAAGGTTTTTTTGTTGTACATTTCAGTGAAGAGGAGGATTATCAAAAATGTCTCTTAGAAGGCCCTTAGTTTTGGGGTACGCTGGACTTGTTTATCACTCCCTGGTTTCTAGACTTTGACCCAAACACTCTCTTAGTATCAAAGATGTCAGTGTGGGTTCAGCTTACTAACCTTCCCTTGTATTTTTTTAATGCTTATAAGAAAATAGGTAATGCTTTGTGGTCTTTCTTTAAAATTGATAATGCAAGAACGAATGCAATCCTATGCACCTTTACTAGAATTTATGTAGAGATTGATTTGAGTAAAGAAGTTTTAGATAATATTATTTTTAAATATGGAAAAGTTCTTCATGCTCAAACTATAGATTATGAGAACCTAGTTTTTAGATGTCGTAATTACAAATTACCTTGTCATATGTATGCTTCCTATCCATAAGGGAATTTTAAAAAATGAAGAAAAAGGGGGAGAAGGCAACATCGAGCAAATGGAACACTCTAGATCCATTAGTAGTCGTTGAAGATTGTTTTAAAGATTTAGATATCCAGGAAAATGATAAATTGGGACGTAGAAAGAATGAATATCAAGTGGTCTCTGTTAAAGAGGTTGAGTCAATAACGAGGGAAAAAGAAAAATCTCAGAATCTTCCCTTAAATAAGATAATAAGGGGAGTAAAAAGAGGACATGAATCTAAAAATTCAGATTCAAATAAAGAGTTACTTAAAAATATAAATTCAAAATTTTAGAATCATAATAAATAAATGGTTGCGGCGAACTCTGATCAAGAAATTTGACAGGAGGTTAGAAATAAAAAAGGTAAAAAAAGCAAGACGGTCAATCTCTTAGACTACTTTTTCACTCACTGATGGCTTTATTTCTACTATCAATTTTTGGGTGGGTGAAAGCCATGTTGTTTAATTTGCTTGTGGATTCTTGGCCATTTAGTGCCTTTGATTCTTGCTTGGCTATAACGGTTAAGCCTAGATTTTTTGTGTAATCACGTTTATTAATTTTTTTCTTTTTTTGGTAATATCTTGTAAAACTTTTTATTTGGTTGGGGGCTTTAAATAACCTTGTATTTATTATAAAAAAAACTCTCATTAAACTAAGACCTAAATTCAGAAAATAATCTAAATAGTAAATAAAGTTTTGTGAGTCTTTAAAGAAAGAGTCATCTTATCAAGTAAATCAAATTTTATTGAGAAACATTATTTATGATACTAAAAGTCTTTAACATAACAACCAATATAATATAAATTGATCAAAAATATGTACACAATGAAGTGCTCATCAATATTCAGGTAAAGTAGTCAGATTTTGCTCATACGATTACAAATTTGTAACCATCATAAGATATTAAACCTAATATTAATCAGATGATCAGTTTATAAATTGAACAAAGAAACCTAGATATACGTATATTTGTTAAGTAAGTTACTAAATCGTTAGAAAAAATGTCCTTGATCTATCTGTAAGGGTTATTTATCTCAGATATATTGCACCAAAAGAAGTATTAAGATAGACTTGAAATGAATCAAAAATAGTTCAAAAATACCTATGTAATGTTCCTCCTCTTCTATGTCATTTTGATTTGCTTTTATAATCAATTCCTCCAAAGATAGTTAAAGAATGGGTTATAACTAACTTTTAATTAGTTATTGGTTATGACTTAATTGACTTTAATTATGTTAATTAAATTTAAATTATTACCTAACTCATGTTTAGACTTTAAAAATAAGTCTTAAGATCAAAATTAGAAGTGATAAATCAAGAGGACTAACTCTAATCAGGTGGGGGCCCATAGACATTATAATCACAGAAATAAACAATTATGCAAAAGTATCTAAAACAACAGAAGTAATTAAAATGAAATTTATTATATCTAACATTTATTCATATGCTTTAAAATATAAACTATAATATCCATATAAAAATTTCTTTGTCTAATAATGTTTTAAACTATAAAAATCAATGTCAAAGAACTAGAAATGTTTTTAAACTGTAAAACCACTATCTAATAAATTTAAAATAAGTATCTGACAAGTATCAATTGTTAACAAAGTATTTATAATAAATTTCAATCATCCTTTAAATCAAATAACATTTCAATTAATAGATAACCCTTATCAGTCATGTACTCAGTATAACTCATACTGGTCATTGAGAACTTGATCAAATTCATTGCCTCCTCATCTTATTAATCATCCACTTCCAACTTTACTTTCGTCACCATCTTAGTTAGTGTTGGTGACACTGAAGGACTAATTTCTTGCCTTTTCTTATTATATAGTAATATTCTTTTCTCCAACTGATGATAAGAAAAATCTACAAGGTTAAGCTTAGAACAAGTGGCATATGAATTTTCAAGTTTAGGAGATGAAAGCTTTCGGTCCAAAGGTACTAATGCAGAAGAAGGGTGTAAGTTAGCAACCTACTGTAAGTTATGTATCAATGATTTTTCATTTTGATGAGGAGAATTATGGGAGACTGAATTATGTTTCGATTGTAAAACGGTTTGCATTCTTTGAGAACCACTGAAATTTCTACGTTCATATGGATGATTTATCCAATCAATTCTTCTCCAACCTCAATTGCCTCTAATATTCATAGAGTTAAATGATAAGGCTTCTAAAATATTCTATAAAGTAGGATCAACATCATCAAAGTGAATTCATATACGAGTTCCCATATTAAAAAGTTTGGAGAAATTCCTACCAAATCTCCTACCAACAGAAAAATGAATTCTAGACACAAAACTTTGAGAAAAAGAGTTTTCTCTATTGTCAAGTTGATTTGTTCTCCATGGATTTCCCTAATTACTATTTTAATTAGGGGGTCCATCATGATATTATGAAAAATCTAACATATTAACCATTTTTTTTTAAAACTGCATATCAAATCTATAACTCCATTAAATGTCTAAAAATATAAATAAATTTTATTAAAAATTAAAATTTGTAAAAGAAAATATATTATCAAGATAGACATAATTTGTTAAAAATTGAAATCATTACTCATGAACTCCATTCACTGTTACTAAAAAAAATTTGATAAACTTAATTTTAAATAAAACTGACTGTTTCAAAATCCTATAAATCCATTTTTTTTAAATTTTAAATAAACATAAACTTTTAATAACCTTGCAGTCTCAATTTTATTAACACAGTTGTATGTCCATAATAGATAAATCAAGAATTTATTCAAGGTTTGTCAAATTTCTTCTTTAATACCGAAACCTCTTTTCAACTTCCAACACTGATGTCAAATGATCAAAGATCTATATAATTTCAAAGCCAAAGTAAACAACACAATAAACCCACTATGTAAATTGTATTCACTGTCAACTGAAATAATCATAACAATTTATGACAAAATTAGATGTTTTAAAAGATATTATATTCATATAGAAGGAGTTCAAAACTCAAATGCATGCAAATATACCAAGAACTTTGTATTAATCAAAACCTTGTTGCTCAAACCAAACCCACATTATAATAAATTGCATATAAATCTCTTAAATATTCTGCTCAATCTCATACCAAATAACTTATATCTTCCATAATCATTTCACAACTGATATTTCAAAAAAAAAAAAATTAAAGCTTAATGACATGCAAACAAAATTTTATCACTTAAAATTCCATAGGATACATCTTATATACTACATGTTTCAAATCCACACTGAAATAAATATTTTTAATAATATGTAAAATAAAATCTATATTTTCCTTTTTTTTTTAAATAAATATTTTGCATGAAAAATTGACTGAATAACCATTTAACCAGTTTCTATCAAGTTGAATGACTTAAATTAGCTTCTATAAACTTCATCAAACTAATTTTAGCTAAGCTTAACAATAAATACCTTATAATTGTTCTACTCAGAAAATGAAATGGAAACATACCTTGCTTACAAAAATTTTAAATAATTTCTAATTTTTTCTTCAACTCCAGTACTTTGCTTCTATCGTGAGCTTGTCAAGAATGACAATTAACCAAAATAACTCTACCTTATGTATTATATTTTAACTCAGAGTATTAAATGACTACTTGTTGAAACAAGATTGGCTAGTAAGTTTTTTAATACTTATTTTTAGCTCCACCAAAAATTTAAGAAACTTTGACAAGAATAGTGATGACCTTTGTTATCACTAAACCTTCCCCTAAAAATCTTGAATTGATGCACAATACACCATTCTTAAATGCCAAAATTTATAAGAAAATAAAACAAATTGCAACATATATGTCAAATCTTGGGTGCATTAATAACCATTACTTGTTGTTTAAAACTATTAACCATGCTTCAAATAAAAGACCCAAGTCAAGTAACGCTTCACCACCTTTATATTTATCAAAAACCAAATAAGTCATATTCAATATAACCACCTTCGATACAATAGACATCTAACATTAAAAAGACGACCTTTAATTCAAAGATCTATAACATTTGACCCATACCATTATGCAAATACTTTATCAAAGTGTTTAAAATAAGACCCTTGAAAATATTTAGGTCACCACAATAATTCTTATAAATATTGTTAAAAATAAACCGTAATTTTAACAATACTTATGATGACTTTATAATCCATAAATATAATTCATTCAAAGTCATCCTGAGCACATTATATTTAACTCTTAATCACAAAGTGCTATCTGCTTAATGATCTTATATATATCACAAAGATTCTAAATTTATTCCTTAACTGATACTCATAAACATGAATTCTACTAATATGGATATATCCATTTTTTTAATAAATCCATAAATTCTTTCGAAACCACTTGTAATATAGAGCAATAATTTCACCATATACAAAGTCATGATAAAAATTTCAACAAAAACTATATATTTAAATGACATAATTAACTAAGACCCCTAACTATCAATTTTAGATGTTACAACAATGTTGTCAATATATTAAAATCAACACAAAGTGTTTGTTTGAAAATAAAAGGAGGGGTGTCTAAATATAGGCTCAAAATGACCTTCATAGACTGTATCATGTTCTAAGGTTCGAGTTAAACCTTAAAAAAATAATATGCCAATGATAATCTTGATTAAATTATACATGTCATTTGCCTATTAAAAACAACCATTTGATTAGTTATTCAGTATGTATGCAATACATATCAACTATGGTTAAAACATAACAAAGATTTATAACTTTTTAATAGACATCAAACATCTTTATTTCCATTGCAATCATGCCTCCCATGATATTCAAACCAGATAATACCAATTATAAGTAAAATCATTGTTAAGGTGAAGGAATTAGACTTTGCATTCTATCAAGATAATTAATGCATGAGTTTGACAATTAGATACATGAATTACAACTAACAAAATGTTAGATTATGTAGCATATCCCAGATATGCTAGCAAGAGTTTAAACAATATGCAAATACAATAATCAAACATAATCAAATGAATAAAACATATTATTAATTTAATGCATGATGCAAGCAATAAATATCTACCAACTAACACATAACAAAAAAACATTTATTCTATGTGGTGTGTGAAGGGTTCCTGTCTCATTTTCTCATTCTCCACTCATCTCCATTTATTTCATCCTCACTGATGATACATTCCCTCAGTCATAATTAGGAGGGTGGACTTTATCCTTCATCCACCTTAGTACAATAAATAATAGTTAGATTGTATCATAAAATAATCATACAAAACTATTGTAATAGATTAAATTTTATATTTATGATCAAAATGTATCATAACAAAATATGAACAACTAACTACTAGTTAACTATCATGATCACAAATAATAAACACTATCCATAATCAACATACTACTAATCTAGCCATTTAACACATCAAGTTAACCAATTACTAACTACAAAATCAGTAATAAATAGATTAATGAATCTAGAGGAAAGTTGGGATGTACCATCCTTCCTCCTAAAGCTAGACATCATCTCGATGACACTTATTTCAACAAAATTTATGAAATAAAAAAGTGTTTAGCAGAAAATAAATATAATATCCAACAACAAAATACTAAGCAAAAAAATGAGGAAATTTTTTATGAAACTCTTCATAATCTTTCTAAGTAACACTATCTTTACAATATTAGTCTCATTAGACCTTGCACTGTGACACTTTCTTGTTACGCAAACTAAGTTTGTGAGTGTCAATTATTCTAATAAGTTCTAATTGACCACCTCAAGATTCAGAACTTGTAAAGCATTCCATTCCAATACATGAGAAGGATCAACAACATTCTTTTTAAGATAAGACACATGAAAAACATTATGTATGAGTGTTAAAATTGGTGACAAATTAAGCCTATATGCCACATGATTGATAACTTCCAAGCCCTCAAAGCGTCCCACATATCTAAGAGATAATTTTACTAAATTTTCAAATTTGATCAATATTTTATATGGTTTAACCCACAAAAATACTTTTTCTCTAACTAAAAATTATTTTACTATTCTTTTCAGATCAACATAGCTCCTGTCTATCACTAGATTCAATCCACCTTTGTCTTATTAATAAAACCTGATCTTCTATTTCAAGAAGCATATCCGAACCAAAGACTACCATGTCTTCTAACTTGTCGTAGTTGATTGGTGTTCTACACCTTATTCTATACAATGCCTCAAATAGAGCCATTTTCAATTTTAATTGTTATGAATTATTGTAAGCAAACTCAACTAATAGAAGATATTCTTCTCATTTATATTGTTGATCCATTTAGATGGTACATTCTATTAAAGTTCAATAGAGTACCCAAAGTTAAATTAAAAGTCAACCAAATCTAGAAATAATTTTTAGGTCACTATCTAAAATAATATTTTTTTAAAACCCATGAAATATATACACTTCTTTCACGAATATATTCACAAGCATAGGTGCATCATCTTAAATGTTTCCAAGAATGAAGTGAGATACCTTGGTGAGTTTATCAACAACCACCAAAATCATGTCATGTTTGTTCTAAGACATTATTGACCCTTGGACAAATCCTATGCTAATGACCTACCACTTCTATTCTGGTACAATATGCAGGTATAATAACCCAATAGGATGCATATGCTTAACCTTAACTCACTGACATTTTAAATATTGAGAAACAAAATCTGTTGCATCTTTCTTAATTTATTTTCAGAAATATAATGACTTCAACTCTGCTAAGAGATTATTCACACTTGGATGAATTAAATAAAGAGAACTATGTAGTTCTTTGAGTACTACACTCCTTATATTCTTCTTATCTGGTTCATAAATCTTTCTTTTATACTTCAACAAACCATCAACATCAAATTTGAATCCTTCATACTTAAGATCCTAAGCATTTTGAGCTAATTCTAACTCTACATGTTCATAAAATTCATCTCCTAGACATAATTTCACCACTTGATCATGAAAGGCACTCTTGATAATAACCAAAGTTACTATATACCTTAGACAATTAAGGGCATTCACAACCCTATTTTTTTCCCTTAATATAGTTGATTTTAAAATTATAATCTAAAAATAACTCTAACCATCATCTCTAATATGAATTTAGTTTAGATTGGGTGAAGATATACTTAAGCCCCGTGTTATCAATCTTGAACTCAAATGATTTTCCCAAAAGATAATGTGTTTAAACTTGAAAAGTATGAACTATTGCATGCAATTCCAAATCATCTGAGACTTAATTTGCCTCATACGGATTCAATTTTATGTACTCATAAGCTACAACAAAACCTTCTTGCATGAGAACTCCTCTAAGACCATATCCAGAAGCATTGATTATTAATGAGAATTGGTCATTTAGATCAAGAACTCTCAACACTGGTGTTGAGGTAAGTCTTCTTTTCAACCCCTGAAAAGCTTCCTCGCACTTCATCGACCACATGAAATTTTAATTTTTATACTGAAGAGAGGTGATAGGATTTGCTATCTTAATTTTGAACAAACTTCCTGTAATATCTATCCAAACCCATTAAACTCCTAACTTCATAGATATTTTTAGGTGTTGATCACTCCATAATGGCTTTAATTTTTTAAGGATCCATGGATATTCCTTTTACATATATAATGTGCTCAAGGTAATGTACCTTTTTTCTTAAAGAAGGCACACTTTGATAGCTTTCCATAAAAAAAATTGTTTCTACAACCATTGTAGAACTAAATTAAAATATTCTATATATTCCTCCTCAGATTGAGAATAAATGAGGATATCATCTAAAAAGACTTATATAAAAAAATCAAGATAATTCCTAAACACATTGTTCATGTGATTATTAAGTTGCTAGTGCATTAGTTAGTCCAAAAGGAAAGACTGGGAACTCATAATGCCTGCAACAAGTATTAAAAGTGGTTTTTAAAATGTCTTCCTTATGAATCTTTAACTAATAATATCCTACTCAAAGATCAATCTTTGATAAAATTGATGATCCATGCATTTGATCAAAAATATCATGAATGTGAGATAAAGGATACCTATTTTTTATCATTGCCTTCATCAACATCATGTAATCAATAGATAGGCGAAGGGTTCCATCCTTATTCTTAATGAACATAACTGATGCACTCCATGGTGACACACTTGGTCAAATGAACCCTCTGAACAATGACTCTTGAAGTTGAGCCTCCAACTCCTTTAATTTGGTTTTCATCATTCTTTAGGGGGATTTAGACTATGATTCATACCCTAGAATGATGTCAATTGATAAATACAATTTTCTCTTATGGGGTAAACCCAATAATTCTTTAGTAAAAATATCTCAAAAATCTTGGAGAAAAGGATGATCTTTGATAGAAGGTTTCTTTGATTCCTCCATCTCATTTATTTTATAATAAATGATTGACACCCTTTTCTTTGATCTTTCTTCAACTGAATTGCTAACATCTGTCTAAGCTTAAGATCCCTCTTTACTCTTTAAATTTGGATTTGATTACCCAAATCATCTAGACATTCAACCCTTTTAAGTAAATAATATACCTTAACTTTATGTTGAGCTACCAGTTTACTCCTAGGATCACATCGTATAAACTTAATGGAGATGTAAATAGATCTACTACCATTGTGAATTTAGGTAGTTTGATTTCATATTTAACCAAACATTTATCGACCTTAACCTTAGATTCATTCTCGTATTGAACTGACCCTGCATTTATCATAACTCTAGCTTTTTTAGAAAACTTGCTAAGCATACCATGAGCAATAAAACATTTAGTAGCTCATGTGTCAATTAAAATTAAAACTAGATGACCAAATAAAGTACCTGATAATTCAATAGAAGAAGACTAAAACTCAACTTGATAGTTGTTAACAACTACTTAAATTTTTTATTAAAAAGATCCTCGTTGTAGAGTGGGACCCTTATTCTTACCATCTGATTTCTCTTGAGTGCATTCACTAGCATAATGATCAACTCCATAGATAAAACATCCATCAGGTGGTCATTTTCTACCAGATTGTTGATTTTATTTGAAACTTCCTTTGAAACTATTTTTTAATTTTCTATTTTTTGAATCATTGCTAAACTTGGCATTTGATTCTTGAACTAATTTTTAGAGTTTCCACCCTCTTCCAATTCTTCTTTTTGAAAGTCATTTTAGTACCTCTATTTTTATTTTAAATTTATCTCTGACCTAATCAAGTGACTTTAGTTTTTACTCCTATTTTACTACCTTTTCTAAGATTAGATCCATAACAGATGGCCCGTGCAAATCCACTTTGCATCTAATTTAAGATTTTAATCTTATAATAAATTTCCTGATGTGAAATCTTTCATCTACCTAATGCTAAGGAATGTACTTTAAGAGCTTGGTGAATTGATCCTAGTACTCATTCACTATAAGATCTCCTTGATTTAGATTCTAAAAATATATTAGCTTCTTTTTAAAATAGAGTTAGGGCAACCATCATGATATGAACAAGGTCATGAATTGTTCTCACATGGTGGTGGTAGAGTCAATGTTCATGTTTAATTTATTGTTTGCTTACCACATAGTTGCTTCACCATCAAACTGGTAAGCTCCCCAAACTACTTTTGTAACTTCAGAGTAATTTTGAATCTCAAAATACTTTTTCATCTTAGTTATTCACACTTCAACTCCATCTCCCAAAATAGCTCTATTAAATCTGGGTGGATTAAATTTCTTCATGTCATGTGCAAGCTCAGTAGCTATACGTGCTATTGCATCTTGAGGCAACTCCTCTTGTCCAAATTCCTAAGAAATTTCTTGCTCAATAGGATGTTCTTAAGGTTTATTCTAATTATTCTCTTCAATATGGCCATGAACTTCTTATTCAAAGATAACTATTCGGTCCCTAGTCTCATTCATGGCTGTGAGAATTTGATCAAGCTTTGTAGCTTATTCAACAACAAAGTGATTCAGGTCAACTAGAGGATTAACATTATTGAAATTCAATGTACTCTCTCTAATTGACCTCGTATGTGACATTATTCTTTATGATAATAGAATAATAAGAATACGTTACTGGAATCATTAAGTCTAAGAGTTTGATCCTCAACTTTGATACCACAATATAACAACCCCTTAGGGTTAACTAAAATTATTTTTTAAAAAAATCAATAATGAAATTAACTTAGTACTAATAATCCTTGACTAAATGCACCATTTAAGATAAATTATGCTATTAACCAATAGGGTAAGTGTTTGATTCCTTTAGCTAATGATAATTAATAACATATGTTGATTTGCTTTCATCAATTCAATAATATAAAGTACAAAATTATATACATTAATAATTCGGCCACTACTAGTTAAATAGTACAAGTACATATATATACAACCAACTATTGTTATTATACAATTAACATCAAATAATAAAAATATATAATATTACATATTTGAATGTCAAATTTCAATTATATAATATTCCACATAACATTGTTGAGAATTTAGAGAGCCGAACACACTTATTAATTCATGCACTGATCAATGGAGCTATACACAGAGAAATTCTTCAACACAAATATTCTACTATCTAATTCTCATTAATATGAATAATACATTTTGGGAGCTGTTACAAATTTATAAGAATCATGTTCCTATATTTTCTTCATTGATTTCTCACTTGAAATCTTTTCGATATTCTCTCACATGAATCTTATAACTAAGCTAACTTATTACGATATATTGTTATAACAAATAACAATATAATATTCTAACTTACCATATTAACCATACGGTTATAACCACTAACTAATTACTATTTACCTCTTGCTAAATATCAAGCTATTAAAATTTACCATCTCATAAATACTAAAATTGACACAATGTAAAAGCTATTTCTAACATTCCCCCATAGTTTTTACATGGTGCAAAAACATTCACACTCTTATCTGTAATATGCTCACCACTTGTATCATACCAAACTATGTGGCCCATGACCCTTATATAAATAAAGCCTCACTCCTCCCATAGTTTTATAGGTTTACCATAAACCTTGATATGAACATAAAAAAATTGTATGTCACTACATACTCTTAGGTCTGCATACTACTGATGCAATCTTGCTGCACATGACCACTATATGCAAATAAATGCATCCTATATTTACTATATTTGACCATAACGAACGTGTCATTGAGGGTCATATCCACAAGGAAGTAAGGCAGTAGTGGGATCTCTATCATAGCTGCTCTCCTAACTGTTGCCAAAATATTATTCACATTTTGGTGGTTTTTTAGATCTACCACAAACTCTTTCAAGATCTATGAACTGACTTACATTGGTGCTTCCTATCATTTTACAATGTCTTCACATCATGGAATAATATTTAGAATTTGTACACATAAATATCATGAACAAACATTATTCTTCTATTCTTATTTGCACAGTGGTAATGAAAAATTTACAACACTAAAAATAGCACACCACACTGTCATCAAAACATTGATGCGGCTCCATCATTAGGGATTGATGAGAGGTCCCTGAAAGACCTCCTTCTTCCATGTATCCTCCAGCCTCTAGTATGTCATTGCTCACTTAGTTGATATGTTGATGTAGCTTGGGTACATAATGTTTTTGAGAAAAATCCTCCCACAATGTGAATGTCACGTACAAACAAAAATGCATCTGTAAGATAATTTTTTTATTTTTACAATTTTTGACTTTTACAAAATTTAACAAACTCTATATGACACCTAAACCTAAATGAGATGAATAATGTACATATACAAACTCAAAGACACTTTTATAGACATTGATAAAAATAATGACCATAAAATTGGATTTTTGATTTTGACTCTAGACTCTTTTAAAATAATTACTAATACCGATCATAATGATGATCAATCAAGAATTAAATGAAACAACATTTAATTATAATGTGACACTAAATAACATATAAGGATGGCTTACAAAATGAGACTTGAAACACTTTACAAAGTTTTTATTAACTATTATTTGACTTAATAAAAAAACTACAACTCTAAATTCAAATATAAAGAAAAACTAACGTTATTGACGAACTTAACTAGACTATAGGATTTAAATATCATGGATGCCTTTTTTTAAGACCTAAAACTTTGGTAGAAATATGCATAGGTGTCTAGTGTAAGTTTGTACTTTAAAACACAGGGGTTTTGTATGGGAAAAATTGCATGACTTGCACAGTTATAAACAACAATAAACCATTATATACTTGCATGAATCAACATTGACCCAAGGACATGTTACAACAAGAAGCTTCCTTTGATGATGTTGAGGAATGCATGGAGATGCAGAGAACTAAGTCTAGGCAATAATGAATGAAATTGGATTATACACAGAATGACGTCGAAATAATATTGAAGAAAACTACTATCAAAATTTTTGCATAAGTGACATGTGGAATGATTGTAAAAGGA
The DNA here is from genome assembly GCA_037957365.1 of Torreya grandis. Taxonomy (NCBI): domain Eukaryota; kingdom Viridiplantae; phylum Streptophyta; class Pinopsida; order Cupressales; family Taxaceae; genus Torreya; species Torreya grandis. The sequence continues at coordinate 576,253 of JARHVA010004841.1, read as the reverse complement.
TTAAGGGTTCAAATCACGAGCTTGGCACAATATATTGAATGTTGTTTTAGGTATTATGGAAACATAACTTGCTAAATATTAGAGACTCCAATCAAACCAGATTCATTGAAAATTCGTAAGTCAGTTATCAAGATAACATGAACTAGACAGTAGATTCTCCTTTGTAACACTCTAGCAATCCCTTATCACATACAAATCAATGCAAATAAACTTATTTGGAGGGTGTAATACAACAAGTTGGATCAAATACAAAATAAGAGGTATAAGATCCAAGTGGTTCATTGATCGAGATCAGATCTCCCACTGTAAGACTGTCAATCTCCAAAGATTCAAATTGAACTATCCCAAATAGAAATTATATAAATTACCTTAATTTATGTTATGATTATTTATACTAAGCATTTTAAACATTATTCTTTTTCTCATTAATCAAGGCAGTTAAGAACTATAATGTTTCTCTCCCCGTACAATCTCTCAAGTCTCCATTACAAGATCAATAATCTGCTCTGATACCACTGTTGAGAATTCAAAGAGCTAGACATAGATTAATTCATGCACTGATCAATAGAGCCATACACATAGAGAAATTATTCAACATAAATATTTTTCTATCTAATTTTCATTAGTCTGAATAATACATTTTGGGACATGTTACATATTTATAGGAAGCATATTCCTATATTTTCTTCATTGATTTCTCACTTGAAATGTTTTTGATATTCTCTCATGTGAATCTTATAACTAAACAAACCTATTACGATATAATATAATAATAAATAACAAAATATCTCAACAATATAATATTATAACTTACGATATTAACCATACGGTTATAACCACTAACTAATGACTATTTACCTCTTGGTAAATATCAAGCTATTACTATTTATCATCCTGTAAATACCAAAACTAACACAATATAAAATCTATTCCTAACAAACATATGAGCCTTAAAAAATTATTAATATCTAAAAATAATTCTGAGTAAATCCTATGTCTGTTGACTTCTAGAAAGGGAGGGAGAGTATCATCTGAGTGCTTTTCTATACCAACCATGGACTATTGATCCTCCACACAATATCCCAACAAGGGAATGGCCCTCCTTTCACAGATGGGTAGATACTAATATTATAGAAATCAATAAAATCAACTAAAAATCTATGTGGTGTAAGTGTTAGTAATTTGACATGTCAAGGCGAAATTACTACTCCTATCATATAAAACTTTCCTAAAACTGGTCATAACCTTTTAAAATTGGTCAAACTAAGGAATTGTGGCCTAAAAACACTAATTTTGATAAAAAAAAATGTCAAAAATGGATTGTAAATGGGTTATTATCATTTCGAAAAAGCATTGTCAAGTTCAAATATGCAGACAATCCATGCATAAGGATTAATTTTGAGAGAAAATTGAACTTTTTGAGAGCTATAGGTGGTTTAAGACCTCAAATTTTGTACACATGGTCATCATGAGTTGGAAAAGTTTATGAAAAATTTTCATAGTCATTGGATGAGTGGAGATACTTGTTTTGTGACAGTGCTTAGCATGTCTGTTGGAGATCACCATTGGAGTAGGTATCGTTCTGGAGTGTCATAGATGTTTATAAGTCTAGGTAAAAGTATGAAAATTATGGGATGATATTTTTACATCATAATAAAACCTATAAATAGTGTCAAAAATTTAAAATTTAAGAAAACTATGCTTATACAGGCTTTTGCAAGCAAACAGGCATAAAGGCCAAAAAGAATTTTTTTGGCTTTTCAAACAAAGTATGCTTTTAGAGTGTTTTAATAATAGACCCCAGGATGATTTTTTCAGGTATTAAGAAGAATGTGAATAAATATTTTCATTTTGGTAAAATTTTCATTTTTAAGTTCTAGACACCCTTCGTAGCCTCCTGTTTAGATGCTCATATTTTTCACCCATGTCAAGTTTATATGAACACTCTTAGTATGTTTTTATTAATATTATTTAATTATTATTCATAAAAATTTAGACTATTTGAGTGGTTTTGCTTTATGAACAATCATTAAGAGTGTAGGTAGCTTAGACTATAGTCAAAATTTTACAGGCAAATTTCTCTACGTGGTAACTTTTTATATATTTTGAATGGTAACCCAATAATTTAAATATTTTTAGGGAGGTCAGTGTTATACATATAAATATAAAAATTTTGGGATTTGGAAGTCTGTACTTCATGAACCATCATTTTTAAAATTCAGCTTCAAAGTCCGTCTAAACCCTCAAAAAACTAATTTTTTAAAAAAATGATTTTATTATCATAAAATAATATTGGATAAAACTAAAACTTTTTAAAATTTCAATTAAACTCATATAGGATTCCATAAATGTCAATTTTATGCATTAATATGTACGGATGAGGGCAAAAATCATGTTTTTTATAGATAAAAGCATGTAAAATGAATTACAAGAAACTTTAATGAAATATAATCAATAAAGATAAAAGTCTAAGAATTTTTATTCATATTAAAATTTTATTTTGGTCAAAAATAATCTTAGAAGTGTCCAAACCAGCTCAATCAAAATGGTTAGTCTACAGGGAAATAGAACAAAATAGGCCTAGTCAACCTTGTTGACTGAATGACGAGTATTTTCTCATAAAAATCAAATATATTGTGATGATAAAAGTTTTTAAAAGTATATTTAACTATGTTTTCAGGTTTCATGGAATCTTTTTTTAGGTTTAATAGAGTCTAAATGCTAGAAGATAGGCTATTAGGCCTAATTGGCCTAATAGGCTTAATTGATCAATCAAACAGGTAAAGAATGGTGTTGAAAATCTATCAAATAAATTAATTTTAGAGTTATCACATAGAATATATATATTTTTAAGTGGATATATCATTCTCAAGTCAATCCAAAAGTTTCAATTCGTGTAAGTTGAGCTCGAGTTGAGTTAACAAGTCCTTAAGGCTCAAATCTCTTCGGTTGACTAGTTTCATGCATCTCCCATGATTTTCATGCAAGATAAAGACCTTAAAGCAATTAAAATCAATTTTAATATGGATTTATCTTCCAATTTATGGCATGATTTTCATGCGAGGAAGGTTGACAAGTCAATATGGGCCCACCACTTCTCAATTCTATGCAAAAAATGAAGAACATGCAATTTTTGAAGACTTAGAAGATTTTAAAGCCTTTATTTAATATTGTAAAAGTATTTGTCTTAATTTAACTCAAAAAAGACCAATCCTTATATTTTACATGTGAATTTGACTTTATTTAAGGTTTTAGACTTATATATTAGTTTTTTGAAGCCATTTTTCATATATTCCTGAAGTAGAGAAGAAATTATAATTGACACCATTTTTATCAAATAAATAAGATTTCTTTTGTATATGAGTTTGATATCAAAATATATTGTATTTTGAATGTGTATCAGCATACAAGTGAGATCTATGTCTCCTATTTACAAGTCTTTTTCACACCTATTGTGAAAATCTCACCCTCTACAGGTCATTCGAAAAGATATGAATAGAATTTTGTAATCCAAAATCCTCTCAATATTTTATCTAAAATACTAATGTTTAGGAGCAATTTGAAAAATTTATATTGATTTATATGTGTGCCTTAATTTCAATATATTTAAGAGAATACCAATCATTTAGGTGCATCACCGAATTAGATAGGATTTTTCATTTCAATATCCTTCGACCTTTTCATCCCAAAAAATCAAAATAGTTTAGTTTTAGAGATAAATTTTAAGGGAACCAGCCCTTTCTAAAGGTTCTTCTCAATACAGAGTCACCTACACTCTAAGAAAATATAATTGTATCAGTTGGAGGGAGGGTGTGTTTTACACATCTTCAAGCTGGGTGCACTACAGAGTGATAACAGTAAGATAACTATCACATGCAACATATTATAAAGAAATATATTCTAACATGATATCATGCAATACATGCAAACTAAATGAAATAGGTAAAATAAAAATATTCAAACAATAAATATTACTTTGGATAAATTTTTAATATAGTTTTTCAGATCCAAGATCAATCAAATTCACACACACTTAACTCATTTGAATAACTCAAATCTACTTATTAGTGGCACTAAGTAACTACATGACTTCCATTACACCTACTTATTAAATGTTAATATTATAAGATAAGCATAATAATGCTAAAATCCACATATTTAAAACATAAGATTTACATAATGAATGCCATAATATGTATGGCTACAAAAACGTCATATTCATTCCTATACTTCATTATGAGCATTTAAATACCATAAATCGACTAAAAGACATTAATTTTTTTTTTAAAATTAAACATTTGATTTAATTTATCATATAAACAACAGTAGTAATCATTTAATTCCTTTTCAAAAATTAATGATCATTTATTTACAAACCAACTTTCATTTAAGTTTAGATTTTCATAAGATGCTAATTTCATACATGTAGAATTCTTTGTCCCTATGATATTCATATAAATCTTTAGAATTCCTTTATAAAAATCCCAACAAAACTACTATTAAGTAATCATATAATAATTACCAATATGTCAAACAAAGGTTTGATTCCAAGTATATCTCATGTAAAGTTCAAAAGAAATAAAACCAAAGTTTTAATTCCATATAAGATCAATATGTAACAAGGTAATATATATCATATCCAAGAAAGCATAAAATAAAAAGCAGACACCCCCATTACATATATGACTTAATTACACACACACACACACACACACACACACACACACACACACACACCTTTATATCTATATATACATATATACTTTAATTGTGGAATTTAAAGCATACCATTTGGTACACACACACCCTATATATATAATTTGCTTCAACTGGAATTCAACAATCCTTTTAATATTTCATTCTAACCTTTAACTTAAAACAACCAAAAATAAATGGTTCACTATAACTTCCCAACACTAATGCATATTATAAATATCCATTAACTATCTAATAGCTATAGGCTCAACTACTTTTATTAGTCGATCCTCTTAAATTTTTAAAACACTCTAAATTATATAAACACCAACATGTTTATTCCAACAAAATGAAATCAGTGAAACATTTTAAAAACTTTCAAACCATTATACCAAATTCTTAGCTCAGGTTTACAATATAAAAATTTGGATCAATATAACCCAACCTTCATTGAGTATGTTAAACAAACACAACCATCTATCTTAACAAAATTCCCAAATGTCCTATGAATTGACTTTAATCAAAACCCTGAATCAATATATATATATATATATATATATATATATATATATATATATATATATATATATATATATATATATATATATATATATCTTACCAGTCAAGGAAATAAAATATACACAGTCATTTTAACATTAAATTAATCATTAAAATACTTAATATACTCAACCATTAAATAGTTAAGATATGGGTTCATTCCTATTTAGCCCCGTCGATGGGTTAAACCCATTCCCTGAGTTGTATATGAATGACCTAAATACACACACACACACACACACACACACACACACACACACACACACACACACACACACACACACACTTGGACATTCTATAGGTAATAGTATAAATTTAAAATAAACAATCCTCCAACCGAATATTAACGTAGGGTTATGGACAACAAGAGCATTGACTTTCACTTCTATATCTAGTGAAATTTAATTATTCAAACATTTTGAGTGTGTGTGTGTGTGTGTGTGTGTGTGTGTGTGTGTGTGTGTGTGTGTGTGTGTGTGTGTGTGTGTGTGTTTGTGTGTGTGTGTGTATACACACACACTTGGACATTCTATAGGTAATAGTATATATTTAATCCACATAAAATTTAAAATAGACAATCCTCCAACCGAATACTAACGTAGGGTTATGGACAATGAGAGCATCGACTTTCACTTCTATATCTAGTGAAATCTAATTATTCAAACATTTTGAGTCATTTAAAAACAACTAAAACAACTATAGGTTTGAAACCCATGTTATATTTTATAGTTTGATAAATCTAAACTATCACACATAATAACCCTTAAATATCTTGAAACCCTAGATCAAATTCTTGGGATTCATATTCACCATTTGAAACATAATAGAATGCACTCAAAGCCATTATCGATCGAGAGGGTTTTATATGTGCTCGGCCCTCTAGATGGGCCATACCCATCCTTAAGGTTGACCAAATATACCCATTTTTAAAAAATATAACAAATTTTTAGGAACCCAATAAAATTAACAAATGGAAAAATAAATTGCATGCTTAGAATGTTAAAAAATAGAAAATATTTTACAATAAACCCTACCTCAAAACCTTTTACAAATGGTATAAGATCATTTTTTTCTTCTTCTTTCCGCAACTCTCCTTGTCCATGTTTTTCTTCTCCAAACCCCCTCAACTCCATATATCCATATGACTATGAATTTTGCATGCCAAAACTCCCTAAAAGAACTGCATAAAACTGGGTCTTTTTAAACAAAAACTAGTTCTCCACTATTTTTTTATGAAATGTCAGTATGATAACTTGTCCAAAATCCTCAACAGTCAAGTTAACCAACAAAAAATTTATCATGACCATTCCATGCAAACCAAAATTTTACAAAGCTCCACATTATGACTCGAAGAGTCTAAAAACTCAACGACTCATGAACCCTAGATTCCCTCAAATATGTAAAAGTTAATAATCATATTAAAATTATAATCCAAATGATGGTCTTTGAACAAACAAAATTCCAATCAATTACCATGCAAAATGATATTTCTCCAAAGGGCTTTTGAATATAACATAATAATCATGCCTTTAATCAAAATATTCAAACCATGCCTTCGACCATTCAACATATAATATGCCTTTGGCTAAAATAAGTATAACTTTACTTACATTTCAAAACCTTCACTAGTTTGAATATGGCCTAAGATAAGCCTTTGTTCAATAACACAAACATGCTTCTTATTAACTAATGCAACCTCATTTAAACTTATGACCTTAATAGACTATATCATGGTCTAAGGTTAGAGTCAAATCCTTAAAAAAAAATATGACATTGATAATCTTGATTAAATTAAACATGTCATTTGCCTATTACAAATGATAATTTGATTAGTTATTTAGTGTGTATATAATACATATCAACTATGGTTAAAACATAACAAAGATTTATAAATTTTTAATAGACATCAAACATCTTTATTACCATTACAATCATGCCTAACATGATATTCAAACAAGACAATACAAGTTATAAGTGTAATTATTGTTAAGACAAAGGAATTATTCACATTTTAGTAAGATAATCAATGCATGCGTTATGATAAATAGATACATGAATTGCAACTAGCAAAATGTTAGATTATGTAGCACATCCCAGATATTCTAGTAAGAGTTTAAACAATATGCAAACACAATAGTCAAACATAATCAAATGAATAAAACATATTACTAATTTAAGGCATATTGAGAGTAATAAATATCTACCAACTAACACATAACAAATAAACATTTATTCTATGTGGTGTGTGCAAGGTTCCCATCTCATTCTCTCATTCCCCACTCATCTTTGTCTACTTCATACTCTTCGATGACATACTCCCTCAGTCATATTTAGGAGGGTGGTCTCCATCTTATATCCATCTCAGTACAATAAACAATATTTAGATCGTATCATGAAACAATCATAATAAACTATTGTAACAAATTAAATTGTATAATCATTATTAAAATGTATCATAACAAAATACAAACAAACAACTACCAGTTAACTATCATGATCACAAGTAATAAACATTATCCAAAATCAACATACTACTAATTTAACCACTTAATACATTATGTTAACTAGTCACTAAGCACATAGTCAGTAATAAACAGATTAATGAGTCTAGAATAAAATACTGTTGTAATATCCTTCTCTCGAAAGCTAGTCATCATCCTGATGACACTTATTTCAATAATTTTTTTGAAATAAAATAGTGTTTAGTAGAAAATAAACATAATATCCAACAAAATACTAAGCAAAAAAATGAGAAAATAACTTATAAAACTCTTCATAATCTTTTTAAGTAGTACTATCTCTATAATATTGGTCTCACTGGACCTTGCACTATGACACTTCTCTATTATGCAAACTAAGTTTGTGAGTGTCAATTACTCTAATTGGTTCTACTATGGCCACCTTGGGCTCCACCACCTGTAAAAAAGTTTAGTCCAATACACGAGAAGGATCAACAATATACTTTTTAAGATAAAACACATGAAAAATAATATGCATGAGTGCAAAAGCTGGTAATAAATAAGTCTATACGTCATAGGATTGAAACCATACAAGACCTCAAAGGGCCCCACATATCTAAGAGATAATTTTATTAATTTTCTAAATTTGATCAAGCTTTTCTATGGTTTAACCCACTGAAATACTTTTTCTCCAATTAAAAATTATTTTGTTTTTCTTTTCAGATCAACATAGTTCTTCTATCTATCACTAGATTCAACCTACCTTTATCTTATTAACTTAACCTGTTCTTCCATTTCAAGAAGCATATCCAAACCAAATACTACCTTATCTTCTAACTTGTCTCAACTGATTGGTGTTCTACACCTTCTTCCATATAATGCCTTAAATGGAGCCATTTTCAATTTTGATTGGTATGAGTTATTATAGGAAAACTCAACCAATAGAAGATATTCTTCCCTCCTGTATTATTGATCCATGCAATACATCCTTAGAAGATCTTTAAACCTTGATTCACCCTCTTTATTTGTCCATCTATTTTTGGATGGTACATTGCACTAAAGTTTAACTAAGTACCCAAAGTTTAATTGAGAGTCTACCAAAATATAGAAATAATTTTTAGGTCCCTATTTGAAATAATCTTTTTCGAAAACCCATGCAATCTATACACTTTTTTAACGAATCTCTTTACAAGCATAGGTGCATCATATGAAATGTTACTAGGAATGAAGTGAGATACCTTATTGAGTTTATAAACAACCACCAAAATCATGTCATCTCAATTCCAAGACATTAGTGACCCTTGGAAAAATTATATGGTAATGAACTACCACTTCCATTCTGGTACGATATGCATGTATAACAACCTAGTAGGATGCACATGCTTAACCTTAACTCGCTAACTTTATAAACATCAAGAAACAAAATTTGTGGCATCTTTCTTATTTCCTTTTCAAAAATATAATGGCCTTGGCTATGCTAAGAGATTAGTCACACCTAGATGACCTGAATAAAGAGCATTGTATAGTTCCTTGAATATTAATGCTAGGAAGAGCTTGGGCTAAATACAATAGTGTCCAGTTTGGGAGACTAACACCATGTGGCTGTAGTGTCCCAATGTGGTGCTAATGTCCTCTTTAAAAACTACTAAGAAATTTGGAGTAGGATCTGAGATGATAGTTCTGGGATTGTGTTTTCACTAGTTGTAGGTGACTATGGTTTGCTAAATGATTGAAAATGTAAGTCTAATGCTCAAGGATAGGTTTATGGTTATCCTAGGGATATGTTAACTAAAATGACACTCTTAGCATCCAATTACCACTTTTAGGTGATTATAAATATATTTTTCCAATAAGGAATCATATAAATCTATTTTAGAGGCCATGGATCAAGGTGGGAGGAGAGATAGATGATGTGTCTTGCCGGCTCCAATTGGCAGGTTTAGGGGATTGAATGAAAAATTTAAAGAGATGAAAGTGGGATGCATGGATGAGGTGAATCAAATTTGGACAAATGATTGTTGTAATTAGATTTTCAAGTTTTATTTGGTGATGTGAGATGGGATCTGACAAGATATAGCCAATCAAGTTATGACATGAGCTAGCTAAACATTCAATTTGATTTGATGTTTGATGATAACAGGGTAAGACAATACCCTAAGGTTAAACATGGGACTAGGTTTGACTAGTCAAAGAGACAAGACTAGTTTGTTAATGACCTTTGATGGGGTTTTGACTTGATTTGGTAATTTAGACTAGCTCAAGACTAAGATAGTTTACTCAAGTTGGATTGGATGACTTGGTTGAAGAGATTGTGCTAGGTGAATGATAGGACAAGATTTGATTGGATGAATGATATCAAACTTGACTTATTGTAGATGCATGTAAATATAGGATGGTGACCTTTTTGGAATTATTACCAACCTAGATGAAAACATATTTACGATTATAGAATTTGATAGGATTAGGGGTGGTTGGTTGATGAGATTAGATTATAGGTGATGTGATTATGTTAGACTAATGTAAATGATAGAGTTGGATTATGGATTAGTTGAGGACTGGAATAGGGATGTTGACTTGATAAGGGATTTTAAGTGATACAAAGGAGATGATAAAACTAGGGATGAATGATTACTAGCGGTTTAAATACAGTCAAGATAAAGTGTTGACTAAGGAAAGGGATGACTACATGAGACAAACTATAACTAGGGAGGGGTAGACTAAGAGATGATGACTAGGGTGTTACATAATGTTTAGACAAGGCCAAGTGAAGCTCATAAGAAAAGGCTAAGAGATGATGATGGAGGATAAGGTTAAGATAAGTTATGATAATGATGAAGGGTGATGCGGTTAACAAGTGATGATATAAGATAAGGTGATATTTTTCCTAGGGATTAAGTTCAACGAGGGGGTTTTGTGTGTTTAGTTTAAGGGGTATGCAAACAACATGGGTCTCAACAACATATAATTAAATGAAGCAAACCACAAACTTAATGCTAGTGACTGACACTAGAGTGTAACTCAATAAACTCATCATCTAATGGTTTCGTAGGTGGGGCTATAGGTTAGTGACCCATTACAGAAACTCCCAAACCCTCTCAACCTTGTTTGCACATAACAACAACTATAAGAGTTGATACTGACTCCGATGATAAGTCATTTGTTATGATTGATGATCCTATTCTGGGCTATATGTGTTTGATCAACTTATAAGATAAAAATATTAGTAATTTTGATTTAGAAACTTCATGGGTGACCTGTAAAATTATCACCAACACCTATACACAAATATTTAATAAAACGAAATGAGAGTGTTAATTGATGATGAAATTTGCTAAAATTTAGTTAGTGCCATGTTTTTGTTTGGCTCCATACCAATTTTGAACATTAAAACCACTCTTTTTATATCAAAACCATGTTTTTAAGACACAACCACCAAGTTGTCTAGGAAAAATAGAGAAAATGTGTCTTTTGAAGAGAAAAACACCCAAAACAATAATATTAAAATTATCATAACTGCTTTAATATTTAACAAAATTCAAAACCGTAAAATGTTTTGAAAATATGAGAGTGAAGCACTCATAACAAAATTTTGTTATGAATTTAGTTATCAGTGAAGACCAGTTTATCAAAAGAAAACAAATTTTCATTAAAAAAATATAAATTTGTCAAAAAATGCCTAGAATAATAATATTAAAACTACCATAAATAGTTTTCATGAAATTACTTATGAGTGAAGAGTAGTTTATATATAAAAACAATACATTTTCATAAAAAATGCAAATTTCACAAAAAAATGGAAGCTACAAATTCTCCTTCAACCTGACCTACGAACTTGAGCAAGCACAAAATATCAGTTCAAGAGAGCTCTCACTTTAGTTGTCAAAATGTTTTAGTATGAATTTGGATTCATGGATTTAAAATGCATATAATCTATTCAATCAATCCAAACTCAAACTAACCTCAAGACTAGGCAAGGTAAATGAAAAAGATGCAATCAACAATGAAAACAAAAATAGTTATACCTTCATTATGCAGTCAATTCACTTACAAAATAGATGATGTGCCCCAAGATAAATGGATTGCTTAATGTCGACTCAAATATTTTTAGCAATAATGGAGAATGATGACTTTAATAATGGATGGAATACAATAAGCAAGTTTGGCGAGATAGATTCAAGATCTTTAGATTGACATGAACGCTCTAAATTCTCCCATTATGGTTTGGAATGGAGGGAAGCATGAATCTAATTAGGTAATGGAGGGAGATTTTTTAATGAATTAAAAATTCATTGGAAGCCTCTAGAGAAGAAAATTATAGATAGAAAGGAGGGAATTCTAAAGAATTTAAAATTCCTTAGAATTCTCTAGAGAGAACTTTCTAGAGAAGGAGAAGGGTGGAGACTAGATATTATGTAAGAGAGCCTAGGGGATAGGTGGGTAGGTATATTTTTGTGAATTTTAAATTCACAAGTGGGCATGGGTTATTTATTAGATAAATAAAATGTTATTAGGTGATGTAATAAAGGAATTAATAATAGATGGGATATATGTGGGATATGAAATATAAAGAGGGGATTTACATAATAGGCTATGTTAGATGGAATAGTGATAAGAGGTGTTAATTAGTAAATTATTAAACATAATTATATGGGAATTAGTATTGAAATTAGCAATCCTAATAAGGTGAGCAAATTGGGATGCATATAAAATATAGAGACCCGATTAGAACTAGATAATGAAAATTTATACCTAAAATACCTAATCAAGATTTGAAATCTTGATTAGGTCTTGAAACTTGAAATTTTCATGAAGGCCTAAAACAAACCTAATTGTGGTTCTAAGAAATTTTTGAATATTTTAAATGTGTAATAAATGCACTAAAAATCATTTTTAACACAAGTTTTTACATGAACTTTTATCACATGGTCTTGGTCATCGCAACACAATGGACTTTGTAAGCCAGTTTAGCACACAAACCAAAATGGCCATTGAGACTAGATCAAGAGAGAAAATCAAGTAGGATATTCAAAGGCAAACTGAGGCATAGATACTTCACTTCTATGCTAAGCGTTAAATATGAATCTTTCTTGCACTAACATGGTCTATCCAATAGAGGTAGTTGAAGGAATATGTTTGACATGTAAATTGAGATGACCTACCAAAGTAAATTGAAAGTGTTGATATAAGCTAGCCCATGAGCGTAAGCATGAGTGAAACAAAAATAAAAAAAGGGATTCCATGATTATGGAGGAATTACAGTGTGTTGTGTAAGAATAAAAATGATGACTCTACTGTGTAAGCAACAATAAACAATGGCTCTTCATAAAGCATGAGACACCACATGTAAATACCTTTTTTGATGATGAATCCATAATTCAAATTTTAGTGGTAATTGTTGATTTACATTTATTTTATTGTAAGTATAGATTCCCATTTTGTTTGAATGAATACGCTTACCATAGTGAAACAAAATATTCAATTTGAGATGATATAAAACTTCATGATACAATTTTTTTTCTACATCACCTCATGCAAGAATATAATTACTATGAAAAACACTCAATGTGTCTATGATATGATATGACTTATTTCATTTATTTATTTATTTATTTTGACTAAAATATTTTACTCTTGGTGATTAAATTAGAATACACACACTTCACATCATGTTACTGACTAACATGAAGATAAAAATAAGTTCTTTTTTTCCATATATGGTATTGATGGGAGTGGCAAGACAAATACAAAATCTTTAGTAAGTTGCATGTTCATTATTGCAGCTTCATAGTGGTCATGGGTAGATTCCTTATTTGATCAACGATAACTAAATGGGTAATATGGGGCACATTCTTACATTTTCACATGTTATTTTTTTGTTTATTTTAATACACTATCACTGTACTTTCCATGTTTATATCTATGTTGCACATATTTATGTCTTCATATCTTGCCATGATTCATATCATGTAAATATTGTGTTGTACTATATTTCTATCACATCTATTGTGCTCATGTATTTGATATAGACCTTATCATGTTCACCAGGCCTATGTCTTCCATGTTTATTATCATGATTCATTATGCTTATATACCTAACATTTATACTTCATCATATTTAGTCTCCTTATGTGCATAAGGTATCTTATGTGTTTTCTATCATGCTTATTGTACGTATGATGCCTATTTTGATTGCTATGTGATTTACATTCTTGATAATTTTACCATGATACATGATATTTATGCTTTTTTACATGATATGTTTGCCATGAGTTAAATAATTATTACATAAATTTATTAATATAACTGAGGTGTTTTCCTCATGCATGATTTGTACCAGTGCTTCATATTATATTTTCCAAGTGCATAATTTAGTTCCTAAGTCTTGCCTATTAGAATTCCTAAGTGTCTAATTTGTTTTTGAAAATGCATGATGTGCTTCCTTATGTGTAATGTGATTTTATGTGCCTAATGTGCTTCCTTGTCCTTGATTTGATTATAGTGCCTAACATATTTTCTACATTCCTGACATGATTTCACTCCCTAATGTGATTTCCATATGCTTGACCCAATTCTAATGCTTGATGTGCTTTTCATATTCTTGACACAATTCAAATCCCTAGTGTTCTTTCAATATTATTGACCTAAGTCTAATATCATATATGCTTTCATATTCTCTCCTATGCTTACATGTTTTCTAGTATCTACAATATCTTGTTTGGGCCTTATCATGTCTGATGCATTCAATTTATTCCTTATCATGTTTACTTATGTCCCTACAATATTTCTTATTATCTTAATGTTTATGCTATTGTTGTGTTACCGTAATACTTATCACGCATCCCTTTATATTTATGCCTTCATTATGTGAGGTCATGTTTGGTGTATCCATTACTTATGATCACCATTGCCATATCTTGAGTACTAAGAGTTCACTACTACAATTTGTCATTTTCCATGTTGGTATGTTACCTTTTGAAATATGTCTTGTGGCATTAAATCTTTGGTGCAAGTTCCTAAATTATATATTTTTGCACATTCTAATTATATACTTGTCATATCCTAATGTTATAGATATAGCATATATATTTTTAATATATGAGTTTTAAAGATTCATCCCACATCTCAAAAGGGGGACATATATCTCATATTAAATTTATCATAGACATGATTCTTTTGACTATATGACAGACCCAATGAGCCTTTTGTTGCATATTGAGGCCAAAGGGGAATGTGATTTAGCATATACAGTATTAGGGAAATAGAGGATCTTAGCCAAACAATGACATGTTTCAGTTGTCATTCCCTAGTGTTTAGTAACTAACATTTTAAATTCATGTGGGTGTGGATTTAAAATACTTATGTATCTATTCCTAATTTATACAAAATTGGGCAATATTGGTCCTCTTGTTGGCTTTAATTTTTCTAAAATCCCCCTTTTCATGCATCGTCCATGTTATCCTAAAAAATTATTGTATTTTATATCCTTTTAAGTCAGATGAATCCAAACCCCTTCCTTTTCCTTTTTTTTTGGTCATAGCCAATGGAAGTTAGCATATGGGTGTTAATGTTGTTAGATTTGAATTCAAATATTACCTATAAATAGATAGGTGTTATTCTCCTTAATATGAAGTAATTATTAGAGTATTTAACATTGTCTAAGTTAACATTCTATTGCAGGGCATTATTAGATCCCTTTTTAAAGTTATTCATGTCATACAACTTTCATTTATTGGCATATTTGTTATCTTTATGAGTTTTGACAATAATATGGCTAGTTAGTTCACACAAGTCAATAACCCTAACAAAAGCCTCCAAACCATTCCTTATCTATTTCTAGATACATATATTACATTGTGGCAATTGGGGACAAAGAAGCAAAGGTAATTTATGATACACAAAATCAAGATAAGAGCCTTCTATATCTGTATTTCCTCACATACTTTATCATTTATCCATGTTAAACCTTATATTTACTTTATAAGTACAATGAAAAGGAAATGCCTCCTGCATCACTAGAAAAAAATTAATAAACATATATTCACAATGGTGGTTTGAAAAAAATTACAACCTGACCTAGGGGGAGATCTTCTTCCTTAATGGGAATTTTTAAAAAATTTAACTGATGGTGAATGTGCTCATTATGCATATTCCAATTCTACTAATATGTTCAAGTTAGGGAAATTATTGTGACCAGTTGTGTAGTGGCAAAAACAAAGAGCTTGATCAAAATTTTAGGATCAATAATATTGGCAAGATAATAAAATTAGTTTACTAATCTTAGAAGATGTAGTATTCCATTTTGTAACACTTCCTAGTCAATATTTCCCTTGAAATTATGGTCAAGAAGGTTGATCAAATCAATATAGAGGGATCAAAAGAGACAAAGTCGAGGTTGAGATGATTCATATATCTTAGATGAGAATACATCGATAGGTTCATGTTGCAAAAAGATAGTTTTTTTAAAGGTGAGGAAACCATCAGTTTATATTGGTGATAGATATGAAATTGTTGATTAATGCTTGTGGTAGTTGTGTCACTACCATAGTGGTTCTCAAATTGCTATGTTGGTTTCACTTTATAAGAATTATTGGTTTCTCTTGCAACCAAGACACAAGTAGAGTAACGACTAAAAATGTGTTATCTCAAATTTTGAAATACCAAAATAACACATCCAATTAAGATTTTCTAAGCAATTAGAGGTCAATTATGGTCAAAGTGTTTTAAACTTATGATTTATGATGCCAATATACTTGGGAGTACCATTAGTCATCAACATATTCTTAAATAATTCATCATCCTAGCTAATGAGAATTTCAAATGAAATATTCATTTTCAAGTGTAAACATGTAGTGTGTTGTGCATAAATTAAAATCAAGTGATTCATAGAAGGCAATTACATCAAGTGCAACCAAGGGATCATAAGGTGAAATCACTAACTCTTTTTCCCCATGGACGAAGTCTTAGTAGTTTACTTAAAATATTATTGATGGATCATTTGACACACTAACTCAGGTGGAACGGTCACCCATCTAGCCTCTCCTAAAAGGAAGCCCTTAGGGTCTCCCCAATGTTTGTTATTATTGGGTCACAATGTACTAGGTGACCCAGTTGGTCTCTGTGGAACTGTTCCAATATAACGAGCCTTTGCTTGTTCTGAAATTTTAAATGTCATTTTGATCTTCTAATAAATTAGAGGAAAATGTAATTTCACCAATTTGTGGAAGATGGATTTTAATTGTGGTTTAGTGAACAATGGACACAATGTATTTTTAGATTTACCCACATATGAAATACACATTTAATAGTTTTTATATGATGAGAGTGTGGATGATTTTAACAAATTCATTACATACATTAAACAATGTGTAAATGGTAATAAACAATACTAACAATTGAGATTAATGTACAATAATAAATTGCACTAATTTTGATCAAACTCTAGATTAATTAGTTGATAAAAATGATAAAAGAAAGGGGGGAAAAGAAGAAAAAAGCTATAATAATGAAGACAATTTTGATTCTCCTAGTCGAATGCACCCACATCATCAATTTCCCACCTTAATATTATGCACACAACCCATAATGGAGCCAATACAAGAGTCCGAGGAGCAAATTCTATGAATAATAAGACTTACAACTACCATTTACACTAGTAGATTAAAAATAAAGAACTCCACAGACTTCTATGGATCAAAATATATGTTTTTATTTCAAATCTTGGGCAATTATAATCATTTTAATACATTTTTTTCCAGCATAATGATAGAGAAAGCAAAATAGGGATATAAATTACACTAGAAAAGCATAAAATTGCATAAAAAGAAACAATTGGTTCAATCTTACTCCTTGGAGTCACAAAGAACCAACCCTTGGAATGGTTTGGCCTAGGCAATATATAGCATTCTTGTATAATGGAGGGAAAGATATTACCCTCCAAAACTTCTCCTTTGACTTTTCTTTCCCTCAAAAAGCTACACCCTTTTTATCCCTTTGTGTGCAAACAGATAAAACACAAATTTAAAAAGATAATTAAAAGTAATTTAATGAAACCTAACACAAGAATGCAAACAAATTTTAATTGATGCAAAATTTCCCAAAATTGATGATATCGTTGTGACCAGGGTAGAACCAACTTCCTAGTGCCATGAATAGATCTCAAAATGGATAAATGAGTGAGAAGATATGCAATAAAAACCAAAAGTGGTCTCCCAAAATTAATCAAGCTTCTAGGAGAAACATACAAGCACTTTTTTTAAATTTCAAAATTTTAGTTCTAATCTGACCCGCAAACCTTGATTATAATTATGAGTAAATTTTATAGGTTTATAGACCTCATCATCATTCTGAATGATGAATAACATTAAATTTTGAGTTGAGGGGGTCTAAAGACCTAATCAGGCTTGGGATCCCTGATTAGTTCTCTAAATTTCAGAGTGAGGCATCTAAACCTAACTGGAGTCTAAATTATTGATTAACACTATTTGGAGTTTACTTGGGCACCCATGTTATATGTGGGATTTAAAAACTTATTTTTAATTATTAAGGAGAGAGGAAGGGGCCACAGACCCATCGAGGTTTGGGATCGAATTACAACTATGATGGATTTTATAAGGCCTCCTTGACCTAATCAGGTAAACATCCTCAATTAGCAAAGGATGGGGGCCAGTTGGGCTATAAAAAACCTAGTCAGGGTTTGAAGCCCAAACACCACTACAAAAATGTTTGTTGAACAAAACAAGACCCAAATGGGATAAAATATATGATTATCATTGCCACAAAATGAATCTTGGTCAATAACCTAATTGGGGAATAAAACCTAATTACAACGTGGATGATAAAACAAGACTCTCCTAGACCTAATTGAGAGTTGAAACCCCAATTTCATGTACCAAATGAAACTTGCCTTAATGAAGACTCAATCAGAGATAAATACTTGATTAGAACTAGATCATGCAAAATTTGACCCAAAAGTCCTAATTAGAGTTGAAACCCTAATTAGGTCTTGAAACTAGGAAATTTTATGATGGCCTACAATAGACCTAACTGGGGTTCTGGCAAGTTTTTTGAAATATTTTGATATGGAATAAATACACCAAAAACTCATTTTTAGCACAAGTGTTTTAGATGAAATTTTCTCGCACGACCTTGGTCATCACCATAAAGTGGATTTTGTGAGCTAGTTTACCATGCAAACCAAAATGAGCCTTGAGAGTAGCTCAAGATACCAAAGCTATTAGGATATTCAAAGTAAACCAAGGCATTGATATTTTGATTTTATTGTAAGCATTAAATATAAATATTTCTCTAATGGACATGGTCTATCCAATGGATGTGGTTTTAGGACCTAGTTCAATATGTAAATTAAAAAAAACCCACCAAATAAAATTAAGAGTGCTAGGAACATCTAGCTCACAAACATGAGTAAGATCAAAAAAAAAAAACTAAAAAAATGGGTTCCATGATTCTGTAGGAATTAGGGTGTGTTATGTAAGAACCAAAAAATGATGACTTTGCTGGAAAATACTCTTGAGTATTTTGGAATGAAAGAAACATGTCAATGAACTTAGAATATATAGTCGAGACAAAACATCGAACATGAATGAATTTGAGAGAGGAAAATAATATAATGGATATAGAACCAAATTTGATATTCTCATTGAACTGATGTGTATATATGAGTTCATTACTATTTCATGAAACTTGTAGGACTAGCTACTAAGGCTTCAACCATCGATCTAGTCAATTATACCTTGAGAATGTTTGCATAAACATTGTTTCACTATGTGCTAGTCATCCAAAGCCATGATAGAGATGTCTTTGATCCCAATCAAAGCCTTGTTCTTCTACAAACCAAGCATCCATAGTCTCGATAGAGATTTATAAATCACCCAAACTTTGAATTTTTTCACAAATTGATTTTTTTTAATTTCATATTTTCCTTTATTTTATTTACTTTTAACATCTTAAATCTAGGTTGGGGACCACTGCAATAAGCTAAAAGCAAAATTATAGATTTTTCATCCCATATCTTAACCACAAGTTTGTCCAAGCAAACCTAGAAACCATTAAAATGTGATTTTTGTACATGGTTTCGAGATAATATCTTTAAAGGCCAAAAAGTTTACCCAAACTCACCCAAACACAAATAAATTTAGAACACACACAACAATATAAGCTTTTGAAACTGACTCATAAATAGAATCTTAAGCCATAAACTACTCACATTACTTAAGCACCATAACATCATTTGTGCTACCTACGTACAAACCATGTTTCCTCATTATTTGATCAATGAAGAAACTACAAGGAAAAATAGGCAAGATCAGACCAAAAATTGATAAACAACCAAGGCCATACCAATGATGAAAGCAAAAAGAAAAAATAAAAATAAGAAATTAAAGTAGGAAAGCAAAGGGAAGTTATTTACAGGACCTTACCAGACAACTTCATGCCTAAAAGTAGAGTTTGAGAACTACCCACTGATAGGTAACAAGACATCCCTACTAGTTAGACACATGAGACAAAACTCATTCACGCCTACAATTTTGATAAGTTTAGAAGGGATCCTAATAAAGGGACATTCATATTTACCTTGATATTTCCCTTTTATCTCATGCACACTATCCCAAAGAGTCCTATCTATGATGTTTTAATGTAAATTAAGTAATTCCCATTTTAAATTTAGTAATTTAATTACGCTTGATTCATAAAATACAATTGGGATAGGGTTTGTGAAATATATCTACACATATAGTGATTTACGGTGAGGGATAGGAGTGGGTATCAACACACACTAGAGAGATTGGATGACCCAACTTGGTGAGGATATATTTTTTGAGGTAGCAAATCGCTAACCTAGTTGCCAATCGCTCCCTTTATGATATGAAGGTTATAGAACCATATTTTTTTCATCATTAAGAAGGCATAGGATATATTATTCCCATGATAAAGACCTTCTAATTTTATCTTTAGTGGTTGGGGTATGTGGGAAACTACATTAGATTAATTTATACTCAACTCTGATTCTTGTTGGTTTCACTTCTTTTTTTGGGCTGCCATGCTCATGATTATTCATTTCTATTTTGATTTCCTTCACTATTGTGAGGAGCATTAAATTATTTTACTCATACTCTATAAGCTTCCCCAAATGATTTAATCTTTTAAATGTAGGGACAGTAACCTGATTTGTATCCTCCTTCCACTTATCATCAGTCATGTACAGGTGCTACTTTAAGGTAGTAAGTAACCTTATGATTGCATCATTTAATTCTAAGCATAATAATCAAGGTTATTTTGGAGAAATATATCTTCCGTTTTGAACTTATTTAATTCATCTTCATCCCATGGACACCTAATTTTAACGTTGGCTTCTTCCATTTCAACTTTCTCCAATGGTGATACAAGACCTAAACCATTACAATCAACTTGTTGATCTTCCCGAATCACCTCTCCAATGTAAGAACAACAATTTATGATATACTTGTTTCAAATATATAATATGTATCATCTTCGTCTAACTACTCTAATTTTAATTCTTTCAGGCTGATTATAAGAGGTTTCTAATTTGTCTTCTTATATGGGCAACTCATTACTACTTGGATTTTCATCTAGGAACATGCCTAAAACAACTATTGAAATTTCATCATCGAACTCATCATCATTTATACTCTCTTATACTAATTCTTTCCTAGTAAATGGAATATTCTTTGTCAACATATTTTTTTAGCATTTGTCTCATTTCCATACCCGTAGACTCCAAATTATGAACTTGGGAATGCAGTCTCATAGGTTAATCTATGCATTTCTTGTTAAAAATCTCCTGCAAAAAATGACATTTGATTACAAACAACACTGAAATAAATTTTATCACCAAAACAACATAAAATAACTTGTTGATTATATACTAAATTAACATAATTACATGCATTAAATATTCTTGTAGGGTTCTTGTTGACCAAATTTTACCCTAGGTCAAATTAGGTCAGACCCATTACATATTCAAACTTTTTATAATGTCTTCTAGGTTTGAAAATGGTCACCATGGTCTTAAGTGAGGTCAAGTCGCCTTTGAGGGTCATACAATATGTTTTAAACCTTTGTCACATTTGTCCATCTTCTCAATGTCATTTTATGCCACCTTTTGGTCATTTTAATGATTTATACAGTTTTCCACAAAAAATAAATATTTCAAGAATAAAACTAACATACCACATGTCAAAGAATGTTAGAGAAAGGATTTGAAACTAAAACATTTTAGTTTCAACGTAATCAATAGGAAGATCATCTGCAAAAGTTTAGTTTTAGATGGTTATACAGACTAGGATGACTCATTTGGAATGTGTGTATGCTTCAAGAAGGTGTCTTGATATCCCCATAAGACATTTATAGGATCATGTGACTTCAACATATCCAAAATTGTCAAAAACTACTTTCTTTCTCCTATCTCTCCCTTGGACAGTCAAGAGGGGTTAAAGATTTTCTTTTGGTATGGACTGGAGAAGAAAAATTGGAGTGAGTAAACTTGGGGAATATTAGCAGTTCTTATGAGCTTCCATTTCATGGTCATGGTTATAAGATTAATGGTATATGTTGTATGAACAATCATTAAGATTATTAACACCTCCAAACTCCCTGTATAACCCCAATAGCTTAGTTTTTGTCATCTATTTGCATTTTGGAAATTGGTTTGTGTAAACCACGTGATGCATGTATTCTTATATAGCATGTTCACCCATTTCATGTTGACTTCAATTATTTTAGCATGTGTGGTCATAGGAGGATAGGCAGGATCATTATCTTGTGCTAGAAGTGAACACCATCAAGAAGCTGAGAACAATGTTTCATGAGTTACAAAGTTTGTCCTTCTAGAGTGGCTTCAGGTCAAGGTAGTGCACTTGTTTTCAACCCCTAAGAACATGAAAGTCAATTTCTCTATTTAGGGTTTGAATTTAAGATACCTCAAGGGTGATAGTCCAATATAGGGCTAAGTATCAAATACTATAACCACCTTTATTTTCTCATAATTAGATAAAGTTGAAAGACGTTCAAGAAATGGGAATTTTGAGTCTAACCATAAGATAGATCTCATATCTACTTGTTGAGATGATGAGACATCTTCAGACCTCAACTTAGGATCAAATACCTTGAGATCAATGTTAACATACTGAAAGAGAGGTGTAGAGTTGGAAAATTTTCAAAATGGGAATGTTTACCTTAACTTATCTGAAATGAGACTTCGTTGCATATTATGTCATCTTGTGGTGAAGGTTTATGAGGTATGTGTAAGCTTAGTGAC
The DNA here is from genome assembly GCA_037957365.1 of Torreya grandis. Classification (NCBI taxonomy): domain Eukaryota; kingdom Viridiplantae; phylum Streptophyta; class Pinopsida; order Cupressales; family Taxaceae; genus Torreya; species Torreya grandis. The sequence continues at coordinate 553,246 of JARHVA010004841.1, read as the reverse complement.
TTCATTCTTCCAGCCTAGGCCTAGAAGTAACATGTCAATTAAAGAAGAGGTTTATTAGGTCAAGATACTAATGGTTGAATGGTTTTCAAATAAGTTAAGTTCATAATGGAGACACTCAGATAAATAAAGTGCTAATAGGCCAAAAGAAACCTAGAACATTGCAATGTAATTGTAACACTATATTATATTGATGATAGAGAGATGATAACATGGTTTCAAGGTAAGAGTGAGTCTGTTCAGGTGTGAGATGGACCTAGTGACCTTAGAGGAAACCAAAATCATGAAGTAAAATTCTTGAACACATATCACCACCTATAAGAATCTCTCATATTCCGTAATGAACACCTACAATTTGAAGTGATAACTGTAGACTAACCTAGGCTAATGAAGGATGCAAGTTTGGTTAGTGGATAGAGTTATAAGATGGATGACCATGTATAATCCACTCTCAGAGTGATGATATCACACTCAATTTCATTCTCAGAGATAAATAAAAATAAATAAGGTTGACCAAACTAGTTCAAAACCTCATACTCAATCTAGACTTCTAAACCCTACACATAGTCACAAGATTAGAAACTAGTTTTACGAATTTGAAGTGTAAAGGGATATTGAAGCATGGTCAGGGCTTGATACTTGGTAAATTTTTTCAGAATGAGATATTCAAGACCTCCATGGTATTTTTCATGTTAAACTAACAGGGGAAGTGCTATCTATTTTGTCTCAAAACTGAGGCACTCCATAGTCAATACAATTTGCATACCTAGTACATAGATGGTAAAAGGATTGAGGGTCCTAAGTCATTGAATAATGATGTATAGGGTTGAATTTAAGATGAACAAGTGTTTATAAGGCCCTACAGACACTAATTAACACTCAGAAGTGACCACATACTTAGAAACATAGTCTATGCCTATTAGGCCTATAACTTGGCATGAACAATCAGGTTCCTAATGTCATTCATGTGACCATATGATCTTCAAAATCAATTTTATAATCTTCATGGGAGAGTGGAGGATTTATTGGACTCAGTGGTTTGTAGAGACCAACTCATAATTGGTCATTTTGGCCTAAATATATCTTAGGGGTGTCCATAATGCATAGTAAGAACTCGAGAAATAATTTTTTTCACTCATATCTATATAGACAATATGCATGGGGTATCAATCACTTAGGTATAGTTTAAGAGGTTCATATAATTTAACTCGGTATCATTGGTTTTAGGTTTAAGGGCTTAACCTTTATGAATCATTGTTAAGAAACTAAATGACCTAAAACACTTCTAAAACCCTCATAAGAATACAATAAGGAAAAGATGAATATAAATACATCCATAAGGGGTCAATTGGAATGGAAAGTGATTTGGATATATTTTTTACTCTCCTAGGCTCCCTACCACTCAGTTGTTTCATACCATCACTTGTACGAATGAGTCAAATTTGATGTTTTTTATAGGATTTAGGGTAATTTTAAGGTGCAAAAAGGAATGAATAGGTGAAAAACATTATGTAATGTGTGTGGAGATGTATTTTACCTCATTAAATCCCATTCTCACCCTATTTATGCATGGAGATCCCTCCACTAAACTGGTTGTTGTAGGCAGTCTTGGATAGAACAATAAGAAGCAAGGTGACTGCCTAAGTCGGAGATGAAGAGTGTGGCATTGAATCTTATTAAGGTCTACCTAATGGAATATAAGACAAAGAGGTTACTATGATGTGTCTCACATCTCTTCAAATAATTATCTTGAACATCTACATGTCACCCTAGTGACAAGTGTGAGAGTCTGGGCCTAGAAGGCTAGTGATTGACTACAAGAAAGTGAATGACAAGTGGTAAATAGAAGATCATTAGTTGGAAAAGTGTATAATAACCTACACCAATAATGTTTTTACCTGATCATGTTAGGGTACGTGTTTTAATTACTTCCAATATAGTTCTAAGTAGTTAATTGGACTCCTCATCAAGAAGGCAATTTCAAAAAAGACAATAGAGTGTCCATACTCCAACTTAAAAAAGATGTCATGTTTATGTATGAGTGACATTTGTTCCAGAGAACATGACCCATTTCCTAACTATTCCTATTGTATTGTAATCGGTCTAGGAGACTTGACACTTGGCATTGTGACTCTTCAACATCACTCTTTCTCTTTCTTCTTCCATTGCTCTATATATTGAAGCCAATTTGGCATTGTAAAAATCCATAATTGGTATGGTGAGACCTTTCTAGTTTGACATCTTGTTTTGACTTTGACTAAAGTTTTCTCAATCTAGTTTAGTCTCTACAATTCTTGCTTAAGTATGTCAAGTAGTCTATTTGGATGACAAGTCATGATTATTTATCCTTGCTTCCATTATGCTCTTGTATGCCTTATGTGAGTAAAATTTCTTCTAACAGGTCTCATGAAGTGTATATGTTTGTTAGGTGTATTTTGAAGTGTGTAAGAGATTATTAGTATCTAAGATTAGACCTCCTAGTTACCCACCTTTTTAAATATATGACAATACCCATGTGGAAATACTTATTCTACAAGAACTCTTGAGTTGAGATGAATTTTAGTAGTCTACCTTCTTAGTGAAAATGCAAGTATGTTTGTGGAGATATCTTTGGTGTATCACCTCCATTAGTGTAGATTAATTTTATGTTTACTTATTCCCTTTTCACCCCCAAAAAAGTGATTGGCCTAATGTAGTTTGTGAGCCTACACAGTTAGATCAAGAGAGCTAGCCTTTCAATCTAGAGTTTTCTCCCTATTATAAATAACACACAGGTCTAGTGGTGATCCCATGTTTAACCAAATTTGGAGAGGTCTAAACAACCTTCTCCTAGGGTGAAAAATTTGGTTATAATAGTTCTGGCATGCTCAGTGGGATTTAAGGTCCAAAATAGTGGAAGGAATTTTGGCGTGTTCTTCTACCTATCAGCTTTTGGAGGCATACAAGCAAACACTAATGAAAACACTAAATGCAATCAACTGGTTATAAGCAATCCATGTACTTATTGTGAAAATATTTTAATCATATCTTGTGTTTCATTTGACTAATGAAGTTGGTATGGATGGATATGAAGAGAATCCCTACTATACTCCACCATTTCAACCTTGTCATGACCCATATTATGTTCTTCAACAACCCTATCAAGATTGTTATCAACCCTATAAGCCATTTCATCCCTATGGTCAGCATATTCCTTGTCCATATGATCATGATATTGTTAAGCAATCTTATGAATAAGGCTATCACAAAGAAGAAGATGTGATTAAGACTCTTGAAGAAGTCCAAGATCTTAAGAGGCAACTTCTTGGAGGAAGTCTTCCTCAAGATATACCTATCCCTCAAAAGAACAAGATCTCATCATCTTGGAGGCCTTATTAAATGATGATTCCTAATTATACCATGCCAAATCTTGTGGAAGAATTTGAACCTATGTAAGTCTCTCCTTCCCTTCGTCAAGAACCCTCTTGTATTCTATATCATCTTTTTTGTGCCCCTTAACCTCATGAAACCATTCACTACCCTAAAGAGGAGCCTCCAAGAGAGCCAATCCAATCTTCAAAACAGCTAAATAGCTTCAAAGTTCCAACTCGGAACTAAGTAGTGAAGTCTTTGGGAAATAAACATGAAGAGATTAAGGACCAAGAAGTTGATGTCAATAAATAAAACCTTGTGTTTTTTCAAGCCTCATTGCCCCTTCTCCAAAAACCTATAGATGTTCCCTCATGGAAGTGTATCTAAGAAGATTTTTACTGTAAAAAAGAGGCCTTAGTTGAGAGTGTGGAAGATAAATTTTTAACTATTGAAGAGCCTCAATAAGCCTCTGAGAAAGGTGAGGTGATTTTTGAAGAAAATGAAATGTCTATAGCCCAATTGAACATACTTTCCCTTCAAGAATTCCTTCAAGAATATCTCATTTCCAAATCCTTAAATTTAAAGAGTACTCCTTCCATCCCCATGCCCATTCATGAAACATCCACCACACTTCATACTCCCTTTCTAGACCATTAACTTGTTCATCACCCTCCCACCTCATCCCTTATTAAAGGAGAACCAATCCTATAAAAGACTAGCAAAGAAGATCAAGCTAAATTTGTAGCTGATCAAGAAGATGAATTAAGTGTCTATGATGAAGAGTTCACTATAGGGATTCTCCTTGGTGAAGGAAAGCACAATTCAACCTTATTGAGTGAAAAAATAGAATATATAAACCATGGTGCAGTTGTTCACAAAGAGCTTGATCAAGACATGAGATAGGAGTGTTTGAGAAGAATATCACATCAGCTGAGTTAGTTGATATTCATGAGAATGATCAAGAGGTTGAATCTAAAAATACAATAGAAGATAGAGATGCTTCTACTTCTATAAAACAAGATGATTTATTGAAAATATTGAATGAGATATGTGGAGAATTTGAGGCCTTTCAAAATCCTACACTTCTTGTTATCTTCATTGAGTACAATGATGAATATGGCGATGAGTATGCAAAGCTCCTTGGAGAGCTTGACAAGCTTGTAGGTGATAAAAAATCTGATGTTATTCAAGATGTCATTGAGGTAAAAGAAACATGCTTTGATGAAGCATCTTTGAGTTAAGTTGTAACTAAAGAATACCATGAGAGAGTTGTTGAAGTGCAAGAAGAGTTCACCTTTATATGTAACATGTTTACAGTTATCATTGCTTCACTTGAAGTCATGCTAAGAAGATGGAAAAGTATGAAGGATTTGAAGACATAAAAGCCAAGGCTTAAAAGACAACTTGATTCATTCACTCATTCATCTCATGAAGCAAATAATGGTACAAGCTTTCCCTTTGATCCAGGAGGAAGTTTTCATTTCAAGCTAGTTTATATATAATTTAGTTTGATTATCTTCTTGTTGTGTTCCATAAGTGCTTGAGAGCACATGTGTGTGTTTATATTTTATTGTGTTTGGTTTGAGTTTTGATTTTTTTTATAGGCATATCAGTGTTAATTGTAGTATATTGGTGGCTCCATTGTCCAAGGATAGGAAAAGGTAGTTGGTCCTTCGCATAACAGGTAAGCTACCCCCTGTAAATCACCAAAATATTAACCAAATATCACCCTAAGTCAAATTGGGCCAGCCCCCTTGCATATTAAAAAATTTCATAAGATATTTTAGGTTTCAAAATGGTCACCATGGTCCCAAGTGAGGTCAAGTCACCATTGAGGGTCATAAAATATGTTTTAAACCTTTATCACATTTGTCCATTTTCTCAATGTCATTTTATTCCACCTTTTGGTGATTTTAATGAATTATACAATTTTATACAAAAGATAAATGTTTCAAGAATAAAAATATTGTACTACATATCAAATAATGTTAGAGAAACGCTTTGAAACTAAAACATTTCAGTTTCAATGTAAGAAAGAGGAAGATCATTTGTAAAAATTCAATTTGAGACGGTTGTACAAACTAGGATGACTCATCTGGAATGTGTGTATGCTTTAAGAAGGTGTTTTGAGATCCCCACAAGTCATTTCTAGGCTCAGGTGACTTCAGTAGATCCAAAATTATCAAAAACTAGGTTCTCTCTCCTATTGCTCCCTTGGCTAGGTTAAGAAGGGTTAGCAGTTTTCTTCTGGTATAGACTATACAAGAAGAGTTGGAGTGAGTGCATTTGGGGAATGTTAGCAGACCTTATGAGCTTCCATTTCATGGTCATGGTTAAGATATTAATGGTATATGTTGTATACACAATCATTAATATTATTAACACCTCCAAACTGCCTGTATAACCCTAACAATTTGGTTTTTATCATCTATTTGCATTTTGGAAATTGGTTTGTGTAAACCAAGTGATGCATGTAGCATGACTCATTTGACAGGTGTTATGATTTAGGAAGGTGTATTAATAGGTCATTTTTAGGCTCAAGTGGCTTCAATAGATTCAAAATTATCAAAAATTAGTTTCTCTCTCCTATCACTCCCTTAGACAGGTCAAGAAGGGTCAATAGTTTTCTTTTGGTGTGGACTAAAGAAGAAGAGTTGGAGTGAGTACACTTGGGGAATGTTAGCATTCCTTATGAACTTCCATTTCATGGTCATGGTTTCAATATTGGTGGTATATGTTGTATGAACAATCATTAAGATTGTTAACACCTCCAAACTACTTGTACAACCCCAAAAATTTAGTTTTTCTCATATGTTTACATTTTTTAATTTGGTCTGTGTAAACCAAGTGATGCATATACTCTTATAGAGAATGTTTATCCATTTCATGTTGAATTCAATTGGTTTGGAACATGTGGTCATAGGAGGATAGGCAGGATTACTCTCTTATACTAGAAGTGAACACCATTAAGAAGTTGAGAACAGTGTTTCATGAGTTGCAAAGTTTGTCCTTCTATGAGTGGCTTCAGGGCAAGGTAGTACACTTTTTTTTAATCCCTCAGAACATGAAAGCCAATTTCTCCATTGAGGGTTTGTATTGAACAAACCTCAAGGGTGATAATCCAATATGGGGATAAGTATCAAATACTATAGCTACCTCTATTTTCTTACAATTGGAGAAAATTAAAAGATAGATCTCATATCTACTTGTTGAGATGGTGGGACATCTTCAGACCTCAACCTAGGATCAAATAACTTAAGATCAATGTTCACAGATTGGAAGAGAGCTACAGAGTTGGAACAATTTTAAAATGGGAATGTTTAACATAACTTATCTGAAAGGAGACTTTATTCCATACAATGTCATCTTGTGGTAAAGATGTATGATGTATGTGTAAGCCTAGTGGCTTCATTCTTGCAGCCTAGGCCTAGAAGTAACATGCCAATTCAAGAAGAGGTTGATTAGGTTAAGATATTAATGTTTGAATGGCTTTAAACTCAGTCAAGTTTCTAATGGAGACACTTAGATAAATATAGTGGCATTAGGCCAAAATAAACCTAGAACATTACAATGCAATAGTGACACTATAGTATATTGATGATAGAGGGATGATATCATGATTTCAAGGTAGGAGTGAGTCCATTCAGGTGTGAAATGCCCCTAGTGATAGAGGAAACTAAAAGTGTGAAGTATAGGGCTAAAACACATATCACCACCTACAGGAATCTCTCATATTCCTTAATGAACACCTACAGTTTGAAGTGAAAACCGTAAACTAACCTAGGCTAATGAAGGATGCAAGTTTGGTTAGTGGACAGAGTTATAAGATGGATGACCATGTATAGGACACTCTCAAATTGATGATATCACACTCCATATTATTCTTATAGAAACATAAAAATAATAAGGTTAAGCAAACTGGTTCAAAACCTCATACTCAGTCTAGGCTTTTAAACCCTACGCACAATCACAAGACTAGAAACTAGTTTTGTGAATTTGAAGTGTAGAGGGATCTTGAACCATTTTCAGGGATTGAAACTTGGTACAGTGGTCAGCATGATCTATTCAAGACCTCCATGGTCTTTTTCAGGTCAAACTAACAAGAGAAGTTCTCTCTATTTTATCTCAGACCTGAGGCCCTCCACAGTCAATACAACTTGCATACCTAGTACATGGATGGTAAAAATATGAAAGAGAGGGTCTTAATGCACTAAAGAATGATGTTTAGGGTTGAATTGAAGATGAAAAAGTGTTGATCAGGTCATACAGTCACTAATGAACACTCAAAAGTGACCACATACTCAGAAACATAGTTTATGCCTATTAGGCCTAGAATTAGGCATGAACCATTAGGAGCCTAATGTCATTCATATGAACATATGATATTCCCAAGAAATTTTAAAGCCTTCATGGGATATTTAAGGATTTATTGGACTTGGTGGTTTACATAGAACAACTTAGAATTGGTCATTTTAGCATAAATCTATCTCAGGGGTGTCCAAAATGCATAGTAAGAACTCGAGAAGCAATTTATTTCACTCATATATATGGAAAATATGCACGGGGTCTCAAGAACTTAGGGATAGTTAAAGGGGTTCCTATACTTGAACTTAGTGGAATTTGTTTGAAGGTTAAGGACTTAACCTTTATGAATCATTGTTAAGAACCTAAATGACCTAAAACCCTCATAAAAATCCAATGAGGAAAAAATGAATATAAATGCATACATAAGGGGTCAATTTGTATGGAAAGTGATTTTTATCTATTTGGCACTCTCCCAGGATCCCTACCTCTCAGTTGTTTTGTACCATCACTTGTATGAATGAGTCAAATTTTATGTTTTCTATAGGATTTGAGGTAATTTAAAGGTGTAAAAAGGAATGGATAGGTGAAAATCATTATGGAAGGTGTGTGGAGATGTATTCTAACTCCTAAAATCCCATTCTCACCTTAGTTATGCATGAAAACCCCTATGCTAAACTGGTTATTGCAAGCAATCTTGGATATAATAGTGAGAAGGAAGGTGACTACCTAACTTGGAGATGAAGAGTGTGATATTGAATCTTATTGAGGTCTACCTGATGGAATAGAATACAAAGACATTATGATGTGTCTCACATCTCTGTAATGAATTATCTTAAACATCTTAGGTCACCCTAGTGACAAGTGTGAGATTTTGGGCCTAGAAGGCTAGTGAGTGACTGCAAGAAAGTTAATGACAAATGGTAAATAAAAGATCATCAGTTGAAAAAGTGTATAATAACTTGCACCAATCATGTTTCTACCTTCTTAGGTTAGGGCACATGTGTCCATGACTTCCAAGACATTTCTAAGCAATTAAGTGGACTCCTTATCAATAAGACAGTTTTAAGAAAGATAATGGAGTGTCCATATACCAGCTTTAAAGAGATTTCATGTTTGTGAGTGACACTTGTTCAAGAGAACTTCATGACCTATTTACTAAATCTTCCTCTTGTATTATAACTGGTCTTCAAGATTTGACACTTGGCATTGTGACTCTTCAATGTCACTATTTCTCTCTCTTCTTCCATTTCTCTATATATTAAAGTCATTTTAGCATTGTAACAATCCACAATTTGTATGGTGAATCCCTGCTAGTTTGACATCTTGGTTTGCCTTTGAATAAAGTTTTCTCAAGCTGGTCTAGTCTCTGTAATTCTTGCCTAAGTATGTCAAGTGGTCTATTTGGATGGCAAGTGATGATTATTTCTCCTTTCTTCCATTTTGATCTTGTATGCCTTGAGTGAGTAACATTTATTCTAACAGGTCTCATGAAGTGTATATGTTTGTTAGGTGTATTTTGGAGTGTGTGAGAGATTAACAGTGTCTAATATCAAACCTCCTAGTTACCCACCTTTGGAAATACATGACAGTCTGCCTCCATGTAGAAACACTTATGATAGAAGAACCCTTGAGTTAAGATTAGTTTTAGTAGTCTACCTTCTTAATGCAAATGCAAGTATGTTTGTGGAGATATCTTTGGTTTATCACCTCTACTAGTGTAGGTTAGTTTTATGTTTCCTTCTTCCCTTTTCACCCCCAAACAAGTGATTAGACGAGTGTAGTGTGTGAGCCTAAATAGTTTGATTACGGGAGCTAGCCCATAATGTAGAGATCTATCTCTTGTAGCAACTTGTCAATATGTAGAGATAGTTCCATGTTATCCCAAATTTGAAAAGGTATGATTGACTTCTCTAGGGTGAAAATTTGGGTTATAACAGTTCTCATTTATCATGAGGGGATTCGATTAGTTATAATATTGAGTTAATGATTGATTAGGTGGCACAAATTGGTCCATTGAATGACTTATAGGTAAGTAAATTGAAGGATTTTGGGTGCAAACACATAGTTATCCTAACAAATAAAATGGGTCAGTACCATATCCATACGACATTAATTTTTAATTAGTATTAAAAATTTTTTGGTAAGTCAATGCCAAAGATGTGAGAGTGGATGGAGTTTTGTAGATGAATATAATAGTCAAGTAAACCAACATTTTTAGATCAATCTCAATAGCAACCAATTTCATTTTTAGGAATGGGTCTTTAAATAACCTGTATAACTGATAAAAGCAAATGTTAAACATGTTCATGGGTTCATTGGGATCCCTATGGGTAGTAGTAAATTCATAGTATAGGGTAAAAGGATCGATGGGCACACTAAAATTATTAACAAATGCATTTTTAAAGGTAACCCACAAGGCAATATATCCATCTTGCAAGCTGAAGTACTAGCCATAAGCAACCTCATCTAGAGAATAAGGAAACATATGACTGATTTAACCTTTTAGGGTTTAACTATGTAAAACCTATGTTTATATTAAAGGGTTGAGATGTCTAAATTAGTTAAATAAGTTACAATAATTAAGTACTAATTTTTTATAGCATTTGAACTTATTTGAATTTATAAAAATATAAATAAATAGGCATAAATATAGACTTATCTAAAAATTGATTGTTGCACATGATCTAAGTTCTAAAAGTTGAGTTTTAGACAGTTTTGAGTGTCATCAATAGGATTATGGTGTTTGTATGCTCACTAGACAATAACACCCCATATGGACAATAATACCATGCTTGTGTAGCATCTTCAATGTGTCACTAATGTCCCCTTTTGTGGGACTATTCTTATTTTTTAAGAGTACTTGTAACTATGTTTTTAGGTCATGTTCATGTGCACAAAAAACCTGGAGCTCTATGTTGTGCATGGAAAACTTGATTTAATGTGCAAACCTTAATCTTCCTTGTAAGTATGGCATGAGAAATAATTATGTGTCCATTAGTAGGATAGGTTGGACATCCTCAACACTCCACTATGAAGATAGATGCCTACATACCAATCCTTCGAAGAGGGATCAAGATCAATGTAGTTATCCCACACAATGCTTGATGCAAGTGCAAGTGAATGCTAGAATGAGAGTGGATTTGGATGCTTTAAATGTGCTTAAACTTTGAAATATTTGAAAACTAGGCTTAGGTTTGTTGTAGATGGTAGTATTCATAAGTAGGGAAAAATATAGACTAAATACCTTAATTTTTCTCAACTTGTCTTTGGTTTGAATGTGTTTTTGCATCTATTTTCCATCTAGTGAATAGAGGTCAATTAGACTTGTATATATATGGATCTGTAGCTTGTGCAGATAATAAAATATGCTTAAAATGACCTTAGGAGGGGAATAGGTTTGAAAAAGTATCCATTAGGAAGAGTTAGGGCTAAGAATAGTAGCATCTAGTTGGGGACACTAGAGCTACGTGGTTGTAGTGTCCCAAATGTGGTGCTAATGTCCACTTGGTAGATTGTTGAGAAAAGTGGGTTGGTATATGAGATGATAGATATGGGACTATGTTTTGGCTAATTTTAGGAGACTATGGTTTATTTAATGATTGGAAAAATGTGTCCAAGGCTCTAAGATAGGTCTAGGGCTAAGCTAGGAATATGGTAACTCAAGTGACACTCTTATCATCCAATTACCATTTTTAGGTGATTAAAATTACAAGCAACATCTTTGTGTCGGATTTGAGTTTTCATAATGGCATCTTTAAATATTTGAATGTGTTCTATTATCTGAATCCCACCATGTGTATATTTAGGGAAATTTTCATTAGAATTATTAAACAAGTCATAAGCAAGCCTTGGAATGTTCACAGGGCAACCACCTCCACCAAGCTAGGCAAAATCCATTAGTGGGTATGAAAGATCAATTTTCTGATCTTAGTACCTGGAATGTCTCATTTTGGGCAATGCCTCTAAAGTGTCAAAGTTTAATATTTTTTTTTAAATACTCTAGTTTAGGATCTTGTTGTAATGGCATTCTATTGATGTGTGTTTTAGGCACGTAATAGGGTGGAGAAAGTGTAAAGGATGGCCATAATACCAAAGCAAGTGATAGATCTCAAAATATTTCTAGTCCACCCTCCTAATGATAGTCTATTGATGTGTATTTTAAACACACAACATGGAGGGGAAAGTGCAAAGGATGTCCAAAAGATCAAAATGAATGATAGCTCAAAATATTCTTACTCAGCGATGCTTCTAGCACCAGTCTATTGACAAGTCATTTGTCACACCAACTCAAGTGGGACGATCATCCATTGAGCCTCTCCTACAAGGATACTCGTAGGGTCTCCCCAAGTTTGTTATTGTTGGGTCATGGCATACTGGGTGATCTAGTTGGTTTATGCAAAAATATTTCAACATAAGGGGTCTTTATTGGTTTTAAAATTTTAAATGTTATTTTGGTCTTTTAACAAATTATAGGATAAATGTCAGTTTACCCATTTTGGGAAAATGGGTTTTAATCATGTTTTACTGAACAACGAAAACAATGCATTAAGATTTTCCCTCATATGAAATCAATGTTTTAAATTTTTCAAATGAGGGGAGTGGAATGATTTTAACAAGTTTATTACATACATTCAACAATGCAAAAATGATAATAAATGACACGAGCAATTGAGCTTAATGTGCAATAATGGATTGCACTCATTTTGATCAAACCTTAATTACCTAGATGAAAAAAAAAGACAAAAGTAAGGGGAAAAAGAGAAGAAAAACCCTGCAATAATGAATACGATTTTGATTCTATCGATTGAATGCATCTATGACATCATCATCTCTCCTGGCTAGTGTGCACAAAACCAACAACAGAGCCAATGCAAGACTCTGAAGAGCACATGCTATGAAGACAAAGACTTATAACCACCATTTACACTCGTAAATTACAAATACATAACTCCATAGTATTTTTAGTCATATAAAATGTAATTTTAATGCAATGAGTGTCACTTGAGATAACCTTGTCCTAGCTTAGCCCTATACCTATATTAGGGCCTCTCTTAATTTTTTAGATTTTGTGCGAGTATAGCTTATTCCTAGATATACCAAAAGCAATATTTAGCCATCCCTTAGGCACATAGGTCCCTTGTTCACCAATTGATGCCATTTAGACATTAGCACGACACTTTGGACACTAATGCATTATGCGAGTGACCTAGGGACTATGCTACTGCCCTTTTGCTCTTTACTCTTGCAACATATATATTTTTATTCTAAATAGCACTCTTAGGGTCATCCTAGACCTATTTCACATCTTGACAAGCACTAGAATGATTTATATAGACCACTTTCAATCACTTATCCATTAGATGGAAACCAAATATAAATACTCATAAATAATCTCAGAAATAATTGTGCAAATCAAGGTCATTGATCTTTAATTTTCCCTACTTCTACATACACCCATCTATAATAGTCCAAGCTCAAATTACTTAGATTTACAGTCTCAAGTGACACCAAAAGCACTCAAATTGGAACTCATACTAGAATTCACTTGCACTTGCACTTGCACCATCACGTAAATTAGGAGAACTACATCAGGTTTGATCAAGGTATTGACATGTAGGAAATGCTTAGCACATGGGGTGTTGAGGTCACGTCCAACCTACCTTGATAACACCCTCTTTTCTATTTGCACTCATTAAATACCTTAACAAACATAGAGGCCTAGGGTTTCACATATAAATCAATCAAAATTAGGGAATAGATAATGAACCAACATTCACTCACTCAAGTGCAAGCATCTCATGACCTGGTGAAGCTCCTCCCAGAAGGTCACTATTCTTGCTTACAAAAGGACATTGTCATGCCCTAAAGGAAACTAGCACAATGTGCTACTATCCAAGGGACCAAGCTACTATCTAGGAGGGTTTTCAACTCATGTTTCTAGTTCATGATGCTCTACATAATATATGTACCAGTTTACAACCTATAATTTATCTATCTCAGTTAGTTTCTAGCAATTACATCTCTTGTGGTTCATTTTCTATTTATAGAATTATCAAAAAAGTTAATTATTGTACAAATTAGAGGCTGTAATTAATACATAGTTACTCCCGAATTTATTATTCCAAAAATTTATCAAACTAGGGTTTTACATTCCATAATCCTCTTAAAAACTAAATCAGTATTTTATTGATCAAGATATATGTTTTGATTACAAATATTGGGCGAGCATAATAGTTTGAATATAAATGTTTCCATCATAATGGCAAGGAAAGCAAAAGAGGGATAAAGATTACACTAACAAAGCATAATATTGCATAAATAAAAATAGCTAGTTCAATCTTCCTCCTTGTAGTCACAAAGAACCAAACCTTGGAATGGCTTGGCTTAGGAAATATATAGCATTCTTGGTCAATGGAGGGAATGATATTTCTCCTCTGACTTTTCTTTCCCTCCAAAAGTTATGACCTTTTTCTCCCTTTACTTACAGAAAGACAAAACACAAATTAAAAAAATATAATTAAAACCACTTTAATGAAACCTCAAACAAGAACGTGAACAAATTTTAATAGATGCAAAGTTTCCCAAAATTGGCAATAATGTTACAACTGAGTCATAACCAACTTCCCAGTGCTATGAATAGATCTCAAAATGGAAAAATGAGCAAGATGATATGAAAAAAAAAAAAAAATGGCCTTCCAGACCTAATTGGGCTTTTGGGAGGAAAAAATGAGCACTTTTTAAATTTTGAAATTTTAGTTCTAACTGGGCCCTCAAACCCTGATTAGAACTGGGAGTAAATTTGGTAGGCCTATAGACCTAATCGGCATTTTGAATGTCGAATAACATTCAATTTTGAGTTGAGGGGGTCCTAAGACGTAATTAGGTTTCATACCCCTAATTAGTTCTCTAAATTTTAGTGCAAGGCATCTACACCTAACTAAAGTCCAAGTTATCGATTAACACTATGAGGAGTTCACTTGGGCACCCATGTTGTATGTGGGCTAAAAAAATCACTTTTAATTGTGAAGGAGAGAGGAAAGGGACATAGAACCAATTTGGGTCTGGGACCCAATTAAAATAACGTGGGAGGATATAAAGGGGAAACATCCTCGATTAACAAAGGATGGGGTCTAGATGGGCTCCAACATACCAACATTATGAAAGTGTTTGCCAAATGGAACAAGACCCAAGTGGGCCAAAATTCCTAATTACCATTAGCAGAACATGAATCTTGGTTGATGACCTAATCAAGGAATAAAACCCAATTATAACATGGCTGACAAAATAAGAATCTCCTATACCTAGTTGGGAGTTGAAACCCTGATAAGGTCTACCAATCAAAACTTGCCCCAATGAAGACTCAATCATAGATAGGCACCTGATTCGAATTGGATCATGCAAATTTTAACCCTAAAGACCTAATTGGTAGTTGAAATCTCAATTAGGTCTTGAAACTTGGAAAATTAAAAAAGGCCCATAACATACCTAACTAGGGTTCTGGGCAAACTTTTTCAATGTTCAATAAATGCACCAAAAACACATTTTTAGCACAAGTGTTTTATATGAAATTTTCTTGCCCAATCTTGGTTATTATAATATTGCAAGTTTCATAAGTTGGTTAAACATGCAAACCAAAATAACCACTGAGAGCAACTCAAAAGAGTAAAATAAGTAGGATATTCAAAGGCAAACTGAGGCATGGAGACTCCAATTTTACACTAAGAGTTGAATATGTTTTTTTCTCACATGGACATGGTCTATCGAACGAAGGTGGTTATAGGGCCCAGTTTGACAGGTACACTGAGATTACCCACCAAAGTAACTTGAGAGTGCATAGACCAGCTAGCCTGTGAGTGTAAGCAAGAGTGGAGAGCAAAAAAGAAAAAATGGGTACCTATATTATAGAATAATCAGTGTGTGTTATGCAAGAAATAAAACATATTATGTGTCATTATTAGATATGTCATGTATCACAAAATGGTTTTCAATTATTACGCAATTGTCAAAGAAGATCTAGCATTGGTAAGTGTCACAGATAAAACTTGTCAAAATGTCACGTAATGTTATCCAATTGTACATATGTGTGACATATGTCAAGTATCAAATGCTTCCCGAAGGGAAATTAGTGATAATGGCATGGGTTTACTTGACTCTATCACCCAATGGACAAGGCTTGGAGAGCCTGCTTTGCATATCACATATTATTTCAAAAGTGTTTTGCATCTTGATAAGATTCATTATTAAAATGATATTATTGTAAAAGAAGGCCCATTATTTGAAAGTTTTGTATAATGGACCTTGTCACTCCTTTATTTAATGTTAGCCAATGGTACATATGTGTCTAGTAATTTCCTAGAATGCAATGTCACTTAAGAGTGCATTTGTATATTAGACATGTAAAAATGGGTGTATGCATTAAGGTCAAACACCAAGTGACTTTGTAAAGTGAATTTTATTAGTTATTTTTTAATTAATTATTATTATTCATATGCCAAATTCATATACTATGTAAAGACTCATTAACGCAATTTAATATGGTTATCAAGTAAAGACTTTTCTAAAATCCCCTAACATGCAAAAAGTGAAAGGTGTGAAAATCAAGGTTGAGTTAGGGTGAAATCATGATTTAGATCAAATGTCGCTAGTCAAGTTCTTTTGGAGGGAAAATGTTTACAAAAGGGATGATTTTCGTTGTAACCAAGTTATTTTTCCTCTCAGCACTAGGAGAGGGCTTGCTACAATTTTATGCATTATATGTTCTTTACTAGATTTATTAATGAAACATGAGCAAACATTTGAGAATAATGTGTTTCTTTGAAGGCGTTCGATTTTATTTGTTTATAAAAATTGACTTGATATTCATAGATGAAGAAACCCATTAAATGATTACATTTTATTGAATATGTATAAAACTTATGTCTTTTACAAACTTTGTGTTGAAAACCGCTATGGGTGAACTTTGGGTTACATATACATAATTAGGGTTAAGAGGAGCCTTTGGGATTCCAAACAATTTCTGTTCCTATTGCATATACTGCCCATAGTTTCATTTTTATGTGAGATGAGGAATTTCCCATTCATTTTTGTTCATTGTCTAAGGAATCTAAACAATCATATTGGTTTGTTCTCCATCTTTATTTGCCTTTTTGTTTCCTTTTGTGCCTTTTGGTTGAAAGTACCAAAACCCAAAAGCACATTACCATACGGGGGCACTAACCCTCTCAAATTTGGATGAAATTCCTTTGTCCCATGATGATTTCTTTGATATTGCAAGATTATGTTTTTTTTGTTGGGAAAGTCAATGTAAAAACAAGATGAATCATAATGACATAAATTTTACCAACAAAACATTACATTTTCCATGTTTTGAGCAATTTATCTTCCTTATCAAGGTTTGCCTCTTGATGCATTATATGTAAGTTTTTGTGAATGGTGTAAGTATATGAGATTGATGGGAACACAAAGGATCAAATGTTGTAAAGAAGTCAGTTATCTGGTGATTCATTCCTTCATTCAATGTTGGAATGTTCCTAGCATCATTTCATCTTAATTGTTGGTCTTCTAATTGGGGACGTGTGTTTATGTGTATAAGAAAGTAGCAATTTAATGTATGGGTTTGATAATTATTGTATTGTAAAGGATATTAATGAAGGCCTCATGAAGTAATCCTATAATTGAGGAAGAGGTACTAGCAAGAGACGTTGCACCTTACTCTTTTGGAGTTTTCTCAATCTGAGTTTCTCGAATGTAACTTGTCTCTATAAAATTATGTTTTGTTATGTTATTTTCACTAATTTTTTTACTATGCTTGTATGGTTCAACTTTCATTTAAATTACAACATTTTGCAATTCAGTTTAAAGCATTGTTGATGTCTATTTAAGAGTATAATTGATACAAACAAATATATCAATCAAGTTGTTAGGATTTAAGTATCAAGTTCGTGTTGATGATTTAGCTATGGAATACCATGCAAATTACAGATCATATTGGTATCAGAGTTGAGTATGGTTATTTTTTATGTGTGGATATTTTGGTGTAACTATTTTGCAATGTCTTCCCTCTCCTAGAGCAATAATTGCTAGTGGAGGTGGTGTCTTGGTTACTCAGCAACAAGGTGGGTTAAATGTTAATATCGTTGTTGGTAAAAAGGATGGTAAAATGCATTGTGAGTGTTGTGTTTTAATGGTATTTACCAACTATCTTGGATGTATGTCAATAAGTTTCATAAGGGATGTGAAAAGGTGGATTGAGAAGTTCAGAAGGCTGAGAAGATTTGGAAAATACACCTCTAGGTGCAAAATAGAGGTTAAGAACGTCACAAGCAAAGTATAGATCGAGATATGTTTAACATAGAGTTCACCATATTTAGTGTTGGGGATAAGGTTTGGTTGTACATGAAAAAACAAACTCCAAGATAAAACTAAGAATGCTTGTAAATTGTATGTGACTCCTTAATAGAAGAAATGCTCTATTGTGAATATTTAAAAATTTATGTTTCTTTGAGGCTTATATGTAAAATGAAGAAGAACATTTTATACTATCTTCGATTCAAAATATTTCTCCTAATGGGCAAGAGGAGTTAGATAAGATGTTGTTTTACAAATTAAGGAAAGAGTGTTTAGAAGGGAAGTGCAAGAGAATTGGAAAATTAAGTTGAAAGTATAATTGCCAAACAAGTCCAAACAGCATTTGAATAAGGAAGTGGGAAGGAATTTCCTCACCTCGAGAGTTCCTAAGATTTTGGGGACCAAAATATTTATAATTAGATAGTGTTGATCTGAGTATTTAGATCAACAATATTGGCAAGATAAATCAATTAGTTTATTACTCTCACAAGATATATTCAACTTGTAACACTTTGTAGTAGTTGTTTCCCATGAAACTATAGTCAAGGTTTGCTTTGAGATGATTGAGATATCTTACACAAGAAGACATTAGTAGGTCCCTATTTCAAAAAGACAATTTTATTGAAGATAACAAAACTTCCAATTTCTCTAGGGGGGGCAGTTACAAAACCACCATAATTATCGATTAATGCAACAACTTTGCTCTTAGCCAAGACACAATAAAAGTAACGGTTGCAAACCTTACATCTTCTATTTCTTGAGCAGTTCAGTGTTCTTAGGGTTTTCCTTTTGATGCATTATATGTAAGCTTTTGTGGATGGAAAGAGCATAGGGGATTAATAGGATCATAAGGGATTGGATGGTCTTAAGGGTGAGTCAATTATTGGGTTACTTGTCATTTAGTCATGGAAAGTTCCTAATAGTGATTCTTCCTTGAAAGCCTAATGAAGTTAATACCCCCAATAGCTGAGAAAAGATATAGTGTCAAGAAAAAGGTGCACCTCACACTTTTGGAATTTTCTCATCGAGAGTTTCGGTTTAAATATATGATTTGTGTCGGCAATATAGCTATAGAATATCCATACAAACTAAAAAACAAAGCTCAAAACTAGAAAACAAAATTGTTATCTAAAGGAATACATGATGCGAGTTATGATATATATAAACAAAGTTGCTATCTTTTCTTCTTTTCTTCTTTTCATTTATAAGTCTATGTCAAAGACCATTCTTATAAAAAACAAGGGGCACGAAGTGCCAAGTATCTACGGGGCAATTTAGCTCAAAATTGAATACATGATTTTGAATAAAAAATATGGCATAATTATGTGTTTCAACACAATTTAGTATGTGATTTTGTTGGTGTTTTTGATGGCAGCATGGCTGGCAATCTCGATGGCGTTGATGTCCAAGTGCACACAAGTTCAACTTTTGGGACACTACAGTGAGAAGCTTCTTAGATATTTTATTTATAAGAAACCATGAATCCATATATTGAAATGGATTTTAGACATTATTCCTTTCCACTGTAAATGAAAAATAAAATACATGTACTGCATGTACTACTTACAAAGTTTAAACTATATTGTGAGTCCCACGGAAAATTTAACTAGAAAACACCATAAAGAAAATAATAGAACCTTTAGTGACAAGTTCTTCCATGCATGCATTCAAATTGTACCCAAGACATGTAAATGCCCAAACTAGGTGGACAATTTCCATATTCATAGACATTATCTCTCTAATATAAGAACCATAATGTTAGAATAAATCTCAATAATTGCTTCCTTAATAGATGGAACAATGGAGTTGAACAATGGGAAAGCCAAATAAAATTGGCTAGCTATGAAAAGAATTTTAATCAAATAAAATACATCTTCATGCAGAAATAGGGGACATATGTCAATGAATATGGAATAAGAAGCAACTCACCTTTAACTTCCAAGGTGTTTACTATTTTCCTATTAAAAGACTAGCCTTATCTGTCTCCCAAAAAATATGACAATACATATCATGAACAATTTGAGGAGGTCAGGTTGACAGTAGCACATAGGTCATTAAGTATCCATTTTGATGTTGATCTAAGGACTCTTGAAATGCAGCTTTTCAAGCAAGGACCTAAATCTGGTACCCCTATTAAAAAATTAATTGAAATGCCTTTTGGCTTTGCTATAGAGAATCACCCCGCATACGGTGAGTGTATACCCAAGCATCCCTTTAAAAGACACAAGGTTTCTAAAAAGCAAGATAGAAATAACCACTGCCATTGTTCCTTTTGCACTCCCAAGCAAAAGGAAAGAATCCATGAACTTTCATGCATGTTTGGTCAATACAACTTGATCTGATGATATATATTATATATAATCTATGACACCTCAATTGTCAATAGCATAAACAAACCCTAAACTTGGCATGCAATAAAAAGAGAAAACAAACGAAAAGAATATGCATATATGATTATAGGAAAACACTCTAATGTAGTGCAAATGTCACATATAAACCCCTGTACCTTGAAGGGCATTCTGGGGCATTGAATGGGGTAGTGTTCAAATGCATTGAGCATGGTAATGCATATTAATAACATGCCTTAAAAGAACAGATAGATCAGTGGATGTTGTTGCAAACAAAATATTGTTGAATCACAGACCATTATATTGATTCATGATTCATATCCCAACTGAAGTCTTTGCAAACCTATATTTCTTAAAACGAAATTAAGAATGAGGAGTCTTTAGAAAATGCCTTTGCTGCGAAGGTCAAATGGAAAGAGAGATGCAAAAACAATCTCAATGAAAATTAAAAAAAATAAAAATAAATTAAAAAATAATAAAAATCCTAGTTGAGGCATCTACGATTGTAAAGCTCATCACTAGCAAGGATGTCGTCGCTTCATGTCTGGACACACGTAAGGAAACTGATTAAGATGGGCATTTTTTCAGTGTTTTCCAAGGTTTTGAAGGATGGCCCCATGCAACTTCAGAGTGCGATGACCTAGGCTTTCTCTGAGTTTCTCTCTAATGACCCTATCCCTAAGTGCAAAGATCATTTTGTGAGGGTGGTGTCATTAGGTTGTTGGTTGGGCATTTGGCCTTCGCAAGTGGGATGACGACAATAAATACCTTATCCCTACTAAGCCCACCATCACTATTCACTCCTTGGTCACCACCATTTTGGAAGCCAATGTTGCAAAACCCAATGCCCATGCCCATATGCACAAGGATATTTGAATTGGAATTGGAATTGAAATTGAAATGCCCTCTTTATCAAGGCTCAATTTGAAAGGAATAGTTTATCGCTGAGCGGGAAGATTTATTAGGGATGGCGTACAGTGCTAAGTCAACATTACAGCATCTACATCAACAAATCCCACAATGCTAAGGAAAAACAATTATCCTCGATAAGCCCTTGAATGAAGCTTTCGGGTAATTCCAACTAATTTTTGGGACTATCACCATAACATAATGATTAATATGCTTTGATTTATGTGCACTGACAAATAACATAAAATGTTTTCAATGAATCAAAATGTAGGAAAATCAATATTATATTTATTTAATTAAAAACCTTGCAAGTTACCATACTAAATGTTTACATATTACAAACTGCACAAAACGATGCAATATGACTCGCAGGAAGAACATGGATTAATAAGGAGTTAAAGGAAAGCAAAGACTACAATATTCCGTACGAGACTAATAAGAAAATAAATAAATAACAGCACTTCCAGATGGGATCAAAAACAAGAACGCCCTCACCGCTGACATTTCCCAGAAAAAGACTTAATTAAAGCGTTCACTAATTAGAACAGAATTTACACCTCACCGTTGACATTTCCACTAAGGAAGACTCGAATAAACTCTGTTCGTTAATTTTGCACATAAAATACATACGTCAAACCCATAAAATTCAAAGGCAAATGCCACTCTCAAATATAACCAGGCAACCAAACGAAAATACCTATGGAGCATTCATTATTTTGATCTTTACCATAAGAAAAAAAAGTAAAGAAGCTTTGAACTTTCCATTAGAAAACCCCTAAACAAGCTCCCTGTCATTAAATTTGCTCGTTATATATATACTTTAAAGTTTACCATCGAACTGGGTAAAGCCAAAGTCAAATGAAAAATCCTATGGAGAATTCATTGCTTTAGACTTAGAGATTTGAGAAGTACCAGAATAATAATATTATCAAGAGTATCTTTCTCAAACTGAAAATCTAATAAGAGCAGATCTTACTGACACTTAAGGGTACTAAAGTGTATCCTCCACAACAATGATTTAATCAATTTCCTCAATCTTGGGACCAGAACCTGCACCAGCAGAGCGACCAGGCATGTCAGGCCCAGCACCTTGGTACATTTTTGCTATAATAGGATTGCATAAGCTTTCGAGTTCCTTCATTTTGTCATAAAACTGATCAGCCTCTGCAAGCTGATTGTTATCCAGCCACTGGATAGCTTGTTCGATTGCATCCTCAATCTTCTTAACTGCGTTTCTCATGTTGTAAGCATAGTTCTCTAAGGAATTCTTAGCCTTCACCTTCTTCTTGTGTTGTTCATCTTCAGACTTGTACTTGTCAGCATCTTGGACCATCTTTTCAATCTCTTCCTTGCTCAACCTACCCTTATCATTGGTAATTGTAGTTTTATTCTTTTGACCAGTAGTCTTGTCTTCGGCAGAAACATTAAGAATGCCATTGGCATCAATATCAAAGCAAACAGTGATCTGAGGAACCCCTCTCGGAGCAGGGGGGATGCCAGAGAGCTCAAATTTGCCCAACAAGTTGTTATCCTTCGCTCTTGATCTCTCACCCTCATATACTTGAATCGATACACCAGGTTGGTTGTCTGCATAGGTAGAAAACAATTGCTTTTTCTCTGCGGGGATGGTAGTATTTTTAGGAATCAAAACTCTCATAACACCACCAGCAGTTTCAAGACCAAGAGACAGAGGAGTAACATCAAGAAGCAAGAGATCTTGTACCTTCTCATTGACTTCGCCACTCAAAATAGCAGCCTGGACTGCAGCACCATAAGCAACAGACTCATCAGGGTTTATGCTCTTGCACAGCTCCTTCCCATTGAAGAAGTCCTGCAACAAGGACTGCACCTTGGGAGTCCTAGTTGACCCACCAACAAGAACCACATCATGGACTGAACTCTTGTCCATCTTGGCATCTCGCAGACATTTCTCAACTGGCTCCATGCATTTCCTGGTAACAGATCCATGCTCAGCTCTTCAAATCTGGCTCGAGTAATGGTGGAATAAACATCAATACCTTCATACAAGGAATCAATCTCAATGGTGGTCTGAGCAGTGGATGAGAGTGTCCTCTTCGCCCTCTCACAGGCTGTCCTCAGCCTTCTTAGGGATCTTGCATTGCCTGTGATGTCTTTCTTGTACTTCCTCCTAAACTCCTGGACAAAATGATTCATCATGCGGTTGTCAAAATCCTCTCCTCCCAAATGGGTTATCTCCTGCAGTGGCCTTCACCTCAAAGACACCCTCGTCAATTGTCAAGAGAGAAGCATCAAATGTACCCCCACCCAAGTCAAAAATTAGAATATTTTTCTCACCCACACTGCTGGCCTTCCTATCCAGCCCATAAGCAATGGCAGCTGCGGTTGGCTCATTGATGATTCTCATAACATTCAACCCAGAGATCACACCAGCATCCTTCGTAGCCTGCCTCTGGGAATCATTAAAATATGCAGTGACCGTAAAGACGGCATTCTTAATTGTATTTCCAAGATATGCCTCAGCAATCTCCTTCATCTTGATCAGTACAATTGAGGAGATTTCCTCGGCTGAAAACTGCTTCTCTTCCCCTTTGTACGTCACAATAATCATGGGCTTATCACCCGGCCCTGGAATGACATTGAATGGCCATAGCTTGATATCATTCTGAACTGATGTATCAGAATATCTCCTACCAATCAGCCGCTTTGCATCTGTCATGAAACATCAAAAAGTTTAGCATCTAATACACGACTAAAATTAATTACAACAAACTCCCCTCAAGGTTTTGTGATAAATCGGATTAAAAACAGTTGAAGGAACCCAGATGAGAGGCCACATCACCTGTATATGGAACACAAAACCAAAGCGGGATTTTAATTGGGTATTTTTGGATTTCTATAAAGCCAACACTGGTTTAGATTAAGGATCCGTAGGATTCTAAATTTACAAACATAAAAACAAAGGTAGCACTCCAAGCATTATAAATCTGCTTAAAGTTTCTGAAAAAAGTTTCAACGGTCTAACATCCCATATCTACTTGAAGCATTTGTCCCAATTTATAACCATTACAGAAATCTGCATAGAGATTCACATACATTACCAAAAACAAATGTAACCAGATTATCTTGAATGGTACCACACCCTAATAATACAAAAAAATCGAACAGCATTGGCTTCCTCCTAATGAGGATGGGTCTGGTATGAGACTTAAAAAACCAAACCATTGCATTCAGAAACTTCCACTGCGAGATCAACCTCAGCTCAAACAAAACACCAATTTACATTTTTCAATTCTAAAAACTCAACACCAACTTACATGTGTCAAAAACTCAACAAATTATTTATCCATTTAGCACATTTTACAAGGAATCTACCAAAACCTTAGATCTAAGTGAATGCATGAATCTCAAAGCATAGATCTAAAACTCAGAAACAATATTTGGATAATTAAATTTTATATTTATTGTAAAAAAAAAAAACAAAGAATTAGGAGGCTGGGAAAAAAAATAATAATAATGAAGGCATTCAAAAACATCAACAAAAAGAGGAAAAATAAAAATAATATTAAAAATATTTAAAAGAAAGTGAATGACTAAAGTGAATAGATGAATTTCAAAACATAATCTAAAATTTTGCAACAAGAATTTATGTATTTCAATTTCATATTCATTTTTAAAAATTCAAAAAATTCAAAAATTAAAATTTCAATAAATATAAAAATAATATTAAAAACATTGAAAGACATCTTATCTGGACAATTACCCATCCAAAATGAACCCCTTTTATTTATAAATTTCAAATTCAAAACTAATGAAATTCATGCAACTAATCCACAAACATAACAGCAATGAAAATAACTAGCTTTCAAATAAAAAGAAAAGAAAATAATAATAAAAATAATTATATAATAATTATTATATAATTTTATCTTAACATAAATATCAAATTTAATTTTAATTTAAAACAAAATAAAAAATGTATATAAATATTATATAATTTTGTCTCGATATAAATTTAATTTTAAACTCAAAACAAAAATATATATATAATAAATCTCAAATTTAATTTTAAATTCAACTCTAACAAAATATATAAATAAATTAATAATAATCATTTCTTAATTTTAACTTAAATCTTAAATATTAATTTCAAATTTAACTTAATTAAAATTAAAATTAAAAATTTAACTTTAAATAATATGAAAAACTTACAAATCTTCATTTCAAATATTAATAATTTTTAATTTAAAAAATCTAATTCATAGATGAAAATCTCCTACACTTTAAAAAGAGGGGCCATAAAAAGATTATTGGATATTAGGTCAACAAAAATCTTAAAACATCGATCTCAACCCATACCAAAAACAACCAAAGAAAAATTAAAATAGCCTCCTCATTCATCATTTATGTGGTTCTTTTAAGTAATTTAAATAAAAAGAAATATATTAATTAAAATAATTTAGTTTATAATTTAATTCACATATTTATGTTTACCAAAACCAAGGTTTGGTCTTATGTGATTGCAAAAGTATAAAATAAAGAAAATATGACGAGCATTAAGATACTCTTGTAAATTTGGTATAACATTTATTTATTTTTTCATTTTTTTTTAAAATATATTTAAAAAAGAGTTTTTTGAATTTTTTTAATATTTTAAGGTTATTTTGAGTTTGGATTGAGTTTTAGGAAAATCTAATATCTTAATCTTTTCTATTAGTTATGACTCTTATTATTTTAATTTTTCTTTTGACATGTTTTTTCCCACTAAATTTTTAATTCAGTTTTTAAGAGTTTTTTATATAAACAAAACTATTAGATGGCATTCAGAACAAATACTCACATTTCAAGAGCTATTTAAATTTATACATTGATTATACTGAATTACTAGAGCTATATTCTAAAGTATTGTTACATTTACATATTTTAACCAAAGGTAAGTTAAGAGAAGAAGCATCTAGATTTGCATATCACCATTTTATACACATACGTAGGTATGAGAACTACTTTTGAGTTTGAATCCTCTTTGGAGCATTGACAATGTAGTGCAATGCTTGGTCTTTCAACGATGGTCGACCAAAGTCAGTCCAACTCAATCTCTTTGCCCTGATTCCCCCATTTGAAATTACAAATATTTGTATAAGAAACTAGGTTTTGATATTTTAGTAGCATGCGCATGCAAAAAAAGTTGAAAAAAATGAAAAAAATAGTATTACAACATCCATAGCATCGAGAGAGTTCAAGAGCTTCATTACAAAAAGGTCAGAACCGACCAACAGTGTCAGGGGAAACTGACATTCTTGACATCTTTTACTAGTACTAACCTAGACCTAAAATAAGCCTCCACATCTGAAAAAGATCAATCTAAATCATCACACAGATTTCAGTCAACCTGTACAGACCTAAGAAATGTGAAAAATAAGATAAGTTTCTCTTTATCCTCCTGCATTTGTCATTGTACTTATTGAACTCCCCTATCAAAAATATTATTATCAAATCTTATTGTGTGTTTGTTTCTATCAATTCATAGTTAAAATCATATTCGATTAGTTCTCCCTGATTAAAAGGTTAGTATTTGCATTAACCATATTTTAGATAAAACATATTGTTGAACACGTGTTTTGTTTGAACATTATCAATCCCTAGGTTTCCCTTAGGTTCTTATCCTCTTTAGGATTTAGGAATTTTGTCTAAGGGTCTCATATTTCCCCTATTATTTTGGGTAAAATTAGATTTTTTAACTTATTGCGCTAGGGTTTCACCCTTATTTTACTATTATAGTGTTTCCCTTTACTACGATTGTGGCTTATCCTACCTTATTCAACTCAAATATGATCCATAATGGCTCTATTATCAAATGTTTCAGTGTTTTTTCTAGATATATTGAGGGGATAAAAACCTCTCTTTTTTCGCCAAAATATTGTACAAATTTCCCTGAAAATACAATTCATCATTTTTAATAAATTTGGATTAAGGGACGAATAGTGTACCAATTTTTCAATTAATTTATAGATTTTGTCTATTATTAGATTTTAATAAAAAATCTCTTTCAGATTTTAAAAATATTTAACGAATCTATTGTAATTATTGA
Source organism: Torreya grandis (assembly GCA_037957365.1). NCBI lineage: Eukaryota > Viridiplantae > Streptophyta > Pinopsida > Cupressales > Taxaceae > Torreya > Torreya grandis. Next base: position 525,922 of record JARHVA010004841.1, on the reverse strand, counting down.
TTCTTTTGTTTTGATAGATGATGGCTTTTGATCGAAGCTTGAATCAGTCCGGGACACAATCAGGGGCCGCTCAAATAATACAACCAACAGCCACAACTGGTCTCATATGCCTTTTAGAAGATTTAAACGTGGATGGGGCTTGAAACAACTAAGCCACTTAACTAACTCACCCACATATCATTGGTGACAATAGTTAGTGATTCTTTATTATGCACATCTTAATCTTCTCCCTTAGGGTTTGCATGTGGGAGCGTGTCATGGGAATAATTTGTATTCCTTTCTTTCTAGTAATCTTAGGGTTTAAAATTACCACCTCTATAAGAAACACTGATAGCCCTCATCCCTTGGATCTTCTATTTTCTAGCAATACTACGCCCTATGATCATTCTAATGCATGTATTTCAAAATCTAATAATTCTCATCCCATAGATTATATATTTTGTAGCAAATTTATACCATATAATTATTTTAAGGTATGGACTAATGATTATTATTGTACAATCAATGATGTTAATGATGTTTATGAGTATAATGGTGAAGCCAATGATTATAGTTTTGATTATGACAAAACATATAGTGAGGAAGATGAACATTATACGACTTTTGAAATAGACGAACCTAATTCCCCTACACCTTATTTACAATCCTATCTTAACCCTTCTTTAGAATAAGAGGAACATAATTTCTTAATGTACATATTCCTACTGCTATGTTGCATGAATTACAATTTAAAGATGTTTTATTTGAAAATAAACCTTGTTTGTCTTTATTTTTTGATATTACATTTCATCGCATTCAAACTTATAAAACAAACATATATAAGCACAAACACCAATGTATGAAGCAAAGTCTTGATAAAACCACTCTTACATGCATAGATGTTTCTTGTGATATAGTTGATGTAAATGTGACAATTTGAATGTACTTCTTCCTTACTAGACGATGCAAACTTGACAAAAGTTGAATGTACTTCTTCCTTACTAGATGATGCAAACATAACAAAAGTTGAATGTACCTCTTCCTTACTAGATTATGCAAATATTAAAAAAATTAAATGTACGTTTTCTTTACTAGATGATGCAAATGTTACAAAAGTTGAATGCGCTTATTTTTTACTAGATAATGCAAATGTTACCAAGTTGAAAACTCTTCTCCATGACTAGAGGCTACAAATACTACAAAATATAAAAGTTCTTATTTTTCTCCCTATAAATACTTTAAAAAGTGAGTGTTTCTCTCTCTATATAGATGATGCCAATGTTACATAAATTGGAAGTGCTTCTATTTCTCTCTCTATAGTTGATGCCAATGTTCTAAAAATTGAAAGGGATTTTCCTTCTCTTTCTATAGATGATGCAAATGTTACAAAAGAGAAATATGATTCTTCTGTTCTCTCTCTAGAAGAAACAAATATTATTCCTTCTCTCTTTAGATACACATGAAAATAATATTTCTTTATCTTTCCAAAAATTCATGCAATAGTCATTTTTTACATACAAATTTTCATGAAATTTAAAATGATTTAATCTCTTCTTTACAAGCATCATGTGATATGAATGAACCTATATGCAATAGTTATAAATCATGCAATAATATGGTATTATAATTCAATGATAGCCATGATGATTTTAGTATACTTATGTTTCAATTAGATGGTAAATTACAACCCATGAATGCACCTTTCCAATCCACAACTATCCCTACTAGCCATATTGTATCTTTGATGAATGTTATAAGAAACCTTCAAAACCAAGTGTTGAATCTTAATTTTTATTTCTTATCATGGCATGCTAATATTAAAAGATAATACCACTCAAGATCAACCTATAACATGAAATGTATTCGAGTATCCTTATCCAATTGAGTTTTTCATGCCTATGTTGCCTTTATTTGGTGGTCATGGAGACCCTACCAACCATTTAACACAATATGTGCATTTGTTTGGTCATTGGGATAAAGATGGATGGATATTGTTATAAATATTTTCACATAGGTCTAATACGAGAAGCTTGTGATTGGATCTATAGTCTTCCTAATGGTTATTTGCCTACCTTCAAGAAATTAAAATACATATTTTTATCATATTTTCATAAGCTCATGCAAATGCCTAAATTGACATTGGCACATTTACAAGGCTTAAAGCAAGGGAATGATGAGTCCATCAAAAAGATTACACTATTTAATTTTAAAATGTTTTACACTCTTTGAAAAATTAGAATCATGACTTAGTGCAATCCATTTATCGAGATCCGCATGTAAGTCATCACACTCTCTGAAAATTTCATTATATGCCACATGTATGATCTCACGTAGATCAAACAAATATGCATGCTCGCTAGTAATCTAATCAATTATCTCTACCAATTCGCTACCTACTACATCATATGACACATTCCATGTAAGAACATATGGTCACATCCACCATTGTAGACCAATATATATCACAAGCAATACCGCATTATGCGAATGCACTAAAAACAACCTCTAATCATATATTAAATACTATAAAAATTAAATAATCATACAAATACTTACGCTTGTATATAGTTTTTACAACAACTGCAACAACATGGGCATATCCACTAATAGGTTAGTTGGAAGCTCAGGGGAAGATGGTATATCTACTCCATCTCCATCCTTTGCACCGTGTACTGGGGGCACAATGCCAAGATTATCTGCTACAATAGGAAATAATGAATCCCATCGGGCATTATCCCATCACTATAATAAGATGTTGTACATCATGCATCATCACCCTCTACTAATGAAACCATAAGATCTTTATCTATCCCCAGACGAGAAGCCGAATCCATCCCTCTAGGCCATGGCATTGAAGCTCTGGCACTCGGCTTCCATGGATAAGCCACTAGAGGCAATCCTGAATCAACCAAAATTGTGAAAGTCACTCATACTAAAACCTCTCATAGACATCAGAGAACTGATCATGTATCCACATAGTAACCCGTATGCATTGCAACTCTTAGACATCCTCAGGGTATCATCCATACCCCATGCACAGTTGTCACTGAATCATAGCAGGTTTTATCCTATCCAAAATCACTATGTATTCCATGGTACTCAACCATCTCTATCATGGTAGTACCCATCGATCTATAAAAATATCAAAATGAGCCCAATCCTAATGAATTCCACTAAATAGATGAACCACAATGATGTGCTCATATGGCCCTACATACAACAATGAAGCAGTTCTAAGACCACCTGCATGCACTTTCAATTTAAATCTATATAACTTGCAATATAAATGGGCAAGCATGTTATGTACCTAAGAATATCTCGTATGTTTCTCCTCAATGGCACAAACTATATGATACATATGATAAGAGATAGATAGAACTTTGTCGTCTACCACTACAATTGATGCTAACATACAACATATAAATTTTTGCAATCGTAGAACATCATATCATATAATCTGCTCTAATAACATAATACCACCCTGAACAACACCCTCTAATCTCCCTAATATGAATCTATGTGCCCACCACATATATCCCAAATCCTCTACATCCATCTCAATGGGCCTCTCCCAAAAAATTAGAAGTTGTAAGATACATCACACATCTTCTAGCGTGATGATCATCTCACCCGTCAGCAACTAAAAAGTACACATATCAAGATTCCATTACTCTGCCAATGGCATCATCGAATTCATTTTATACAAAATTTGGCCCAATCGGCCAACATGTGTTAAATCGACCTCATCCAATATATGCCAATTTGGATCATCTAATTCTAACTCTAGTAAGGTACTCATATGCTAACCATATCAAAACTCATAAGCATGTAAATCATGTTGTAAAAATAGACCAAAGTAAGTATGTCAGCGCTTAATACGAGTAAATGCAGCATACTGTCACAAATTTTGTCGAAAAGCACAAGGATAGAATCATGGGCAGGAACATTCAAAGTTGGATGGTCCTGACTCGAGATGACAAAACCATCAAATTTTGTGTTTCAACCTATCCAAGGGCCAAAACAATCAATTTTTAAAAAAAAAGACAAATTTCACTAAAACGAAGCACATATCATACAAATCATTGAATATTTTGAGAAATTGGATACATACAAGATCACTCGTAATCTCTATTTGTATAACAATCTACAAGTGCTTAAATCACAGTGGCAACGCAGGTTGTTGACTAGGAATTTTGCAAATTCTAAGTTCAAAGTCATAATGCAATGGTAAAAATTAAATTACAACAAACCTTTTTTTCTCTATTTTATATATGAGTTAAATTTTTCAATATCATTTAATATGACTATTGCGCACATAATTTAATTAACTCAAAACTTTTGAAAGTGGTATCTTGAGTTCTACTCATCAAAAATGCATTCCATAAATTGCATCAAGGCACATATGACACCTTCTTCCAGATTCTAATGATTTTCAATTTTCTAATACCAACTTTATAAATGATTCAAAATTTTGCACTTACACGACACAAGCATCATTACCTTTGGCAATCATATTTTACAATTGACTGTGACTATCTCCTATTCTATTATTTATTCTCTATTGCACCTAATATAAAAATAACATAAAAATCTAATAATCAATATTATAACCATTCTAATTGATCTCACTTATCTTGTATATTTTGATCCAATCAACTCATTGATCTCATCTCTTGTCTCGAATTAGGGGAAATCATGGGGTAAAATATATGAAATTACTACAAAATTGATATTTGTAAACACTATTTCTGAATTATATATCACCTCAGTGTTGTACAACACATCACAGATATACCTTTATCTTCTAGACTTTTCCCACTATCAAAAGGATCATAATAACTATATCTATGTGCCTAATTGCATAGCTTTTAGTCCAATCAATGTTATTCTGATGACTCAAACCTTTTATATTTCCCAAAATGTTATAAACCTGATTATCTTCCATCTCTGCAAGTTCTAGACCTACACTTGTTTTCCTTGCATCCTAGTCAAACGCTTGTGTCAACATAAGTGTCCTACCCTAACACAAATGCTCAGTACCCTAAAATCATCTAATTTCTAAATAAAACATATTTATATGGTTAACCTTAGTGCTTTAATGCAATATATTATCCAAGGGGATTGATATAGATACAAACCCTCATTCATTCTTCACCTTGCACAAACCTAGAAATTCTTTACCTACTCACAAGTTAACTTACCAAAATCATTCTATCAAACACTCAAGTGAGCAAAGCTTCTCTATTTTTTTTATATTTCCATATCAATTATAGGGACAACACATCTACAAGTTTGAATTATTGAAAGAGCATTCCATAAGCCATATTTGCCAAGTTACAAACTAGGCCACTGTTGTGTTTTCTTATCACACATTTCATGATTCACTCACAACCCAACACGTAGAGGAGAACTATATAAGTTTAAGGTCCTCTTTGGAGTATTGGATATGTAAGCAGTGCTCATTAATAGAGGGATATTTAAGATAGGTCAACATCGTGTGCCCACTAACCCATTTTTCTCACAACCACTATGAAAATGAGAAACTAGGGTTTTGTTATTTGACAAGGAGAGACAACCCATGACCCATATTTGAATGCACTAGAGGAAAGGTGACACATAACCCATAAGCATCCAACTAGTCACATTTAGTTTCAACAGGGATTCCATACCAGACACTTGCATCCAAGTCAAATAGTAGCATTCATGCAACCATCCCAAGTCAATGCAAGTGTCCGTAGTTATAAAGGTCAAATTTATAGAATCAAAGACTGTTCTAGAATCTAGATCCAGTTCACTTTCTATCTGTTCGAGATCTAAATCTGTATTAGCATCAAAACCAGCTAAGTATGTTATTTTTATTATTATATTTAGCATAGATTTACTTTTTACTCTTAGCATATCTTAACATAGTAAATTCAATATATATTTATCTGAGTTTCATAAATAATTAGTCTGCTCTAGAGATAGTCTACCATCCTTATGCCCGAGGGTATCTATTCCCCCTTTAACCCTAGATTCCCCACATCTATATTTTAGTGTTAATCAATATTCAACTAGTCATTATATCACAATGTGACCTCAAAGGTTTAGATATTGGTACAATATTGGGGCATACTCCATGCGCATATAGGCAAAATATCAAATCACATATTATAGATTCTAAAATACTACACATTATAATTTTAAATAATATAAAAGGTTCAAAAAATTCTATCATCGGCACATATTATGAGGGCATATGCACTCACACTACAAGAACAAAGTAAAAATTCATACAATTTTGAATGCACGATACATATTCATGCCCAAATTTCAAACATAATTTACAAATATACATCTACATACAGTTATAGATTTCACATTTATCAATGCCGGCATGATACAAATTCATGCATGCTACTATTTTCAAATTCAAAGAGCATAATACAATTTTGTGGCATTTGTTATATATTATTTTATATATGTAGACATGGTAGTGGCATGGATGACATCCATCCTCTTTTGATCACGCATTCAGGGACAAAGTGACAATTGAATCTAAATCTATCTACACTAGTTGATTCAGTTAAAGTGCGTAGTGCATGTCTTGGAGATTATGCGCTCACCAACACCATAACCTACAAATCCATTTTGAATTCTAACCCATTTAATGTATTGATGTTACAAAGGCTAGTTGAGTTAAAGTGAGGTCTCTATGTCCCTCAATGGGTGTTATTTATTTTATATAGGTACAATTCAAATTGAGGCTTGAACACCCCCACTTATTCAATATTCAACAAAAGAGCAAATTTCTCCAAATAACACAACTATTACAATCAACACACTGAAGTTTTTGCATCCCTCAATGGTTCTATCCATCACATTGACCACTTGAAAGCTTATCATCTCCCTCGAAAGGAAATGAATAGATGCTACAAGTCCCTTCTTATCAATGGTAATCAAGTCAACTCTGGACCCTTAACATACCAGTTTCTCTGCGACACTCATAAAGGGGTAGTTGTTCATTCAATGATATTTATAATATTTCATCTATAGTTATATCTTTGATTCCATTTGAATAATAATTATATCTAATTACATACGTCTCCTATTGTGGAAACATTCTGGATCATTAAATCACAGGGAAAGTCTTCACAACAATCATCTACACAAAATTGCATTCCTTTTTTCCATTTCATCTAGTATTTGTAGTTTCACTAAAAAGTTAGATTAAAAGGGTGGAAATTGTAGACACCTAAATTTGACACAACAGTTATTTTACAATATATTTTTAATCACTTTGTTTATATAGGTCTTAGTGAAGAATTAAACACTTAATGATGCATTTTTTGTATGTTTAGTGATTTTCTATGACTGTGTAGTCATAAAATGCAAAATTTAGTTACTTTAATGTGGTTAATGACACTCAATCCATAGGTCCTACTTCTTTGCACACCCTTTTTAGGCTTTTCTTTCACTGATTCCCAGTCATCCACAGCCTTCTGGACTTAACCCTTATAGACCCAGACATCTCTTTCAGGCCCAGGGTTCATTCCCTCTGGACAACAATGCCCAGCTTGGATAGGGGCGTTGAAACCCAGGGTGTCCTATTTCTGGTGTTATTTTTAAAGTGAAAAATAGGTTCTAACGATCATTTTATCTCAGATCCTTATCCTAATTCATGTTGACTTAATGTGAATTCATTTAACCCACGATCATTAGATTCCTTATAAAAGGCCATTCAAAGTCCATTTAGAAGGGTTGACACTCATTTACAAGAGAGAAACAAGAATTCAAGCAAGTACACTCAAGCACTTTTCCCTTTTCTTTGCATACAACCTTCGAATATTATTCCAAGCCTATTCAAACCCTTGCACCAGTTCCTAGCCATCTAAAGTACACCCAATTTTTCATCTAGTTGCATTTTCATACACAATTGCACCAAGCACTTCAATGGGAGAACTAAATTAACTTGATCTCTCCTCAGAGTATCAGTATGTAGGCAGTGTGCCCAGACATGGGATGTGAAGTGCGTCCACCATATCCTTTACACACTAACCCTTTTCTCTCTTTCCCAAATTTTCTTTTTAAGTTCAAGCACAAAGAGCTCTTAGGGATTTTGAAGATTAAAATAGACACACATCAAGCTTTGCAAACTTTCGAGCTTCGATATTTCACTGACAGGGTAACACAAACCTATTGAACACAACCCAGAAAACTCAGATCCCCTGAACATCACCAAAAAAGGACTACAGTGCCAAAAAATAGGGGGTCCCAATTTCGGTGCTCCTGTCTAATCAAAAAATGAAGTTCAAGACCCTGTTTCTAACACTTTTCCAATCTTGTACCTAAATTCTTAGACCTTGTCTCAGACCGAACAACTTAGAATAAGCTAAGTCATATTTTCTCTTATTTATTACTATTTTTAGAAAAGGCAAAAATACAACCTGTTTACATAAATTAATGATCTAATTATTGCATATTCACTGATTTACTTTACTCTAGACATTTTTATTAATTATGAATAAAACTCTATTATTCTAAAAAATAATGAAATATTTGGTGACCCTGACTTTCTTCGAATTTTGCACAAAACCCCTAGAAACCTTATAGAGTAAATTATTTTTTATTTTTTTATCATAATTTCATGATTTTTCCCGTTTTTTAAAATGAAAAATCTACAAATTAATTGAAAAAATATCATATATTTTATAAAAACCCTAGTTTGCACATACTAGGTTCTTTTTGCATATAAAAACATTCCAAACAATAGAAAAAATATATTACTAATTTTAGAAATATTTTCTGATTTTTCCTAAATTTTTCAAGCAAAATTCTACAAATTTTCTAAATATTCATATCAAAATTTTAAAATTATCATACTAATTTTAAAAATTTATTCAATAATCCCTAGTTGCATATACTAGCTCCTACTTTATTTCTTGAGGTATCACCTTACATCCATAGCCAAATTGCAAAAATGATGCTCATTTATTTACAAACTTTTCTTACATTTATTGCAAATAATAAAGAAACCATAATAGGCCCTATCATGTACATGAATGATGAAGTCTATCATATGTTAGTACAAAATTTCATCCTTTGCATTTCATGTTTATGTTTCATTATATGGGATGATATTACAAAATTCATTGCCAAACATGCACAACATTCCAAAATTCTTTTTGCATATTCTCTTTCGCTCATATGGAAAATTGTTCAAATTTATCTTGCTAAATGCATTCGAAATGTCACGTTGCACATCAAAAGTTTATATGCCTTTATGCAAAAATTCATGTTCTTTATCCCTTGCTCCCTATTCCTCATGGAAAATTGTTCAAATTTATCTTGCCAAATGCATTCAAAATGTCATGTTGCATATCAAAAGTTTATATGCCTTTATGCAAAAATTCATGCTCTCTATCCCTTGCTCACTAAGGAATGTTCTTTATAAACATTTTATTGCACAAATCACAACTCAAAATTTATGCATTCACTTCATATTCATGCTTTTTTCCAGCATGCATATAACTCATTGGCAAATTTTAAGTATCTTCCTATCACTACTAGACACAAAAAAATACTAGCGATTGTATCTATCCCTCCTGCTTTTGAACTTGGTACATCTAGCTCTTATCCCGCATCTACTACTAGCTTTATGCCTATAGTAGATCATGAGGTCCACGTTATCACCCAAGTTTATGAAGATAGTCAAGTTGAATACACCTAGGGCTATAGCTTTACCACTCAGGCTAGCACCCCTTCAGATACAGTTTCTATTCTCAAGCTCCTTCAACGATCGGATATTTACAAATATGTATTGTATGTAGCTCTTCATAATACTAGAATTCTTGTTTCAGTTGAACAACCTATGTTGCATCTATCCTCAACACAATGCAATGGATTGAAGATCATATGTCTTTTGAAAAAGAGGATTTACCCCCACAACACATCATTGAACAACATCTACCTTTGTATATTCAATTGAGAATTAATGATGTGGGAGTCAAAAGAGTGTTAGTTGATAATGGTTCAAGACTTAACATTTACAACATATCCTTTCTCCAACATCTTAACATACAACCTCAAGATCTAAACCATTCCAATATGAACATCAGAGGTTTTGACAACATTCCATGGAAAGTAATGGGTCAAATAACACTCAATCTTACCTTAGGGCCTAAGACACTACCAACAACTTGCCAAGTCATGACAAATGACCTTAATTATAATTTATTACTTGGTCGGCCTTGGATTCATGATATGTATGTAGTCCCTTCCACAATCCATGCTTGTCTAAATTTTAGTCACAAAGGTTACATATACATGCCCAATAGATAATGAACCTTTTAAATATTGTCAAGTTGTTGAATCTCCATAGAATTATATCTCGCACTTTAATCTAAGTAGTATACCTACATAACCCGTCACTCAAAATGCTCCCTTAGACCGTACACAAAATCAAATAATTCTAAATTCTATCGTAACACCAGCACCAGATCACCAATTCACTTCACCTTTTGCACTTAAATATCTTAATAAGATGGGCTATCAAGGCAAAGGACTTGGAAAGCATGAACAAGGAATAGTCAATCCTATCGAGGCATCCACACAACATAAAATGCAAGAGCGTGGATACCTGTTTAGCCTTAATCATGATAAATCTTCTCTCGCTCTTTCAAAACACATAAAATTTTGTCCACCCATTGCACGTACCGACAATACAATTAATCATGCTTTTACATTAACATTGGTCTACCCTGATCTTATTGACAACACAACTTAACCCGATCTGTTTACATTATATGAATTCTCTAATGATGAATCCCTCCTACAATTTCTTGGAGCATATGAGGACCTCCCATCTTGTTATCATAATAATAGATTTCCAAACCACACAAATGCTCACACGTACTTTGGAGAAAATATAGATTCCTCCTTTGATATACCATTTGACTCAGATGATACTATTCTTACAACTTCATATACACTCGATCATTCCGCATTACTTAATGAAGAAACAATAAATTTCAATTTCATAACCGACAAGGATCCCCGCATTGTCTTATTAGTCACTGCCCTCAGAAAGGAAGAGGATGCTGATATTAATCAAACTTTAACAAATTTTCTAAAACTCTTTGCTTGATCATATTCAGATATACCAGGTATTGATACATCTATAGCAGTCCATCGGATTCCTTTATACCCTGACGCTAAACCAGTTAAACATATAATTCACAAAATGCATCCTAAGGTGGCTCTCTTAGTCAAAGATGAAATCCAACACCTCTTAGATGCTAGTTTCATTCACCTAGTAGCACACCCTAAATGGATTTCTAATATAGTCCCTGTAGTAAAACCTAACAGACAAATTCGATGTTGTTTCGATTCTTGAGATTTAAATAAAGCATGCCCCAAAGATGATTTCCCCTTACCAAATATCGACATGATAGTAGATTCCACAACCGGATATGAAATGCTATCATTTATAGATGGTTTTGCCGGTTATAATCAAATCAAAATTACTAAAAAAGATTAAAAAAAAATATCTTTTACAACACCTTGGGGTACATTTTGTTACATTGTCATGCCTTTTGGATTAAAGAACATCGAAGCCACATATCAATGTACTATGACACACATTTTTCACTACTTGATTCACCATACTGTCGAGGATTACGTTCATGATATACTAGCTAAATCCAAACGACAACATCACGCTATTGATTTACAAAAAAAATTTAAATGACTCAAGCAATACAATGTTCGATTAAACCCAAATAAATGTGTGTTCGAAGTTATGTCAGGAAAACTCCTAGGTTTCATTATCTCTCAGTATAGCATAGAAGTTGATCTTAATAAATTCAAAACAATTATCTATATGCCACCTCTCACCAACTTAAAACAACTCTGATCCCTCCAAGGCAAGATCCAAGCAATCCATTGTTTCGTAACTCAGTTTGCTGATAAAACTCAGTGATTTACTCAATTGCTAAAGAAAGATACAAAGTTTATTTGGGACCAAGCTTGTCAAGACAACTTCGACACAATCAAGCAATATCTCCTTAATCCACCTGTTTTAGTACCACCTATCCCAAACAAGCCTTTCCTACTCTATATCTCAGCAACAGATCATGCATTCAAAGCACTCTTAACACAACACGATGATCAAAATATCGAACAAGCAGTTTATTACATCAATCACACATTGGTTGATTATGAAAAAAATTACTCTCCAATAGAAAAATTATGTCTAGCATTAGTTTTTGCCACACAAAAACTCCAACATTACATGGTCAATAATGAGACTCAAGTTATCACAAAAGCAAACCCCTTAAAGTTCCTACTAGCCAAACCACATCTTTCTAGCCGCATCACAAAATGGGTTATGTTATTAACATAATTTGACTTTAAAATAGTCCTCCAAAAATTGATAAAGAGCCAAATCATTGTAGACCATTTGGTAGCACCACCACTGTTAGATACTAACCCTTTAAGTGACACATTTAAAGATGGTTTCACCACTTATTCTACTCATTCAAATACCTGGACCATGTTCTTTGACGGCTCCTGATGCACATTTGGTGCAGGGACATGTATTGTCTTTATCGATCCTTTCATCCACATAATTCTTATAGCATATCGATTAAGTTTCTCCTGCACCAACAACACAACAAAATATGAAGCACTTATCTTAGGAGTGTTTGTTGCACAGTCCCTCCAAATCAAATCTATTTAAGTCTTCGGTGATTCCCAAATTATGGTCAATCAAGTCAACAATGTTTATCAAACAAAATAAGAACACCTTATCCCATACCGCAACATGGTATAGTGTCTATCATCACAATTCAATTATTTTTCTATTGAGAGCATTCCTTGAAAAGACAATAGACATGCAAATGCAATGGCTAGTGTTGCATCTCTAATTCCCACTGACATCAACGATGATCAAGTAATTTTTACAATTAAATAATTACAATCACCATCAATATCCAGTGTAGATTTGATCACTCTTTTCATCTTTAGCTACTACACGAAGCTCCGCAACCCCATAATGGTTCTCTGATAGTTATAACTTTCTCAACAAATCTATTACACCAGACACTTTTTCCCAAAATGACAAACATAAGTTACAAAATCAAGCACTCTGTTATGTAATCATTGGCAGAGACCTTTTCAAATGATCCTTTGATGGACACTTACTATGATGCCTAACCTCGACAGAAGCCAAAATTGCTCTAGCTTATATACATGATAGTGAGTGTGATGGTCATTTTAGCGAAAAAACCATGTCATACAAACTCCTCCGACAGGGGTAATAGTGGCCTACCATGGAAGATGAATGTTTACAATATTTGAAGCTATGCAATAAATGTCAATGACACAGTAATCTACAACATGCACCGTCACAACAATTACAACCTATCTTCTCTCCATGGCCGTTCATGTTATGGGGATTTGATCTCATTGGAAAAATTAATCATGAATCTGTCGATGGACATAAGTTCATAATCAAAGCTACAGAATACTTTACCAAATGGGTGGAAGCAATTCCAGTTCAATCTACCACAGGGGAAGACATTTGTAGTTTTATCATGACTCATTATTTCACGCTTTGGCCTACCTGCAACCATCATCTCTGATAATGAAACATCATTCAAGAACAAAATTGTCAAAAAAAATTGTACCAAATACAAAATTAAACACACATTCTCCACTCCATACTACCCACAAGTAAACGGTCAAGCAGAATGCACTAACAAAACAATCAACAACATTTTAAGTAAAACAATAACCAAATTTGGCGATGATTGGCATAATCAACTAATTTTAGCATTACGGGCCTATCGCACAAGTCTCTGTACGCCCCCATGAACTACTCCTTATTCACTCATTTATGGCACAAAAGCAGTTCTACCATTAGAATTAGAAATCCCATCTCTTCATGTCTCCCTTAAAGATATTCTCAATAATGACTAGTATTGTGAAAAGCATCTACACCAGCTCGAATAGTTAGACCATACATGCATTCAAGCTGCAGAATGCCTCAAAATCTACCAACAACGTATACAACGATCCTACAATAAGCGAGTTCACATCAGAGAATTCAAAGTTAATGATCTTGTTCTCAAAAAAAACCTTCGTAATGTCAATGCCAAAGAAAAAATCTAAGTAAAATTCAAACCAAATTGGCTAGGTCCTTACATCATTACCGAAAAGCTTAGCCCTAAAGTATATCGTCTAGCCTCACTTGAAGGAAAGAAAATTAAAAAACCAATGAACATTATGCATCTACGCAAATTCCATGTATAGTAAGTTATTTTTACACATGCTTATACATAATTTATTTTCAACATTGATTGTACATAATCTCTCATGCTTGATTTTACATAGTTCAAATATTTCCAAAAAAATATGAAAACATTCAAATAATCCAAAAAACACCAAAAACATTTACATTGTATGTATCATCCATGTTTTACATTTTTACTACTATGATTAGACTTACATTTGTTGTTCTATGCTATTGTTTATTGATTATCTACATTACCATGCTTCACTTGATCTCCTTTGAGTGTGTGCAGTGACATCCAATTACTTGATTGATTTACTCTACCCATTGGGGGGGCATTTTTACTTTTACATTCGAGTCACACATCGATATACATACCCACTGGGGGCATCTTCTACATGACAACACCATCCAAGTTATGTCAATCCTACACTATACACTCTGAGTTATCATACTGATGTACATTACTTATCAGATTACACAGATTATTATATCGATATTTCACTAGTATCTAGCACTTGTGTATCTCTTAACATATAACTAGTCTTGTACTAACATGTCTTGCATACTTTCACTTCTTGCTTTGATTAGTTAGATGCGTTTGTATTTTCAGTTTACTTGCTTTCATTCCTTGCTTAGCGTAGCTTGTGTGATTGCATTTCCAGTTCCAATTTTGTTTCTTATGTGGGCCTTAGGACAGCTGTCAATGTCCTTTGCTTCTATTCGTGTGTGTGTGTATTTGGACATTTGTCAATGTCCCTTGCTTGTACTCTTCTATGTGCTTGTGGCCCTTGTGCCAATCTTTACTTGTTTCAAATTGTATGTGTATGTCGTATTTAAACATGCCTTGTATGCTTTCTTTTCAGTTTGAGTGCCATGTGCTCATGTCATTTGTTTGCATGGCCCCTTGGCCAATCTTGTATGCTTCTTGTTTCTTATTTCTTGCTTTGTATGCTTGTTGCTTGATTGCTTGTCTTTGTTTACAATGTCAAGATCTATATCATGCATTTACCTTGCTTTCTTGGATGCCATGATGGACATCATGCTCCATCCCTCCTTAACAACTAATAACTAACATCTAACATTTTTAGTTCTAGTTCAGTACATCGCACATGTTTTTACATTGTTATATCTATCTAAGCATACCCATGTTGATCTAACAATCTCTCAATACAAACATTGCTATATGTAGAGATATCTTATCAAATTTCATTGCTATATCATGTATCTATGCAACATAACACACTTGCAAAACTTTTTTCTTCTGAGGGCAGTCATTGCAGGTTCAATCATTCCTACCCCCATAAGAGGGCGCAACAAACAGGGGTTTTGTCATAAAGATCAAAGCTCCTAGCAGTCAAAACAATAGCATTCAAATCACCCAGTTTAGCATTCAAATCACCCAGTTTTTCTGCCTGGACAAGAGTGCCAAACACAAGGGTGTCTTCATTTTGGCGCTCTTGTCCAGGCAGAAAAACACCCAACTTTTTTAATAATGAGACATTTCAACTCAGCTACAATTTTTGCAAGTCCAAATCAGTCAAAATCAATAGTTTCAGTACAATTTTCTCAGAGAATCTAGATATATGGGGGTATCATGCATGGCATGACTCTCACTTCCAGTTTCAGATTAGGCAATTAACTTCCAGATCAGAATCCATGTTTCAGACACTAGTGATTGGGGGCAATATGCGCAACACATTGGTCTTCTTTAATTTTTGAGTTCAATTTATTACCCAGGTATTCTCAGCAATTGCGTGCCTTACTCCATCTACAAGTGGTTAGCATCATTCTCAAGTTGAACTTTCATACAAGTTTAACTTCCCGAGTATCCGAGTTCCCGAGTTGGCTTTCACATAAGCATATTACATCAGTTTCAGAGTGGCTTTCATACAAGCCTAACCTCCATCTTTTGAAATGGCCAAGAGTGGCCTAGTTTCCAGCATACATTCAGCTATCCACATCACATTGTCAGATTTTTAGAGCATCCATCTCATAAGATATTTATTCTATACCAGTATCACTTCATAGCTTCACTTCACGCAGCAACGATGGAGCCAAAGGGCCAACCTTTGTATTCTTGATCCACCTACTCAAAGGGATTGGACACATAGTATAGACATTGATTATCACACGCATGATCATCTAGCTTCACTTAGTAGGCAACGATGGAGCCAAAGGACCAACCTTTGTATTTTTGAGCCACTTTATGGGGAATTGAGCACTCATCTCCGTTCGTGATATAACTTTTGGCACATCATCATCCAGCACAATCCAGCATTACTCAACCTTACTCAAGATCACAATAGGTTTTGTATTGGCTTGTGTACATGGTGAGATGTATTCATTCATTTCTCTTCTTTTTTCTTTTAATCAGCATTTGTATGTTCTTGTTTTATATCACATATAATAAGAACCGATCTACTCTTTGTTTTATTTCACATATTCACACTTGCACAATGTGTTTTTATGCACTATCCAGCATCACACAAGCTTCATGGGCTTCACCTTTGCAGGTAAGTTCAGGTACACTTTCTATTATTTCTTTTATCCTAGTATTTCAATTTGTTGCATCACTAGAATAATGAGGGGGCAAATGTAGTCATATAAAATGCAAATTTGGTTACTTTAGTGTGGCTAATGACACTCAATCCATAGGTCCTCCTACTTGCTTGCACAACCTTTTTAGGCTTGTCTTTCACTGATTCTCAGTCATCCACAACCTTTTGGACTTAACCCTTACAGACCCAGACCCATCTCCCCAGATCTCATTCCCTCTAGACAATAGCACCCAACTTAGACAGGAGTGTTGAAACCGAGGGTGTCCTGTTTCTTGCACTGTTGTCCAAATGCAAAATAGGTTCTAACGATCATTTTCTACCAAATCCTTATCCTAATTCATGTCGGCCTAATGTGAATTCAATTAACCCATGATCATTAGATTCTCTATAAATGTCCATTCAAAGTCCATTTAGAAGGGTTGACACTCATTTACAAGAGAGAAGCAAGAATACATGCAAGTACATTCAAGCACTTTTCCTTATTCTTTGCATACAACCTTCTAATATTATTCCAAGCCTATTCAAACCCTTTCACAAATCCCTATCCATCTAAAGTACACTCCGTTTCACATCTAGTTGTATTTTCATACATAATTGCACCAAACACTTCAATGGGAGAACTCCATTAGCTTCATCCCTCCTTAGAGTATTGGTATGTAAGCAACGTTCCCACACACAGGGTGTGAAGTGCATCTAACGTATCCTTTATACACTAACCCCTTATCTCTCTTTCCAAAAATTTCTTTTCAAGTTCAAGCACAAAGAGCTCCCAAGGCTTTTGAAGATTGAAACAGACACACAACGAGCTCCGCAGACTTTTCGGCTTCGATATTTCACTGACAGGATAACATAGACCTGTCGAGCAAATCCCAAAAAACTCAAATCACTTGGACAACAACATCAAAAAAGGACTACAGTGTCGAACAACAAGGTGTTCCACTTTCAGTGCTCATGTCCAATCAGAAAATAAAGTTCAAAAACCTGTTTTCAACACTGTCCTAGTCCTGTACCTGAATTATCAGACCCTGTCTCAAACTGGACCTCTCAAAATAAGCTAAGTCATATTTTCTCTCATTTATTACTATTTTTAGAAAAGGAAAAAATATAGTCTATTTACATTAATCAGTGGTTTAATTATTGCACATTATTTACTGATTTACTTTACTCCAGACCTATTTATTAATTAAGAATAAAACTCCATTATTCTGAAAAACAATAAAACACTTTGTAACTTGATTTTCTCATTCTCTTTGCTTAAAACAAATTTAAAAAGAGATCTCTCTAAACCCTTTTGATGTTTTGAGGTTATTTTGATTCTAGGTCAGGTTTTAAGAAAAATCCTATATCCTGGCCTATATCCTTACCCTTTTCAATGGTTTTGACCCTTGTTATTTTAATTTCTCTTTTGACATGTTTTTGCTTTTTAGTTTTTGCTTTTTAATCCCATTTAAGGTCTTTTGGGTCTATTATGTGCAGCACTTAGTTTTTAACTCAAATTCTAAGAGTTTTCTATATAAACAAAGTTATTAAAAGGCATTTAGGGCAAATAGTCTCACATTTCAAGACCACTTCAAAGTTATGCTTTGCTTAAACTAACTACTAACACTATATTCTAAAGTATTGTTACATTTCCTTGTTTGTGCCGAGGGTAAGCTAGGAGAAAAAGCATCTAGATATACATATCACCATTTCGCACACATATGTAAGTGGGAGAACTAAATTTAATTTTGAGCCCTTATCGGAGCATTAGAAATGTAGTGCAATAATTGGTCTTTGAATGGAGATTGACCAAGGTTAGTCCAACTGAATCTCTTTTACCCGATTCCCCCATTAGATATTGTAAGTGTTTGTGTAGGAAACTAGGGTTTGATATTTCAGATATATGCCCATATGAAAAAGTGTTGACGATAATAGAAAAAGATAATATTGCAGCATTCGCAACATTCAAAAGAGTTTCAAAGCTTCAATATAAAAATCTCAAGATTGACCTATAGGGTTAGGGTCAACTTGACGTTCTTGACCTCTTCTGTTGGTACTGACCTAGAACTGAAATAAGCGTCTAGATCAGGGAATGATCAATATGAATCATCAAACAACATTCAATCAACTTGTACAAACTAGGGAAATGCGATAAATAAGCTAAGTTTCTCTTTATCTTCTTACATTTGTCATTGTACTTGTCGAACTTGCTTGTCAAAAATATCATTGTCAAATCTCATTGTGTGTTTGTTTCTAAGTCACAAGATTCATCATTTTTTGGCTCAAAAATAGAAATTCGTTGATTTTTTCAATAGGTAATAAAAATCACCTAAAATTGCACAATTTGAGGTCAAATTCGATGGCAAAAATGAGTGAGAAAACCCTAGCATCCTCTTTATAATTGGTATACTCACACATGGTCAAAGCACTATGAAGTTAAGTATCTAGCAAGTGTAAGAAGATTATTTCTATTGTATTTGGGCAGTGTGTTGCACCCAACTGTGTTTATGTTATAGAGTTGTCTCTTTTTTAGCATACGCGTGAGTGTTTTAGCTTGTGTGTGACATGGTGGAGTGATGAGGATTGTAATAGCAAGCACAACTTGGACGACACAAGTAGGGGACAAGACAAGGTTGAATGGCGCGGGCAAGGGATGGGAGAGGCATGGTGGAGCGATGAGGGTTGTAATAGCAAGCACAACTTGGACGACACAAGTAGGGGATAAGACAAGGTTGAATGACACAGGAAGGGGAAGGGAGTGGCATTGTTAAAGGGGTCAACATAAGCAAGGTTGACGATAGAATTCTAAGTAGGGTTTAAAACTTTGATTTAAAATTTTATTTATTATTGTTTATGTTATGTTTTATTTTTATTTTTTATTTTAATTTATGTTTTTATTTTTATCTTGTTTATAATTTATTATTTTTAATTTGGTTTTAATTATTTTATGTGTTGTTTTATTATTTTAATTTTTTTTATATTTTTTAATTATTTTTTATTTTTTTAATTATATATTTTACTTTTAATTATTATATTTTTATTTTTTTAATATTTATTTATATTCCAAAAATAATAATAATGTTTGTTATTTGTTATATTTTAAATTTTTATTATGTTTAATATTTCAAAAATAAACATATAGCAGATTACAATGATGAGTAAGTATACATCTAAATCAGTCAGCGCCTTCCCTTGTCAAAATTATCCAAGACACAATCCTAGCCTTAACTGCTTGACTCTCAATGCAAGATACCTAGAGGGATTTATACTTTGGTGGATGGATATAAGTAACCATCATCCTCGCCAACCGAACTACAGCCTTTTCAATTAT
Source organism: Torreya grandis (assembly GCA_037957365.1). Taxonomy (NCBI): domain Eukaryota; kingdom Viridiplantae; phylum Streptophyta; class Pinopsida; order Cupressales; family Taxaceae; genus Torreya; species Torreya grandis. The sequence continues at coordinate 505,800 of JARHVA010004841.1, read as the reverse complement.
TTAATATTTTGATTTAATTTATTTTTATATGTTTTCATGTTTTTATATTATTAAAATTAATGGTAATTTATTTTCAAATTTATTTATTAATAAATACAAACCAAATTTTATCCAGTCTAACTCAAAATTGAACTTGAACTTTATAACTCAAATTTCTATCAATTCATAATCAAAATCATATTAAATTAATTACATTTAATTAAAGATTAGTCTCATATTAATTCAATTTTAAATTTTTTTTTTTTTTAAATATACTTTTGAAAAAAACTAAAAATACTAATTTAAAAAAAAAAACCAATCCAACAAAAATAAATAATTTAAATAAAAAATTAAATGTTAAAAGATAACAGTCAAACAAAAATAAATAATTTAAATAAAAAAATTATAAGAATTAAAAAACTTGCTCAATTTCAAATGTAATAATGAACCAACCGAGTTCAAAACTCCCTAACGTACGATATGAGAAGCCATAACTCACGCATTTGGAGCATTCCAATGGAGAAGAATATAATAACTCAGTTGTGGTTTAAACATTATTGATTATTGAGTACCCCATTAATGAAGTTGAAAATACAGAAGTTAGAAAAATATGATTACATTTCCAAAGATAATATCATGCAAGAGTTTTTACCGAGTTTTTGTATATGAGGAGAACAGGGCACTTACAATATGAAAAGCCATAGTTTTAATTCATTTGAATCATTTAGTTGCGGTTTAAATATTGAGAGGTTATAATTTAAATTCATTTGGGCCATTTAGATGTAATTTAAATATTGGTAGGTTATAATTCTAATTGATTTAGGATATTTAGTTGTTTAAATATTATTAATTAATACATTAAGGCGTTAATAATAGAGAAGATAAAAAATATAATTTCCAAATGTTTGGAAAAGGAGATAAATACAATATAAAGTTATAATTTTAATTGATTTTGGACATTTATTTGTGGTTTTAATATTGTTAGGTATTATGTTAATAAAAAATTGCCACCATCAATAATTGAAATTATTATGTCAATTCAAATGATCATATTCCATCTATAAATGTTCTATGAGATTCAAACTTCCAATTAACTAACCCTTCTACATCTCATTAGCATTCATTTATAATTTTAATATTAAATGAAATTGTTAACATTAAAGATAAAAATCTATAGTTAAATTTGAAAAGATAAAGAAAAAAAATCAATATTTAAATCTAAGGCTCACAGTTTTTTTTTTAAATTGTTATTTTTATTTTTATAAATTACATACAATGATAAAATTTGAAAAATAAAAAAATAACATACTAATATTAAATAGGGATTTTAAGAATGTTCCACACATTTAAAGGATGGAAACAAAAACTAAGACCAAGTATTTTTAGGATACACCACACATTTGACTTGAAAGGAAGATCCCCAATTTTTAAATTTTTTTTAAAAAAAAAAAAAATCCATTTGATACATTTAATTTTTTTTAAAAACCTTTACAAAAATATTGTTAAGATAAAAATATTAAACTATATTTTTTTAAAATAAAATGATTTTAAAAATATTTAATTATAAAAAAATCTTCTGCAAAGAAAGAAATTATATTAAAAATATTTATTTAAAAGTAAAAAAAGCAAACAAAAATTAATCATCTAATTAAAAACAATAAAAAATACAAAACTTTATATATGTATGTTATTTATAATTAATTATAACTATATTTTGTAATTATATTTTTCAATTTTATAAATACTTTAAACCGGTCCAGATATATATTTCTATTATATGTGCTCTCGTCCTTGCATATCGACCGCATTCTGCGCACCTCAGAAAGAATAACATAATCAAATTACTGCATAACTTCATTAAAAATAAATTGAAAGCAAAAAGAACATACCTTATTTCACACTACTTTCTGCTTCAGAAAATTTTATATGGTAAATGAAAAAATAAAACAGTTTCATAAGTCACTTACAAATTTTTTATTAATTTTTTTTATTCATTTGAATTGTTAACTTTCGGGAAAAAAATTATTATTTTTAGTTGTAATTTTTATTTATAATTATTTGAAATATGTTTGTCATTTAAAATTAAAGAATTGAATCAATTAATTTGTAATAAATAAATAAATTAATGTTTGATAAAATATTTACAATTTTGTTATTTATATTAATTATTAACTTTTTAAAAATTGTTATTTTTTAATCATAATTTCCACATAATTATTTAAAGTGATATTATTATAATATAAATAATTCCATTTAATTAATTTATAAACGTAAAACCACAATAAAAAAGTTAAATTGAATGTTTGAGAAAATATTTGCAATTTTTTTAATTATAATATATTGGACTTAAGTCAAAAAATATATAAATATAAATCCATAAATTAATTAATTCATAAATATAAATCTACAAGTTAAAAAAGTTAAAATTAAATGTTTGAGAAATTATTTAAATTTTTTTAAATTATAATATGTTGGACTTGGGTCAATTAACATATAAATATAAGTCCACATTTTTAAAAAAAAAAGTAACCCTATATGTTTGACAAGGTATGTACAATTTTTTTTAATTTATTATAATTTTTTAATTTAAAAAGATTACTATTTTTAATCACAATTTTCACTTATAATTATTAGATGTTATAATTAGAATTTAAACAAATGTGAACAAGTAACTTGATAAGTCCAGAATAAAATAAAAATAAATTTGAATATTTAATAAAAAACTTATTTATTTATTTTAATTGTAACTTTTCTTAAAATGAAGTTTTTAACTAATATAATTATAATTTTTTAATTACAGTATATTAATGTGCATAATTGTAATAGAAAAAACTTGTATTCATTGAAAATACAAATTTGGAAGGGCTCCATCATAATCATTAACAATATATTAAAAATAAAATATTCAAATCTGAGAGTGCCCCACCATAATCACTAATATATGTTATGATCATACAAATTTGAGTGTGTCCTATCATAATCACCAAAATATGTTATGATCATGTTTGATAATTACTCATTAATATCATTTAAATATGAAACTCTATATAAAATTTCAATTACACTAATGTAAAAGTGACACACAAACCAATTACCTATCTATCTTATATATGATACACTTAAATGTAATATCTACCTAAAACTATTAAGAGATACCTATTCCACTTATATCACAAATTAAATATAATAAATATTATTTTTTATATAATTTTTTTTAAAAATAAATATATTAATTATAGATCTTTTAAATTAAAAAACAACAAACTTATATAATTAAAAATAACAATAATAAAAAAAAAAACTCCTAATAATATATTAACTTAAATTTTGGAGAAAAAAAATGTTTATTTCGAATAGATCGTAAAAAAAATAAGTAAATTGATTGAAAAATAGGGGGCGGGAAAAAAAAATGCCCTACCCAAAATTTGCCACCCTGAAAACTCCCATTCCCAAAAACCCTAATCAATCTACCCAAAAAAAAATTGTAAAAGAACGATTTAATTTTTTTAAGAGAGTTTAACCAGAAATAGCCTTCTTTTACAGTACGAACTGAACCGTGGAAACGCTATCTTCCTAATTAAAAACTTGAGGAACACACATTTTTTAAAATTATATGAAAAATTTGTAAAACCCTAGTGCGGAGAAGCAAAAATGGAAGAATCCTCCTAACCGAAAACGGTGTTGGTGGGGTTCATGTCAGCCTGGTTTTTGGCGGCATTTCCGATGAGCCGCTCCGTATGAGTGTTCGGTTCCCCTGATCGTTCGTAATGATCTCCACTCGATCATGCTGCCACACTGCCACGCATGAATATGTAGTCCCCACATCGATTCCAATTGCAGGCCCCTCTTCCTCTCCCTCTCCCTTTCCAGCCATTCTAATTTCTCGCAAGCAACGAACGACTCAAAACCAGAGAAAATCAGATTTAACGCGATCGAAAACTTTCTTCGAAAACTTTGATCACAAACGTCTATAATGAGGTGGCATTCATTCGACGGTTCTAGATGCGTCTCCAAGTAGTCTTTGTTTTTATTTAGTGTGTTGCTTATCATTGTTGGAAGGTGATAGTGGAATTGTACATTCAACTTAATGTAAAAGTTTGATTACGATTGAAGAATAAGTTTGATTAGGGTTTTATACTTTCATTTTAGACAATCTAAATTGATCTATTTTTATGGATAAAAGTATACACAGGTCTTAAAAAAATGACAACAATGTTTAAAATTATGTTTAGTTTACTAATTTTTGATTCGATTCTTTGTAAAATAGAATTCGTCAACTTTTTGTTTCAATCTTCTTAAAATAGAATTCTTCTTATTGTCATAATTGAATAACATATCTAAAAACTTAAGGAAAATAACTTATGTTTTGGACTATGTGTAAAATTAAATAATAGTCGAACTATCTTGATATTTTCTTAGGTCCTTAGACAATAATATTGAAAATAAAAAACATTAATGATTAGAGAAGTTCCATTAACATTCAACTTTGTGTCTTGTGGTATGGGTCTAAACATAAACCTTTGTGCTTCGATAAATGCTCTAATGGATATTTTATTCCTCTAGAATGCTTATAAATACTTAATATATTTGAATAATAAATATAAACCATATCCCTAAATGAATCACAATCCTTGTAAAATTATATATAAATTAAACTCAAAATAGAATTATATTGACATGCAAATTAATATCAAACGATCACAAGGTAAAAAAAAAATGGTATAAAGAAATCAAATGCACACAAAATTCTCAAAACAATGCACGAATGTTCTAAATTGTCTGGAATGTTAGGGCACATTCCAAACATATTACCCTAAACATTCAAAAACAAAGAGAGAGAAGAATGGGAGACACAAATTCCCATTATTCATCCAAAGGCAAGGGAATGATTATAACAGTAACATGTCTTCTTCACACATGCATAATGAGTTACATAATTATTTACCTAAGGATTATAAATATGGATATGCAAATGCTCAAATAGTGTCAGAATTAGCAATATATATTTTGATGTGGATAACAAATATTTGAGTTCTAGAGCTCATAACACTGTCGATAATAGTGAAAATGCTTTCCAATCTGTTAACCAACCATTAAATCCACTTACTCTCAAATTTAAGAAGTCTGCAATAATTTTTTTTTAAGAGATTACAAGTGTAATGATTTCCTCAAATGAAGATACATATCAGAGTTTACTTCATAATGGAGCCATTTCCCAATCTTATTAAGTGTTACATCCATTTTACACACACAGAGAGACTTATGCAAATCATCATGTATGTATGTTTTCTCATGTATGTATGTTTTCTCATGAATATAGTAGGCAATATGAGCACAAAACTATTTTTCTTCAATTGGTAGATTTATTCATAAAGCATGAGACACCACACGTAGATGCCTCTTTTTATTGATGAGTTCCTAACTAGATGTTTGGTGGTAATTATTGATTTACATTTATTTTATCGTAAGTATAGATTCTTATTTAGTATGAATGAATATGTTTATTATAGTGAAACACAATCTTCAATTCATGATGATATAAAACTTCATGATCCAAATGCTTTGTCTACAACGCCTCCTGTAATAATATAATTACTATGAAAAACATTCGTTATTCCTATGTTATGATATAACTTATTTCATTTATTTTGTTTCTTTCTTTTGCTTAAAATATTTTCTACATGGCGATTAGATTAGAGCACACACGCTTCACATTCATGTCACCAACCAACACAAAGATAATAAGTTCATTTTTTTCATATATGGTATTGATGTGATTGGCAAGACAAATACAAAATATTTAGTAGGTTGCACCTTCATAATTGTGGCTTCATAATGGGCAAGGGGAAATTCTTTATTCGATCAAGAGCAACTGTATGGGTAATATTGGGCACATTCTTGATTTATCACATGTTATTCCTCATTCATTTTTATACACTATTATTGCACTTTCCATGTTTATATCTATGATGCTTATGTTTGTTTCTTACTACCATAGTTCATATCATGCAAATCTTGTGTCATACTATGTTTCTCACATCCATTATGCTCAAATATTCGATATAGACTTTATCATTTTCACCGGGCCTATGTCTTTCATGTTGTTTATGTGATTCATTATGCTTATATATCTAACATTTCTACCTCATCATTTTTAGTCTCCATATGTGCCTAAGGTATCTTATGTGTTTTATACCATGTTTATTATACTTATGATGCCTACTTTATATACTATGTGATCGACATTGTTGTCATTTTCCCCATGGTACATGATGTTTATGCTCTTTAACAAAAATTTTACATTATATGTTTGACATTAATTAAATAATTATTGCATAATTTTGTTGATATCCTTGAGCATTTTCCTCCTACATGATGTGTCCCATTGCTTCATATTATATTTTCCAAGTGCCCAATGTGTTTCCTAAGAACTTGCCTACTATGATTCTTAAGTGTCTAGTTTGTTTTTGAAAGTGCATGATGTGTTTCCTTGTGTGTAATGTGGTTCTATGTGTTTAATATGCTTACTTGTCCTTGATTTGATTCTAACGCCTAACATATTTTCTATGTTGCTTACATGATTTCACTCCCTAATGTGTTTTCCATATGTTTGACCCAATTCAAATGCCTAATGTTCTTTCCATATTCTTGACACAATTCCAATATCAAAGGTATTTTCATAGTCATTCTCATGCTTACATGTTTTCTTACACCTACTATATATTGTTTATGCATTATCATGTCTAATGCATTCAGTGTGTTCCTTATCATATTTACTTATGCCCCTATAATATTCATAATTATCCTAGTGCTTATGATATTGTTATGTTTCCATAATTTTAATCATGCATCTCTTTATATTTAATCCTTCATTATGTGAGGTCATGTTTGGGGTATCCATTAGACAAGACCCCATAATTTACTTATGATCACCATTCATATATCTTAAGGACTAACATTTCACTACTACAATTTTTAATTTTCTATGTTAGTATGTTATTGTTTAACCCTAAATTTAGATAAGGGGATATCTAGGGTTAAGGGGTGTTAGATTAGCTTTTACACAAGGATGATGAACTAATCTAATGAGTAGGCCAATTAATAGAAACTCAAATAAATAATAGTTTGAAGTTATACAACTGATATTACTAAAAATAGTAAAGTACAACTATTGATAAAAATTGTAATAAATAAATAATAATGATAGTTGATTTATTATGTTCATGCAGGTCTAACCTGGAACAAGTTGGAAATAGATTGGAAGGGGATCCTAGAATAATCATCAGATTCTAAATATATATTTTTATGTAGCCTCAAATGCTTACGTTGGTTCTGAATAGTTGCATCAACACAAGTCTGAGTTCAACACATATGTCCTATATAGAATATCATTTATATTTGGAAGTGGCCCATTGTAGCCTTATAGGTTTTATGTCGTCTTTCTTCTGATGTCTTCAGATCATGTGCATAGGTTGTCACTCTTCATCAAATGAGCAAACCATATTTTCCTCACCTTTGGAGTGATCGTGGGAAAAATGGGTTAGTGGGTTCATGGTGTTGAGTTGCCCCAAAGATCCCTCTGCCAATGACCATTGCCTACATAACAAATACTTTGAAGAGGGCCTTAGACTTATGTATTTCTATCCTACATGTTGGCTTATATGTGCACAAGGACTTAATGTGTGATAATCAGAGACATGCAGTGACCTATCATGTACCTTGTAAATAAGGCTTGTGGGTTGCTCTTTGAATGCTTCAAACCTATGAAAATACTGATCCTATGAGTGATATAGAAATAGAGATGAATAACATAGGTTTGTTCACTTGAATGCTTGATTGAATGTTTCTTGGTATATTTCCTTGTGAGTTGTATATGATTACCAAGTGAGGAATGAATGAGGGTTGATATTATATATACCAAACCCTTTTGAAAAATTCTCACCCTAAAGTACTTAGGTCAACGTTTAAGATAGGTTTCATTTGCAAATTAGATTACTTTTATACACTAGACACTTTTTAGGAAAGGTGGATACTTGTGTCGACATATGTGTCCACCTAGGATGCAAGTGTCTAGGAAGCTAGAAAACATGTACAGGTCCAAAATTGGAAGTGAAGGATAATAATCAGGGTTGGATATTTTTACACAATGTAGAAACCCTGGTCATCAGGATAATAGTGGTTGGACTAAGAGAGAGGCAATTTAGACAAAAGCGATAGTGAACATGAACCTTTTAGCAACAGACAAGTCTATAATTGAAAGGTAAAATCATGATGTATATATTTCAAGTGTACTAGATTAGAGTGCTACATAAATTATATTTTAGTATCTACATTTTCCCCCTTTAATCTAGTAATAAAACTATTAGTTTAAAGGAAAGATATGCATACTTGGGTGTGCATGACACACCTTGTCTTTGTGTGAGCCCAACTTGAGTGCTTTGGCCTGCAACCAAGATGTTATAGTATACAATCAGTGTATGAAATCTAAAATTGAAAGAATTTGAAATGCTTGAAAGTAGAAAAATCAAGGTTAGGAGTACACATGTGTTGATGCAACCATCTTGCCTTTTAATAATTTGATTTGAAAGGATGACTCATTATGAAGCAATGAATATGAGATTAGGACAAATCTAAACCTGAAAGTGCATATATATAGATATTGGAGGACACATGCCCCTAATCTTGATGTAAAAGTGAGTTGCAACACATCCATTGAGCTTGTTTCATCTCAATCATGCAACCCAAATATGTGCATAATATGGTGAGTGTGAGCAATTTAATCAACTTGCAATATATATTTGGCGAGGGTGGATGATTTAATCAAATCCAACCTATAAGTATGATAAAATTAGATGATTTAATCAAGTCTAACTTATAAGCTTGGTAAGATTGAGCAATTTAATCAACTCAACATTCCAAAAGTGAACCAACCACTGTATTATATTGACTTTATAACAGTCCATAAAAGTCCAACCTTGGTATAATAATAGTCCATAAAATTATTTTAAATTTAGAAAATGATTTATTTTACAATTTTAGGTGCCCTTTACATGACATATGCACCTCATATATGTCTCAAGCTGGAATCTAAGTATAATAATAGTATCAATGTATATAATCATGCCACAAATGTGTGTCTGAATCATATAACTATAAAATGTGATGAATCTGAAATTGATGCAAATGTGAAGACATGTTTCCATAACATGCTACCATTGTAATATGGAGAATCTGAGAAGTAGTGTAAATGTGGAGAATCTCAGAAGTAGTGTAAATGTGGAGAGCATGTTTACATAACATGCCCCCACTGTTATATAAAACTGTGAAAGTGTGGAAGTCATGCCTCTATGACATTCTCCTAATAATATGCTCCTCTTTTGAGGTGAAGGGAATTAGAATCTGGTAGTTATTTTACCTCAAAAGGATAAGATAACTATATAAATTATGTATGAATCATGTGACATATAGAGGTAACATGTCTAGGTAGATATAGCATTTAGGCACACAATCTGTGATCACATCAAGTCTGAAGATACATGATGTAGATCATGGAAACATCTAGAAATTAAAAGTACAAATTCAGTAAGCAATCAAGCACACACACAAGAGCACTCAAAATCAAAGCAACAGGAAATGGTCCAAGGTGACCTCATACTAGGGGCATGTTCAAATGACACATAATCTAAGGGACATGACTTAGTCAAATGTCCACATAACATAGAATGACATATTCAAATGTCCACATAACAAATAAGGACATGTTCAAATGTTAAAATAGGCAAGCATATGCACGAATACCACAATCAATGGAGCATATTCAAATGCTCCAACAAGAAATACAATACAAGACAATATCAAGCAAGAAAAGATAGGTAACCAACATGAACATAACATACTAGCTCTTAAACATATGTGTTTGCAAGAAATGTTAAGTGCATAACATATCAAGTACATTATGAAAGGCATACATATGGATAAATGTATGTGTAAGTATATAAGCTCAAACATGATAATGAAAAGTGATTATAGAATAATATAGCCTGGGTGTATCGTCATGAAAGAAGCATATGCCCCAAACTTATTTAGGACATGAGTGGAAGGAAATATCAACATCCGTATGTGCATATATCATGTCCTTGGGTATGACTATATTGCACTTAAATGAAGTGTGAAAAACTTGTGTATATATGAAAATAATGATATGATTGTTTATGTAGTTTTTATGTAAAATTCTTTTATAATATGAACTAACAAAAACTCAAAAGAAAAATAGGGTTTTATCTGAAATGAGGCATACCTATAGTATCAGTTGTGCACCGTTGACCAAGTTATTATGAGAGCTCCTTTTTGGTTTTGAAGGATTACTTGCACACAAATAAAAAACTAAACAATATAGATTAATAAAATAAGGTGGTGGATTGTCTGGTAAAATACCAGTTCTACGAAGGTGTAAGCTTCCTTTCGAGGACATCAATCCACCTATTTAGCAATTAAGTTGATAAAAAATGATAATGTGAATTACAAATATTTTTTGATAATTAGATAACATATGATAAGGAGAAAAACTATTCTTCCTCTATTGCATTAATGTAATCAAAATAATCGAGCCAATAATCCTATGAGGCATCAATATCTTCTTGGATAATTTATAGCTAGGTTGAAATGTCATCAATATTTGAAGGGAATGCAATGGCGTAGAGACTCAACTCATGTGCAATGTCATTTTGATTGGAAAAAATGAGTTGGGGAATGATCGGTAGATCAAAAATGTTGACTATATTGTGAGGTATTCCCAAAATAGTCATCTAAATGTAGATTCCATGTTTTCAGGAAAATAGAATGATCAAAACATACCAGTTTTATGGAAAAAAGTCATGGAAATGGGTTCAGATTCTACAACTTGACAATTTTGATAGGGATCAATGTTGATTCAAAGAATCAGAATAAATTTTATCAGAATCAGTGTCGATCAATATGATCGACGCTGATTTTGGTAAAATTCTTGAGAAAACTAAGAAGTAGCTTTATGGCTTAAGAAAATGGATTTTAAAGATAATTTGGGGTGGTCTAAGGAGTAAACTAATGATATTACTATGCATAATAAGATAAATAATAAAATTATACTAAAATGAAACACACTACTAACCTTTGAAACATCTTAAGATGATGCTACAAATTAGAGATGTACTCTAATTTCCACATAGTGGTTCCAAAGATTTAGAGCTTCGAAATGGCATCGTAATGTCTATACTAGAAAATATTCTAGACATTGTTTGTCTTTTGAGTGTTATGTCTACCTTACAATATGGTTTTGGGATCCATTTGGATGAGATGTGGCCATCTATAAGTAATCAATGCCGATTAAACAAAATCGATGCTGATCGTGGGGAATCACTAACGATTCTACCTTTTCTTGGCAAAATATGTCTTAAGTGGTTCTAACCATGGGTAAATTTAAGGAGGGGATTTATTAAGTTGTTTCATAGGTTTTTTATTGGGGCTAGGTGGTTAAAATGGAAGAATAATTTAGAATTATGGGTTTTTAATAGATTTTGGGAGCTTTAAGAGGTTGGGAAGGGTAAATAGTAATAAAATGAAGTAATTACCATGCATAAATGTAAATAAGGGTGGTGGATATAAATGAGGGGGATTTATGACATATAAAGACACTAATTAGATACCATACATGAAATTAATGTCTACATTTACCCCTTTTTGCTTAGTGGTTCAATAGAAATCAGTCACGAGACAAAAACCTAGAGTGTGTGGATGCCCCAAGTGTGAATGAGGAGGTATTCCCCCTCAAACTGGGAGCTAACAAGATGGAAGGATGTGGTGATAGGTTTGAAAAGAGCGAGATAAAAATATGGGGTGGATATGTGATCGATAAGAAATAATGCCAAGGATGCGGGTTGGCTGCATGAGTAAAAAAAGTTTGCATTGTCGAAACAGGGATAATAACACATATAGATGCCTTTGGGTAGACTTGAAAAAAATTGCCCCAAACATTAACAAATGGATACATAAGCAAAGGGGACCAAGAGAACAAAGGATAGGAGGGACCAAAAACCTAGGGTGTTGTATAAAATAGTGTAGGTGAATGGGGAAACTTTTAGAGCCTAAAAATAAAAGTATGTGTGGAATCAGGTCCAAATAGAGCAAAGTAAAGGATTGATGATGATCTTAGGGGATCACTAATGATTTGTATAGGATTAAAATCAATCAGTTGAATCACTAATGATTCTAAAAATTGTAATCATTTAAGGTAACTACTATATATAACATGGACCACAATTTGAAAGGATCACTTTCAACTTGATATAATTGATCACTTGAGCTATGAGAGAAAAAGATGACATGTGATGATGGATGTGAGTGTTAGTAGATGGAGGAGATAGAGGCCATGTTAAGAGGTAGGGGATGCACTTAAAATTTTAAGTTATATACATATATAATTATTTTTATGAATATATGGGGCTACATGGTAAATATCATGGGATCAATGATGATTGGAAATAATCATTGATGATCAGTGTTGAGATCGACATCAATCGAGAAAGATCATGATCAATTGATAGGTATCATTATAAATTCAAATGAATCGATAATGATCTACTTTAGGTTGTAGGATAGAGGCAAAAAAGATATTTTACTAATTTATACTTTTTTAGGCAAGAGATTTACTGGCAATGTGGGATTGAGTGCCACCATTGTTATAGTGACTATGAAATGTGATGAGTGATGAGGAATGGGCCCATATGGACATCATTGGTCTCATGGGATTAAGATATTATCAAAGGATTCATAGAGACATAGGTCATAAGTGGCATTACTAGAGTGGTGGGATACAAGTATAAAGACATTATTTTTTACCAGGGAGATGAACCTTACTATAGAAGATATTTACAATATTTTACAACTACTGATATAGGGGAAAATGGTTACACTAGTTGATGATATGGGACACGAGGAGGTTCTAACCTAGTTATATGATGAGGATGTTGTAAACATCACCTTCATGACGAGGGTGTTTTTATTTGAGGAATTATATGAGTATGATGCAGAGGGGAGACTAATAATGGTGATGATGGTGTTGTTAATCTCTTAATATGCACTACTAGTTTCTAGAGGAGGGAGATTTCCTTGGAGTTTGATAAGGGTAGTGGAAAATATGTTGGAGAATCAAATAGTTTTTTCATGGGCACCTACAGTCTTAACATAGGTATATAAAGAGTTATGTGGATGGAAGACATGCTAGAGATTTGTTTTGGGTATTACATTTATATTATAGTGTTAGGTGTATAAGCACATCAAAGTTGTGTGGCAATTGGGAATTACTTGGATGAGATAACACGAGACATCTTACAATGCAAGATTAATTCAATGGAAGGATCATATACTGAGACCAATGGTGATGGGGTTGTATATGACTTGGAATATTATAGATGAGTTGTGGATGAGCTACAAGATGGAGATGTGATATGGAGGCCATATTTGATATTTCATTCCTAACTAGGGGATTAGTGAGAGCTAGTGATAGGGAAACAAGATAGATTGTTATGGGGGTGACAAATAGAGCATTTAGAGATATTTCAATTTGGTAGGGTAAAGAGAAAGTTTGGGCTAATATAAGATGATCTAGATGCACCATAGCGGTATAGATGAAATGATTCAAAGGTGGAGCTACTAGTGGCTCATTTTGTAGGGATACAATTGTTAATACAAGAATAGGTAAATGGGATAAATGTGGATGATGCAAGATATACACCAACATTTTTTTGTGGGGAGATTAGATAGGGGCCAAATGAGGGAGTGTAGTGTGGCCATGATAGGAGGGAGATGATGAGGATATGGTAGAAACCAAGGTGAGAGGAGGGGAGGAGGGACATCTAAAGGAGGTAGATATACATCATATTATTATGGAGAGAGATGCACTAAGGTCACAATGTTCCACTTTATAGGGATAACTGATTGCATTATAGGCTAGCTATGATCAAGTCACCTAGGATTGAGATAAGTACTAGAGTTAAAGGGATATAATTCATAGATTGGGAGGTTAGATAAGGTGAAAACCTCAAGGACAAGTGGAGGAGGAACATAAGGTACATAGTGGGACCAATAAGGATGGTGAGTGTGGATAGGTACCAAGATGTGTTTCTAGATGTACACTAATATAATAAAATTATGAATGAGTGTCTTCTAGAGGAGCCTAAATATATGACTTATATAGTTAGTATAGGTAGTGTGGCATAGGGAAGGAATGGTAGGGATAGATGGGGATATGGGGAAGGAGATAGGGGAGGAAAAGGAGGTGGGAACATTGATGTGAGCCTCTTAGAGTTTATCACATAGTTTTATTTATTAGAGGATGATATTGTACATGTAATTCTATATATATGATACTTTGATGATGTACACACCTTATTTACATGTATATGATGTAGAGACTTGATTTACATGTATATGTTACATTGATGGTTATTATAAGCACAATGTTATTTTGTCATATGGTTATGTTTATTGATTAGATTATGCTTATGATGTTATATTGCATTAATATTGATGGATAGTGTTGTGCAAATGTATATGTTTTTAGATGATGTAAGATGTTATTTTTATCAAATGTTTGATAATAATTATTATTGGTTAATTATGATTGTTGATAAAAAAGTAAAATAGGTTATTAACTCATATATTGACTTGGATTGTAACTAAATATAGGCATCTTGTAGCATTTGCATATGCATCCTTTATTCACTATTAATAGGATTGTCATAACCCTATTACAACTAAGTTTTTAGGAAATATAGATGAATTCAATTTCACATGATTTAGGCTAATTTTAGGATTATATGCACCACCCTATGTACGAGAACCAAGTATTGTTTATTAATGATCTTAGGACCCTATTTTGGAGTTAATCCATGTATTATATAGACTGATCAATGTGAGAAGTCTAAAAATTTTAGAATGTTGATTAATTTAGGAAGCTTTTATGGGATACTTTTTTATTTTAAATTTAAATATTTTGAAGGTTATGCCTTTTGATGGAAAAATAAACAATATGGGCAATTTTCTTGTAATACACATATTTAGATAGCATCCTTCAAGGGAACAGTCTATATGTTTTGATATATTTTTGTATTTATATGAACAACTATCCTTCAAGGGATGAATATATGTTTTTACCCTTTTATTAATTTTTATATTGATCCTTTTTTGAATTTTTGTCATGGATTAGCATATGGTGACCTAAGTTATTATGTTTCAATAGACAAAGCGATCACATAAGGTGGTATTTTTATCCCAAAGAAGCTTTAACTAACCAATGTGATGAATTTTGGGGAAATGATGATTCAACGATCCTTTAGATATAGGTGTAACTTATCCAATTATAAAATACCATGAATGGAGATAGGGTGTTCAAATTCAAGGATGAGATAGGTATTCTTCCAGATAACCAAATGATTCTATATCATTATTTGGTTTTTTTTGGATAATAAGATGATTTTAGGATGTGGATATTTGGCCAAAGGTATAACTCACATTGGTTATGGATACTAAATGATTATTAAAAATATAAATGACGTAGATGAAAAACATTAAGATAGTTATTTTCTAGTTTGTTCTCAAGAGAGGCCAAGCAATATTCCCCAGATCCATATTTATGAGTAATAATATATGGTCTAAGTCAATTTGGAGCAAATTTAACTCTTTTACTCCTTTCCATATTGTAGCATGTTGATTTTCCTTAAGGAAAATATCACCAATGTTAAATTCTCATTATTTTAAGTGTTGATCATATGCACACTTAATTCTTTTTTGATAAATGTGTAGGTGGTCAAGTGTTGTTGTTTGAACATTCATTTAATAGTTCAAGTTGGGCTAATCAATCTTCATGAGTGGTCTTCTTTAGAAATGATGTCCTTAAATTAAATTTAAAGAGAAGGGATTTTAATTTATATAGGAATAACAACCTCTATGCCATAGAACTAAACAAAATGAGGTTGCACCTATGTTGGTGTATGAATACTTGTTTGATAGGCCCATAGTGCAACATGGGACAAATTTGGAGATGCCAATATTTCCTAGTTGTATTGACCACTTTAGATAGGATTTTATTGAGAGTTTTGTTAGAGGCTTTAGCTTGTCCATTGGCTTGTGGATAATAAGGTGATGAAAAAATAAGTGTGATACTAAAAGAATCACAAAGCTATTGGACTTTGTTATTCTTAAAATATTTGACATTGTCCATGATGATCCTATGAGGAATATTGAAACTATAGATAATGTGATGGTGGATGAAATCAACAATTTTGTCTTCCTTAGTTGAAATAAGAGGAACAACTTCTACCCCTTTAGTAAATTATTCTATAGCGGTAATGATAAAGTTGTGTCACTAGGATGATTTAGGGTTAATCTAACCAATGAGATCTATCTCCCACTGATAAAATGGCTAAATTTTGTTATCCACTTGCAAAGTATGACTGGGGGCATGTGATAAGTTTGTGTGTTGTTGACATTTAGGGAATTTATTAACATATTCACAACAATCTTGATTTAAGGTGGGATAATAATAACCTAATCATAGAATTCTTTTAGCGATGGATAGGCCACTAAAATGTCCTCCACATATTCCATCATGTATTTCTTTGATTGCTAGGGTTGCTCCCATACCCTAAAGGCATCGAAGGAGAAGACCATCAAAACCTTGTTTATATAAAACACCTGCTAGTATGCTATAATGAGAAATATGTTGTTGAAAGGTGCGTTTACCATTTTAGAAAGATTGGAAGGAATTAGACCTAGTGAAAGATAATTGTATAACTACATGTACCATGGTTCTGATTGGATTTCTTCCACACTATGGAGAGATGGGAGATTAGTGTTAGTATAAGAAGGTTGGTTGATTTTGTGAATAAGAACAAAAAAATTAGATTCTTGAGAGGATTATGGGACGAAAGAAATTAGAGAAGCCATGGTATCAACAAACTTATTAGTTGATGATGGAATAGTTTGAATCGTATAGCAATCAAATGATGCCAATAATTGGTTTGCCAATATTTTGTATTTTTGGAGAATATCATTTTTACATTGATATATGCCATTCATTTGATTGACCACTAGTTGAGAATACCCATAAATTTTAAGCATTTTAATTTTTAGGGATAAAGCAATTTTGAGGCCTATAATTAGGGCTCCATATTCTACCATATTATTGGTGCAATCCAAATCGAATTTAAAATATAACAACATAGGGAACTCTTTTGGACGTATTAAAACAATTTTGGCTCCCCTCGACACTCACATTAAGATCCATCAAAGAACAGGGTCATTTGATATTCCATATCTACATGAGACAAGGAGGTTATAGATTCATCGGGAAATTTGTAGTTAGATGGTTGAGTATTAGCAAGAGGTGCCTTTGCTAACTAGTTTGCAATGATTTGTCCCTTAATTGATTTTTGGTGAAGGAACTCAAGATCAAATTTATCAAGGAGCATAAGCCACCTTGCCATTTGTTGATTGTGATATGGTTTCAAATGTAAGTCCTAAGAGGGTCAGTATTGGTAATTACATATGTTTTGTGATTAAGTAAATGATATAACTTAGAAGATACAAATACCAAGGTGAGACATAGTTTTTCCATATGCATATAACAAGTCTCATACTCAAAACGAGTGAGACTTACGTAATAAACTACTTGTTATCTGTGATGCTCATCTATATGGGTAAACATGGTGCCTAGGACATGTTATATAGCCAAGATGTATAAGTAAAACTGTTGGTATTCATAAGGGGAAACAAGGACAAGAGGAGAAAGAAGATAGCTCTTAAGAGTGTCAAAGTATTTTTGACAATGTGCATCCCATAGAATGTTGAGCATGGTCATTGATGCTAGAGTTGTCATTGATATCCAAGGTGCATGATGTCATGATGAATTAATGATAAAGAAGTTAGTTTTATGGATTGGATGATGTATGGCATAAGTGCAGAGCATTGAGGACTAAGAGGATGTTGTGAGAGATTCATATATCCTTTGGTGAGAATCTAGAGATCCAATTTGTCCTTTGGAGAGAGGAAAATATACATTCTTAGCTTAGAAGAACTAGACTGTCACTGCATGTCATCAAGATATGAATGAACCAGTCAGTTTGTACATTTATTATATGTATCTAAAAAGTCAAATATGGTAAAAGAGTGACATAGAGATGACATCATATGTGCCAAGAACATGCCCTCCAAATTTGGTGTCTTGACAAGTTGTCTATCTCAAGTTATAAGCTTTCCATGTTGGTCTACAGATTGGATACATTTAGAGCCTGTCAAATTTATGTCTCAGGGAATAGCTGTTGGTTTTCAAATATATGATCATTGGAGTTCAAACTATTTATGCTTGCCAAAGAGACTAGTGAGCAAATAATTGTTTGAAAAAGCCAATCTATTGAGAATTTTGGTATGGCGTAAAAGGGAAATTTGTTCTAGAAAGTGAGAGGAACAACCTCAAGGTGGTGGCTTATCATAAATTTCCATACAACTGTCTTTATTTTAGATCAAATTCGAAGATGTTGACTATGGTAAAAACCAAAGAAACTAGTGAGAAAAGAAATGCATGTAGAGACCCAGATATTGAGAATTTCGGCATGGTATAAAAACCAAAGATGAATTAGACTCCTTGATGAACAAATTTCAACTAGAATTTATCCATGAAGGTTTGTAAAATTGAATTTATTTCTTCTCCAAGTTGACTATTGCAGACTATGATAAAACTCAGTAAACCCAGTTGGAGAACTCATTTGGAGTGTTTGGATTGTTATTTTGAGTATTAGGGTATGTTTTCAACTCCTTTAATATCCATTCCATGCATTGAGTGAGATTTCGAAACATGTTTTTGTGTAAGAAAAACATCAGACAACATGACTATACCTTGAAAGTTTACATAATGGTAGACAAGGTTTCGTTGCAGAGTTGCTTAGTATTATTAATCATCAAAGGTGAGTAATTTAAATGTTTGGAAATGATATTAAAGTCTTAAATTCACTGTAGGTATATTCGACATGATTATTTGAGGTGATATAAACAAATAAATAAGCAAAAAATAGAAAGACAAAAATAAGAGGGTTTTTAGACTCAGTATGACAACAAACCTTAGTTGATGGTTTCATGAAGAAGATGGACTTGCAATGGCTTATGGATATTAAAGGACATTAGATGGATTATTTTCAAATTTTTATATAGTGGAGATCATGATTTAAGAGTGTGGAATGCAAGTCTGAGAACAGGGTTGTGTCTAAATGCTTGATATGGAACAGAGACATATGGAAAGATAAATTGGTTTGCAAGACCAATATGAACAATAGAGCAATATTGTCTATGAGAATATGGTTGATATGTGGATCATAGTGAAGTATATCTCAGTCCATAATGAAACATCATGAAGACATCATAATATTATAATGGTCTGTTGGTCTAACAATCTTGACAGTGAACTATATGCAAACATGAATGTTGTATGCTAAGGTGTAGTGGGCATATAACAAGTTGCAATGATGAGTTGGAGGGTCTTTTCCCTATGTTGAACTATGTAATACACATGGTGTTTTTGTTTGGAAATTGTATGTCCTATCCATGCTTTGTATAAGGTTTGGTATTCAGTGGAAGTAGTGAAAACATTGAAGCCAAAATGGCTTGCCTGACTGAGTAAGGATTGTGAGAGAAAAGGTCAACAAATTGGTTTGCAAGACCAATATGTGCCATTAGAGAATATAATCCTTTTATTTTGAATTTGTTATGAGTATGTTATAATATTATTTTAATGCATCAGAAGTCCTTGGATGTGTCCCTTCAGGTGTCATAAATTCAATCTTCCATGATTGTGTTTTCAGGCTAGTTAACAGTTCTGGGTGGGTTGCTTGCAAAGAAGGGTTTGAGTACTTTTTCCCTATGTAATGGAGTCTGATGCACTTGGTGAATTTGTTGAGGTCATGATATTTATGTATATTTTATTTTTTTTCATGGTTGTTTTGAAAAATTGTGTTTATACTTCAGTTGTTCAAGATAGATTCTCTGTGTATACATAGGCCTATTGTGAACAGTATTTTAAGAAGGGGTTCAAGTGGTGGTTGGACCTAAAAGGTGATGTGGACCTAAAGTGACATTGGATAAGGTCTATTTGAGTGATATTTTAGGTGTTCCTACTGAGTATGAAGTTTGAAAGTGTTCCAAAAAAGGCCAAGTGTAATGTGTGACTAAGAAGGCCTAATAAGTCTCCATGAGACCTAAAGAAGCAGTGTGGCCTATTAAGCTATGGCCGACCTAATGTATTGGTTGATTCGTATTTAAAACATGCTATATGACCTATTATAAAGGTAATTAAAGTATGCAAGTATGCATGGACGACCAAGGTATGTGAGGGCAAGTGACTTGTATGAAAGCAAGGCTAATTAGGCCTATTTGTGTGTGTAAGACAAGTATGTGTACTAGTGAATAAAAGAGCACAAAGAGGAGTAGGAAGAGGTCATGTGGACCATCAGATGGATGTCATGAATATCATATAGGAGGTTTGAATATCAAGATCAGTGCCTATGTGAACTAATCAAGGTGATAGGGGGCAAATTGTGATTAAGAAAACCTTCATGAGGAGAGGATCAGAGTAGAAGTCTTTGAGATTGTCATAGATGAGATAAGGTGTATTCGATCCCTGAATATGTTGATAAGGCCATGATGAGGTAGATGATGTGTAGAGAGAGCATATAGAAGATTGACTATGACATTGATGTCATAGAGAGCAAAAGAAGACCATCATCAGGTGTTGATAAGCATCAAGGAAGAGGTGGACAAATCATTGGTGGCTAAGTGGGCGCTGAGTCATCATAAGTGTTGATTGAGTAGGTGCTTGATCAATAAAGGGGTTGGCTCCTCTTATAAATTTGGTGTTTGATAAAGCCAAGTGGGTGTTTGGTGAATTAGGGGTTGGTGTTCCTTGTTGGGTTGGTGATCAGCTAAAGATTGATACATTACTTTATAGGAATGTTTATCCAAGCTTTGTTTTAGTGGGTTTGATCCCCCATGAGGGTTTCCCACTTATATAATGTGTTATGGTTATTTATGCATTGCTTTGATTGATTAATGTTTTCTTCATACTTATATACATTGGGTTGATATTGCTTGATGAATGGTAATGAATAAATGATGAAGTGAAAGTAAAAGAGTATTAAGGACACTGATGCACCCTCCCCATCTCAGTGATTGTGCTTCCAACAATTGGTATCAAAGCCTAGTCCTTTGAGGCAAGTCTAACATCTTGAAAAAGGTCCTAAGAAGCACAATAATGTCTTGTGATCAACAGGAAGAAGATAGAGCTAGATTCTTTGAAGGTTGAGCACGAACAGCTTGTAAACAAAATATACAAGATGAAGACCTATGAGAAGTTTGAAAAGAGAAATAAGGCTCTAGATGACATGTTAAGTGGTCAGAAGCCTACCAACGATAAGGCAAGTCTTTGTTTCAAAGTAGATCAAAACATGAATAAGGAGAATGCTAATATGAAAAAGAAGGTCAACCTCAAAATGAAGATAAATTATGTTAGATAGCCTAACGCCATGATGTATTTTAATGCTTTCAATGGTCAGTGTTTTGCTTGTTATCAATATGGACATAAAGCAAAGGATTATAGAAGGATGCCATCCAAGAATGAGTTTTCATGGGACTATGGCAAAGGAATAAATTGACAAAGAAGAGATCATAGACCACATCAATCAAGAGGTATGTCTAATAAGAGTAAGGTTATTTGTTATGAGTGTCAATGTGTTGGTCATATTGCAAGATTTTGTAAGATAAAATTGAATAAGTCCTCAAGTCATAACAAAATGTTGGTATGGAGACCATAAAAGGTGATAAATAGTTATGATCAACCTATGGATCAAGGTGAGCTAATTGCCAAGATAGAATGCCAAGAGTGTTTGGTATCAGCTCAAATTAAGAAGAAGGATGACAGGGTGAGTCATGATCTACTCATAAACCAAGGTGGGTTGGTTGCTAATGTATAGCATAATTTAGATTTGAAATAATGTTAAGAGTATTATTTGTCATCTCAAAAGGATGATGAAGAAGCCAAGACAAAGGTCAAGCCTAAGTTGATAGTCAATCCTAGAAGGATGTTGAAGAATATTCAATCTTGTAAGAGTATAGAGATCTGGGAATATTTTGAATTTATGTTGTTTTAATGCCCTATGGAAGGGGTGTCTCTATTATGCTTCATGGAGACACTTATTAGCAAATAGAAGCAAGTATGAAGGCCATCAATCAAGTTATACATGGAGTTGAGTCACAAAATTTGGTGAGTAGCTATGAAATTTTGATATCCTAGCATTGAATAAGGCTTTTTGGGTCAGATATTTTGTACAGGCATGGATCCATTACATGAAAGCTGGAAAGTGACTTGGAGACCTAATTAGGTCTAATTGGAGGGCTAGTTTGTGAAGGAGCTACCATGTAAAAAAAGATTTAGAAGATGAAATTTGGCATGCATGAGGGGGAATATAAAAGAGCCCTAGATATGAAATTTTAAGGTGTGGAGATTAGTACAGAAAACTATATGGCCTCTTTTGGAGACATTAAGGGCTACAAGGAAGCCTAGTGGACCTAGTGTAAAAAAAATGCAAAGTTGAAGAATAAGAGGTCAAGCAAGTCAATATGAAGCATGATATAAGTATGGTGGAACCTAAGCAAAGAAATGAAGATGGATATTATACATCCTTATGTTTTTAGATGAGATGGATTTAAGATGTATAAAGCTTTGAAGACTTGACATAGAACACAGTGAGCTACGAAGATCCTTATTCAAGCTTCAAATATCTGCATAAACAGTTCTGAAGACGTTCTATTGAAGTTTTGAAGATACACCTAGGTAGCTCTGAAGATGTTCTGATAAAGCTCTGAAGACGTTTTGATGAAGATCCAAAGACATGTCCAGCTGTGCTCCGAAGATGCGTAGCTGTGCTCCGAAGATGCGTAGCTGTGCTCCGAAGATATTTTCTAAGGAGCATGAAAGGCATGTGAGAATGTGAGTGAAGTATTGACAGCTTGAAAAGAGGTATAAGTCAAATAAGGTGATGGCATGATGGTTCAAACATTAGGTAGACATGGTTTTATCTCCAAGATTCAAGATGATAGTCAAATATTATGATAAGAAGACCTGAGGTGGCTATGAGTTAAAGATGACTACAAGAGGTGTGTCGATCAGTCATCCAAGGTAGCTCATGTGTGGACAAGAATGTCACAAATAAAGCAATGGTAGTCAAGATGCATGGAGGTATAAGGTTCATTAAGCAAAACAAAGAGGTATGATGCTATGGTGAGCTAATGGATCAAGGTCTACATCAAGTTGGTTGACAATTAGTATATTTTAAACTCAATATCAGTCATATCAAGAACAAGTAGATGGAGATGATCATGATGATAGGGGGAGCCTATATATGATACTTTAGGTATGTGTGGGCATGGTTTGTTAATATCAGGTCCAAGGATCAAATTGCAACTTGTGAAAAACCCTTTGTCATTAATGTCAAAGAGGTAGAAAGATCGGAATGAAGGAGGATTTCAAATTAGTAAGAAGACATTATGAGATTAATTTTGCCATCAATGACAAAGGGAGATAGTGTTGATCATGGTCGTTGATGTTATAGTTGTCATTGATGTCTAAGGTATATGATGTCATGATGCATTCATGACAAAGAGGCCAGTTTTATGGATTGGAAGATGTATGGCATGAGTGCAGAGCATTGAGGACCAAGAGGATGTTGTGAGAGGTTCATAGATCCTTTGGTGAGATTATGGAGATCCAATTTGTTATTTGGAGAGAAAAAAATTCACATTCTTAGCTTAGAATAACTAGACCATCTCTACATGTCATTAAGGTATGAATGTGTTGGGGGATCAACCAACAATAGATTACAATTGTGAAAGCAATAAACGCGAAAATAAATCAGATTGACAAGTAATTAGAATGAGATAATAGCAAGAACAAGAGATACAAGAAACCACCCTGAAAACTTGTATTAACAAACTCTTTACAAAATGAATACAATTGAAGAAACTTGTTTCTTCCACACCTCTCCTAGATGTATAGATCTCTCAATAGATCTCTATTCCTCAAGAGCTCTCTTTCTCAAGAACAATCAACTCCAACAAGCCTGGATTGATTCAATTCTGTACTGTTCTTCACATACAATGAATTACAACAATAATTCACAATAACTCCAACTACTACAAAAACTACAATAAGCTAGGAAGATCTAATTCTACATATAGAATTAAGAGACTTGAGATCTACTTCCAACAAGCAGTTAAGCCACTTGAACAAGGGCTCTAAAAATAGTATTGCCAATAATAGAGACGCGAGCTTGAGACTACAACTCAAACTCATCATGCAAACACTCGCTTCTGTCCACGGAAATAGCTTTCTAGACACGCATGTAACTGACGTCGGTTCCTGCTGCTTGTCTGTGACCGCCGTCGGTCGACCCTCTGCCGACGTCGGTGCCTCTGCAACTGCTTCTGACCGATGTTGATCGCTCCTGACCGATGCCGGTGTCTGTGTAGACCCGAACCTGATAAGTGTGCTCCTTGGTGAAGCTTTTAGCTCCACACCCTAACAATCTCCCACTTGGAGATAAACAGCTGCACCAGTACCTGTACAGCAACATCTTCTAGCTCCTCCATCTTCAACTCAATCATGAAGACCAATAGAAGTTGAATGAAGATTCAACTTCTCCTTTGTAACCGGCTTGGTTAACATATCAGCAGGATTCCTATCTGTATGGATTTTCTCCAGCTTCAACTCACCATCTTCCAATACCTGTCGTATGAAGTGATACCTTAGCTGTATGTGCTTTGTTCTTGAATGAAAGGCTGAATTCTTAGCCAAATAGATTGCACTCTGACTGTCACTATACAATCTGCAACTCTCATGCTCCATACCAAGCTCATCCATGAACCGTGTCATCCATATCATCTCCTTGCTAGCTTCTGTGGCTGCAATATACTCTGCTTCTGTAGTTGACAAGGCAACAACCTTCTGCAACTTAGATATCCAGCTAACTGCCGTTCCACCTACAGTGAAAACATAACCTGTAGTGCTCCTCCTGCCATCTAAATCACCTGCCATATCTGAATCTACATAACCATGTAGAGAAGTATCTGAACCTCCATAGCACAAGTGCCTACTGCTGGTTCCTCTCAGATATCTAAGGATCCACTGAACTGTTTTTCAATGTTCCTTATCTGGATTGGCCATATACTTACTTACCACTCCCACTGCTTGGGCAATATCCGGTCTAGTACACACCATTGCATACATCAAACTCCCTACTGCGGAAGAATATGAAACCTTACTCATGTACTCTACCTCATCATATGAATTAGGACATTGTTATTTACTCAACTTAAAATGTCCAGCCAAAGGTGTGCTTATCGATTTAGCATCCTGCATATTGAACCGTTTCAACACCTTGTCCACATAATCTTCTTGAGACAATATCAACCTGTGATTTTTCCTGTCTCTCTTAATGCTCATGCCAAGGATTTTCTTTGCTGCTCCCAAATCCTTCATAGCAAACGTTTGAGCTAATTTCACCTTAAGCTCAGAGATATCCTGCATGTGAGATCTTGCAACCAACATATCATCTACATACAACAATAGAATAATATATCTACCATTATCAAATCTCTTGAAATACACACAATGGTCTGATTGACACCTACTGTAGCCATGCTCAGTCATAAACCTGTCAAATTTTAAGAACCATTGCCTAGGAGCTTGCTTGAGGCCATACAAGCTTTTCTTCAATCTGCACACTAACTTCTCCTTACCCTTGACCTCAAATCCTTCTGGCTGTTCCATATAAATTTTCTCATCCAAGTCTCCATGAAGAAACGTTGTCTTAACATCTAGCTGCTCAAGATGCAAATCCTCAAAAGCAACCAAAGACAATACAACCCTTATTGAAGTCATTTTAACAACTGGAGAAAAAATCTCACCAAAGTCAATACCTGGCTTTTGTGCAAATCCTTTCACTACTAATCTGGGCTTGTATCTCATCTGTCCATTCTCGCCTTCTTTCAACCTGTAGGTCCATCTGTTCTTGAGTGTTCTCTTACCAGCTGGCAATTCAACCAAATCCCATGTTTGGTTCTCTCTTAAGGACTCCAACTCCTCAACCATGCCACGCTCCCACTGACTCTTGGACTCCACCTGTATTGCTTCTTCAAAACTCTTTGGTTCTCCACCATCAGTTAGCATTAAATAAAATAAAGAAGGAGAATATCTAATTGGAGGCTTACTCACCCTTTATGACCTCCTGATGGGTGTCTGAGACTCGTTCACAACACGTTGTCCACCCAAATTCTCTGACAGTGACCGACATCGGTCACTTCCAGACCTGTTACTGGCCGACGTTGGTTTTGCCTGACCGACCTCGGTACCTATCCTACCGACGTCGGTCTCTGTACGGTCGACGCCGGTTTCTGTACTGCCGACGCCGGTTCCTAACCTACCGACGTCGGTCTCTGTGTTTTCTTGCAAGTGATTTTTTTTTTCGCGAGTTCATCTTGGACTTTCACCTCGTCCAATTCACCATTGCTCTGCTCAGATTGATTCAGCTTCCTTAGCTGATCACAATACATCACTCTTTCGTTGAAAACAACATCACGGCTCTTGATTACCTTGTTAGTTTCTAGATTCCATAATTTGTAACCAAAATCATTTGAGCCATAGCCAATAAACGTGCATCTCATAGACTTAGCATCAAGCTTCTTTCTATTTTCCTTATCTATGTGCATAAAGGCTTCACAACCAAAAACTTTGAGATATGAGAGATCAACCTTTTTACCTGTCCATGCCTCTTCTGGAATACCACCATCCAAAGCTGTAGAGGGTCCTCTGTTAATCAGGTGTACTGCAGTGTCAACAGCTTGTGCCCAAAACTGTAAGGGCAAATCGGCATGCAATCTCATACATCTTACACGCTCCATTATTGTCCTGTTCATCCTTTAAGCAATCCCATTCTGCTGAGGTGTTCTTGGAACCGTCTTTTGCCTGCGGATTCCATGCATGTAACAATAATCTCTGAACTTATGACTGCAGAACTCACTGCCATTGTCTGATCTCAGGCACTTTAATATTTTACCTGTTTCATTTTCAACCATAGCTTTCCAAACTTTAAAAGTCTCAAATACATCAGATTTCTTTCTAATATAGTATATCCATACCTTCTTTGTAGCATCGTCTATGAAAGATACATAGTACTGTGATCCTCCAATGGAAGCAATCTGAGCCGGTCCCCACACGTCTGTGTGAACAAGCTCCAACTTGTGCCTCTTCTTAGTAGACCCAGTCTTGAGAAAACTAACCTTTTTCTGTTTTCCAAATACATAGTGCTCACAAAACTCTAGATCTATGCCTTTTAAATCTGAAAGCATACCTTTGGACTTAAGAATTGACATCCCCTTCTCACTCATGTGGCCAAGCCTTGAGTGCCACAATTTAGCATCCACATCTGAAGTAGATAATACAGAAAGAGATTTGTTAGTAACACAATTACACAAATAGAGAGTACCTTCTCTCTTACCTCTGGCCATAACAAGTGCACCCTTGGTCACCTTCCAAGATTCTGTTGTGAGAGTTACTGTACAACCCTCATCCCCTAACTTTCTTGCAGAAATCAAATTTCTCTTCAAGCTAGGAACATGCATCACATCTCTCAACACCAATGTGTTGCTATTCTGCATCTTCAGCTGCACTTTACCTTTGCCAATTATTTTACAGGGCTCATCATCCCCTAGATACACTATTCCAAAGTCTCCATGGATATAGTCACTGAAATATTCCCTGTTAGGGGTAGCATGAAAAGATGCACCAGAATCTAATACCCAAGATTCTATATTATTATGCAGAGAGAAAATTAAAGTATCTTGTGCAATACCTGCAACCTTGGCTTCTTCCTTTCCTTCGTGTTGATTGTTCTCTTTAGGCTTTGACCAACAATCTCTGCTTATGTGCCCCATCTTTCCACAATTCCAGCATTGTGGCCTTCTGCCTTTTCTGGATTTAGATCTGCCTTTCCCTTTAGATTTGGATCTTGATCTGCCTTTCTTGCTCTTCTCTTTCTGCCTTCCCCTGCTCTCAAAACTTAAGGCGTTCCCAAATGCCTCTTCTGTGCTTTTTCTGCGTATTTCCTCATTCAAGATAACACTAACAACATCCTCTACTTTCAAAATATTTGATACAGATGCAGTATTACTTATTGCCATTACTAAGCCATGCCAGCTTTCAGGTAAAGAACATAATATTAAAAGAGCTTTTATTTCATCATCAAACACTATATTCACTGAACTTAATTGATTCACAATTCCATTGAAATCATTCAGATGAGTAGAAATAGATCCATCTTCATTCATATGCTAATTAAATAACTGCTTCATAAGATATACCTTATTGGAAGCTGAGGGTTTTTCATGCAAATTTGCTAACGTAGTCATCAACTCTACTGTAGACTTTGCCTATGATAAATTGGATATCACAGTGGATGCTAGACTCAGTCTTATAGACCCTAGAGCCTTTCTGTCAAGAACTTCCCATTCTTCATCCTCCATGTTTTTGGGCTTCTTTGCAGCCCCACTTAACGATAAGTAGAGATTTTTTTGATACAGATAATCCTCTATCCGCATTCTCCAGTGTTGATAATTTTTGCCATTGAACTTTTCCATTCTCAATTTACTTTCATCTGCCATTGCTTCTCCCACTCAATCAGAAATCTCTGTAGAAACCCCTGTGAGAACCTGTAATCAATACACACTACACAGATCTGAACCACCTGTTAGTGCACCTGAACTTTGATACCACTTATTGGATATCAAGCTCTGAACCTGCAACCAAGGCTCTGATGCCACTTGTTGGGGGATCAACCAACAATAGATTACAATTGTGAAAGCAATAAACGCGAAAATAAATCAGATTGACAAGTAATTAGAATGAGATAATAGCAAGAACAAGAGATACAAGAAACCACCCTGAAAACTTGTATTAACAAACTCTTTACAAAAAGAATACAATTGAAGAAACTTATTTTTTCCACATCTCTCCTAGATGTATAGATCTCTCAATAGATCTCTATTCCTCAAGAGCTCTCTCTCTCAAGAACAATCAACTCCAACAAGCCTGAATTGATTCAATTTTGTACTGTTCTTCACATACAATGAATTACAACAATAATTCACAATAACTCCAACTACTACAAAAACTACAATAAGCTAGGAAGATCTAATTCTACATATAGAATTAGGAGACTTGAGCATGTACTTCCAACAAGCAGTTAAGCCACTTGAACAAGGGCTCTAAAAATAGTATTGCCAATAATAGAGACGCGAGCTTGAGACTACAACTCAAACTCATCATGCAAACACTCGCTTCTGTCCATGAAAATAGCTTTCTGGACACGCAGGTAACCGACATCGATTCCTGCTGCTTGTCTGTGACCGCCGTCGGCTGACCCTCTACCGACGTCAACACCTCTGCAACTGCTTCTGACCGACGTCGGTCGCTCCTGACCGACGCCGGTGTCTGTGTAGACTCGAACCTGATAAGTGTGCTCCTTGGTGAAGCTTTTAGCTCCACACCCTAACAGAATGAACCAATCAATTTATGCATTTATTATATGTACCTAAAATGTCAAATGTGGTCAAAGAGTGACATAGAGATGACATCATATGTGCCAGGAACATGCCCTCCAAATTTGGTGTCTTGACAAGTTGTCTATCTCAAGTTATAAGCTTCCCAAATTGGTCTGTAGACCGGATATATGCCAGATCCCATCAAATTTATATCTTGGGAAATAGTTGTTTGTTTTCAAATGTATGATCGTTGGAGTTCAAACTGTGTATGCTTGCCAAAGAGACTAGTGAGCAAAGAATTGTTTGCCAATCTATTAAGAATTTTGGTATAGTATAAAAGGGAAATTTATTCTATAAAGTGATAGAAGCAACCACCAGATGGTGGCTTGTCATAAGTGTCTGTAAAATTGCCTTTATTGTAGGTCAAAGTCAAAGGCATTGATTGTGATAAAAACCAAAGAAACCAGTGAGCAAAGAAATGCATGTAGAGACCAAGATATTGAGAATTTTGGCATGGTATAAATATCAAAGATGAAGTAGACTACTTGATGAACAACATCCAAGTGAAATTTATCAATGAAAGTCCGTAAAAGTTAATTTATTTATTATCCAAGTTGACCATTGCAGACTATGATAAAACTCAGTAAACCCGGTTTGAGTAGAATTGTTTGAGAATTCATTTGGAGTGTTTGGATTGATATTTTAATCATTGAAGAATGTTGTGAACTCCTTTGAGATCCATTACATGCATTGATTGATATTTTTGAACATCTTTTTATGTAGGAAAAAATATCAGACAACATGACTATACCTTGAAGGTTTTCATAATGGCAGACAAGGTTTGGTTGCGAAGTTGCTTAGTGTTATTAGTCATGAAAGGTAAGTACTTTAAATGTTTGAAAATGATATTAAGGTATTAAAGTCATTTTAGGTATGTTATACATGATTAGTTGAGTTGATTTAAACAAATAACGAAGAAAAACATAGACTAACAAAAATATGAGGGTTTTAAGACTTGATATGACAACAAACATTAGTAGATGATTTCATGAAGAAGATGGACTTGCAATGGATTATGGATCTCATATGACATAAGATGGATTGTTTTCATAGTTTTATACAATGGAGATAATGATTGAAGAGTTTGAAATGCAAGTCTGAGCACAAGGTTGTGTCTAAAAGCCTGATATGGAACAAAGACATATGGAAAGATAGATTGGTCTGTAGGACCAAATGAACAATAGAGAAATATTGTCTATGAGAATATGGTAGTTATGTGGATCATAGTGAAGTAGATGTGAGTCCATAATGAAATATAATGAATAAATCACAAGAGTGTAATGGTATGTTGGTCTAACAATCTTGATAGTGAATTATATGCAAACATGAATGTTGTATGCTAAGGTCTAATGGGCATATAACAAGTTGTAGTGATGAGTTGGAGGATATTTTCCCTAATTTGAAGTATGTAATACTCATGTTTTTTTTGTTTGGTAGTTTTATGTCATATCCATGATTTTGTATAAGGCTTGGTAGTTATTGGAAGTAGTGAAAATGTTGAAGCCAAATTGGCTTGTTTGGTTCAGTACGGACTATGAGAGAGAAGGTTAAAAAATTGGTCTGCAAGACTAATATGTAAATTAGATCATATTGACATTTTTTTTGAATTATTTGTAAGGATGTTATAATATCATTTTCATGCATTGGAAGTCCTTGTATTTGTCCTTCAGGTGTCAGAAGTTCAAGCTTTCATGACTATGTTTTCAGGCTAGCTGATAGTTTTGAGTGGGCTACTTGCAGAGAAGGGTTTGAGTAATTTTTTCCCATGTAATGGAGTCTAATGAACTTGATGAATTTGATGAGGTTATTATATTTATGTATATGTGATTTGTTTTCATGGTTATTTTTAAAAATGGTGTTTATACTTCAGTTATTAAAAATAGATTCTCTGTGTAAGCACAGGCCTATTATGAACAATATTTTGAAAGGGGTTCAAGTGGTGGTTGGACCTAAAAGGTGTTGTGTAACTAAATTAAACTTGGATAAAGTCTATTTGAGTGATATTTGATGTGTTCTTGCTGAGTATGAAATTTGTAAGTGTTCCAAGAAAGGCCAAGTGCAGTGTGTGACTAAGAAGGCCTAATAGGTCTCCATGAGACCTAAAGAAGGAATGTAGCCTATTAAGCTATGGCCGACCTAATGTATTGTTGATTCATGTTTTAAATGTGTTATATGACCTATTATGAAGGTAATTCGGGCATGCAAGTATGCATGGCCAACCAAGGTATGTGAGAACAAGTGACTTGTATAAAAGCAAGGCTAATTAAGCCTATTTATGTGTGTAAGACAAGTATGTGTGCAAGCGAATAAAAGAGCACAAAGAGGAGAAGGAAAAGTTCATGTGGACCATCAGATGGATTTCCTGAATATCATATAGGAGGTTTTCATATGAATATTAGTGCCTATGTGAACTAATCAAGGTGATAGAGGGTAGATTGTGATTAAGAGAACCTTCATGAGGAGAGGAGTAGAGGAAAAGTCTATGAGGTTGTCATAGATGAGTTGAGGTGTATTAGAGACCTAAATATGTTGATAAGGCCATGATGAGGTATCTCTTGTGCAGAGAGATCAAATATAATATTGAGTATGGCATTGATGTCATAAAGAGCAAAAGAAAGAGAGGGAGCAGAAGAAGACCATCATCAGGTGTTGATAA
Organism: Torreya grandis; assembly: GCA_037957365.1. Classification (NCBI taxonomy): domain Eukaryota; kingdom Viridiplantae; phylum Streptophyta; class Pinopsida; order Cupressales; family Taxaceae; genus Torreya; species Torreya grandis. Next base: position 473,435 of record JARHVA010004841.1, on the reverse strand, counting down.
GCATCAAGGAAAAGGTGGATAAATCATTGGTGGGTGAGTGGGTGTTAAGTCATCATAAATATTGATTGAGTGGATGCTTGATCAATAAGGGGGCTCGTGCCTCCTAGCAAGTTGGTGTTTGCTAAATCCAAGTGGATGCTTGGTGAATTAGGGGTTGGTGCTCCTTATTGGGTTGGTGGTCAGCTAAAGATTGATTCATTTCTTTATAGAACTATTTGTCCATGTTTTTTTTCATTGGATTTTATCCCTTGTGAGGGTTTCCCACTTATATAATATGTTATGGTTGTTTATGCATTGCTTTAGTTGATTAATGTTTTCTTCATGCTTATGTACATTAGGTTGATATTGCTTAATGAATGGTAATGAATGAATGATGAAGTGAAAGTAGAAGAGTATTAAGGACACTAATTCACCCCCCTCTCAGTGATTGTGCTTCCAACATAGGAACTGGGTGTCTTTCTTAAAAAGTTGATGGAATGGTTGACATTGCTATGATAACTGTGAGATAAAGTGCCAAATAGACTATAATTTCCCTTGTAGAATACAAATCTACTTAAGAGTAGATGGGGATGGCATTTCTAAAATGGCCTTAATTTTATCTGGATCGATTTTGATTCCCTAGATGGAGATAATAAAATCCAAGAGCTTACCCGACAAGACCCCAAATACAAACTTATGGGGATTGAGACAAACTTAGTATTTGATTAAACAAGCAAAGAGAATCTTGAGAATATAGAGATGGTCCTTATGGAGTTTGGATTTATCGAGGAGATCATCCATATAATCTTCAATGGTTTTATGGATTAGGTCATGAAATATGTAGGTCATGGCGTGTTGGTAGCTTGCTCCTACATTTTTTAAACCAAAAGACATGACCCTATAACAAAAAGTTCCCTATGTGGTAATAAAGGAAGTTTTATGTTGGTCTTCATGGGAAATAAGGATTTCATTATACCCATAGAATCTCTCCATGAGAGATAACATTTCATGGCCATCTGTGAGGTCTACAAGCTGATCAATATTAGGTAGAAGAAAATCATTTTTAGGACAATTTAGATTTAGGTCATGAAAATCAATGCAGAATTGTAATCCCCCAAATTGTTTTGTGATAGGTATAATATTAGATATCCATTGAGGGTAATAAATAGGTTGAATGAAATTAATCAATAGAAGACGTTGTAGTTCTTCCTTGACTAGAAGTACCACACACGAGTGCATCTTTCAAAAATTTTTACTGGTTTAGCTTCAAGGATGGTGACGATGTTATGGACAAATATAGTGGGGTTAATACCTGACATGACCTTGTACGGCTTGGCAAAATCCTAGTTATGGTCAACCAAGAATGTAGTGAAATCTTGGGGTTCCTCAGAATCTAAGGATTGGTTAACTTTGATATTTTGTGGGACTTCTTGTGTCCTGATATTAATATCGATGTTGACCTTGTTTAAGAGACTAGGAGTTTTAGATGGGAGGGAGTTTCATAATTATGCATCTCCTACCCCCAAATACGTTAATATAGAGTCATCATCTTGGCATTGAAGAATCAAAACTGATGGAGAATCGTGCTCTATCATTTCAAGGATAGTTAGGGGAATTAACTTAGTTTCATTATTATTTTGATACGTGAGCAGTCCTCAGTTGACATTGTTGATAAAAAAAAGTTAGGCATGATGGATATGACGTTGTTAGTTTCTAAAGGGAAGTAAGGTGATGATGACGATGGGTCTTCATTGATATTTGAAGCAGTGTTGGGTAGTGATGACAAGGTGTTGGTGTGAAGATGGTTGATTATGAGATGCTTGGAGGGGTTTTTTGAAACCCAAACTATGTTTTTCATGTGGTTTTCCAAGATCACTCATGGTGACCTCATACGATCCCTGCTCATAACATCCTACATTGAAGCCCTTCCAAACACACTATTGAAAATAAGTATGTGCACAGTGTAGCTTATTGAGGAAAGAGAAACTTGAGGAAAATAGTTTTATATGAGATTGATTTTCATGATATAAAAGGGATTGATAAATCCCTTTATAGATTAAATGGGTATGAAGCTAAGGAGGACTGAAGGGGATGATTTCTCTAAGTTTAGGATAATATAGGGGTTGTTTGTTTGGGTGCCCATATTCTTGATGGGTAGGCAAGACGTTAAGCATAAATAGTTGATATTCCCCCAATGAGAGTTGTTGAAGTGTAGAGTCGAGGGAATAATTAGGAATGTGGGATGAGGAGATTGTTGAATTAGATGACGCCTTGCTTGATGATGATGAGGTTGAGTCTTTTAGAGGGATTAAGACATCATTAGGTCAATAGGTTAAATTGTACATTTTGAATGCGTGAAAATTTGCTGGGATGATGTGGATTTTGCCTTCATACTTGTACTTGAGGCATAAATGCAAGGTGGAGAGGACGTGGTGCATAACACGGATCCAAAGATGCCCTAGTAGGATGTTATATTGAAATTCCCCTTCAACCACATAAAATAGCTCAAGGAGGGTATGTGCTCTAACTTGGATAGGGAGGATGATAATACCTAATGTAAGATCTACTATGTCATTAAAGTCTCACAAAAACACTAGGGATTGAGCTATAAGGGTTTTTGGTAACTAGATTTGTTTGAAGGCATGTAATGAGATGATGTTTATATTGGCCCCATTGTCAATCATGGGCCTTTTGATCATTGTCTGATCAACTTGGTAGTGATGAATAAAGACAGGTCCTGGTCTTCAGATTGTAGTGAGGATACTTTAGAATCATGGAAGGTAATGGATGAGGATGTTTGCAATGATCCTATAAAATTGAACAGAGGTTGAGCTTCATTTGGTTGTACCTAGATGGCTTATAGTGCCTCTATCATACTTGACGGTGTTATGGGGAATTTTGGATAAGTTAATATAAGGACATCTTTACAATCAATTGATGGAGCTACTTCAGAATCGATATATGTATCAATTTCTAGGAATTATTATCTCGAGTTATCCCTAAACTAGAGACTTTTGGTTTTGGAGTGGATGGTTTCGGGATAACTGTAGTTGAGGTAGGGGTTTTTGTAATGGAAATTTTGACTTTATTTGAGTTCTATTTTTTTGGGTCTTGTGCTTGAGATCATGTGTCTATTTTTATCGTGTCAAATTTTAATAGTGGTTGGTTAGTTGAAGCTCTGGAGTTACTCATATTTGGAAGACTCACGTAGCTGATGGAAAAGAGTTGGTCATGGTTGGAGTTGAGGATGTTAACCATGCCTTTTAATGCTTGTTTTAATTTTTCTTGTAAAGGATTTAAGGCATATACCATGTTAGTATCAGAGGCAGTTATGGATTTAGTGTTTTGGTTAAAGAAAGGATCTAAATAGGGCTAGTCAATTAAGAGGTCATCTTCCTCCAAGATATCTTGGATCATTGCTTTGAGAGCATTGTAGCTCTCGGTATCATGCCTTGGTATCCTATGGTAGGCACATATATTATCTCCTTTTAGCCATGCCATTTTTTGGATATGAGGGTTAATAGGTTTGATGGGTGGTAATGTGATGAGGGCAGTTTGCAAAAGTTGATCAAGGATGGTAGAATATGATCCCCGTAATGGGCCTTGGTTGGATTTTATCATTCTTTGGGGTATCAGTTTTTGAACCGTGCTTACCTTCATACCTTCATTTTTCATGTTGATTGTACAAGTTATCTTAATGGGCGATAGAGGTATCTTAGATAGGTTTTGGAGGTAATAAGAACTTGAGGGATTGATATGGGGTATTGGTGTTGGTAATATGTGGGAGGTTTTTGTGCTAATGTTGGCCCCTTGAGATATGATTCTATAATTGTGTTTTTTAGCTTAGAGCAAGGATGAGGCTCTAATATGGATGGCTTAATTTGAACCTGGGGCACAATCATCTTCCCTTTTTGAGAACTTTTAGAGTTTGTAGGGGTGTCTTTATGAGGTTTTTCATTTTTGGATGTCTGAGGGAGTTCAAGCCTTATAGGTGAGTGTTGTATGGCTTTACCCTTTGGCATACCAAGGCATTTGTCCCATGTGGCTGGAGTAACCATTTTACCTTCTGTTGTTCATAAGTGGTTTTGATTGTGTTTAGATGACACCTCCTCTAGAGGATCCCATGTAACAAGATTAGGAAGATTTGAATGGATGTCATATATAGGATTTGATCGACTCAGGGTGTTCTAGGATATCTCCTATAAAGAGGTCTAGAATTTCTATTACTTTGAAAGGGGACTCAAGTGTGTTACCAACTTCTTTAGGTAGAAGTTTATCGTGATTGGTATTTATTATATGGGCTATATGATCTTGGGTGTTTTTGGTGTTTGTTTATATAGATTTAGATGAAGATGGATGATTTGGGAATGGTTGTCTAAAGATATCGAGGGATTGATTTTAAGGAACATTTGGATTGTCTGATTGTAGTTCCCCTCAATCGATAAGGTTTTGGACTAAGCTCTTGAAATATTAACATCTATTGATCTCATGACCAAGTACATGATGGTAGGCGAAAAAGTCACTCTCTTTATACCAATTAGGTTTAATATGAGAGTCATCAATAGGCCTGATCAGAGGAAGCTCAATAACTAACGCTTTCAAAAGTTTGTCTAGGATGAAAGTGTAAGATTCTCCCAAGGTTGTGTATTGCTTGGATGGAAATCCTGTTAAGTTTTTCTATGGTTGTCTGGGAGGTAGATGAACTTGGTTGGTTTGTTTTCTATGGAAGGGCTAATTTCAGGATAACAATGTTCGTTGTGCCTTTTGGTTTAGAATTGTTGGACCCCTTGGAAAGATCGGGTTTAAATTTTTTATTTTCTAAATTAACTTTTCCTTCTTCCAGGGCTCGAATTTATAACTTACGGGCCATGGTAAAGGCTTCATCAAAGGTCTTAAAAGATAGAACCTAAAGCATGGATGATATGTGCTTAGCACATGACTTGGCCAAAAGTTCAATTAACTCTATCTGAGGGAGGGAAAATGATAACTAGTTTATAAGTCCTCACCATATTGAAAAAAAAATTGCAATTGATTCATCTTCAAATTGTCTAATGGCGTATAAATCAGTGATGGTTAGCCTTCTTGCGATATTGATTGAAAAGTTCTATAGGAATATTTGGGCTAGCTAGCCAAAAGAGAATAAAGAGTGTTGTGGAATGGAACTATACCAATCTAAAGTTGCTTCAGCTAGTGACATGGGGAACATTCTCAAGAGGAGAGTATCATCGTGAGTTATACGGTAACAAACATGTATAAAGGCCCTAATGTGTTGTTGAGGGTCCTCCTTGTTTTGAAATTATATAAACTTGGGCAGTTCCCATTATGAAGGATAAAGCCTAATAGGAACAACTGGGTTGATAGGTTTGTTACAAATTTATTTATATGACACTAAATTCTTATTCCTAGAGGTAGAAGCTTCGAGGTTCTCCATCCTATCCATGAGAGTGTGCATGAGGTCAGGCTGGGTAATATATTGAGGGATACCCCTTAAAGTGTTTTATTGCAAATGATGGTGAAGGGGATGCAAAGTGGGAAATGGCTGTGAAAGAGGATAACCAACTGAGATGGTAATGATTGGTTATGACATAGTTGCATACTACGGGAATAGAGAGGGTAGGGTTTATGGTTGAGATGGATTAAAATAGGTAGTTGTAAATCGTTGTGATGGGGAGAGGTATTGAGTGGTTGATGGTGGTAAAAGTTGTTATTAGAGAGGTTGACACAAAGGAACTTGTTGTAAAGGTCGTAATGGTTGATTTGGGTTTGTGGTCATGTGTGTTTGAATAGGTGCAAGAGTGGAAGGGATTTAAACCACTAAATTATGGAGCAAGGATGAAGGTGGTTAGGTGGACATGAGTTGGGGAATGGTAACACTTTGGGTTTGAAAAACAATTGTAGATGGATTAGTAGTTACTAGTGGTGGTTGATTAACTATGGGTTGTGACACATTAATATTAGTGGTGGAATGGAACCCGCATTGGGATCAAGATCTACTAGCAGTGGTTGATGAATTGAAGAGGACACCATGGCGTCAAATCTTCTTTGGATCCTTCTGGTGGCATACCATAGATGAATTGAGAGGATTGGGCATGAGGAGAAATGGGAATATGTATGGCTTGAATGGTAAGGTAATGACTAAGGGAAAGTGGATTATTATCCAATATGTTGGCAAAATCTAGGTCTCCCTATGGATAATATTGAGGAATACATGTTATCAATTAGATTTTACACCCACTATGTTTTGTAGGAGTTGTAGTACATGGGAATCTAATGACATAATGGGATCACCTCCAAGTTGTGGGACCTTGGCGAATTAAGGTGAACCTATGGAGAAGGATAGCTTCTTTTCACTAAGCTTAGTGCAACTGCTACACGGCTAGTTCATTTCTAACTATAGATTCTTTATGATTTTGCTCCTAACTAGGGTTTTGTTTGTAAGGAAAAGAGTTTTGAAGGAGTTTTAAAACTAGAAATGGTGATGCACCAAAGAGTTTTAGTGTAAAATATTGCTTGCTTTGATCGAACATAGTTTAAACAGTGATATATTGAAATATCTTTAAACACAATTTTACGAGTATGAAATTAAAGGTAATATTGAACATTTATCAAATAAGGGATAAAGTTCTCAATTTTTCCTCAACAAGATTTCAAACGGGCAAGATAAACACCACAAATGATCCTATATGACTAAAATAAGACTTATTTATTCACAAATGTAATAAAATCCATACATACACAAGGATGACACAAAATAAGGAAGACAAAACTTCAGTATTTTGATATTCTTCAGGTTACAGCATGTAGATGAACTTCTCAAAAGCAAAAAAAATTATCTCTCAGCAAAGAGATCCATGGGCTACATAGGAGACCCATATTTATACAAAACATTTGCTCTCTTGAGGGAGAAGAAGTCAAAAACTTTTGCAGTTACTCCTGGAGCAAGAAATCAAGGAGTGCCCATACAAATGTCCTCATTTTAGCTTGAAGAGGCACCTTTGGTGGAGTAGAAAGAAGAAGAGGACTCTGCAAGCAATTGGGTGCTTCACCAAATGTTGAAGAAGGATAAAAACGTTTTTGGAGTCTTCCATTTGAACCATCTCTCCTTGAGCTCAATCGAAGAGGTCTCTCACCAAGAAATGGGGCACCAAAATGAAACTTCATGACTTGGTCAATCTTTTAACAAAATTGAATGTTTTTTTCAATATTTAAATATTTTAAAACATAACTTGCAAAACCTAACTTGCAATTTGCAATTGAGACTTTTGTAACTTATAAGTCACTTGACAAAAAGGGATGTGCAAATTACAATGTGAGCTTTTACAACGTTTAAGTCATTCAACTTGTCAAAAAGAAAAGTGCAAAATACAAGTTGCATTTTTTAAATTTAAACTTGACGAAATGATAATTGAAAATTACAAGTATTACTCTTTCAACTAAAAGCTAAGAGCTGTCAAAATGACAATTGCAATCTACAACTTTACAATGTAGCTTACAAAATTTGTAATTTATAGAATGCATTCTTCTCAAATAATTAAATAGTTAATCAACGACAGTGACATCAGAGGATTCCTTGTCCTTTTTCATTTGTATCTTCTTGATGTAATCGTCAAAGTTGTTGAATATTTTTTGCAGGTGCTCTTCATTAAGACCAATTATGTAAAGATTAATAATGTCACACTCTGTCATTACCTTGAATAATTATCTGGAAAAATCTCTATAGATTTGGATATCTTTGCCCATCTAATCAAGTGTATTGTGGTACTTGATAAACCGGTGGATGGAATCCAAAATCAAAATTGTGTCAAGTGTTGACTCCCTCTTAATCACCTCCTTGAATTTATCTTGGATAACCTGAATAGGAAGAGGTTCATATTGGTAATATATTGTCTCACATGACAATTTACAATTTGAATCTTTGATGTCGTACATTACATCTGTGGCCTTGTCACTTGTGCTTTGGCCTTATCAATACTTTCAGTAAGCATCCTAACTCTGAACTTGGCCACCGTCTCCAGCTCATCATGCTCCACAAGATTTTTGATTATTTTTTTGGACATGAGGATATCGCTCTCTATTTGGTCAATGGCTTGTAATTTGGGAGAGTAGAGCTTTAGCCTTTCAACTTCTTCCTCATATTTATTTATTTATACCTCTAGAGTTGGAAGGTCATCCTTCAATGTTTTTAATAATCCATTGCTAACCCTATCATTCTAATCACTTTGGTGACTAGTTCTTCGGCCCATTCCTTTGTAGCTTTGCCCATTGTACCAATCTCTATCATTGTATCCAATATTTATTTATCATGGAACTGAGGGGGAAATTGAATTGGTTGGGTTGGTTCAAGAGAATTTTTTAGGTCTATGATCTTCTTCAAGGTAATCGTCAACTGCTCTACCTTGTTCTTCAACTCATCCTTGGTGACCTTGTCACTGTCCATTTTCTTGAAGAGAGAACTTATGCTTCTTTGGACATCATGTTTTAGTCACTCTCTCATTGGACGACCAAGGTTTACCTTGAATACCTGATAATCCCCCACTGCTAAATCTTCTTTCTATTTTTCAGGTGGGGGAATTGCTATCTCTGCATACTTATCCCCTGTTGCATCATAAGAGACTCTAGAAATAGTCTTGGGACCTCTCTTTAGTCATTTATATGCTTCCAATAGACCAAAATCTAGGGTGTTAGGAGATATCATTTGCTTCCTCTTCTTAGACATTGATTGTGCAAGCTAACTAAGAGTGGCTACCAATGAATCTTATCTTGTCCCAACAACCACTATTACATGTGAATCTATGACTGAAGATGCCACACTAATAGTTATTGTAACAAGTGTCATATCTACCATTGATGTTGTTGATGAGTCTTTGACTAATGATTTGGCTATCTCTACCCCATTGGTGGGTTGACTAGCTGTAGTTTTGTCAGTGGGCTTCTCTATCTCTACCTCCTTGGTGGGAGTTTGGATCAAAGTGAAAGCAAGAGAAGGCAAGGATACTTGGATGGGTTGAGTGTATGTGCTTCAAAGGGGTGTGGAAGCTGAGAGTGACACAAGTGGGGAGGTAGGCATGTGTGGAGGTAACAAGGGAACATGTGTAAGGATGGTTTTTAAGGTAGCAAAATAATCTAGCAGTGTGGTTGGAATGGCCAAAGTAGAAGTAGTGGGTAGTGTGATGGAATATGAATATGGAATTATTACCAACCCAGTGGTTGTGGTGGATAGTGAGACTGCAGTTAGAATGACTGAGTTGGCAACCATGCATTGTTGGGTTGTGTTGGTGATCAATGGGGTGGTAATAGATATATGGAATGAGGTAGAAGTGATTGTGGAAGAGGGAGTTGGGGATGGAGATGGGATAACAAACTGCATTGATTGGCTTATTACCAAGGGAATCACTTGGACTGGTGGGCTAGGTGAGGGAGTAATTAATTGCACAAGTTGAATGGTAGAAATAGGAGGAGGGTTTACAATAGTTGAGTCCCCTATAGAAACTGGTAGTGCTTGGTCGAGTGGTTGGGTTACTAGCACTTGGGTGTTGTAAGTGGCTCTTTTGGCCTTCCATTTTTGTTTCCCTTTGTGTGAAATGACTGGTCCCACTACTTGATTTTATTGGGTGCCACTGTTGGAACCCTTTATTACTTCTACCTCTACCCCTTTCTCTTTTTCCTTTTTGAACCTGTCTGTGATGTTCAAGTTCTATTTTTTTAATCTTTACCCACTTACTTCTTAACTAGCTTAAAGTCATGTTGATGACTGGGGTAGTCATGTCTAGTAAAGAGAAGGATTCGAGTGTAGACCACCTAACTTGAGGAAAGGGTTGTAGGTAGAAATGATTATCATAATAAATCCTATCCACTGGTTATTCTTCATATTTAAACTCATCTAGAAATGATGCCATGTCATAGTTATTAATCTATTCTAGGGTCATCTTGGAATAATCCCTCAACCTAACCTCTTCCTCATCCTATATGTCCTCCCAAAAATCTTCATAAAAGGGAATTTGAGTAAATGATGAACCCAATAAACTAGCAACAAAACCTGTAATATCATAAAAGGGCCTAACATCAAGGGTTCTCAAACTTATCTAAGTCATTTATACCTTTGTACATTTGGCCTTGGATAAGGCAGGGCATGTGTATCTCCCTATACTGATAGGGAAGTGTATGCCTATTTTGTGCCTACTTGACAAGAACTTGTGGGTTTCCACTAGTTGTCTTATAAGGTCCATTAGGTCCCACTTATCACTGACATATCTGAGAAAGGTGTAAGGACACCCACTAAAACCACCAAATTTGATATATGAAAATGTGGGGAACTCGATGAAGTATGATCCCTAAATTTTAATCTTTATCATTGCAACATCATAAAACCTTGTACTCTCTAATTCTTATTCAAACATAGTTATGATGTAGTAGATAAAGGCATAATTAACTCTCCTAAATTGTTTTTTACTTCCATCAAAAGTGAGATCATGATAGTAATTATAAACTTTGTTACCCTGATCTGGCATTGTGTTTAACCCTGGGAATGCCCTCCCTTTTGCTAAAGCATAGACGAGGTAGGAGGTCATGTAGAATTTACCAGTAGTTTGAACCTCTACTAACTATTTGTGAATGGAGTCACTAATTAATTGAGCCTAATTAATGTATTGTTTATTCTATTGGATTACCCAGATATATTGATACATTCAATCTTGGTAGTTATTTGCATTCCAACTTCCTAAAACTCTATGTACGAGTACAATGATGTTCCCTACCTCATCTTTCAATTCTATCCTGGCCAGGGTATTAGGCAGTCTTGAGGTTGAAGCTTTAGGGGTCTTTAACCATTGTTTGTTTATAATTCATGTGCAAGCTGAGATGTTTCCTGGTAGAATTTCTTGAAGGAGTCAGGGTTAATATATATATAACTTTCAAACTCCAAGATAAAAAAACATAGTGTTAATGAAATCTAGATCTAATTTCAAAATTTTCTCCCCCTTATCATTCACTACCTCTCTTTTCTCTACATCATAATGCTTGGCCACAGTGATCCAAAACTCATAAGTTCTAGTTGATAAATATTTCAAGAACATAGAAATAACACAGTAACAATGAATTCTCTGAGAAGAGATGTATTATTACTCAAGATTGCAATACAACTATATGCTTATCTCTGGGAAGAGATGTCTGATTTTCTATTTCAGGTTACATCTTCATTTATACCCATTTTGAAAGTATGGGGAGGATGTGGAAGGTCACCAATCTCGAGGGAGATTAAGTGGTTCGACTTCCACGCTTTAAAATAATACATAATTTGAGGAATTACTATTTTTGGACTGCACTACTAAAATTAAAATTTGGGGAACTTCTGTTGGGTTTTTGAGGGTCAAAATTCATCGAGTAAAGCTCCATGCCATCTCATGGCGTTCTCCTCATTCTTAGCTTTCCAACAGTTCAAATGACGAGTCAATTAGAGCTACGGTGCAAAAGTTATGGCTCTCGAAAGTTCTGTCACCAATTAGGGTGGAACTGTCACCCGAATTATTGCCTGAATTGTTGCCCGGATCATTCCTCCCTCCTTGAAAATCAATGGTCCCCATTGCATCAATGTTCCTCATCAGGTGTGGCAGTTGTGTCTTGATTTGATTTTTTGTGAGCCACTCACCTTGGTGGCTAAGTTGGCCCCTTTTGACAACTTGATAAAGCGGAATAGAGCGTCCTCTTGTTGTCTTCATCTAGGTGCCCACAATCTGATCCTCCTCCATTGGAGCAAAACTCTGTGGATCAAGCTCATCAATGTCTAGTTGTTCTGCTACGACTGAAGAGTCCAATAGAGGTGGATGATATGGTTTGAGGAGATCCACATTGAATATTAGATGCAGACCAAGGTAGGCTGGTAGGTTCAACTCAAAAGCATTTTCTCCAACTTTTCTGGTGATGGTGTAGGGACCATATCACATAGGCTGAATTTTTCTATGTGGGCCTGCAAGTCATTCCTTCTGAAACCACAACCAAACCTTTTCACCCATAGCAAAATGATGTGCAATTCTATGTTTGTCATGGCATTGCTTATACTTCTTATTCATCTTCTCCAGGATGTCATGAACTTGTTGCTGATGTGTTGCATTTATTCAATGAACTTTGTTGCTTTTACTACCTCAGATCTTCCATGAGGTTTGTATTCCATGGTGGAGAATGGAATGGCTATATCAATTGGTGCCATGGGTTGGAACTTGAAGCATACTTGGAATGGATTGTGCTTGGTCGCGTTATGCAGGGCTCGATTGTATCTATGTTGTATGAAAAGAAGCCCCTCATCCCATGTGCATGGATGTTTTGAGTGATACATCCGAATCATGTGAACAATCAAGTGATTCACCACCTCTGCCTGACCATCAGTCTATGGATGGAAGGCTATGAACTTCATCAGCTTGGTATCCATCATCTTCTATAGAGTGGATCAGAAGATGCTCAGGAACCTGTTATCTCGATTTGAGACAATGGACTTGGGGAGACCAAAATGTAGCCATACATGACTAAAATATAGTTCAGCAATTTCTTCAGCAGATATATTTTTCTTACATGCAATCATGATAGCCATTTTTGAAAAATGATCAACTACCACAAAAATACAGTCCTTACCATGTTTTGAAGTGGGAAAACTTGAGAGAAAATCCATTAAGACAGATTCCCAAGGCCTGGTTGGTTCTAGGAATGGCATGTACAATCCTTGCTTCTTATTTGTTGGCTTGGTTATCACACATGGGGTGCAATATTTGAGATATCTTTCCACATTATTTCGCATATGGGGCCAGTAGAAGTTTATTTGAATAACTGTCAATGTCTTTTCTATACCAAAGTGGCTAGCTATCCTACTGAAATGTGCTTCCCATATCAGCGTCTGTTGCTCTGCAGCTGGAACACAAATGTGCCCCATATGACAGAGGACATTATCTTGAAAATAAAAATTAGAAGCATGTTTACCTTTTTGAAGCACTTGATATGTATCATCAAAGGTAGGATCTGCTTCATACAGAGCACCCCAAGTGGTAGTCTCATGTCCGCACAGGTCAAGAACTGTTGTGAGTGCAATAATTGGCAGGTGGCTCAGACAATCTACAGTTGTATTTGAGCTCCCCTTTTTGTGTTTGATGATTAGATGGAATTGCTGAAGATATGTGGCCCACTTTTGGTGCCTCTCATTTCATAGTTTTTTGTGTTTGGATGAATTCCAATAGTCTGTGGTCAGTGTAGATGACCGTCTCTTTCCCCAAGATGTAGTGTTTCCATTGTTTGCAGTATTGCACAATGGCATAGAGATCCTTATCATATGTTAGATATTTCTTGACTGTATCAGTGAAAGTTTCATTGTGATATGCAACATGATGGCCATGTTGCATGATGACAACTCCCATGGCATATTTAGATGCATCTGTCATCAACTCAAAAGGTTGATGCAAATCTGGCAAGGCAAGAATAGGGGATGAACAAAGTTTGTTCTTCAAATTCTCAATTGCCCTTTGTTGAATTTCACTCTACTGGAATGTAGCTTTAGCTCCTCCTTTAGTCACTTGGGTTAGTGACGAAGCAACATGTGAAAATTCAAAAACAATCATGTGATATAAATTTGCAAGACCCAAGAAGTTGTGAAGTTCTGTGAGGGTCCTTGGTGTGGGCCATCCTCGAATAACCCATATCTTTTCTGGATCAACATGGACCCCTTCCTCATTCACAATGTACTTGAGGTACTAAATTATTGTCATCTCGAATGTGCATTTGTCGAGATTTGCATACAACTTGTGCTCTTGAAGAGTTTGAGGCACCTTACGAACATGTTGCAAATGTTTGTCTCATGTTCTGTTGTAGATGAGTATGTCATCCAGGTAGACAACCATGAATGAGTTGGTGAAGGGTCATAGGATGTCATCCATCATCCTCATGAAGGTTGCAGGTGCGTTAGTTAAGCCAAAAGGCATAACCAACCATTCAAAGAGCCCCTACTTAGATTTGAATGCAGTCTTCTAGACATCGGTGGGATCGATGAGAATTTGGTGATAGCTAGATTTGAGATCAATTTTGGTGAAGAACTTCACACCACGGATTTGGTCCAATAGGTCATCAATCCTAGGGAGAGGGTAGCGATTCTTCATAATAATTTTATTCAGGGCTCGATAGTCAATGCAAAGCCTCCATGTTCCATCTTTCTTTGGTGCCAAGACAATTGCGCTGCCACAGGGTGAAGAGCTTGGCCTGATGTGACCCTTTTGGATCAATTCTTAAATCTATCTTTTTATCTCATCATTTTCCAAAACTGATCTACGATGCACAAGACTGTTAGGCAAAGGTGATCCTGGGATCAAATCGATAGAATGTTTTACCTAGCAATGCAGTGGAACTCCTATGGGTGACTTGAATAAGTCATCATATTCTCCTGTGATTCATCCTATCTGCTTTTATTGTTGAGTTGATTGTGTAGTCAAGACTGCAACATCAACCTTCTTGGATTTTTGTGGTTTGACCACCATGAGAACAAATTGCTTTGTCTTCTCCACCAATTTCTTACATTATTTAGCACTGATCAGGGAGATAGATGTGGGAGGTGGTACCTTTGGTACCCTGTAGCACTGTGTTCCAAGAGTGATGGTGATTCTTCGAGTTCATGACTCATAGATGCCATGTCGTTCATACATGAATGGCTAACCAAGGAGTACATCACAAACATCAAGATTGACCACATCACACAAGACTTCATCTTGGAAAAGTTTTATTGCATATGAAAGAAGACACTGATGGGTGACACAGAGGTCTCTCCCTGGGCTCAACCATCCAATACTATACAGCTTTAGATGAGGCTTCATGGATAGATTTAGACTTTTCACAACTTTAGCAGAGATTAAATTCGTTTGAATCCCACTATCAACAATGAAATGCAGAGGCTTACCTGTTACCCATAATTTGGAGTGAAACAATCTTTTCTTGTCATCTGGCCTTTCCTCACGGGTCTGTGATGAAGCGATGATGACGTCGGGCTCAACATCTACAATTTCTTCTTCATCCTCTTCGACTATGGGTTATGTATGCAACTGAGTAGTAGATGTCGAGTATTGTGACTCAGAAATCAATGACTTGATGGCTCAACATTCTTCTTTGGAGTGAGTTCCAGTTTTATGATAATCACACCATTTTTTAGCCTTTCCCTTTTGGGGTTTCTTATCTTGAAACTCCTTTTGCTTCCAGTTTTGGCCTCATGTTTGACCTTCCTTATCACTTTTCCATTTTGAGGGCTGACTCTTCGTATTCTTTCTGCCATGCTTCTGCTCAATCTTCACTGTGAATTTGTATGCCTCACCAAGGGTTTCCAAATTGAAGAGTTCCATTTCCCCTCATATGTACCATTGTAGTCCACCACGATATTTGAGAGTCTTATGTTTCTCACTTTTTTGGATGCCCAATCTTGCATACAAAAAAAGAAAAATGTCTGTGTAATCTTGAACAGATTGGTCCTTACCTTGGTGAAGTTGTTGCCATTGTATGTATAGATCATCATATGCTCCAATGGGATAGTATTCTTCTTTCACCGCTTCCATGAAATCATCCCAGGTAGGTTCCACCTTAAAGCCAATGTCATCTATACTGAACCTCTTTTTATACACTTCCCACCAATTTTTCATGGGCAATGATGCTTTCAAAAGAGCCAAAGTGATCTTTTCTCCATCAGCGAATTTATTTACAGAGAAGTAGGAAGACAATTGATCTAACTAATTTTCTATTGCATCATCATTGATTTTGCCTTCAAATGTAGGAATATCAAAATTCACCTAAACCTTGAAGAATGTTGGGGCACTGAAAGGACGTTCCATGGATGAGGAGCCAGGTAGTGCAGTTGAGGAGCTAGAATTTCCCATCAAGAGTTGTTGAAAAATTTAAGCAAATTGTTGCATCATTTGTGCTTGTTCTCGTTAGAGGGCTTCATTCACCATTTCATTAAAAGGATCGGATGTCTCGGTGTCATCTGCCATTTGAAGTCATTTGGAGTGAATAGGTGGATAATTTGGAAGCTCTATTATTTTCCACCCAAGCTTCTTGTAGCCGACCTCATCCTCAGGATCATACACTCTCAAGACAAACCTCTCTGATACCACTGATCCAAAACTCAGAAGTTTTGGCTAATAAATATTTCAAGAACATAGAAATAACACAGTAACAATGAATTCTCTAAGAAGAGATGTATTATTACTCAAGATCGCAATACAACTATATGCTTATCTCTAGGAAGAGATGTCTAATTTTTTATTTTGGGTTACATATTCATTTATAGCCATTTTGAAAGCAAGGGGAGGATATGAAAGGTCACCAATCTTAAGGGAGATTAATTGGTTCGACTTCCATGCTTTAAAACAATATAAAATTTGAGGAATTACTATTTTTTAGAAACTTACTATTTTTAGACTACACTACTAAAATTGAAATTTGAGGTACTTATGTTGAGTTTTTAGGGGTCAAACTTCATCAAGCGGATCTCAATGCCATCGTACGGAGTTCTCCTCGTTCTTAGTTTTCCAACGGTTCAAATGGCGAGTCAATTGGAGCTACGGTGCCAAAGTTATAGCTCCAGAAAGTTTTGTCATCAATTGGGGTGGAACTGTCACCTGAATTATCCCCTGAATTGTTGCCCGGATCACATAGTGAGCACAAGCTCAGGGCTTTGCACTGATAATGGAAATGTTGTATTCTAAGGTAAACTACTATGATATATGCTCTGAATCCAGTCATTTTTGAATTTTGCATTGATATGAGTTCAGAAGTTGGCTAGGTCTGTATGGCCTAGGTCGGTGTCAGTTATCTCATTAATGTTAGAATCTAAGCTAGAAGGGACACCAGGTCCCTTTGATTTGAAATTCATCTCCTTTCTAGACATATACATTGGGAAAATGTGAGGTAAACTAACTATAGAGCTGGTCAAGCTTTGGATTTGTAATTGCATGTAATCTTCTCATTTTTAACTTGGTAGAGTTTTGTTATGATTTTGTAGGGGTTCTACTCTGACAGGAATATGGTATGTAATAGTAGTTGTAAATCCCAACTAGAGTCAGTGGGGTTTTAACTTGCAAAATCACTTACAAAGTCTGACCAAAAGTTCGGCGGGGTTATGGTTTGTATTTGCAAGTCATGTCTCCAATGGGAAATTAGGGTGAAAAAACAATAGGGATATCCGCCTAGATCTAAGTGGGGATTTCATATGTTTTTGGGGGAATATTCTTAAATCTAGATAGATTTCACATGTGAACGTAAAAAATTAGAAAATTGTGAGCAATTTAGGGTCAAACAATGATTTTTTTAACAATTTCAGAGACAAACCCTAAGTATAGAAAAAAACCCTAAGCTTCACAAAAAATTAACAATGGTGGCCAATCAAATTCAAAGTAAACTGAAGGAAAATGGATGTGACCTAGGAGAATATCGGATATGCATGCATAGGTTTTTTTCAGTTGGCAATGGAACTTTGATTTGTAGTGTCACTCATCCTAGAGGTGAATGGGCTCTGGTCATGGCGTCACTTGGCAATGGAGGTGAATGGCTCTTGTTGTGGTGTCGATTGGCTTGAAGGTGAATGGGCTCTAGTTCACAATGTGTAATAATGACATTAAAAACCTAAATTATATACCGAAAACCCATAATTAATACTAAGCATGCTAATAATGGTGGTAGATGGGTTAATAGGCAGAAATGCAGGTTTTTGGAGTCGCATTGCAAGTTTGAAATTTGCAATATGTTTGTAACTTTTCATTTCCTGCTTGTCTTGGTAGTCAAAAATCTAGGAAACCTCCACATACTTGTAAATTTTTAGTATGACCTTCATTCTACACTTTATGCTTGTTGTTGAGGGGTTTTGGAGGCAGAGATGTTTAGGAAGCAGGGAGCAAAATTTGGATTACACTTTACAACTTTGTAAAGTTGCAAAGTATAGTAGGAATTCTGGTTCCTGCTTATGTCTTAATGAAAAGCGGGAGGTGGATTCCACACTACACTTTGCAACTTTTTAAAGTTGAAAAGTATAATTTGAATTTCGATCCCTACTTGGGACTCGTTAGGTGGGAAAGTGGAGATATAAGTGCACTTTACAACTTTGAAAAGTTGTGAAGTACACAGAAATGTCCGATTTCCACTTGGGTCTTGTAAAAGGGTATTTTAGCCATTTTGAAGCTTTTACTCAGCAAATTTTATAAGTCTCCCCTAAGGTACAGGGTGTTTTAAGGTTTTTAGCACAAAATTATCAACAATACCCTCCCCAAAGGATTTGGAAGAAGAAGGAAGACTTCGGTAATGTTCCATGGATGAAGACGATTTGTGTGACTCAGTTTAGTTATGTGATTGTTGCCCAGTTAAAACCATGTAGCGCTAATGAAACAAAGATAAATGCAAAGTAAGTAAAAATAATTTTTTTTTCTTTCTCTCTTTAGTGAAGATAAAGCACACACTCTAACTGAACGTCCCTAATGTTTTTCTCTTTTTTTATCTATTTTAAAAATTATGCTTTAGAAAATGAAGGGGAGTTGGGTTTAACACAAGATCTAGGAAATGGTATGCTAAAGTCGGTTTCAAGTTTGTTTACGATCGGTATCCTCAATATACCTGAAGGTACGTGGGGCCTAGATCTGTGGTGGTGATGGTACGTGGCTTGATATTGGGGCCTATCCCCTCACTTCACGACCCTACGATGATAAAGGTGTCGGGCACTTAGTCGATATAACGTCAACCAATTTTTTATACTCGACAAAAACACGAAGTCAATTTTCCCCTTAGTGATGAAATCCAAGTAGCTCCACCTGGGTAGGATTGCTTTGTTGATTCTTTGATAGTTTTATGGTTTGGTTGTGTGTGAAAGAGAACTGTGACTGCGATGATAAATTAACTCGCCTCATTATATTATGTGAATAACCCAAACAAGCAATTCAATGAATGCAAATCTTTTTAAATCCCAAAAGAAAGCTAGATGTTCTTTCCTTTTTTGATGAAAACAATAATGAACAATTTACTAAAAATGCAAAAAAAAAAAAACTTAAAATGACAATCAATGACTAGGAGGCCCAAAAGGGATCCACAGGCATGCCATAATGCTTATGTAGTTTTTATATAAATTTATTTTATAATATGAACTAACAGAAGCTCAAAAGAAAAGCAGGGTTTTAGCTGAAATGAGATGTACCTGTAGGATCGATTGCACACTATTGATCAAGCTATTGTGAGATCTCCTTTTTGGCTGGGAAGGATTATCTACACATAGATAAAAAAAACTAAACAAGATAGATTAATAAAATAAGAAGGTGGATTGCCTGGTAAAATCCCAGTTCCAAGAAGGTGTATACTTCCTTTCACATACATCAATTCACATGTTTAGCAATTAAGTTGATAAAAAATGATAATGTGAATTACAAATATTTATTGATAATTAGATAACATATGATAAGGAAAAAAACTATTCTTACTTTATTGCATTAATGTAATCAAAATAATCAAGCCAATAATCCTGTGCGGCATTGGTATCTTCTTGGATAATTTCTATCTGGGTTGAAATGTCATCAAAATTTTGATTGAACGCATTAGCATAGAGACTCAACTAGTGTGCAATGTCACTCTAATCTACAAAAAGGGGTTGGGGAACGATTGATAGATCAAAAATGTTGATTATCTCGTGAGCTATTCTCAGAATAGTCATCTAAATACAGAATCCATCTTTGCAGAAAGCCATGGAAATGGGTTTAGATTATGTAACTTAACAGTTTTGATAGTGATTTATGTCGATTCACATAATCGATATTGATTTTATCAAGATCGGAGTCCAATATGATTGACATCGATTCTGGTAAAATTCTTGAGAAAACTAAGAAGTTGGTTTATGGCTTAAGAAATGGATTTTGAAGATAATTGGGGTGGTTTGAGTAAACTAATGATATCACTACGCAGAATAAGATAAATAATGATATTAAACTAAAATGAAACACACTACTAACCTTTGAAACGTCTTAGGATGATGCTATGGATTTGAGATGTACTCTAATTTCCACAAAGTTGTTCCAAAGATTTAGATCTTCGATATGGCAGTGTAATGTCTATACTAGAATTTTTTTTTAACATTGTTTGTCTTTCATGGATTTTGTCCACCCTACAACATAGTTTTGGGATCTGTTTGGGTGAGCTATGGTGATTTATAAGTAATCATTGCCAATCAAACAATCGATGTTGATCGCAGGGAGTCATTAACGATTCTACCTTTTCTTGGCAAAACACGTCTTAAGTGGTTCTAACCATGGGTAATTTTGAGGAGGGGGTTTGTTAAGTTGTTTCATGGATTTTTTTATCAGGAGTAGGTGGTTAAAATGCAAGGATAATTTATATTTTATGAAATTTTAATAGATTTTGGGAGATTTAGGAGGTTGGGATGGGTAAATAGTAATTAACAAATTAATTACCATGTGTAAATGTAAATAAGGGTGGTGGATATAAACGAAGAGGATTTATGACATATAAAGACACTTATTAGATAGCATACATGAAATTAGTGTTTACAATGATATCTACTAACATGAAGCAAACGACATATGTATAAGAAATAGTACAACTAGAAACATGTTGAATATTTTTGATATTTTTATAATATTTAACTTTTTTACATTTTTTGGTATATTTTATGTAGTATATTTACGCAAGTGCATAATGTTCATTGGGTTTTTGAGAGGTTTGCCTTCAAGTGTAGGTAGGTGGTTCACACCTTTGCCCAATTTTTCTATAATTACAAATGGTCCCAACCAGTTTGGTTTGCATTTTTCTTATCTTTTTCTGCATTGGTATTATTTTGATTTTCATTTAGTACCAGGCCACCCACAACAAATTTATGCAGCCAAACCTTTTTGTTATATGCACGCTTGATGTGATCATGATAAAGTCATCAATGTTCAATGCCCTGAGTACATTTTGTACTCAATTGTTCCAATTGATGTAATTGTTTTTCACAAGTCATTATCTTTTATAATATTCTTGTGAGAAACACACAAGGATGGGATTTCTAGTTTAATTGATAAAATTGTATATGTACTATAAACCAAGGAATAAGGTGTGGCTTGAGTAGGTGTATGAACACTAGTGTGGTATGCCCATAAAATATACACCATAAGTTGGTGTCAATCGGTGTTATATCATTCAATTATTTTTCCAAGTATTTTCACAACAGCTTTATTTATTGTTTTTGCATGTCCATTACCCTGTGGGTAATAAGGTGTAGAAAATGTATGTTTGATTTTGTATTTACTGCAAAAATGTTTTACTATTTTATTTTTAAATAATGATCCATTATCGGTAACAATGGTTGAAGGGATGCCAAAAAGGGAAATAATATTGGTCATCAAGACCCTACATATGTCATCCCCTGTGGTAAACTCAAGTGGGATTGCCTCCACCCACTTTGTAAAATATTATGTAACTATGATTATGAATTTATGCCCACCGACAGACACAGGATTGATTTTGCCAATCAAATCAAATCCCCATTAAGGAGAAAGGTCACGGTGAGATAATTGTTTATGACTCATGAGATGGAGCATGGTTTAGATTGCTATATTTTTGGCATAGTAAACATAATTTAACATGTTTAATGCATCCATGTTCTACTATAGGCCAATAGTGACCTTGTTGTAACAATTTTTGAGACATGGACCTACCATTGAAGTGTTCGCCACACTCACTATCATGTATTTCTAGAAGTGCGGTGCATGCCTCATCTTTGCTTAGGCATCAAAGTGATTGTCTGTCAAACCCTTGCTTTAACAAGTCATTGTCGATAATAACATAACAAAATGCCTCTCACTATAGTTTGCATTTTTCATTCCATGTGAAGTGATCCAGTATATAATCCTTGTATAAGAAATTATAGATCTGTCACTATACCAATATGTGTTTATTTAACTACAAGTAACAACAAGAACAATTAAAGCGTCCATTTCATCTGGGGTAATGGAGGTTTGTCGTAATTGTTGTATGGTAAAGTTTATATAATCATTGTTGATATCAAAAGGCATTAAAGATGTTACACTAGACATTGCATCTGCATGGTAGTTATCATTTCATGGAATACTATTGATAGAGAATGTATCAAATGTTTCTTTGAGTTTATCCACCATCTCTTTATATGGGAGTAAATGTTCTTCTTTGGTTTGGTAATGATTGATAACTTGATTAACAATCGATTGTAAGTCACCAAAAACTTGAATGTCCTTGATATGAAGGTTTTGTGCTATGGATAATCCAATTATCAAGGCCTCATATTCTCTTATATTATTAATGCAAAAAAAAACTAATCTATAAGAGAAAGGCATATATTATCCTTTAGGAGTGCAAAATATGATAACAGCCCTTGCACCTCTCATACATTTGAACCCATCGAAAAACACTGTCCATTAATTTGAATATATATTATATGTTTTGAATTCATCATGGAAAGCTTCGGTAATTGGAAAAAGATTGGGTAATGGAGCTTCAACTAATTGATCAACTACAACTTGACATTTTACTATTTTTACGATATAAATTTGAGATCAAATTTAGTAAGTTGCAGCACTCATTTAGCTATGTAACCCATTAGGTGGATTTTCTTCATGAGAAACTTTAAAGGATGTTCTTTAATTATAACATGAATCTTATTATTGAGCAAGTAGTGTCATAACTTTTGTGTAGAAAATACTAATTCTAGACATAGTTTTTCCATTGTGGTATATTTGCATTCGTAATCAACCAATTAACGACTTATATAATAAATTACATGTTCTTTGTGATTATCATTATATTGTGCTAATAGGGCCTAAAGGCCCTCATTTGTGACCGAGATATAAAAGGTCAATGGTCTATCTAGTATAGGAGGCATGAGTATTGGTCCGTTTGTTAAATATTCTTTAATTTTATCAAAGCTTTGCTAACAACTGTCTTCCCATACAAATTTTGTCATTTTTTATCAAATGTGTGAAAGTATTATTTTCTCCACCAATTGCGTAATAAAACGTCAAATGCCCTAAATTATTCCTTGTAAACATCATAGTTGTTTTAAGTTAATTGGTGGTGGCATCTCATTAATAGATTTTACCTTTTTTAGATCAACTTCAATGTCTCCTTAAAAAATTATGTATCTTGGAAGCTTCCCAGTTGATACCCTAAAAACACACTTTTTTGGATTCAACAGCTCATTGAATTTGTGCAATCTTTCAAATAGTTGAACAAAATGATTTCTAGGAAAAAACTGTGAGATTTGAGATCCAACACATTTCGAATCATCATCCATGATTCATCATTAGGGGGAAACATGCATAATACTTTCAACCATATTTCCTTATAAATATTTTTCATTGTGATCAGATATGTTCAAATAGTTAGAATTTACAATTAATATAATAAATGTTACATGACTGTTGCAAATAATCAAAAGTCCATTGGATGATCCATTTTAAAAAGGCGTTTGTTTATTCATTTTTTTCTTTCTTGAATCTTGATCATCATAAATAATAATCTAATAGAAATTATCTCCACTTCCTTTGCTTTATTGACTAATTCAAACAATTCATTTAAACGACATTTTATCAACTACATTATTAAAACTTTTTTTCTATCTCGAAGCTCGATAAATGTTTATCATAAATAAGAATTTAATAGAAATTATCTCAACTTCCTTTTCTTTATTGACCAAGTCAAACAATTCATTTAAATGACATTTTATCAACCACATTATTAAAACTTTATTTCCTTCCATTAAAAAAATAAATAGTCGAACACCTTTTTAAAATGGCTCAGCGAACAGACTTCTGATTATTTGCAACGGTCATGCAATGTTCATTACATTAATTGCAAATTCTAAACCTTTAAACATCTCTAATCACAATGAAAAATCATTATAAGGAAGCATGTCTGGGAGTTTTATGCATATTTTTCCCTGATGATGAATCACGGATGATGATTCGAAACGCATTAGATCTCAAATCACATAGTTTTTTCTTAGAAGTCATTCTACTCAATCTTATGAACTGTGAAAACATTAAAGATCTTATTTCAAATGGTTTTCGTAAATTGATAGCACAATCTTATTGGTGTTTTGATTTTACGAGTAAATCATCAAGATAGTCTTCGATTGTTTTATGAATGAAATCATGAAAAATGTGTGTCATTGCCCTTTAGTATGTGGCTCCTACATTTTGAAGGCCAAAAAACATTCAATTGTATAACAAAATGTTTCCCATGGGTTTGTAAATGATGTCTTTTCTTGATCTATAGAGTTACTTTTTATTTGGGTATGTTTGACAACCCCATCCATAAAGGAAAATGTCTCATAACCAATTATAAAATTGACAATCATATCAATGTTAGGCAGTGAAAAATCATCTTTGAGACAAGCTTTATTTAAATCACGGTAATTTGTACAACATTGAATATTTCCATTTGGTTTAATGATGGATAATATTGGAAACCCAATCAAAATGTGTGACTGATTTGAGGAACCCTGCCTATAATAACTTTCGAAAACATGGTAATTTGTACAGCATTGAATGTTTCCATTTGGTTTAGTGATGAATAAGATTGGAAACCCAATCAAAATATGTGATAGATCTGATTAAACATGCCTATAATAGTTTTCGTAAATCAGTAGCACAATCTTGTCAGTGTTTTAATTTTACGAGTAAATCATTAACATAATCTTCGACTATTTTATGAATGAAATCATGAAAAATGTGTGACATTGCCCTTTGGTATGTGGCTCCTACATTTTTAAGGTCAAAAAGCATTCAATTGTATAACAAAATGTTTTCCATGGGTTTGTAAATGATGTCTTCTCTTGATCTCCAACGTTAGTTTTGATTTGGTTATATCCGACAACCCCATCCATAGAGGAAAATGTCTCATAACCAATTATAAAATTGAAAATCATATCAATGTTAGGAAGTGGAAAATCATCTTTGAGACAAGCTTTATTTAAATCATGGTAATTTTTACAACATTGAATGTTTCCATTTGGTTTAGTGATGGATAATATTGGAAACCCAATCAAAATGTCTGATAGATCTGATGAAACTTACCTCTAATAGATTTCAAATTTTATCTTTTATCAATATTTCAACTTTAGGATGCATTTTATGAATATTTTGTTTCATTGGTTTTGTATCTGGATAGAGTAAAATAATATACATTACCATTGATGGGTCTATCTCGAGCATATCTAAATAAGCCCATGTGAATAATTCTGGGAAATCATGTAAGACCTACCGATAAGCTTTCTCTTCATCTTCCTACATCATTGCAACAAGCAATACTGGTCGAGGATCGTTTTTTGTTCCATAGTTATATTGTATTGTTTCTTCGTTCAACAAAGTAGATCGTTTCACGACATATGACATGGTATGAATCGTATTAGAGGCATCGTGTTGGATATTAGAGTCATCACTCTCACTAAAGTAAGCATGAGCAAAGGAGGCATGAAAAAAACTATTCTTATGATAGAAGGAAGGGAAATCCTCATATACCCCCAAGTACTCTAGCAATGATTCATCATTTGAGAACTCATCCAATGTCAAAATTTTTGGTGAAACATTTACATTAATCAGATGAAGATTTTCCAATTGTAACTCATTAGTAGAAGTAGAAATTATGCTTGTGTCTTTATAAAACACAATGTATGGTGAGTGACTTGCTTTATAGTTACAGTTTTATCTAAAAAACCCAAGCCTTGTTGATTTTGACCATTTGAAAGTGTAATAGATTGGGTTATACCATGTTCATTCTTTCATAATCATTGTCCTTTGTATCCATATTTTAACAAATATCGGGAGCCGAAATCTTAATCTTAAGAGTGTGGTGTAGAAGCATTTGTTGGTTGTATCATCACACAATGTTTGATTAGCGCAGTATCCATTGGGCACGTATAAATAAACCCTTGGTGGTTGAATTTTAAACATGCATGTAAATTGGAGGGAATTGCAAGCATTTCTGTATCCAAGAACATCCCAAAAGTATGTTGTAATTTAAATCATTTGGCATTAGTTGGCATGGAGTAGGTGATGTACAGGGTTTCATAGTGATAGTGTTATTCGCCCCAATACATTTCATGACATTATCAAAATCCCTTAATGCTCATGTTGGACGGTTCCAAATCTATAGCTACAATGCCAAGTAAAGAGAGGATATGTTGCAAATGTTTAAAAATCCTGAGCCATTGTCCACGAGGACTCATTTTACCATTTTATTGAAAACAAATATTTGGATATAAAATGGTAAACAACTATTTATAATGTCTTGAGGTTGCAGATCTTCTCTTTCAAAAGAAATGTTTTGCTTGGTCCATTTGATTGAGTTTAACACAGAGGCGACATATGAGGGCTCCACCTTGCTTTGGAATATGGTCATATGTAAGGCATCCAAAATAACATCTTTGTAATGGGAAGATTTATGTAATAAATCCAAAAGTGAAATTTTATCAATAACATCCTAGGAGGAATTTGTGACATTGGAAAGAGGAGTTTTTTATGCATTCTCTATAACGCTTGGTGCTAATAGGTAGAAGCTCATCATAAACACTATAACAATGAGAAGTGTGCAAGAATTCATTTATTTTTTTGCTGTCCATTTTTTTACCTTTTTTGTTTAAAATCCTAATTGAGTTAGCCATGCATTTCCCATAACACACAAAAGTGATTGACATATTGGAAAAGGAAATAAGTGATATATATTGATTAATTCATTTAGAAGAAATAAAACTCTAATTTTAAAATATTTTTCAGTTTAAAAATCATAAATTAGATAAAAACAATAAACCTTAAGTTAATCTAGGGTTTTGACACCAAAGGTCGTGTTCACCAAATGTTTAATCCTAAATTTAGATAAGGGGATATCTAAGGTTAAGAGGTATTAGATTAGATTTTATACAAGGATAATGAACTAATCTAATAAACATGTCAATTAATAAAAACTCGAATAAATAATATTATGAAGTTATACAATTAAAATTGCTAAAAATAGTGACGTACAACTATTGACAAATATTGTAATAAATAGGAAACAATGATACTTAGTTCATTTACTATGCTCATGTAGGTCTTACCTAGAATAGGTCGGAAGTGGACTGAAAGGTGATCCTAAAACAATTATCAAATTTTATGAATATTCTTTCAGTGGCCTCAAAGGCTTGCATCAGATCTAGGCAGTTGCATCGATATAGGTGTCTGACTTCAACACACATGTCATGTACAAAATATTGACTTAATATCGCTGCAACCAACTAGAGATTTTTGGGTTTTATGTCAATTTTTTTTATGTCTTCAAATCATGCGCACAAGTTGTCAGTCTTCGTCAAATGATCAAACCCTAGTTTCATCACCCTTGAAGTGACACTAGGAAAAATGGGTTAGTGGGCTCATGGTGTCGAGTTGTCTCAAGGACCCCTCTGTCAATGAACACTGCTTACATAGCCAATACTTCAAATAAGATCTCAAACTTATGTAGTTCTCCCCTACATGTTGGCTTGTATGTGCACAAGAATGTAATGTGTGATAATAACAGACACACGGTGACCTGGCTCGTAACTTGGCAAATATGGCTTATGGGTTGTTCTTTGAATGCTTCAAACCTATGAAAATACTACTCATATGACTGATATAAAATTATGAACGAATAGGGCATATTTTCTCACTTGAATGCTTGATCGAGTCGTTCTTGGTATATTATCTTGTGAGTTGTATGTGATTTCCAAGTGAGAAATGAATGAGGTTTGATCTTGTATATATACCAATCTTTTTAAAAAAATTCATGCATAAAGCACTTAGGCTAAATTTTAAGATACATTTCATTTACAAATTGGATGACTTCTGGGCACTAAGCACTTTGTAGGAAAGGTGGAAACTTACGTCGACGAAAGTGTCCGCCTAGAACGCCAGTGTATAGGACTCTAGAAAATAGGGAAAGGTTCAAAATTGACGGTGAAGGATAATAATCAGGGTTAGAGATTTTTGCACAATAGAAACCCTGGTCATTAGGATAACAATGGTTAGACTAAGAGCTAAACAATATAGGCACAAAGATATAGTAATCGTGAGTCATTCAGTAGCAGGCAGGTCTATAACTGAAAGGTACAACCATGATGGATATTTTTTAAGTGTACAAGACTAGAATACTACATAAATCATATTTTAGTATCTACAGCTACTATTTGATGTGTCTTGGGGAAATATATCCTCGGTGCAAATTCTTATATTATATATCTTTGTACATTACAAATATATACTTGTCATAACTTAGTGTTATAGATATAACATCCCTTTTTTCAAATTATGAGTGTCAAAGATTCATCCCATGCCTCAAAAGGGAGACATGTATCATGTATTACATTTCTCATTGCTATGCTTCCTTCGAATATATGACAGACCCAATGAGCCTTTTGTTGCATATTGAGGCCAAAGGGGCATGTGATCTGGGATATGCCATATCAGGGAATCGAAGGATCTTAGCCAAACAATGACATGGTTCGGACTTCATTTCCTAATGTTTAGTACCCAATATTTAAAATTCACATGGGCATGGATTTAACATACTTATCGTTAATTTATATAAAATTGGGCAATATTGGTCCTCTTGTTGTCTTCAATTTTTCTAAAATCCCCCTATTCATGCATCACTTATCTTAGACTTATCTTGTATTCTAGATCCTCTTACATCGAGTGAATCCAAACCCCTCCATTTTCCTCCTTTTTAGGTCCTAGCCATGAAAAGTTGCAATATGGGTGTTAATGTTATTAGGTTTGAATTCAAATGTTGCTTATAAATAGATAGGTTTTATTCTCCATTTAATATAAAATAATTTTGAGAGTATTTATCATTGTTTGAGTTAGCATTCTATTATGGGGCACTATTGGAGTCTTTTTAGCCCACACGGGTGGCGTAGTTGGCTAAGGGCTTTGAGTTCGTCCCATGTAGGTCCCGAGGTCGAGTCTCGCCATCCGGATTTTCAAGGTTGTCTGGTGTGTGGGCCTCATTGGCAGGGCCCAGATGATTAGTCTTGCCTCCACTCGCCCCAATGAAGGTCACTGGGCAGAGTCACAGTGTCCCAATTGGGATCGGGGATACCTCTAAATTTAAATCTATATATATTGAGAGTATTTATCATAGTCTAAGTTAGCATTCTATTGCGGGGCACTATTAGAGTCTTTTTGAAATTATTTTATGTCATACAATTTTCATTTATTAACATATTTGTTATCTTTATGGGGTTTGACAATAATATGGCTAGTTAGTACACACATGTCAATAACCCTAACACAAGCCCCAAAAACTTCCCTTATCTATTTATAGATGCACATGTTACATTACGGCAATTGGGGAAAAAGAAGCGGATGTAATTTAAGATACGTAAAATCAGGATAAGAGCCTTCTATTTCTATATTTCCTCTCATATTTTATTATTTATCCATGTTAAACCTTATATTTCCTTTAAAGGTAAAAAGGAAATGCCTCTAGCAACTCGACCAATGCAGAGATCTTCCTCCTTAATGGGAAATTTTAAACAATTTGAATGATGGTGAACATGCTCATTATGCATATTCCAATACTATTAATCTCTTCAAGCTATGACAATTATTGTGACCAAGTGTGTAAGGGGAAAAACGAAGAGCTTGATCCAAATTTTGAATCATTAATATTGGCAAGATAATAAAATTAGTTTACTACTCTCAGAAGATGTAATATTCCACTTGCAATTGCAGTCAAGAAGGTTGATCAGACCAATACATAGGGATCCAGAAAGACAAACTCAATGCTAAGATGCATCAGACATCTTAGATTAGAAGACATCGATAAGTTCATGTTTAAAAAACTTGATTTTGATTGAAGGTGAAGAAACCACTAGTCCCTGATAGGCGATAGTTACGAAACTATTGACTAATGCATGTGGCGGTTATGTCACCACCATAGTGGTTCCAAAAGTGCTATGTTGGTTTCACCGTACAATAAGTGGTGGTTTTTCCCGCAACCAAGACACAACAAGAGTAAATGTTGCAAATGTGTTCTTAAATTTTGAAATTCCAAGATAACACCTCCAATTACAATTTCCTAAGCAATTAGAGATCAATTGTGGTCAACGTGTTTTAAAATTGTAATTTATGATGCCAAGATACATGGGAGTACCCTTCGTCATTGACAACTTCTGAAATCAGTGCAATGTTCATTCACCATATTGGCTAATGAAAATGCCAAATGTGAGATTCGATTTCAAGTGTAAACAAGTAGTGTGTTATGCATAAAGTAAAATCGAGTGATCCATAGAAGGCAATCACATTGGGTGCAACCAGGGGTTCATAAGGTAAAATCACAGACTCTTTTTTCCCAATGGACAAGGCTTTGGGAGAGTACTCAACATATTATTTGTCATTATTAGAGATACCATGTATCGCAAAATGGTATGCAATTATAACACAATTGTCAAAGAAGATCTAAAAATGGTAATTGTCACGTATACAACTTGTCATAACATTATGTAATGTTATCCAATTGTAGAAATGTGTGACATGTGTCAAGGATCAAATGCTTCGTAAAGGGAAATTAGTGATCGTAACATGGGGTTACTTGAATCTATCACCCAATGAACAAGGCTTGGAGATCCTGCTTGACATATCACATACTGTTTCAAAGGTATTATGCATCTTGGGAAGATGCATTATTAAAATGATATAATTGTAAAAGAAGGTGCATTATTTGAAATTTTTGCATAATGGTCCTCATCACTCCATGTAATGTTAGTCAATGGTATGTATAAGTCAAGTAATTGTCCCAAAATGTAATGTCACTTAAAGAGTGCATATGTATATTAAACATAAAAAGGGGTGCAAATCTTCAGGTTAAACACCAAGTTACTATGTAAAGTGCATTTTATTTTTTATTTTTAAATTAATTATTATTATTCATATGCAAAGTTATATACTATGTAAAGAGTCAATAAAACAATTTAATATTGCTATCAAGTAAAGACTTTTGTAAAAGCCCTTAACATGCAAAAAGTGAAAGGTGGGATAAACCAAGGTTGAGTTAGGATGAAGTCATGATTTGGATCAAAAGTAGTTGTGCAACTTCTTTGGGAGGGAAAATGTGTACAAAAAGGATGATTTTCATTGTAACCGAGTTCTTTTTCCTCTTAGCACTAGGAGAGAGCTCGCTACAATTTTATGCATTGTATGTTCTTTAAAGAATCATTAAAACAATTTAATATTGCTAGATCAAGTAAAGACTTTTGGAAAAGCTCTTAACATGCAAAAAGTGAAAGGTGGAAAAACCAAGGTTGAGTTAGGGCGAAGTCATGATTTGGATCAAAGGTGGTTGTGCAACTTCTTTGGGAGGGAAATGTGTAAAAAAAGATGGTTTTCATTGTAACCGAGTTCTTTTTCCTCTTAGCACTAGGGGAGAGCTCACTACAATTTTATGCATTATATGTTCTTTCCCAAATTTGTTAATGGAATGTGAGAAAACATTTGAGATGAATGTGTTTCTTTGTAGGAATTTGATACTCTTTGTTTATAAAATTTGACTTGTTATTCATAGATAAAGAAACCCATTAAATTATTTCATTTTATTAATTATGTATAAAACTTATGAATTTTACAAACTTTACGTTGAAAACATTTGTGGATGAACTTTGTATTACAGATACATAATCAAGGTTAAGAACCCTTGGGCGTCCAAACAATTTTCATCTCTTTTGCATTTGCTACCCATATTGTCATTTTCATGTGAGAGGAGGAATTTCCCATTCATATGTATTCATTCTTTGAGAAATTCGAACAATCTTATTGATTTGTTCAATATGTATCTTTCTTTACCTTTTTATTTCCTCCTTTTGTGATCTTTCGTTAAAAGTACAAAAAAAACCCAAAAACACATTATCATACAAGGGCGGTGCCCCTCTCAAATGTAGAGGAGGTTCCCCTACCCCATGATTGATTTCTTTAATGTTGTAAGATTATGTTGTTCATTGGGCAAGTAAATGTAAAAACGAGAAGATTCATGACAACATAAAATTTTACCGACAAAACATTAGATCTTCCATTTCTTGAGCAAATTATCTTCCTTTTCGAGATTTCCCTCTTGATGCATTATGTAAGCTTTTGTGGATGGTAAGAGGCTATGAGATTGATAGGTACACAAGGGATTAAATGCTCTTAAGGAGTTAGTGATCGGATGATTTGTTCCTTCATTTAATGTTTGAATGTTCCTAGCAGTGCTTCATCTTGATTGTTGGTGTATTAATTGGGGATGTGTGTTTAAGACAATGTATATAAAAAAATAGCAATTAAACATACATGTTTTAGAATTATTGTATTGTAAAGAATGTTCGTTAAAGCCTCATGAAGTAAGCTCTCCTACAATTGAAGAAGAGATACTAGCAAGAGAGGATGCACCTATACTCTTCTAAAAATTTCTCTAATTGTGTTTCTCCAAGATAACTTGTCTCTTCACAATTCTATTTTATTATTGTATTTTCACTAATTTGTTTACTATGTTTGTTTGGTTCAACTTTCCTTTACATTCTAACATTTTATTTCAATTCAAAGCATCATTAATGTCTATTTGAAAGTATAATTGATACAAACAAATATAACAATCAAGTTGTTCGAAATTTGAACATCAAATTCATGTTGATGATTTAGCTATGAAATATCCATACAAATTACAGACCAAAATGGTATCAAAACTAGGTATGATTTTTATTTTATAGGCTTTTTGGTGTGACCGTTTTGCAATGTATTCCCTCTTCTAGAGCAACAAGTGCTAGTGGAGAAGGTCTCTTGATCCCTTTGCAACAAGGTGGGTTCAACATTACCATTGTTGTTGGTAAGAAGGATGGTACAAGGCATTGTGTTTTAATAGTCTTTACCAACAAGCTTTGATGGATGTCAATATGTTACATAGGGGACATGAAAAGGATCCCTTTGCAACAAGGTGGGTTCAACATTACCATTGTTGTTGGTAAGAAGGATGGTACAAGGCATTGTGTTTTAATAGTCTTTACCAACAAGCTTTGATGGATGTCAATATTTTACATAGGGGACATGAAAAGGTGGACTCTGACGTTCACAAAGTTGAGAAGATTCAACAAATATACTTCAAGTGCAAGTGGTTAAAGAAATCACAAGCAAAGTATAGAGAATATGTTCAACATAGAGTTGAACATATTCAACATTGGGAATAAGGTACGGTTGTACATGGAAAAGAAAGACACCACAACAAAAATTAAGAATGCTTTTAAATGGTTTATGCCTTCTTTTACGATTAAATTCTCTATTGAAAAAATTGTTTTTCTTTGAAAATTCTATGCCAAATGATGAAGAATGTCTTTTACCATCATTAACTCAAAATCTTGTTCCTAATGAGCAAGAGGAGTTCGATAAAGATGATGTTTTGCAATTGTAATAAAGAGCATTAAAAAGGGAAGTGCAAGGGAATTGGGAATTGAGTTGAAAGTACAACCACCAAACAAGTCCAAAAAACATTTGAAATTTTGGGGAAGGAATTTCCTCAACAAGACCAAGTAATATTTGAAAAAGCATAGAAGGAATTTCCTCAAAAGTTCCTAAACTTTTGGGGATCAAAAGCTTAATACTTGGAAAGGCATAGGTCCAAATATTTAAATAAACAATATTGACAAGAGAAGTCAATTAGTTTATTAATCTCACAAGATATATTCAAATTGTAACACTTCATAATAATTGTTCCCCATGAGACTATAGTCAAGGTTTACATAGACAGAGTTTGGTTGCAGATGATTAACACATCTTAAACCAGAAAACAGTGGGTTTGTGTTATAAAAAGACAATTTAAAACAATAGGTTTGTGTTACAAAAAGACAATTTCATTGAAAACTACAAAACTTCCAATTCTTCTTGATGGAGGGGGCAATTACAAAACCACCATAACCATTGATTACTGCAAGGATTAGTTGTGTCAACGCAAACGACAATTTCACCCCTAGCCAAGCCACAATAAAAGTAACAATTGCAAACCTTACATCTTCCATTTCTTGAACAGTGCATACTCCAAAGAGGTTTCCCTGTTGATGCATTACATGTAAGCTTTTGTGGATGGCAAGAGGATAGGGGATTGATAAGATCATAAGGGATTGAATGGTCTTAAGAGTGACCCAATTATTAGGTGTCTCATTTCTTCATTCAATGTTGGAATGTCCCTCGCAATTATTCTTTTCAAATTTTGAAGCTCTAATTGGAGTTGTAAGAAAGTGACAATTCAGTGTATAGATTTAAGCTCCTTGTATTGTAAAGGGTGTTCATAAAAGCCTCGTGAGGTTAATAACCCCTATACTTGAAGAAAGATATACTAGGAAGAAAAAGATGCACCTCACTCTTCCCAAGTTTCTTGACACTGAGGTTTCTCCAAGGTAATGTCTTTTGTACCATGCTTGTATGGTTCCACTTAACTTCCAACATTTTCCAAGTTGGTTCAAGGTAATGTCTTTTGTACCATGCTTGTATGGTTCCACTTAACTTCCAACATTTTCCAAGTTGGTTCAAAGCAATGTAAATTTCTATTTGAGAGTATTGTGAATTTCTATTTGAGGGTATAATTGATACAAAACACATATAGCAATTTGGTTCAAAGCAATATGAATTTCTATTTGAGAGTATAATTTATAGGGTATAATTGATCATGTATAGCAATTTGGTTCAAAGCAATATGAATTTCAATATCTCTGAGAGTATAATTTATAGAATATAATTGATGCAAACAAGAATAGCAATTAAGTTGTTAGGGTTTAAACATATGATTTGTGCTGGTGATATAACTATAGAATATTCATGCAAACTACAAATCAAAGCTCTTGTTCAAAAACAAAATTGCTATTAAAAGAATACATGAGAACAAGAATATATATATAAAAGTAAGTAGGGTTATTAGGAAACTATTCATAGAATCATTTCTCTAGCCCTTGATAATTAATAAATCCAAACCATTAAGGCCTTGATAATTAATAAATCCAAACCATTAAGGACAGCTTCAGCTGTTCAGTATCGTGCTGAACAGATCAAATGGATTTCTGTGAGTTCAATTTAAAGTAATACCACTTGCATATGTATTTGTAGGAAAATCGCAATGTTGCTCGCAACTTAGAAATGGTAACGAGATATTGTAGCTGCTCTGTAGCGTGTTCAACAGAGCAAACAGCTTCTATTAAGTTCCAGTTAAAAGTAATTCAATATCATCCCTTACCTCTTAATGTTCTAAATGACAAGAGTTACATGACGGCGTTCTATTCACTGTTTCTCGTGATGGTTCAAAACCAGAGGACAAAAATAATATGTGACACAAACAATCAATGGTTACCGTCTCGAAAAACTCTACTTCAAAATAGAAATTACTCTCTAGGCCAGAAGGGGAAGATCAGCTGTTGAAGCTTGGCTAAAGAGACTTGGGAAAGCAGTTGTGCTAGATACAGCCGTAACCGTAGGGAAGAACATCCAATTACCCAGTTCAATAAGCAAGAGAAGCATATCCAAAATACCCCCATACTAGCAAAAGATTCACCTAAAACCTTTGAAACTAAAAATGTGATTAGTATGTGACTATATCGCATCCAATTACTGTCCCTTGCTTCAAAGAGAATATATTACCCACGTTGGATGACCTTGCAAGAGGCTTTTGGTAAAAAAGCTTTTTAAGACTTTTATCCATCAACATCCATCAACATTTCAAATTTCAACAGATAAATCTATTATCAGGATTTATGGGCAGCCTTGGAAAAAGATTTTTGGTAAAAACACCTAAGAATTTTATCCAACATTTCAGATTTCAACAGCAAAATTCAATCCAACGGAAAAATCCATTTTCAAAATGTAGAAACCCATTAGTATTGATGGGCTACCTTGGACAAAAAGCTTTTGGTAAAGAAGCTTAGAATTTTATCCCTCAACATTTCAGATTTCAACAAAAAAATCATCTTCGGGATGTAGAATTTTATCTCTCAACATTTAAAGATTTCAACCATCAAAATTTCTGATTTCAACAGAAAAATCCATTTTCAGGATTTAGAAACACATTAGGATTGATGGGTGACCTTGGAAAAACACTTTTGGTAAAAAGCTTTAGAATTTTATCCATCAACATTTCAGATTTCAACAGAAAAATCTATCTACAAACCCATCAGGATTGATAGGTGACCTTGGAAAAATGCTTTTGGTAAAAACACCTAGAATTTTCAACAGAAAAATCCATCTTCAGAATGTAGCAACCATCAACATTTCAGATTTCACCAGAAAAATCTATCTTCAGGATGTAGAAACCATATTAGTGTTAATTTCTTTGAAGTACAGGATGCAGATGGAAGCGACAGGATCATGCACAGCAACTTAATCTATTTTCACCTACTCACATCAAAGAACCAGCATGTTCAGCAAGAAGACAACCCAGGATGCCATCAGCACCAGCTGCAACAGGGGCTATGTCTCTTTGAGAAATTATTTGTTGCCCCAGTTAGACTTGCAATGCAGAAGAATTTTGGAAGATTTTGCCTCACACAACCCCTGTAGTACACAGGTTAGGTTAGTAGACGGCTGTTGTTCAGTTGTTTGACTGCATTTTGATGCCAGGAAATCAAGAATTTCCCAAGTATCTCGTAGTCATGCGAACCATGTTTTCTGCGGTTGTTATCCTTTCTTGGGCGCATTTACAGCTTATTTTACCCAAGTTTAAACCGTGTATCTTTAATGCCAAGGAATCTAGAGCTTCCCCTTAAACTTGCGACCAAAAGTAACTTGTTGAAAGAATATGTAGACATTAGGTAGTGGTAATTTACCATCAAATCAGCATTCTAACTCGATGTCAAAGACCATTCTTAGAAATTAAGAAAAGACGTAGAGAAAAGCACTTCCAGATGGGGAAGACAAAAAGAACACCCACACCGCTGACATTTCCCCAGAGGAAGACTTAATAAACCGTTAGGTAATTAGAACAGAATTACACTCACCGCTGAAACATTCACCGAGAAAAACCTAATAAACTCTTTTTTAAGTTTGCAGATAATACACAGACATCAAACTAATAAAATTCAGAGGCAAATGCCTTTCTCAAATAACCTGAATAGACAGGCAACAACAGCACATCCAAACGAAAATACCTATGGAGAATTCATTATTTTGAACTTTACCATAAGAAAAAAGTAAAGAGGCTTTAGACTCTCCATTTAAAAAGAGACCTAAACAAACTCCCTGTCATTAAATTTGCTCGTTATATACATACAAAGTATATGATCAAACTGGGTAAGGCCAAAGTCAAATGAAAATTCCTAAGCAGGATTCATTCCTTTGGACTCGAGATTTAAGAAGTACCAGAATAATAATATTATCAAGAGTTTCTTATTCTACTAAAGAGAAGATCTTACTGACACTAAAAATAGTACTAAAGTGTTATCCTCCACAACAATGATTTAATCAACCTCCTCAATCTTCGGACCAGAACCTGCACCAGCAGAGGGACCATTATCAGGCGAGCTTGGTTCTCCAAAGCCAGCACCAGGCATGTCAGGGCCGGCACCTTGGTACATTTTTGCTATAATAGGATTGCATAAGCTTTCCAGTTCCTTCATCTTGTCATCAAACTCGTCAGCCTCTGCAAGCTGATTGTTATCCAGCCACTGGATAGCTTGTTCGATTGCATCCTCAATCTTCTTCTTATCAGCAGCGTCCAGCTTAGATGCAATCTTGTCATCTCTTACCGTGTTTCTCATGTTGTAAGCATAGTTCTCTAACGAGTTCTTGGCCTCCACCTTCTTCTTGTGCTCTTCATCTTCAGACTTGTACTTCTCAGCATCTTGGACCATCTTTTCAATCTCTTCCTTACTCAACCTACCCTTATCATTGGTAATTGTGATTTTATTCTTTTGACCAGTAGTCTTGTCTTCGGCAGAAACATTAAGAATGCCATTGGCATCAATATCAAAGCAAACAGTGATCTGAGGAACCCCTCTAGGAGCAGGGGGTATGCCAGAGAGCTCAAATTTACCCAACAAGTTGTTATCCTTTGTTCTTGTTCTCTCACCCTCATATACTTGAATCAACACTCCAGGTTGGTTGTCTGCGTAGGTAGAAAACACTTGCTCTTTCTTTGTTGGGATAGTAGTATTTCTAGGAATCAAAACCGTCATAACACCACCAGCAGTTTCAAGACCAAGAGACAGGGGAGTGACATCAAGAAGCAAGAGGTCTTGTACCTTCTCATTGCCTTCCCCACTCAAAATAGCAGCCTGGACCGCAGCTCCATAGGCAACAGCCTCATCAGGG
Organism: Torreya grandis; assembly: GCA_037957365.1. Classification (NCBI taxonomy): domain Eukaryota; kingdom Viridiplantae; phylum Streptophyta; class Pinopsida; order Cupressales; family Taxaceae; genus Torreya; species Torreya grandis. Next base: position 435,123 of record JARHVA010004841.1, on the reverse strand, counting down.
TTTATGCTCTTGCACAGCTCCTTCCCATTGAAGAAGTCCTGCAACAAGGACTGCACCTTGGGAATCCTCGTTGACCCACCAACAAGAACAACATCATGGACTGAACTCTTGTCCATCTTGGCATCTCGCAGACATTTCTCAACTGGCTCCATGCATTTCCTGAAGAGATCCATGTTCAGCTCTTCAAATCTGGCTCGAGTGATGGTGGAGTAAAAATCAATACCTTCATACAAGGAATCAATCTCAATGGTAGTCTGAGCAGTGGATGAGAGTGTCCTCTTCGCCCTCTCACAGGCTGTCCTCAGCCTTCTTAGGGATCTTGCATTGCCAGTGATGTCTTTCTTGTACTTCCTCTTAAACTCCTGGACAAAATGATTAACCATGCGGTTATCAAAATCCTCGCCACCCAAATGGGTATCTCCTGCAGTAGCCTTCACCTCAAAGATTCCCTCTTCAATTGTCAAGAGAGAAACATCAAATGTACCTCCACCCAAGTCAAAAATCAGAACATTTTTCTCACCCACACTGGTGGCCTTTTTATCCAGCCCATAGGCAATGGCAGCAGCAGTTGGCTCATTGATGATTCTCATAACATTCAACCCAGAAATCACACCAGCATCCTTCGTAGCCTGCCTCTGGGAATCATTAAAATAAGCAGGAACTGTAACGACAGCATTCTTAATTGTAGTTCCAAGATATGCCTCAGCAATCTCCTTCATCTTGATCAGTACCATCGAGGAGATTTCTTCGGCTGAAAACTGCTTCTCTTCCCCTTTGTATGTCACAACAATCATGGGCTTATCACCCGGCCCTGGAATGACCTTGAATGGCCATAGCTTGATATCACTCTGAACTGATGTGTCAGAATACCTCCTACCAATTAGCCGCTTTGCGTCTGTCATGAAACATCAAAAAGCTTAACATCTAATAAACGACTAAAATAAATTACAACAACCTCCCCATGGGGTTTTTTCATAAATCTGATTAAAACAGTTACTCCTCATCCATCTGATTAAAACAGTTACTCCTCATGCAAAGGAACCCAGATGAGCGGCCAGATCAGATGTAGCTGGAACACAGAACCAAAGCTGGATTTTAATTGGGTATTTTTGGATTACCATCAAGCCAACATTAGCTTATATTACACATCCTCAAGTTTTTCAAACTTACAAACATAGAAAATCAAAGACATCAAAGGTAAGAAAAGGAATAGCACTCCGAGTTTAATAACAAATCTACTTGAAGTTTCTGATAACCGAAGTTATACTGATCTACAATCCCATGCTTAGTTGAAGCATTTGTCCCAATTTATAAACATTACAAAAATTTGCATAGAGATTCATAAACATTGGCTGCTAAAAAAATATGCAACCAGATTGCCTTAAATCGTACCGCACCCCAATAATACAAACAACCAAACAGGATTGGCTTCCTCCCTAGTATAAAGACTAGAAACACTGGAAATTAAAATATCACATGCAGTTGTATCCAGAAACTTCCCCCAAGCTTCTACCAAGATGAACCATTGCGAGATCAACCTCAACTCAAACCAAACACCCATTTACATAAGCCAACTCAAAGAACCCAACAAATTATTCATCCATTTAGCAGCCAGCGCCCTTCAAACATTTCACTTGAATCCAGTACAACCTGTTATGACTCGACTAAATGACCCAGGTGAATGCATGAATCTCAAACATCGATCTAAAACTCTGAAACAACAATAAATAAATACTGAAAACATTCAGATACATAAAAACAACGTGGAAAGGCCCTTCAAACATTTCACATAAATCCACTACAACCTGTTATGACTCGCGTGAATGAACCAGGTGAATGCACGAATCTCAAACATAGATCTAAAACTGTCCAAAAATAATAAATTCCCCTCATATTGAATGTCACTGGTTTTGGGCGTCACCAAATCAAAATTAACAAAATCCCCGTTTTGGGCGTCACCAAATCAAAATTAATAAAATCCCCTCAACCAGTTGCTAATCCATAACTATAACAGCAATAAAAACAAATAGCTTGCACCAAAACAATCAGACTCAACCATAAACCTTAAATATTAATCTCAGGACCCGAGCCAAAAAAGAAAACAAAATTGGCTTCAATAAGCATACATCTTTATCTCAAAATACTCATCGTTATGAGAACTTACATAAACTCAGAGTTATAAAATACTACTAATTTTTTATTTAAAATCAAACTCATGTATTTCATAAATAATTAAGAAGGGAAGAAATTATAATAATAATAAAAAATTACTCCTATTATACATAGCAATTCTTATTATCGAATAATTTAAATTTATAATTCAAGAAACATCACTAGTTAACTCATACATAAAAATCCCCCTCGCTTTAGAAAGAGGGACCATAACTCTAACGGACTTGCACATGGGGCTTAAAGATGATCGGTACCGGGTCAACATAAATATCTTACAAGAAACTCGACCCAAGCCAAAATTTATAAGAAAAAAAAAAACTGAATCATGTATGTAATTATTAAGTAAAATAACTACCTTAAATCATATGTAATTCATTTTAAAAAATTTAATAGATAAAAAATAATATAATAATTAATAGAACTCATCTAGTTCATAATTTAATTTTTATATTGATGTTTTCCAAGCTCAAAGCTTGGCCTCATATGCCTATGAAAAGGCAAAATAAAAAGAATATAGATGTATGTAGTTATTTTAAGTAACATTACTACCTTAATCATGTATGTAATTCATTTTAAACAACTTAATTAAAAAAAATATTAATTTTATGATATAATAAATTAATAGAACTCATTTAGTTCATAGTTTAATTTATATGTTAACGTTTTCCAAGCTCAAAGCTTGGCCTCATATGCCTACAAAAAGGCAAGATAAAAAGAAGATAAATGTATATAGTTATTTTAAGTAAAATAACTACTTCAATCAAGTCCGTAATTCATTTTAAACAACTTAATAGAGATAAATATAATATAATAATTAATAGAACTCATCTAGTTCGTAATTTAATTTATATATTAATGTTTTCCAAACTCAAAGCTTGGCCTCATATGCCTACAAAAATATAAGATACTAAATTTTAAAAAAGTGACAGAAATACCAAATCAACAAAATAAACTTGTTCATATTCATAAGTAATTATGAACCAGGCTCAAAACTTCATCACATACAATGTGAAAAGGCATAACTCTAATGTATAATAATTAAAGTAATAATTTCAAATTCACAAATAATTTGAGTTTCAAAAACAAGTAGAACTTGCAGCAGGCTCAAGAATCCCTCACTTGCATAGTTACAATATGAGAGGCCACAACTCGAAAGTTGGGGCAGCCGGTTGTGGTTTAAAAATTATTAGGTATTCCATTAAAAACATGTGGTTACCTCCTAAAGAAAATGTTGTGGGAAATTTGATGACGCCCAAACCAGTGACATTCAATATGAAAGACAATAACTCTCATTGACTTGAGGCATTTAGTTGTGGTTGTTACTACATTAAGGCGTTAATAATCGAGAAGTAAAAAAATATTGTTACATCATTAAGGGATAATGAGAAGTTTGGTGACGTCAAAATAGGTGACATTCAATATGAGAGACTAAATCTAATTGATTTTATGCATTTAATATTTTTTGTATTGAAAGAAATACAAATGTACATAAAAATTTCAGTGATAGGAAGGGCATCTAAAAATGAGAAGCTACTGGCAGCAGTCATAAATCATCAATCAGAAAACAATGAACAATACTAAGAATATACATATCATACTACTAAGAATATACATAAAATACTACTGACAGCACTCATAAACCATCAGAAAATTGTGTGGGGATTTTGGAGGCCAATAAAAGAAGAGGTTAACAAATATGGTAACATTCCGCAAAGTAAACACGTTGTGTGAAGGATTTTGGAGGTCCCAAGAATGAGGCAAGTACAGCATGAGAAGCCATAACTCTAGTTGACTTCAGACATTGAGTTGCAATTAAAAAATATTTATATTAAATATATACAAATTACATAAAGAATTCAGTGCTCAGATTACTTGAAAAAGAGAGACTGCTGGCAGTGTTAAAATACCAGAAAGCCAAAAACAATACAATGCTAACAGCAAACAGAGTCAGCAAAACATAACTCTAGTTGACTTCAGACATTGAGTTGCAAAATATATATATATATATATAAATTACACAAAAAATTCAGTGCTCATAAGACCACCTGAAAGGCAGAGACTGCCGGCAGCATTAAAAAGCCAGAAAACAAAAACAATACAGTGCTGACAGCAAACAGAGTCATCAAAACAGACAACCATGACACAAAAATACATTACATCATCATTATGTCTGCTAATCAGTTGCAATTTAAATATTATTAGATACCACATTAATGGAGAAGCCACAACTCTTAATTGACTTTGGAACATCGAGTTGTGATTTAAATATTATTAGTTAGCACATTAATGGGGCTGCAATCATTAAAGGAAGAAACACAATGGTACAATCTGTTAAAAAAAGGGGGGGAAAACCAAATATTCAAGGATAGGCACTCGGGAGGGAACATCTTCGATTTTTTCATTTTCATTTTTAAGAAATTTCCTTCTTTTACTTTAGATGATAAAACGGTTAAATCTGACGGCGCCAAAAAAAAAGAGAGGGATATTGAGTGAACATTCAAATTAATAAAATTAGAAAAAAAAAAAAAAAAATTAAAACGGGATTTTGAAGGAACATCCTAATTAATAAATTTAGGGAAAAAAAAAAAAAAAAAGGTACTTATACTTTACGAAAGAGCTCTCTAAAAAATTGTTTAAATAAAAATAATGATTTCTAATTCTTTGAAGAAATAAAATTGTATTAGAAATATATAATTGTAGATAAATCTTCTCGAAAGACAGAAAAATTAAAAAGGCAAAAATAAAAATGCATTAAATATCCAATTGTAGGAGCACCCTTTTTTTTAATTAGAAAACAAGAAAAATATGTATCACAGAAGAACTCAAAAATATTTCAAAAAATAATAATAATAATAATTTACCGATAATATATTAATGCAAATTTTGTAGAAAAAATTGCTAGTTTCGAAAAGATCGTCGAAAATAAAGTCAATTAACAGAAAAATAGACCACAAAAAATATGCACTACCCCAACCCACAAATATATCCTACCGGACTGTTTGCCGTCCTAAAACCCTCACCCACAAAAACCCCCATCCCGCCCCCAAGACCGAAGAAAAAACTCTGGCTAACGAAAAAATTAAATATATCTACCAAAACAGAGTTCTGTTCCAAACTTAAGACAACACAAAAATATTAGGTAAAATATGTGAAAACCTTGTGAGAAGGAAAAAGGGAAGAATTATACTAACCGAAAACGGTATTGGAGGGGTTCATCGCAACCTGGTTTTTGGCGGCATCCCCAATGAGCCGCTCCGTATCAGTGAATGCAACATAGGAGGGCGTGGTTCTGTTCCCCTGATCGTTCGCAATTATCTCCACTCGATCATGCTGCCACACTCCCACGCATGAATAAGTAGTACCCAGATCGATTCCAATTGCAGGCCCCTCTCCCTTTCCAGCCATTTTAATTCCTCGCAAGCAACGAGCGACTCAAAACGAAAACAAAACAGATTTAACACGGTCGAAATCTTTCCTCGCCAATGGAAAAAATGTGCAGTGAAAGAGGAAAAAAGATGTAGAAATAGGGAGACTGTTGTCGTTCCAGAAACGTCTATGATGAGGTGGCATTCGGTCGACGGTTCTAGATCTGTCGACTGTGGGGACTGTTCACCGTCTCTTTTTTGGCTCTTTCCTGTCACTCAAAGATCTGCCTTTGCGGGACCCGCTAAAGGTTATCACCATTTGGCTTCAATTCACTAAAGCAACTGGGCCGTTGATCGAGTTTTAATTACACTCAACCCTAATGAAGCTATGGCAAGTAATGATAAAATGAATGTTGAAAGCATGGGGTTTTGATTAAATTGAAAGGCAAAGGTTTTGTCTCTTGCTTTGTATTGAATTCGTTATTGAATTTGTTATTGTATATCTAGGTAAGACAGAGTTTTATTGAGTATTTATTATTGATTTTGATTGGTGATTTATCTTTTGGGTAGTAGAGTTTATCCTTATTTTAAATGATCGTCGTTACCATCTTTACATTTTTGGATGTAGGGATAGTTAGTAGGAGCAAGAGTGATCATAACACTGAAACAAATGAGGAAATCTGTTTCAAAAAAATTTACGAGGTATTGGTCCTAATCCAGACACCCCCGTACCTAATATTGTTCTTGATCTCCCTGAATTTGATAAAGATTGCAATTTTTTTTAAGAATTACACTCTGATTATTTATTTTGTAGGAATAGTCCCCCCTGAGAGCCTCTTAAAACAATGGGTTCATAACCATTAACAAGGCCATGGTGTGAAACTGGAAGGAGTCTAGAAGCTTACCAAAAGTTTATTTTTGTTTTGTTTCACCAACCCAAAGCATTACAAAACAATTGTTAATCATAGTCGTTGGTTCATCTGTAACGTGTTAGTAACGTTCTCGCATTAGAGTCGAGACTTTCAAGTTTCGGAGCAAGTGAAACTAAAAATTCCAGTCTGAGTCGAGTTTCCTAGCTTGCCTCTCCCCTCTAGGGTTTTATTAACCAGCTCTTAAAATACTTAGGGTGTTTCATATGTCATGAATAGAAAAAAAAAAATTATGGCTCATCCCAAAAAGTATGTGTGGAAGTGGATGTAACCCAGGATCTCAAAGCGTTTATTGACATTTAAGTTGAAAAGAATTGATTTACTCAGCTTTGTGCTTTACATCAATTTATCGAATATCTGCTTTACGTGTCAATCCTCAGATCATATGATCCATTAATGTCTCTTAATGATACATTCTCCTCCTGCTCCTCAGGAAAAGGGTGGACCTGAAGCTAGAATCCACAATGGAAATGTTGATGGTTGGATCACTATCACTAATAAAAAGAATAACTCGATAAGAGGTAGCGGTAAACCTCAGTCTTCTGCTTATCACTCGATCATGGCTCCCAACACCTCAGCTCTTATTGGCAAAGCTTTTGTTTTTGTGCCTAACAAGGCTTCACCTCTACGTATGCGCACACTACAAGCGATGGCTAGTTTTGTTGATACTCTACCCTCAGCCCCAAAAGCCCACTTGTCACAACCCCCTCCTGGGGTGACCTTGTCAGAACAGGAGCTTAATCTCATTACCCTAGACCGTAAAGCAGTCTTCCAACATTATCGAATCCCCTCTCCTTCACATGAGGAAGAATACATGGCACACAAGCGATAGCCTTTCCAGCTTGGTGACTTTATGAATCACAAACCTTCTTTTAATTGGATTGTTGCTCTTGAAGTTCTCACAGAGGGAAATGACATGAACCTTGATGTTTCCCAATGCTAGTCTATTCATGGAATGTTTGAGGCCTTACTAATCCATCGTGTAAGTATGCGGTCAAGAATAATTGTCAGTTTTTTAGCAATATGAAAATTATTTGTTTGCAAGAAGTCAAGATCTCTGGCTTTCTCTTGCATAATACAACACAAATTATTTGGCTCGGGACACTTTATCATAATATCATGCATGACCCTAGTTGCGGTGGGGTCATTGCTCTTTTAGCTTTGAATCTTTCTCAAAACATCATTTCTTAGGGATCTGACCCCACTCATCATGTTTTTTAGACTCTATTTGACTTTGATAATCATATTATTAGGTTGGCCAATTTGTATGCCTCTAATGATGCTATAGAACGAACCTTGCTTTGGATATTGTTGGCAAACTCTCTTTCAAATGCTTATTAGATCCTTTGTGGGTCAAATCTCATGAAGATAAGGATGGTCATCTTCCCATGTGTTGGTGTGCTGAAAAATGGGAGGCATGGTTATACATGTGCAACAAAATTAGGTGTTTTATCCAAACCACCATTAGAGGAAAGATTTAGGCTCTCCTTGGTTTACTTGGTCCAATTTTGAAAAGGAGAAGATAGAGTTCTTAAATATTTAGACCGTTCTCTATTAGTTGAACAAGATCTCTTATTTTTTGCTCCTATTCATGATAGCTCAGTTTATGTACTCTCTGACACCTTCTTGTCAGATCATCATCCTATCTACTTCAATATTGAGTGGTTTACCCCTCAAGCAAGGCCTACTAAAACCTAGTTTTATCTCAATACTGCTCATCTTAAGCATGGGAGAACCATCGGGCACATTCTTAGAATTTGGAATTTGGTTCCCATTCCTAATGGGGACTTGGGCTAGATATAGTGGTGGATTGATGTTCTTGTTCACACTACCAACTTTCTTCATGTTTTTGGTAAGCAAGCCTCTATTTTTTCCACCGTCTTCATAATGCTACAAACCATGAATACCTTTGGGTTTCACAAGAGCTTGAATCCTCTCATTTTAATATGTATTTACAAACCCAAGCAACTCTTTGGTGTCACGGGCTACAAGTTGAGGAGGCCTACAAATACGGAAGGGCTCAACTTCGAGCTAGAATGCATTGGCTGAAAATTAGGGGCAAGATCACCAAGGATTTTTTTCCCTCTTATGCTCTAGAAGAGTTGCTGATAGAATCAAAGTTGTCAAGGAAGGATATGCTAGAATTACCAAACTCCTTAACATTCTGTGAGATTTTGTTCACCATTACCATGGTATTTTCTCATCTCAGCCCAATTCTTCTAAGCATGAAGTTTCTCTTACTTAGTGCCTTCAATCTGTCCCTTGTAAGCTTTTTTATGCTTAGTGGGTTCCCTACTATAGGCCACTTACCCTCAATGATCTTAAATAAGTGGTTACGTAGATGGCTACTGATAAAGCTCTAGGCATTGATCATTTCCCTAGTGAGTTCTATTAGACTTTATAGGATATTATGGGTCCAAATCTTTACAAGATTTATTCTGACGCTGTGTTGATGAATTCTCTGGGATCTCTTATAAATCAAGAAAACATCAAGTTTATTCCCAAGGATGGTGATTCTGAGGTTATTCTTAATGTTTCTTATAAGATAATTACTAAGGTGTTGGCTCTTAGACTTAAGCATCTCCTTTATTTAATTATTAGAAGTGAGCAAACATGATTTATTCAACATAGATATATCCTTGACAATGTCATTATTGTCTGGGAAGGCATGGAATGGACTCAGGTCTCTAGATGAAAGGCCCTTTTTATCAAGATTGATTTTGAGAAGGCTTATGATCGCATTGAGTGGCCTTTTTATTTTAGCCATGCTCCAAACTCTCGGATTTGGTCCTAAGTTTGTTTAGGTGGTTAATATGTTTTTTCAAGATGTTGGTGTGTGTATTACTATTAGTGGAGCCTAGTCCTCTTGGTTTGAGCTACATATATCTATCAGGCAAAGATGTCCTTTAGCTCCTTCACTTTATGTGTTAGTAGTTGAAGGTTTACTTATCTATTAGCTAATTAAGCCTCCAGATATTTGGTGAAAGGCATCTCTCTCCATAATTTTGATCATTAACTTCTAAATGGTCACTTTGTTGATGATTATTTTCTCACTCTATAAGAAAAGGAAGAGTCGGTTAAGAATGTTATGGAATGTCTTCATATTTTTAATATGGCCTTTGGGTCCTCCATTCAATGGAATAAAACACAGTGTTATCACTAGTCTCTCTTTCCCAAACCTCCTTGGTTGGAGGGATATCAATGGCAGTGGCTTCTTTTAGGTGTTCAGTTTAAGTTCCTTAGCATTCCTTTTACTTTTCAAGCCTCTCCAGTTGACTCATGGTCCTATGTGGTTCAAAGGGTTGAGAATAAAATTTCTTTTTGGATCACAATACCCTTGTCTTAGTGGATAAGTTTCATATTTGTTCCAAGGTGTTGGTAGCTACGCATGTTTATTATTCTTCTTGTTGGGTTCCTTATAATGCTACCTATAGTAGGTTGGAAAATCTTCTAAGAGATTTCCTCTAGGCTAATTTTGAAGGTCAGAAAGGCTTTTACAGACTTTTTTGGGATATTTGTTGTCAGCCTAAAGAAGCAAGTGGTCTAGGGCTCATGGATATTAAACTTCAAGGTCTTGCTCTCAGGATTAAATGGGTTATCTGAGGTTTGGAAGGTGATGAAGCTTGGAAGATCTTGCTTCACCACTATATCTCTTAGGGGGTTCCTTGTGGTAGACATTCATGGTAAGGCCTTGGGTTACATATGCTTTTCATAACCCCTATTCATGTTAAAATTAATGGTACTTTTATTATTTAAAGCATTTGGAAATATTGAGAGAAACTCAAACCCCATCTCTTTTGGGTGGGGGTGAGGGTGATGTTTCAGGGATGGTCTTTCTCTTAATTCTCATTATCTTTGGTGGTCTCCCATGCTGATCTTTCACAATGTTCCATTCACTTTAGTCCCTTGGATCAAAAGCTTAAGGTTGTTCAAAAAAGTTGTGAAAAATATTGAGGATCTTTATATAAAGCAATCCATTCTTGGCTTCCTTGTCATCTAGTTCAGAATGAATTTAACTTAAATAATGTAGATGTTGAGTCTATTATAGAGATTCAAGGCTCCATACCTGATGAGCATCTTCATGAAATTAGAATTAATTCCCTTACCCACTGGTGGAAGGATTGGCATTGGTCTACAACCACTCTTTTTAATCATTATTCTCCATATTTGGGGTATAACCTTTTAACTCCCCATAATATTCAAGATGACATTCTCAATCACCGATGGAACCTTCATTCTAGCCATGTGGTCTAGTCTAGAAGATTTACCACCATGTGGGCTAATCCCATTGAACCTAAGAAGGTTCATTTTCTTTGGTATATTCTTTATTAGGGTTTTCTTGTGGGTGATCGACTAAAGCACATGGGGGTTTCAAATCCCATTTTCCCAACATGCCATCAACTTGAGACAATTAAGCATCTTTTCTAGTTTTGCTCCCACACCCAGATTGTGTGGCATTGGATTCATACCCTTTTTCAACATTTTAGGCCTATTTTTTTACAAGGAAGATGACTCTATTGGGGAACTCTATATTTCTTCTTGAAAGATACAATATATTTAGGTAGATTCTTTGTGCCGATATTCTTTTTCAAATTTGGAAAGCTATAAATTATGTTTTTTTTAATCATGAGGAAATGAAACATAATTTTTTTGTTACTAACAAAGTAACTATCATTTCAAATGTTATTCTCTAGATCAAAGTTAGGCTGATAAATTTTTCTTGAAACTTAATCATCTCCAATGTTTGCTTGATCACTAGGGGAATGACCCATGTGCAGTTAGTTGTGAGCCTCCATAACTTACACATATCTAGTCGCCCCCTCGTGGGTGAGGGTATGGTATGCACCAATAACATTTTAGGAATTAGTATAGGATCCTCTCTCCTTGTTGGTCTCCCCTCTGTTGGTCCTCTCCTCGATGTGATTGGTCTTGTGGATCTACTAGAGGAGGAGGTGATGGAAGGGATTGGGGCCCTCCCTCATAGGACAAGTATCTGCATCTAGCTCTTACTATCTCACTTGATTGGCATAATGAAGAAAATAATAATCTTCAGTAGAATGATGGGTGGGATACCTTACCTGTGGATGATGACCCCCTGCTCAAGGGGGTTGGGGTGACAAGTTGTAGGATCCACCTCCTCCACTGCCCCTACGACCACCATGTTCTCTACTGTAGCATAAACGCTTTCTTTAATTGCATGTGTTATTTTATGCATATTTTTTGGTTATCATGCTCTTATGACAATTTGATGTGATTTTTTTGGGTGTGGTCATTATTGACCCTTCGCTGGACTCAATCTTTTCCTAAGGGTTTCTTACCTCGATATAACTATGGGGTGTGACTTTTTTCACCCATTTTTTTGTTTGACTAGTGTTGTACCATTATTTATTTATATTAATATAAGTACACTCCTTAATCAAAAAAAGTTGGGGTTTGTTAACGTTGATCAAAGGTTTGAGTTTTCTTTGTTGAAGTAGACCAAACACATAGTGTAGGCTTCTTTGTTTTTATTTCGTTAACTAGACCAAATAACATTCACATAAAAGTAATTAACTAATTAATTTTAAAAATAAAAGTAGACCAAATATCTAATCTTCTTTGTTTTTTTTCATGTGTTGGTTGTTATTGTCATAAGGTGCTAGTGGAAATGTATGTTTAGAGGGCTAATTCAAAATTATGATGGCAATCGAAGAAGTTTTTTTGGACCTTATATTTTTGCTCCAAATAATTGAAACCGACCTACCTTTCTGGACAAAAGTGTATACAGACCCCAAAAAATTGATGACAATGTCCAAACATATGCTTACTTTCCCAATCATTTACTTTGATCCCCTTTAAAATAAAATTCTCTTTGTCTTAATTGGGCAATGATATCTGAGCATTTAACATTGTGAAGAGGCTGGTGGAGGACAATATTTGAAACTAGTTTTTTCCCACCTAGTTGGGCCCCCTGAGTGCGACCGGCGAGATCATGGATCCAATGGAGGTCACTATGGGTGGCAGTACCTCTGGGGATCTATCCAAGAATCTGGTAGTGGATAGTCCATCCAACAAATGGAAGAAGGCACTTACAGGTGAAAAGACATGTCCCTCAAAAGGCATGTCGAGCCTCCCTGTTATCTCAGAGGGCACGACACTGATTATCCCAAACGATCTAGTGGAGGAAATCATGGCATCCATGGACCTTACGCTGGTAGGTAAGTTTTTTTCTTTCCGTCCTAATATCGAAATGGTTAGGAAATGGGTTATGTCTAGGTGGAAAGTTAAAGGTAGTGTTTCGATCACTGCCATGGAAAGAGGTCTATTCCTTTTTAGATTTACGAATAAGGAGGACATGATCGCTACACTTGCTGGAGGACCCTGGCTATATGGACCACATTCTCTTGCCTTATGCTCATGGAAACTAGGATTTGATCCTAACTCAGACCTCAATAAGACTGATCCTACTTGGGTAAGACTGCCAGGGTTTCCTTTGGAATTCTGGGATGAAAAAAATTTCACAGCTATTGGCCAATATGTCACTTCAGATCATATAACCAGAACAAAGTCCAGATGTGTGTACGCTAGAATTTGTGTCAATGTTGAAATAAATAAGACTCTCCCTACGACCATAGAGCTAAACTCTAAATATGGGACCTGGACTCAGCCAATTATTTATGAAAATGCTACCACTTTCTGCCAAATATGTAAGAGGAAGGGGCATTTAATGACACAATGCACAGCGAAGCAAAGGGGGAGGAAAAATGATTCCCAAAATGAAGGGGATGAGCAAGCGAACAACAAGTAGGAAATGGAGAGTAATGTAGAAAATCTTGACAATACAGAAAAAGGAGAGGAGGAGAAGGGAAAGGAGGATATCCTTAGTAGTGAAGGAAAAGCTGTCCCAAAGGAAAATATAGCATCAAATGATAGTTAGAAGGCTACAAAAAAAGGAGAGGAGGAGAAGGGAAAGGAGGATATCACTAGTAGTGAGGAAAAAGCTGTCCCAAAGGAAAATATAGTATCTGATGATAGTCAGAAAGCTATATTTAACACAGTCAACACTTTAGAAAAATAAACTAATATGTCTAAGGAAGGGGCAGGAGGTAACCTTTTGCTAGAGGAAGTCAATGAAGACGACAAAGTTCCAAGAGTTGGACAGGAAGAATTAATACCCAAAAATTACACTAAAGGAGTAGCAGAACCACAGTTAAATACAGACATTTTCCATGCTCTGGAAGTCGGAGACCAAGTAGGAAACTACTTAACAATAGGGGTAGCAGGACAAAGTGGCAGTAATGAACAGGAGGAATGGGTTACCCCAAAGAAAAAGATTCGAAAAGGTAAAAAATTTGCAGATGTTGGCATTGAGCCCAAACAAGGGAGGCCAACCCTAAGAGAAACAAGACAAAGAGATATTGCTAGGGAGATTGCCAATGGAAAACAGAAAACACTAGAGACCCAACCTCCCAAACTCTCTAAATGAAAATATTATCTTGGAATTTGAGGGGCTTTAACAGTCCCTCAAAGCAATTTGAGGTTAAAAACTACATTTTAGATAATAAATTAGATATTTTATTACTCCAAGAAGTCAAGATGAATGAGGAGAATTTCACAAAAATTGCTGACTATATATGGCCTAAGGCGGCTTTTTGTATTAGTCCTGCTGAAGGGGCTTCAGGGGGGATTGTCACTATGTGGAATAGTGCTAAAATACAAGGATCTCTTATGGCCCATAATAAGCACTTTTTCATTATCAATTTTTCCATGAATTCCTTGAACTGGACATTGATCAATGTCTATGGACCGAATAACAGAGCTTTGAGACAAAAATTATGGATAGACTTGAGCAGCTTCAGGAATAATCCTTAGAACACTAAATGGATGTTAGCTGGAGATTTCAACACTCCTTTATACCCTTCTCATAATAGGGTGGAATTATTGATTACTCAGACAGCATGTTCGACTTTGTTGAATTCATCAATGATTGGGGATTATTGGACATAGAGCTGCAAAACCAAAATTTTACCTGGACCAATAGAAGAAAAGGAGATCAAATGATTCAGGTTAAATTAGATATATTTCTAATATCAAACAACTAGAATGATTATCAAAATATGCAGGCGCAGGCTTTCCCTAGAACCATGTGTGACCACTACCTGATTTTCCTTAGTTGGAGGGAACGGGGACATTTCGGACCTCCCCCATTCCGTTTTGAAGCTATGTGGATCAAACACAAAGGCTTTAGACAAATGGTAGCCCAATGGTGGAAAATTCCCATTCAAGGTACTCCCATGTTTAGAATAGTCAAGAAACTCTAGCACATTAAATAAGAAGTTTATGGCTGGAATAGATACAGCTTTGGGTAGGTCTTTCAGCAGAAGAAAAATATAGTGGGAAAACTCAAGGCTATACAGCAACTGATAGATCAAGGGGATGACTCTGAGGGCACCTTAGAAGAAGAGAATATCTTGTCTTTAGAGTGGAAGAATCTTATGGAAAGAGAAGAGTTTTTTTGGAAACAAAAATCCCGTGTTCAGTGGCTTAAAGAGGGGGATAGGAACACTGCTTTTTTTCATCTCTCAGCTATGAAACATAGGAAAGCCAACTCTATAACTAAGCTTGTCCTGGATAATGGCAACATTATTACTAAGGATAACGAAATAGGGGAACAAGCTAGGGCTTTCTTTCAGAGCCTGCTTACGGAAGAAAATAATAATGATAGAATTGATAGAGCTATGGATCAATTCATTGATAAAATCCCCTATTTGATAATAGAAGAAGATAATCTGGAAATGTTAAAGCCTATATCCGAGGAAGAAGTCCATGTTGTTTTATTCTCCATGGGTGCTTTTAAAGCCCCGAGTCCTGATGGCTTTCCTCCTATATTCTTTCAGGAATATTGGGAGATTGTAGGAGCGGACCTCACGGCTGCCGTTCATGATTTTTTTAGATCAAGAAAACTTTTGAAACAAGTTAATAATACCTTCATTGTACTTGTTCCTAAAAAATCTCAACCTTCACACCTCACCGATTTCAGACCCATTAGTCTATGCAACACTGTGTATAAGATATGTACTAAAATGTTGGTCATGAGGATTTAACCCTTGCTTGACAAAATTATTTCTCCTGCTCAAAAAGGTTTCATCCTGGGCAGGTAGATTCTTGATGCTGTGATCACCACACATGAGACTATTCACTCCATGGATAAGAGTAGAATCCCTGGGATGGCTCTCAAGCTTGATATTTCTAAAGCCTATGATAGAGTCTCATGGACTTTTCTATTCTAAGTGATCAAAAAATTTGAGTTTAATGATAAAATGTCTCGCTTGTTATGGAATGCGGTCTCTTTTGCTAAGTTCTCAGTGCTGGTTAATGGTGTTCCTAGAGGGTTTTTCTCATCCTCGAGAGGAATTCGTCACGGAGACCCTCTCTCCCCGTACCTATTCATCATTATGGCTGAGGCATTGGGAAGATACATACAAGCAAATATAGTCTCAAAAAAGCTAGTAGGCATCAAACCTGCCTCTTCCCTTCATCCTATGGTTGTACAACAGTTTGTGGATGATACCATCCTATTTGGCATCTCATCGGTGATTGAAGCTAGAAGATGGAAGAATATATTAAATGATTATGCCAGAGAATCAGGACAAAGGATAAATTTCCAAAAAAGCAATGTGTATTTCTTCAACACTCCTAATGAACTTAGACATATAATCATTGATATATTAGAATGTTTTGAAGCTGGCCTACTAGCTACCTACCTGGGTCTCCTACTCTCAGTCAAAGAGGTATCTCCAGGTTTTTGGAATGGAATTGTGGAAAGAACGCAGAGGAAACTTCTTGGGTGGAAGGGGAAACTACTCAACAGTGCCGGTAAGCTGCAACTTCTTCGGGCTTCACTGCAAGGTATTCCTACTTACTTCATGTCTCTTTTCAAAATTCCTACGTATTTTGCTAAAAAATTGGAATAGATCCAAAGGAAATTTTTATGGACGAGAGTGGAAGACAAACAAAGAATGTCTTTAGTTAGATGGGAAAAAGTGTGTCTTCCAAAATCTTATGGTGGACTTAATATTAGATCCATCAGGAACATGAACAAAGCCCTTCTCTCAAAAGTTAGTTGGAACCCGATCCATAACAACAGTGAGTGGGGGGAAATAATGTATGCCAAATACATGCATAACATTGATGACTCCAACTTTCTTCAACAGGCGGGATTACCCCAGGGATCTGTGATATGGAATAAAATGCTAAAAAGTATAAGCCTTCTCAAATAGGGAATTAGGTGGAAACTTGGAAATGGCCAGCATATTAAATTCTAGGAGGATACCTGGTTAAAGGACAAGGCTCTCATCTCTTAAGGAAACTATGGAGAAATTACTGACTTGACTACCCAGTTCTTTGGAGATAGGGTCAGTGATTATATGGAAAATATCAATGGGATAAGGAGTTGGAAAAACCTTTTGGATTGCTATGTGCACAGCCCTGAGCTTCTCCCTAGAGTCTGGGAGATCCAGCAGTGTGTTCAAGAGATTAGAATCCCTCTCTTCCCTCGAGAGGATGAACAATACTGGTGGCCAGATAAGAATGGATCATTCTCTATCAAATCTGCTTACTGTCTGCTTACTCCTGAAGCTTAGACTAAAGAGGTATGGAAAAAGGTTTAGAATCATAAACTTATTCCAAAGATCAACTTGTTTTGGTGGGCTGCTACCCATAACAAAATCCTTACCTAGGACAACCTTCAAAAGAGAGGGTTTACTTTGGTTAACAAGTGTTTTCTGTGTGGTTCAAAAGAGGAATCAGTTTCACACCTCTTTATCCACTGTGAGTTTGCCCGAGATTTATGGGGCACAATACTTAACAACTTTGGTATTGAATGGGTTTGCAATTTTGACCTTAAAGAAGTAATTCTCATCTGGAACTCAAACTTCACACATCCCTGGATTAAGGAATTATGGAAGCAAGCTCTACCATGTTTGAGTTAGACTTAATGGAAAGAGTGCAATCATAGAATTTTTAGGGACACTGCTAGAAATGCTTCTTAGGTGTTTAACTCCTTTACTAGGACCATTCTAGAAAGTGTTACAACAGCTCATATTAGTGTTGCGGAGAAACCCCTATCTCAATTTGAAAGCCAAATTGCAGCCAACTGGAAGGTTTTAAACCTTATCCCTAGGTATGATAATTCCAAAATCCTACAGAGACTTCATACTAAATGGATCCCACCTAAACCTAATTGGATGAAACTCAACTTTGATGGGGCATCCAAGTTGAATGGTAAAGCTAGTGGAGGAGGAATTATAAGGAATGATAAAGGATGGATGTCTACTATCTATGCTGGTGGAATTGGTTACCAGAGCAACAACTATGCTGAAGCTATGGCTTTATTATGGGGATTAAAGTTAGCTATATCCCTAGGAATAAGGAATTTGAATATTCAAGGAGATTCTAAGATGGTCATAGATGTTGTTAATAAAGCATCTAACGTTGGAATCGAGCTAAAAGACATCATTACTGATATCCAATTTCTTTTACAAAAGTTTTTTGAAGTTGTGATTTCCCATACCTACAGAGAAAGAAATAGGGTCGTTGATGCCTGTGCCAACCTTGGTCAGCAATTCTCAGGATGGAGGGTGTGGCGACAAGGTGCTCATATTCCCCTAAACATTAGGGAGATCATTCAGAAGGAGATGACAAATTAGGAATGATGCACATTGATGACAAGGATAGCTTTCGAAGGTGGTCCACATGGAGAAGGCCATCAGGGATCTCATAAAATGATAACCTTAGTACCTCCTTGATTATCATTATTAATTCTTTGTATCATGAGTTGGAGGCGCGCGGGTCACATCATGAAAACCAAGGGGAAATTATTTTCAAGCATGGGAGTAGACAATGTCACCGCTACAAGGCATTTCGTAAAATGAGCCTTCACATATGCATTTAGCACAAACGAAAGCAAGGGCTAGCTACTTGTTCAAAGCTGAAGGTGGAAATTGGGAATTTCAATGGTTGGGGTTGCAATTACAGAATGGGGGGAGACCGTATTCGAACTGAACCTATCTCTTGCTATGAATTTAAAGACAATTCACTTGTATGGCATTATTGTAAAGAAGAAGGTATCAGCCCTTATTTGGAAAGGCTGAATGGTTATGACAAAAATTTGTCTGAGCAGTTCGCGAGATCCTGGTTGAATAGGTGGGTCACTGTGGGTGGTATTAGCTTTGAAATCTCTGAAAAGGTGATTTCTATGGCCACGAGAATGACCATGCAGGGTATAAAGCTCCAAAGGAAAACCAAAATCATGGATAGGGCTAGCCACAAACTGTTTCTAGGTGAAGGAGAAGAACTCGTCCCATATCAAGGAGGATTCAAGCGCGCCAAACTTTCAGAGCCATGGGATGGAGTGTGCTTCATCCTCATGAAGTACTTCACTCTCGAGGGGTGTTATACCGGGTTTTATAACTACCACCTTCCTTTGTTAAATCATTTTAGACGCAATGCTATTATCAGCTTTACTCCTTGGAACACTCTATCCTGAGGGTGAGAGCTAAAATGGCCAAGAAATCAGATATAAAACCTATTCCCCTACACCAAGGGCTTATTTTCTATCTATACAATTTTCACCATGCCCTTGACCCAAACAAGATTATCAGAGGTGTTTGTGAAGACATTCCCTCCAACCCGGTGTCTGGCAATGCAATTGATGAATCTTGGGTTTCCCCTGCTCCTACCAAAACCAATGATGTCCCTTTCTCCACCCTTGTTAAGACCCCTGTTAATACCCCCGGCTCCTTTGGAAGCAAAAAGGGAAAGAAGAGGAAGGTTGATGGAGAAGAAGAAAATTTTGTAGAGACTATAGAAGGGACCCACAGGAATCCAGGCAGGGCCACGGGGGGCCAAGGTGGCAAACCTCACAAGTCTTCCAAAATTATTAAGGAAGGTTTCCCTTCTGGAGTGCATAGGTCGGGGTGGATTGATGGTAAACCAACCCCGAAGGCTAGACTGATTGATTATTCAGAAAGTGCTTCGGATGAAGCAACCCAGGAAGAAGAGTCTGAAGAGCTGGAAATCCAAGAAATTTCAAAGGACACTGGAGGGAAACAGGCTTCTCGGGATGTTGAGGTCATTGAAGAGCAAGGTGCTGACACTATGGGAACTGCTGACAATAAGGGGAAGATGTTTGTTGAGGAAGCTGGTGAGGGCACGGAGAATGAGACTGATTGGAAAATTGAAATTGGGGCCTTGAAGGACCGAATTCAAAAGCTAGAGAAGGTCTTCGCCAAAGGCCTTCAAAATATAATTCTGCTGAATATGTCTATGCTGGAAGTGGTGGGTAATACTGGGAGTGTTGACAACATGGAGAATGCGAAACTTAATGATCTTGTTAAATCAATAGTTATGTAGTTAAGACCTTTCTGACTCTGGTCTTTCTGTTGCTTATGTTTTGTTTCTGATTGTTGTTATCGGCTATGCCATTGTTTCTCTACAGGCATCTTTTGTTTGCCTGCCTTCTTGTCTTTTTTGACTGTATAGGGTTCGGCCCTTGGTTTGCCGCCTTACTTAATCAAAAACATATGTTTTGGGCCTTGTGTTAAACCAAAGAATAGTCGAATTATCTTGATGTTTCCTAGCCTCTTAGACAATAACATAATAATAAAAAAAATCATCAATGATTAGAGAAGCTCTAATAACATTAAAACTAGTGACTTGCGGTGTCGGTCTAAACATAAACATGTGTGCTTCGATGAATGCTCGTATGGATATTTTATTTCCTTTATAATGCTTGTAAATGCTTAATAGATTCATGTAAATGATTAATATATAACATATCACTAAATGAAATATAATGCTTATATATTTATAGGTAAATTAAATTCAAAATAGAACCATATTGACATGCAAACTAAGATCAAATGATCACAAGGTGAAATATGTGGGATAAATAAAATGAGTGTAATCTAGCCAAGGGGTCACACATTTTTTTTGAAATTATGCACTAATGTTCTGGACTATCTAGAATGTTAGGGCACATTCCAAACATATTTCCATAGACATTCAAAAATAAAGAGAGAAAGAGAGTGGGGAGAGAAGAAAATGGAAGACACGACAACTACCCACAAAACATGCCAATCATGCATGATTTGGAGCATTAATCAACATTTACACAAACACCCTAAATTCATTAAATATAACAACTGATAAATACTTAGGGATTATTTTTAGGTTTCTACATTTCCCCCCACTTTGATGTGTGTTCACACACATCAAATTAAAGGAAGAAGCAGATATATAATTTTATGTGAATGAAAATTTAGAGAAAAATCCAATGTGGTCGCAAATTTGAAATTTAACATACCTAATTTTTCTACACATGCAAAATTGAGTGCCAAATAATAATGATCTACAAAAATCTAAAAAATTGAAAACAATAGACCTAATTGTAGTGAAAGGAAGGTAGAATACCCACGTGGAATTAAGTGCCTCCAAATTTGTATAAATTTTGAACATAATTTTTGAGTATATCTTTAGCAACATTTTAAATAAAGCTAAAAAAAATTGAGTATCATTTCCAATAATGCTAGATGACAACATGAATATATCCTCATATGGGAGTAGCTAAAGTGTCATATGTATATCCCCTTAAAGGAGTGAGTGAAATTTGAATGCCTCCCCTTATATGAGTAAATGTTGCTATGAGTTCCTCCCTTTATAAGAGTAATTGAAATCTAAATGCCTCAACAACATTTCTCTAAATATAATGAGAGAATATATACCTTCCTTTTGAGATTTGAGATAAAATTTTAAGCATCATATCTCTAAAGAAAGAGATTAGATGCACTACATGTAATTATCATATAGACCATTGAGGTATAACATATTAAGATGCATTGATGAAAACACATATACAATAAGATTTGCCCCATGTGGGCTCATGATATAAACAATATAACATATCATTTTGATGAATATGTGCACAAGGGATATTACACTAAGTATAAAAATATATCAAAATAGGCATATGGGCTAGATCTAAAAAAAATACAATAAAAATAGTAAATAAATACTTACCATAGTGCTTAGAATTGATATAGAATGAAAGTGCCTAGATGTTTAACCCTAAATTTGGTAGGGTGGAAGTTACCTATAGGGTTACTAATATATAAATGAATAAGCATAAAGGTGATAAATAGATATATATTAGGCCAATTAATTTACAAATTCAAATAAAAAATATTCTAAATTTATAATACTGAGATATGTCAAAAATAGAAAGTACATGTATTGATTGATATTGTAATAAATAAAAAACAAGAGTACTTAGTTGGTTTGATGTACACATGCAAATTTGGGTTGAAATAGGTTGGAAGTAGATTCGATCAGGGTTCTAGAATAGTCATTAGATTCTATAATTTTACATTTTGTGGATTTAGATGCTTGCATTGGGTTTGGACAATTGCATCAACGTTGGTGTCTAAGTTGGATGTAGATGTCCTATATAGAATAGTGACTAGATTTGGATGCAACCACCTTAATCATTATGATTTTTTTGTCATCTTCTTTCTAAAGTGTTTAGATTACATACACATGATGTCTCTCTATGCCAAATGATCAAACCTTAGCTTATTCACCTTTGGAGTGACTATGATAACAATGGATTAGTGGGCACATAATATTGACCTTCCCTAAGGTTCCCTCTATCAATGAGCACTACCTACATAGCTAATACTCTGAAGAGGGCCTCAAACTTACATAGTTATCCCCTATGTATTAGATCATGTGTGCATAAGGATGTAATGTGTGATAAGTAAGTACGTAGAGTGACCTAGCTTGTAACTTGGTAAGTATGGCTCATGGGATGATCCTTCAATAATTTAGAACCATGGAAATAATACTTGTATGACTGATATGGAAATAAGGTTGAATAGGGAAAATTTTCACTTAAATGTTTGATTGAGTGCTTTTGACAAGTTATTTTGTGAGTTGCATGTGATTTCTAGGTCTTTTCTAGGTGAGGAATGCATGAAGGTTGATCTTGTATATATACATAGACATTAAATCTAAATTATATAACACCTTAGTCTTGTACATTTGGAAAATACATATCATGGATATACCTTTAGTTTTTAGACCTTCTCCCTATTGAAAGGCTTGCACATACTAGCTCTCAGTGTCAAATTGTTTATCTCTTAATCGAATTGGTGTTATTATGATGACCCAGTCATGCTTAGAATTCTATAAATCTACTTATTATCATCCTCTACAAGTTTTGGACATGTACCTATTTTTTAGCTTCGTAGACACTTATGTCCCATTCAAACACCTACGTCGATGCAAGTATCATCTTCCAACGTAAATGCCCAATGCCCCAAGGTCATCAAATTTTCAAATTAAACTTAGACGTATGGTTAGTTTAAGTGATTTAATGTGATATGTTTTCAAAAAAAATTGGTATATATACAAGATCAACCCTCATTCATTCATCGCCTCACACATACCTAACAACTCATATGGAAACTTACCAAAAGCATTCAAGAAAGCATTTAAGTGAGCAAAGCTTCCATATTTTCTATTATTTTTTTATCAATCATAGGGACAATAGATATATAGGTCTGAAGTACTAAAGAAGCAACCCATGAGTCATATTTGCCAAGTTACAAGTTAGGTCATTGTTGTACTTAATTTCCATATATTTCACCCTTGTACATACACAAGCCAACACATTAGGGGAGAACTACATCAATCTGAGGTCCGCTTCAAAGTAGTGGTTATGTAGGCAACACCCACTGACAAAGGGGTCTTTGGGGTTAGCTCAACACTGTGAGTCCACTAACCCATTTTTCCCATAGTCACTATGGATATGAAGAACTAGGGTTTTGTTATTTGACAAAAAGTGACAACCCATGATACAAATCTGAACACACCAAAGCAAAGGCAACATGTTAGTGTAGGCTTTTCTCCACTATGTGGTTTTACCTATATGATCTAATTAGCTTACTTATGTTAATGATAAATCATTAGGAGAAATATACTTTAAGTCATTTTTTAATTGTGAGTTGAGTTAATTACCTTTTTGGGTGACCTAATTATTTACTATATAATGTATCTTCCTATGTATTTTTTGGCTAATGAATGTTAATACAACTTTTGGTTCTGAAGATAAGCTTCTTCTATTTTGAGTTGTTATTTGGATTTCACTATTCTATAGAGGTTCAATTTTGTGCATTTGATCTTATCCAAATCGATATTTGATTGTGTCCCACTCTAGCATGGTATCATAGATTTTATAGTAGTCAAATTTCATAACCTCTATTGTGAGATATATCATTCTAACTTGTTTAGTGTTTTTTCATTGATTTCAATTTTCTAGGGTTTGGTGGGGTTTCCAGAAAATCCATGTAAATCTACATATTTGGAGTCTCAAAGTGAAAAATGGATAGTGTAATTTAATTTAAAAGGTGAAAAAACCTTAGGAATGATTGAAAACATAATTTATTTTTGTGACAATCATTTTTTGACCATTTTGGAGGGTTGTAAGGTTGTTTTTTGAATTCTATGAAAATATGTACATTTGTTGAATTTGAGAAAAAACCATTTCTAAGTTTTTTTGGTTTTGTCAAGAAACCAAGTGGGTCTTTATTGTTTTTTAGAGAAGTCACGTCAAATTTACAAATTTAAGGTTTTTCTAGTCTTGACGAAGTTTCTAACCCTCGTAGGTAATTTTGTAGTTTCTAGTAGTCAGTGAATTTTTACCTCTACTTAAGCACCACCAGACTTTATGACCTTATTTACATGCTCATTGAACACATGATTCTTTTCAAACACACTTCAAGTTATTTTTTGTGCAAAGCATGCCTTGGGTTCCACTCGGTACAAAGCACACCTCAGGTTCTACCAAGTACAAAGCATGAATCACATTCCTTCCAGCACCTCAAGTTTTATTTGGTGAAAATCATGCCTTAGGTTCCACCTAGTAGAAAATAAGCCTTGGGTTTCACCTAGTGCCCATCATGCCTTAGGTCCCACCTAGTGCCTAACACGCCTCGGTTTCTGCCTAGTGTGAAGCACACTGCAAACTCTAGCTACCCTCTTTGCACATGATATTAGCCCGTAGCCCCTAGTCACATGGAAATTTAAGACCTTAGTTACAACCAACCTAAGGGGGATAAATTTTCCTCACAAAAGTTGGCCAAAATATTTACATACCCAAAATTTATGCAAAGTGGAGATCATTATTTTTGTAAGCAAGAAACATTCAAACTTCCATAACTTTCAGCCAACAACTCCTTTTTAGGTGTTTTTTTTTAAGTGTGAGTTTTTTAAATATCCATGCATTGGTGATATTTTAATGTCTTGTAAAATTAAATATATACATATTTAGGGGTTCCACATTTTTAGTCTTTTATCACATGCAATTCAACACATAATTCCTTCTGCACCATGGATAAGAGTTAAATTATACTTACATTGTTCAACTATCATGAGTGGAAAGTCAAAGTGTAAATCTTGTTGAGGAGCATAAGTTTACATAGAATCACGATGGATATAAAATAATAACCAACCCTTGATGTGGAAAAAGCAAAGTGGTTTAATGGAAGTGATGAAACGTAAGGTCTTCTATGCATGTCTATGTCTTTTGACCTACTATTTCATATTGAACATGTAACTACTCCTAATGAAATATGGACTGCTTAGAAAAATTCTTTGAGAAGCAGGACATAATGAGAGGCCATGAGTTAGCTAATGAGCTCATCAATTTGAGTCCAGGTGACTTTGACACTATACATGACTTGTTCACAAATTTTAAAAAACTTAGGTTACAATTAAAACTATGTGATATTGATAAAAAGGGTGATCAATTGATTCTCTCTATCCTTGCCAAATTGGGATCTAACTATTTTGTGTTCATTTCTACCTTACACACCACCAAGTGTGCCCTTGGAACTACATGGACCATGTCATTGTTGGATGATTTTACTGTTGACTTAACTTGGGACCAAGATAAGCTTATTCAAATGGGCACACTAAAATCATTTAAATCAAATGCCTTAATTGTGAGTCATGACAAACAAAAGGCTTCTAACAATAAGGAGAAAAAATAGAACAAGAAGGGCTTAGAGCAAAGAAAAGGTTATAAATCTGATGCTAAGTCAAAAATAAGAAGAGTCCTCCTCTTTAGATGGGAAACCTAAGAAATAATGACTCGCATGTGCCTACTGTAAGAAATTTGGCATGATGAATCCAAATGCATGAAGAAGTAGATTGACCAACTGACTAAGATGCTCAAGAAGCATAATATCAGTCTCCTTGATTATTCTAATTAGAGTTCATCATCACAAGAGTCTTCAAAGGCCAAAGATAGTA
This sequence comes from Torreya grandis, assembly GCA_037957365.1. NCBI lineage: Eukaryota > Viridiplantae > Streptophyta > Pinopsida > Cupressales > Taxaceae > Torreya > Torreya grandis. Next base: position 409,307 of record JARHVA010004841.1, on the reverse strand, counting down.
AAAAGGGCAAAGATATGGGTAAATCACTTATTATAGTTATGTCCTAGACTTCCACATGGGTAATTGATTATGGTACATTGCACCCCATGCCTTCATCACACAACTTTTTATCATCTTTGGAGCCTTAGTTTATACCTTCCATCTTATTGGGTGATTATACTTATACATAAGTTAGTTGGAGAGGATCTGTTGAAGTGAATGATGGGACATTTTAGGATGTTCTATATGTTCCCTCATTATCCACAAATCTCTTATCTATTTATCATATCACTCACATCAGTTCGAGCAAGAGAGTTGAATTCATACCCAATTCAGTGGTTATTAAGTAAACAATGACTCCATTTTTTCATTTAGGAAATCAGATCACCAGCCACAATTGTATACTTTCTCACATTTTATTCTTGATTAACCCTATATTACACTTCTCACTCGTTTAGTTAGGGTGAGTAAATTATGGCATGAGCGATTTGACCATCTCAACTATCACTACCTAGAGAAACTCAGTCATCATGACATGGTTTCAGGGTTGCCATGTGTTTATTTTATTAATGACATTTTCCAAGGTTACATACTTGGTAAGCATCTTGAGGAGAAGTATGACAAAGGAAAATCATGGAGAGTTACATAGATATTAGAGCTAGTTCATAGTGACATTATTGGACCATTTCTAGATCCTTCATTTAACATGAAAAAATACATGCTTACTTTCATCGATGACTTTTCAAGATATACTTGGGTGTACTTTCTTAAGAAAAAATATGAGGTCTTTGATCATTTTTAGGACTTCAAGGTGCTTTTATAAAAATAGTCAGGGAAAACCATCAAGATTTTATGCATCGATAATGGTGGTGAACATATCAATAATCATTTTGAATAATTATATATTTTAGAGGGGATTGAACTATATAATATAGTTCCATATAGTCCTCAACATAATGGTGTTACAGAGTGCAAGAACAAGTACTTAAATGGAATGGTAATGTGTATGCTACACTCCATGTCTTTTGCACATCAGTACTGGGTTGAGACCATCAACTAAGCTTATTATATATAAAACCAAGTTTTTCATAAGGCATTGGAAGGAGTTGCTCCTTTTGAATCTTGGAGTGGTTAAAAACCCAACATGAAGCACTTCTAAGTGTTTGGATCTCTTGCTATGGTTCACATTCTAAATAAGAAGCATAAGGCAATGTAACCTCAGAGTCAACATTGCATCTTCATTGATTATCTAGAGGTTGTTAAGGGATACAAGAGTTTACATCCAACCACTCATCATTTTTTCATTAAGAGGAGTGTTCAATTTCAAGAGGGTCCTCAAGACTCTACATATGAAACTCCTCCCTCTTCCTTGGATGCACTAGAATTTGATGATAGTTCTAATGATTCAGATTTGCCTAAGCAAATTCTTGATGATCCAGATTTTTTTTTTCTAGTTTTAATGGTGAGATTAGCGATGAGGTCTCAACTCCTTCTCCTAGAATGTCTTTAGAGGACAAGGAATATTCTCTTGACTCTTAGAAATTTGGTCATATTTGGGCTAGATAAACACTTTAATGTGTTAAACAATGGGTTGGAGATCCATCAGACACCAAGTGAACACATTCACAATTCCATGATACCCCACTTGCTTTCATTGCATCTGCTTCTAAACCATAATCATTTCATGAGGCATAATGTAATGGGATAATTATATGTAAGAGAAGTATGGTTCCCTACTAAGGAACAACACTTGGGATTCAGTCCCTCTTCCAAAGGGAAAAAAACTTGTTTGATGTAGGTGGATCTACTAAACAAAATTTATAGTTTATGGGTCTGTAGACAAGTTCAAAGTATGTTTAGTAGAAAAAAGGTTTTTATTAGGTACCTAACATTGATTATACTGAGACATTTGCCCTAGTTTCCAAAATTAACTCAATCTAACTCACTCTCACCATTGTCATAGCACATCATTGGGATGTTCATCAAATGGATGTGAAAAGTGCTTTTCCTCATAGTGACCTCAATGAGGAAATATACATGGATCAACCACAAGGATTTGTGGAATATTCCTCCTTAGTTTGAAAACTTAGAAAATATGTCTATGGCCTCAAAAAAGCTCCTTCAGCTTGGTATGATAAGATGGAATCCTTTTTTCTTTCAATTGGGTTCACTAGATGCCATTCTAATTTAAATGTCTACATTTTATGATTGGGTGATATTCTAGTTCTGTATGTGGATGGGCTATTGATAACAGGGAGTTATTCATCCACCATCACAATAGTGAAAATTACTTTGTCTAACAGGTTTTTAATGATTGACTTGGGCTTGTTGCACTACTTCCTCATGATTGACATTTCTCAGTCTAACTCCTCAATCACTATTGGACAATCCAAGTATGCTTTTGATTTACTTATATAGTTTAACATGTCTATATGTAAGCCAGTTCCAATCCCTTTCTATGTAGTGTGAATTTTGAGGCTAATTATCCATATCCTTTGGTTAATGTTACCTCGTATCAATAACTTATTGGAAATCTCATCTACCTTATATAAACTAGACCTAACATTTAATATGTAATGGGCATGGTCTCTAGATTTATGTAGGAACCACATGAGATGCACTAGAAAGCAGCTAAGTGGATTTTTCACTACATTCAGGGTACTCATAGTTTTTATATTCACTATGAAGAATGCATTGATGTTGACTTGATTGGTTATACAGATTTAGATTATGTTGGTGATATTTAGAATCATAAGTCTACTTCAAGATATAATTTCTCCCTTGGTTTAGGTTTGATTAGTTAGTCAAGTAAGAAGCATAATGTTATTACTTTATCTTCTATAGAGGAAGAATACAGAGGAGTTGTTATTGCTATCACTGATGCTATTTGGATTCAAGGGATTCTCATTGAGTTTGGCATCTAGTTTTGATAACCAATAGTAATCTTATGTGAAAATCAAAGCACAATTGATATATACATAAGTTCGGTCCTCCATCAATAAACCAAGCATATTGAGATTCATATGTTTTTAATTTAGGATATCATCCAAGAACAAGTCAACGATATCTGCTACAACCAAACAATGGAGTAAATTGATGATATATTCACCAAACCCTTCATTGAGAGCAAGTATCTTCATTTATGGGATATTCTTAGGGTTCGAGCAACTCCAACATCTTCCTCTAGGGGGAATTTTTATGTATTTGGATACCTCATTTGGCCTTTGTAGTGGGACCTAATTATTCCATCCACCTAGTGTGTTAATGTAGGATTTTTCCCACTATGTGGTTTTACTTACACGGTATAATTAGCTTGCTTGGGTTGATAATAGGTCATTAGGATAAATGTACTTTAAGTCATTTTCTAATTGTGAGTTGAGTTAATTACCTTTTTGGGTGATCTAATTCCTCACTATATAATATACCTTCATATGCATTTTTTAGCTAATGAATGTTAATGCAACTTTTGGTATTGAAGACATGCTTCTTCCATTTTGAGTTGTTATTCATATTTTACTACTCCATACATATTCAGCTTCGTACATTCGATCATATCTAGACCGATCCTTAATCTAGGCCCACTCTAACATGACTTATAACCCATAATATTCTAAGCAGTCACAGCTTCATATTTTATATTGGACATCTATGTCCAAGTCAGACAGAAGCATCGATACAACCATCTGAGGTCAATGCAAGTGTCGAGGCCACATAACAAAATTTTCAAAATTTTATGACTGGTCTAGGGCACTGATCTAGTATATTTCCATCATGTTATATATCAGATCTAAATACACATAGTTGACCAATAAAGTACTCTTATTTTCATTTCATTTATTTGTTAATCAATATTTGTACTTACTATTTTCAACATTTATTAGTATTTAGAATATTGTTCATTTGAGTTTCTAATTAATTGGCCTGCTATAGATCTATTTATCACCCTTATGCTTATTAATTTCTATATTCTGAACCATATACTATATTGAGCCATCTCAATTTAAGGTTAAACATTTGGTGAACCTGACCTCTAAGTCTTCCTTTGTAAACCTACCCTGATCTAGGGTTTCAAACCTCATATAATTTCAGCTGGTTGTGATGGATTTTCAAATCTAAAATATTAGCCTAGGGTTTTATATTTATCTAGTTACAAGGGCATATGCATACACTTGCAATTTTTCCATCCTTGATTGGTGCCTTTATACCTCTAAATAGATCCATTTAAAAATCTTTAGAGGTATTTTCTACTCAGGTTGGTATACTCAAAAACCTCTTTTTATTTGCCCAAATTTGGTATAGATTTTTCAAGTTTTACAATTTAAATTTTTTACTAAATATTGACATACAAGGCTAATGGTGTTCTTATTTTGTAATAAATTTATGTATTTTGTTAAAGATAATATTTTATTCAAAAACCTATCAAATATATGAAAATAATTCTTTTTTTTTTTATTACAGTTGTTGATTCTTTATTAGAAATATTCTAGGGTTTTACTTGTGAAGCATCCCACATTGTTTGGCCTATTTTTATTCATAATATATTATTTTTCAAAATTCTCAGAGATTTTTTTATAATTTTGTTGATATAGACAAATAAATACTTTTGTTTGCCAAAATATTGTATGAACTGTGCAAATTTAGCATTTTACTATTTTTAGTAAATTTAGACATACAAACTATAAACTGTATTTTTGTTTTTCTATTTTTTTGGGTTTGTTTCATTTCTTGTTTTTATAGAAAAACCTATCTTACATTTTACAAAAATGAATAAAATAGTCTGAAATTGCTATATCTTTATTATATCATGTTGGAATGTTAGCATTTGTATGTGTCTTCTTTCTTATTCTCATATGAGTTCTTAAAACATTTAAAATGGATAAAAGGGAACTTCTTCTTCCTCCTAACCCTAAAAAAGGTGATAGCTACCATCCCTATAACCAGGTCCATGCTATCACTCTTTCAAGGGGTAATGTAGATCATGTATGCATGTATGTTCAATTTGAAGCACTTAGGGTTTGTTCTTGTGAATCCCTAAAAGATCAAACCATCTTTATGAAAGAATTAATAGAAGAGTTACAAAAGAAAAATCAATACTTCAGTTCGAAAAACACATTACTAAAAAATCAAATGCCAAATGCCCAGAATCCAAAATATGCTAGTGTTAATCATGTATTTGCATTTTCATCTAGCAATGTTGTACCCAACAAGGTTTCACATCCAAATGAAAAGCTACAACATAATACATATAAAGCAAGTGATTCAAAAAGTGACCAAACAGTTGCTAAAAGTCCAAGTGAAATCCTAAGGGAGATACTTAAAAATAAAGTGATCCGACTACCACCTCCACATCTTATAAGGAGATCCAAATACTACTATGGATGTAATAGAATACATGGGCTGATATAAATACTTGTTTTGCATTAAATAAAAAAATATAAAGTCTCAAAGATAGTGGTGGTCCTATAATTGATACATCACTCAAGCAAACCACTCACATTATGAGTAATTCTCCTAAAACACAAGTGTCAAAGCAAAAAATATGGTTACCAAAAGACAATTCAAAGCAAGAGAAGGGTCCAAAGAACAAAGTAATGGATAGAATACCATTACCAAAGGCTCCAATTTTTTTAAATAATACACAACTACCAAAGTAATTAATGACATTCAAAACATCATAAACTAAACCATGTGATATCCCTTTGTTGATCACTACTAAACAACAAAAGGGAATAATTCTAAATGATTATGATAGTGGTGATATTATTCTTAATACCAATATGATTGATGGATAGTTGATCAAACTTAGTCTTGATCTACTCGATACCTTACCACATGATCTATTTATACTTACAGGTTCGAGTACATATTGGTTGAATCCATCTCCAAAAAGTACATAACTGGATACATATAAAGGCAAGGTAAACCATATAGCTCAAGATATTCATAAGGTATTAACATACAAGGTGAACTGATCCATAAACAGGTAGTGCCCAAAACTACACCAATTGCTTTATTTTTATGGATGCTTTATAAATTCTCAATTTCCCATTAATTAGCTTGAAATTGGCATAATAATTAAAATCAACACTAAAAACTGGTAATAAGCAATAAGCATGAGTCATAGAGACAATATGTAAACCAAAATTGATAATAGAGTTTACCCGATCTGGGCTATGTCTCTAGGTCCTGCTCAAAGGTGGAACTAATCAATTATTGATGTAAAATCACTTTGTACTTTAGTTATTCCCAGTAGGGGTTCTTGATCTATAAATTAATATTTTGATGTCCTCTAGCTTTGGCTCTATGTAACTGGCTCTGGCTTTGACTCTTAGCTCTTGGCTCTGGCTCTGACTCTTAGCTCTTGGCTCTGGCTCTCAAATCTAGATCTCAAATCTTGGATCTTGGCTCTCAACTCTCAAATTTGGCTCTTAAATATTAGCTCTTAGATCTTGACTCTGGCTCTGCATTATTCTCACATCTTGAGTGTTATTCTTCACACTTTATTGTTGTTCACTCTTTGATTGTGATTTCAAATAACCCCTCCAGATCCTTTATATAGGTTTACGGGTCCACAAAAGGTGGGCTTAGATTATTATCTTTTCAAAAATTTAAATAATATTCATAATTATCCCAAGACCTATTTTAATGGGATAAAACATTATTCCCCCCACTTATCCCATATATATGGGATTTACCATTATCTATGCCTTTAAATAAGGTTTATTTGTGGTATGAGGGAATAATAATTTATTTATTTAAATGCTCCACATTTGACTAGTCTATGCCATGTGTCACCTATAAATTTGTCCACATGTCTCATGCTAAGTTGTCCATGTGACAACATTTAATTGGTCCATGTTACCATGTCATCACTTTTATCGATTTTGACCACAATTTTGACTGACCATAACTTTCGCATACGGACTCAGGATTGGTCCATTCAAAATGCATCAAAAAGCTTGTGATGAGTTCTACACCATGAATTGGTTTACATACATTCCATGACCCTTATTTCTTCTAGTTTGATCAACTTTGACCCCCTATTGACTAAACTTTGACCAATGATAAGTGGAGCATATGATGTCTATTTTTCACATTGCAATAGTTGCTAGAAAGCTCTTGATGAGCTCTACACAATGGACCACATTTAAAGAAAACCAAGGAACTTATAAAAATATCCTCTAGATCATGCCTCCCCATTGAGAGGGCTTTTATTCCACCAAAATTTGAAACATTTATTTTTCCAATACCACTGAATCCTTGTGAAGCTGGCAACAATGAAGAGATCTACCAAGTCTCTCTCTAGATTCATTCCATCTTGGAACTGCAAAGAAGATAGAATGATTATGTCTACAAAATATTTCATTTTAAAATAGTGTGATAACCACCATCTGTAGCTGAAAACAAGATATCACCCACATGTGGGTCTTAAATTTGTCTTCTCTTGGAAGATCATTTCAAAAAAATAGGCACACTAAAAATTATGCTCAATCAACTCCTCAATTTGCTGTCAACAATGTTCTATACCTAGCCAAAATATTAGAAGTATAATGACAAGTTATCAACATTGCCCTTCTTTAGGGTGATGGGCTCTCACGAGATATTATATCCCATCTTTTATAACGCCATACCAATTTTCCTCTTTAGAGAAAGTTACATTTCTTAAAGACAAGTATGGTTTACCTATGATAATGCCATTAAATTGAAGTGAAACCACATATAATTCAACTTCATCTAGGAAGTTGGAGGTAATTGTAAACCCTAGTTTACATGTTTTAATGACATGTAGCTTAACCACATCATTTATCCCAACCAATGAATATGGTCTAAAATGTGGCTTAGTTTTCAAACTTAGGGTTTCTACAACATCTTCATAAATTAAATTATTTTGATAATTTATATATAAAATAACATCTATCTTTGAATGCTTAGCAATTACTCTTTTGAAGAAATGTTATTTACCTGTCCAGGGTGATAAATTCTTCACCATTAGCATGTCCTTGACTGTCATCTCCCTGATTGTTGTCTCAAGTTCTATTTGATGAGGCTCTATCTTTTGCTTGACTAAAGATGTAATTACAACCTTTGCCTGAGGTTGTGGATGACTTTGATTAATTTTTTTTTCGTCATTTTTCCCGTAGCATTCAAGTAAAAACCAAACTTCATGTCTTCTTTAGGAAATTTTGTTTTGTCACTCTTCTTCTTGACATGTCTCTTCAGCATCCTTATAGGTATTTATAAGGCATAATTATAAGATAAATTCAAGTATTTATTCTTTTCATACCTTAATAAGACAACTAAAGATGTCTCATCAGATTTAACTACTTCATCTTCTGAGAATGCTTCCTTCAGCTCTTCAGGGTGTTTTGACTTGATGCTTGAGTAACTCTTCAACTCAGCTTCTTCAAAATATTTTCCTTCATTTCCATATCCTAATATTATGTAAAGTAGTCTCTTCATAGCTTGGATAGGTTAGACAATTCTTTGACCATTAATTCCAAGGCCCTTTCTATTAAATCCCATCTTGGCTAGTAGATTAGAACCTATTTCCCTTACGTGCTTTTCAAATGTATCAACATAATTAATTGATGAATGTATAGAGTTAGAACATAAAGTATCCCTAACATTCTTAATATAGTCAGAAGAATTGATTTCATTGCTTTCATTTTATGAATGCAACGTAATATCTGGTACCTAACTTGGCAGCATCTCTTAGATGGATCCTTCAATTGCTGCTTGATGTCTAGGAGAATTGGGCTTTATAGATTATCTAACAGGTGCCTTCCCATTTGCTTTTCATCTCTGCTAGCACCATGCTGGAGATTTATGAATGTGCAGATTCCAACATTAATCCACTATGTGACCTTTTTTGGAGTAGTAGTCACATACTTTTGACTCCAATTGCATTCACTTCTTTTGATGATGTTCTTGCTGTAGTTATGCCTATAGAGCATCAATGCTTTATTGGATCTTCTTGATATATAAATCTTGTCTTTATTTTGCAACTTGCTATCATGGTTCTTAAAATTGTAAATATTGCATTAATATAATGATAATGGTATTGAACAATAGCTGAACTTGAAATAGAATTAGATCTATAGTATTTGATAGAATGTGAGTAAAATCACAATTACACCAACATAAACTTAGCTCTGATACCAAACTTGATCCTATAAATAGGCAGTGTCCAAAACTACACCAGTTGCTCTATTTTTATGGATGCTTTATAAATTCTCAATTTCTCATTAATTAACTTGAAATTGGCATAATAATTAAAATCAACACTAAAAACTAGTAGTAAGCAACAAAAATGAGTCATAGAGATAATACCTAAACCAAAATTGATAATAGAATTTACCTGATCTGGGTTACATCTCCAGGTCCTGCTCAAAGGTAAAACCAATCATTTATTGATGTAAAATCACTTTGTACATTAGTTATCCCTAGTAGGGGTTCTGGATCTACAAATGAATGTTTTGATGTCCTCTGGCTTTGGCTTTGTGGCAATTGGATCTCGACTCTTGGCTCTTGGTTCTGGCTCTCAACTCTTGACTCTCAGCTTTAGCTCTCAACTCTCAGCACTCAGATGTTAGCTATGGATCTGCTTGATTATTCTCAAGTCTTGAGTGTTGTTTTTCACACTTTTTTGTTGTTCACACTTTGATTGTGATTTCAAATGACCCCTCCAAACCCTTTATATAGGTTTATGGGTCCATAAAAGGTGGGCTTAGATGATTATCTTTTCCAAATTTTAAATAAAATTCATAATTATCCCAATACCTATTTTAATGGTATTAAACATTGTCCCCCCACTTATCTCATATATATGGGATTCATAATTATCTATGCCTTTAAATAAGGTTCATATGTGGGATGAGAGAAATAATAATTTATTTATTTATTTAAATGCTCCACATTTGACTTATATATGCCATGTGTTACCTACAAATTTGTCCATATGTCCCACGCTAATTTATCCATGTGCTAACATTTAATTGGTCCATGTTGCCACATCATCACTTTTATCGTGTTTGACCATAACTTTGACTGGCCATAAATTTTGCATACAGACTCAGAATTGGTTCGTTCAAAATACATCAAAAAGCTTGTGATGAGTTATACACCATGGAACTAGTTCAGAAACATTCCATGACCATACATTTTTTCATTTTGACTATTTTTGACCACCTATTGACCAAGCTTTGACCAATGATAAATGGAGCATATGATGTCCATTTTCGCATTCCAACAATTTCCAAAAAGCTCTTGATGAGATCTACACAATAGACCACATTTAAAGAAAACTACAAAACTTTTAAAAATATCTTCTGGATCATGAACATAGATACACACAATGGCATACCAAGAAAAACACAACCATAGTATGGGGTAGTTCTTTATTCATATGCAAATGCTTAAAATGATATATCACAAGTTCAATAATAATCTAAGATGTTTCATCTTTTATACACTAATAATATAAAATATTAGTATGATATTATTACTATGGAAGATTGGTATGATTATGATGATACTAATTACATAACATATAAATATGATACACATGTTACAAATCCTTCACATAAACATATCCTTGATGAGTATGTTAGCTCTTGGTAGTATTTTTATTTGTACATCTTCTTTATAAAACATTTTCAAGCATTATGGAAAATACAAAAAAAATATTACAAAATTTAAAAATCCAAAAATATTTTCATCTTTTACATGTTCTATTAGCTCCTTAGCATATATCTTGTTGGATCTATGTTGGTAGATGACATATTAGTACTTTCTAGATACACATATTTCACATATCATTTGAATGTGATATAGGTATACATAGATACATGATTTAATCCTACAGAGATTTTGGCCCTTCATTTACTCATGTCATATAAACATTAGGGACATCCAATTATTTGATCTTGATATACAAACATGTTATATGGTTTTATGATCACTTTCCATTATCATGATTGAATTGTACTTACACATGCATTTGTTCATGCTTATATCTTTCATAGTGTACTTGATATGCTATGTAATTGAAATGTTTTGCTAACAAATATATCCAGGGGATAGTATGCCATGTTTATGTTGCTTTCTTACACTTTTGCTTTATGCACTTCCTTGAGTGTCTTATCTTATTTTTTGATCATTTAAATATGATCCATTATTTTTAACCCCCATGCCTTTGTTTGCTTACTTTGACATTTGAATATATCATGGCTTATTGTATGGACATTTAAATATGTCATTCCTTACTTTTCATACATTTGACTAAGTCATGTCCCTTTAATTGTATGTCATTTGAACATGCCCCTTATTTGAGTTCTCCTTGGACCACTATCTTTTGATTTGCTTTTGAGTGCTCGTGTGTGTGATTAATTATTTATTAATCTTATATTTTTACGATCTATACATTGACATGATCTATATCATGCATCTTAGGGCTTGATGCGATCATATTCTATGCACTTCAATAATATATCTATCTAGACATGTTTCTCTTATATGCTACATGGTTCATACACGACTTATTACATTATCTTATCCTTTTGAGGTAAGGTAAATAACACTTTATACTTCCCCTCACCTCAAAAGGGGGGTGAATATTAGTGGAGGCATGTCATAAAGACACATCTTCCACATTTTTCACAGCTCACAAATTCAAATATATAGTGGGAACATATTATGGAAACATGTTCTCCACATTTGTCACAATTCATAGATTCAGATATATAGTTGGGGAATGTTATGGAAACATGTTCTCCACACTTATACCAACTCTTAGTTTCAAATTTTAGTGGGGGCATGTTTTGGAAAAATGTTCTGCACACTTACATAGTTTTTAAATTGATCAAAATTCACAGCTATATGATTCAGATACATAGTTGTGGTAGAATTATATATAGTTGTACCCTTATTATGTCCAAGTTTCACCATGAGACATACATAAGGTGAATACGCTATGAAAATAACACCTCAATTAAAAAAATAAAATTAGTTTTAGTTTTCAAAATACTTTACAAACTTTAGCTAACCAGGTTGCATTGTTACAAAGTATTATTGAGTCAATCTACTATAATAGTTGGTTCACTTTTGGTATGGTTGAGGTGATTAAATCACTCAATATTATCAATTTTATTGGTTGGAATTTATTACATCATCCAACATTACCAGATTTATAGTTTGGGTTTACTTGGATCAACTCATGCTCACCAAGTTATAACTATGATTGGGTTACATGGTTGAGCTAACCCCAAATGCTGGGTGGCAGCTCACATTTTCTCCAAGGTTGGAGGAAAGTTTATCCTTTAACCTCTCTCTCTCTCTATATATATATATATACTTGTAAGTTTTAAATTTGTTCTACTATAAATTTCAAAGCTTCATAATGAATGATATTTTCAAATCAAATTGCCAAAAGGCAAGGTGGTTACATTGATATATAGATATACTCCTAAACCTTGCTCTTTCTATTTCAATAATTTCAATGCTTTAAATTTAATATCATATGAAATGATTATATGCTATATATAACATGTTATTGGTTATAGGTCAGTCACTAGTAAAGTACTCATGTTGTACTCAATCAAAAGCAAGGTGTGTTATACACACCAAGGCACACATTTCTTTTCCTTTAAACTAGAAATTTTACCTCTAGATTAAAGGGGGGGAAATGTAAACACTAAATTTTAATTTTATAACACCTCAATCTTATACACTTATAAAATACATATCATGGATGTACCTTCACCATATAGATCTTCTTATTGCTGAAAGACTTGTATACACTAGCTCTCTACGTCAAATTATTTATCTCTTAGTCCAACCAGTGTTATTCTAATGACCCAGGTCTTCTATCATGATTAGAATGCTATAAAAATACTCTTTATAATCCTCTACAATTTTTGGACCTATACTTGTTTTCTATCTTCCTAAACATTTGTGTTCTAAATCAAACATCTACATTGATGCAAATATCTTATTCTAACGCAAGTGTCTAGTGCCCTAAGGTCATCAAATTTATAAATGAAATGTATACCTATGGTTATCCTAAATGTTTCAATGCAAGATATTTCTAAAAGGGATTGGTATATATACAAGATCAACTCTCATTCATTCACCACCTAACATAGACATAAAAACTCACAAGGCAACTGAATAAAAACATTTAAGCAAGCATTTAAGTGAGAAAAGTTTCCCTAATTTCTCCTATTTCTATATCAATCATAGGAAAAATGTATATACACATTTAAAGTACTGAGAAGTTACAAACTAGGTCAATTTTGTACTTAATTTCCATATATTACACCCTTGTGAACACACAAGCCAAAACAATAGGAGAGAACTACATCAGTCTGAGTCCTTATTCATAGTAGTAGTAATTTATCATCAAATCACCATTCTAACTTGATGTCAAAGACTATTCTTAGAAAATAATAAAAGAGTAACACTTCCATATGGGAAATAAAAAGAGAACACCCACACCTAGTAAGACTTGAATAAACCATTCAGTAATTAGAAGAAAATTACACTCATCACTAAAATATTCAGTAAGGAAGACTTGAATAAACTCTATTTTTTAAATTTGCACATTATATAGAGACATTAAACTAATAAAATTTAGAGGCAAATTCCATTGTATAAAATAACCAGAATAAATAGGAAACAACAACACATCCAAATGAAAATACCCATGGAATATTCATTATTTTAAACTTTACCATAAAAAAAGTAAATAAGCTTTAAAATCTCCATAAAAAATACTTAAGCAAGCTCCCTATCATTAAATTTTCTCATTATATACATACTTAAAAGTTTACCATCAAATTGGGTAAGGCTAATGTCAAATGAAAATTCCTATGCAGAATTCAATCCTTTAGACTCAAGAGATTTAAGAATTACCAGAATAATAATATTATCAAAAGTATCTTATTCTACTAAAGAGTAAATCTTACTGACACTAAATAGTACTAAAGTGTATCCTCCACAATAATGATTTAATCAACCTCCTCAATCTTCAAACTAGGACTTGCACCAACAGAGGGACCATTATTAGGCAAGCTTGGTTCTCCAAAGCTATCACCAAGCATGTCAAGCCCAACACTTTGGTACATTTTTACTATAATAAGATTGCATAAGCTTTTCAATTCCTTCATCTTATCATCAAACTTGTTAGCCTCTACAAGATGATTGTTATCCAGCCACTAGATATCTTGTTTGATTGCATCATTAATCTTCTTCTTATCAGTAACATCTAGCTTAGATGCAAACTTGTCATCTATTACCATGTTTCTAATGTTGTAAGCATAGTTATCTAATGAATTATTTACATCCACCTTATTCTTCTATTTTTCATATTCATACTTTTATTTCTTAGCATCTTGGACCATATTTTCAATCTCTTCCTTATTCAACCTACCCTTATCATTGGTAATTATGATTTTATTCTTTTGACTAGTAGTCTTGTCTTCGATAGAAACATTAAGAATGACATTAGCATCAATATCAAAGTAAATAGTGATATTAAGAACCCATTTAGGATCATGGGGATACCAGACAGCTTAAATTTACCCAACAAATTATTATCCTTTGTTCTTGTTCTCTCACCCTCATATACTTGAATCAACACACTAGGTTGGTTGGATGCATATGTAGAAAACACCTACTATTTCTTTATAGGGATGGTAGTATTTCTAGGAATCAAAACTATCATAACACCACCAATAATTTCAAGACCAAGAGACAAGGGAGTAATGTCAATAAGTATGAAATATTATACCTTCTCATTGCCTTTCCCACTCAAAATAACATCCAAGACCACAACTCCATAGGGAACAACCTCATTAGGGTTTGTGCTCTTGCACAACTCCTTCCCATTGAAGAAGTCCTATAATAAGGACTGAGAATCCTAGTTGACCCACCAACAAGAACATCATCATGGAATGAACTCTTGTCTATCTTATCATCTCGTATACATTTCTCAACTAGCTCCATGCATTTCCTGAAGAGATCCATGTTTAACTCTTCAAATCTGGCTTGAGTAATGGTGGAGTAAAATTCAATACCTTCATACAAGGAATCAATCTCAATGGTGGTCTAAGTATTGGATGAGAATGTCCTGTTCACCCTCTCACAGGCTATCCTCAACCTTCTTAGGGATCTTACATTTCCTGTGATGTCTTTCTTGTACTTCCTCTTAAACTCTTGGACAAAATGATTCACCATGTAGTTGTCAAAATCATCATTACCCAAATGTGTATCTCCTACAATGGCCTTCACCTCAGATATACCCTCTTTAATTGTCAAGAGAGAAACATCAAATGTACCCCCACCTATGCCAAAAATTAGAACATTTTTCTCACCCACACTACTGGCCTTTTTATCCAGCTCATAGGTAATGGTAGAAGCAATTGGATCATTGATGATTCTCATAACATTCAACCCAAAAATCACACCAACATCCTTTGTATCTTGCCTCTGGGAATCATTAAAATAAGTAGGAACTATAATGACAACATTCTTAATTATAGTTCCAAGATATACCTCAGTAATCTCCATCTTAATCAGTACCATCAAGGAGATTTCTTTGGCTAAAAACTATTTCTATTCCCCTTTGTATGTCACAACAATCATGGGCTTATCACCCGATCTCGGAATGACCTTGAATGACCACAACTTGATACCACTCTGAACTGATGTATCAGAATACCTCCTACCAATTAGCCACTTTGCATCTATCATGAATCATCAAAAAGCTTACCATCTAATAAATAACTAGAATAAATTACAACAAACTCCCCTTGGGTTTTTTTCATAAATTTGATTAAAATAGTTACTCCTCATCCATCTAATTAAAATAGTTACTCCTCATCCAAAAGAACCCAAATGAGTGGCTAGATAAGATGTATTTGGAACATAGAACCAAAGTTGGATTTTAATTGGGTATTTTTGGATTACCATCAAGCCAACATTAGTTTAGATTATGCATCCTTAAGATTTTAAATTTACAAACATAGAAGGTAAGAAAAGGAATAACACTCTGAGCATAACAAATCTACTGAAGTATACTGATCTACAATCCCATACCTAGTTGAAGCATTCATCCCAATTTATAAACATTACACAAATTTGCATAGAGGTCCATTAACATTAAAAGAATAATGCAACCAGATTGCCTTAAATTATATCACACCCTAATAATACAAACAAACAAATAGGATTGGCTTCTTATCTGGTGATGGGTCTAGTATAAAGACTTGAAACACTGGAAATTAAAATATCACCTATATTTGTATCTAGAAACTTCCACCAAACTTCCACAAAGATGAACCATTACAAGAAAAACCTCAACTCAAACCAAACACCCATTTACATAAGCCAATTAAAAGAACCCAAAAAGTTATTCATCCATTTAGTAGCCAAGGCCCTTCAAACATTTAACATGAATCCACTACAGCTTGTTATGACTTAAGTGAATGACCCAAGTGAATGCATGAATCTCAAACATAGATCTAAACTTTGAAACAAGATTTGGGTATTTGATTTTAAATTCATTATCAAAAAATTAAAAAAATAAATAATAAGGAGGTGGGGAAAAGCTACAATAAATAATGAAAGCATTCAAAAACATAAAAAGAACATGAAAAACAACAATAGTACTCAAAGCATTCAAAAACATCAAAAAGAAAGTGAATGTGTAAATCTCAAGCTTAGATTTTACAACTCTAGAACACGATATGAGTGTTCATATTTTAAATGCATTTTCAAATATTTTGACATGATTTGGGTGTTTGGAATTCAAATATTCAAAAAATCATAAAATAAAGAACTAAAAGGTAGGTAAAAATAAAAATAATACTGAAAGCATTTAAAAACATCAAAAAGAAAAAAAATACAACCAATTTGCCTAGACAAAGACTATCCAAAACTAATCACATCCCCTAATATTGAATGCCACTAGTTTTGGGTGACACCAAATCAAAATTAATAAAATCCCTTGAACAAGTTGCTAATCCATAAGTACAACAACAATAAAACCAACTAGTTTTCACCAAACTAATCAGACTTAACCATAAATCTTAAACATTAATCTTAGACTTGAGTAAAAAAAAAAACAAGATCAAAGTTAAAATTTTAGCTTCATATAGCATGATACATCCACACATCTTCATCTCAAAATACTCATCATGATGAAAACTTACATAATCTCAGAGTTATAAGATACTACTAATTTGTTATTTAAAAATCTAATTCATGTAGTTTTTAAAATAATTCAGAAGGAAGAGAAGAAATAATAATATCAATAATAATAAATTACTCATATGATACATAATAATTCTTATTATTATACTAACCAAAAAAATAGAAGAATCATACTAATCGAAAATGGTATTGGAGGGGTTCATAGCAACCTGGTTTTTGGTAGCATCCCTGATGAGCCATTCTATATCAATGAATGCAACATAGGATGGCATTATTTTGTTCCCATAATCATTCATAATTATCTCCACCTGATCATGTTGCCACACTCCCATGCATGAATACATAGTCCCTAGATCGATTCTAATTGCAGGGCCCTCTCCCTTTCTAGCCATTTTAATTTCTCACAAGCAACAAATGACTCAAAATGAAAACAAATCATATTTAATAGGGTCAAAATCTTTCCTCACCAATGGAAGAAATGTGTAGTGGGAGAGGAAAAAAGATGTAGAAATAGGGAGACTATTGTCATTGTGTAAACATCTATGATAAGGTGGCACTCATTTGATGGTTCTATATTTGTCTACTATGAGGACTATTCACGGACCCTTTTTAGCTATTTCTTGTCACTCAAGATTTCCCATTGCGGGATCTGCTAAGGTTATCACTATTTCACTTCAATTTACTAAAGCAATTGGGTTGTTGATCAAGTTTTAATTACTTTCAACGTTAATGAGGCAAGGTCAAGTAATAATAAGATTAATATTGAAAATATGGGGGTTTGATTAAATTGAAAGGCAAAGGTTTTGTTTATTGCTTTGTAGTCAACTTGTCATAGATCTAGGTAGGATATAGTTTTATTGAGTATTTATTATTGATTTTGATTGGTGATTTTCCTTTTGGGTTGTAAGGTTTACCCTTATTTTAAATGATCGTCACTATTATCTCTGCATATTTGGATGCAGGGATAGTCGGTATGAGTGGGAATGATCATAGTACTGAAACAAATAAATAAATTCATTCCAAAGGGTTTTCATGAGGTACTGGTGGTAATCCAGACACCCCATTACCTAATATTATTCTTGATCTACTTGAATATGATAAAGTTTGCAATTTTTTTTAGAATTACAATCTAATTATTTATTTTGTAGGAATAGTCCCCCCTAAGAGCCTCTTGAAACAATGGGTTCATAACCATGAGCAAGGCCATGGTGTGAAACTATAAGGAGTCCAAAACCTTACCAAGGGTTTCTTCTTGTTTTGTTTCATCAACATGAAACACTATAAATACATTGTTAATCATGGTATTTGGTTCATATGTAACACATTAGTAGTGCTCTCTCATTGGATTCAAGACTCTCAAGTTTTGGAGTAAATGAAACTCAAAATTCTAGTTTGAATCATGTTTCTTGGCTTGTCTCTCCTCATCTAGGGTTTATAACCACCTCATAAAACTCTTAGCGTGTTTCATATGTCATGAATAGATAAAAAAATTTTACAGCCCATCCCCAAAAACAAGTATGTGTGGAAGTGGTTGTAGCCCAGGATCTCAAGGAGTTTATTGACATTCAAGACAAGAATAATCAATTTACTCAACATGTGCTTTACATCAATTTAACAAATACCTACTTTAGGTGTCAATCCTTAGATCATATGATCTAGAAATGTCCTTTAATGGTACATGTTCCTCCTACTCCTCAAGAAAATAATGGACGTAAAGCTACAACCTAAAATGGAAATACTGATGGTTGGACCACTGTCACTAATAAAAAGAAAAAACTCGACAAGAGGTAGCGACAAACCTCAATCTTATGCTTGTCATTCGATCATGGCTCCTAGCACCTCAATGTTTGTTATCAAATCTTCTATTTTTTTGATTAACAAGGATTCACCTCTACTTATGTGCACACCACAAACAATGGCTACTTTTGTTAATACTTTTCCCTTGCTCCACAAGTCCACTAGTCATAACCCCTCCTAGAATGACCTCATCAAAAGATGATCTTAATCTCATTACCTTGGCCATAAAGTGGTCCTTCTATGTTCTCAAATCCCCTCTCCTTCACATGAAGAGGAATACTTGGCACACAAGTGATAAATTTTCTAGCTTGGTGACTTTATGAAGCACAAACCTTCTTTTAATTGGTTTATTGCTCTTAAATATCTCACAAATGAAAATGACATGAGCCTCTGTGTTTCCAAATGCTAGTCTATTCTTGGAATGTTCAATGCTTTTATGATCTCCCATATAAGTACACAGTCAGTAACAATTATCAAATTTTTAGCAATATAAAAAATATTTGTATGCAATAAGTCAAGATCTATGGCTTTCTCCTACATAATGCAACATGAGTTATTTGGCTTGGGGCCCTTTATCAGAATACCATACATGACCTTTGTCATGGTAGGGTCATCACTCTTTTAGCTCTCAAACTTTCTCAAAACATTATTTCTTAAAGATCTAACCCCACTCATCATTTTATTTGGACTCTATTTGAATTTGATAATCACATCATTAGGTTGGTCAATTTGAATGCCTCTAATGATGTTATGGAATGGACCTTGCTTTGGAGATGGTAGGAAAACTCTCTTCTAGATACTCATTGGATCCTTTGTGGGGATTTTAACATGGTCAAATATCTTGAAGATAAGGATGGTCTTCTTCCCATGTGTTGGTGTGCTGGAGAATGGAAGGCATGGTTTTACATGCATAACAAAATCATGGTGTTTCATCTAAACCACCACTAGAGGAAGGATTTAGACTCTCCCTGGTTTACTTGGTCTCATTTTAAAAAAGGAGATGATAGAGTTCTCAAATAATTTGGACCATACTTTATTATCTAAACAAGATTTATTCTTTTTTCTCCTATTCATGATAGGCTAATTTTTGTGGTCTGTAACACCTTTTTGTTGGATCATCATCCTATTTTCTTTAATATTGAGTGGTCTACCCCTCAAGTGAAGCCTACTAAAACCTAGTTCTATCTTAATATTGCTATTCTTAAGCATGAGAAAACCATCAGGCACATTGTTTGAATTTAGAATTTGGTTCTTGTTGTCACTTGGATTTTTATCTTTTGAGGAGATGGCAAAACTCTCCTCATCCATGTGGCACAATGGAAACACCTCTAGGCTTGTGGGTAGCCTAAGGATGAGGTGAATCTTTAAATTGGGCTAGCTCCCTTGATGTACCACTTTGGATTATAATTACACCTAAACTTTGGGGGTGAAAAGGGAGAAAGATAATTTGAAGAAAACTATTCTAAGGGAGGTGATACACCAAATAACATGATGACTTATAACCAATAACATGTTACACATGAGAACAAAGGACAAACTGAACATACACTTCTTCAATCTATGTCTTCTCACATCAATGTTACATTATGAAGTTATTGATGAATACCTTAGGCTAGGAGGACTAGACAAGGGCCTTGAATGGCACTAGTGAATATACTAACTCACTCAAACCTAGACATCTCCTAGAATACTTCATATGCCCTGCAAGAAGAGGCTACAAATAAGTAAAAGAATGAAACAACATGCTAAAGAATCTATAGTTTTCACTAAGAAAGATTCATCATCCAATTAAACACACCATGAATAGTCATGAAAGAGGTAAAAATCAATAGTCTTATTGATCAAATGGTATGCATTTGAGTAGGCCTTCACCATACTTAGGTGGAGCATAAAGTATAATGGCCAAATGACTAGTTCTTATAGAACTTGAGATAGAGAGGAGAAGAGAGAAGTCCAAGGGTCACAAAGACACTTGTCAAGTTGATCCAAGGAGTTAATTTTTCATGGGAATAGGATATGGGATAAACCATGTAATGTCAAGAAGTACAAATGTCAATCCAAGTCATAAACCTCATGAAAACTCCTTGATTGGATTAGAAAAAATTGCCTTGATGATTGACCCTATTTGAATGCCTCATAACTGATTAGGACCAAGTCCAATGATTGGAAATAAGGGTAAGGATCTTAGTCATGCCTTTCCATGCATTGTTTGCATGCTTGGTCTTTTATAAATATCTAGAAGTGAGCCATCATCATCTACTATTAATCAAACTCCTCTTCTATATAACTTGCACACTTGTCCTCAAAATTGGCATTAGTTGATCATTAAAATCCATGGGATGAAGTGTTTGACAATTTTTGAGACCCGTCATAGCTTTAGAAGCATCAAGTTCACCTTAAAATTACTTTTCCTTAGAGTTTTCACACTTCTCACTAGCTTGTCCAAATGTCAGTTTTGACTGGCTGAGATGAGAGCTCTTATTGAGGTACTTAGGAGTTGTTATGATGCATGAAATGAACATGGGGAGTTATCAAAAGTCTTAAAATTTATCTCAAATTTGGTTTCATCTCCAAACTCCTTTTAGAACCTACATAACACAAAAAAGGGTTAAAAATACCCTATTTCTGCCATGTTCGTACAACCAAAAAGTATGGAGAGTATCCTAAAGTAGTCTTATAAAATTTCCAATATGTTTAATGGTCAAACTATACCATTAGAATGCATTTCCATCTCCATTGTCATAAACTGGTCACTTGCAAGGGTTTTGAAGGGTTTTAGACCTATTTGACCTCTTAAGATTTATTTGTTAGAATTAGCTATAGGATCTAATAAATCTAATAGAAAGCATAAATAAGAGATAAAATAGTAATAATAATAAACAATAACTATATATCTGAGATATTAATAAAAATTAATAAATAACTTAAATATGATAAATTACTTTGATAATTCAATATTAATCTGATATGGAATACATAAATAGCCATTGCTTATATAGAGTAAGGTGTGCATGATAAAGATTAGGGAACTCACACAACACATGTAGTTCAACTGATATTTGTCTACATGAATAGTGGAGTGCAACTCCACACTAACAAGATAGGTGTCCAACTTGTGTAAATGATTAACATAAGTTGACTATTAGTTAAATAATCCTATCTTATCTTACCTTGAATAGTGGAGTGGAACTTCACTGTAACAAGATAAGTGTCTAAGTTAACTACTAGCTAAGCAAGCTTACCCTATTTGATGCAAATTATTAATAAACATAATAAACTAATTACAACAAGTAATTAGTACACCAAAATAATAAATACAAGTAAATGCAATAAAGTAAATAAATGCACCAACACCCCCCATAAGCAAAGATTAGGTAGGGGTATGTAGATAAGAGTCCTGACAATGTGTAGTCATATTAGCTACTTTGTACAAATAGATGAGGAAAGGAGAAAACCCAAAAGAAAAAAACTTCTCCTCAAAATGAAGGTCTAGGAGACCCCCCCTGAAGAACTGATGTCCCGCACCACCAAAAGAGATCACAAGTAAAGATACTTTCTCTTAGTGAAAGGTTTGGTGAAAATATCTAAAATGTGCTCCTCTATAAGACAATATTGAAGATTAATGATCTCCACCTGAATCAGCTCCTTGATAAAGTGCATATGGATCTCTATGTGTTTGGTTCTCTGATGATGAACTAGATTCTTTGAGATTTGGATAATGCTTTGGTTATCATAGTAGATGACTGATGGCTTCTAAAATGGAACACTAAGCTTAATGAGAATATTTTGAAGCCAAATAGCCTTAGTAGTGGCATTAATAGTGCCATGATACTTAGCCTCTATAAATGAAAGAGCAATAGCATTTTATTTCTTGCTTTGTCAACAAATGGGGCTAGATCTAAAGTGAAGCTATAACCAGAAGTGGATTTACAATCATCATAATCACTAGCCCAATCAGAATCTATGTATCCCACCAAGTCTAAACCTATACCTATTGTATAGTGAATCTTGAATTTGATAGTTACCTAAATGTAGCTCAAAATGTTCTTGGTGGCTCTCCAATGAAGCTCATGTGGTGTTTGCATAAAGCATGAAACCATGCCAACTGCATATGAAATGTCAGGTCATGTATGAGTCAGATAGATGAGGCTACCTACAAGCTAGTGATACAATGTGGCATCAACCAAGGGAGTGGAACAATGAACCTCAAGTCTAACTCTAGATAAGAAAGGAGTGGGTGTAGGCCTACAATCAAGCATGTGAAACTAAGCTAACAAGCCCATGGCATACTTTGGATTTAAAAGTGTAATCTCAAAAGAAGACTGTGCTATCTGAATCCCAAGAAAATAATGTAATAATCCCATGTCTATCATAAAAAACTTGTCATGAAGTGTAGTCTTAACACTACAGATGATGGATGTTTTGCTCCCTATAATAATGAGATCATTAACATAGAGCACTAAGTACAATAATGAATCCTCCTACCATAGAATGTAGACATTTGGATCTGAGTGACATCTCAAGAACCCAACAGAGAGAAGAAATGTGTCCATCTTGGAATACCAAACCCTAGGGGCTTGTTTTAGACCATAGAGAGACTTATTCAAGTAGCATACCAGTGAAGAATCCTAAATTAACCCTTATGGCTACTCCATTTAAATATACTCATGAATATCGCTATGAAGAAATGCGCTCTTCACATCCATCTGATGTACAACCCAACCATGAGTTGCACCAATAGCTAGTATCAAACAAATAAAATTCATCTTAGCAATAGGCGTAAATGTTTCTATATAGTCTATGCCTTTTACCTGGGAAAAACCTTTGGCCACTAAGCATGCTTTATACTTATCAATATTTCCATCTGCTACAAATTTGGTCTGATATATCCACGTACATCATACTAATTTTTTTCCCTTAAGAAGAGGAACAAGATCCCAAGTGTTGTTCCTAATCAATGAGTCATACTCTTCTTCCATCATTGAATCCCACTCAACTATCCCTGTGGCTTCTTGAAAAGACTATGGATCAGAAGTTGTGAAAATGTAGGAATATGGAAGATCATGCTATGACCATGTTCTTATTCTATCTAATGGATCCCTAACAAGAG
Organism: Torreya grandis; assembly: GCA_037957365.1. Lineage (NCBI taxonomy): Eukaryota > Viridiplantae > Streptophyta > Pinopsida > Cupressales > Taxaceae > Torreya > Torreya grandis. Next base: position 385,210 of record JARHVA010004841.1, on the reverse strand, counting down.
GGTCTACATCCGTCAAAGTCTGTCTAGCCCACAAAGGCATCAATGGGCAAGCATTTGGAGGATAAGGAGGAACATGAACTACTAAACCCTATTGGGGAGGTATTACCTCATCATCCTAGTGAGTAAATAAATCAGGAGTATCATCATCACTGCTATCTGATTCTTCTAAGGAGGAAGAATGAGAAATGTTAGAAGACAAGTTTGAAGGACTTTCTTCAAAGTAAACACTTCTTGCTATAATAAGCTCATGTGAATCTAGGTCAATGAGTTGGTATCGCTTAACACCATCATGATATCCCACAAATATGCAAGTTTGGATTTATTATTCTAAAGCACGATGCTTGTCTGAAGGTATGTGAGCCCATGCTGGACTATTGAAGACTCTGAATTGATGCACATATGGATTCTTATTACACTAAGCTTCAAGAGGTGTTATCCCCTTTAAAGCTTTGGGAGGAACTCTATTATGTATATATGCAACATAATTAATCGCCTTTGCCCAATACTCAGGTACTAATGATTTTTCATGAATAAGACAACTTGCCATCTCTTTTAAGAATATGTTCTTCCTCTCTACTACACCATTCTACTAAGGTGTGTATACAACTGAATGCTGAGGATCAATTCCTTTAAGAGCACATAATTGTTCAAACTTGTTGTTCACATATTCCATCCCATTATCTGTGCAGAGAATCTTGACATACTTCCCAAATTATTTCTCTACTAGAACTTTGAACTCTATAAATCTATCAAATACTTCACTCTTGAGTTTAAAAAAAAAAACCCAAGTATATTTGCAATAGTCATCAATAAATGTGAGAACATAACAAGTTTTACTAAAAGACAAAGTAGGTAATGGACCCACTAAATCATTTTGAACAAGTTTGAGGAATCGTGTAGCCTTCTAAGTCTTCCCTTTATCAAACTTATCCTCTGGATGTTTTCCTAAGGTATAACCATGACATACACCCCATGAAAACTGAATCTATGGACGTCCTATAACCATCTCTTACTGACTAAGCTGCTATAAATAATAGTAGTTCATATGACCAAACTGCTCATGCCATAATTTGCTCACTGAATCAGTGTGTAAGAGCAAATTTGTAGAGGAAGACTGAGGCACAAAGTGGGAGAATGAATAAAATTGAGTATTATTGTTGACTTTTCCCACTACAACTAAGGCGTTATCCTTCAATTTTTTGATTGATATAGAATCCGGTGTGAACTCAACTTTCCTACCAGTATCAAAGTTAAGTGATTTTTTAGACAAAAAGAAGGTTAGTTGATAACTTTGGCACATAAAGGACATCCTCACATACACCACTATCAACATCAACTGTACCTTTTCTTAAAACATGTACCATAGAATCATCACTTATGAGAATATAAGGAAAGGAACTTGGTTCTAATCTAAAAAATTGTTCTTGATTAGAACCCATATGGTGTGAAGTACCTGAGTCAATGACCTATGACTTGGGAGAATTCGCTAGTGTAATTAGTGCCATAGCTTTCCCTTTCCCTAAATTTGAAGGAGTGGAATAATTCTTTAAAGAGGATTGATTGATGTTATTCTTTTTTAGTAGACCCTTAAGTTCATCATTCTCTTTCTTCCAACAATCTTGTTCACTATAAAACCCCTTTTTGTAATAAGGATAAGGAGTGCCAGTCTTTTTTTGTGAATCCCCTTTCTTATTAGTGAATTTATAATATCCTTGTGAGGAAGTTTTTTGCCCTTTATTCTTATCTTTTTGTGACTTATTCTGCTTCTTTTTACTTGAACCTGTATTTGATGTTGATGTTGAAACTTTCTTATGCTGAGGTTGACTTGCCACTAGAGCTTGAGATTTAGATGACTTGATTAGACTCATAGCTAATAATTTTACTTCTTCAACAATTAGAATCTCAGAGAATACCTCAAAGATGGGTATTTGATAAGATGTGCCCAATGTGAGTCGATAAGTCTAAAAGCTAGAGACAAAGGATGAATATTCAGGACCTAATTTATTTAAGGCACTAAAAATCAATTGAATATCCTTTTTATCAATTTTACATTCAAAAATTTATGCTCTAAGATCTATATTTAGTGATGTAATCTTGTATTGTAGCTTAATTTTTAGGATCCAAACTAATGAGTTTGTTGTCAATTTGGTAACCAAAAACCTCATTTATTTTACCAAATAATGATGCTAATTTATCCTAATCCTCTTTTGGAGTTGTACATTTATCAAGATAGAAATTCAAATCTAAAGACATGTAAGACTGAATGCATCCAATTACTTTAGTAGTTTCAAAGAGAAAGTGTTGTAACTCGTTTACATCAGTAGGTGGAGTAAGAAGAGTTGTTATGTAAGGCATATATCCTAACATCATTAATGCATTGTAAGCATTCTATTTCCATGTATTATATTTATATGCTATTAATAATGGGAACTTAAGATTCCCTATGATGCAATCAAAAATAAACTGTCACAAAGTAGAAATCAAAGTATAGAACACACCACAAGACCCCTTGAATTACTTATTTTTATCCCACCCAACAATTATTTTTGGCACTTTATAATTGAGTGTAATTACAAGGCTGGATTATAATTTTTCCAGTTTTATAAAAAGCTCATTTAGGCCCTCTAGTATAAAATTACAAAAAATATGCACTTTATTACAATTTTTTTTACACCAATGTGTTGTGCTCAAAAAAATATTAACTTTAAAAAAAAATGGGACCTCAATTCAAGGTTGTATGTGAAAGTTATGAGCCTTTGAAGTTGCAAAAATGAGGACGAGCAAGAGCTGCTATATAAAAATCTAAATTCTATTTTTTTTGGGAAAAATGGAAAGTACAACAGTGAAGAGCATGAAATTTTAAGCCATTAAAAAAAAATTGCTCAAAAATACCTTTCAGTGTTCAAATGGTGGGCTCCTGAAGTTGCCCTTTCAAATCTGCCTACTGATCCGTGAGGTTTGCCAAAAAGATTTTTTTTTGGGTCTGCATAGTCCGTACGACTGTACTTGGGAGAAAAACAAATTGTCTTCTAGGGTGATTATGTCTAAATTAGATAAATTTTATATGGATTTGTAGGTTTTGATGTCTTTCAAATGCAACCATTAGGTCCATTTTGCTTAGAAACACTTCAATTTTTAGGTACCCGCTGGATTTGAACGTGGTGCTTCTAGATCAAACCCTTGCTAATTTCACCTCTTGTGCCCAATTTGGACAAAATTGTAGATTATTTTGACTATCTCAGGCACTCTAAACTTAATGGTGAGTTCAAAAATTCTCTACAAAGCTCTAATTTGTATCTGTATACAAAATCAAAAAATTGATCCTATATCTGAATATTTTTCTCTTGAATATTTAGCAATCTATAGATTCAAGATAGCTCTGGTACCATGTTAGAATTAGCTACAAGATCTAATGAATTTAATAGAAAGCATAAATAAGAGATAAAATAGTAATAGTACTAAATAATAATTGTGTATATGAGATAATAATAGAAATAAATAAATAACTCAAATATGATGAATTAATTTGATAATTCAATATTAATGTGATATGGAATACATAAATATCCATTGCTTATATAGAGCAAGGTGTGCATGATAAATATCAGGGAACTCACACAACACATGTAGTTCAACTGATATCTGTCTACATGAATAGTGGAGCGCAACTCCACACTAACAAGATAGGTGTCTAACTTGTGTAAATGATTAACACAAGTTGACTATTAGTTAAACAATCTTATCCTATCTTACCCTGAATAGTGGAGTGGAACTCCACTATAATAAGATAAGTGTCTAAGTTAACTACTAGCTAAGACAACATACCCTATATGGTGCAAATTATTAATAAATATAATAAACTAATTACAATAAGTAATTAGTGCACCAAAATAATAAATAATAAATACAAGTAAATGCAATAAAGCAAATAAATGCACCAACATCATTCATAAAACCCAAACGTCCAACTTGCAAAAAAATTCCACAAACATGGCCTTCAAGACCCCTAATAATCTCCCCTAACTCCTTGGGCATCCATGCAATTCTTCATGAAAGATATAAACATTAAAACTTGCCCAATCAAGCTCTTTTTCTCCTTTCCTGCATGCCTGAGTTAGTTTTTGAGTCAAAAGTGGACCTTTTATGGTTTATGCTATAAGGTAAAGGCTTGAACATGTCTTAAGTGACCTCATAAACATGTATTAGTCTATTATAATCCACTCATAGATCTGAAAGTGATGTTGGTTTTGCCTTTGCTGCTTTAGGCCTAAATGTGCCTAGTAGGTCTGATTGCACCCTAGAGCTCCAAGTGACTTTTGATGGTTTTACTTGGATACAAATAGTTCAAACACCTATAATATATTCCCATAGACATGTCACAATCAATTATAAAGTTCACTCAGATCTAGAATTGTAAGTGACCTCTTGTTTGGCCTTTAGGCATACCCATGCCTCATGGGCCTATTTACAACCCTAAGAGGTTTGGACCTCTCTGTTCTAAATATAATTTCTTTACTTGGTTCCCAATGTTTTCATATGTGTGTCTTAGATTATTCCACCTTATAAAAAAGTTCTTATCACTTAGAGTCTACCATTTCATCCCTTTTCCCCAAAACTGCCAATTTATTTATGAGGGGAAGTACCCCTTGTCTGAGAAATAATAAGGGTTACTTCCCCTATTTTCTTAGGTAATATGAATATTTTAGGATAATATTCAAGTATTAGGTATGTCCTTCATAATTAAATAACACTTGTTTCCAAATATAGATCCTTCAAAACATGAAAAGACCAAAACGAACTTTGAGAAAGGGACTGTGTGCAAGGTTGTTCGAGAGTAGACTACGTGAAGCTTGTTTAGACCCTTTCTCTACTTTAAAAATCCATCATGAGAATTAAATGAGGTTATTATTACCATAATTTATGTGATTCAAGTCTGATCATCACTTAATACTTCCACATATCCCTTTCCAAGACCTTGACCAGTCAAGATTAAGTGAAAAGGTTTGACTGTGTACTGTTTTAGAAGATACACCTGTAGGGTATTTTCAAAGGCTAGACCTTAAAGTTATGTTCTAAACCTTAATTGAAGTTCTAAATACCTTTTGGCTATGATTTTTATCCATTTTATTCATGTTTATGTCCTACCCACCTTAAGAACTCAGCTTGTTTGTTCCCTATCCCTCCTCATAGTCATCTACAGTTGACTGTGGGGCCTATAGGTCCACATTTGCTCTTAAGTACGCACATGGTCATGTTGTTTTAATAATATATTAGAAAAATTTAGGTCTTAAAACATGTGTTCCTACCTTTACTCACCTTGAAAGTTCTAAAAGACCACTTAGATTCAAGCCAACCCACTGTCTTTTGTTCTACTGTAAGTGCCTATTTTCCTTGTGAAGGAGTACCTGTAGGTGCTAAGAAACTCAAATATTCCATATCAAATTTCTCTTATGGTTCCATATAGTTAATACATGTTTTCTGTTTACCATTAAATCCATTTAAACAAGAATGAGTGGCTTTGAATTGTGACATTGGGTGAAGAGTCCATTTTAGGGGCTAAAACCTGTAGGTGGATACTTTTGGAGCTAGGCATGCATGTAGGTGTGAATTATGACCTAAAACATCAAATATCTTATTATTTTGATGATATTTTATATCATGAACATTCCATTCAATAAATATAACTATTTGACCATGGGATAATATTTTAGGATTGCAACCTTGAGTGAAGGGTCTCTTTGAGTCTTAGTCCTGTAGATGTCATTATTTGTTCACAGTGCATAAAAATGTGATTTTGATTTCCTCAAAAACTAATTTCCATTTCTCAAATTCCTTTCAAACTTTGAAAGGTTCATTTCTTATGTGAGGGATACAAGGTTAATCCATTAGGATACTTGAGAAGCTTATGTATCCATGTCATATGTTAATTTCAAAACACTTCAGGATCCCTATTTTGCATCTTTAGGGATTGAAACCCTAAATTCACAGTCATTATCTTGGAAGTGACTTTAAACTTTTTTCAGCCATCTTAGCACTTCAAAAATGCATGTTAGGGTCCCTTATACATTTTGAAGTTTTTAAATATGAGTTACATCACTTCTCTAGCATTTTAAATGGTTCCTTAACCCCTATTAAACCACTTGTAGGTGATTATTTGTTGTATATAGGCAGTGAGTAGATCATAGGAAATATGCATTATTTTAGGCCTCTTAGGAGTTGTATCTCCATCTCAAAACCTCAAAAATATTCTTCATGTTTCAAAAGGCTTGAAACCATCCCAAGGAATTTACCCCAGTATGACATCATCAGGAGCTCCTGTAGGTGACTTTGACTAAGTTTAGCATGTAGACTATGCGCATAGGTAGTGAATTGGAACTATGTATGGTGTATGAGCCTTGAACAACCATTGTACCTAATAATATGTTTTCCATATCAAAGCATTTGAAACTAACTTCAAAACCTTATTTTCAATTTGGAAACTTTCTTCAAAGCATCTGCAGGTGCACTTCCATGACAGACAGTGAGAAGGTGTTATATATGACTATTATAGTGCCCTTTTTACATTCATTATAAGGTCTAACCTGATATCTCATGATTTTAAAAGGTAAACCAAGCCTTAAAACCTTCATTACATCTCTATGGACATGTTATACATGTCCCATGCACGTACTTCACCATGACTATGGGTAGAATTGGATAAAGAGTTGACTGTGCATACCAATGGACTATAAAACTCAATATTATTCACCTTGAATATTAAAACCTTGAATGAGGGGTGTTACCATGATAATTTATTTGAGTGAAACACCATACTTCATCATGTCAAATCCCTTGTAGAGAAAAAAGACTTTTAAAAATGGTAGAATTTGAATGCAGGTTCAGTATCAACACCCTCTTAAAAAGTGAGTTGTTTGAGCTATAAAATCAACTTAAAACATGAAAAAAAGCATAAAGTACATTTGAGGAGGAAGATAGAATCATCTGGAGTTAGCATAACCAATTGGATCATATGTATTTTCCCAAAATGAAATAAAACCTATAGGGTACACAGATAAATAAGTAGAAAAATATAGTTAGCTTCATGAGAATGGTTCATGAAGCACATGACACCATTCTTCAAACTTATTATATAGAAATGAAGGTATCTAATTTTAATACAACCTCCCCAAGGTGTTTGAGTTGAAACCTCCTGAGCTATCTGTACTAAACACAAATTTGAAGGTTACTTCTGCTTACCAAGAAGACTGAAAAAGGAGTAGAATGTTTTGGGCCAAAAATGGCACTTACAAAGTAAACGGAATGTGGACCTAAGATTGGGGAAGCTGAAGAGACATACCATGATCCTTTCACACATGGAACACTTCCCAAAGAATTGTACAAGTGCCAAACTTCTTCTTTTCCTCAAGAAAATTACCTTTTCTTCTAATGAACCTACAATTTTTAGTTATGTCAGTTACTTAAGACCTCTAAGGACACATGGGATGTAACATCACATGTTGTAACCTTCACACTTCTCAATAAATCTATACAAGTCATTAAGTGCACCCTTTCTGACCTCAAAATGATCCAAAAATTATATAAAGACTAAAATTACTAATGACCAAGGGTAGTACAATATTAAGTGACATTGATTAACCTATAAAACACCTTGTGACATCTATATTAGACCCATAAAATTCCTAAAAGTCATGTTTTTACCTAGGGGTGCCCCAATTTGACCTAAAGGTCAAAGTTGGTCAATGGTTCCTATTCCTAATGGGAACTTTGGCTAGATATAGTGGTGGACTGATGCTTTTATTCTCACTACCACATTTGTTCATGTTTTTAGTAGGAAAGGCTTTATTTTTCACCAGCATCTTCATAATGTTACAAATCATGAATGCCTCTAGGTTTCACAAGAGCCCAAATCCTCTCCTTTTAATGTGTATTTACAAACCCAAGTAACTATTTGGCATCACAAGCTGCAAGTTGAGGAGGCTTACAAATCTAGAGGGGCTCAACTTTAAGTTCAGATGCATTGGTTAAAAATTGGGGACAAGGTCACCAAGGAAAATTTTCTTTGCTATGCTCTATAAGAGGTATATATAGAATCAACGCTGTCAAGGAAGGATCTATTATATTTACCAAACTCCTTGACATTATATGAGATTTTGATCACTATTACCATGGTGTTTTCTTAGCTCAGCCTAATTCTTATGAGTGTGAAGCTATTCTTACATAGTTCCTTCAATTTATCCCTTGTAAGATTTCTACTACTCAATGGGTTACCTGTGATATACCATTTACCCTCAATGATCTTAAAGAAGTAATTACACAGATGGATATTGATAAAGCCCTAGGCATTGATGGTTTCACATGTGAGTTCTATTAGACTTTATAGGATATTATGGGTCCAGATCTTTACAAGGTTTATTCTGAAGCTGTGTTGATGAACTCTTTAGGACCTCTTATAAATCAAGGCAACATCAAGTTCTTTCCCAAAGATGGTGATTCTGAAGTTATTACTAACTGGAAACCTATTACTCTTCTCAATTTTATTATAAGATAATTGCTAAGGTGTTAGATCTCAAACTTAAACATCTACTTTATTTAATTGTTAGAAGTGAGCAAACATGGTTTATCCAACATAGATATATCCTGATAATGTCATTGCTATTTAGGAAGGCATAGAATGGACTTGCATCTCTAGACAAAAGGCCCTTATGCTAAAATTGATTTTAAGAAGGCTTATGATCGAATTGAGTGGCCTTTTATCTTAGCCATGCTCCAAGCTTTCAAATTTGGTCTCAGGTTTGTTCAGGTGGTTAATATGTTTTTAAAAAAATTTAGGGTGTGTGTTAATATTAATGGAGCCTATTCCTCTTAGTTTGAGCTACATAGATCTATTAGGCAAAGATGTTCTCTAGCTCCTTCACTTTATGTGTTAGTAATTGAAGGGTTTAGCTATATGTTAGCTAATTATGTCTCCAGAGGCTTGGTGAAAGGCATATCTATCCATAATTTTGATCATCAATTAATAAATGGTCACTTTGTTGATGATTCTTTTCTCACTCTCTAAGAAAAGAAAAAGTCAGTTAAGAATGTTATGAAATGTCTTCATATTTTTTGTATAGCCTCTAGGTCCTCTATTCAATGGAATAAAAAATAGTGTCATCGCCAGTATATCTCCCCCAAAACTCCTTAGTTGAAGGGATATCAATGGCAATGGATTCTTCCTGGTGTTTAGTTTAAGTTCCTTGGTATTCCTTTTGCATTTTAGGCCTCTCTATTTGACTTATGGTCTTATGTGGTTCAAACAGTTGAGAATAAAATTTATTTTTGGATCACAAAACCCTTATCTTTGGTGGATAAGTTTTAGATTTGCTCCAATGTGTTGGTAGCTATGCATGTTTAATATTCTTCCTGTTGGGTTCCTTCTAATGCTGCCTATGGTAGGTTGGAAAATATTTTAAGATATTTCTTATGGGCCATTCTAAAGGTCTTAAAGGCTTTCATAGACTTTTTTGGGATATTTGTTGCCAGCTTAAATAAGTGTTCTAGGTCTCATGTATATTAAACTTCAATGTCTTGCTCTCAACATTAAATGAGTTATCCAAGGTTTGGAAGGTGATGAAGCTTGGAAGATCTTGATTTGCCACTATATCTCTTAAAAAGTTCCTTGTTATAGACATTCATGGCAAGGCCTTGGGTTATATACTCTTCTCATAACCCTTATTCCTATTAAAATTAATTGTACTTTTGTTATTTAGAGCATTTGGAAATATTGGGAGAAACTCAAACCCCATCTCATTTGGGTGGGTGGGCCAGGCCAAGGGAGTGTTCGGGAATGGTCTTTCTCTTAATTCTAATTCTCCTTAATGGTCTCCCACACTTAATTTTCACAATGTTCCCTTCATTTTGGTCCCTGGATCAAAATCTTAAGGTTGTTCAAAAAATGTGTGAAAATATTAGGGATCTTTCTGTAAAGTGAGCCATTCTTGGCTTTCATGGCATCTGGTTCAGAATAAATTTAACTTAAATAATGTAGATGTTGAGTTTATTACAAAGATTCAAGGCTCCATATCTGACAAGTATCTTCATAAGATTGGAGTTAACTCCCTTACCCATTGGCATAGGGATTGGCATTAGTTTATGACCACTCCTTTTAATCATTATTCTCCACATCTGGGGTATAATATTTTAGTTCCTTAGCATATTCAAGATGATACTCTAAATCACCAATGGAACCTTTTTTCCAACCATGTGGTCTAGTCCATAAGATTTACCACCATGTGGGTTACTCCCATTGAGCCTAAGAAAGCTTTTTTTTTGGTATATTATTTATCAGGTTTTACTTGTGGGGGACCAACTCAAGAATATGGGGGTTTCAAATCCTATTTTCCCAACATGTTGTTAACCTAAGATAGCTAATCATCTTTTCTAGTTTTTCTCCCATGCCCAGACTGTGTGACATTAGATTCATACCCTTTTTCATCCTTTTAGGCCTAAGTTGTTTACATGGAAGATGGCTCTAATGGATGTTTTATTTCCTCTATAATGCTTGTAAATTCTTAATATATTCATGTGAATGATAAATAAATAACATATTACTAAATGAAAGATAATACTTATATATTTATAGATAAGTTAAATTCAAAATAGAACCATATTGACATGCAAACTAAGATCAAATGATCACAAGGCAAAATATGTGGGATAAATAAAGTAAGTGCACTCTAGCCATAAGGGGTCACACAATTTTTTTAAGATTATGCACTAATGTTATAGACTATCTAGAATGTTAGGGCACGTTCTAGACACATTTCCATAGACATTTGAAAATAAAGAGAGAAAGAGAGTGGGGAGAGAAGAAAATGGAAGACACGACAACTACCCACAAAACATGCCAATCATGTGTGATTTGGATAAATAATCAATAATTATGCATACACCTTAAATTCATTAAATTTTATGACTAATAAATGCTTAGGGATTATTTTTAGGTGTCTACATTTTGCCTATTTTTGATGTGCATGCGTACACATATCAAATTAAAAGAAAAATTAGATAGAAAATTTTCTGTGCATGAAAATTTAGAGCAAAATCCAACATGGCTACAAATTTGAAATTTAACATACTCTCTTTTTATACACATGCATAATTGAGTACCAAATAATAATGATATATCAAAATATAAAAAATCAAAAATAATAGACCTGATTCTAGTGAAAGGAAGGTAGAATACTCATGTGGAGCTAAGTGCCTTCAAATTTGTATGAAATCCTAAACACAATTTTGAGAAAATCTTTAACAACATTTTAAATAAAGTTATACAAAATTGAGTATTGTTTTTAATAATTCTAGATGACAACATGAGTATATCCTCACATGGGAGTAGCTAAAGTGTCTTATATACATCCTCATATAGGAGTGAGTGAAATTTGAATGCCTCCCCTTATACAAACAAATATTACCATGAGTTCTTCCATTTATAGGAGTAATTTAAATTTGAATGCCTCAACGACATATCTCTAAATATATTGAGATAATATATAACTTATTTTGAGATTCGAGATAAAATTATGAGAATCATATCTCTAAAGAAAGATATTAGATTCACTACATGTAATATAACATACAAACAATTGAGGTATAACATATTAATATGCATCAATGAAAACACATATACAATAAGATTTGCCTCATGTGGGTTCATTTTATAAGCAATATAACATATTATTTTGATGAATATGTGCACAAGAGATATTACACTAAGTATACAAATATATCAAAATGGGCATATGGGGAAGATCTAAAATAAATGTAGTAAAAAAAGTAAATAAATACCTACCCTAGTGCTTAGAATTGATATAGAATGAAAGTACCTAGATGTTTAACCCTAAATTTGGTAGGGTGGAAGTTACCTAAAGGGTTAAGAATGTAGAAATGAATAAGCACAAGGGTGATTAATAGATCTATAGCAAGCCAATTAATTTACAAACTCAGATAAACAATATTTTAACTTTATGATACAGAGATATGTTAAAAATAGAAAGTACATGTATTAATTGATAATGTAATAAATTAAAAGCAAGAGTACTTAGTTGGTTTTATATGCACATGCAGATTTGGGTTGAAATAGGCTGGAAAGGGATTAGATTAGGATTCTACAATAGTTATTAGATTTTATAATTTTACATTTTGTGGCCTTAGATGCTTGTGTTGGGTTTGGATGGTTGTGTCGACATTGGTGTCTAAATTAGACACAGGTGTATATTATGGAATAGTGACTAGATCTGGATGTGACCACTTGAATCCTTATGAGTTTACTATCATATTCCTTCTAGTGTGTTTATATTTCATGCACATGGTGTCTCTTTTTGTCAAATGATCAAACCCTAACTTCTTCACCTTTGGAGTGACTATGAGAAAAATAGATTAGTGAGAACACAGTGTCAAATTGCCTTAAGTACCCCTATATTAATGGGCACTACCTACATAACCAATACTCTAAACAGGGACTCATACTTATGTAATTATCCCTTACATGTTAAATTATGTGTGCATAAGGATGCAATGTGTGATGAACAAGTATATAGAGTGATCTAGCTTGTAGATTAGAAAATATGGCTCATGTGATACTCCTTAAATACTTCAAACCCATGGAAATACTATTAATATTGATATGGAAATAGTGATGAATAGGGAACATTTTCACTTGAATGCTTGATTGAGTGCTTTGGATAAGTTGTTTTGTGAATTGCATGTGATTTTCAGGTCTTTTTCAGGTAAGAAATGAATGAGGGTTGATCTTGTATATATATGTAGATACTAAATCTAAATTATATAGCACCTCAATATTCTACACTTGAGAAATACATATCATGGATATTCCTTCAGTTTCTAGACCTTCCCACTATCAGAAGGATAACATATACTAGCTCTTTGTGCTAAATGATTTATATCTTAGTGCAACTAGTGTTATTATGATGACCCAATCATGCTTAAAATGTTATAAACTTACTTATTATCATCCTCTACAAGTTTTAGACATTCACCTATTTTATAACTTCCTAGATACTTGCATCCTAGTCAAAAACCTACATCATTGTAAGTATCATATTCCAATACAAGTGTACAGTGCCCCAAGGTCATTAAATTTGTAAATAAAATGTATACGTATGGTTAGTTTGAGTTATTTAATATGAGATATTTCCAAAAGGGATTAACATATATATAAGATCAACCCTCATTCACCACCTAGCACAAACCTAACAACTCATAAGGTAACTTACCAAAAGCATTCATGTGAGCAAAGCTTCCCTATTTTCTATTATTTTTATATCACTCATAGGGACAACACATCTATAGGTCTGGAGTACTGAAGGAGTAACCCATGCATCATATTTGCCAAGTTACAAGTTAGGTAATTTTTATACTTACTTTCCACATATTTCACCCTTGTACACATATAATCCAACACATTAGGGGAGAGCTACATCAATTTAAGGTCCATTTTGGAGTGGTGGGTATGTAGGCAACATCCACTATTAGAGGGGTTTTTGGGGTTAGCTCGACACTATAAGTCCACTAACCCATTTTTCCCACAGTCATTATGAAGATGAAGAACTAAGGTTTCACTATTTAATAAGGAGTAAAAACCTATAATCTAGATCTAAGCACACCAAAGCGAAGGTGACATATCAGTGTAAGAATTTTCCCACTACGTGGTTTTACCTACACAGTCTAATTAGCTTGTTTATGTTAATAATAGGTCATAAAGAGAAATGTACTTTAATTCATTTTTTAATTATCAATTGAGTTATTTACCCTTTTGGATGACCTAATTCCTTACTATATAATATACCTTTCTATGTATTTTTTGGCTAATGAATGTTAAAACAACTTTTGGTTGTGAAGACAAGCTTGTTTTATTTTGAGTTATTCTTTAGATTTCACTACTTCATACATGTTCAACTTTGTGCATTCAACCCTATCCAGACTAATCCTCAATTATGGCCCACTCTAACAAGATGTCATAGATTTTATAGTAGTGAATGCCATAGCCTCTATTTTGAGATCTAGCATTCTAGCTTGTTTAGTGTTTTTTCATTGATTTCTATTTTCTAGGGTTTAATGGGGTTTCTAGAAAATCCATGTAAATATACATATCTGGAGTCTTAAAGAGAAAAATGGACAATGTTATTTAATTTGGAAGGTGGAAAAACCCTTGGAATAACTATAAACATGACCTAGTTTTATGACAATCAATTTTTGACCATTGTGGAGGGTTTTAAGGCCATTTTTTGAATTTTATAAAAATCCATACATCTAATGACTTTGGGAAAAAACCATTTTTTAAGTTTTTATGGGTTTGTCAAAAAAATAAGTGGGTCTTTCTTGAGTTTGTCAAGAAACCAAGTGGGTCTTTACTGGTTTTTGGAGAAGTCACACCAAAATTGTAAATTTTAGGGTTTTCCAGTCTTGGTGGAGTTTCTAACCCTCACAAGTAATATTAGAAGTTTATGGCAGTCAGTGAATTTTCACACCTGCTTAATCACCACTAGACTTCATAACCCTATTTACATGCTCATTGAACCTGTGAAACCTACCAAGCACACTTTGGGTTCCACTTGGTGCAAAACATGGGTTCTAGCCAATATAAAACACACCTCAAGTTATGCTTGTTGTAAAACATGCCTCAGGTTCTACCTAGTGAAAAACATGCCTTAGGTTATGCGTAGTGCCCAAAATGCCCTAGATTATACCTAGTGCCCAACACATCTTGATAAAATCCTGGTATAAATCATGTCGTAGACTTTGGCCACCCTCTTTGCACATGACATTATCCCTTAGCCCTTAGTCACATGGAAAATTAAGACCTTGGTCACAACCAATGCAAGGGGGATTAAATTTTCCTCACAAAAGTTGGCCAATTTTTTTACAAACCCAAAACTTATGCAAAGTGGAGATCATTATTTTTGTGAGCAAGAATTATTCAAACTTCCATAACTTTCATTCAATAGCTCCTTTTAAGGTATTTTTTTTAAAGTGCAAGTTTTTTGATCTCTATGCATTAGTGATATTTTCATTTCTTGTAAAATTAAACCTTTAAATATTTATGGGTGTTACATATTTATAGTCTTTCAACACACATAATTCCTTTTACACCATGGATCAGAGTCAAATTCTAATTATTATATATTTCAACTATCATGAGTAGAAATTCAAAGTGCAAATCTTCTTGAGGAGTAAAGGTTTACATCAAATCATGATGGGTGACCAACAACTAATTCATAGTCAGATATACTTCTCTTGATCAAAATGAATAAGAAGAGTAATCATAGTTTTTTACCTTATACCTCATTTAAATGTCAACTAAAGGATGCAGACTTGATAAGACGTCACTATATGTGCACACTTAATCTTTAATTTGACATTCTGTTAATTATGTTTAAGATGCTGAAGTGTAATAAATGAAATGCTTGAAATAAAACATAAATAAAGTATAGTAAAATAAATTCTTATGCATGGGAAGCTTCCTAAAAAAAATCTTAAACAAGAATGCAAATCACACAATTCATAAATGAAACCCATAATGCTTAAGGAAATCAAATAACATGCTTAACTAATAAGATGGGTTAGATTGTTGCTGTAACCTTCCAAAGGGGGCCCTTCCTCCTTCCAACTAGAACTTCAACCCTTCCTCTTACAACACTATTAAACTCAGAATTGCTCACTCATATTAATCAAAAGTATAGCAATGAATTGCTATATGAAGTTACAATCATAATTGCTTAACATAATATACTCTTGACAACTCTATTCAACATATACTATTTTTTATATATCTCTCAACTCTGCTGCTACATATTTATATATCATAGAAAAGATTATTTTATGAAAAATAATATATACATTCTATTCTAAGATACATTTGAATTTGGATAACCTAAATTGGTTCCTTCACTAAAGACATCTTTCATGTGAATCTTGTGACTTTGCTGTAGGACAAATAAGGTTGTTTCATTCTTTAACTGCTTCCTTATTGAGCTTCATGGAGGTTAGAGTCATTTATGTGAGTCAATTAGAAGAGAATAAAAATTTGTTCATCCATGGCTTTGGTTACGTAGTGGTTGTAGGCTGGTCTATGTAATGATATTCCTTTGCTGGAGGATGCTCTGTGCTATATACCTATTTCTCCAAAACATATTCAAAACATATTCATAGAAAAAACATCCTAAAGCAATAGAAAACCATCATATATTTAATTCTAATACATAATTCTAACTATTCAAAAGATTTTGAAAACATAATGATATATGGTTTATAAAAGTAGGGAACTATATGGAAAAGTGTTCAAAATAATGACAAACAAGCAGGATGGGTACAATAGATGGACACAATAATAAGACATTTATGAGGCTCATCACACCCTTCAACTTAAGATCTTGCTCGACCTCAAGCACCATACTTATTCATTCCTATTACACATAGAACTCTAAAATCCATGGGTTCTACAACACCCTTGGCAAGGTGAGCATAAAAACCCTGCCTCTGCTCAAATATTTACCAACTTTTGGCTTCTCGAGCTTCATCTACCAAAATTTTATCCTGCCAGTTTGGAATAGGATACCAAAATAAGGGTGGCTAGAAATTTAGGTTCAATAATTGTGATCTCATGTCACCTACAAGAAGAATGTATTTTTTAGTCTTGTTAAATGATGCATTTAAATTAAAAGGGGAATAGGGCTTCCTCTTCTTGCATGTATCAGTGAGCTCATTCTAGCATTTGATACAAGATTCTTTGGCTGAAGGACCAGCAAAAGTTTTTAATCCAAAATAAAAATCTTGAACCTCATCACATTTATATCTAAATCAAGTTATGACTTCTTTCTTTAACATGATATTTTCCCATTTATCTCATACAACATCAGGTACCATTGATTCACCCCTTATAAGTAACCATATTTCATTTTCTTTTGTCCTATATTCTACTATTTCTACTCTTTTTTATGTTCATTTAGAAAATATGATGAACATTCTTATAATTAGACATCTCTAATATATAGATTGGGATTCCATTATCTATCATATGGAACATCATAATTGTGCAGGTAGAATTTGCACAATTATGCTTATGCTTCCTACGAACTTACTTTATAAATAGAAAAGAAGGAAAGGGGATCAATAACTTCATGGGGCATATCACAATAAATTATCATAAATCTAAACTTGTGCCATTATTCTTCAAGATAAACTAAATAAGCTTTTGAAGGAGGCCTACAATCAAGGAGTTCTTGGGTTATACCAGCCATGTCCTCAACTTTCTATTTTAGTTTGGTGATGCTTTCTTCCTTCAAGTTATTTTCTTCTTTCAACTTCCTATTTTCTTTCCTCAGTTACTTTAGAGATTCAAATTGATTATCCATCCAATTCAACAGTTTAGAAGATATTACAAAATAGGAGTGATACTTGACCTTAAGGGCAACTTTAGGTTCTTCTTGATGATTGACCTCTATAGAAGGTTTTGGAATGTTGGATGCAGGATGATATCAGCTAAGGGTTGCATATGATACGCTACTATAGCAAGTGCATCTAGACTTCCACCAGATTGATCTTGTAGCTCCTTCTTTAGTTTCTCAATTTCTTTCAAGGCTTACTCAAGAGTGGAAAATTCTACTTTCACTATGGTAGGTTTCTCTAATTATTCAGCTTCTTCCTGGTAGAGACAATATTGGGTGCCCTACTTTGATGTTTCTAGGCATTCATTTTCTCTGCTAAACCTTCATCTCTCAGCTTTGACATCATATTTCTCTTGCCATTCATCCCTTATTCTAGGTAGTCCCATTACTCTACTAATGGCTATTTCCATCAATTTTACTTCCATCCCTTTTATCATGGCCAAGTTATTATGCAATGTACCAACAAATTCCTCCATAATTTCTTCATATAGGGACTATATTTTCTAAAAATACTATGCCCATCCTATATGTTATAACAAGGCCAAGATTTTTTGGCTATTGGTTAATGGGGTAATATCTAGTGGTTCATGTTTCAACAAATCACCTCCCATATTATGTGAGTTGTAGGTTTAGGTACTTGCAACAAGGGTATTAGGAGAAGCAAAATGATTTGTGAATTTTACATTGAGAAGTGAAAGAATCCTTTTGAATTAATGAAAATTCTCCCCCCAATTTAATCTATCACTTATCCTTTAAGGATGAGTTCGATGTGCACAAAACACTCATGGAAAGAGTAAGGGGTGGCAATAGTAGTTGTGTCAATGGTCACATCAACGAAGGAGATGGTAAGTGGGCATGATAAGGATAGGATATGGTGGTGCATTAATAACATCAAGTCTCATCATTTTCAATAAATAATTAAAATTTATGACAAGAAATAAATATAGAATAATTACCATATCACATATAGAAATACCTTTCATAAATAGGCCAATGATGATGTGAAGTGGTGATCATGGCATATGCTAGCATTTGAGTGGGAAAAAACACTTGATGTAGGATGCAATGTAGGAAGAAAACCTATAGCAAGATATACATCTTATAGCAACAAGTTTTATCTTGTAGTTACAAGTTTTATTCTGCAACAAGAAGTTTTTCACCTGTAGCGACAAGTTTTCCATCCTGTAGCAAGAAGGAAAATGTATTTCTACTCCAAGGGAATGAATCTAAAAAAACATGGAAAAAAAAACTTTTTTATAGCAGTAGTGCCTTTTTTCTCTTTGATTCTTTTTTAGATTTTTAGGTCCAAACTCAGTTGAAATCACAAGAATCCATAGGGTAGGATTTTATTTAGCCTGAACCAAGCCATTGTGAATGACTTGTTCTTGGCTACAAGAATCTTTATTATTTTTGGAAAATATTAGATAAGGATTGATAGAAATATCCTTTGAGTATAGGAACAAGTTGATTTGCTTCATGAAGAAGAGATCCATATTGGTATTTAAGAATTTGGTGAGTGCGAGTTTCCTTGAAGAATGGTTTCTTGTACAGCTTAAGCCTATGACCATTAACAAGTAGCTAGAACTGAATAGAGTCAATGGTCATGAGATTTAAAAATCCATTATCAAAAAATAATTCGATCTCATAAGGCCCAAGCCATTTAGACTATAGCTTTTCTTTATCATCCTTGTATTTAAAGTAAAAAAGGAGTGCCCAATATTCTAGTTGGAAATTCTTAGTCTTGATGTTCCTATCATGCCATCCTATACATTGTCTTTGCACTATTTTAGTGTGATGAAGTGATTATTTTCTAAATTCATTAAGTGTATTTAGCTACATGATCTGATCTTGTTGAGATTGAAAAAATCTAAGCCCAAATCAAGTGTTATCCTTAATGTCTTATGTTCAAACTCAATGGGCAGAATATGATTTTTACCATAAACTAGTTCATGTGGAGTGAAACCAATTATAGTTTTCCAAGTGATTATATAAGCCCAAACTACTTTTAGAAGATGAGTTGACCAATCTTTCCTATGTAGGTTGATAGTCTTAGTGAGGATATTTTCCAATTCTTAGTTTGTCACTTCTACTTAACCATTTGACTGAGGATGGTAGGGGTAGATTTCTTGTGTCTGATTTCATATTCTTTTACCAAGGTAGTTGTGAGGTTTGATGTAAACTTTGGGCCTTGGTCTATGACTATTTATCTTAGTACTCTATAACAAGTGAAGATTTCTTCATAGAGGAACTCAGCTACCTTCTCATCTCAGGCATGGGTTAAGGCTTTGACCTTTGCCCATTTGGTGACATAATTAGTTCACACTAGTATGTATTCCTTGTTATTTGATTTAGGATCAATGAGACCTATAAAATTTAATCTCCATTTGTCAAATGTTTCTAGAACCAGTTGTGGTTGTTATAACATTTCATTAGAGTGAGTGGCCTTTCCTATACATTGGCATTGATCACAAGTTTAGTTGTACATCATGACATCCTTATGCAAAGAAGGCTAATAATATCTAGCAATGAGTACTTTCATGGCAACCCGTTTGGAAACAAAATGACCCTCACAGGGCTCATCATGGCAGGATCTGAGAATGTCATAAGATTCATCTTCTCATAACTGAATCTAGTCCAGTGATAAAGAGATATCCTACAATCCATAAATAATGTCTGTTATTTTTTGGATCAGGTGTTGTTTATCCCTAGGTTAGAAATATTATGGTAGTGATCCTATAGCAAGATAGTAATTAATATATACAAACCAATGAGATTGAATTTTTATGATAAAT
Organism: Torreya grandis; assembly: GCA_037957365.1. Classification (NCBI taxonomy): domain Eukaryota; kingdom Viridiplantae; phylum Streptophyta; class Pinopsida; order Cupressales; family Taxaceae; genus Torreya; species Torreya grandis. The sequence goes on along the minus strand of JARHVA010004841.1, from coordinate 364,974 downwards.
AAATTTTCATCAAGAAAATAACCATAAATAATAGGAATATGCTCCTCATTTTGCAACTGAGATAGAAAATCTGCTACTACATTATCCTTACCTGGTTTGTCCATAATGGTGATATCAAACTCTTGTAGCAAAAGTAACCAATGAATTATCCTGCCTGTTAAAATAGGGTTGTTCATTAAATACCTTATTAATACATGATCAATGTGGATGAATACTTGATAAATTGTAATGTAATATCAAAATTTATTGATGGCATATACGATGGCTCAAAATTTCTTCTCTATTATAGTGTATTTAAGTTCAGCCCCTTGAAGATTCTTGATGATAAAATAGATTGCATAGCTCAGAGATTCATCTTTTTGGCCAAGGATAACTCTTAAAGTGGTTTCATATGCATCTGTATGAATTTGAAAAGGATTCTTCTAGTTAGGCCCTCTCAGAATAGGAGTTGTTATGAGTAGGTCTTTAAGTTGCTGAAAGGTAGTTTGATAATCAACAATCCATGTAAATTCAACATCTTTAGTAAGCAATCCAAATAATGGGATGGTAATTTTACTAAAATCTTTGATGAATCATCTATAATATCTAGTACATCCTAAAAAAATTCTAACATCTTTTTGCTTCTTTAGTGTGGGTATATCCTTGATGATACTTATCTCTGCTGGGTCAAATTGAATTCCAACATGAGATATGCGATGTCTCAACACAATCCCTTCAATCATAAGCATGTAACACTTTTCATTGCTCAGAGATATATTGATGGTATTGGCAATGTTTAAGGACTTTTTCTATGTTGGTTAGCATTTGTTTGAATGTTTGCCTATAGACAGTGAAGTCATCCATGTAGATTTTAACATAGTCATGGGAGAAATTAAAAAATATGGTCAATATAGCCCTTTGAAAAATAGCTGGGGCATTACAAAGACTAAATGGCAAGATGAAATAGGCATAGGTTCCCCAAGAGAAAGTAAAAGTGGTTTTGTCTTGGTCTTGTGGAGCAATTTGTATTTGATTATAACCACTATAGCCATCTAAAAATGAAAAGTACTTTTCCCCTACTAACGTATCCAATACTTGATCAATAAATGGAAGGGGAAATTGATCCTTCCTAGTAGCAGCATTCAACTCTCTGTAGTCAACACAAATAAACCATTTGCCCCTTTTCTTAAGGATAATGACTAGGGGAAAGACCCACTTGCTGTTTGAGATAGGATAAAGAAATCCTACATCCAAGAGTTTTTGCAACTTATTTTTGACAATGTCTTTAACTATAGGATTCATTCATCATTGGGGTTGGTGAATAGGGTTGCATTCTTATTTAATGTAAATGTGATGTGTGCATAAATTTGGGGGTATTCCTCTCATGTCATGATAATCCTAGGCAAATGTTATTGTGTGATTTATCAACATTGTAAGTAATTGACTTTCTTGCTAGGGTGTTAAGGAAGTGCTGATGTTGAGAGGTTTGTTTGGTAAGATGTCTACTTGCTTTGTTAAAGAAGGCATGGTATCTACATTGATGATTAAGGGAGAATAAATACATTGATGGGGAAGTGATTGATGGAATGTCCAAATATCTCTTGCAGTTTCAGCAAAATCATTCTCAGGAAAGGTATTCTGAAGAGGGCATGGTGTACATTCCAACAGGTTGGTGGCTACAAGATCCTGTCGATAGGTATTTTGTAGGATATTAGTAAGGACATTATCTTATTTTTGGGCTTGTACAGATGGACTCTAGTCAATTGTTTATAGAGTTTGCAAGTAGATCGCTTCTTCAAGGTCATCAATCCAAGGGATTGGTCCATCATTCAGGGAAGGCTGAGCTAGTGGATACAACACCAATTTCTTGGTGTTATTTTCATTTAAATTTAGCATTTTTCCTGACCTACATCCAATAAAAGCATTGTTATTAGCCAACCATGGGAGACCAAAGATGAGAAGAAAACCCCCTAATTTTTTTTGGTTATAGGATAATAAAATATGCTAGATATTTCTAAGAATCCACAATGATAACAAAGTCCTCAACAATCCCCTCAAGATTAATAGTTGATCTATTAGTCATCTGAAGGATGGTGGGTATTGGATGGAGAGTGGTAAGCTTCAGTTGTTGCATGGTATCCATAGTAATCACATTGGTGGCTAAACCCAAATTAATTAAAGTATTGGAAAGGGTTGGTCATGGATGCTAACTTTAACTACATGACTTCTTAGATTAGAATATTTTAGGGGAACTATATTTTCTAACATAATATCTACTAATTGTCCAATAACCTGAACTATTTTAGGATCCTTCTTCTTTCTTTCCATTTTTTTTAAACATAGCTCTTTAACATCTTTATTGTAAATAGGAACATCTTTTATTTCTTGAAAGAGTTACATTTTGATGCACATATTCTTGAGTTGTCCTAAAATATTGAATGTAGGCTCTTTTTTAGGATGTGATATGTTTAATCTCTTTGAAAAATGATGATTGTCAGTTTATTTTTGATTTTTTGATCGACTTGGCTCAAGATTGTCTTTAGGTGGCTATGAATTAGCATGGAATGAAGTTGGTTTAAAGTGTTCTATGATTATAGGTGAGGTGGGGTGTGAAAAAACATGACCTGAGTGAATTTGAACTTGATTAATATCCAAAGTGTATGTTAGATATTACATTATTTTAGTGGATTGTGTCAGTTAAACGAACTCATTGGCAGGATTAGGAATGACTAGGCAGGTAATTGAGTGGTTTGAATAGGCTGTTGAGTGTTTGACATTGTGGACTATTATTGTGGTTGTTATATTTTCTAGAAAAAGCCTTGATTTTCTCTCCATTTTTGTTGTCATGGATTAGAGGGATAGAACCATCGCTAGTTTTATAATTGTCCCGATTGAGGTTGTTGTCTATTATGTTGCATCCATAACTAATTCTGGGGTAGTTGCCAATTTGTTTGGGACCAATTTGGATTGGGTATATTCATCCAAGAACCATATTGAGGATTATTTGAGAATTGAGAATTTACAAACATAGAGTTTGATGGTATACCTAGTCTTTATACCCACGGTTTCCATTGAGGCACAAAAAACACTTGGTTCTCATCTTCTCCTATGGCATGCAACTATACTATCTCAAGATTTTCCTTAATGATACTGGCTACTTGAGCTTCATAGAATGTCATGTGAAGTCCACATTCTTCTTTCTACATTCAGGGTAATAAGTGATTAAGGATTTCTTGATTTCTTCTTGCTTTCTTTATGTATGTAATGTATCAAGATGAGTAGCTAGGTGACTGATGATGTAATGCTTCATGTCTTGGAGTAGGTTGCTAACTTCACCTTTAGACAATCCTATATTGGATGTTGTAGGAAGGGTTCTACCCCTAATTTTGTTCATAGTTGATCTGGAGTGGCTCGTACATAGAACTGTTAGTTCATCAAATGGTAATGTAAAAACATCACCACTAGACATTAGATCTAGTGCCTCTAGATAATCATCTCTAATCCATTTTAGGAGTATTAACTTGATCGATTCCTTATCCATTATAGTTTTCTTGAATTTTTTCAAGCTGAACAAAAATATTTCCATATATTCTTCCAATGACTAATCATCAACTTGTATCATTTGGAAAATGTCATCTCTTTTATAGTTTTTGCCCCTACAATAGTCTTGGTATTTCATCAAAAACTTCTCTTTCATTTCTTTCCAAGTAGATTGTCATCCTTTCCAAGTCCAATGAACCATTTAAGCACTGCATCTTTGAGTGTTGCTGGAAATAGTTTGAGTTTCTAAGCATCTTGATTATAATCATAGCTACGGTATAAGATGTCAAACTAAAAAAAAATGTATCTGGATCCTTAGATGCTTTTCCTCTAATGGTAGGAAGGGCAGAATGAGGGATATTTTTCATGGGTTCATTTTCATCAGGAGTAAGGATAGGAAATTTGAAAGTAGCAAACTCATTGATAGTGTTTTCTTCCTGGTGATCCCCCATGAATACTCTTTGTGTTGGTAGACAGGAGGTTGTTGCTACCCAATGATCAAAATTCCTATCAATTATTTTTATTTCTTGGGGTATAGAAGATGGAGACTTTATATTTTTTTTAGGAATGTATGGCTTCCTATATAATGGGGATGTCATGGAGGTTTTATAAGATTTTGCTAGTGTCTCGATAAAGAGTCTCTAAATTGGAAGATTATATTGGTCTGGTGTTTCTTTTAGGGGTAAAAATAGCTTTGAATACCTCCTTAGCAAGAAATTTGGGCAACGGAGGGAAGAAAACTTCAAATTCTTGAGTATGAGGTGATAAGGTGGGAATTCTCAGATGTGGTGCCTATGGGTCTCTTCCAGGGGTATGAACCTCTTCATGATCTCCAACTTATGTTACTAGTCCAGCCAAAAATTCTTCTTTTTCAACCTCTTCTATTGACAACTATGAGTGATCTTTAGGAATTCCTTCATGTTCCTTAGTTTCTATAGGATGTAGTTTAGATCTTACAATAATGGTTGATGATTCAAGAAAAAATATTCCTATATATTCCCCTTCACTTTGCATATGTCAACCACTTTTTTTTAAAATTTTTTGCCCACCCTACCTGCACAGGGTTAGTAATATGGGTTTTTTGAAATTTCCACTATCCTACTTACAAAAAGGGAAATTTAAACTATGAAAGTGGAAAATCTTTAATCTAGAAAAACAACAAGTTTTATAAAAATAACAATAAACATCTAAAAATAATTGCTATCAAGATTTACAAGTGTGTGACGTCTATCCTCGACAACGATGCCAAAAATGGCCAACAACTGATTCACAATTAGATATACTTCTCTTGATTAGAAGGAACAAGGAGAGTAACCATATATTTGTACCTTTTACCTCATTTAAATGTCAACCCAGAGATGTAGACTTGATAGGATGGAGTCACTATATGTGCACACTCAATCTCTAATTTGACATTCTATTAATTATGTCTAAGATGCTGAAGTGTAGTAAATGAAATGCTTGAAATGAAACATAAAAAAAGTATAGTAAAATAAATTATCATGTGTGGGAATCTTCTTAAAACAAATATTAAACAATAATACAAATCACACAATTCAAAAATGAAACACACAATGCTTAAGGAAATCAAATAACATGCTTAATTAACAAGATGGGTTACATTGTTGCTCTAGCTTTCCAAAGTGGGCCCTTATATCCTTCTAACTCTAGCTTCAACCCTTACTCTTACAACACTATATTGAACTCAAAATTGCTCATTCATATTAATCAAAAGTACAACAATGAATTTCTGCATGAAGTTACAATCACAATTGCTTAACACAATATACTTTTGACAACTCTATTCAACATATACTATTTTATATATATTTATCAACTCTACTACTACATATTTATATACCATACAGGAGATTTTTTTATGTAAAACAATATATACATTCTATTCTAAGATACATTTAAATTTAGATAACCAAAATTGGTTCCTTCGTTAAGGATGTCCTTTATGTGAATCTTGTGACTTTGATATAGAACAAACAAGGATATTTCATTCTTTAACCACTTACTTATTAATCTCCATGGAGGTTAGAGTCATTTTTGTGAGTCAGTTAGAAGATAATCAAAATATGTTCATCCTCAGCTTTGGTCATGCAATGGCTACATGATGGTCTATATAATGAGATTCCTTTGCTGTAGGATTCTCCATGCTATATACCTATTTCTACAAAACATCTTCAAAATATATTCATAGAAAAAACATCCTGAATCAATAAATAACCATCATATATTTAATTTCAATACATAATTATAACTATTCAAAAGAGTTTGAAAACATAATTCTATATGGTTTATGAAAGTAGGGAACTATATGGAAAAGTGTTCAAAAGCATGTTAAACAAGCAAGATGAGTACAATAGATGGACACAATAACAAGATATTTATGGGGCTCATCAATGGGATAAAAAAAACCAACATTTAATGTATAAAAATCAAAGTGGTTTAAGAGAAGTAATGAAACCTATGGTATTTTATACATGTGTTGACCCCTAAAATTAGAATAAAAATTATTCCATTTTTGGTGCATGGGATGGAGGGACCATTGTCTATTTTGACGTAAGTAATGGCAAGGCACATAAGGACCATGGCACAGGAGGACCATGACATGTAGCTGATAGACATGAAAGTTGAGGGGTGTAGAAGGACAATGGCATAAGAGACCCAACGTGAGAGGACCAAATCAAGAGAGAATGTGTCATGAGGAACTTGAGAATAGAGGTCTTGGAATAAAATTAAAAGATTAGGGGAGTGCATGGGAAGTATAACACAAGGGACATGGGAGCATTTAGAAGATAAATTTAAGTAGGACACTTCGACCCCACTGATTAGAGGTTTTGTACCAGCCCATGAGGAATGAAACACTTAGACACTAAAATATAGCATAGAGTAATGATCTAGGGGCATAGAGACCTGAGTCTATAGGAATACATCATTGTAATAACCATGACTCTTAGTTTATTGGGAGTTCTTGTGCCATCTATTCATAATAGTTAGAATTATGACACTTGGCTAGGGTAAAACAAGTATAAAAACCTTTATTTTGATCATTTGAATGGATGGTCCTTTGGGGAATAGAGATATAAACTTTGTCTTGTAATTCATTAACTGATTAATGATAATTCAATGTTTACGATATCATGAGATGAATCATGAAATATTCTAAGTGTTGAATGATGAATGTGTTTACTTTCAAGTCATGGGTATCTTTTTCTTTTATCACTAATCAGTAATGGTAGTCTTAGTTATATTTATAGTTATATTAGGGACAATAAGGATAATAGGAATATGTCTATGGTGTTGAATGGCCTTTTAAAACTTGTGATTTTTAAAGATGAATAAACACACATTGTGCTTCAAAGCCTTCAAGAATTGGTCTTTCACTACACGCTTTAGGTGAGTGCATAAGATTTACTTCTTGCATGAAAGGGATAGCATGCTAACTTTTTGGGGGAAAGCTTTAGCACTGAATTAGAAATAACTAAAAGAACCCAATATTTTGGTTCTATTATCGAGACACGAAGCAATTGGAACATAATCATGAGAAAATTTTGAGCACATTATGTTAGAAAATATTGAAGAATGGGTTACCAATGTCGAAGGTAATTTTACTGTCTTGTATCTTGAACTATGAGTTTATGCATGATAGTGGGTAGAGTAGAATCTCTATAGTTCTCTATATGAAACTTTCTTTTCTGAGGTCCCAGTTCATTTACATTATTAGACTTTAGCATATGCTCAAGGATGATCTAGAAATATCAGAAGAAGGCAACCTTATACACTTGAACACCAGAGGAGTTTAACATGACTTGGAGTTCCCTAGACAAGAGTAATTAATTTTTGGTCGAGAAGCATTTAGAATAGCTACATTTTAGAATACACAATGACCACCTATTCATGTCTTGAGGAGGTAGAGTTATATTTTTTATGAGAGTCAAGGGGATGTTATCTCTTGTTGTTTGCTTTCAAAATCAAGAAGCTAATTATTGACCTTGGATTTGAGACTCTAACTATGGATGGCTAAAATCTCATGTGCATGAGCCACATGTCTCGGAGGGGAGACTAGAGGTTGATTGAAGATTATGGGTTCAACATGGTAGCAAACTAGTGAGCATTACAAAAATAGAAGTATCATGAAACTTGACAAAGGATCATGGGAGTTAGCAGTAAAAGAAGATATTAGGAAACCTAAAGGAGTAATGTGAAGAGCTACAGGGAGGCAGATATACATAAATGACCTGTCACTTTTGAGCCACATTTTTTGCCACTTCTATCTTATGAAGGAGAACTGAGTTGGACTTCAAGAATCAAAGAATTATTATGGATCAATCAGACTCCCCCACCACAGTATGTGCTCATGCCTTTGAGTCTAACATAATACATATACAAAATTGGGATATAGATAGTATAGAGTCAAAAATTGAATAGGTACAAGAGACTAAAATTAGGCTATTAGGTGATTATCCAGAATCTACACTATCTTTCCCTCTTCAAGGAAATTCTATGGCATAACTTGGGATGCCTGGTGGATCTGGCCCTCAAGGCCAAAATACAAGCCCAAACTTGGGAAAGTAACCCTCTACCTTGCCTCTTCCCATAGGTACTGACATTGGAGGCACTAGAGGAGGATTAGGGGGAGGTGCAGGTTGAAGTAGACCCCCTTATGGGATAAGAGCTGGATCTTCCTAGCAACCATCTGCTCAACCATAACCTTCTATGGTCTATTATGAAATGACATTACATTTAATTAAATACTGAGGGGTAGGGAATTTCGCTGAGCATGTCCATAAGTGCAAATTGATTTGGTGAGTGTGTGACATCACGTCTTTTGAATGAAAGGCTATGTAGTTTATAAACAAACTTTTAGAATGTGTGAACAAATGGTATCACAAGTTTGACCCTCAACAAGTAGTGGTTGACTATGACCAACTCAAAGTAGCCTTCTTTTAGGAATTTGACATTCTTGAGTTTGAAAAACAAAGTATAATGATGTTGAAGGACATAAATCAAGGACTTATAGAAAGCATGCATGAGTATGATGCATGATTCAAAACCTTACCTTCTAAATTATCATTTGAAATAAATCCTACTCAATATGCACAATGTTTTATGGGAGGCTTATTGTTACCTTTTCATTAGACTCTATCACAAAGAATCTTCACTAGCATGTGTGAGGCATTAGAAGCTGCCCTCCACATTGAAGCAATTAGAAGAATGGATACTAGGATTAGTCCCTTTATGGAGGTGTAGATAGCATCCATGGAATCACAACTTGAAAATTTGATGACAAACAATACACATGAGACATGCAGTGGTGTTTGGTGTACCGACTGTGAAATTGAAGGGCACACAGGGAATAACTGCCATGTAAAAACATCTACGTAATACTAAAACAAACTTGTGAGATATATCATGAGAAACATAATTTCTATTCTTGTACACTTTTGTAATGAGCTAAAAATACTAAGGTTTCTGAGTATTTTAAGATTTGTGATGCCTACACCTATAACACCAATGATTACCAATTGATCAGTGATATTCATGAAGTTCAAGCACGTGACACACACTAAACCTCAATTGCAAATACCCAAGACAATGGTGGCTACCATGGGTAAGGGAGAGGATGAGGATGAGGTGGTGCTTAGTTTCCACCAAGGACTTGATACAAATATGGGTCACCAAACTACTATCAAAAGGATTGCCTAGAGTACTTGACCTGCATGTTTTACAAAAAGGACCATCAGCTGGAAGAGTGTCCTAAATTATATGCGGCCATCACTAAAGACCATAATGAAAAGGGTGATGACATGATTTAAATAGACAAACCACAATATTATGCATGACCAACTATTCCTATAGTGAAATAAGTAAATATCACCACTCATAGTGGGGGTCAGACTCAATCTACATCCAACCTGGTCAAGAAGGTACATCAAGAAGAACCATGGGAAAGGAAATAACCTAGTGCATAGTAATAAAAAGATGTCCTTCAGGATAAAATGGGACTTGTATGAGAGATTGAAGGCAAGTTTCAATACCTCAAGGATAAGGATGTGACATAACGTACCATAGTGCAAAGTGAAGCTGAACCTCAACCAGTGGTGCGAGATAATTTTTAGGAACTATGTAAACATATACTAGATGAAGACATTATTCTCTAGCTCAACACATGGCTTAAAGGTCAGGCTCACTTACCAAATGAAGTCAAACCTCACCTTAGTTAAAAAAGTGAAGATCATTATATGAATCATGCCCAACATCAAGAAACACCTAGTTCCTCTTCCATAGAAGATGGAGAGATATTGGTTAATGTTTTTATCAATAGATGGGTAATCTAGGATATTCCAGTAGATACTGGCATGGAAGTTAATGTTCTCACTAAAGATGCTTAAAAAAAAATGTCCAGTCTATCCCTATAGTCCTCTCCTCATGTTTTGTTCATGATAAATAAGACTTGAGCACATTTTATTGGAGTCCTCAAGAATGCCACCATTGACATACTTGGGGTTCCCTTCAAAGCAGATTTTGTTTGTAGAAGATGATGACTATCCAGGCCTATTAGAAAGGCCTTGGTGCTACAAGAATCATGTAGACTTGAGCTTTAAAAATTGATATATTAACTTTGAGAATATTGATTACTGCATAGTAATACATTTAGATCAAGCAGAAGGACCTCCCATATTGAGCCCATAAATGCTGATGAAGACATCAACCAATTGTATAATGTTACTGATCAGATTGATGAAAAATATGATCCAATGCTAGATGGTTTTCTCTAGTGGATAGACAACTAGTCTATCTCAGATACTACAAGTAATGCTTACAATTTTTAGGCCCATGGTTACTATGATCTCACTAAAAGGTTGTGAGGTACCGTAAATAGAGGAGAAAGCATCTCGTGCCAACTTCCTAAATGTCACAAGTTTGTGCACCTCATGGGTTTAGCAATGAGCGGACCATTGGTATGACCACCACTTGAAAGACTTCATGAAGCCTCATGGTTCTAAGGACAAATGGAGGTGTGTGACTTTGTCTAGTGACTCAAAGAGTTATATGATATCGAGAATCACTAGATGAGGTCTTTAGAGCACATTTTTGATGGTACCACTACCAAATGGTGGCGTACTCATAAAGAGCACCTTCTATACTAGGATCAAGAGCAAGCTACTTTACATAATAGATTTCACCATGATAATATGATCAAAGACACACTTAGTTATAGTGGTGTGCAAGCACCTGAACCTCACATTGAGGCTTGTGAGAGCATATGGCATGTTGAGGAAACATTATTACCAGAGTAACTTTGTGTCTATGCATTCTATGAGAATTTTCACACTTAGACATGGGCATGGTATATTCACATGGGTGCAATATATTCACAAAGAGAGGCACATTGGTACCAATTTTTGGTAGTTATTAAAGGGAAACATGATGATGATGCTCTCTTATTTTTCACCAAGAATGGACTTGTGCCTCACCCGTCAAGCCATGCATGAAGCAATCATTGGATACCCAAGTCTCATCAAAGACCACCTATGCCATATTCATCAGGAACCTAAAGAACCTTTAAATTTATTCACCGAGCCTCCTACTCAATTAGTTCTTACATCATCTATAGTTCCTAGTGAAGAACACCATGTAGAGATCTACCTAGGAAAGCAAAAACTTGTCTTCTAAGTAGATGAAGGTGAAGGGTCTACTTCACTCAACGCCTTGACTAACCACTTAGATGTCCCTATAAGTGATAGTTCATGAATTATTTAGGACACAATTTTTCCAATGGACAACCTTTATCATGGGCCCATTCAAACTATTTAATGTAAGATTAACATGGAGCAAGAGCCAAAGATGGCTACAATTGGAAATTATTGGACTAAGATAAAAATCTCATAGATTTTTGAGTTATTGAAAGAGTATCAAGATGTGTTTTTAAGAAATTATAATGAAATGAAAGGAGTCCACCCTTCTATAGGGAAGATGCACATAAATCTAATCGATGGCACTCACTCCGTGAAGAAATGACCATACAGGATGAACCCCAACCTTTAAGCACAAGTGAAAGAGTAGATTGATAGCATGTTTTATACCAGAGTAATTAATCTCATTATTAAATTTGAATGGGTCAGTCCTATGGTCATCAGTATCAAAAAGGATGGTGTATCTATAGTTGTGTGGATTATCATGCCTTAAATGCATCTTGTGTGATAGATCCTTTCCCAATGCCTTTCATAGAGGAAATCCTAGAAGATGTTGCCAGTTGTGAAGTATAGTCTTTCATGAATGGGTTCTCAGCATACCACCAAGTTCAGATAGCTAAAGAATACCAATCCAAGACTATTTTCTCTATTGAATGGGGATATCTTGCCTATACTATCATGCCTTTTGGGTTAAAAAATGCCCTAGTAGTGTTTTCATAAACAATAATTGAGGCTTTCAAAGATTTCATCCATAAATTACTCCAAGTCTACTTGGATGACTAGATGGTAGATGGTTTGGTCAAGGACCATTATGCAAACCTAAGAATCATGCTTGATCACTGTCAAATGTTGTAAATTTTCTTAAATTTGAAGAAGTGCCTATTTGTAACACCTTTTAGTGTACTTCTTGGGCATATCATTTATAAGGAGGGAATCCTGGTAGACCCAACCAAGGTATCCATTATTATCTATCTACCAACACCCAAGACTTAGCATGAGGTGCATGCCTTCCTAGGACACATGGGCTATTACAAAAAAATCATTTAGGGTTATGCCAAGATTACAGTGCCCCTTGAGGAGCTTCTAAAGCACAATGAATAATTTATATGGACTAATTCTTGTAAATAAACTTTTGAAACACTCAAGGAAAGGTTAGTTACCACTCTTATCTTGCAATTTTCTAATTAGAAAAATCTTTTTCATGACTATATTGATGCATCTATAATGGTAGTCGGTATGATACTTGCACAACCAAGTGAAGGAAACTTGGATCACCTGATTTACTTTGCTATTAAGAAGCTGACACTGGCTGAAAGGAACTATACCACCACTGAGTGTGAAGCTTTATCTATGGTTTATGCTCTACAAAAGTTTATATATTTGGACACTCTATTTACATTCTTTACAGACCATAAGCCCTTGAAGTGTCTTGTCAACAAACCAATATTACATGGGAAATTTTTTCATTGGATTATCTTGTTCCAAGCATTCTAGTTTTATGTAGTAGTAAATCCCAAAAAGACCAACTGTGGATCTGATCATTTATCCTGAATTGAAAGTGGAGAACCCCCACATACCATATAAGATGATCTTCTTAACATACAACTATTTTGAGTTGTTCAAGTACCTGAGGAGCTAGAGGATATAACAACATTTCTCAACATTGACTACACACTTTATTCCCTCACTCCACAGGGGAAAAAGAAACTTGTGGTCTGCATCACATCTTCTTAACTCATAGGAGGAGATATATACAAAATGGATTGTGATGAGGTGCTTCACCACTATGTGATGTAACATGAGCTCTCTAAAGTATTACAAGAAATCAACAAAGGTATTTTTAGAGGATATTATGCTAGAGAGGCTACATCACACAAGGTGTTGCTCATTAGACTCTAGTGGCCAACTTTATTCAAAGATGTAAAGGTTTATGTTACACAATGTGATGTTTACCAGTTTGTAGGAAAACTGAACAAAACATATGCTATGTTGTTTTTCCCTATTCTTTCTCAAGAACTATTTGAAAATGGGCTATGACTTTATGGGCCTATCACTCTAGTAGGACAATGAATGGGCTCTCAGTATATCATTACAACAACTGACTACCTCACATGTTGGGCTAAAGTAGCACCAAAAAAATATTATACGATAGCAATTGCTATGTGATTCATCTAGGAGAACATTATAACATAATTTAAATGCCCCTTAAGCTTCACTAGTGATTGTGGAACCCACTTCTTGAATGATACAATTTGCATCTTGTTGTTCGAGTTCATGATCGCACACCACAAGATAACACCATACCACCCACAGGTAAATGGAACAACTGAAGCCTTTAATAAGATCCTTGGTACCACTTTGATAAAAATTTGCAACGTTGGTCAGGCTAATTGAGATGATAGAGTATTTGTAGTACTTTGGGCGTACGAAACTACATACAAACACCTCAACAAAAGTACACCATTTAACCTAGTATATGGAAATGAAATGGTCATGCCAGTGGAGTTCTTGGTTCCATCTCTCTAGATAACACACGTGGTAAACTTAGATGATGAATCCACTTTGAAATCTTAGCTTGATGATTTGATAAAACTAGATGAGACAATTTCTCACCCACTGCAGTTAGGATGTTGAGAAATGCAAACAAAAAGCATGACATGATCACCATATAAATAACAAATTCCATTCTCCAAGCATGAAAGTTCTATTATATGACTCTAAATTTTTGCACCACCCTGGGAAGATATGGATCCATTGGGATGGTCCATTCATAATACATAGCATTTGACCTACCGAAGCTTGTTAGTTAAAATGAATGGATGGTCAGTTCCTCTTGTGACACTATAATGACAGTCAACTTCAACCGTATTGTGATTCTATTTAGCTTAAATTTTGTAATCAATAAGTATTAAGGCCATTAGAATGTGATTACTAATTTTAATAAAAAACACTACCCTTGAGGCATACGATTCTTTAGTGTAATTTTGAGTTCCTATACTTAGTTTATTTTCATGGAGGACCATGAACCCTTTTAGTGTGGGGTAACACATCATGCATATGAATACAGACATAAGACTTATGGGCCCACAACTACCATAAGGTGAAAGAATCATCTATGGTATGCAAGTGATTAAGGGCAAAGTCATTTAATGCACCTTAAAAGTATTTTGAAAGGTTCCCACCATTTGGGTGACAACTGTCTTCCACTTCACTAAAAAGGTAGGACATAGTTGTCATCCATTTCCAAGAAAAGTTGGAGAAGGGATGGACCATTAATGTAATAAGGTTAGTTATGACAAGAAGTGTGTGAGTTGAATGATGAGACAAATTTGTTAAGGCACTAAATGTTTGATACAAGATTCAAAGTACGAAGGCCGTTAAAAGATTTGCATTTATGGCTAGAGGTGATAAGGGAGGGAAGGAATTAATAGAGGTAAATCCCCCATGAGGGGCTTATAAATAAACTTGTCAAAGTCATTTTACACTTTACCTTACTTTAATCTTCGAGTGTTAAGTGTGAATAGTGAACTAGAGAACTAGAGATCAATGAAATCAAATTTCTTTTAAAGCATAATGTTTATGGAGTTGGCAAGGTAATGAAGGCTATTTCCAATTAAGAAGAGAGATTGCTAAGTTTGGATTGGTGTTTAGGTGTCAAAATATTTAAATTTGTAGGTTTTAGATTTACCATTGTTGAAGCATGAAAATCGAGAGTTGAAGCAAGTTGATCCACCACCACATATTCATTTGGAAATATGAGATGGCCATGGGTTAAAATTTGAGTGCCACAAAGGGTATTGTGACCAAATAAAAAGGCCAAAAGACTTGAAAAGATTCCAACCATACCAGAGGAAGAAGAGGTGAGCAGAGGAGTGTGGTTCCCTATAAGAGAAGAGGCTTCAAGAAACCAAGAAGAGAGACTAGAAAAAGTGCAGTGTATGAGAGATTTGAGAGAAAGCATGGAAGGAGAAGTGAGAGAGAGCACAAAAGAAGCAAATATGGTGAATAAAGGAAAGTATACATAGACCTCTTCATCAGAGAATGCCCCAACATCTTTGAGAGGATCCTCTTGCAACAATTCAATAAAAATGCATGAAATAACAAAATTACAAAATGAACAAAAGCATTGAATAGATTATATTGATCACAAAACACTTCAAGGGGGCAACCTCCTTTGAGAAAGCTTAATACAAATAATTCATGGATGCCTTCATTGGCCTCAACACTTATATATGAATTCTAATCTAAACAACCACTACTTCTCATGAATATGGGATAAAAAAATGCTCATGGGATGACTTACAATGCATATGTGTCCATAGTAACTATGCTACGCCCCTAACCTATCACATGTATGAGGATAATATTAGCCGACTTATGGCTTACTTATCCCTCTTTGACATTATATTACATTTATCTATGCTTTCTTTTGATTAGTAGGTTGGCCTATGGAGTAACCATGGCCTAGATAGACTATATATAGGAGGTAGTGGGTACTCATTTATCATCATATTGTGAATTCTGCTCTTATTGAAGATTGTGGAGGTCGCCCCCTCGAAGTGGCTTATCTATTATCATATATTTGGATATATTTCAGTCATATTTGGATATAATTCTGCTATTATACTTAATTCTTGAAGTAATTTCATTACAAGTGGTATCAGAGCTGCGATTTGGGCAATCTTGTGGACGAAACACTAAATTTTTAAATCTTGCAATATATAAAAAATGGTTGCAAATTTCTCAAAAATTTTCTTACTGGAGTCCACAAACTTGGGGCCAAGGAAAGGGTGCTGAAACCCCAGGTAAAACTCCTAACAAGGATGAGATGGAGTCAGAAGGGGGATGTAATAAACCCTTTATACCAGGGTTTTCTAACATAGATCACAAAGTGAGCTAGCTTGACTATAGTGTGCAAGGCATTCAGAGTGAGGTGCAAGTCATACAATCTAATATGCAATCCATACAAGATAGTTTGGGAGATATCATGATGGCTTTGAACATTAATCAGTCAAATCATCAATCTAACTCTATTTCACAAACCCACCAAGGTGGTTCTCCTAACTAGTCTACTTCAAATCCAACTCCATGGCCACAGAGGAACCTATTACCAAAGGTGGATATGCACAAATTTGATGGAAAATATCCACTTAATGGGCTCAACCAAATGGAGAGTTTTTTTGACCTACATCAGATTCCAAGTGGATAGAAGGTTACCATGGCATCCTTGTATCTTGAACTTGATCAATTCATTTGGTATCGATGGTTGTGTGCTCAAAAGAAAAAGATGACTCTCAATGTCACCTGGTCAATTTTTATAGAGGAGCTACAATTACACTATGGCAATAGTGTGATAGAGAATTACTTTAGCCAACTAGCAAAATTGTGACAAACTAGCTCCGTCAAGGATTATATTCATCATTTTCAGAACCTATCCTTACGTGTGGAGACAATTTCTGAAGCAAACTTGAATGACCTATTTTTGGGTGGACTCAAGGACCACATTCAACATGAGGTATGCATTTTTAATCCACTTAATATTTCTAAATCTATTATCCTAGCACGCAGAGCTGAGGAAAAATTCATAGCCAATAAGAAGCAACCATTCACTCACTTCAAAGATCGTAGCATATCGTCACCAACATTTTCTCCACCTACTAGATTGATCCCTCAGTAAATTGAAGAGAAGTGTGCAAAAGAATTATGTTTTGGTTGTGATAGCAAGTGGAGTAAAGGACAAAGATGTGCTAAGAAGAAGTTATTCTACATTGAGGGACCAAACGAAGATGAAGAAGCAGATGATGCCTCCAATGATGATGAGGAAGATATAGAGGAGGTACCTGAAGATTCCCTACCTACAATCTCTTGTCATGCACTTGCAGGTATTAACACTCCACAAAATCTTAAGGTGGTGGGTTTCCTCAAGAAACAGAAGGTGACAGTGTTGATTGATTCAGGGAGCACACATAACTTTATAAACCATAATTTGGCCACTCGATTGAATTGCTTCATCTACCCAACACTAGAATTTCAGGTCATGATTGCAGATGGTGGCACAATTAATTATTCAGGCAAATGCCATAGTATTAAGCTTACTATGGGTGGGTACAATCTCAACTCTCCTATGTTTGCTATTCCCATGGGTAACACAAACATTATTTTGGGAGTCCAATGGCTCACAACCTTAGGTACCATTGAGATGAAATTCCAAGAACTATTCATGCATTTTCATTTTGAAGGTAAGAAAATTGAACTACATGGATTACATGCAAAATCTCCACAATTGGTTAGTTCATATCAGATGACCAAGATGCTTAAAAAAGGGGTAGAGGGAATTATTGCATGATTATGCTCCATAGAAGTTCAACCCACATAGGTATCTACACATCCTGATCTACAAATAATTCTTGAAGACCACTCATCTATTTTTGGGGCCATGCCAAAAGGACTACCACCAAAAAGAGAACATGATCATGCCATTCAACTAATTCTAGGTAGTCAACCACCAAATATCAGACCATATAGATATCCATATGCACAAAAGAGTGAAATTGAAAAGATGGTCCATGAGATGCTAGAGGCAGGGATCATCAAGCATAGCCAAAGTGCATATTCATCACCAGTGGTCATGGTGTGGAAGAAGGATGACACATGGAGGATGTGCCTAGATTATAGGGAACTCAACAAGTACACCATCAAAGATAAGTTTCCTATTCCAGTAATTGATGATTTACTTGATGAGTTGCATGGTGTTAATTATTTCACAAAATTGGATCTTCGCTCGGGGTACCATCAAATTAGAATCAAGGATGAAGATGTTCATAAAACTGATTTTAGAACACATGAGGGCCATTATGAGTTTTTGGTAATGCCCTTTGGTCTTACAAATGCACCATCTACTTTTTAGAGCTTGATTAACACTATTTTTAGGCCATTTTTAAGGAAGTTTGTGCTAGTTTTCTTTGATGACATATTGATTTATAGTCAGACATGGGAAGCACATCTGCAACATGTGAAATAGGTGTTGATAGTTTTGGAGAAGCACCAACTTTATGCGAAGCCATCTAAATGTGCTTTTGGAGTGCAGGAGGTAGAGTGCCTTGGTCACATTGTTTCCCATGAAGGGGTAAAAATTGATCCCCAGAAGATCAAAGTGATAATGGAATGGCCCATGCCAAAAACTCTCAAAAACCTTCAAGGGTTCCTTGGACTAACATGTTACTATAGAATATTTGTGAAAGGATATGGCATCATAGCAACCCCACTCACTACATTGCTTAAGAAGGATGCTTTCCATTGGAATGATGATGCTACCAAAGCATTTGAGAAACTAAAAGTAACTATGTGCACCACTCCAGTTTTGGCTACTCTAGACTTCTCACAAACATTCACTATTGAATGTGATGCTTATGGGTCTCAATTGGGGGCAGTACTAATGCAGGAAGGAAGACCCATTGCATTTGAAAGTCGTCAATTCAAAGGTAAGAATCTACAAAAACTTGTCTATGAGAAAGAAATGATGGCTATTCTTCATGCAATTAAATAATAGAGGCCTTATCTGATGGGTAGACACTTTAAGGTGAACACGGATCATGATAGTCTCAAATACTTTTTGGAGCAAAGATTATCATCTGAGGAACAACAAAAATGGGTAACCAAAATGTTGGGTTATGATTTTGAAATCATCTACAAGAAGGGTAAAGATAATGTAGTAGCAGATGCACTATCCAGACGGGATGCATCGACAGAAGCATTACTTTGTGCAATGTCCATATTGCAAGCAGATTGGGTAGATGAAGCTAGGTTAGAATGGGAGCAAGACAAGGATACATAGGTTTTGATTTAGAATATCCAGTAAGGTAATTTATCCTCTAACAAATTTGGATGGAAAGTTAATGTCCTATGGTATAAGGGTAGGTTATACTTGTGCAAAAATTCAGAGCTTAAGCATAAGATTCTTCCAGAGTTGCATGCATCTCCAATTGGGGGACACTCAGGGTTCTTGAAAACTTATCATAGAATTAAGAAAGAATTGTTTTGGGAAGGACTCAAGGGAGATGTACAAAAGTTTGTGGAAGAATGCTTGATATGCCGATAGAATAAAGGTGAAACAGTTAAGACCCCAGATTTGTTACAACCGTTAGCAATTCCTAGTCAAAGGTGGGAGGAGGTTTTCATGGATTTCATCACTGGGTTGCCTTGTTCTGAAGGTAAGAATGTTATTTTGGTCATTGTGGATAGGCTTACAAAATATGCCCATTTTTGTGCTCTCTCACACCCATTTTTAGCAAGTACAGTAACGACTATTTTTATGGAAGCAGTTCTCAAATTACATGGAACCTCAAAAATAATTATAAGTGATCGTGATCCTATTTTCACTAGTAATTTTTGGACTGAACTATTTTCTTGTTTGGGTACTCAGCTAGCTCATAGCTCATCTTACCACCCCTAATCTGATGGACAAACTGAAGTAGTTAACAAATGGTTAGATGGATATCTCCGTTGTTTTGTATCAGATAAACAAGAACATTGGGTTAAATGGCTACCACTTGCAGAATGGTGGTATAACACATCTTTCCATACCTCTTTTAAAATGTCTCCATTTCTATCACTATATGGTTACCATCCACCTTCCATCACTTGTTCATTAAAGGTGCACACTAAGGTTCGAGATGTGGAAGAGCACATTCAACATCAACAAGAGGTTTTGGCTAGTTTGAGAGAGAATTTGGCCTTGGCACAAAATAGGATGAAGCAACAAGCAGATCAACACCATAGTGAGTGAAATTTTGAGGTGGGTGATTGGGTATTTGTTCATTTGCAGCCTTACAACCAGATGTCCTTGAAGCAACATAAAAAGGATAACAAACTTGCTCCTAAGTATTATGGCCCTTATAAGGTTCTACAAAAAATTGGAAGTGTGGCTTACAAGCTCGAGTTACCTCATTCATCTCACATACACCCAGTATTTCATGTTTCTTGTTTGAAGAAGGTCATTGGATAGAAAGTTTCCACCTAGATAGAGCTCCCAAAACTAGATGAAGAAGGATGAGTCATTTTGGAACCAGAGAAGATCCTCCAAACACGTACTAAGAGGTTGAGAACCAGAGAGATTAAGGAATATTTGATCAAGTGGAAAAACCAAATTAGTGAAGATGCAACTTGGGAAGGTGAAGATTTTCTACAACATCTAGAGTTGTTCAATGTTGAGGACAACGTTGGTTTGAAGGGGAAGGGCATGCTACGCCCCTAACATATCACATGTATGAGGATAATATTAGCCGATTTATGGCTTACTTATCCCTCTTTGACATTATATTACATTTATCTATGCTTTCTTTTGATTAGTAGGTTGGCCTATGGAGTAACCATGGCCTAGATAGACTATATATAGGAGGTAGTGGGTAATCATTTATCATCATATTGTGAATTCTGCTCTTATTGAAGTTTGTGGAGGTTGCCCCCTCAAAGTGGCTTATCTATTATCATATATTTGGATATATTTCAGTCATATTTGGATATAATTCTACTGTTATACTTAATTCTTGAAATAATTTCATTACAAACTACTAAACTAACAAATTAAAAGAAAAGATATCATAAGTTCATAACATCCCCTCCTTAGAAAAATCTTTCTTCTCAAAGCTTCAGATGTGGGAATTGGTGTTAAATCTAAAATAGTGGTTCCCATATTGCATCTTTTGGTTGTATTCCATGCCACTTAATTGAAACCTGGATGATGGAGTAGGAGTGAAGTTGGCATGTGCACTTGTCCAAGATTACCTCCAGATCAAGAAGAATGGATCATTCATTATCAAGTTCTAGTAAAATAGTTTGCACTTTGATGTTTATGCCAAGAACTTTCTTCATATAAGAGACATGAAATATTGGGTGAACTTGAGAAGAAGGTGGGAGCTCCAACTTATAAGAAACTAACCCAATGTTCTAAAAAACCTTATAGGGCCCATAGAGCTTGAGATCTAACTTATGACACCCCTTGAGTTTTAGGGAGGACTTTTTGTATGGCTGGAAGCAAAGAAAAACCATATCACCTTCTTAAAAAGTGCATTCAAAATGGTGCTGATCTACCTGTTGTTTTATTTGATTTTTTTGTCATATGAAGATTATCTCATAGCATACTGAGGATCTGATCTTGGGTTTAGAGAATCATATCGATTGCTTGAATTGATGAACTATTGAAGGTGTATGGAAGGATCACTAGTGGTGTTTAACCATAGACTACTTCATATGGAGTCATTTTTGTTGAAGTGTGGTAGGAGGTATTATACCACCATTCAGCGAGAGGGAGCCACTTTTGCCATTGATGTTGTTGTTCTAAGGTGAAGCAATGAAAGAAATATTCTAAGCATTTATTGAAAATTTTAGTTTTGCCATCTGTTTATGGATGGTACCCAGAACTCATCTTTAATTATGTGTTGGTGTATTGAAAAAGTTTTATCCAAAAATGATTGGTGAAGGTTACATCATGATTTATAACAATGGAGGAAGGAAGCCATGAAGATGGAAAATCTAGTCTGAGAAAATTTATGTGACTATGAAGGTGGTATAAGGATGACTAAGGGCACAAAAATGACTATATTTGGAGAGGTGATCAACCACAACCAAGATCACCATTTTCCCTCTAGATTTTGAGATCCCCTTAATAAAATCCATATAAATATCTATCCAAAGCCTGGTAGGGATGGACAAGGGTTCAACCAACCTAGGGATGAGTGTTGTTTTATCCTTGTGGCATTGGTAGGTATCACATTTAGCCACCATATATTGAATTACCTTTTTCATTCCCTTACAAAATAAGTTACATCATGCTTGATCATAGGTTTTGAGAAACCCTAAGTACCCTATAGATGGATAATCATAGAGTTCATAGAATACAACCTATTGAAGATTTGTACTCTAGGGAAGCACTAGATGACCCTTGTATCACAAAGAAGCACCATCCCATGAATAATGTGATAAAATTGAGGGGTTAGTGGCAAATTATTGAATAATTAGAGATAATGAAGAGTCATTGATATATATTTATTGTACAGTGTCCAACCAATTTAGAATAGGTATGGAAATAGCAGAAAGGGAAACTTGGTCTACAAATGTGCCAGACAGTGCATCAACCATAATGTTATCCTTACCCTTCTTGTAAGTGATCTCATAATCATAACCCATGAGTTTACTAACCTATTTATATTGTGATGGGTTAGAGACCCATTGTTCCAAGAAATATTTTAGACTCTGATGATCAATTTTGATACAAAAATGATTTCCCAAGAGGTATGGCTGCCACTTCTATACTACATGTAAAATGACCATCATTTCCTTCTCATAAGTAGAAAAAACTAAATTCTTGCCAAAAAAGGCTTTTCTATTGAATGTAATGGGGCATCCTTATTGGAGGAGAATAACACCCAGTCCATTTCCATAGGCATCACTCTTGATAGTGAAGGTCTTGGCAAAATCTGGCATAGTTAGAATAGGTGTAATACACATAGCTTGTTTCAATTTTTCAAAGGCACACATAGTAGTTTGTGTCCAAGTAAAATCATCATTTTTTAACATAGATATTAGTAGAGCTATAATATTCCCATAATCTTTGACAAAAATTTGATAGTATCCAGTCAGTCCTAAAAAACCATAGAGGCTCTTGAGTGTTTGAGGATGCAACCAATTTATCAAGGTAACTATTTTTTTAGGATCCATCCAAACCCCTTGGGTTGACATAATATGCTCAATATACTCCACTTAATCCTATTCAAAGGTACATTTGGACTATTTTGCACAAAGATGATGGTCAGAGAGAAGTTGTATTGTGAGCTCCAGATGTTGGAGATGTTCAAACCATATTTTACTATAGATGAGGATATCATCGAAGAAGACCAGAATGAATTTATGCAAGTAGGGATAAAATATTTTATTCATTAATACCTATAATGTTGAAGGAGAATTAGTGAGGCTAAAGGGCATGACCAAAAACTCATAATGGCCATCATGCATGTAGAAAGCTATCTTAGGGATATCATCCTCATGAAGCTAGATTTGGTGATATCTAGAGTGAAGATCCAACTTGGAGAAAAAATGAGCACCGTGAAGCTCATCAATAATAGGTATCAAGAGCTTATCCTTGATTTTGAGGTGATTAAGTGCACAAAAATTAATGCAGAGGCACCAGGACCCATCTTTTTTCCAAGCAAGGAGAATCGGGGAAAAATATGGGTTGGTACTGGGGTGAATAATGCCTTGCTTCAGTAAATATTGAATGATCATCTTGATCTCAATATTTTACTAAAATGGGTAGTGATAAGGCCTGATGTTTAGAGGAATACTTCCAAGAAGGAGCTAAACACAGTGGCCCTCTAGTCATAAAGGTGGTAATCCCACTAGTTTAACAAAGACAAATGCATACCTTTATAGAATGGTTTGTATATTAGAAGGAGTAATGGAGACTGTTGATGGTTGCATTTGAATGGAATAGAGATGGGAAATGATGCCATGTGAATTATTCCTAAGAATCTTTTCCATGTGATATGAACTAATAATTTTGAGAGCTCTTGATTGTAAGCCTTTCATTGTGTGTTTTTACCTATTGGCTAAAAACTACATCTAAAGTTGAACAAAATCCCATAAGGTAGGCCCAAGTGTGCATAACCACTGGGCTCCCAAAATAACATCACATCCACCTAAGGGCAAAGCAAACATGGTAGAATGCAATTAATAATCTCCGAATAGAGATGCACACATTATCACACTTCCCTTGGTAAGGTAATGTACCCCCATTGGAAATCATGACTTCAAAGTTGGAGGAAGGATGGATAAAATAATCAACTTGTTTGGTGATTCAAGGGTCAATAAAGTTATGAGTGCTACCTGAATCAACGAGTATTGTGAGAGGGAAATTTTTGAAGTAACCCTTGACTCGTATGGTTTATGGGGTAGTGACTCTTACTAAGGCATGGAGAGAGATCTCTAGTTGGTGTTCTTGAGAAGTAGGTTCCATAATCGACTGAGCTTCTTCTAGATCATATGTTGTATCTTGAACATCTTCCCAATGTTCAGTTGTGGGTGGAGAGTCCAAATCTAATAGGTAGAGATTTTGATTGACACATCGATGTCCCCAAGTGAATTTATCATCATATTTATAACATAGTTCTTTTTATCTATGGACTTGCATCTCTACTTCAATCAAACGCTTGGTAGTAGTCATTCTAGGAGCTAACATTGTTTGAGAGCATTATGGAGCTATATTTTTGAAGGGAGAAAAATTGTATTTGAATCACTGCTAAGCTACAAGCTTGTCCTCTACTAGCTTAGCCAATCCTAAGGATTTCATCATTATGTTGGGATAGAACATTTTGACCTCATATCAAATTGCATCCTTCATTCCATTGACAAAATAACTCCTAAAGAATTCATCAGACAATCCCTCTATGTGATTGGCTAAGTTTTCAAATTCTGTTTGATAGTCTTGTGTGGTTCTTATTTGGAAAAGTTTAGTGAGTGCTCCAGTGAAGTCATTAAAAGTAGTAGGGCCAAACCATTACAAAATAAGGGTGCAAAAATTAGTCCATATGGGTTCATCATGAGCCTTGGTATACCAATGATACCATTAAAGGGCTTCAAGTTCTAAGTGAAAGGATGCAAGCAAGACCTTGTTGGCATCAAAAGTATTATGTAGACTAAAATATTATTCTACCTGATAGATCCATTTAGCTAGATCTACACTATTGAATGATAGAAAATTAAGCTTCAACCCATGATAATTACTAGAAGAAGAAAGTGCAGTGTCTGAAGAAGACTAGATGTCATTTGTTATTCACGGTGGTATGTTGAAGGTTGAGGTCAAGAATTTTTTCATCAGGATCTTTGATGTGGGTCTTGAGGGTGGCAATTTCATCCTCTATATTTTTTTCTCCTATTCAGGTTACTACCATGACCTGAATAATAGATTTTTTTGTAATGGATAGGAAAACTAGAGTTAAGACATGTTTACTAAAGAAAGTTTTAAATTTGGGCAAAAATGACAGGGGTAAAGGGGATTTTAATTATTTTTTTGCATAGTGGGAGTATGATTGATGAAGGTTAGGGTAATGTTAGGAGTGAAAATGAAAAAATTAGTCAAAGAGAGATAAAGGAGTATAACAAGATGATGAACACAGTGGAAAAATTTCAAGGCATATGAACAAAAATAGAAGTTATGGCAAAACCCAAAAAAAGGGAAATTTGTGATTTACGGGAATTAGGAGTGGAATTGGGATATGGGACCTTAAATAAGAAAATGTAGGGAATGAAATTTTAGGTGTCCAGATAAATTTTGAGGATAAATGGGGCTATAAATGGAGAGATATTACAAAAAAATGAAAAAGAATTTACTCTTCCTAGTTTTATGTCTAGAGATAAGTCCTTTGAGAGTCTACTAAGACTCTACAAATAGTTTATAGATTCTTAGTTCTATCAAATATCTACCTACAAGTCCTCTAACAGTCTATGGATACTCTACTGATTGATTATTTTGAGTCTATTGGAAATATTAAAAAACTGATAGAAATGGGTCCCAAGTTTCAATGGTTGCCTAAGGGTTTTAAAAATTTCATTCTAGCCACCAATGCCATCTAAGCGAGTATCATTGTTCAAAAAAATTTTGGCCATAGATTTATCTCTTTGCGAAAACTCTTGATTTTCCTCACAAATGGGAACTACTCAATCAGATAGGGGCCATTGCCTGTTTCACTGGCATGTCCTCTCAATGGGCCAGTGACTTTGGAGTTCCTATGGTACTCTTCATAATGATTTTTAGGGCTTTCACCCAAGCACTTCCCATAGTTATGAGATCAAATTTTTACCTTGATCTGAAATAGATTATTGTGTTACAAGAAAAATATTGAAATAAATTATGCAACAAAACATAGTTATTTCTAAAAAAGTATTATGCAAAAAAACAAAGTGAAGACTTTCTGAAAACAATTTTGGCCCTAGAAAGCACTCTGATACTAGATGAGAGGATCCTCTTGCAAAAATTCAATAAAAATGCATAAAATAACATAATTACAAATGAATAGAAGTACTAAATAGATTATATTGAGTTCAGATCACTCTTAGAGGGCAACCTCCTTTGAGCAAGCTCAATATAACTAATTTGTGGATGCCTTCATTGGCCTCAACACTTACTTATATACAAATTCTAATCTAAAAAACCACTACTTACCATGAATGTAGGATAAAACAAAATGCTCATGGAATGACTTACAAAGCATATGTATCCATAAAAACTACTAAACTAACAAATTAAAAAGAAGAGATATCATAGGTTCATAACAATCTCCCCCTCCATCTTTACTAATAGAGGAAATGTAATACCCATAGTTGGTCTTACACATAGAGAACTGGGTCTCTAAGATGTTAACTACAACTATATTTGATTATAACCATGGTTAGATAGGGAATGACGTGGAATTACAAAATGACTACCAAGTTTAGACCACCAACACACAAAACCAAGTGGTCTATGACCTATCTATCAAGAACCAGTTAGACAAGGCTGTCATCTTTCAATTTTTTGAGCTACAATCCTTTGGCAAGCCTACTAAGGTGGTTTATTTCCTCCTTTTGTGCATCCATGAGGACTACATCCACTTTGTGGGGTGAAATATAAAGATCAGTGAGGAAAGGATAAGCAAAGTCATAGAACTTCAATGCTTAAAGGTGAATGTGTTAGATGACTTGGTAAACACAGAGGAGATTCATTAGACCATAACCATGCTTATGTATCAAAAACAAGGGCATGTAATGCATATAAAGAACCTGTAGGATCTTTCCCTCAGAGTCATGATGCGAATCATTTCTACCAAGGTTGGAAGGACCAATCGATGGAAGGAGGTAGACATGGCCCACCTACATATTGCTCACCAAGTCACTCAGGGCACATAGTATAAATGGGTATTGTATTTTACCTAGAAGATAATAGAGGATGCAAAAAAGTTGCACAAAATGCCTAAATATAAGTTTCTTTGGGGAACAATCTTGTTATTATTGGTTTTTGACAAGATTGGGGTACCTAACTATAGCTTAGGTTCATTGAAGTGGGTGTACCCCCCGCTCATAAGCACCCCACTGAGAACTTTAAAGCCTTCACTTAACCCTAACACATTAACCCATATTAAAAAATGAATATGAGTTACTAGTTAGATAGGATAAAGATGGACTTTGGGAATGAATGATGCTTTCCCAATGATTTGCCCTCTGACCATATATCAAGTAGATTTCACTGTAAAGTATCACTACACCCTAGCATGTATTTGTATGAACCCTTTGGGAGAGATTTTAGCAAGGCTTAAATTGCCATATGATTTCTCTGCATAACACTTCATTGATTTCATTAATCAGATCTATGATGCATAGCTAGTCATTCTCCAAGTGGAGAAAGTAGACATAGAGTGCCACACCCTCAGAAAAATGTATGTATATTCAAGAAAGAAGGCCTTTATGAAGAGGGGAGAAACACACTCAAATGATATCAAAGTTAAAGATATCCTGGTTAGGGAGATGGTCGACAAACTATTCTATATGTTATGCCCCTACTAGTACCATCAAGATGGAGACCCCAAGGAGAGGCTCCCTTAGGCACTAAAAGTACAAATGAAATATCTGGAGCCAAGTGCCAATTCTAGTGGGCAATAGGGCCACCAAAAATAATAGAGGATGATGGAGGCAAACCCTCTAAAACTAATATTTCTTGCCCTTCTGTGCCATGAACACCTCTATTTCACCCTTCACATTCTCCACCTCACCCTTCACCTTCCCCACCTCATCCATCTCTATCCCCTCCTCACACTTCATCACCTCCTTCCTCACCTTCCCCTACTCATTCCACTCCTTCCCACTCACCTACCCTAAACTCTTCATCTCCTCATCCAACTCCCCCACCTTTTCTACCTCCATGACCACCTTTACCTCCATTTTCTCTAAGGACTGACATATGGTTAGCCCCACACTAGCCTTTGAGACAAGCACCTATATAGGACCCCTCTTAGGTCAAGATTCATAGTTTGGGATCAAACTCTAAAAAGATTCCATCCCTAGAATAGGAGGCCCCATTTGAAGATCAACTTGATATTTATAGAGTGGGGCAAGTGATATGGCATCAAGGAACCATTAAGAAGATGAACTTGAATGAAACCCCAAAAAGGGGAAGGGGCCAATTGAAGGGGAACAAGAAGAGAGAGGGATGTCCACAGTATGTGAATATTACCAATTTGGCATAAAAGGCAAGAAAATATATCTTTGGAAGCACTTCCACCTTAAGGATGCAACCTCAAAAACAAGGAAGTAGTTATCCTTCCTTTTATAAATGTACAATGAAGAGCCCCAATTTTATATTCTTTTAGATTGCATTTTTTTAGCTCAGATGCTCCAAGTCTGCCATACCTTATGAAGATCGATCCATGATGACTCTCTCCAATAATGACAAGTGCTGAATTTTTAAAAATATCCATAGAAATGATGTGCCAAAACATTTATTTAAACTTAAATGCATGCACAACAAAAATAAAATATGGCAAAGTCATAGAAATGTGCAATAAAGCAGTTATAGAAAAACAAGCGCTAGCTAAGGAAGTGGCCTCCTTAAAGCAACAAATCTAAGAGACCACCAAGGCTAAGGTAAGGGTTTTAAACCTTTATAAAATAATTTTGAAAGATGAAGTGACATTTGCAGTGGCATGCTATTAGATGGGGACACTATCAGAAAATTGGAAACATTGGTTGAGCTTTTGCTCAAGAAAAATAAGGAGCACCCCATGCCAAGGAAATACTTGAAAAATTCATTATAGTGCAGACATTTGTAAGATCACCTTGGAGAGAGTCAGGGAGGTTATCCCCATTTTGGATAGCATTTTTGCACACTTGGCATGTTTGAATAAAATAATGGAAGCCTGACTCCATGATGAGGAGGTCCTAAGGTAGTAAGTAGCTGATGCTACCCTTTTAATAAAAGACTATGCTGAGCATGTGAAAGCATTCAAATACATTAAATGATGGAAGACACCATTGATAACCATCATTAACAAATAAATGCAATTTTTGCCATACTCCAAAGATAGGTTGACAAGGAGGTCTCTGAATTAGAAAACATCCAGAAGGAAGCCAATGCAACCCTTGATGAATAGATGAAAAAGATCAAGACTCTAACTCAAACTAAGAGCTAAAAGAAGTAAAGGAGGCCATTCAAATAATAACTACCAAAGTCCTCGATACATTGTCCCACTAGGATGGGCTAAAGAAGGAACTCAAGTAGAAGGGGCCAAAATTTTTGGAGGATGCCAACGTAACTTAGTTTGTGATGAACTAAGGGCTTAGTGTGGGGTGATGTTGACCACTAAAATTTAAATAAGAATTATTCCATTTTTGGTACATGGTATGGAGGGACCATTTTCCATTTTGACACATGTACCAGCAAGGCACAAAATGACCATGGTGCAGGAGGACCATGGTGCATAACTGATAGGCATGGAAGTTAAGGGGCATGAAAGGACAATGGAATATGAGACCTAGCATGAGAGGACTGAGTCAAGAGAGAACATGTCATGAGGAACCTAAGAATAGAGGACTCATAACAAAAGCATAAGACTAGCGGAGTGTGTGGTAAGCAGAGTGTAAGGGATGTGGGAGTAGTCAGAAGAGCAACTCAAGTAGGACACTTCAACCCCACTGATAAGAGGTTTTTAACTAGCTTATGAGGAATATAACACTTTTACACCAAAATATAGCATAGAGCAAGTATCTAGGGGTGAAAAAACTCAAGTCTATATAAATACCTCATTGTAAGAGCCATAACTCTTGGTTTGTTGGGAGTATGTATACCATCTATTCATGATAGTTAGAATTATGAAACTTGGTTAGGGCAAAACAAGTATAAAAACCCCTATTGTAATCATTTGAATAGATGGTCCTTTGGGGAGTAGAGATAGAAACTTTGTCTTGTAATTCATTAAGTGATTAATGAGAATTTTGTGTTTTCCATATTGTGAGATAAATTGTGAAATATTCTAAGTGTTGAATGATGAATGTGTTTTACTTCCAAGTCATGGGTATCTTTTTATTTTATCACTAGTCAGTAATGGTAATCTTGGTTAAATTGGTAGTTATATTAGGGACAATAAGGATAATAGTAATTTATCTATGGTGTTGAATGACCTTTTAAAACTTATGATTTTGACAGATGAACAAACACACATTATGTTTTAAAGCCTTCGAGAACCAGTTTTTCACTGCACACTTTGGGTGAGCATGCGAGACTTACCTCTCACATGAAAGGGTCAATGTAGTAGATTATTGGGGGAAAGCTTTAGCACTAAAGTGGAAATAACTAAAATAACCCAATAACATGTCTATGTCTCTTGGCATGCTCTTTCATATTAAATCTATAACTACTCCTAATGAAGTTTAAACTAAATTAGAAAAACTATTTGGAAAGTAGGACATAATGAGAGGTCATGAGTTAGATAATAAGCTCATTAATTTGAGTCTGGATGAATTTGACAATACATATGGCTTCGTCACAAAGTTTAAATCACTTAGATTATAGTTGAAACTATGTGACATTGATAAAAAGGATGATTAATTGATTATTTTCATCCTTGCTAAATTGGGATGTAACTATTATGTATTCATTTCTACCTTCCATGCCACCAAGTGTGCCCTTAGAGCTACATGTACCATGTCATCCTTGGATGATTTTGCTATTGACTTGACTTAGGAGCAAAAAAATATTATTCAAATGGGCACATTGAATTCATCTAAATTGCATGCCCTAATTGTGAGTCATGACGAACAAAAGGCTTCTCACAGTAAGGACTTAGAGCAAAAGAAAGGGTTATAAATCTAATGTTAAGTCAAAGGCATCAAAAGAGTCCTCATTTTTAGATGGTAAACCTAAGAAATAATGACTCGCATGTGCCTATTATAAGAAATCTAAGCGTGATGAATCCAAATGCATGTAGAAGTAGATTGACCAATTGACTAAGATGATCAAGAAGCATAATATTAGTGTCCTTGCTTCTTCTAATTAGAGTTCATTAGAAGAAAAGTATTCTAAGGCCAAAGATAGTGTAAAAGGTAAATAAATAGGTAAATCACTTGGTATAGTTACGCCCTAGCCTTCCACATGGGTAATTGATTATGGTACATCACACCACATGCCTCCATCAAATGACTTTTTATCATCCTTGAAGCCTTGTTTTATGCCTTCCATCTTGTTGGGTGATGATACTTCTACAAAATTTAGTGGGAGAGGATATATTAAAGTGAATGATAGGATAACTTAAGTGTTATATGTGTTCCCTTATTATCTACCAATCTCCTATCTATTTATCAGATCACTCACATCAGTTTGGTAAAGAGATTTGAATTCACACCCAATTTAGTGGTTATTAGGGAAGAAAATATTGACTTCATTATTACATTTGGGAAATCAAATCACTAGTCATGATTGTATACTTTCTCACATTTTGTTCTAATCAATAATCTATTGTAGTATTCACTCAGTTTGATGGGATGAGTAAATTATGGAATGAGCTATCTGACCATCTCAACTATCACTTCCTAGAGAAACTTAGTCATCATGACATGGTTTTAGGGTTGCCATGTGTTTAATTTTTTTACAACATTTACCAAGGTTGCATACTTGGTAAGCATCTTGAGGAGAAGTATGAAAAAGGCAAATCATGGAGAGCTACATAGATATTAGAGATAGTTCACAGTGACATTGTTAAACCATTTCTTGTTCCTTCATTCAACATGACAAAATACATGCTTATTTTCATCGATGACTTTTGAGGTATACTTGGGTGTACTTTCTTAAGCAAAAATCTAAGGTCTTTGATCATTTTTAGAAATTTAAGGTGATTTTATAAAAATATTAAAAAGAATAATAATCTCTTACCTTCTTTGAATGCTCCAAATGATTTATTATGTGGCTTACTCAGTTTGTGCTCAAAGAGTCTTTGGTAATGGAGTTTTCTTTGCTCCTTCTCTCCTTGGCACCATTATGGATTGATATGGATTGTGCTTACTTGATGTGGTTTGGATCAGTATTTTGGCATTATAACACTATTGATATAAATCATGCTACAAAACTTGCACTATAACTTTACAATTTCTAAGCTTAGAATTCAATAGGCAAGGGCTTACATTTATAGGCTTAGAAACTAACCCCAACCCCATACAAGACAAGGTGTAATTTAAACATGAAATGGATTGAAACTTAACACAAGTGAGTCAACATAACCCTCTTAAAGTTAAAAGGTGTCAATTACTCATGATTTGTAATTAATAGGCATGGGTCTCCAAAAAGAGACATTTTGAGATATTTTACAAAGGCTTGAATACTTGCAAAGGTAATTATGAAAAGATAGGATATTTCATATTTTTGAATTTCCTTTTTTAGTAATTAATTAATTAAAAATGGATAATTTAGCTAGGCATTTAATTTGGTTTAGATTTTTAATTAATTCTGATTAACCATTTAACTCTTTCAATATTTTATTTTATTTGTGCAAGTGCTCCACTTAATAGGTCCATAGGCCAAGTTGACTTTTATGATGCCCTAGGGTGATTAGGGATGAATCCATAAGAGGTTATAGTTTCATACAGTAGGATAACCCAATTAGGGATGCCTCAATATTATTATAAGCTTTGACGAATGATGCATAATTAAATTTGGGATGTTTAGTAATTCTCAGGCTTAATTTGCAATGGTTAGTAGTAATTGGTCTGAAGTTTGGTCAAAGGCCATTGGTAGCCAATTTTAGGTGTCTATAGTTTGCCCCTATTTAGGAAGATGTTATAATTTTTAGGCACAATAACATCTTATCAAATAATGAAACAGGTTGAAAAGAAGATAATGATTGAAGAAAAAGTTACAAACAATGTTTGGGAAGCTTATAATGATGCCCCTTTGAGGGAGTGGCCGTCACATAATATTGATGGATGATCCCTCAAAAATAAGAAAGAAGAATGAAATTAACCCATGGGTGAGATTAATCCAATTGAAAAAATGCTTGCATGTATTGATTTAAAAAGTACTAATTTACCCAAAGGTGGTTATAATCAGTAACAAAGGTTGAGACACTGATTTACCCAAAGGTGGTTATAATCAACGATATAGGCATATGCTCTAATTAGGGTGGATGAGTCAAAATAATGATTTGCCCATAGGTGGTTATAACCATTAAGATGACCATGATTTAATAATGATTTGATTGTGCCCCAGTGGGGTAGATTGATAAACATAACTCAAGGAGATAACTTGTTACACAAATTAAAGATGAGCATGTGCAAATGTAGATGTGATGGTGTAATTACTAAAGAGGACACAAATACTAGGCATATGATGATGCATAAATTGTTGAAAGATATGAATAGAAGAATAAGAATTGATTAATGTGAATTATTTAGTTGTACCTGCTAATATGGAGATGCTTTCAAAGAGAAATTTTTGTAGCTCGATTGCTTGTAAGACTTTTTGAGCTGATTTTTACTATAGCATGTGATAATATGACTTGTGATAGAACACTCTAAGAATTTTCCTAAAATATGCATAAGGACTGACTCTCGATCTAATAAACAATTGAAAATAATGTACCAATGATAAAAATCATGATGTCAAAGTTGACGTATGATTATGGATAGACTCAAGAATAATGCACAAAGAATCACCCATTGAACACATATAAACTAAGTAAAGGCACAAAAATAAAGGAAAACAAACATGCAAGTAAACAAACAAACAAATAAGAGAAGAAACACATAAAAAGCCTAACAATAAAAGCAATAGAAAACATCCTAACAATGGATTTGCCCCAGTAGGGTAGATCGAGGATGACTAACTAGGATTAAATAGGACACATGTTCTTAGATTTTGAAAATTTTGAATGTTTTAAGAATTTTTTGGGTATATTAACTCACTATATATTGACAAGATACCACTCACAAAATGTCAAGAATGTTAACTTAGGTTGCTCACAAAATAATGAGAGTGTATGGCAAAAGGGGACTGAGCTGACCTTCATGTGAATTAAGCATATCACACATAGTCTCGATAGGACCCCAAGTCACATTAATTTTGCCAACACAAAAGGAAATGAGAACTGACTAGGTCACAACATGTTTTTAAATTGAGGCAAATGGCCAAGTAAATGAGAATAGTAATGGCAAAGTGATGCGACAATGCACGGTAAAAGGTGTTGTTCTTAATTTGCTCATATGCAATTATAATAAGGAGACAATGGCATAGATTAGTGATACTAATTTTCTCATAGGTGGTTATAATTAGTAACATAAGGTGGACTACTTATTTTCCCATTAGCAATTATAATCAATAGCACTAGTCAAACGTGAATGAAAGATAACTTACCATATCCACTATCACACTACTTTCATAAACTATCATTTAAACATAGATTTGTAAAACTATTGAAAGTAGATCAAAATCCCCTCATAGAATGTGTGGGAAGAACCAAAGGAATTAAAATAAAAAAGGGGTTGGTAGGATGGCTAAAAATAGGCTTTGGTATAATAGGGATGACATGGTAAAATGACATATGGTATGGCATAAGGAAAAATGATAGGATGACACTTGGCTATAATGGTAGGAGGGTTGCCCCCAAGTGAGAAGGTAAGGTAAATGGGAGGGTATGAAATAATGGTAAGAGGAATGGAAAATTAAAGAGGTAAGGTAAATGATAAATGTAAACAAGTTAAATGGCAAGGTATATGATTCTAGCCAAGGTGAATGATTTTGTTGTTCTTGATGATGTGGAGATGCACGTCCTGATCAGCATATGATATAAATAGAATAATAAAACATGTAAATTGATAGCCCACATATCTTCTAAATAATTTATCTATTAGGTACTTGCTATAAATTTGGATGCCAAGAATGTTATTATGATCTTTGTTAGTCATTGATTCTATTTCCTTCAAATGCCTAGACAAGGTATCTTTGTAGCCTTTGTGAAGGAAAGTGCAGCCAAGAATGGTAAATACAAATAAATAGTGAATGATAGGTTTGATTTGGAAATGTAATGGTGGATGATAATGGCATGTATAATGGTTGGGCAACAAATGAATATTGAGTTTTTTAGGCACACACATTGTTACTGATTCTAGATTTGACATAACTTTGGTTGTGATGGGGCTAAAGAATTTTAAATATGCTCGTGATAGGATCACTAGATTTTTCTATTGTTTGGGATTGAGAGTAACTATCATCTGATTATTCTATAGAGTGAAATATGTATTGATGTCAACTTTGATAATGTCTTCATCGAACAGTGAAGGACTATTGTGTTTAATGATTGACACCTCAATGAGGTTTTCACCAATAAAGTTATCTTGATTGTCCCATAGTGCCTCTGAGAAGGTTTCACTAAGGAATGTTGACTTTTGACTTTGATTGTCTTCTAGCTCCTCAAACAAGGTTTCACTAGAAAATGTTGAGTTTGAACTCTGATTGTCCCTTAACACCTCTAAAAAGGTTTCACTAGGAGATGGTTCTTATTTTGCATGAATTTGGTCTCATCCCCCCTAATATTATATAGTTGAAATGTTTCCATGGATTCAGTTCAACAAGGTATGATTCTATCAGTCCCAATCGACACTTTTAGGAAGTGGAATGCCAATATAATGTCTATGTTAGTTGGTGATAATTGCATGTGAAATGATAATTGATACTAATTTTGATGCTAAATCTGATGTTGGTTCAAGAATAGAACCTAACTTTAATGTTGATTTTTCATGTGGTGTGGACACTGCTATAATGATGTCTTATTGAATGTTTGTTATGGGATAAGTAACAACTTGTGATGGCATAATGGCCATAGAGACTAGTTTGTCAAAGTAAGACTCCTCCAAAAGTGGAAAATGGTCAAGAGACAACTCCATAGAGATTGTATTTTCAAATGAAGGTTCTTTAAAAATAAGAAAATGATCGAGATAATGATTACCTAAAGGTAGTTATAATCATTAAGAAGTAACTTAACAAAGATTGGCTTGTCAGAGTGAGAATTATTGATAATGGAAACGGTATCAAAAGGTGATTCATTAAAGGTTGACTTGTCAAAAATGGTTGGTTCAATAAAAACATCATGAATTAGTTGGTTATCTTGGCCTTGGTTTGCAATCAATTATAGAATACCAGTTTTGACCATATCTTGGTCTTCGAATGATTGGGTCAGTTGAAGAGGTTTTGATTATTTCATTTGGGGATAGATAATTGGCATGGGTTTTTTAAAGTGGGTAATGGTTGTTGGGATATGAATAACAGGAAGCACACAATTGATTACCATGTACAAGCAACTGAACATGCGGAAATAACCAGAATCAACAAGTAACTAGAATCCAGAAATAACACAAGATATGAGAGACAATACACAACTTGTATTAAAACTCTTATAGAAAAGAATAAAATAAAGAAGATGCCACTTCTTCTCCACCACCTCTTCAGAGGCTTCCCACACCTCAAGTGAATAGTAATTCTCTCCTCAAAGCTCTCTCTCTTAGGTCCCAACACCCAACTCAAACACTGAGTTGGTGTTCACCTTACACATGTGCTCCACGCACAACACAAGTGCTCCATGCACTCCATAAGTACACAAATGTACTTCAAGTAGATCCCACCTGATTCTGCTCCTTATTGTGTTGCTATCTTCTCTGGTTCTGCACACTTGTGAACTTTGACCTTGCACACACATACACCTGCAGATCAATAATCTTACTTACCATGTAGATCTCCTATAAAAGCCATGCTCACCTGATGACCAAGATCATACACTTCTGAAGAACCTTGCTGATTCTCCAATCCAGCACCCACACTTAGTACTGTGGCACTAGGAGGAACACACCATTGCTCACCTCACACATAGAAGGAGCTCATATTATTGATCTCTTATTCTTTAGCACAAGTTTACAATACAACCAATGAGTCTCTTAAATAGATCTCATTGAAATAATAATTAGACACATAATTACAATAATTAGATCCATAGCTCTTAGTCTAAAATTGGCTCTAAACATGCAAACACTTGGTTCATCAACTAATTGCCCATAACATACTCACAGTCGAACCACACAGGTGACCGACGTCAGTCCTTGTCTGCCTGGGGGGTGCCGACGCCAGCCGACTTCTGACCGACGTCGGTTGCCTTCCTATTTCCTCCCTACCGATATCAGTTGGCCTAACTGACGCCGGTGACAGTAACACTCCACAACCCTTCTGCAACCTCCTCCATGTCTGCATTAGTGAAGCTTTTAGCTCCACAACTTAACAATCTCCCACTTGGAGATAAACAACTACACTGTACCTGTACCTATACCATATTTAATTTGTTTCCTAGCTTGTATCCCTCTTCAAGATCAATCCTGAAGACAACCCACCACACAACCTATGGTGTACCTCCTGTCATTCGAGTACCCTGCCACATCCAAACCTACAAACCCATGTAGTGAAGTCCTGACCCTGCATGTATACCTACTGCTGGTCTCTCTCAAATACTTGAGAACTCACTTCTCTGTATTGGCTCCTAACTCTCTGACAACACCCACTGCTTGGGCAAACTCAGGTCTATAACAGACCTCATGTGATTTTGGACACTAAACTGTCCAGCCTTTGGTGTGCTCTGATTCTGCATCCTGTGTAATGAACCTTGCCAACACCTGATTCACATCAGCTCCCACTGGGGACAATCAACCTGTGATCTCCATGTCTCCCATGCCAAACAATTTCACTGCTCCAAATTCTTCATAGCAAACAACTGAACTAATCTTACCCTTAGCTCAGCACAACCATGTATGTAAAAGAAAAAACCCTGCTAGCAAACATACCATCCACATACAGAAATAGAATGATGTCATGAATCATCATCCACCTGGTAAGACAAACCATAGTAGTTACCCTGACATTGACTGAAGCCATGCTTCATCCTCCACCTGTCAAACTTGTACCACTGTCTTGTAGCTCCTCAAGACCATATGACTTGGTCTTCCATCTCACGTGTCCATTCTCTCTATTCTTTAACTAAGGTATCCATTCATCTCTGTGCTTTCCATCCCTACTGGCAACCCTACCAAATCTCTTGTTTGGTTCTGCATCATATTCCTGCCACGCTCCCACTGTTTCTTGCATCCTTCCTGCTATGCAATCAGCAACTAGTATAAAGAAGAGGAACAACAAATTTGAGGCCTACTTACATCTTCAATCCTCCATATGGGCATTTGAGACTCCTTGACAGCTTGCTGTCCACCCACAATCTATTACAGTGATCGACCTCGGTCACCACACAGTCTACATCCAATCAACGTCAATTTTATGCACCTATCCTGACTACCAACCCTATCGACATCAGTGTCCTCCTGCTATCGATATTGATTTTCCTGCCAACACCAGTACCTGTGTTTTCTTGTGAGTGATGACTTTTTACCCGCGAGCTCCTTTGAATCAAGACCCATGTCCAAACTACCTTGCTCAGAAGTATCCAGCCCCATCCACTGGTCTCTGTCTGCCATCTCCTCCATAAACACGAAGGCTTTCCAGTTCTTAAGCCTATCAAATATATCTATCTTCCGCTTAAGAACATGCATCTCCTTCCTGCTCATGTGGCCAAGTCTACGAAGCCACATCTCTACAACAAAAGAAGAATCAGTAATATAAACAAGTAGATAAAGAATACCTATTTTCTTACCACCAGCTAATTCAGGTGCATCCACTATGAGAGTTCTTGTGCATCTCTCATCACCTAACTCTTCTAAAGAAATTAGCCACATCTCCAAACCTAGGACTTGCATGACCTCTTTCAGCACCCATGTGTTGGCTGCCTGCAATTTTAGCTTCACTTCCCCTTTGCCAATTCTTTGGCAAGGCTCACCAGCTCCTCTCCCTGGGGCTGCATGGAAAGAGGCAACTGAATCTGTTATCCAAGATTCAACTTTATCCAAGAAACCTCCCAGAGCATCTTTTGCAACAACCCCTGCTACATCTGCACCTTCAGTTCCTTTATGCTGATCTACTACCAACCAACAATCTTCTTTTACATACTCTTTCTTTCCATAGGACCATAAGTGACCATCTATGCTTTTCAACTCCTCCATTCTTAGCTTACTTTGATTTTCCATTGCTCTAATCCCACTCAATTAGAAACCCCTGAGAGTGACCTGTAACCAAACACAAAACCTGCTCCCTACAACCTTAGCTCTGATACCACCTGTTGGGATATGAATAACTGGAAGCACATAATTGATTACCATGTACAAGCAACTAAACATGCGGAAATAACCAAAATCAACAAGTAACTAGAATCTAGAAATAACACAAGATATGAGAGACAATACACAACTTGTATTAAAACTCTTACAGAAAAGAATACAATAAAGAAGATGCCACTTCTTCTCCACCACCTCTTCAGAGGCTTCCCACACCTCAAATGAACAATAATTCTCTCCTCAAAGCTCTCTCTCTTAGGTCCCAACACCCAACTCAAACACTGAGTTGGTGTTCACCTTACACATGTGCTCCACACACACCACAAGTGCTCTATGCACTCCACAAGTACACAAACATACTTCAAGTAGATCCCACCTGATTCTGCTCCCTGTTGTGTTGCTGTCTTCTCTGATCTTGCACACCTGCAAATCAATTTGGTTCTGCACACTTGTGAACCTTGACCTTGCACACACATACACCTGCAGATCAATAATCTTACTTACCATGTAGATCTCCTATAGAAGCCATGCTCACCTGATGACCAAGATCATACACTTCTGAAGAACCCTGCTGATTCTCCAATCTAGCACCCACACTTAGTACTGTGGCACTAGGAGGAACACACCATTGCTCACCTCACACACAGAAGGAGCTTATATTATTGCTCTCTTACTCTCTAGCACAAGTTTACAATACAACCAATGAGTCTCTTAAATAGATCTAATGCAAACAATAATTAGACACCTAATTAAAATAATGAGATTCATAGCTCTTAGTCTAAAATTGGCTCTAAACATGCAAACACTTGGTTCATCAACTAACTGCCCGTAACATACTCACAGTCAAACCACACAGGTGACCGATGTCTGTCCCTGTCTGCCTGGGGGGTGCTGACACCGGCTGACTTTTGACCGACGTCGGTTGCCTTCCTGTGTCCTCCCTGCCCATGTCAGTTGGCCTGACCGATGCCGGCGATAGTAACACTCTACAACCCTTCTACAACCTCCTCCATGTCTACATCAGTGAAGCTTTTAGCTCCACAACCTAATAATCTCCCACTTGGAGATAAATAGCTACACTGTACTTATACCTGTACCCCATCTAATCTATTTCCTGACTTGTATCCCTCTTCAAGATCAATCCTGAAGACAACCCATCACACAACCTGTGGTGTACCTCCTGTCATCCGAGTACCCTGCCACATCCGAACCTACAAACCCATGTAGTGAAGTCCTGACCCTGCATGTATACCTGCTGCTAGTCTCTCTCAAATACCTGAGAACTCACTTCTCCGTATTGGCTCCTAACTCTTTGACAACACCCACTGCTTGGGCAAACTCAGGTCTATAACAGACCTCATGTGATTTTAGACACTGAACTGTCTAGCCTTTGGTGTGCTCTGATTTTGCATCCTACGTAATAAACCTCGCCAACACCTGATTCATATCAACTCCCACTGGGGACAAAATCAACCTATGATCTCCATGTCTCCCATGCCAAACAATTTCACTGCTCTAAATTCTTCATAGCAAACAACTGAACTAATCTTACCCTTAGCTCAGCAAAACCTTGTATGTAAAAAAAACCCTGCTAGCAAACATACCATCCACATACAGCAACAGAATGATGTCATGACTCATCATCCACCTGGTAAGACAAAGCATAGTAGTTACCCTGACATTGACTGAAGCCATGCTTCGTCTTCCACCTGTCAAACCTGTACCACTATCCTGCAGCTCTTCAAGACCATATGACTTGGTCTTCCATCTCATGTGTTAGTTTTCTCTATTTTTCAACTAAGGTATCCATTCATTTTTGTGCTTTCCATCCCTACTGGCAACCCTACCAAATCTCTTGTTTGGTTTTGCATCATATTCCTACCATGCTCCCACTATTTCTTACATCCTTCCTGCTCTGTAGTCAGTAAATAGTATAAAGAAGAGGAACAACGAATTTGAGGCCTACTTACGTCTTCAGTCCTCCATATGGGAATTTGAGACTCCTTGACAGCTTGCTATCCACCCAAAATCCATTACAGTGACTGACCTCGGTCACCACACAGTCTGCATCCAACCGACGTCAGTTCTATGCGCCTGTCCTGACTACCAACCCTGCCAACGTCGGTGTCCTCCTGCTGCCGATGTTGGTTTTCCTACCGACACTGGTACTTGTGTTTTCTTGTGAGTGATGACTTTTCACCCGTGAGCTCCTTTTAATCAAAACCCATGTCCAAACTGCCCTGCTCAAAAGTATCCAGCCCCATCCACTGGTCTCTGTCTGCCATCTCCTCCATAAACACCAAGGCTTTCCAGTTCTTAAGCCTGTCAAATATATCTATCTTTCGCTTAAGAACATGCATCTCCTTCCTACTCATGTGACCAAGCCTACGAAGCCACGTCTCTGCAATAGAAGAAGAATTAGTAATATAAACAAGTAGATAAAGAATACCTATTTTCTTACCACCAGCTAATTCAAGTTCATCCACTGTGAGAGTTCTTGTACATCTCTCATCACCCAACTCTTCTGAAGAAATTAGCCACATCTCCAAACCTGGGACCTGCATGACCTTCTTCAACACCCATGTGTTGGCCACCTGTGATTTCAGCTTCACTTCCCCTTTGCTAATTCTTTGGCAAGGCTCACCAGCTCCTCTCCCTGGGGCTGCATGGAAAGAGGCAATTGAATCTATTATCCAAGATTCAACTTTATCCAAGAAACCTCCCAGAGCATCCTGTGCAACAACCCTTGCTACATATGCACCTTCAGTTCTTTCATGCTGATGTGCTACCAACCAACAATCTTCTTTTACCTGCTCTTTCTTTCCATAAGACCGTAAGTGACCATTTGTGCTTTTCAACTCCTCCACTCTTAGCTTACTTTGATCTGCCATTGCTCTACTCCCACTCAATCAGAAACCCCTGAGAGTGACCTATAACCAAACACAAAACCTTCTCCCTGCAACCTTAGCTCTGATACCACGTGTTGGGATATGAATAACCAGAAGCACACAATTGATTACCATGTACAAGTAACTAGACATGCGGAAATAACCAGAATCAACAAGTAACTAGAATCCATAAATAACACAAGATACGAGAGACAATACACAACTTGTATTAAAACTCTTACAGAAAAGAATATAATAAAGAAGATGCCACTTCTCCACCACCTCTTCAGAGGCTTCCCACACCTCAAGTGAACAGTAATTCTCTCCTCAAAGCTCTCTCTCTTAGGTCCCAACACCCAACTCAAACACTGAGTTGGTGTTCACCTTACACATGTGCTCCACGCACACCACAAGTGCTCCATGCACTCCACAAGTACACAAACATACTTCAAGTAGATCCCACCTGATTTTGCTCCCTATTGTGTTGCTATCTTCTCTGATCTTGCAAACCTGTAAATCAATCTGGTTCTGCACACTTGTGAACCTTGACCTTGCACACACATACACCTGCAGATCAATAATCTTACTTACCATGTAGATCTCCTATAGAAGCCATGCTCACTTGATGACCAAGATCATACACTTCTAAAGAACCCTGCTGATTCTCCAATCCAGCACCCACACTTAGTACTGTGGCACTAGGAAGAACACACCATTGCTCACCTCACACACAGAAGGAGCTTATATTATTGCTCTCTTACTCTCTAGCACAAGTTTACAATACAACCAATGAGTCTCTTAAATAGATCTCATGCAAACAATAATTAGACACCTAATTACAATAATTAGATCTACAGCTCTTAGTCTAAAATTGGCTCTAAACATGCAAACACTTGGTTCGTCAAGTAACTGCCCATAACATACTTGCAGTTGAACCACACAGGTGACTGACATCGTTCCCTGTCTGCCTGGGGGTTGCCGACGCCGGCCAACTTTTGACCGACATCGGTTGCCTTCCTGTTTCCTCCCTGCCGACGTCAGTTGGCCTGACCGATGCCAACGACAATAACACTCCGCAACCCTTATGCAACCTCCTCCATGTCTGCATCAGTGAAGCTTTTAGCTCCACAACCTAACAATGGTTGGAAATGGATGAAGGATGGCTAATGGATGGATATTGATAGGCTTAACAAAGGTTGGTTTATGGCCTAGGATGGTAACTGTGACATGTCAAGTTGTGATTGGATAACTTGGTTGGGATAGTTACTAATACATGAAATGGTAATAGTAGGGTATTGAAAATCTTAGTTGATATTATGAGCCAAAATATAAGGTCCTAGAATAGAAATGGTAGGGCATTGTGGAGCTTGGTTGCTTACACAAGCCAAAGAATAAGGTCTTGAAATAGAAATGGTAGGGCATTGTGGAGCTTGGTTACTCACAAAATCTAAAGGATGAGGTCCTAGAATATAAATGGTAGGGCTTTGTGGGGCTTGGTTTCTCACACAAGCCAAAGGATGAGGTCTTGGAATAGAAATAGTAGGGTATTGCGAAGCTTGGTTACTATCATGAGCCAAAGGATGAGGTCCTGGAATAGAAATGGTTGGATATTGTGAAGCTTGGTTACTATCATGAGCCAAAAGATGAGGTCTTAATATATAAATATAGGGCATTATGGAGCTTGGTTGATCACATAAGCTTAAGGATAAGGGTCTATAATAGAAATCCTTAGATGTTGTGGAGCTTGGTAGATCATGCAGTTTGAAGGAAGATTAATAGTATAGGTGGGGGAATGGGTGGTCATGAAAAAGGGAGTATCATATGTCAATCAACCTAAAGAAAGTATCACCACATGTTGCTCTTGAAGATATTGGCTTTGTTCTGCGAATTGAGGATTGTAAGGAGGATAATGATCTGTCTCACAAAATACTTTTTCACCATATGGGTCTCGAACAAAGTCAATTTGTGTATCCATTCTATTATAACTTGGATTATACATGATTCCACCATAAGTGTAGCGAGACATATGCACATCAATGATGAATGTTCTACGAAAAGGCCTAGAGTTCTACAAACTCTAAAAAATAATGTCTTAAAAAAATACAAGAGGTTCAAACTTGGTCTAACTTGGTCAAAGGATGGAGCTGTATCTCCAAAATGGTTTGTGATAAAACTTGGTATAAAAAAATTTAACATCAAATGTCTAACACTAAATGTCTCACACAAAAAGGTCAAGTGGATGAACTAAAAATTAGAATGCCAAACTCTAGGTTCAAACCTCTCCAAATAGGTCTAAGCTAGGAAAAATAAAGGTTGCAATGTTTTTTTGCCAAACATGGCATCAAAATCTAGACTCAAACAAATGCACGTGCTAGGATTTTTGGCAAAATAAGCAAAAAAGCTAGACTTTCAAAAAAAGGATGATTTAATCTAACAAATCTTAAATACTTTAGCATAAATTAGGCATTCAACTTTAGACATAAACTTGATCAATTTGGTATGAGGCATGAACAAAAAGATTTCTGAGATAGACTATTTTCTCCCAAATAGAGGCATAAACAACAGTTTTTCAAATTTGGGTACATAATTAACCTAAGCT
Organism: Torreya grandis; assembly: GCA_037957365.1. Classification (NCBI taxonomy): domain Eukaryota; kingdom Viridiplantae; phylum Streptophyta; class Pinopsida; order Cupressales; family Taxaceae; genus Torreya; species Torreya grandis. Next base: position 319,999 of record JARHVA010004841.1, on the reverse strand, counting down.
ACACAACCTAAAAGAGAAAGATCTGTGTCTAGGCCTAAATTAAATAAGGCATAAACATAAATCAATCAGTTTTTTGATTTGAAATTATCAAGGTTAATTGAAAACCCAACTTAGGAAAACTAAGTTTTTTTAATCAATAAACTAGACAAAGGTGAACGGCATAACAGTACTAGACAAAGACTCAAAAGAGACATGTGGATTGGTTTCAAATTGAAAACTTGGAAACAAGATAAATAAGTCTATGAAATGAATCGAACAATGTAATGGTGTTATTTCTCTCTAAAGGTATGATCGATGGTTTTTTTCAAGACTCGAAGGCACACAACTTGAAATAGATTAGACAACGTAATGTCCCCCTTTCTAATCAAATGATACACACAAAGATTTGTTAAAAAAAAATTAAGTCAAAAGTATGGTGTCAAACAGATGACATAACACCTTAAATAATGGAGTGATGTGAACACAAAATTTATTTTGACATGGGATAAACAAACAAATGGGTTTAGACTCAAAAACCAAGCATGTAAAGGAATAATGACAAAATACAACAAAGTATAACGTCTAAATCCTTAAAACTAACAAGGTTACATCATATCATTAAATTCCATCTATATACATGCTCTTTGGAGGATTTTAAGTGTTAATCCAAAAATAAAAGTACATGAAGTAGTAGGGTTTTTACACCCCTTCTTCTCTTAAGATATTGTATGATGATATGGAACTTTGGGCTACTTGCGCTACATCAACAATATGTCTGCATCAAGTAGGGTTTATCTAAAACTCAAATTTTTAACCATCTATATGTACCTAAGTTTGGTTAACACTAGAGATACCTCACTTCAATTGAGTTCATATTGATTAACTTACTATGCAAGGGTCTATTCCTTTTCATAGTGATTCCATCCATGTATTGCTTAGTGAAATCCCCTGGTTAACCAGACTTACCTCAAGTTTTTGTTATGAAAGGAAAAACTAGTAGAAAAATAGAAATAAAAGACTAAAAAACTACAAAAAATTACATATAATTGACTAAGCTTGGTCACATGACCATTAGTAATTTATTATCGATCATTTATAACGCAACCAAATTTATGACTAAACCATTTTTAGTCATTTATTAGTTGTTTTGATTGATCAATTTGGAAGTATATTTAGTCATTAATTGAGTAATTGATTATTGTTAATTGGTCATTTATTTAGTCATGGTAGTCATTTATTTAGTCATTGTAATCATTAATTGCTGTCAATTAGTTGTATATTTAGTCATTTTTATTCACTGATTTCCATCCATTGGTAGTATATTTAGTCATTTATATTAACTAATTTTCATGTATTAGTAGTATATTTAGTCATTTTAATCATTATTTTGTCATCAACTAGTCATATATTTAGTCATATTTATTCACTGATTTATGTCAATTAGTATTATATTTAGTCAATTTAATTATTAATTAACTTCAATTAGTAGTATATGTAGTCATTTTAATTAATTGATTTCTATTAATTGGTAGTAAATTTAGTCATTTTAATTTTTAATTGCTATCGTTTGGTAGTTTATTTAATTATTTTTGTTCATTGATTTCTGTCAACTGGTAGTATATTAATACATTATTTATTAATTGCATAATCATTATATTTACGACTAGTGCAAAAATAAATATACTATTAAATTTGAATTAAAACATAAAAGCAAATAGAAATACATAAATAAACATATTATTAAACTCAAATTAAAACATAAAAGAAAATAAAAATATTACATATACGAACAAGCTACGATATACTAGAAGTTAAAATATTGATTCAACATCATGATAAAAAAAATGTAATTTGAAATAATTTTGATGAACTGTAAGATGTTCATATATATATATATATATATAAAATAAAAAATGTCAAAGTATAAGAGTTTTCAAATCTTGTAAATACACCATGATAAATATCCCTAAACAACACATTCAAAATAATACATAAAGCAGTGGGCCAAGCTATCTAACAATGAGTACATGATAAACATCAACTATGTCATTTTTTGCAAATATTTTTGTGGCCACGTACTGTATGAAGGTTCCTTCTTTCTCTTTTAGATAGATAACTCCATTTATTTTGTCTTCATAAGCAAGAGGTATTTGTGACCTTTAAAATATTTACATTTTCATCTCTTGTTACTTTCAATTTGACTGCATGTACAATAGATAGTGAGTGAATCCATCCAATGCCCATAGTAACACCATCAAACAGATCCAACACCCCAACTTTATCCCCTTCTTGGAGTTGATCAATACACTTTTTTAAAATAAAAAAATACACATTATATTGAGATATAAAACATTTGATAACACACACATAAACATTCGATAAATATTTATAAGAAACTAGAAAATGATGATAGGAAACCTGAAACCATGTACCTAACATATTAAATAAAAATTAACTTCCCACTATTTGATACAAAATATATGTTAGATACAAAAGGTGTCAATATGTTAGTAGTCATGTGCCATGAAGATGTGGATGCTACAAGGACAACAAGTGCCATTCCTCTAATTGCTATGGGTTATTTTATAGTTGTTGTGGGCACCTTACTCACCATTGGGAACAACTTTGTAGTGGCTATGGGCTCAATCATAGTTTTTGTAGGTACATCCTAAACCCTATATACACCTCTCTACTAGCTACATGTTAATTCCTCACAAATGATGAGCTATGGATTTGGCTATGGGCTATTGAGAAATTCATGGAAGATACCAGACAAGCTAGAGGAGGAGTGAAAGAAGATTAGAGCAAAAACTTCAAAAATTATTAAGGAATGACCATACTCTTGAATAAAAAAGTAAGTGATACAATAAATGCATACACTTCCAATCTTGATTTGAAGTGTTGTAGAGTAGAATTTATGACAACATGGATACAAAAGAACCATTCTTAACTTTTGGTCACTTAATGGAAAATAATTTCACTCTGCCAATAAGAGAGATTTGGGATTTTTTCTGGAGTATAGGTCCCAAGTTTGATAAACCAACTGATTGCTAAATTAAAAGTTCACTAAACAAAAAATCCATCAACAAACATCCTTATTTATTAGGAGTAAGACATAAGAGAAACAAGACATCAATAGGCTCATACAGAGGAGATCAAAAGCAACAAATGGCATCACCCACCCTCATCCATGATTATAAAGGATTTGACTTGGATAAAAAATAAAGATATGAAATAATCACCTTGTAGAAGGATGATAATAGTCTCTCATACCACTACAAGACCACTGCTCCAATGCTTTACAGATAATCATGATTGCATGCAGGTTGCTGAGGGCATAATTAAAGGATAAGACACTGTGATCACATAATAATCCAAGGGGAACAATACATTAAAATCATGACTATAAGGGCAATAATTACATGAGAAAATAACAAGATAAGCTTCTATTTCGATAAACACTCACACAGAGATTTTCTATGCCATAACCTTAGGAACAAATGGTTATAAAGGTATGATGTATATTTTAATCATAGACAAATAAATTATTTTTTTAATATAACATGCATTATGTTAAAAAACATATTTAATCATTAAAACATCATTCATAGAGTCTTGTCATGAGGTATGCCAACTCACCAGTCAAAACTCTCATTATGACCTTGTTTTTATCTTTTTGCATCTTACACGTACCACGTCACTTGGGGACAAGTGACACTTCATTTGGGGGGGGGAAGAACACTGTGAGAAATCAATCACACAATAATCTACATGTGTATATTGAAATCCCATGATTATACCATAACTAAACCCATATTTAATTGGAGAAAACAATCAATTTTATTATTTTTCACTTCAAGATCAAAGCTCATTCACAAAAATACCTAAGACTTACTGTAGCCTGCAACCAAAATTGCCATTATTGAAGAAACTTGTTTCACTATAGGTAGAAATCTCAAGGTAAAATTGGGTGTTTTAAAGAGATATCTATTTGAAAAATTTGACAAAAAGATAAACTAGCCAGAATGGGAGGTTCAGTAGTGAGAAGGGAACCCTTAAACCATAGGCAATTTCAAGGAGACCCAGACAACTGGGCCATCTTCAACAGGGTTGTATGGGCTACCTATTTTGAAAAACTATAGCATTTTTTATAAACTCTCATAGAGAATTTGTAAGGTCTTTTACAAGAGAATAGGTGATAGTATTTGGCATCACATTTCTAGTTATAGAATAAATGGTAAGCCAAGTTACTAGGTTGCCAAGAACTGGGGAAAATTGGGAAGAAAAACCTAATGGCCAACTAGCTAGAAAATAGTTTTGTCAATATAATGAAAGGCTAGTGATTAATAAAAGAGGTATGGAGAGACTGAGTCTACCCCCAACATGGAAAGAAGTGGCTTCATATAGCATCAAATATCTGACATGTGAAGGTAGGTACTCTTTGATCTATACTTTTTAATTCAAATTTTTGAATCATTTAAGGCATGGTAGGAATATTAATGTCCCAAACCACTTGTGGAATATTTTGAAGAAAATGTTTAAAGAATACCAAAGGGGGGTAGAGAAAGCCTTGTCTCATCATTGTCTGATTTAGTTACTGGTTAAACAAGGAATAAGAGATACTAGACCTGACCTTAATTGGGACAAATTTATAACCTTAAGGACTAATGAACCTCAACAAGAAGAGGGAAATAATGAGGGGGAATATCCCAAGGGATAGGTATAACAAACAACATAGGAAGATACTATAGGCACTAGTGAAACTAGTCAGCCCATAACTACTATAGTCTCACATGTAGTTGCTATGGGTAAGAGAAGACAAAGAAAATTAGTGCTACCTCCTGAGGATATAGAGGAGGGAAGTCCACCAAAACAAACTGGGCAGGATATTTCTTCTCCTACTATTTCATCTATTTTAGCACAAGAATTAGATTCTTCCACCATGGCTCCTTTAAAAGGAGAATAAGTTCTTCCATCACTAGTTGCATAGGAAGAAGGGGATGCCACAAAACTTGATCCTCAGTAAGAAGTTTTTCCATCACTAGCTACATAGGAGAAGCAGACTTCAATAGCTCCCCCTCTTAAAATGAAAAAAAAGACTGAAAGGAAGAAGCCTTTTGCATCAAAGAAAAGGAGACCTCCTCTTAGGAGGTCTCAGAGAATTAAAAGACAAAGGTCAACCCTAACATCCTTACCTATAGAAATCAGTGAGGATGAAGAGAAGAGGAGCCTAGAGTTCATAAGACCTCTGATGGGTTTGAGATAATAGAATGGTCTACTAAAAAAGAGTTCACAAAGGAAGAGGAAATGCAGTCACTTGAGTAACCTAGACTAGGAGAATAATACATGGAACTACTCAAACAAATAAGGTATACATAATAATAAATAAGAATGTCATATTAGCCTGTAAAAGAGGAAGAATTACTTGAATAAAGGACTATGTTAGAAGCAATAGAGAAAGACACAATTCCTCATGACTAGGAGTTCCAAACTTTGGAACAAGCCATGGAAGAGATATATAGGTTAAGGAAAAAAATAGTAGAGTTAAAAGGCAAAAGAGGCTTGGAAACACTTATAGGGGCAGAAAAATTTCTAATGCCATCTATGAAAGAAGAGTCAAGTAAGGAAAGGACATTGGAGGAGCTTGCAACAACTCCCTTAGAAGTGCCTACAACATCTTCATCCACCTTACCTATACATGGAATTAGTGTAACTCAAGAACAACTTACAATAGATAATGTTCTGGATTTGGTACCATTCTACAATAGGTTTTCTTTTGCAGAGACCACTATAAAAGTACCTACAGTAGAATAAGTAATTGATGTAGACCTCTTAGTTTTTTAGCTAGTAAAAACTGATGACCTTTTGAGAAAAAGTTCAGTAATTATGAAACTTATCAGAAGTAGTTGATACAAAGTTTTATAGTATATGTTGAAGCAAGTGAGTAGCAAGAATATTTAAAAGTAATCTTAGAAAGAGTTGAGACTAGGATCATTTATTTGAAAGAGAAGATCACTAATATGCATGAGACCATTGAGATGTTAATGGAATACAGATTAACCTCTAGGGTATATGCTATATACTTAGAAGAAAGGTGGCTTAGATTCAAATATGATAGGATATATAGTGATCAATCTTACATGGGATGTGATTCTAAGTCTTTTTTTGAGGTCTATAGGCATGTTAACCCTGATATTTAGGCACCATTGAGTGAGTTTTACATGCATCAGTATGCTGTGCAATATGACACAATGTGGAATCCCAATATATACCTAGGGGATGTCCAATTGAATTCCTTTACCTCATACATCCTTAATGAAACAAGAAGAAAGAAATAGGTTGAGGACTATCAAGAGAAAGAAAAAGAGGCTACCCTAATGATTAGGGGTGAATTTACTGATTTAGAAGCTATAATAGAGGAATGGATTACTTTTATGAATGTAGATACTCCATGAGTATGGGTCATAAACAAATAAGTAGAGGTACAAAACCAATACTTGAGCCTCATGGAAGGAGATGGAAAACAAATTTTTGTTTCTTGTTTACACAAATGGGTAGAGCTTTCAAATACCTTGAAATAAAAATAAACTTATTCCACTCAGAACCTCAAAGAGGCAATACACAGAGTATATATGTACATTGAGCTTGTCAAGAAAATAAGGATAAGTTGGTTGGGGTTGATGTTTAATCCACCCATGTTTTGGTTCCTAATTCTTGATTGGGAAGGGAATGTGCCAACTGACAAAGAGGCAGAAAAGAAAAGGTAGAAAAACATAGATGATACTAAAGGTTTTTATATCTTCAAAGGGATGGGTTGTACTAAGCCCTTAGATTTCGAGAAATATTATGGATTCAAAATGCAAAGAAGGCTTACTCGAGGATAAGTAAGAGGTTAAGTAGGGGGTATGATGAGGCCACTAATTATTCTATTTATATCCTCATCCATACCTATTTGTATATCTTTTTCCTATATGAATCCCTCAAACTATCCATGACTCATGTGAATGAATGAATGAGTATATGTGTGCATTAATATATACATGTGGTATGGATTAGTGATGTTTTTTCTTTAATTATATTATACTTATGTAACCTTATTTAATAGATGTTTGAAGGGTAGAATAAGACTGTAAGATTCTTACTTGGTCACAACATTTATAGAGAAACCCACAGCAAAAGGGGCTTCAAGCCCATAACGTTACCAACCTAAAGGTTTCCACCTATAGGTTTCCCATATAAATTATAGGTTTTCACCTACAGGTTTCCCATAGCAACAACCAAGCTACATGATTTGCACCTATAGGTTGCCCATAGCAACTATAGGTTTTTGCCTATAGGTTACCTGTAGAAACTACAAACTTTCACCTACAAGAGCTCGTAGCCACTACATAAAACTAAATATTACTATGATAATAAGTAATTAGTTGTTAAGGACACATCCAGTTGTTTGAGAAACAAAGTAAATAATTGAAGAGGATCCTCTATAGTAGCTATATGGATCCTTCACATTCATATAAACTTGGATGTGCTGCCGAAAGATGAATAAGATAAGGACAATGGAAAGGAGAAAAAGAAGCAAATAAAAATATATAATATGTTGTCCTTTACCTAGTTAGGGCTAAAAATAAATAACTTTAAATTACTAACCACTTGAAGGTTGACTAGGTTAGTTGCAAAGTATTTATACCTTTCTTAGTTTAGGGTCTACTTGCTATATAGGGTTTCTATGAACTTGGTGAAATAATAGCCATAGAGTCTTACTCCTTGAACTCCCTTGACTTTGGTATGCTGAACTATGTGAATGATTGAAAAAATGGTGTCGAATCCTAAGTATATTTACTACTAAGCTCGATCACCTTATTATTAATGTCAATTTCTATAAAATATCTCATAATCTATCCATTTTTGAGTTTGAATACATGCCTTTGATCTTGGAAAATTGAACGGTTCGTGTTTAGAGATATAATCATTACCACTGATGATTTAAATGATTTAATAGCTTATACCATAATACCACTCTATCATATCAGGACCATTGTGGGGTAGCGGTATGGTAGACGTAATATTTTACTCTCCCCATTATACTACACACCTTCACTTTACTTGCTGTGGGACAATGATTTAGGTAGTCTCATACCGCCACCTCGCACACACCCCTTTAGACTCCCATGGGATGGTGGGTTAATTCTAGAGGTTGAGTGATTGTTCATTGTCATTCTATAGTGTCACTATTTACCCCTTGTGGGGCTATGGTATTGAGTTTTTTTATGTATTTTAGGTGGGAATATAGGGGTATATTATGAATGCAATATTTTAGATATCATTTTATTAAAAAGATTGAACAATTTTCTAATTTTTTAGTCACTTAATTTTAGTTTTCAATGTCATTCAGACCTAAGAGATCATTTATTTATTTGTAATGAGGAGGCTTAGTCAGGTAGAGAGAATTTTAGCATAGGAATTAGGGCTTTAGTCATTAGGCTCAAGGCTAGTTATGATAATGAAACTAGGAAAATTTTAGAGGTTAAAACATATGGGTTGTAATTTTTCAAAATTTTTCTTAAGTATGGAACCCTTGTACCTTGAGGATTTTGGTCTTATAATTCATCATTGAACTTTTGTTCTAGTTCCAGTCTTTTAAAATTATCACACTACAAGTTGATGAGGAGATTTAATTCAAGGGGTTAATTGACTAGCACCTTTGTCATTGATGTCAAAAGGGTGGAATTGAAGTAGTAAAACATAGCATGATCCAAGACAACATGACAATACTAAAGTTAGGGGGAGCATAACAGTAAGGGGGAGAATGATAGGGAATTCTACTTGTCTTTTCACTCAAATTGTTTAATAGTATAGGTTAAATATTCTATTCACCTAATTTTAAGATATCTATATGTATTATTAAATCATAGATGTTCATTATTGTTTCCTTCAGACAAGCATATTCAATGCATGTGGAGGCTAGAAGCTATATTACAAACTAAAGCTATCCAAATATCAGATAAATAACTACAATTTATTGCTAGGATTTTAAAGAGTTGTTTACTTTCACAAATATCTTGTTGCATTATTTGATACCTTTAAACCTTACTTGCTTCTTTTCATATCTAACATTTCTAGAGAAGTTATAAAAGTATTGCATCTATAAAAAATATAGGACACACAATAAATTATATTCTAACTAAACAAAATTAATTTCAATTAAATTAAGAAAACTAAAAGAATGATTGAACCTAACTTTAAATGCACTTCAAATCAATAGTGTTAGGTTGTGGAGCTAAAAGCTTCATTGATGCAGACATAGAGAAGGCCATTGGAGGAGTTGCTGGAGTGTCACAGACACCGATGTCAGTCAGGCCAACCGACGTCGACAGGAAGGAGACAAGAAGCAACCAACGTCGGTTAGAGATCGGCCGGCATCAGCGACCCCCAGGCAGACAGGGACCGACGTCGGTTGCCTGTGTGGTTCAGACTGCAGATGTTACGGGCAGTTGGTTGATGAACCATGTGTTTGCATGTCAAGAGCTAATTTTAGACTCAAAGCTGCAGATCTAATTATTGTATTAGGTGTCTAATTATTGTTTGGATGAGTTCTATATAATAGACTCATGGTTGTATTGTAAACTTGTGCTAGAGAGTAAGAGAGCAAATAAGCTCCTTCAGAGAGAGGTGAGCTATGGTGTGTTCCTCCTAGTGCCACAGTACCAAGGTGGGTGCTGGATTGGAGAATCAGCAGGGTTCTTCAGGAGTGTATGATCTTGGTCATCAGGTGAGCATGGATTCTATAGGAGATCTACATGGTAAATAAGATCATTGATATGCAGGTGTATGTGTGTGCAAGGTCAAGGTTCATAGGGGTGCAAAACCAGGTTGATTTGCAGGTGTGCACAGTTAGAGAGGATATCAACACAATAGGGAGTAGTATCAGGAGAGATCTACTTGGAGTACAGGTGTGTACTCAGAGCAAAGAGGAAGGCAAGGAAGATCCTTCCATAAGTAAGGTCTATTGAGGTGCAAGTTGTTGCAGGTTCAGGGGAGATCTACTTGAAGTGCGTTTGAGTACTTGTGGAGTGCGTGGAGCACTTGTGGTGTGTGTGGAGCACAGGTATAAGGTGAACACCAAATCTGTGTTGAGTTGGGTGTTGGGACCTAAGAGAGAGAGCTTTGAGGAGAGAATTACTATTCACTTGAGGTGTGGGAAGCCTCTGAAGAGGTGGTGGAGAAGAAGTGGCATCTTCTTTATTGTATTCTTTTCTATAAGAGTTTTAATACAAGTTATGTATTGTCTCTCATATCATGTGTTATTTTTGGATTCTAGTTACTTGTTGATTCTGGTTATTTCTGCATATTAAGTTACTTGTATTTTGGTAATCAATTGTGTGCTTCCAGTTATTCATATCCCAACAAATAGTGGACATCTCAAGTTTTGTATACAATGTACTAGTAGAATAATGATGATTAAACTTATAAATGTATCAATTAAAATAATAGTGAATAAGCACACCTATACTCGGATATTTATTACATTCAATAATAAATTACACTATACATATAACCAAAGTTTAGGTGACAAGCTAACAAGTTAAGGTGACAAGATAGTTAAGGTGACAAAACATCATCATAATCATCTACATTGCCAAGAAGATTAGAACCCTAATCATTCATGTCTACATCTACTTTATTTTCTTCCTCATCCTCATCTATGACATGCAATACATTCTCTCTCCTAATCTCTTCATTGGCAATAAAAATCTCTTCTTCAAACATTCCATCATCATCTTCATCCACTTTTTTGAATGTTTCTTGTAAATTAACATATTACCCATCGGGCATTATATCAACAACTTCCATGAATTTTCATTTTAAATGAGACTTTTTTTGAATGACATACAACCATCCTAGGCTTCTTACATCATCAATTAAAAATGATTATTTAATTTGAAGAGGAGAAACATATGACTCATCTATTTATGATAAAAAATGTCGTGTATTTATGTGTACAAATCCATACTCATCAAATTATCCTGTGGATGGTCGGATCCACTTAAATTTTAACAATATAGGACTATTTTCATCAAAATCCCCTTGAATAATTTATTAGATGAATCCAACATAAAATTTCTTCTTAGTTTCATGAAGAAATTCAGCACTAACAACACAATCATAATTTGTCTTTCCTTTGTCTTTTTCTTTCACTCTTAAATGACTACCATAGGACCACATTACACTAAAATACATAGCCCATAAATATGGAGATTGTGAAAGCTCACTTTCCTCCATTGTTATATCTTGACCTTCTACTTTTGCATCACTGACTGCATTAACAATCTATATGTCAAATTTTGGAAAAGAATCACCTCCAATCAAATCATGATGTCTACACTTTTGAGGTTGATGTTGCATCCAAGTTTGATTATCTTCTTCATATTTTCTACATAGAATATTAATGTAAAAATAGTAATATTAATAGTATAAATGTGTAAATGTAATTGAGTAAACAAATTATTGTGTAAATTTTTTTACCTACACCACTTATCAAATGAAGATGTGTTTTGAATAATATAGGCATGTATCACACTTTTTTCTTGATGTGATATCTTGAAGAGACATCTATTTCCTTCTAATACTTCACCTATAACCCTCTCATCTTCATCATCATCCCATACACATTGATTGACATTTTAAAATCCTTTATATATTCTGTGAAAATTCCCATTGCCTCTTGCATTGAATATCCCTCGGATATGCTACCTTCTAATTTTTCCCTAGTATGAACAATTTTTTTCAAAACCTTCATATATCATTCTATAGGATACATCCATCTCATTATTTTTGGGCCACAATGCTCTAGTTCATATTCTATATGTATTAAAATATGCATAAAAATGTTAAAGATTATTGGTGGAAATTCTTGTTCTAATAGACACAAGACTTCAACAACCTCCTCCCTCAAACTATCAAAGTTCGAAGGATATAATACATGTAAACTCATTCTCTTTAATATTAGGCCCAACCTTATAATTGCCAATCTTGGCCCCTTTGCCAAACTTGATATATTTACCACAATAGGTAACATATTCTCAATTACAACATGATAGTTATGGGTTTAGAGGCCTCTTAAGCTATTAATGTCAATTTGGCTTCTAATACTACTACTTACATATCCAATGGGAAAGTGAGTTTGAGACATCAGCTGTAATAATTGTGCACATTGTTCCTTTGTCCAAACATAAGGACCACTAGGTTTTCTATATTTTTCATCATCATTTTTTTCAACCTAAATATTTCAATGAATATTTAGTTGTCAAAAGTCTTCACGTGATGAAATAGTATCAAAATCACCAAAAAGATTTTCTATAATAACATAGGCTATATTTTTTCTTAGTATGCATAAAGTCAATAGTATGCCTAATGACTATATCCTTAAATTATGGCAACTTATAGAATATACACAACCATTTTACACAACTTTGATTACATGGATAATATCTAATACCAACAATCCCATCATTTTCAATTATAAATGACATTATTTTTTTATCTATTCTCAATAATGTACTCACTTGTTACTAGCAATGGTGCTTCATGATTCTATTCTTGACCATTGAAACATGTTTTTTGTCAATGATATGGATGATCCATTTTAAGGTAAGCATGATGTCCATAATAAATACACTTATGAAAAATTCTTGGGTGCCTCACAAAATCCTTAAATTTACAAGTAGGATATCCATGGTATCCATGAATAGGGAGACCAAACAATGTGCCATATGTAGGAAGATCATGCATTGTAAAAAATAAGGAAGCTCTTAAAGTGAATTTGATTGAATGACCATCCCTTGAAGATTGAATTTATTCAATTCCTTTCCATAATTCCATTAGCTCATCATATAATGGCTCTAAATAAACATCAATTGTACCTGAAATCACACTTCTCTTTCCTGGTATGATCAATGATAACATTAAGAAAAATGGTTTAGTTGCTAACCATGGATGAAAGTTATAATTTAATAAAAAAATTGGCCAAGTTGACCATTTAGTACTTTGATCTAAGAATGGGTTCACCCCATCTAAAGCCAAACCCAACCTTATATTATGAATATCTTAAGAAAAATCAGGGCATCTGTTATCAAATTCCATCCATATCTTAGAATCCTCTTATTTTGGGCATGCCATTGCATAAGTTTAGCAATGCCTCTACACCTATACAATCAGAGTAATTATGAGATTATAAAAAAGTGGAGAAGAAACTTTTTAGGAACCATAATTGATTTTAACCCTTGTCTATACCTTGCTTCATGACATTTTGGTCATTCACTCTCACTTACAAGATTATTGAAAAATAATACATAACCATTCACACGTGTGGATGTTTTCATACCCTAAGCCTAGCTTAGTGATTTGATTTTTACATTGACTTCATTTTGTTGGCAATGTGGAGTCAGGTGGTAACAATGAACTTAATAATGCCAATAACTAATCTACACTCTCATTTGTCCAACCAAGCACCACTTGAAAGTTAAGAATTTGAAGGATTATTATCCTGTGATTTAACTTGCAATTAGTATACAAAGGCTTTAAAGCATCCTCCATCAACTTGACCCAATCATTCTTTAGATCCTCATCTAAAATTCTATCAACTTCAAACCCTTCATCTAACATTATTACCTTTTAATCTATGTTTTGTGCCACTTCATCTATGTTTGTTGCCTCTTCATCTCTCACCCTTTACAATTCTATCATATCTTCATAATAATTGTAATCCCAAGGGCTTATACCACTATGCCCATATCTTAACACATGTCGATAAATCACATTTTTTTTTTGACTTTTTCACCAAGACAGTCATTACATAGACATGGATATTTGTCCATGTCCCTCTCATCAGCTACTCTCTCATCATATGCATGGTATTGATCCATGGTCAATCTTCAACATTGATCCATCTGTAATGTTCTACATTCTAGTATTAATTTGGTTTCCTATTTCAAGAAAAAAATAGAAATATGAAAATCTCAACTTACTCAGGATCTAATACATGTAAACTCATTCTCTTCAACACTCTTCATCACTTACCCAAAATTTAGAGCACTTTACAAAATTAGGATACAAATCACTCTACAAAATTAGAATTAGAGAACTCTATAGGATACAAAGCACTCTGTAGTAATTCAAATTCAATAAATACAGTTGGGCATCACTCTACAAAATCAAATGTTCTTTTTATAATTAGAAATAAAGAAATGTTTTTTTATCCATGTTTTATTGAGGGCCTTCCTTGTCTAGATGATAATTAAGAAAATTCTTTAGCAATGGAACAAAAAAATTATGTTTGTTATATTGATGAATGATAATCATTTAAACATAGGGCAATCTTGTCAATGTTAATGAATAAACAAACACCAACAAACAATCTAATGTGAGCATTACTGACTAGCATAAATTATTAAGATGTTGAGATAAGATGACTTGTTCTAATAATTGATGTATTCCCATGTGTGGACATATAGTATTAATGAAAATAGCTCGGTGACCACATTGATTTGATGAACTAATAAAATTTCAACTATGCCATATGAGACCATCTTTTAGGATTCCATGCAATTAATAGATTAGGCTTGCACATAATGGTACCCAAGCATTGAGGTTAAGGCTAGGGACATGAGCCCATGGTTTATTGGCAAAGTGATCAAAAGAATTGAAATTTGGATGCATGTTATAAGTTTAATTCCCATATGCTTTAAAATGAATAGAGGAAACTAATAAAAAAATAGTCTGCTAAAATTATAATTGCCTATATGGTTCTGGTACTCAGTTGCCTATGTAACTACTATAAGTTACACCAACCAATAACAAACTAATTATGATGTACATGCACTACCCATGCCATGAAGACTTAGTTTAAAGGATCCTTATGGATTAGGTTGGTGAATTGGTTAAAAAATTAGAAATTAGTACCATATCCATGCATGATAACATGGAACACAAATAGATAACTTCAAGCTATGGTCACTACATTGTATCGATTATATAATGAATAAAAGCATCTAATTATTTCACAATATCAAGAAATCTAAATTATTACATGGTATTCAATGTCTTATGACAAGATAACTTCATATTTATGTAACTCATCTCTTATAATACACCAATTTTATTCTCCTATCTAGATATAGTTGCCAATTAGAAATCTATATATTTTGTGTTTAATGTAATGAGGGTTTCAAATTACCTTTGAATTTGATATATAGGGCATCCCTAAATTTAAATTTGCTATAGAGGGCCTCACCAACTTTAAATTTTTTGTATCAAACCCAAATTCCTTGCCTACCTTTTCAGAAGTCTCTAGGTCCTCTTCAAGCAAGATTTATCACCCATGCAAGTAGCTTCTATACTTATATGCCAAAACCCAAAATGCCTCATGCCATCAAATTGGCACACAAACCCTCTCTCGTTAGCTTTGGATCCATTAATAATTAATAAACCCTCCTATTTGTAGAGCTGCATTATATAAATAATGCTAATTGTACTCCCCATTCCTCCATCGAATTACCTTTGCCAAATTTTGCACTCTACTTAACTCCCCACTCCTGCCAATAAATTCCCAATTCACTATTAACCCTACACACGCAATACAACCCACTCCCTCTAATAATTTCTCAATTTGATTTTTTTTATCACCCATTTTAATATCATATCATCTAATTTTTATTTGTGTGACGAATTATTTAGTTATTTGTATTTATGTGACTAATTATTTAGTTGTGTTTTTTACCCAATGATCAAATTAGTCATTTATAGCTATGTTACAAAAAATTAGTAGAATTTAGTGATTTTTAGTTGTTGTGATTAAAAGTTTTAGTCATGTATTCATTTATTTGCCAAATTTTACTTGTGAAAGGTTAGTCACTTGACCCCCTGGATCTCATAGTATACGTTCCCTGATTTATATACCTCACCATGGAGTGGGGTTGAAACAATGTTTGGAGATGAAATTCTAGGTAAAATCTTCCCTTAAGAACTCATGAAGAAGCTATGAATTGACCTTCACAAGCCAATTTGCATAAAATAAAACTAAGTGAAAAGACTTTAAAGGTTGCTTTTAGATCACCCAAACCATATGGGTTTTGGGGAGAGATTTGACAACATTATTTTTGTACCTTAGACAAAGGCACCAATTGCAAGAAATAAGAACTTTTGGTCCCCTGAGTTCCCTATAGGGGATGGGGGAGAGCATACATGCACTCTTATTTTTATGAAAAATTAAAAAGTATAAAATAAACACTTTTAAAAATTTAAAATCTAAGTGAGTGTTAATTTTATGTACTAAATGAAGTGTTGATGAAGTTTTTAGCCCCTTGGCTTAATGGTAATTTTTTAAAAATTTCAAAAAATGACTAACATAAACACCTAGGTTCCTTTTTAAGCACTAAAATCAAAATTTCAAGACTTAACCATTTATTTTAGGCACCAAAATGAAGTGTTAAAAAATTAAATATGTTCAAATTTATTGATTTTTCATGCGTAACTTACAAATGTTAGAGGGTTTCCTTCTGTTTTAAAGCATAATTATGGATGAGAAAACAAGATTTGGAAATATATCTTTCGAGTTTCTCTATATTTTTTACATAGAGATCTACGTCGATTTATGCAAGGATTGATGTTGATCTATATAAATTGACATAGATTGACAAGAATTGACGTCGATTATTTCATGTCAACAAAAACAAAGAAAATAAAATATGTTTTATCATAGGCAAATGGTTAGCAAGATGAGTGTTAATTCAAGAAATAATACCAGATCCTATAGTAAAATGGTCAACAAAATGATATCTAATCCCTTTAAAAACAACACAAAATATAGAAAGCTCAAGAGAAACTTGAAGAAAACATTTCTACCATGCCCTATTCTACACATCGAGATCAGTGTTGATCTGAGGGGATCGACATCAATTCTTGAAAGGATCGATGTTGATTCACTGGTAAAATAGAGTGTTACTAAAAAAACATAATATGGAAAACAAATCTAAAACTCAAATTTTTAAGATATTCAAACGTTCATTTAAAAATTTATGAGTTGCACTTTGGTCTTGTTAGCACATGAGATACTTTGGGTCCCAATGGGCATACTATTTGTGATCATAAAAATTTGACAATAGAAAGGAGGTTAGATCCAGTGTTAATTTAGGAAATAAAACTCAAAATGAACACACTAACATGCTAACATATCTAAGCCTATATCATAGGGGGAGATTAATGAACAAAACCAAATTAAAAGCATAACTAAAATGCAAAATAAAAATAATCTCTTACATTCCTTGAATTCTCCAAATGATTCATTATGTGGCTTTCTTGGTTTGTGCTTAAAGAGTCTTTGGTAACGTAGTTTTCTTTGTTCCTTCTCTCCTTGGCACCTTTGTTGCTTGATATGGCTTGGTCTTGCTTGATGTGGCTTGGCTCAATATTTTGGAATTATAAAAATATTGATATAAATCATGATACAAAATGTGCATTATAACTCTACAATTTACAAGCTTATAATTCAATAGGAAATGGCTTATATTTATAGGCTTAGGAAGTAACCCCAATCCAAGGTGAGTTAAGGTGTAGTTTAAACATGGAATGGGTTTAAACCTAACATAAGTGAGTCAACATAACCCTAGTAGAGTTAAAATGTTTCAATAACTCATCATTTTTAATGAATAGGCATGGTTGAGATATTTGCAAAGGCTTGACAACTCACAAAAAGTAATCATGTAAAGCTAGGATATTTCACATTTCATATTTTTAAATTTATTTATTTTTTAATTAATTAATTACAAAAGGATAATTTTAATAGGTCTTTAATTTGGTTTATTTTATTAATTAATTATGATTAGCCATTTATCTCTTGCAAGATTTGATTTAAGTTCATGTGTCTCACTTAATAGGTCTATAGGCCAAATTGACTGTTGTGATGCCGTAGAATGGTTAGGGATGAATCTGTGAGAGGTTATGATTGAATATGGTAAGATGCAATAATTAAGGATGTATCAACATGATTATGAGATTTGATGAATGATGCATAAGCAAATTTAGGATGTTTAGTGATTTCTAGGCTTAAGTTTTAATGGTTGGTAGGAATTAGTCTGAAGTTTGATTGAGAGCCAGTTGTGGTTAGTTTTAAGTGTCTAAAAATCCATCAAGATTTTATGCATCGACAATGGTGGTGAGTATGCCAATTTTTTTTAATAATTCTACACTTTAGAGGCGATTGAACTATAACATACAATTATATATAGCCTTCAATAGAATGGTGTTTTAGGTTACAATAACAGGTCCTTGAAGGAAATGGCGAACTGTATGTTACACTCCAAGTCTCTTGCACCTTAGTATTGGATTGAGGCCATCAAATATACTTGTTATATCTATAACTAATTTCCTCATAAAGCATTGAATGCAATCACTTATTTTTAAGCTTGGAGTGATCGAAAACCCAAAGTAAAACTGTTTCAAGTGTTTGGATCTCCTACTATAGCCCACATTATAAAGAAGAAATGTAAGGCAATGCAACCTCAGAGTCAGCATTGCATCTTCATTAGATATCTTAAGGGTGTTAAGGGTTAAAAAATCCTCCATCCCACCAATCACGAGTTGTTCATTGAAAGGAGAATTCACTTTCAAGAGGGTCCTAAAGACTCCATAAATGACACTCCTTCCTCTTCCTTGGATGCATTGGGATTTGATGATTTATATTCACTTGAGCAACTTCTTGATGATCCATATTATTATTTTAGTTCTAATTATGAGATTAGCATTAAATACTTACCCTCTCCATCTCCTTGAATGTCTTTATAGGACAAGTAATATCCTTATGACTCTCTGACATCTGGTCCTCTCTAGGTTAGATAGACACTACAAAGTGTTGGCTAATTGGTTAGAGATCCATCAGATACCAAGAGAACACATTCCAATTCCATAATGCCGCACATTTTTTGTTTCATCTACCTTCAATCCATAATCATTTCATGAGGTATCAAACACTCATGAGTGGGATACTAATATGTAAGAGGAGTATGGTTCCTTACTGAAGAACAACACTTGGGATTTAGTCCCTTTTCACAAGGGAAAAAACTTATTCGATGTAGGTGGATATACTGAATAAAATTTATAGTTGATGGGTCCATAGATAATTCCAAAGCACATTTAGTAGAAAAGGGTTTTTTTAGGTACTTGAAATTGACTATACTGAGACATTTTCCCAAGTTGCCAAAATGAACTCAATCCAAATCACTCTCGCCATTACCAAAACACATCATTAGGATGTTCATCAGATGGATGTGAAAAGTGCTTTTATTCATAGTGACCTCAAAGAGGAAATATACATGGATCAACCACAAGGATTTATGAAATATTCCTCCTTAGTTTGAAAACATTGAAAATCTATCTAAGGACTCAAACAAGCTCTTTAAGATTGGTATGCTGATATGGACTCCTTTATTCTTTCAACTAGGTTCATTAGATGCCATTATGATTCAAATGTCTACATTTTATAATATAATGATTCACTATTGATTCTATTTCTCTATGTGGATGACCTATTAATCATAGAGAGTTGTTCATCCACCATCATAGTAGTGAAACTTCTTTATCTAACATGTTCCCAATGACTAACTTGGGCTTGTTGTACTATTTTCTTGGGATTGAAATTTGTTATTCTGACTCTAAGATCACTATTATACAATCCAAGTATGCTCTATTTTATTTCATAATTTAACATGACTAATTGTAAGCTAACTCAAAATCCCTTTCTATTTAGTGTGAATCTTGAGGTTGATTGTCCATCTCCTTTGGTTAATGCTACCTCATATCAACAAATTATGGACAGTCTCATCTACCTTACACATACTAGCCCTAACATTTCATATGCAACAGGCATGGTATCTAAATTTATGTAATAACCACATGAGATGTATTAGAAAATAGCTAAGTGAATTCTCCACTACATTCAAGATACCCATAGTTTTAGGATTCACTATGGATCAAGCATCGATGTTGACTTGATCGGGTATACAGATTTAGATTCTGCTAACGATATTCATAATCATAAGTCTAATTTAGGCTACAATTTCTCCCTTGGTTCATGTTTGATTAGTTGGTCAAGTAAGAAGCAAAATGTTATTATTTTATCTTCTATAAAGGAAGAATACAAAGGAGTTGTTAATTTTGTCACAAAGGTTATTTGGCTTCATGGGATTCTCATTGAGTTTGGTATATAGTTTTGATGACAAATAATCATCTTCCATGATAACCAAAGCATAATCTAGATATGTAGGAATCTGATCCTCCATTAATAGACCAAACATATCAAGATTAACATGCATTTAATTCAGGAGCTCATCCATGAGCAAGTCAATGATCTATGATACATATAGACAATGGAGCAAATTATTTATATATTCACCAAACTCTTCACTAAGCAGAAG
Source organism: Torreya grandis (assembly GCA_037957365.1). NCBI lineage: Eukaryota > Viridiplantae > Streptophyta > Pinopsida > Cupressales > Taxaceae > Torreya > Torreya grandis. Next base: position 299,555 of record JARHVA010004841.1, on the reverse strand, counting down.
TATCTTCATTTGTGGTCTCTTTTTGGGGTTTAGGTAGTTCTAACATCCTCTTCTGGGGGGCATTTCTATGTCTTTGGATACCTCATCCAACCTTTGTAATGGGACATAATTATTCTATCCACCTAAGTTACATTTAAGGAGGGGGGTGTTAGTGTAGGATTTTAACCACTATGTCAGTTTATTTACACACTCTAATTAGATTGCTTAGGTTAATAATAGGTCATTAGGGGAAAAGTATTTTAATTTATTTTCTAATTATGAGTTGAGTTAATTATCTTTTTATATGAGCTAATTCCTTACTATATAATGTACCTTCATATGCATTTTTTTCTAATGAATGTTAATGCAACTTTTGGTTATGAAGAAAAGATTCTTCCATTTTGAGTTGTTCTTCAAATTTCACTACTCCATATAGGTTCAACTTCATGCATTTGATCATATCTAAACTGATCCTCAATTTTGACCCACTTTGATATAGAACCCATAATATTCCAAACAATCGTATCTATATTTGGTAGGTATTCTATAGTGGACACTTGTGTCCAAGTCATATAGAAGCATCAACATAACCATTTGAGGTTGATGCAAGTGTTTGAGGCCACATAAGGAAATTTCCAAAATTTGATGACTAATCTAGGGCACTGATATAGTGTATTTCCATCTTGTTCCATATCATATCTAAATGCACATAGTTGACCAACTAAGTACTCTTTTTTTCATTTCATTACTATGTCGATCAATAGTTGTAATTACTATTTTTAACATACCTTAGTAGATAAATTTAGAATATTGTTCATCCAAGTTTATAATTAATTAGCCTGCTATAGATCTATTTATCACCCTTGTGCTTATTCATTTATATATTCTTAACCATATACTATAATGAGCCATCTTAATTTAGGGTTGAACATTTGGCGAACTTGACTTCTAAGTATTCCTTTGCAAATCTATCCTAATCTAGGGTTTTAAACCTCATAGGGTTTCAACTGGTTGTGATGGATTTTCAGATCTAAAATGTTACCTTAGGGTTTTACATTTATCTAGTTACAATAGTTTCATGTTCATACAATTAAAATTTTATCATCCTTAATTGGTGCCTTTTTAACTCCAAATAACTCCATTTTAAAATCTTTAGAGGTATTTTCTACTCAGGTTGGTATACTCAAAAACCTCTTTTTGTTCGCCCAAATTTGGTATGGATTTTTCAAGTTTTACAATTTATTATTTTTACTAAACATTGACATACAAGGTGAATATTTTACTTATTTTGTAATAAATTTCTATATTTTGTCAAAAATAATATTTTATTCAAAAGCCTCTCAGATCTATGAAATGAATTATTATTTTTCACAATTGTTTATTTTTTATTGAGAATATTCTAGGGTTTTGCTTGTGAATCATTCCACATTGTTTGGCCTATTTTTAATCCATAATAGATCAATTTTTAAATTGATCAAAGGTTTTTAATAATTTTGTTGATATAGATAAAAAATTCTTTTTGTTTGCTAAAATATTATAGAGATTGTGCAAATTTAACAATTTACTATTTTTAGTAAATTTAGACATATAGATCGTACACTATACTTATATTTCCCTATTTTTTGTGTTTGTCTCATTTCTTGTTTTTATAGAAAAACCTATCTTAGATTTTAAAAAAACCCCCAAAATAGTATGAAATTACTATATCCTTATTATATCATTTTGGAATGCTAACATTTGTATGTCTCTTCTTTCTTATTCTCATGTCAATTCTTAGAACATTTAAAATGGATAAAAGGGAACTTCTTATTCCTCCTCGCCCTAAGGAGGGTGATAGTTACCATCCCTCTAACTAGGTCCATGATATCACTCCTTCAAGGGGTAATTTAGATGGTGTATTTATGCATGTTCAATCTGAAGCACTTAAGGTTTGTGCTTGTGAATCCCTACAAAATCAAATCATCCTTATGAAAAAATTAATATAAGAGTTACAAAATCAAAATCAATACTTTAGTTCAAGGATCACATTATTGGAAAATCAAATTACATATGCTCAAAATACAAAACATGCTACTGTTAATCATATACTTGCATCTTCATTTGACAATGTTGTACCCAATAATGTTTCACATCCAAATGAAAAGCTACAAAAAAATACATATAAAACAAATGATTCAAAAAGTGACCAAAAGGCTACTAATAGTCCAAGTGAAATCTTAAGGGAGATGATTAAAAATAAAGTGATCCAACTACCACCTCCACATCTTATAAGGAGATCTATATACTACTATGGATGTCATAGAATACATGGGCATCATACAAATGGTTGTTTTACATTGAAGAAAAAATACAAAGTCTTAAAAATAGTGGTGGTCATATAATTGATACATCACTCAAACAAACCAATCAAATTATGAGTACTTCTCCTAAAACACAAGTGTCAAAACAACAAATATAGTTACCAAAAGACAATTTAAAGCAATAAAAGGGTCAAAATAACAAATAAATAGATAAAATACCATTACCAAAGGCTCCAAAATTTTCAAATAATACACAATTACCAAAGGAACCAATAATATTCAAACCATCATAAACTAAACCATGTGAGATCCCTTTGTTGATCAATACCAAACAACAAAAGGGCACAATTCCTAATGATTATGATAGTGGTGATATTATTCTTAATACCAATATGGTAGATTGATAGTTGATCAAACTTAGTCTTAATCTACTTGATACCTTACCACATGATCTATTTATGCCTATAGGACTTGGTATATATCAATTTAATCCATCTCAAAAAAGTACATAAAAAAATGCATATAAAGGCAAAGTAAACCATATAGCTCAGGATGTTCATAAGGTATTAACATTTGAGGTGAACATAGATATACATAATGGCATACCAAAAAATACACAACCACAATATGGGGTATTTCCTTATTCATATGCAGATGCTTAAAAGGATATATCATAAGTTCAAGAACAACCTAATATTTTACATCTTTTATATACTAATAACACAAAAGATAAGTATGATCCTAATACCATAGAGGATTGGTATGATCATGATGGTATTGATTAAAAAACATATAAATATGAAACACATGATACAAATTATTTATAGAAACATCTCCTTGATGAGTATGTTATCTCTTGGAAGTACTTTTCCTTGTGTAAATTAATTGCAAATTATTTTCAAATATTCTGGAAAATACAAATAAAATTATTACAAAATTCAAAAATCTAAAAACATTTTCAAATTTTACATGTTCTATTTGCTCCTTAGCATATAGGTTGTTGGCTCTATGTTTGTAGATGGAATATTAGTACTTTATATAGACATATGTTTCACACATCATTTGACTGTGATACAAGTTTACACACATACATGATCTATTCTGACACAGATGTTGGTCCTTTTTACTCATGTCATATAAACATTATTTGATCTTGATATACACACATGTTATATAGTTCTATGATCACTTTTCATCATCATGATTGATCTTATGTACTTACACATGCCTTTGTTCATGCTTATATATTTCGCAATGTACTTGATATGCTATGTACTTGATATTTTTCACTAATAAATACATACAAGGGATAGTATGTTATGTTTATGTTGCTTTCTTACACTTTTCCTTTATGCACTTACTTGAGTGTCTTATCTTGCTTGTTGAGCATTTTTATGATCCATTGTTTGCGACTTCCATGCTTTTGTTTTCTTACTTTGACATTTGCATATATAATTTTTTGTTATATGGACATTTGAATATGTCATTCCTTGATTTGGAGACATTTGACTAAGTCATGCCCCTTTGATTGTACACCATTTGAATATGCCCCTTATTTGTGGTTTGATTTGATCTTGAATTCTCTTATATGTTAGATTAATTGTTTGTTAAACTTGTATTTTTACTATCTAGACATTTCCATGATCTATATCATGCATCTTAGGGCTTGATGTGATCACATTCTGTGTGCTTCAATAATATATCTATCTAGACATGTTTATCTTATATGCTACATGGTTCATACATAATTTATATGATTATCTTATCCTTTTGAGGTAAGTTAAATACCACTTTATAATTCCCCTCATCTCAAAAGTGGGGAAATTTAGTGGAGGCATGTCATAGAGACATGCTTCCACATTTTTGATAGCTCATAGATTCAAATATATGGTGGGGGCATGTTATGGAAACATGTTATCCACATTTGTCACAATTCATAGATTCAAATATATACAGTGGGGGAATGTTATGGAAACATATTGTCCACAATTATACAATCTCTTAGATTAATATTTTATTTGGGGCATGTATTGGAAACATTTTCTCCACATTTAGTTTTTAAATTGACCAAAATTTGTAACTATATGATTCAGATAAATAGTTGTGGTAAAATTATTTACAATGGTACCATTGTTATACTTAGGTTTCAACATGAGAATTATATAAGGTGTATATGCTATGTAAATAACACATAAATTACAAAATCAAAATTAGTTTCAGATTTCAAAATACTTCTACAAACTTTAGCTCACTAGGTTGGACTATTATAGACTATTATTGAGTCAATCTATTGTAATAGTAGGGTCACTTTTAGTATGGTTGAGGTGATTAAATCACTTAATATTGTCAATTTTATAGGTTTTAATTGATTAAATCATCCAAATTCACTAGATTATAGTATGGGTTGACTTGTATCAACTCGTGTTGATCAGGTTATAAATATGATTGGGTTACACGGTTTAGTTAATCTCAAATGTTGGGTGGCAACTCACATTTTCTCCAAGGTTGGGGGAAAGTTTATCCTTTAACCTCTCTCTCTCTCTATACTTTTAGGTTTTACATTTGTTCTAATATAAATTTCAAAGTTTAATAATGAATCACATTTTTAAATAAAATTTCCAAAAGGTAAGGTGGTTGCATTGATATAGAGATGTACTCCTAGACCTTGCTCTTTCTATTTCAATCATTTCAATGCTTTCAATTTCATATTATATGCACTAATTATATGATATAACATGCTCTTGGTTATATGTCAGTCACTAGAAAAGCACTCAAGTTGGGCTCAAACAAAGGTAAGGTGTGTTATATACACCTAGGTACATATTTATTTTCCTTTAAACTAGTAATTTCATTAGTAGATTAAAGGGGGGATATGTAGACACTAAATTTGAATTATACAACACCTAAATCTTATAAACTTAGAAAATAGATATATTGGATGTGTTAGCCAAAATTTAGCTACCTTGAATGAGGATCATTCAAAAATTTGTCTTACTTGATCTTAACTTTATTGATTACCATTATGAAGGCTTTGTATAGGTCATTTATGATCTAGGTTGATAGGTAATATGTCTTCCTTGGTAGATTTTAAGATCATTTAGCATGGTCTAGTTGCTAGTTGGGTCAATTCATGTTTTTTTGTCATCAAGTGGTCATGTCTCATGGTCTTCATGTTGTGTTTAACATTGTTTAAGGTAAATTTGACAAAGTTAAGGTAAGTGGGAAATGAAGTTAATGTGGAGGCATGCCCAAGAAAATAAGATGGTGACCCTTCTAGGCGTAAACATGGTCAAAAGATGGTCAAAATGGTAAAAGAAGTAGAACTAGTAAGTGGATCACATTGTTTCTAAGGCTATTTGGATAATTTAAGGCGATTTTGACAAGATTAAGGTATTCTATTAATTTAGTCTTATTGTGCATCTCAATGTGAGAATGACACTTGCCACTCAATAAAATGTATCAAAGGTTTGGTCCTTATAAAAGGGTTTTTTAAAGCCATCCAACACCTTGGTGATGACATCATGCTTATAGATAACCATACACTTTCTCTAAAGGTCCTTTATAACTGACTTTCAACATTGGAATTCATTTGTAACTACCATTTATCATTCTCTAATGAATAAAAGAAGAGTTTTTTAGAGAATTGTAGGGAAAGAATAGTATGAAATGTCTTGTAATCCTTTTCCACATCTGTATAGGTTAGATTAAGGTGAAAATTCACTAAGTTCATCATCTCCAACAACTCTAAGAGGTAGAATAGTCATAATCTTGAGAAAATTATGCTTTTGGGTGTTTTGTGCAGAGGGTTTTTAAAGTTGACAAGGTGAAAACTCTTCTAGATGTCCCTATAGACTTATCATAACCAAAACCATGTAGGAAGTGTAGCTATAGAGTTGAACAATGCAAAAACCCACTCCACTTTTCCATTGGTCTTCTTGGCAACTCAAGAAGGGCAACCAATTTTCATTTGGTAATTTTAAGAGAGAGGGAGAGAAAGAGTTGGAATATGATCTTTTAGCCATAGCTAGGGAATCTAATTCCATTCCACTTTATGTCATTAGTTTCTTGGTTAATCCCCTTAACTTTATGAACAATTATTAAGAAGTTATGGGGTGGAAAATGAGCTTTAAACCCCCACAGGTTCAGTTTTCCTCAAGCATGGAGTTTTAAGGTTAGATGAATGGATGAAAATGATTGAGGATGGTTTATTTAGCACCGTTATAACCTTGAAACATAATTTCATTTCATGTTTCTTCATGATCATGTTAGTGCAGGGTCAAATAACCTTATTTTGGGTAGTTTAGGTATGACACTCTTGTTTGTAGAGAAGCTATGGATTATCTTGTGTATAAAATGAATTTTCTATTAGATTATGGTTTTTCTTTTTTCCCGTATTTATTTATTATGGGTTTTTTCCCTCATTTTGAGTTTTCCTACTTTTGTGGATAAGATTGCTTAGGTGTACTTGGAGTTACATTTTGACTAGATGAATAAGAAGTAACTCCCTTAACTAATATATATAAGGTATGGGAGTTACTCTTCTATTATTGTCTCTCTAACTTCTTTTCTATGGAGGATTTACTTTTGCACTCCTATATGTACATATCTCTTAGTGAGCTATTATTTAATGGAAAATGGGTTTTGGATCTTATCTTGTTTATGCAATATTCTCGTATGCGATTTAATTTTGTTTGGATATTGTGTTGTGTACATGTTTGAATCATGCCTATCAAAAACTTGTGCATTCACTTGATCTAAAAATCTTGGCATCCACTTTGTTATGGTACTAGATCCACTCTAGTATTTGATTATCTAGTTTTTTTATTAATGTCAGTTTATTTGAAATCTTGAGATTTATTTTTTGCAAATAATCAAATACCAGAGTGGATATGGTACCATATCAAAGTGGATGCCAATATTTTTGGATCAAGTGAATGCACATGTTTGTGATAGGCATTATTCAAACATGTACACAACACAATAGCCAAAACAATTTATTTGAAATCTTGAGATTTATTATTTGCAAATAAAAGCTAATTTTCACAATGTATTTATGGCAAATTTTCATCTTTGGTGGAGTCATAATTTTTGCATATCTAGTTCATTGGCATCCATTACCATAGTTTTTATGGTTTCTTTGTGACTATGTATTCGGTGTGCCTTGATACATTTTTCTACATAAAAATTGCATGTTTCCATACAGACTCAGGTCTGATCTTCTCTATTTAATATCATCCTGTGTTTGGCCTCAACTAATTTTTCATGTGTGAACCTAGTTTTGTATTTATTCTATACAGCTCATGGCTACAACATTTACACCTGTTGAGACTAATATCATTACCAACTAGTCAAAACTACTAGTCCATATAGCCTCTATGCCAAAATTGATCGGCTCAACCTAACAACCAAGCCTAAAATAGACTTTAGCTATAGTAGGGGGCTACAACTTGATCCCTACAACCCCTTGGATAGGCCTTTGGCCATGCCTGATGCATGCAATTCATGCGTAAGTAGTCAAGAAGCATCACAAAATACTCCTACTATTTCAAAGTCTGGAAAGTTTTTTCCAAAATAAGCTAAGTTTTTTTCAAGTTTGCCCTAATGTTTTTATCATGTTAATTTTTTTTTAAAAATATCTTGATTTAAAACAAGGGCAAATACAATACTTTTATTTTAATACACTAGTAATGCATAAGAAGATTGGTCAAGTTTAGCATTACTAGTGGATGTTTTTTATTAATTTTTATAAAACAATATACTATGGGAAATATTTAAAAAGAAACTATTATTCATTTTTTCACTTGCTCACATTGTAATTGCTTCTTGGATACATTATCAATTGAGTTTGACATCCTCTTCTATTTGTAAAATCTTGTCTTTTGACTCATTGCATTGATTACTCAAGATGTACTATTGGCTGAGTCTGACATCTTTTGAGCATACATTAGAAATATTTTAGGTGGGGGGGGGGGTTCACCATTTTGTTGTTTAGAGGGGGTTGTACTATGCCTTTTTTGGTCACTCTTTACATTCTACTTGCACTTTCACTTCCGCAGGAACTTTAAATTACACTACTACTACATCTCATTTCTACACTAATGGATTGAAGTTTAATCAACCCAATACTCCCTTTAACTATCATGAATGGAAAATCAAGATGATAATCATTCTAAAGAGTAAGGGTTTGTATAGGATAACTATGGGTGATGAAATTAAACCTAATACATATGTAGGGATAGTTAAGTGTTATAATCTTAGTGATGAATCCTATGGGTTATTAAGTTTTTCTATAACACCTAATCTCTTATTTCACTTAGAACCTACATAATCACCTCATGATGTATGAATCATTCTAGGTAAAATATTTGGGGAACAAGATGTGATGAGAGGTTATGAGCTTGAGAATGAAATCATTAGCTTAAATCCTTGTAACTTTGACCCCCCTCAAGATTTCTTCACTAATTTTAAGTCCTTGAGATTACTATTGAAAGAGTGTGGGATAAATAAATAAGATGACCAAATTATTCTTTCTATACTTTTTAAACTAGGTCATGACTATTCAGTCTTTGTCTCTACTTTTCATGGTACTAAAAGTGATTTAGGCACTGCATGGAAAATGCCCTCTTTAGATTCTTTCATTGCCAACTTAACTAGGGAGCAAGACAATTTTATTCAGATGAGCACATTGAAGTCCACAAAACCTCAAACCCTAATTGCTAGGAATGGGAAATCAAAAACTTTAAACAAAGAGAAGAAGAAGAAGAATAATAAGGATCAAGAGAAGAAGAAAGAATCAATCTCTACCAAAACCAACACTAAAGCCTCCTCTTCCAATGGCAAACCTAACAAAGAAAATAATAAGTGTGCCTACTGTAAAAAAAATGGGCATGATAAAAGCAAGTGAATAAAGAAATAAATAGATCACCTAACTCATCTCCTAGAGAAAAATAACATAGGTGTTCCCAAGTCCATCAAGCAAAATTCATCTACCCAAGATTATACTAAGGCAAAAAGTAAAGTGAAAGAGAATGAAAAGGACAAGGTTCTTGTAGTAGTTATAAATTCAACATATTCATGAGTCATTAACTCAGGTGCTTCTCACCACATGGGATATTCACTAGTTAAGTTTTCTTCCTTAGAGCCTTGTAACATGTCTTTTATGAGTTTGAGTGATGACACTTTTGTACCAGCTGTAGGGAGATAGTTTGTTAAAATGGAAGGATCCACATTCAATAATGTTCTATGTGTCCCTTCCCTTTCAACCAATCTCCTATTAGTGTATCAAATCACACATATTAACAAAGGCATGAGGGTTGAGTTTTTACTAGATTTAGTTATCATCAAGGAGTTGCATAGTGATACTATACTGGTAGTGGGTAGGATAGATCACCAAGCTAGGTTATACACCTTCTCACATTTTTCACCTAATTCTTCTTTGACAACATTGTTGACTCATTCAGATTGAGTAAAAAAATTATGGCATGAGTGGTTTGGCCACCTTAACTACTACTACCTTAAACAACTTAGCAAAAATGACATGGTCATAGGCTTATCTTGATTCCAATTCTCTAAGGTACTTTGTGAGAGATGCTCTCTTGGAAATCATCCCGAAGCAAAATTTGATAAAGGCAAAGCTTGGAGGGCTTCACAAGCATTGGAGGTAGTACAAAAGTGATGTATATGGGAATTTTCCCATTCTATCTTTTACAATGGCTAAGTACATTCTCAATTTCATTGAAGATTTATCGAGATATACATGGGTCTACTTTTTAAAGAAAAAGTCTAAAGTATTTGACTATTTTCAAGACTTCAAGGCACTTGTTGAGAAATAATATGAGAAATCCATCTAGGTTCTTTGAATTGATAATAAAGGTGAATATGTCAGAAACATATTTGAGTAGTTTCATACCACATAGTGGATTGATTTGTAGTAGATAGTTACGTACAATCCTTCACATAATGGAGTTGTAGAATGCAAGAATAGGTCCTTGAAAGAGATGACTAGTTGTATGATTCACTCTAGGTCCTTGGCACCTTGGTATTGGGTCAAAGCCATTAATTGTGGTTTTTATAGTCAGAAAAGGGTTCCTTAAATTTTTTTGAAAGGCATAACACCCTTGAAATCTTGGAATGGAAGGAAACCTAATGTTGAACACCTTAGGGTTTTTAGAACTCTAGCTATGGCATGTATACCGAAGAAGATACACAAATATATGGAACCTAAATCCAAGCCTTGCATATTTTTAGGTTATACAAACGGTGTCAAGGGGTACCACCTTCTACATCCAACCACACATAAGTTGTTTATAGAGATAAGTGTTCACTTTCACGAGAGTCCTATAGACTCAACACTTGATGTGAATAAATAAGACAAAGAGGGGAGGTTAGTATTGTGTTAGACCAATAAAACAAATCAAAACAACACATAAAATCCTAAAACCTCTAGCCTAGACACTGGGGAAAGCATAGGTAACAAGCTTGCATATGAAAATACAACTAAAACATAAAATAAGTCACTCTCTTACCTTCCTTGGAACTGCAAATGGCTTGTAGAAGTGGCTTGTTTGAATGTGCATCAAGAAATCTTCATAAATGAAGCTTTGTTGGCTTCACCTTTCCTTAGCACCTTGGATTAAGAATTTAGAATTATAACACTACACTATCAAAAGTTTTGAAGACATTTAGGAATTTTAATTTTATAGCAAGAGATCTTAGAAATCAATAGGCATGGCCTTGTATTATTAGCCTCAAGAATTAACTCTCACCCAAAATGAGTTAAGGTTGAGTTTAAACATGTAATGGGTTCAAACTAACCCTAGGTAAGTTGAGACTAACTCTAGTTGAGTTAAAATTTATCATGTAATTATGATTTTCAATTTTTAGGTATGGCTCTTAAAATTGATATTTTAGAAGAGCTTGACAAGTCATAAATGCAATGATGAAAAGGATTGATATTTTGATTTTTAGAATTTTCATTTTTAGATATTCATTAATTGTAAATGGATAATTCAAATAAACATTTAATCTTATTTAATTGATTTTGATTAGCATTTTTTCTCTTTCAATATTTGTTCAAATACCCCACTTAATGGGTCTATATGCTAAATTTCTAGTTGTTATGTCACAAGGTGATTAGGGATGCATCTGTGAGAGGTTATTATTGCGTACGTGATAGTATCCTAAATAAGAATGCCTCAACATATTTTTAAACTTTGATAAATGATGCACGAGCAAAATTTGGATGTTTAGTGATTCTTAGGATTAAGTAATGTTTGGTAGGAATCAATTTGGAGTTTGATTGAAAGTCAGTTATGGCCAGAATTGGATGTCTATAGTTTTCCCCTATTTGGGAAGGCATTATAAGCTATAGGCTAGGTAACATATTCTAAAAGAATGAAAAGGTACTGTATGCCTAATAATCTAATGATTATGGATGAGCTTTGGATACCCATTTAAGGGAGAAGTTGGCAAAGATGGTTGAAAATTGATCCCTCAAAATAAGGAAATGATGGGACCAAAAGATAAAAGGGTAGAAAACATTGATTTGCCCACATGCGGTTATAATCATGGCACAATGAGTTACCTAGGTGGGTAGATAAACATGATGATTTTAACATAGGTGGTTATAATCATTAGATTAACATGGTAACAATATAATTATTTTCCCATAGACGTTTATAATCATTAACTAAAGGATAAGGGTAATAAGAGAATGACTTGCCCAAAGGTAGTTATAATCATTAAAATGAAAACAATGATTTGTCCATAGGTGGTTATAATCATTGATAGGATAAAAACATGCCCCATTTGGGTGGATAGAGATAATGATTTTCCCAAAGGTAGTTATAACCATTAACACAATGAAAACATGCCCTTGTTGGGCAGAAGAATGATAATGATATTCCTAAAGGTAGTTATAATATTTAACATCCAAATAGAGTGAAACATAATGATTGGCCCATAAGTGATTATAATCATTAGATATATAGGTTGGAATTAAAGCATAATTATTGGCCCATAGGTGGTTATAATCATTGGGAAAATGATGGGAGTAATATGGCAAATTGGAAAAGGTGGCTTACAAACTAAATATGTACTCATGGAGTAAGAATAAGCTGGTACAGAGGACAAAGATGAATTTGAAAAACTTGCTTGTATGGAGATGCATGTAATAACTAGAAAGGATGAAAATTATTTCATGATTTAATTACTATGTATAAGGGGAAATGATTTGGGTCGATTGAGAATTTTTTAGGTGACAAGGAGAAGTACCATGGCCGCATTACTTGTAAGATTTTTTGAGCTATTTTTTTCTATAACATGTGACGATAGGTATCATGATATATAACACCATGAGAATTGTAGCTAAAATATGTAGAAGGATTGACACGTGATCTAATAAACAAGTGAAAATAATGCACCAATGATAAAAACCATGATGATAATGTTGACATATGAATATAGATGGATTCAAAAATAATGTGCAAATAATCACCCAATGAATGCACATAGACTGAATCAGGGCACAATAATGAAAACAAACAAACAAGCAAATAAAGAAAAAGACACACACACTAATAAACAAAAATCACAACAAAACATGAAGAAATAAAAAATGAACAAACACAATAATGGTTAATCACAATGTTAATACAAACAACACAACACAAAAAATAAGATAGACACTACCCTTAGGATATAGTATACAAGGAAATAAACAAACAAGATGGAAGGAATATAAGAAAAGAAAGGGGTAGCCAAGATGACTCTAGATGCACTATGGAAGTGGATGCTGCCTACATAGTTCTATAGATGTAAGATCTAAAATAAACTTTAAGCCAAATGTAGTTCTCCCAAGATATGGGATAGAAGTAAATGATGATAAGAAAACATGATTGTGTTGTAGAGGAAATATGGGAATGGCCTTATAAAATGGTGAGACATTTAAATGATTACTCACAAAATGGTGAGAGCATAAAATCAAAGGCCAATAATGGTGGAAAAACTAAATGACAAGTGGTTTCTTATGAAATAGATAGGGGTCCCAGAATCCTTAAGGTAAACAAGTGGTTGATGTGGTGATTTTTTAAAATTTTCAAAATTGTTTTCAAATGTTTTTAGATTTTTCCCAACATCTCAACTTGATTTGAGAATGAAGAGATATTAAATGGTCTAACTTGCAAAATAGCGAGAGTGTGAAAACTTGAAATTACTCTCAAAATGGTGAGAGCATGGAAAAGGGTGATTGGGATGACCTCAATGTGAATCGAGCGACACATACATAGTCCCATTAGGACCTCAAGTCACTATAGTTATGCCTTACAATGGAGAAATCTGAGTAGGTAGCAAAAAGTTATCAAATTAGGCAAATGTCACAATATGGCATAGGAATGACAAGGTGGGACTTCAAACATGATAAAGATGTTGTTCCTAATGTGCTCATAGGTGGTTATAAGTAGAAAATAATGACATAGGTCAATGGTACTAATTTTACCAAAGGTGGTTATAATTAGTAACACAAAGTGGAACATTGAGTTGCCCAAAGGCAATGATAATCAAGAACACTCAGAATGAAATGAAATAAGAAATGAAGGATGCAACTATCAAACCACTATCATACTAGTCCAGGATATTACCTCAGTCTAGAATACTAAATCAACCACTAAAACTTGATCTGAATCCCCTCATTTAAGGTGCTTAAAAAAACTAATGGAATGGAACCAAGGTCAAGGGGTTGGGTAGGGAGGTTAAAAATAACTTTGGTCAATAGAAAAGGCATTGTAGAATGATATACGATATGGTACAAAGAATATCAATATGGGATAATGAAAATGGGCATCATAAACAATACTTTAGGTCTCTCAATCGAAGTAATACTTAAGGTGTATGATGTTCATCATCTCATCAAGTTCATCCCCATTTGGTATAGCAAGCATGTATACTCTAGAGCCATAATTTTCAACAATGATATATGGGCATATTCAATTGGGTTTGAACTTGCTTTTCTTCTTATAGGTCCTGGTGTTCTTTTGGTTTTATTTAGGAACAAGATCTCCAAGCTCAAACTCTCTATGTTTGAAATAATGGTTATAGTGGCTATGGAGTTTGTTCTGGTATGATTGAAGGTTGCTGGTAGCAACCACATGTTTCTCATCAAGTTGCTCTAGCTCTTACAGGAAAACTACTTGATAATCTTCATCATCTATGCCATGTTTTAACAAAATGTGCAAAGAAGGTAGCTTGACCTCAATGGGAAGAATGGCCTCAGTGCCATAAAATAGGGGATATGAAGTGGTTCCTATTGGGGTACAATAATTAGTATGATATACCCAAAGGGCACATAATATTTGGAGGTGTCAATCATGACTAGTATCATTGACAATATTTTTAAAGATGTTGACAATGGTTTTGTTGGATACTTTTGCCTGGCCATTACCTTGTAGGTAATATGCAGTATAAAAATGTTAAGTAATGTTATACTTAGTATAAAGTGTTTTGACATCCTTGTTCATAAATTATCTACCACTATCGAATATAATTTCAGATGGGATACCATAGCGGTAAATGACATAATTGAAGATGAATTTGAAAATCTATTTTCCAATCATGTAAGTGAGGGGTATAGCTTCAATCCACTTAGTGAAATATTCATTAGTGATAAAGATGGGTTTATGGCCATGGAATGAGGTTGGGTTAATATTCCCAATGAGATCAATTCCCGTTGTTTCAAATGGACATAGTATAAGCATTGATTTTAGTGTTTTAACTGGGGCATGAATTAGATTGGCATGACTTTGACATTTGTCACACCTTTTGACAATGCAGTTGCATCTGCATCCATAGTTGGCTAATAATACTTGATACGTAGGAGATTTTTGGCTAGGATGGTCCCACTAGTATGGGCTCCACATACTCTTTCATGAACTTATCATAATGCTAATGTTGATTCTACTGAATTTAAACAATGAATCAGAGTTCCATTAAAGTTGTGGTGATATAGGGTTGGACCAAGTAAGTTATCACATACAACTTGGTTGGTAAAGGCCTTTTATTATTTGCACGATAGGTCTAGTGGTATAATATGTCATTAATGTAAGTAAATATGTCTAAATATCATATAGAGCTATGACCAACAATATCATAGATCATTATGATAGTTTAAAGTTCATGAGATCATGCTAAAATATTTTCAATGAAGAATTGATATTATTTTGCCTTGTCAGTGTGATGGATCAAAAATCTAATGGTGGCCATGGCATCTGCTATCTTGTTACTAGCCCTTGGTCTATGTTTAAATTGTATGTCGATAATCTACTATTTTAGAGTGTCTACCATGGCTTTGTATGGAATGAGCTTGCATTCTTTGGTATGAAAGTGGTCTATAACATAATTTATGATTAATTAATAATCACCATAAACCTTGAGATGTTGGATATTCCATTGTACTTCTTGACGAATCCCTACAACAAGTGCTTCATATTTAGCCATGTTGTTAGTACAAGGAAAACTGATACATAATGACTTAGGGATAAGATCCCCCTATGATCTAATAAATAATAGGCCTTACCCCAATCCATGTAATGTGAATGATCCATCAATTTATAGCTTCTAATGCTGCTCTTCAAGAGGTGTTTCAATGATGGGCTCATCTAGGAATTGAAAGGTTATTGGTTTAGTATTTGTAAGGGGAGATTCAACAACCTAATCTACAAGTACTTTTCCCTTTATAGCCTTCTGGTTGGCGTACTCTATCTTGAAATTTCTCAAAAGCATAATACATTTAGCCATGTAGCCTTGTAAATCTATCTTGGACATTAGATACTTGAGTGAATCTAATTTGGAAATAACTATGGTCTTGTTGTTAATCATGTCATTTTGTAGCTTTTGGGCTGTAAAAACCATAGCTAAATAAGATTTTTCAATAGGTATATAGTCGTGTTCATACATAACTAGTGTATGACTTAGATAGTACATGACATGATCTTTTCGATTGCCATCATGTTGAGTTAGAAGTGCCCCTAGGGATTTATCTATTAGAGATAGGTATGATAGGAATGGTTTTCCTAGCATAGGTGGTAATAAAATAGGTGGATTGGAAAGATAATATTTGAGGTGTTGAAAATATTTTTGATAGTCTTCATCCCAATGAAATATGACACCCTTCTTAAGTAAGTGTGTAAATAGATGGAATTTATCATCAAAATGAGAAATGAAGCATTTGATAAATTAGATCTTGCCCTGTAAACTATGAAGCTAATTCAAATTGGAATGTGGTGGTATTTCAGTAATGGCTTGTACTTTGGTAGGATCAACTTTGATTCCTCTATGAGAGATGATAAATCCTAATAGTTTGCCTAAAGTAACACAAAAAATGTACTTCTTGGGATTGAGTCTAACCTTTTATTCATAAATCCTTTAAAATATTTGTCATAGTGTGGATAAATGATTGGTTTGAGTCATTGATTTTCCTAGTATGTCATTGACATAGTCTTCAATAATGTCATGCATCATATCATGAAATATGATGGTCATGGATCTTTGGTATGTGTCCCCAACATTCTTGAGATAAATGACATAAGATAATAACAAATTATTCCCTATGGAGTTGTAAAAACTATCTTATGTTGGTCTTATAGTGTAATTTGGATTTGGTTGTATCTTAAAAAACCATCCATTAATGAAAGCATCTCATACCCCACTATGGAGTTAACTATCATGTCATTATCTAGGAGAGGAAATTCATCCTTAGGGTAGGCCTTATTTATATCTCTAAAATTAGTGCAGATTCTAATTCCTTCTAGCTTTTTATTGATAGGCACAATATTTGAGATCCACTATGAGTAGTTGATCGGTTAGATGCATCTCACTTCTAAAAGTTTTTCCAACTCTTTCTTTACTAATGCAATAATACAAGGATGCATCTTACATAATTTATATTTCATAGGTTTAACATCAAGATGTATAACAATGTGGTATACAATTATGGTAGGTTCTAAACCTAGCATGTCTGAGTAGGCCCAATCAAAGATGTCAACAAATTATCTCAGAAGGGCTATAAATATTTCACATTCCTCTTTAGTGAGGAATGTGCCTAATTTGATCCATTTTAGGTCATCTAGAGTCTCGATATTGACTTTCATAGTGTATTGTATTAAGAAAGTCAAACCATCCTCTAAAATCATAGATAATGATTTGAATTGGCCCACAACTACAAAGTCCTCTATTTGGAATAGTTCTTCAAGTTCACCTAAACAAGATGAATCAGAATCTCCCAATGGTAGGGATGGCCATGTTACAATCTTTGTTGGAAATTCTTACATAATTCGATCAAAGCATGCTATTCTTTAGAACTGAACTTGAACCCAAAAGTAAGTTCATTATTGGTGGTGTCCTAAGCTTCATTTAGGTAAAGGTGAACACCCCTATCTAATGGCATCTTAAATAGGTTTTCACCAAAATATTGGCATTTTGATTTACTTTTACCCTAATCTAAAAGAGCCTCAAAGAGGTTTTCACTTTAGGACCTCAATATTTATTTATTTGTTTGTGGCTAAGGGTGTTCACCCATTCTCCAAAATAGGCTGAAGGATCTAGTTTGATAGAAAACCCTTATTTATGGTTTCTCAATATAACATTGTCTCTTAGGCTTCAAAAATCACAAAAGGTGTCATCATTTCAAAATCATCTATAGGCACTGTGGGTTCTTGTTGGTCCCAAGCTATAAGTTGAGGGTGATAAAGAGGAAGTGGATTAAGTTGATTAATTGGAGTAAGGGTAAAAATCACATGGGTGTCAAATAGATTGGTATTAGTAAAGTCTTTGTAAATGTTATGATAAGACTCTACTTTATTTCTGGCATCATCATCACTAGTCATTGGCATTAAAACACAAGTAAGATACATGGAGTCACCTCTAGGTAATTTAAATCCAAGACCATAAGTTCCTTTGTACCAAGTTATAGAAATTGGCTCAAAAGTTTCTTGTTGATTTATCTTGAGGCCTCCTCTTTCATAGGCTTGATTCTCCATGATCTGGTTAGGAATGGGGTATTTGGAATTTTCAAAACAATCAACCAGTTTGTCATTATATAACCAAGTTTCATCATTTGAAAGTGGGTCCTATTCTTGGCCAGTGGTTAGTTTGAAAATAATAAGAGATAGACTATGAAGTTTTCCCTTTCCTTTCTATTGACATTCCATGCAAGGTGGCTTAGCTTTAGGTCTTTCATAGAACTTGGGGTTTCATGAAATCTTGGCAACGTGAAATGTGTTGTGGTTCAAATACTCTCCTGGGTCATTAGTCAAGATGGTAAAATGATTTGAGAACTTAGGAAGAGGCATATGAGAATATGAATCAAGACTAACTAGGTCTATGCAATTGGCCTTTAGTAAATCAATAAGTATTCTTTGCCTTTGTCCTTTTTGGGCATTAGATCTTGGCCAAAGTGGTAATTGTAGTGCTTTCATACTCAACCTCCAAATATTTTAAATGTTCATAGGGATGTAAATCTCTGTTGATAGTGACTTCCATGCCTGAATGAAAGAACTTAAGACACTAGTACAATGTTGAAGGGATTGCTCAAATTTCATGTATCCAAGGTCTTCCCAAGAGGAAATTATGAGATAGGTCTAGGTCTAACACATGGCAAAGTGTATCATGGGTCAAAGTCCTAACGATAACTAGAAATCTGATGGTGCCTTGTGGTTCTTGCTCTTCATTTTCATAGGCTTTGACAGTGATTGTCTCTGACTATAGATTTATTATTATTTATTCGAGATTTTTGATGAGCTTTGGAGACATAATAATCAAGATCGATCTAGTGTCTATGAGGAAACGTTTTAATTTATACCATGTAACGATAACTTCAATGTATTACATATTGTTAATTATTGGCTTGGGGCTAGATGTCAAACCAAAGCTTGGAATTTATCTAGGCTTCTGTCATTTGGTTCTTTAAATTGGCCTAGGAATTTTGTCAAGATGTTCTTGTGGATAGTAGATGTATGCAACAAATTGAAAATTGATATTTATGTGAACATATTCTAAAGTTGTTCCACAATATCAAATTTCTTTTCCTTAATAATGGTATATAGATTTTTCCTAGCTAAAATAGTGGGTTGGGTTAGTTAAGTGGTAGATGGTGATGGGTTAGGAATGGTAATGTTTGACCACCAAGTTATGATTACATAATAAAGATTTGATACATGACCATTGTTGCTATAAAATGATGATGATGAGGGTCTAGATAGGATAAGTTTTCATTCTTGGTGAATTTGTTTGTGGTCGTGGGGAAATGATGAGTTATCGATATAAGGTCTAAAAATTATAATCCTTAGTTGTTAGTGTGCCTGTTTACGATCCCAAGTTAAGGAAGGATCATTGGAATAAATGGGTTGATTGAAATTATTTATCGATAGTCTTTTTATGTTAGCACTTGGTCTTGGATTAATGGTGATGTTGGAAATGTGACCTCCCATAATATGACCTATAACTTTAGTGTAGTCATGTGAAACTATGTGGTAAGTCTATTAGGTATTGGAATCATTTTGGCCTTGGTTCCTTCCATTTGGTTGACATTATTTTGTTACTACTGATATTATTGTTGTTGTCATAGATGTTGATATTTTTGTTGCTATTTATTTGGCCTTTATTGTTGTTGTTATTGGTTGTTCTTATTATGTTATGGAAAAAGGGTTTTGGTAGATGCATAGGTTCTGATTGGATGTAAATGCTCTATTATCCAATGTAATCTCCCCATTTTCTAACATATTTTCAATAAGGTGTTTTATCTATATATGATGGAATATATTATGTCCATAAACATGATGGTATTCATATAAATCATTTTATCTATACCAGTCTAGATATGGAATGCCCTCAGGATAATGCTTTAGAATTGGCCAACTAATCATTTTAGCTATGACTAGCTTGTAAAACATGGATTCAATAGGTTTTCTAAGGTAATTGAAGACTCGATGAGTAGGATAAATTTTTCTTGGAGGATGTGTTTGTAAAGGTATTGGTTGTTGCATTTATTGAACTATACTTAGTTATTGTAAAGGATGTGCTTACTGAATGGGTTACTAATGAGAATTAAGTTGCATTTGTGGAATTGGTTGAGTAGATGGTGTTTGCCCCATTTGGACATGAGGTGAATCAATTACCCAATTTCCAAAAACATTCTTGTTGTGGTTGAATTGTTTATATTTTTCATAATTATTAGCTTGCACTAGTACCGATGATTGCGTTTGGACTTGGTTTTGGTTTTGATTTTGGCTTGTTCCTTGATTTTGGTTTGAAGAGGTTAACTTGATAATCCTTTTACTAAAAACAACCTTTTAAATTATCAGACCTTTATTGATGATCTTTGAAGGTACATACACACTGTAGCTCTAAGTGATAAGATATCTTATTGTGCTAATTTTTAGTAAACATAGTGGCCAATTTTTTATCTGGTAAGCTATGGGTGAAGTGACTAGCAAGTGATTTCCATCTCTATAGATAGATTACAAAGATTTCATCAAATTTATGTTTATCTTGAATCAAATCTACCAATGAAATCTCATGATCAATATTTTAGGAGAAATGTTACACAAATTTATTTGAGAGGTCATCAAAATCAGATATGAAATTCTTTGGCAATTAAGGAACCATTCCAAAGCCTATCTTGCTAGACTTTGGGGAAACAAGAGGAGTAAATAAATGTCATTTTAAGCCACTCATTGGTAAACAATGAATAATTCTATTAAATGGGCCTCAGGGTCTCTGTTACCCTTGTATTTATCAAAATTTAGTGGTTCATACCTTAGAAAAAATGGTATTTTCAAATACTCCATGTTGAATTAGTAGGAACACACATTATATAACTTGAAATTCTTGGTCTATTTCCCTACTTGAATGGCAGTAATTTTATGCTTCATTTATTGAAATTTTTATGCCAAGAAATTGGATGGAATATTAGCCTGAGGTGGAGGTTATGTGGTCAAAGGTGGATTAACTTGATTGGGATATAATAGAGGCATAGTTTGTTGTGGAATGTTGGTTTGATGAGTGAATTGACTAGGAATATGCATATATAAATTGGGGTATGGTTGTTGAAATTACATGCATTATGGTGTGATATTCTAGTTTGAATTTAGTATATAGGCCTATTTTTGAGGGAATTGTGATTGTGATAGAAGGATATGGATCTAGGTAAAGTACTGTGCTTGTTGAGGTTGAGTAGGGAATTGCTAGTGTCTAGTCAAGCCTGAATGAATAAAGGGAACTTTTTATGGACTCCTTATCATTTAATTGGTGACACATTTAGAATGAAAGGAAATTGTTTCCTAATTGATACTTGTTGGACAATAATACCTCTTGGTTTCATGAACACCTATTATGAAGTAGATGTTTGTTGGATGTTTGAAATTTATCTTTGACCAATGGAAATATGTTATTGATTAGACAACATTTATGTTTATAAAGGTATGTTGGTCTGTGATTGTAGAGGTATAATTGTTGTTACTTGTTGAGGTGGAACATTTATTGCCCCTTATTAAGGTGACAGAATGTTCAATCTCTATTGTGTTGGTAAATTGAATTGTGCCTATTGTTGTGGAATGTTAGTCATCACCTATTGAGGTAGAGTAACATTCATCACTTGTTGTTGAGGAAATGCAATAGTTGGTGCTTGATTACTTAATCCTTATATTTGTATGCTTGAAGAAGTAACTAGTTAAGGATTAGAGGTAGCTTGTTGTGGTTGAGATGTAACAATTATTTCCCCCTAGGATTGTGAACCACTCATGGTATTAACTAAATGCACTTATTATGGACTAGTTGTTGGTGTAGTTAAACCACTTTTTCCTAGATTAGAAGACACTTTTGTGTTATCCACCATGTTTGGCACATTATTATTCATAGAAGTAATATACACTTTTTAATAATCAGGAGATTGTACATGTCACTAACTAAAGTGCTTTGTGAAAATGGGTGTATACCCAAATTATCTTGGCTCATTAATTTGATTAATACTCTTGTTAAAGGAACTAAATTAATGAGGGGAGCATTGGACATGGCCATATTATTATAATTATGTGAAAGATTCAAATAGGATTGATATGCTATTTGCATTTGTAGAAAGTGGTCCTCTATCAGTCTTTTTCTTGTGACAAGCATATTAGGGTCTTAATATGATATCAACATGAGTGCTTGAGGATTGCTAGTAGAGGCATGTTTGATGGTTTGGTTATAAGGCATCTTGAAAGGCACTCTAACTTGACTAGGCAAATTTTCATGAGGGAAATCTTCTGGAAACATGGCCCCTACCTCCATGGCTTTGACTAAAACTTTATGCTTGTTTTCAATCAATTAATGATCAAACAAATAAGGATCATATGTTGATGACAAGTAACATAATATGACTATTGTTTAGCTTGTTCTACAACTGATGGTGTGCTAAAAAGGTATTAAATGGTTTGTTCTTGGTCTTATTCAAAGTATGGAGGCATTTTAACAAAATAATGGGCTAAGGGATCTTAGCTTTGTTCCCTAGATTGAGTAATGTAGGGAGGATAAAGATCTATCTCAAAAACTACATTGTTACCATAAAAGTCTTGAACAAAGTCCTCGTGTGCGATCACACTAGCAAAAATTGGATTGTACATGGATTTGATATGAGTGTAATGAGACATATCCAAATCAATGATGTCAATTTCACAAAAAAGGCTTAAAGTTATACAAGCTCTTAAAAATAATGTCTAAAGGACAAATGGTCCAAACTTGTCTAACTTGGTCTAAAAGTGGAGCTGTATCTCCAAAAAGGTTTAATTCTAAAAGTTGGTTTAAAATATTCTAACATAAAATGTCTAATGTTACATGTCTTATACAAATATTCAAGTGGATGTAATAAAACTAAAATGCCAAACTTAGGTATAAATTGTTTCAAACAAGTCTAAACTAGGTCTAAAGAAACAAAGGTTGCTAGGTCTTTTGGAAAATAAGGCATAAAAGATAGGCTCAAAATAGGTATTGTTAGGTCTTTTGGGAACAAGGCTCAAAATCTAGACTTTAAAAAAAATTAGGTCTTAAAGGCAAGAGATTTAATCTAACAAATTTGAAAAACTTTGACATAAACTAGGCATTCAGACTTTAAAGACAAACTTTATCATTTGGCAAAAGACATGGAACTTTAGGCATAGGTAGATATACCACTTCCCAAAATTTAGGCACAATAATAGTCTTTAAATTGAGCAAGAAATTAACCTAAGTTACATAACCCAAATGTGAAGGGTGAACATCTAAGCCAAAATTACATAAGGCATAGGTATAAACCAATAAACATTTGGATTTGAACTTGTCAAGGCCAATTATGAACTCAATTTATAAGACCAAGATTTCTCAAAACAAACAAGGTAGAAAAGAATAAATGGCATGACGGTACTAGGCATAGATCAAAAAGGCACATGTGGTTTCAAAAATTTAAAAATTTAGACATAAGATAATAAGTCTTTGAAACAATTTGAGTAGTGTAATGATGTTATCATGCTCTAAATATATGACAAATGCTTTATTTCAAGACTCTCAAACACAAGACTTGGAATGAAATGGACAGTATAATGATACCATTTTTAAACAAATGACACACACAAACAAAGGTTGGATAAATGACTAAGGTAAAGGTGTGATGTCAAATGGATGGGATAATACCTCCTCAAACAAAGGAGTGATGCAAAAACATGACTCATTTTGGATGTGGTATGATAAATAAATAGTTTTAACTCAAGACCATGCAATTAAAGAGGATAAAATGATAAAAACACATAAGTGTAAACTTCCTAAATCCTAAATTTGACAAGGTTGCATCATACTATTGAATTCTATCTATATACTTTCTCTTGAGAGGATTTTAAATTATTAATACAAAAAGTAAAAGCACATGAAAATTATGGATTTTAGGCTCCCTCTTCTCTCAAGATTTTGTATGATAACATGGAACTTCAAGCTACTCGCCTTGCATCAACAGTATGTCCATGACAAATGAGGTTGTCTAAACTATCAATTTTCATTTGTTTCTAGATGGTCCTATATGTGTGACAAACACTAGGGAATAATCATGTCATTTGGATCCACATCAATCGACTTATTATGAAAAGGTCTTGTCCTTTCCACAACCACTACATCCGTCAATTGCTTAGTGTAGTGTGATGTCTAAATTTTCCTTATGTTTCAAGGCTGATTACCCTTAATATAACTTATTTCAATTGCTTAAAATAAGCATCCTAGTAGGACACCCTCAATTTATATATCCCACCTTGGAGTGGGGTTGAAACAATATCAGGAGATGAATTTATGGGTCAATTCATCCTTTAAAAACCTATGAGGAGGTCATGAACTCCCACTCACAAGCCAAAAAATATGAAATAAAGACAAGTAGAAGGGCTTTAGGGTCATTTTGAGGTCACCCAAATCATGTGGATTTTGGGGTGGGCCTTAGCGAATTTTTTATTTTTGACCAAAGTGACAAAGGAAAAGAGTTCACTTTTTTAATCACCCAAGTTCCCTAAAGGGGACGAGGGAGAGCATACACGCATCACTCATCTTGCTAAACAAACACTTTCAATAAACAAGCATAAAAATGAAACTCTTATAAGTATTTAACTAAGATGAGAGTTTAGTTTTATAGCACCAAAATGAAGTATGTGATGAAGTTTGAGCCCTTTGGCATTTGTGTTCAAAACTTTGAAAGATAAAAATGACAAGAAAAAGGAGTTTTAAAATACCAAATTTGAATGTGACTTTTGCAACTTGAAGTGTTTTTAAAATGTCTTCTTTAGGACTTTAGGTCCTACAAAACATGTTAAGGTGTCCTAGTGCTTAGAAGCAAAACATGAGTGGACAAGTAACTTTCAAATTCTTTCTCTTAGGTTTCCAAAATTTTACATAAAGTGCAAAAACACATAAATACATAGCAATACCATGACTATTATTGTAAAACCACAACAATTAGCAAAATACCACAAATTGCCTAAAAAACAAAGTATTAGTGCAAAATCACTATTATTAAGATAATAGCACTAAATAAAGATAAAAATGTAGATCCTAGAACAATAATGCAACTCTACCCTGTAGCATCAAATGGTTAGCACTAGACCATAGCAGTTTAACACAACACTACAAAAGTTAAAACAATATCACTTTTGGTGATATCATGATTGTAAAGTCAGAAAATTGTCAATAGCATGAGTCTTCCCTATTAAATACAAATAGTTAGTAAACCATGGTTTTCAAAGCTAAAACCATGATAGTTAATGCAATACCACAGAACTTATGATAAAATCATAATTGTGAAAGTAGCAATTTTGCACAAAATCATGATTCTAGAGAGTGAGAACATGACTGCACAAAACAACTTCGCAATTTCCATAAAAATGTCCTTGATCCTTCTATGTTCACTTTTTTTGATCAACAAGGTTGGATTTTGACATGAATTTTTTTAGGAGGATGTCCTAAAATTCTTTGAGAGCAACTTTGAAGGGTGAGTGTCCCACTGGGAGTGCCATGATGTGAACAAAGAATACGTAGAAGGAAGGTTAGTCTTGTGTTAGTCCAATAAAACAAATCAAAACAACACACTAAAATCCTAACACCTCTAGCCTAGACACTAGAGAGAGCATAAGTAACAAGCTTACATACACAAACACAACTAAAACATAAAAGAAACCACTCTTTTACCTTCCTTGGATCTCTAAATGGCTTGTATAAGTGGCTTGCAGAACTTGTGCATCAATAAATCTTCATCAATGGAGATTTTTTGGCTTCATCTTTCCTTGGTACCTTGGATTAAGAATTTGGCATTATAAAACTACACTATCAAAAGATTTAAAGACATTTAGTCATAATAACTTTACACAAAAATATCTTAGAAATCAATAGGCATGGACTTGTATTTATAGCCTCAAGAATTAACTCTCATCCAAGGCGAGTTAAGGTTGAGTCTAAAAATGGAATGGGTTCAAATTAACCTTAGGTAAGTTGAGACTAATTATAGTTGAGTTAAAATTTGTCATGAAATTATGATTTTCAATTACTAGGTAGGCCTCTCAAATTAGATATTTTGGAAGAGTTTGATAACTTATAAAGGCAATGATGAAAAGGCTTGATATTTTGATTTTTAGAATTTCCATTTTTAGATGTTCATGAATTACAAATGGATAATTCAACTAAGCATTTAATCTTATTTAATTAGATGTTTGATTTTGATTAGCATTTATGCTCTTTCAAGATTTTTTCAAGTGCCCCACTTAATGGGTCCATAGGCCAAATTGCTAGTTGTTATGTCCTAAGGTGATTAGGAATGAATCTATGAGAAGTTATTGTTACAAATGAGATAGTATCCCAAATAGGGATGACTCAACATGATTATGAGCTTTGATAAATGATGTATAGATCAAATTGGGATTTTTAGTGATTTTTAAGCTTAATTTACAATCTTTGGTAGGAATCAGTCTGAAGTCCGATTGGAAGCTAGTTGTGGCCAAAATTGGATGTCTACACTTGAAACTTATTATATTTCATTAGATTCACTTAGAATTGATGATTCTGCTTCTGACTTAGATAATTTAGAGCAGGTTCCTAAGCTAGGGTCTTCTTCTCGTTCTTCTTCTTCTAGTTTTTAAAATGAAGTGATGAGAAGTCTTATACATCCACCTCTATTCATGTTTTAGAGGATGAGGAGTTAGCACCTAACTCACCAAAATCTAAGCCCCTTTGGGCTAGGTGGACACTTAAGAGTGCAAGCGCTTAGCTAGGAGATCTAGTGAATGACAATCATACTTTGGTAAATTATAAAAGTGGTTCACATGCATTATTTTATTTAGTTTTGGATCTACAATAATTTCAAGAGGATTTAGGCATACTTAAGAGGGATAGTGATATGTAGGAATAATATTCTTCCTTGATAAAAAATCACACTTGGGATTCGAATTCCGTTCTTAAGGGGAAAAATATGGTTCAATATAGGTGGATATATCAAACCAAGTTTGTAGTAGATGGGTTAGTCAACAAGTATAAGAAATTATTGGTTACCAAGGGTTTTTCATAGGTAGATAGAATTGAATACTCAAATAACTTTACACCTATTACAAATATTACTTCAATTCAACTCACACAAGGTATAGCCATAACACATGGATGGGATGTGTACCAGATGGATGTGAAGAGTGCCTTTATTCATGGAGACCTTGAAGAGGAGATCTACATGGAGTAGCCACCTGGGTTTTTTTAGGATTCATCCTTAGTTTTTAGACTTAAATCCATCTATGGCATGAAATAATCCCCTCAAGATTGGTATACCAAGATGGACTCTTTCCTCCTTACTTTAAGTTTCACCAGGTGTCATTCACACCCCAATGTATATTTTTTATGACAAGATGATTATTTACTGATATTGGTCATTTATGTTGATGATATTTTGATAATTGAGAGTTCCTCATCAGCTATTTTAGTGGTGAAGACAGCTCTACATGATATATTTGACATGACTAATTTAGGTCTTCTACATTACTTCCTTGGGATTGAGATTTTACAGTTTGATTTGGAGATTTCACTTGCACAGCCTAAGTATGCTCATATTTTGGATTAATTTTACATGGCTGATTATAATACATCTCTGAATCCATTTATATCAAGAGTGAAACATGCAGCTAACTATTCTACATGTTTGGTTGATGCCATTTGGTATCAACATGATGTAGGGGCATTCTATATGGATCCTAAAATAGTTTAAATTTTGGATTTTAGTGTCTTGTAGGTGTTTAATAGGTGTTATAGGTACTAATTTTGTCTTATGAGTGATCTATATTAGCACAAGTTTCATTAAATTTGAATTATGGACTTTCCCTTCAAAACTGCCACTATTTGAAAATTTGAATTTTTTAGCTTTGTGGAAGGATTTTCATGCATTTTTTGAAGGTGGAAAGGTGTAATAACAATTTAAATAGGTGTCTAAGATGTATTAAGGATATATAAAGGTCATAAACATTTTATTTTGTCTATAGGCATGGTCATATAGTATTCATAGTGGAAAAACATGAAAAATGTAATGTAAGTTCAATGACTTCTATGTGGGAAACCTCCAAGAATTAGTTATGCCTCTTGGAGTAGTCTTAAGAGAGTAATTTTTGGTAATGTATTAGCGATTTAAATTTAAAAAATATAGTGAAATAATGTGTAATAAAATAAAGTTGATGAATAAGATGACTATGATAATGAATTTTTGAGTGGTTTTGACATTGCATGGCTGTGAACAAAGATTATGATGCATGTTTGGATCCTCCACTAGTAAGTGGTTTAATATGGTTATTTATTTTGGTTGATAAATTGTTATAATAACTAAGTTTATTTAGGAAAATTTGTGAGAAGAGGCAGATAGTCTCATTTGTAGAGACAACCAGGCCTGATGGTAGAGAGTATGCATATATAATCTTGTGTAAATAGTTTGGTTTGGTATTGGTCCTTTTGATAATGAATTCTATGGAGAGATAGGAGTAATACAAATGTGATAAAAAAGAGAGTGTATTTTTTTTAATATATAACTATTAAGGGCTTAATCCATTATAGTGAAAACCATATTCATTACTAACCCTCTGTTCATAATATAGAGTTATGTAGGACTGGGAATTGTTTGATCTTGAATCTTATTTGATTCAAATGTGAGAGAGAAGGGTTTAAGTTAGTATTGAGATATTTTTTTGATGTGGTAAGAAGCCTAAGATAAATTTTAAATATTTTGGGTAACGTTTGAATAATCAAACCCTTGGTTACCCCTATTTTTTGTAATTAAACACTGACAGACCAAATGGAGATTTCCTTGTTACAAGTAAGATAAGGGTTATGGTCATGTGATCATCAAAATAAAAATTTGTATTTTGATTATATTGACCTTATCCATCTATTTTTTTGTATTGAAACATTTCCTTTTCCAAGATATTTAATTAAAACCACCCTCGGCCTGTGATAGGGTTTGGTAAGCCCTAACTAGGGTTTATTCATTTAGGGAAGATTTAACCATCCAAAATTCACCAAATTTTGTGGTTTAGTATATTTTTGCATGAAATAAATAAATAAACACTTTCAAGATGGTACAATACATGTAGTATGGATTTATAACAAGAGGTATTGGAAAAGGGCTAAAAGAGGCCTAATTAGGAAGGCTAGAAGAGAGAAAGTGGATCTAGAGGTTGAGTTAGGTCTTGAAATTTGACCCATAGGTGTATTTAAACAAGAAAAATGATAATATCATATTATAAAGTCAAAATTTTTATTATTTTTTCTGTACTAACCTATTTTTAGTCAGACAGGGCTACAAGGAGTGCTTGTTTGAAAGGTAGAGTTACATGAATGTGAGGTAAGTGTTTGAGATAGTTTCAAAAGAGGTAAATAAGGTTATTGGAGACTATTTTAATCAAGATAAAGACCTTGTAATCTTTTAATAGTCCTAAGAAATTGTACTTTTTTATGGTGGATGAATCCTTAAGCTTAAGACTAGTGAAGTGATCCCTTGTTCTAAGGACAAGAAAGGGAAAGCTCATGTAAGCTCTGCATCAGACCATCTTGTTGGTAGCCTTATTTATATGAATCATACTAGGTCTAATATTTTATGTGTAGTGTGAATTATCTCTAGATTCATGTGGGAACCCCATGAATTACACTTAAAAATAACTCAGAGGATATTTCACTACATTTAGGGCTCTTATAGATTCAAGATTCAATAAAAATTTGGCACATAGGTTAACTTGGTTGGTTTTATATATTTAGATTGGGTTGGGGATACTCAGAGTCACAAGTCCACTTTAGGCTACAATCTTTTTTTGGGTTCTGGTCTCATTAATTAGTCTAGTAAGAAGAAAATGCTATTTTTATATCATCTATAGAGGTAGAGTATAAGGGAGTTGCTAATGCAGATATTGAGGCCATTTGGCTTTAAGGGATTCTATCTGAGTTTAGAATTCCTTTTAGATAACCAACCATCATATATTATGACAATTAGAGTACCATACAAATATGTAGGAATGTGGTTCAACACCAACAAAATAAACACATTTAGATTCACATGCATTTTAATTGGGAGCTTATTCATGTTTAGTTCATTGACTTGAGATTTTGATAGTCTTCAAATCAGGTTGCATATATCTTTACCATACCCTTCACTAAGATTAAGTTCATTTATATATGAGTTTTCTTGGGGTATGGTCTACATTAGTAACAACATCATCTTTAGGGGGGCTTTTAGCCTATTTACTTCTTCTATATCTCTCTTTTGGGGGGGATTTTTTCTTATAGGTTTTCTCATTTTCTCTATTTTATGGGAGATTGCTTTGTATTGGGTACCTGGTCAAGCCTAGTTGCTGGGACTCATTTCTCTTTTTTTACACTACCCACCTAAGTTATGCTTATGGGGGGTTATAGAGTAGGTATTTTATTTTTTACCATATTTAGTCATTATGGGATTTTCCCCCTCACTTGGAGGTTTCCTACTTTCTTGGATAATCTTGCTTAGTTGTACTTGGAGTTACATTTTAATCAGATGAATAGGAAGTAACTCCTTCGACTGGCTATTTTAGGTATGAGAGTTATTCTTCTATTATTGGCTCTCTAAACACCTTTCTTGGGAGGAGTTACTCATGCATACCTATATGTACATATCTCTTGGTGAACTATTTTTCAATGGAATATGGGTTTTGGATCTTATCTTGTTTATGCAATATTATCATATGTGATTTCATTTTATTGCAGCTATTGTGATGTGTACATGCTTGATTCTTGCCTATCAAAAACCTATGCATTCACTTGATCCAAATATATTAGCATCCAATCTGATAGTTTCTATAGTGAATCCAATGCCTTCAAGGTCTCTCATACTCCTCTAATTCATCAATGGGTGACAAACTTCAATATAAGAGTTATAATGTATTTCTTTAAGTTCTTATCCAAAGGAGTACTGTGAGCCTATAGGTCTATAGAATTTTAGGTCACCATTATCATTAAAATTTTATCTTAATAAACTATATTTAATATTATTAAATCTTCATGAGATCTATTTAATCACCCTAAGACATATTATCATCTCAAGCTTCATTTCACCTTGTAACTCAAAGGGATTGTATGCTTGAGTAGGATTGTGTAAGTCAAAAAAAAGGCTTTGAAGACTCTATATGCAAATTCAAGGTGATTTGAGCACATTAAGATATTGATGAGGAATTCAAAACAAGGAAATTTTTTGATCCAAAGGCCTCTAATGAGTCAACTAGGCTCAATATAGAATAAAACATAGTGAAAAAGATTTTTTAGGCCCCAATGATTGTTTACATCCCTGACAAAGGTATAGGTAGAAAAAACATAGTGGGGGAGTCAAATTGAGTATTAGGGATCCAAGATAGATGTGAATGAAGGATCATCCATATATAAACATCTCAGGAAGGCTTAACTAGCTTAGAGGATGTGATTTGGTAAAGGTATAGTTCAGTAGGTCCAACATAGAGCTACAGTCCAGTAGCAAGAAAAAAAAAGAGAAGAAACACTAGCTGAAAAAGATGGAAAGGCATATGAAACCCTATAAAAAAATTATTATATTGATCAAAAATTTAAAAATCAATAAATTCACTCAAATGTCTATTCTTAGACCTTTGTAGCCATTCTTAACCCTAAGTGAAGACTTACAAGCTTGTTTGTAGACATAGGTAAAAGGGTCACATTAGTGATGAGTTTTGAGGTTAATAAGATTATAGAGGGGTAATATATAACATTAATAATGTATCAAATACCTTTAAATGTGTTGTTCCCAAAATCCATCACTTGCTTTTGTGGACAACATACCAACCATTTTGGTCCTACAAACCAAAATTCTCTCTTTTCTTTCTCAAAAATATTATGAGCAGTTAAGTTTTTCAAATATTCATGTCTTTTTAGCTAAGGAAGTCACAGGTTCAACAAGCAAGCTTTCTTCAAAATAAGTTCAAAACACTTAAGGATTTTCCTTAGTGTTTTGAGGATGGTTCAATGCCTAGGTTCAATCAAAAGACTTAACGGTGGGCTTCAAACAAATAGAATGAACCACTTTGAAATATTGAACCATTGAACCCTACCTCCACAAGGTTCAAAGGTTCAATGACTTCAGTGGACTTAAAGAAAAGAAGGCTTTGAAGAGTTAATATTAAATAATTGAACCATTGAACCTTGAACCAAAATGGTCCAAAGGTTCAAGGTTCAATGAGTTCAATAAGTCTGAAAGACTTAAAGAAAAGAAAGAATCAAAGAGCAAAACTTGAACTATTGAACCATTAAACCTTGAACCAAATGAGTTCATAGGTTCAATGAGTTCAAAGGTTTAAGTGACTTTGGTAGACTTAGAAAATCCAAAGAGTTTGAAGCTTCGAAGAAATCAAAGAAATAAGAATGAACTGTTGAACCGTTGAACCTTGAATCAAAATGGTTCAAAGGTTCAAAGGGTTCAAAGAGTTCAAAGTTTTAACAGAAGCTTTAAGTGAATGGATGAAGCAGAAGATTCTAGAAAGAATTTCAAACAAATGGTTCCAATAAATGGTTCAACCGAAGAAGAAAAAGAAAGCAGACGCGACCCTTCACAAAATGATTGAACCAATGAACCATTTAACCTTAAACTAAAAGAGTTCAAGGTTCAAGGTTAAAAGAGGTTCAAAGCAACCAGTGATGTCCCCACAGATGTCAAATTTAGGGTAATAGAATAGCTATTAATTTTCAAAAGAATTGAGAACAAGCTCAGTGACCAGCCCAAAAAGGAGCTGAAAGAGCCAGCTGAAAGTGAGAAGATAGCCTTGAGAGCTTAGATTGATAAGAAGAGACAAAACATGAGAATGAAAGAGAGAAACTATAGGAAAATTAGAAATATTTGTAAGAGATTTATTTCCAGTAGGTGGAATAGTCTACTAGGTGGACGCTAGGGAACATAAACATTCAAGGACGTGGCCTGTTTTTCTTCGTTGAGTAAAGGCGGATGGATAGCCATGTAAACATCATTAAGAAGACCAGAAAAACCATGCTAAGGAAAGGAAATTTGAGATAATTCAGAATTCCAAAGTCAAGGTTGATGCCCTGTTCTAGCATGGCTCTTTGATAGATATTTAAGGTATTCAATTTAGCATGGGCCGATTTCATAAAAACAAGTGCCCAAGTCTTCCTTGTAATGCTATATATTGTAAACTCCCATTTTGTATAAAGGGGATCTCTCAATTGTCAGAAGTGAAGCTCTACCCAAATTGAAAGGCAATCTTGAGACTTTGAGCTTAGACTGTTAATCATATTTTTTTAAATGAATGAAAAAGCAAGTGACCTTTCAAACTTTGTGTTGGGATAAGCTTGTGTCATCTAAGAAATTGTTCTTATGTCTGTTTCCTAAATACAGTCTTGTCCATTTAATCAAATAAGTAAAACTAGTGGAAATAATCTAGAAGGTGTCCTGAAGCTGACTGTGGGATAATTTTTGCTACCATAATTGTCTTTAGTTTGTTGTGTTTTACTACAAAGGATATTGGAGAGACTTTGAGCTACGTTTATCCTTTGTAATATTTTACTCTGTTGTAGTTGAAGTGGAGACTTTGAGCTACACTTCAAACTACTATATTCCATTATCCTAATCAGTGGGAGGAACAATGAAAGACTTTTTTCTTTCATTGGTTTCTGTTACTACCCAGGAAGAATCCTACTGTTTGCTAGATATCACTTCTGAAAAAATAGAAGTGCCTTTTTAGTAATTACATTAGAATTCTCCTCTGTGCTGTGAACATCATCTCTGAAAAAAGAGAGATAGATGGTGTGATTTCACCCCTGTGTCTATTTTTATCTTATATATATGATATAATATATAATAATTTGTAGGGAACCTCCCCTTGCTGAGAGGAGAGATTTATCTCCTTATGATGTGATATACCTACACATTTTGTAGATTAAATCTCCTTATGCTGTGGTTGATGTAACCTATTTTGCCATCGATCAGTTGGTGACAAAATATTCACCCAACAAAATGATAACCAAGGTGAAAAAAGGACAAAAGAGGAAGAAAAACATCAATTTGTAGCCAAGAAGCCAAAACACACTACCTATAGGCCTATGCTAGTTTTTAAAAATAATATGTAATTTTGGTGTTGAGTTTGAAGCGTAAGAAGAGTGGGATACTATTGGATAGATTTTGAGAAGGTTGTGTCACCTTGTAAATAATGTAAAAAATCAATATCACTAAAAACCATTGAGAATATATCTTATTTCTAGACCTATAATCATGAGGCCTAAAACAACACCTACAGACCTACTTATAAGAAATGCAAGATAAATGTGATTGGTTGTTTGAGATCATAAGGTGGTAAGAGTGGAAATGATGAATACATATCATTTTAGAATGATAATATGATCTCCAATATGTTTTAATAGGATTTAAGATAGTTACAGGGGTTAGGAAGCCTAATTAGGCCTAAAAACCTAAATATGCATACACAGGCTTGAAGGCAAAAAGATGAAGAAAAATTAAAATGGTGAAGATTAAATTGAATTATGGTGACTTAGAAAGTTTTTTTTAAAAATTTATGAAGGTTTATAATGAGTTATAGACTTTTTCAATGATGAAAAAAGGCAAACACATGCTACTAGGGTTATTTACACCAAATTACCATTAAACCCTATTTATAGGCTTTTGAAGGTGGGAATGGGATTTAAAGAATGTATGGTGAATAAAACAATTGGAATAATTAATTTTAGGTTTAAAAAAGCCCAAGGAGATGTTTAGTTCCAAGACCAAATGATTTTTCATCTTTTGGGCCAAAATCACTCACTCGACCTTCTCAGCAAGCCTAGGTAGTCAGAAATGGCCACTTTTAGCACGTGAGAAGTCACTTGAGAAGATGAATGGTGTTAATATCTCATTATGGAGTCTAAATGGGATTTTTTAATCAAAATTATTGGCATTATTTTAGGCATTGAGGCCCTATTATCTATGAATAATTTTTAAGAAGGTTACACACTCTAAAACCCTGCTTAAACCCTTCCAAAGAAAATAATGACTCCATATGAATTATTTGACCTTAAAAACACTTGAGAATCAATCCTAACTCCAAGAGGATCCTCACCATGAAATTTTCCTATACTTGAACTTGTATGGATGCATTCAATGTTGTGTTTTTGTAGGTTTTTGGGCTCAAAATAGGGTTTTCGACATATGAGCTGATGAAGACCATTGGAGAGGTTGATGTGGAGATTAATACACATTATAACACCTTAAAACCCACTCTTTTTATTCTAAAAGTACTCATATAAGTAAAACTTCTATAGACAGTGCATAAATGCTTTTGAAAAGGTGATGTAGTCACATAAAAGAGACATAATAGTAGGGTTAGATCACTTGAAGGCCATGGGTCATTTCAAAACATGGTTATTATGCTCTAAGATAGGTCTATCAACTTTGATACAAGTTATAATAGAGTTCTTATTATCATTCCAATGGCTAATACTAATCAAGTCACACCTAATGGACTAATAAGCCTTTAGGGTCGATGAAGGAGAATCTCTACCATTGAAAAAAGTGAATAAAAGGTGTCAATGAAGGATAAAATAAAAATTAAAATGTATAATATGGAATTTAGGTTTCTAATGGAGCTAGTATGTGATGTGCCAAGTTACCAAATTGTAACTACTCCTTCAAAAAGTGCTTGTAACTCTTCAAACAAGATCCCTATGCCACTTATGAAGTTATTCACCATGATAAGCCAACACATGCCAAGGATATGGATGAAAATAATCTTATAATCTCTTCCATTTAGAATTTTAACATACTTAAGGTGGATGACACTTATCTATGCATCCCCTATGCCTCTCTTTCTGTCTCCTCATATTCTTCTATATATTCAACCTTGAATAGATTGCAATAGATCCTTTGGTTGAGTATGGTGAGTCCATGCTCAACTAAACACTTGTATTATGTATTTTTATGATGAATTAAGCTTATTATTACCCACTAAATTTCTTGAAAATAGTGTACTTGTGTGATTATTGATGAATGGTAGTAATATTGCTTGTAATCTCTCTCATTTGTCCTCTCCTACTTATTTGCAAATAGATTGTCTTCTTACAGGTCACTTGGTGATTTTGAGGTAGATTTTAATGGTTTTAAAGTGTATTTAAGTCATTAGTGTCCTTATAAGACCTCGTGACTAGTCCCTTCATTCAATTCATTATTTATGACCTCCATGTTGAAACACTCATGCTTGAAGATCCTTGTTGAGTAGTGTGATCAGATTTAGACGTAAGCTATTTTATTAGTGCATGATATTCAAGTGGAGGGTGTTAATTTGGTGCCTCACCTCCCTATATTATTTTACTTTTAGGTTATATTACACTTTTCCCTTGCAAGCATTAGGTTTACTAATAGTTTAAAGTGATAACATCAAAAGAACTAGTCCTATCTAGAGATTCACCTTATTAATTAGGCCACCCATAAATTATAGGTGTATCTATAAAATAATTAAGTGAGGAGGCTTGAAAAACCTCCTTAAACATACAAATTTTGTTTATAAGAGGATGTACATTCACCTTCTAAACCTTCCTGTTGTTGAAAGGCTTGCATACACTAGCTCTCTACGACAAATTATTTATCTCTTAGTCTAACTAGTGTTATTATAATGACCCAAGCCTTATATCATGTTCATAATGTTATAAAATTACTTATTATCATACTTTATAATTTTTGGACCTCTACTTATTTTTTAGCTTCTTAGACACTTGTGTCTGAGTCAAACACCTACATCGATGCAAGTATCATGTTCTAACGCAAGTGTCTAGTGCCCTCAAGTCATCACATTTAAAAATGAAATGCATACCAATGGTTGTCCTACATGTTTCAATATAATATATTTTCAAAAGGGATTGGTATATATACAAGATCAACCCTTATTTATTCACCACCTAACACAAACCTAAAAACTCATAAAATAACTTACCATTCAATCAAGCTTTCAAGTGAGAAAAACTTCCCTATTTTCTCTTATTTTTATATTAGTCATAGTGAAAACACATATACAAATCTAAAGTATTAAAGGATCAAGACATAATTACTATTATAAAAGTTCTAAATAGGTCAATGTCGTACTTATTTTCCACATATTTCATCTTTGTGCACACATAAACTAACACAATAGGGGAGAACTACATCAGTCTGAGGCCCTCTTCACGGTAGTGGCTATGTAGGCAATACCCACTAATAGAGGGATATTTGAGGTTAGCTCAACATCATGAGCCCACTAATTTTTTTTCCATAGTCACTATGAAGATGAAGAACTAGGGTTTTGATATTTGAAAAGGATTGATAGCCCATGATCCAGATATGAACACACGAGAGTGAAAGGAACACATAACCTAAAATATTCTAGGTAGTCACATCCAAATCTTGTAAATATTCTATACTGAACACCTACATCCAAGTTAGGAAAAAGCATCAATGCAACTATCTGAGGTAGACATAAGTGTTTGAGGCTAAAAAGGATAAATTTATAGAATATGATTACTAATCTAGTCTATTTCTAGCTTGTTCCATATCAGATTTGAATGCGCAAAATTGACCAACTAAGTACTCCTATTTTTATTTCATTTTTATATAAATAAATAATTTTAATTATTATTTTTAACATATCTTAGTATCAAAATTAATAATATTGTTTATTTGAGCTTATACTTAATTGGCTTGCTATAGATCTATTTATCACCCTTGTGTTTATTCATTTCTATATTCTTAACCCTATACTATATTGAACCATCTCAATTTAGGGTTAAACAATATACCAATCCATTTTGAAAATATATCACATTAAATCACTTAGGATGACCATTATAATACATTTCATTTATAAATTGGTTGAATTTTGGGTACTGGACACTTAGTTTGAAAATAGACACTAGCATTGATGTAAGCATTTGGTTGGGATGCAAGTGCCGAGGAAGCTAGAAAATAGGTACAAGTCCAAAAATGGTAGGGAAGGATAAATATCAATTTTATATCATTTTTCATAGTACAAAAGTATTGGTCATCATAATAACAATGGTTAAACTAAGAGATAAACAATTTGCCATAAAGAGATAGTTAATATGAGCCTTTTAATAATATGGACTTAGAACTAAAGGGTAAAACCATGATAGGTTTTTTCCAAGTGTACAAGCTTGAGGTGCTATATAATTTAGATTTAGTGTCTACATCTCCTCAATATAATAATGAAAAATTTAATTTAAAGGAAAAATAATGCATACCTGGTTGTGTATAACACACCTTGTCTTTGCATGAATCTCGAATTGAATGCTTTTTTGGTGACTAGCCTACGACCAAGAGTATGTTATAGTATATAATTAGTGCATACAATAGAGAATTTTAAATAATCTGAAATGCTTGAAATTAAATAGATCATGATTAGGAGTACACTTATGTATCGATGTAACCATCTCGCCTTTTGTAAATTTGATTTAAAGAGATGATTTTTTTATGAAGCCTTTGAGCTGATATTATGATGATTTAAAACCCTATAAGTGCTTATATATATAAGAACACATGCCACCAAAATTAGAGAAAAAGGTGAATTTCCACATGACCATTGAACTCATCTCAATCATGCAAACCAATCATACTTATAACTTAATGAGTGTGAGTGATTCAATAAAATCATACTATATATCTAATAAGGGTGATGATTTAATAACTCCATCTTATAAATCTTGGTAAGATTGAGTGATTTAATCATCTCAACCTTTTTAAAAGGTGAACCAACTACCATATTAGATTGGCTCAATAAAGTTTATAAAAGTCCATCCTGGGTATGATAACAGTCCATAGAGGTATTTGAAATTTAAAAGTTGATTTGATTTTTGTAATTTTAGGTGCCCTTTTCATGGAATATAAACCTCATATATGTTTTAAGCTAAAACATAGGTATAAAAATGGTACATATGTATAGAATTTTTCCACAAGTGTGTATATGAGTCATATAAATATGAAATTTGTCTAATTTGATAATTTTTGGGAGTGGAAAACAGTTCCCATGATGTTACTCCATTGAATCTAGAGAATTTAAAAATAGGTACAAGTGTGGAAAACATTGTTGGTGTGGGTCTTGTTCACATCCATAGATTTAATAAGGTAGCCTTTAACATTTTAGGATCTCAATGGAGGTAAATTCCACTTTGGTCATGAGTTACAAGTATGGGTTAAATAACCTTGTAGTGGAATAACATGCTGAGCATGCAGGTTGTTAATTGGGTATGCTTGTAATGAAATGAATTCTAGTAAAGAAATCAAAAACCTAAGTGAGTTGGATGGATGTAATCTATTCTAGAGTGGGTAGGTCTTAGTTAAAGAAACTTCAAAAGGAGGGAAGGGTATAGTAGAAAATAAATTTCTATGGTTTTAAGGGATCACTTCCCAGGATGGTTCTTTTGAGGACAAGTGTTTCCAGAACTAATGCTTGTTATTTATAGCTATTACACACTTAAAAAAAAGCATAATTAAGTAGTCTAGGATGAAAATGTATAGAAAACTTAATGGTCTTAACTTAAGGTTACTCGTTATAGAGTATCTATTACAAATCCTTAGGAGATTACAACTTAGACCAAAAAGGTATCTAGAGAAGCTATGCCACACACCTAGAAGACTATACTAAAGGGAAAACACTCCTGCACATTTCAAAATATTAAGACAATTAATTAATTTGCTTAAAATAAATGATATTTTCTAACTATTCAATAGATTTTTCACATATAGAATTATAATACATTAATGATAACAAAAAATGAATTATCCATAACTTTTGCACACTTCAAATTACTAAATTAAAACCACCCAAAGAAATAAAAAACTTTAATTACATAGAGATGGAAAGAAAGTATAATCACATAGTTGAATGACAATCAAAATGATTTATTCTTGTATTAATACAAATTCTAACCCTTTGGAATGCGTGATTACATGAATATCTAGGGAGGGGTTGCAACATCCTCTAAGTTCATGCAAATTCATACTTACATCAAGTAATTAGAATTTTATTTCTAATTTTAGTGTAAAAATTGCATGTGTGCATGCTTATAGTTAATTACAACTACATCAAAAGTAAGCTATCCTATACAATATAATATAGTGTGCGCATGATTATAAATAGTTTAGGTAAGCTTTTAAATTTGTATACCAAGTGTAAGTAAACTATAATTACAAAAATTAGTCTTATATGCATGATTCAATACAAAATTAGCCTTGAACTAAGGATTACTGGGTGTCTACATGACATTGATTATTGTTGTGGTAGGTGTTGAAGTGGTATCTTGAGTTGAACTAGTAATTGAAGCATTGGCTTCCTTCTTAGCCTCCAACTCTTGATAATACCTATTTCTAACGTTGTTCTGGTATCCAACAATATCCATGTTCAAGAATGGGAATTTATTTACCTTGTTTACTTATTCTATTCACTCTGCATGTTTAAATTTAGTATTCCTAAAGTTGATCTTGAATATTTCTAATTCAGTGACTTTCTTATTTGAAAAATTCAACTTAACTTGAATCTCTTCCAATGTCAACCCCTATAGGTTCTACTTGAATATAGTTTAGGCCTAATGAATGAGCTAGTCAAATTTGGATTTACTTATTAGCCTACTCATAGCGTCCCTTTTTTGTGAGATCTTAAATTCCTCTAGAATATGTAAAATGAGGCTCTCATATTTTGCATACTTATGCATTATTACCTCAGCTACTATAACCCACTCTCTTACTTCTTGTGTCCTGATGACTACCAGGTTGAGGGCATTTGAAGCCTTTAATAGTGTCATCAAATTGAGGTGGCCATATGCCTTATTTGTTGTATAAATAATAAGTATCTTTAATTTATTCTCATCTTGATTTAAAGAATTAAATAATTTAGCTGTTTCAATTATCTAAGGAGCTAACTCAGCCTTCATTATAGTAATGAGCTCCATAATATTATATAGTTTTGATACTACACTTTGCACATCTATTTTAATCTATATGAGAACATTTACTATTTTCTAGTGTTCCCTAACTTATTCTAACTCTTGATCAAGCTCCTTCTTAGCTAGTTTTATTCCCTTGTGAAGCTCGACCAGAGCATTCTTGTGCGTCTCAAAATAGGATTTGAAATCCTTATTCTAGGGGGACTACTATAATTTTTTGTTATTTCTCTTAAACAAGGTGAAAAATTCTTATCTTTCCTTCAAGATTACCCCTTCCAGCCTCATCTTCAATTTTCCTTTTCTTCACCCTTTGGACACTCCCTATAGATTTTTCAAATATGGATCTCACAGTGGGAAAAGCTATGATTGTAAGATTTGGTTTTTGAAAATCCTATGGTTGAAAATCAACTTCTCATTATGGGATGACCAATTAGGTTGCATCTATTGGTTGAGTGTTCTAATATTTAGTCTAAATCAATAGATCTCTTGAAGATTGCTTGAAGTCTTTCTAAAGCAATGGGTTAGGAAGGGAAGGCCAAATTATCTTAAATTGGTCCACACCACCATATTGAGGTAGTGGGTGGACTGTATACAATTATTTCTTCTTTCCAACCTTCTTCAATGTTATTATAGTGGTGTCTTAAGAAGAACTAGAGGGAGGCATTAATAGACCTTATTGAGTAGATGATAATGTAATTACAGGCTTGCCAATGCTTGCCTTTATTTTTTAGATGCCTTATTTTTGGTCTTTAGGGGTATTGGGGCAGTGGTAAAAATAACCATAGTGGAAATAAGAGGAATTAACATAGAAGACACAACTAGAGGAGTAGAAAAAGCTAGGGGAATGGAGATAACAGGGGTAGAGGAAACATCCTCTACCTTTGGAATAACCAAAGATGGTTGGACACTAGGCTCAAAGGAAATAAACTCTACTTTAGGTATTGCAAGGGAATGGGAAACACTAAGATTAAGAGAAACAAACTCAAATGAACCAATAAACAAAGGGGAAACAAAAGACACAATGGGAGTTGTAGAAATTGAAGGAATTACACCCTTACCTGATTATTCTCCATGTAATGGTGCTTTGCCTTTGGTGTCTTAGAAATAAAAACTTTAGATATTTGTAGATCCTCTATCTAATATTTAAATTCACCTATAGCTACCTCCCTTGATGGTCCTTATGTTGATATTGATTAAATAGATGGACTTTGTGGAGGTAGGTGAGCCCTTCGCTGCATAATAAATAACAACTCTTTAAGATATGGATGAGGCCTCTTGTGTGGGTGTAGTTGAGGTAACCATAATATCAGTCTCTTGGGCTGATGTAGCAAAAGGCTAGACATGTCCTTCTAAGTCTAAAAAATCAAGGTAAATTGGATCATCTTGAACTCACCCAAGTATTAGCCACCCTAGGATATTTATTTACAACTTTCAATGCCATGGGAATATCTATGAAGGTTACCCTTTCTCTACTAATAGTTGAGAAGGCTTATTGACCCAAAAAATTAGAGGCAACCCATCCTCATGTACATAGGAGTCTAATGTGTGCTTATGCAATTAAAATGGAGCACTCTCCTTGAATGATTTTAGGAGAGCCTTATCCAATCCAACTATCTATTCCCTCTCTTTGACTTGGGCATCATCGTGGAC
The DNA here is from genome assembly GCA_037957365.1 of Torreya grandis. Taxonomy (NCBI): domain Eukaryota; kingdom Viridiplantae; phylum Streptophyta; class Pinopsida; order Cupressales; family Taxaceae; genus Torreya; species Torreya grandis. Next base: position 256,629 of record JARHVA010004841.1, on the reverse strand, counting down.
ATTGAGAAACAATAAATCATATATAAACAACTTGTGTTGGTATGGAATATCAAGGCCTTTATTGTAACATCCCCATTAGGATTGACTTAGAATAACATGATTTTTAAAAAAAATTAATCAATGTATTCTTTCATTAGATTTCATCATGAGAATCTAATTAGTGATCTAGATAAAATATTATAAGTATGTTAAGTATAAAATAATCATGTGACATTTATTTGTCACTAATCATAATCATCATATGAAACAGATCATAACTAAATATATAAGTAATTATAGATGTCCAACCATGGCTATTATAAACATATAGCCATTACTGTAAATGTACAATTAATGAAAAATTATATTTCATTAGGGATAATGTTTCAATAATAATAAATACAATACAAAATACAAGATACAAGGCTCCATATATCATGAATTTATAAAGTCTAGTATCTATGGAAATGTCAAGTGTATACTCCAAATAAGTATCGATATGGGGAGGGAGAGCATCATCTGAGCACTTTTCCATACCAACCACAAACCATCGATCCTTCACACAATCTTCCATCAGGGAATGGCCCTCCTTTCATAGATGCGTAGATAGTGATGGTGCGGGAATCCAGAGAGATAAACTAGTACTCGTGTTCTATATGATTTTTAAGAACATGAAGTGTACCATAAATAAATATGTTTTAACATGATATCACACAAGGATGTAAATCATATATATCAAATGACAATGTCTAACTAATATTACTTTGGTCTAAGTTTTTAATAATTATTGATCCTTATGATCAGTCAAATTGATACACACCACTTGATCAGATTACCTTCATCTGACATTGGTGATGCAGTAAGATAGTGAAGTCCATCTCACTACTTACTTTGTACCAACAATAAAATATTTAGTTAGCATGAATATAACCAATAAATTCATAAAAATTACTTCCTACTAGCAGGCATAAAACATACTAAACACAAGAATAATCACAATGCATACATTTAGTTTGTCAAATGTATGAATGAATCTCCACTATATTATTTATCACATAAATAATAAGCATTACAAGTATAATTTATAACAACCACACACACACACACACACACACTTAGACTACATATTCTAATTTTTGTAGGTAAATATAAATGTAATATATTCTATGACAAACACTAATATCATAATCCACCATATTATGTACACACTACTCAATTTTAAATAGCTAGTCATAATAATTTCAACGAATCAAATAACTCATAAACCAAGTTATACTTCATATGTACATAATATTTCATGTAAAAAAATTATTACATTTTCAATAGACTACATTCATTTAATTATAGATTCCTAACCCTCGAGATTCTATGGCTTATTTTTAGTAGTTAATAATACTGCAGATATACCTCTATATGCTATATATAAGTAGCTAAGTCTTCATATTGATATTTTTTCATATATACAAGCATTTGTTCATACTAAATATATTACAAATATGTACCACCTATAAGTACTCAAAAAATATATAAATAATGTTTCTAAATGTCAACAATCCTTTATAATTATTAACCAATACTTCAACCATTATAACTTTCCATTCATGATCTATCAGTACCAGTATATATTAATAGGATTGACTTATATTCATATAGGTAAGTTCATTAGTCATCTATATGGTTCCATTGACTATCTCGTTATGTTGTTCCTATGATTATCTAGAAGATTTGAACTTATATCCATTGAATATATATATATATATATATATATATATATATATATATATATATATATATATATATATATATATATATATATATATATATATATAAAGGAAATATATAAAAATATACCGTAAAATAACTTATATCTCGTTATGTTGTTCTTATGATCATCTAGAAGCCGAATAATATTTCTAAGGCTAGTTAATGGATATATAAAAATATGGACTATCCCAATTTAATTATTATAAAAATAATGATTAGACTTGGATCATCCATTGTAATACATATTTTATTTTTATATAAAAAAATATAGATTCTCTATATATTTCATCATAATAAGTTTTCTTTGTTGATATGAAAACTAATAATTAGAATATAAACTATTTTCATATATCCTCATATGAAAACTAATATGGTGATACCTATTTTTATTGACAAGTTTAGTGGATGAGGACTGTAAGTACTTCAACCGCTATTATGGTATGCATGGTTGATAATTTTTTTTCATGAAATGCCAATTAAGCCTACGGTGGTTGTATGGATGTGTTTGCTTGGCACTTGTAGATCAAATAAGAATATAGAGTGTAACTCTCATTTTTAGATGGATCCTAAAAATTATGCACCTTATGTTTTTCTATCAGACATCTATGCAGAAGTGGGATGATATTCCAAAGATAAGGAGATTTATGCAAAGCTGGAAAATTTGTAGTTTCCAAATTCAAGGAAGAGAATCATTTCTCTGCCACCATAGTGAGAAGTTGGCAATTGCATTAGGATTGGTAAACACATCTCTTGGAAAGAGATCTTGTTAAGATTAAATGGGCATTTACCAAAATTTAAATGCATAATAAACGTCATCATTGGTTAAAGAAAGGAACAACATAACAAATATATGTAAGCTCTTCATCTAGGTGTAATGTTTGATTATATTTATTTATTTATAGATTATTTTATTTAAACACAGTTCAATATTCTAATACCAAACTCGCCTACACCTCACCTACCTCATACAACATAGCAACTCGATACGGTACTTATATGATAAGTCACAAGTTTTAAAGAGAAGAATAAATATATAGTAGCTAAAAAAATACATAATTTATAAAGTATATATATATAATTTCAAAAAGGTTATAAGGTATTTATTATGTATAAAATAAATACACATTTTTCTATATATCTATACAGTTCACTATGCATATCACTATGTATATCTAGTTCACTATAAAATTGTTGCAATCCTATATTTCATGGTTTGTTTCATATATATTCCTCTATTCATAATTATATATGAGTCACTGTTCTTAGCATATAATATATATAAATATCACTATTTTAGATGTTCATATGCATATACATATCACTATTCATATTCATATAGTCATTATACATATTATAGATTCTTTACTGTATAAATACCTACAAATCACTACAGTTCTCATATATATATATATATATATATATATATATAGACTGCATATTCTAATTTCTATAGGTAAATATAAATTTAATATATATTCTATGAAAAACAATAATATCACAATCCACCATATTATGTACACACTACTCAATTTTAAATAGCCAATCATAATAATTTCAAAGAATCAAATAACTCATAAACCAAGTTATACCTCATATGTACATAATATTTCATTTAAAAAATTTATTACATTTCCAGTAGACTACATTCATGTAATTATAGATTCTTGACCCTTGAGATTCTATGGCTTATTTTTAGTAGTTAATAATACTGCAGATATAAGCACACCTCTATATGTTATATATAAGTACCTAAGTCTTCATATTGATATTTTTTCATATATACAAGCATTTGTTCATACTAAATATATTACAAATATGTACCACCTATAAGTACTCAAATAATGTATAAATAATGTTTTTAAATGTCAACAATCCTTTATAATTATTAACCAAGACTTCAACCATTATAACTTTACATTCATGAACTATCAGTACCAGTATATTCTAATAGGATTGACTTATATTCATATAGGTAAGTTCATCAGTTATCTATATGGTTCCATTGACTATCTCGTTATGTTGTTCCTATGATTATCTAGAAGATTTGAACTTATATCCATTGAATACACACACACAGACACACAGACACACACACACACACACACACACACACACACACACACACACACACACACACACACACACACACACACAAAGGAAATATATACATATATACCGTAAAACAACTTATATCTCATTATGTTGTTCTTATGATCATCTAGAAGCTGGATAATATTTCTAAGGCTAGTTAATGGATATATAAAAATATGGATTATCCCAATTTAATTATTATAAAAATAATGATCAGACTTGGATCATCCATTGTAATACAGATTTTATTTTTATATTAAAAAATATAGATTCTCTATCTATTTCATCATAATAAGTTTTTTTACTGATATGAAAACTAATAATTGGAATATAAACTATTTTCATATATCCTCATATGAAAACTAATATGGTGATACCTATTTTTATTGACAAGTTTAGTGGATGAGGACTGTAAGTACTTCAACCGCTATTATGGTATGCATGGTTGATATTTTTTTTTCATGAAATGCCAATTAAGCCTACGGTGGTTGTATGGATGTGTTTGCTTGGTACTTGTAGATCAAATAAGAATATAGGGTGTAACTCTCATTTTTAGATGGATCCTAAAAATGATGCACCTTATGTTTTTCTATCAGACATCTATGCAGAAGTGGGATGATATTCCAAAGATAAGGAGATTTATGCAAAGCTAGAGAATTTGTAGTTTCCAAATTCAGGGAAGAGAATCATTTCTCTACCACCATAGTGATAAGTTGGCAATTGCATTAGGATTGGTAAACACATCTCTTGGAAAGAGAGTTTGTTAAGATTGACTAGGCATTTACCAAAATTTAAATGTAAACGTCATCACTGGTTAAAGAAAGGAACAATAGAACAAATATATGTAAGCTCTTCATCTAGGAGTAATGTTTGCTTGTATTTATTTATTTATAGATTATTTTATTTGAACATAGTTCACTATTCTAATACCAAAATCGCCTACACCTCACCTACCTTATACAACATAGCAGCTCGATACGGTACTTATATGATAAGTCGCAAGTTTTAAAGAGAAGAATAAATACATAGTAGATAAAAAAATACATAATTTATAAAGTATATATATCATTTCAAATAGGTTATAAGGTATTTATTATGTATAAAATAAATACATATTTTTCTATATATCTATATAGTTCACTATGCAGATCACTATGTATATCTAGTTCACTACAAAATTGTTGCAATCCTATATTTAATGGTTTATTTAATATATATTCCTCTATTCATAATTATATATGAGTCACTATTCTTAGCACATAATATATATATATAAATATCACTATTTTAGATGTTCATATGCATATACATATCACTATTCATATTCATATAGTCATTATACATATTATACATTCTTTACTAAATAAATACCTACAAATCACTATAGTTCTCATATATATATATATATATATATATATATATATATATATATATATATATATATATATGTAAGTATACAAACCATTCATATAGTTCACAGTTTGTTAAACAATAAGACACAAATTTTTTGACATAAAATTTAACATCACCGACCTTGCAAAGTGCCCAAGCTGAAATAGTACAATCCCATAAATCCTTTGCTTGGTTTGGTCTCTCTCCTCCTCAACACACTATCCTATCTTCTTCTCCAACCCATGATCTCCATTTTATTCTCCTGCTCTTCTCTTCTTATCATCTGCCATGCCATTTTACTTCTTTTTTCTCTTTACAATAATAATGTGATTTCTTTAAAGCTACCATTTTTTTTTCTATTTTACTAAAAAAATTCCAAGTCACCAACTTTCCTTTCTTTTATTTAAATGAATTTTATCTTTTTTTAAAAATCTTCTATTTTAAAACTTCACCTTACTCTTTACTATCTTCGTTTTCTTCTAATGTTCCCAAAGCTAGAAAATCTTTGTTTTATTTGTTTTATTTATTTTATTCCTCTATGTTTTCTTCTACTTTTCCTATTTTTATTTTCTACTTATTAATAATATGAATTAATAATAAATAATCATAATGAATTACTAGCGCTATGACTAATATAATGTCAAAAATTTTATTTTAAGTCCAAAATGGTGAATCAACAAATATTACATCAAAACATGATGGTTAGGCTATATGCAATAGTAATTGAATCACATAAATTTATGTTCAATAATAAATTCTATAACATGGCATAATCATACTACTACATTATACATTAAATCTACATATAAAAATCATAATACAGTCACACGAGATTAGTTCCACATAAGCATTAAACTGAGCTAACACACAACTAATCATGTATAAATAATGATCTAAATGCAAATAATATCCAAAAATACACTAACTCTAACCATTAAATTATGTATATAATTAGTGTTATTAACGTGGTGTGTGCAACGGTTCTATCTATTCCTCTATCATCCCCCAACACCTCCATCTACATCACCCTCTTTGATGATGCTCTCTCTCCATCATTCTTTGAGGGATGAATCTCTCCTACATTAAACTCATGACAAGAAGGTAGTTATTCAATAACATCATGACATATATCATAAAATACTACTGTAATAATAAATAAACATGATCACAATGTATGGTATATACAATACAACTAAATCATAACAATGCAATCATAAAATCAAATCAATATTTGACTGTGCCATAACAACATATAACTCACAACTTAGTTAATAATAATCAAATCAAATTACCAACCATAAAAATTCATGGATAATCAAGCAATTTTTCTTAGTGAGGAATCAAGATGTAACATTCTTCCCCCCTAAAGCTGGTCATCATCTCGATGACACTTATTCAAACATTAGTTTTGAATTAAAGATATTATTCAACAAAAAAATAACATAGTATAAAACATCAAATCAAGCAAATAAATGTGGAAATTGCTTGTAAAACACATCATAGTCCTTCCAAGTAGCACTATCTTTAGAGTATTCATCCCACAAGACCTTGCATTGTGACATATATCTATTATGCAAATGAAGTTTGTGAGTGTCATTTACTCTGATTGGTTCTACCATGACCAACCTAGGATCTAGAACCTACAAAGCATTCCAATCCAACACATGTGAAGGATCAACTACATCTTTTTAAAATAAGAAATGTGGAAGAAATTATGCAATAGAGCTAGAGATGGTGGCAATGCAAACATATACACTACAAGATTGACATATTTTAACATCTTGAAGGGTCCCACATATCTCAATGAAAGTTTTACTAACTTCTTGAATTTAATTGAGCTCTTTTATGGCTTAACTCCCAAGAACACTTTATCACCTACTAAAAACTATCTATCTGTTCTCTTCAAATATACATAACTATTATACCTATCATTGGCCTTAGATACTCTATACCTAATTAATTTGACTTGATATTCCTCTAGACACTATCAAACCATAGACAATGGTTTTAAATGTCACACTGACCTTTAAACCACCATTGGACCCCCTCGAGACCATTTCATATCCTTTTAACTTCCAAAACTAAGTCAACAACTCTAACCATTACACCTTTATCCTATCGACCATCGATGGTTAACCCCTGATTATCAATGGTTAGACTTGATCACTGACAATCTGCCTTTAACAACCTTAAGGGTTAACTTTAGCTCAACTTCAACTTACTTTTTTATTTTTAGCTATTTGATCTATGTGCAGAAACAATGCATGTTAAGGATAAAATTAGACACCTTGTTAAACCTCTCGTTGAACCTATTATTCCACCTATTCCTTCCTTCTATTAAATAGAGGAGGAGGAGGTGAAAAGGGGGAGAAATTATCAAAGCTTCTTGTATCAAAACTTGTTTTTTAAGATTTTTTAGATGAATCTAGAAAAGCTTCTCATGAGCATAATAGAGAGCACAAGCACTAAAATTCATCAATCACAACTAAAACACCAATAAACTACCAAAATTTCTCTAGGATCCACATCAAGTTTTTAGCCACACACTTCAACATTCTTCAGATCAACAATAAAAAAGCTAAGTATCTATTTTTAGTAATTAGTTATTTTGTTTTTCTCCCAACCAAACCTATGAACTAAATAGCCTTGAATATTCCTCTCTATCTCACAACTAGCCTCTAGCCTAAACCCATCTCCTAGAATCACTCAACCACCCTCCCAACCAGACCTACCCTTAAGCCAAATATGATAGTAACTATTGATGGTCAATTAATCACCAATGATTTGCCCCTGACCACTGATGGTCACCTAGCCATTGATGGTTACCTAACCACTGACAGTTCACCCAACTGCTGATGGTCATTGTGTGACAATTCCAATAGCAAGTCAATTTCACTTATCAGACCCCAACCAAATCCCACTTTCTAATTTTCTACCTGATCATAGAATATCACCCTATTTTTTAAACCATGTCTGATTCATTTAGCATTAATATCCAACCATTTATTCCTATAATTAGTGGAATTCATCTCTTTTCAAGCATTTCTTGTACTTAGTTTCAATATCTTCTATTATTTATGTAAGTAATTTGTCTTTTGTTTTCAGAACTTGATTGTTTAAAAGTGTGGATTGACATACTCCAAGGAAGCTTGTGATTATTGGATCTAGCTTGATAGGCAATCCACCCTACTATCTAGCTAATCAACCATTTATTTAGTACTTTCTTATCTGTAGGTCATTCCTTACAAGGCAAAGAGGAGTATCTACAACCATCTAGATCATGGAACATAAATGAATTTTAGGTTATACTAACCTCACCCTTATTTTAAGTTTTATAGTTTTCTTCTTAAGGAATAAAGAAAATTTATGTGAAATATTCTAGCACTCTCGATGGGACCCTTAAGACTTTTCTTGGGTTCATAATTGCATCTAGGTTCTTCTTCTTGTTTTTCTACTGATACAACAAAGTCAAAATTTCATTTTGGGCTTATAATTGATTGCATACATTGTTTTCTTGGTTATTTTAGCTCACATAGCTTAATTAATCATATCTTCACTTTTATCACACACACATGACCAAACCACTTACACCTAATCAAACATAAAAACATTGACATAAGGTCTGATTAGGATTTCATCACCCAACGGTCACCTTTCCTAGCTATCCTACTTAGATTACATCACCAAGGAGAGAACCAACCTAGTTTGTTAGCTGAGTATAATCTCTAGCAATCAGTATATCTTGGCTAAGCATTGACACCCTTATCCTTATGGTGTGTGAAGTGAGGGGGTAGGCTGCAATATCAAGCCATGTATTGATTTTCAACACAGATCCCTTTGAGATCCTAAACACAACCTAAAACCAACTATAGACTTATTTTTTAGTACCTAGTTTGCAAGCCAAGTTGAGTCACATGATTCTTAAATCTTAAGGCATAAGCTAAAAAAGAGACTAAAAATAACATTAGGGTTCAATGTGCTTTAGTGTGTGTATCATTTTCTTGACTTTTTCTTGTCTTCTCTTTATTTGAGTTATGAGATTACTTGTATCTTCCTTTTTCCCTTATTTTCATAGTTTTAACTAGGCAACAACCAAGAAACCAAGAAAATTAGGATCCACTTCCTAATCATCTATTTTCCTCTTCTCCCTCATCTATGGAGTACATCTCAGATGTAAAGAGTTCACCCCATCCTTTTGGAAGTCATATCATCCCTTAGATTTCACTACCTTTCTAGATAAGAACCCCATAGCCCTTAGACATTACCTTAACACCATATCTCACTGTACCCCTGCTTTGGTTTTGCCTGCTGACCCACCCTATGGCATGCCATCCCACCTTATGGGTAACACTTTTATTACAACCATTTACACCCAACTCTTCATCACATAAACATCCTCTTCTACCAATTATCCCACCAATACCACCATAAAAAACCAACCCACCCAACTAACTAGCACCCAAACACCTTCTACCTCAACTAACAACCCTTTTAGTATAGGAGCAACCCAACCTTTGGGCACTGATACTCCACTTACTATGGTAGTACCCTCTACTAGTGTCACCACCATTCATCTTGTTTCTAATCCACATACCTCCAATCCATTCTAGATCTTGGTGGTCTCCATACCTTTTAACCTTCCACCCATCAGTACCAAAATTACCACCTATCCTCTTTCTATCAACTCATCCATACCTCCAACCCAACCTACATTAATACCCTAAAATATGCACATTGTATAAAACCCAAGATATGTCCCTAACCCACAAGGGTATGTACCTCTACCTTCCACCCAACCACCTATCTCTATGTATTCATATGTGGCATCATCCTAACCACCCATGTCCATATACCAATATGTGGTATCTTCTCAACCCACCACCAACTATCTGTATGTTTCGCCTACCCAAACCCAACATAATATACCTTACCACTACGGGGGTGCACAACCACAAATAGACATTGTCAAAATGTTAATGGATAAAATGAATACTTTGGAGTCAACCATTTTTGGTGCCCATAACCTCTTATCTTACGACCAAATTTATAATGAACCAATTAATCCATATATCCCCATTCAACCTTATCTTCCTCAATGAGAACTTCCAAAATTTTCAAAATTTTAAATCAAGGAAGACCCTTAACAACATCTAAGATCATTTAGGCATTCTTGCTATTTAATCACCTATGATGATGCTCTCCTTATTTGTACCTTTCTCATGTCTCTTTTAGGTCCAGATCTAGATTGGTACAATGCTATTACAAATCTCTCCCTCTTTTCTTTTGCCCAACTAGCTCAGAATTTCTAAGATCACTTTTCCATAAACATCTCTAGGAAAGTTTCCATCACCAATCTTTACTCCATTCAACACTTTGATGATGAGTCCATAGCTAACTTCATAGATCATTAGATAATCTTGATAAATCAACTCTCTTTCTATTTTCCATAACCCGATTTGATTAAACTCTTTGCTTGATCTTGTGCAAAACACATTTCCTCCGCTTTATGGGTTCAAACTTTTAGGACCTTTGATGAGGCTTTCACCATGGCATAAAAATTAGAGAATAGAGTCATTGATGAGGGGAAGTTGAAATTGAGAAATAAAAATTTGACCATCAAATGAAATGAGACTCCCTCCTCCAAACCTAACAATCAAATCAATACTAACTCTAAAAACAAAGGAACCATGAATGTGGTTGTTCTTAAAATCACTCCTCTACCAGTTGTTAACCAACCAAACTCTTCTAGTTCCTCCAATCAGAACACTATAAACCCAATCCATAACAACCAAAATCAATTTAATCCACTAAGGGAGTCATATGCTTTGGTATTGGAAAAGTTGTTGAAAGTAAATGCCATACAACTTCTTCTGATAAAACCTCCATAATAATTTGATTCCTCTCATCCTGTACCTGGTTGGTATAATGAGAATGAATTGTGTGTCTTCCATCATGCAATTGGACATGATGTTAGTAGGTATAGTACCTTCAATAATGTCATCCAAAATCTCATCGACAAGTGGGAACTTGTGTTGGATAAACCTAACACACCCCCAAATCAGTCACTTGACATATTTAGACAACCATTTCCCAGCCATGCCCCTTTCACAAAAAACAAAAATAATAGAGTGGAATACTCTCACAACCACAAAGTCTATACCATTAACATAGTTCTTATTCAACTAATTACTGAGGAAACCATTGCCCAAACCACCTTTTCTTCCCCTCTACTTATTGAGGTAGTGGAGTCACTCTCTGTTCTTTTGGAAAATGAGACCAAGGAAACAACTATTCCCTTTTATTTGCTCATCAAGGTATTTGAGCCACTAACCTCTCCTTTGGGAGACATAACAAAAGAGGTATCCATTACCACCATATCCTTCTCCTTCATCATAAAAAAATACACTCTTCCTTTGGAAAGCATACCTAAGGAAGATATCACTCTACCTACCTCTCCCATAGGGGAATCATCTTCCCAAACCTTAGAGCCTTTGATAAATGATGAGGTAACCACTTCTCCCTCTCTACCCATAGGTTTTATCTTTGAGATAAATATCAAAGGGATCAAACCCATCTATAAGCCCTTATCTAGACTAGTTTAAAACTTAGAGTACTTATCCCAATCAAACAGAGATTGTGCCACATTTTGGCATCATCTCAAGCTTCCTTACCCAACTAAGCAAGAGCCTCCAACCATGCCACTATCATCCCAACCTTCCATTTCCACTATTAAACCCACCATCACCCTAAAAAAACCTTTGAAACCTCTACCAATCAAACCATAACTGAACCATCCGAATTGACTCCACCTAAAATAACTAAGTTACCTTCTACCATTCCAACCAATCCCACCAAAAACCTTAGCATATTTCTTATTCAAAACCTTATTCACCCCTCATTGTAATTTGAATTAACTTCACCAAACCTATTAAATAAACCCCAAACCAAGCCAACAAATAAGGTGAAACCACCCAAGATTCCAAAAACCAAAACTCTACCTCCCCTTTCTACTTTACCTTCTATTTTGGGACCTCACCCTTCTACCTTAGTAACAAAACCAACCATCCCAGACAAAACCCAAATCCAACCACCACTTTTGATTACACCATCACTACTACTTTCATCCTCACCTATTTTCACCAAACCTTCTATAACCAAACTACCTACTTCTTAGGCATCTACCCCAACATGTTTGACCCCCAAGCAATTCATACCAAAATCATCCACCAAGAACGGTCATTCACCCAAATCTCTTACCATCAAACCTACTCCTAGAGGGCTTGCACATCAACTACCAAACCTAAGACCTCCACACCTTTGCCACCTTTGCTTGAGTTTTACTCAACCATACTATAGAGGTTATTACAATCATCTTGCTTAACATTACCACCTATAAAACCATTTGGACCACTTACTCCTAAACCATCCTGGTATAATGAGAAATTAGTATGCTCATACCATAGAACACCTGGACATGATACTGAGAACTATAAATTTCTCCAAGTACTAATCCATTGGCTATATCATGAGGATGACTTATTGTTAGATGAGCCTATTATGAGCCCACCACTAACCCAAAAACTAAGAGACATAAACCAACACTCACCTACTCCCACACTCTCATCTCAGAGTGAAGCAACATTAGAGCAATCCTCTAGCCTAACTCTTTCCCAAATCCATACCATCCATATGGTCACATGATCATAGGCTCAAACCAAGGATAAGGGAAAGGAAAATGTGTCTATTCCATGGATATATCCCTCTTTCACCACCCAACCACCTAGCCAACACCAATCACCTTTACCTTCAACCAAACCTAAGGTGTCCATCTTGGGTCCCTCTCAATCCAACCTATTTGAATTAATCCAATGAGTAGTTCTAAAATAACTTCACCAAATACTAGTGAAGATGAGTTTGCATGAACTAATCAATACCTCACCCCATCACCACTAAGTAATGATAAAGGCTTTTTAATCCATAGAGGTCTAACTAGAAGACCCAAAACCTCTAAGATCCTTTGTGAGAGCTCTTCAACTTTCTAGCCTTGTTATCTTTAAGGATTTGGAAATACCTTCCATCTATCTAGATGATCCAGATCCTCCCCTTTTCATTACCATGTACATCAACCAAACCCACATCAAGAGGGTTATTATTGATGGGGGAGATATCATCAAGATTATCTCCCCTAATGTATATAACCAACTCAAATTACCCAAGAACATTATGTCAAAAACCTCTATAGTACCTGATCATTCAATGATACTATGGCCTCAACTTTAGGAATTATTGTCCTTCATATTTGATTAGGACCCTGCATGTTTTCTAAGCTCTTCTACATAGTAAAAGTTGAGTTCTAGTATAATGTTTTGCTAAGATTCCCTTGGATTCATTTCATGGGCTATGTGCCATCTACCCTGCATTGATGCATCAAATTTGAACATGAAAGTCAAGTTGTTAACATACAAGATGACCTAAGTCTTTTTACATCATGTAACATAACATATCAACCCAATGAAGTTTTCCTTCCTCCATCCCAAAATCCTTCATTAGTAAAAGATGAAGCTCCATCTTATTTTACTAATGACACATCCACTAATTCATCTATCCCTTCCACCCAAATCCCCATGATGGACCCTATGGAATCAACCTTCTAACATATTTCATTGGGGGAGTATTGCCTTTTGACACTGGACACTTTTACTACTCCTCAAGAGTATGGGAATCTTGACCAACAACCTGATTATGACACACCTATTAAAACCATTATTCCTTTTGAGCCCTCAACTTGTCAAACTAATTTTATTTATGGGGGACTTGATAAACCCCTTGACACTTTTGCCACCTCTTTTTCACCTCAACCATTCCCCTCCATTTCTCCTATCTAGATAAACCATAGCTTTCCAAGAAATATATTTATAGGTATGCTTGAAAGGGATTTGGTCTAGGTCAATATGAACATGGGTGACATGAAGTGCTTCCAATCAAGACCTAAAAACCTCATGAAAATCATGGACTCAATTTCACACCACATAAAATTCAAACCAAGCTATGTCCCATTACCACCATTGATGAGGAAATCCCATCCTAACCATCCACTCTACCATTGACAACTAAGGATTATAATACCATCCCCCCTAACCTTTTTTTCATCAACATGATCAACCTCAAACTCCTGACTTATCAAAAAGATGGGGCAATCATAACCATTCCTCTAAATTATCTTGAGATGGTAGGAGATGAATTTCTTATCATTAATACCATTCGGTGTTAGGATGACGATTCCATTCTCACCTATCTTAGTGTAAAATATTCCTCTATACACAAATATCTTGCTCCTAAGACTTTAAACATGTTGAATGCATCCACCATGGACATAAACTTGGGTACTCTGGATAAATCATGTATTGTCAAAACTAGTCAATCACCAAATTTTGATGAGCTTCAAGACTTCCCCTCCTTGGAAGACTGTAAAATAACATTTGCCTGGTCTTACAGTGACATGGTAGGAATCGACCCCTCTATCACTACCCACAACATAGTCATCAACCATGATGCTAATATAGTTAGGCAAAAACTTTGATGAATACACCCTCACATATCCCTTTTTGTCAAATAAGAGCTTCAACATCTTCTATTCATCAATTTCATCCAACCCATTGATTATCCACAATGGGTCTTGAACATTGTACCTATCACCAAAGCCATAGGGGGACTTTGCATTTATGTGGACTTTCATGACCTTAACCTTTCTTTATTAAAGGATGACTTTTATTTGCTAAGCATTGACCAAATTATTGATCTTATAGTTAGCCATGAGATGTTATCTCTTATATATGGGTTCTTAGGTTAGAGTCAAATCCTAATTTTCCCTGAAGATCAACACAAAACCACCTTTACAACCCATAGGGAACTTTTTGCTACAGGGTCATGCCTTTTGGATTGAAGAATGCTGGTGAAACCTACCAATGTGCTATGACCTACATCTTCCATGACCTTATTCATAAAATCATAGAAGACTATGTCGATGACCTTCTTGGAAAATCCAAATGTCATAAAGATACTTTGGCTATTCTTAAGACAATATTTGAATGACTCATCCATTACCATGTCCAGATTAACCCTAAAAAGTGTATTTTTGGGGTCTTATTAGGAAAGCTCCTTGTATTTATTGTTTCCCTTTAGGGAATTAAATTCAATCCCACCAAAATCAAAGAAATCCTTTATATGCCTCCTTTCATCCACATCAATAAATTCCACAACCTTCAAGGGAAGCTCTAATCCATTTATCACTTTATCTCTCAGCTCTTGTATCGATGCCAACCTTTTCACCACCTTCTTAAGAAGGATGTATCTTTTTAATGGAATAACGCTATCAAAAGGCCTTTAATTCACTTAAAGAGTACCTTCTATCTCTACCTATCCTCATTCCTCCCAAGGAAGATCAACTTTTTTGCCTTTATATTTCTACCACTAACCACTCCTTAAGGGCAATGCTAGCTCATCGAGATGAGCAACATAAAGAACAAGCCATCTACTACATTATTTGTATGCTTGTAAAGTATGAGACTCTATACACCCATACTAAGAAACTTTACCTTGCCTTAGTCTTTATGGCCATACAACTTCACCATTACCTTCTCAATGACAAGACCTATGTCATAACCATACGAACCCACTCAAGTATATGCACTCCAAGTCATACCAAAAGAAACGTATGGCCAAGTGGCTCATGCTTTTAGCTGAGTTTGAATTTTATAACTATTGAGGTCAACATACCCGCATTTATAAAAAATAAAAACCCTTGTGATTATTTTAAACCTTAGCATTGAAACTTGATATCCTGTAGTTTATTGGAATTTGAAGATCATCTATATCTGATAAAGCTAGCCCATTTATTCATGTTTTTGTTTTAAAATTACCTAATGTTGCTAACAATTGACTTTTAGGTCTTAAGTTATAGGTTTTATGGAGTTTCGGTTAATGGATCATGCTTGGGATCTATAGATTAATCATATTTTAAATTTTACTAGTCTCAAATTTATGGTGGCTCACAGTTGGATTCATATGATAAAACCCTCCTTCAATAAACCCTAGCTTGAATCCTTGGTTCAAATTCTACTATTGGAAGGAATGCAATTGGTAGGAATATTTTGGATTTACTTTAGACTTAAGCCCAATTTTCATGTTAAGGATTGGTCATGTTTCTTGACATGACCAAACCTTAACCTAAAATTCCAATTTGGTCCCTTTTATTTTCCCCCTTTATTCCTTATATATCTAACATGGTCTAATATTTATGTTAACAGGATCCTTTTATTTTAGCATGGTCTCCTTTGTTATAAACTTAGCCTAAAGTCCTAACCCGAAGGCCTCATTTATATTTATCAGCATGAATAAGACCTTAGTTTTAAAGCTTTATCCTAAGTTCCTATTAACTCGAATCTTAATTTAATCCCCTAGATTCTTTGTAGAGCTAATGATCCATGGTTCATCATGAGAAATGATCCAATAGAGTGAAGAAATCTTGATGAACTTAAGTCTTTAAACCATTGAACCTATCAAGTTTAAGCACCTGGATTAAGATCGATGATTTACAATTAAGTGGGACTGAGGCTTTGATGATGCTAAGTCATCATTAAAGTTAAAATCCCCCTTCTATCAAATATAAACATAGCCTAAATTTTACCCTAAGGTCTCATTATATTTATTAATACTATGAAACCTTATGATAAAACTTATGCCAAGTGTAAATATCTAGATCTTAATCAAACAAACCATATCCACTCGCATAAGATTGATTGGATAGAGTGAACACAATGCTGAAAAGTCAAAAGCTCAAGAAGCCCCACGGAGTTACCACATGGCACTCCTGCATTCGAAGCTTAATGATAAAGGGCCCCCATATTAAAATGAACCAATAATATGCAACTACTTGGATTTTGATCAATGATTTGTGCTTCATCACAGAGAAGGATCCAATGGAGCATATTCAATCCAAGGTCTATGGATGAAAAGATTTTCATGAGATTAAAATTGACATTCCCATGACTGTCATTTGATGTCTATGAGGCTATCATTGACATCTATGGGACCTTCAACTTTAAGCACAAGAAACCTAATGATCTATTAAATTGAAATTGATGTTCTCACGACCATCATTTGATGTATGTGAGGCCATCATTGACGTCTGTGAGACCATAAAATTTAAGCTAATCAATCATTTTACTTAGACATAGAGATATACTCCAAAAATGTTGCTAAAACCTTATGGATTATATTGCAGATCAATGAGACCCCTCAAAAGATGTTTAAACATTTAAGATATTTGAATTTCCAATAATAAAATGACCTCATAATCTAAGTATTTGTAGACATAGTTCTAATCTAAGTCTATTTCCTAAGGCTCCAATTATTTTATTTGAATGCAATAAACCTTAAGCTAGAGACTTCTATGAAATATTATTTTAAAAGATCCTTGTGGCATAAAACTTAACTTAAATTATTTTAACCTAAGGCTTTATCGTGTTTATTAACTGATAAAATCCTAGGTTAAAGCCTAATAGTTGGTCCTTTTTATCATTTGGACACTCTTTTTTTGGACTTATAATAAGAATTTAGCATAAATATTTTAGCCTTAAGTATATGTTGTGTTTATTAACACAACATATACCTTAGCCTAAAATAATTAGCATAGGTCCCTTTTATATGCATCCTAAAACATAGGCTAAAATACTTTAGACTAAAGTTTATAATGTGGTTATTAAACATGAAATAAACCTTAGCCTTGTAAACACCTAAATCTGGCCATCGATAACCTCTAACCAGGCTTTTGACCAATTTCCACCTAAAATGCACAATTTGGCCTAAAAACACTAAAACATGCTAAATGATGTGAAAATGACATATTCAAGTGCTGATTTTGGCCAGGGTATCATTAAATGGGGAAATGCAATTTATGGGCCAACTAAATTTGATCAGATCATTTTGAGTCAAAATGCTAATTTTGCACCTGGGTGCTCTGGATTGCTCTTTCCTATCAAATCTTTTACACAAGACACGTGCCTTTGTTATTCTATGTTGGTAACATCCTAAATGGGAATATAGATCTAACACATCTAACATTGAGTTCTAATTCCAATCTAGTCAAACTTTGGACCAATAACAAGGCATTTAGATTAATTTGAGTAATTTGTGCACAAAGTACTTAATCATGCTTAAGAGATAATTAATGCAAATCAAGGCATAATTAATAATTACATGGAAACTGGTTAAATACTTGTTTTTAGAAATGAATATTGAATATCTACATCATCAGGTGACCTCATTTCTTGGGAAGGCATCCCTAGGCCACAAATGCCACAAATATGAAGATTCATGCCCTCCATGCCTCATCAATATGCATCATGCCTCTTAATTTCCCATTTTTCCAATGTCATGATGAGGATAATAATAAACTTGATTAAAAAAATTGAATTAATCCTCAACCACACATCTCAATCTTAGGATGGATGATTCAAGTTGATTCTAGACATTCTCAAAAATCTATAAATAGGAGGCCTCACCACATGAATTTTAAGACATGATTATGAAAAGTTATAATGTAGAATTGATTACAACACTTTAAGAAACTTGTGTTACCATTCCAAATTGATTCCAAGCCAAGCCAAACCAAGCCACAAACCAAATGTGCTAAGGAGAGATGGAGTAGCCAAGCTTCCCTTGATGAAGACTTCATGAGTACAAGCCGAGCAATCCACTACAACAAGTATTTTGGAGCATTCAAGAAAGGTAAAATAAGGTTTCTTTTGAATTTTAGTTTTGTGCTTTATTCATGTTTGTTAATTAAGCTCTCCCTAGTGTCTAAGCCTAGAGATGTTATGCTAGTTAGTGTGTTTATTTCATTTTGAAACTAACACTATACTAACCATACTCTCTTGAGTCAAATTCCTAGAGTCACATATGACACACTTGATGGGATAAGATGTATCCCACACATGAAGAATATCATTTTGTAGCTTTAAAATCTTTATTTGGATCATTAAAACTCTTTTAAATTGATTTTCTAAGTTTGTTTTACCATTTTTATTTGTCATGGGTTTACACAGTAACCAACATCAGTTAGTAAAACTGACATCAGTTAGATAGCTGTTGTCGGTCACTATTGGTGTAGCCAACATCAGTTAGTAAAACTAACATCAGTTAGATAGCTATTGTTGATCACTATTGGTATAACCAATGTCAGTTAGATAACTGTTATTAGTTATCTAGTGTAACCATCATCAGTTATATAATTGATGTTGGTCATTGTGTTTTTCTTAAAACACAGACTCGAGACCTCTTTTTTTAAAGTTCATTATTTTAAACCTAAAAGAGCTTCAATGCTAAAGGATATGCTAACATTTTTGTTACAGGACCAAGCTTGACATTTTCTAAAAACATGTTTAGATTACCTTTTGCATTCTTAAAATGAATTAGGAACATTATTTTGGGTACTTAAAATAATATTTAAGTGCTTAAATGAAAATTTAGCATTAGTTTTCAAAGATACAACTAAGACCAAGGGGTCAAGTGAACACCACCTCATTTTCCATTTGGGCTTAAAAATGAACCAACCTTTCCAATTTTTTGTATTTACTTAGTTGTTTAACTAAAATATTTGTTTGGAAAAAAGATGGGTACCACATGTATGCTCTTCTATTTGTTCCCTTTAGGGAATCTTTGGAATCAAAAGTACCATTCCTATTGCAAGTAGCCTAGTCCAAGGCTTAGAAATAAAGTCATCTAAAACACTCCCTGAAAACTCATCAAAGTTTGGGTGACCTTGAAATTGACCCTAATGTCTTTCTACTTTCATGTTTTCTTTGTTTTTATGCAAACTTGGCTTGCGAGGGGTACTTCATCACCTACCATGAGTTCTTTAGGAAGGCTTTGACCTAGGGTTTCAACTCCCAACATTGACTTCATTTGGATCCTAATTGGAGTTGTACATGGGATGTAGTGGCACTTTGGACATCACACTACACTAAGCAAACATCAAGATGTAGTGGTTAAAAAAAACACAAGACCTTTTTACAATAAGCCAAGTGATACAGACCCAAAATATGTGATTTTATTTTGCATTGTTTGGTGTGAAATTCATTGTGTAATTGATTCCCCTAGAATGTTCAGAAACTTTTTAGAATCTTAGACAAATCCCCACTTGCCGTGGAAGTATTGTTGGTGTAAGGTGCATCTCAAGGTCCATGTCGTAGTACTGTCATTTGAGAGAAGGGGGGTGCAAAAAACCTACTATATAATGTGCATTTACTTTTGGATGAACACTTAAAATCCTCTCAAATGATGTATATTGATGGATTCCAATAATACCAAGCAACCTTGTTAGTTTAGAGGTTAAGAGTGATTAATCAGTAGAGTCTTGTCCTAGATTAAAGTCTTGTTTGGAGTCAAAAATTGGTGTAAACAAAAAATTAAAACCAAAACACATGGTACTCATTTTCCTTTGAACAAAGAGATGTTATGCTACCCACATGACTTCATCAAGTTTCCTTGTTCAAAAGTTCATCAAAAGCTTGGGAGTCATATCTTCCACTTTGGCACAGTTATGCTGCCCAATTGAGTCTAAACCTTTACCAAAATAGTTTAAAGTCCTTCAATTATAATCTAAATTTGAAAGTTCACCTTTATAAGTTCATAGGGTTGATGTGCTAAGATGATTTTCCATTTGCACTAAACGTGAGGGAACTTAAGTTAGATTTTCCATTTTGGTTGAAGGCCATTTAAGACTCATAATCATTATCATCACTTGATAGACATAAGCCATTTTGTGATAAACACTTGAACTTTGAGTCTATGCACCATGACATTTTGAGTCAAGAAAAGTAGTGTTATGTTGTCAAAATTATGGGAAATTAACTTTGCCTTAGAGAGTTTTTGAAACAAACTATTTTGTCACACTTTTTTGGGTAGTGTATCATCATTACACTACCCAAGTAATTTCAAATATTATTTCATAGACCCTCTTGCATAAAATTCAAATTTGTTCCTACATTTTTAGACCAATCCGAGTGTACTTTTGTGATATTTTATAAAAAGCACAGTTATATTGTTCACTTTGGTCTAGCTTATTTGTCAAAATAACCAAGTTTTATACCATTATTTATGAGAAAATAAACTATCTCTAAAGTGCCTTTTGTTTCATACCTTATACCTAGTTGATCAAGTTCATGCCCAAAAATCAAATGTCTAGTGTTTGTTAGAAGTGTTTCAAATCTGTTAGATTAAAAAATTCATCTATTTCAAAGTCTAGCTTTTGATGCCATTTGGCCAAGAGTCCTACCGCATGCCTTGTTTGAGCCTAGCTTTTGACATTGCGTTTAGCCAAAAGACCTAGCAACTTTTAAATTTATAGATTAGACTAATTTGAAACACTTCAACCTTAGAGTTTGGCATTTTTATTTTTGATCCATTTACTTGCTTATCTTTGTGTGAATAGTGAAATGTTAGACATTGCATGCTAGCTTATTTCCTCACAAATCTTTGCATAAACCTTTTGATCCTTTTGATGAATCTAGACCAAATTGGAACATCATCTATTTTAGATTTTATCCTTTTTAGAGTTTTTATAACTAATTGACCTTTTATCACAAAGCATTGACTATGGATCCCAACATGTACTCCTACACTCGTAGTGGACTTATGTACAATCCAGGGATTAGTAATGTGGTGGCGTAGGAAGAAATGGTGGAAGACCCCTACGTAGATAATATTTATTATGAGATGGATTATTATTCCTCTTATAATACTCAATTAGGGGTACAAAGCCAAGATCTATTAGATAAGTATTTCGTTAGCACACCACCTTATTCAGAACAAAATTGAGAATAAACCACACAATACCCACAGTGGATGAGCTAGTTCTTTAACAGTCATATTCTACTAATATATCTTCCACGTATGATCCATTCTTATTTGATCAAAATTTTTTAGAGATAAATATTAGATTTTGGTTAGAGCTATACAGGTAGGGGCCAAGTTTCCAATAGACTTCCCCCATAGAAATTTACCAAGTCTAGTAAGAGTGCCCCAAAATATCATTTACGATCAACATGCTTCTTCTAGAAATTCTATTACTCTAGTCCAAACAACGTATCAAGACCTTAATATATCTAATCAAGGAAAAAACATCATGGAAGATCACTTTAAATAAATGCAGACAACATATCAAACCTATCTAAATCTAGCATGTAATTTCAATCAGATGAACATGGTGAGTAAGCCTCTTATTGACGTAGTTCCTTCAACAGGAGTGTTGATAGAGTTAATTGGACAAGAGAATATGAGTTCTGACCCATTCATACAAACTAATTTGATAGATAACTTGATGCATATGCCCATTATTAAAGAAGTGTTTGTAGCCTCTACACAAAATAGTGAGCCAAACGTAGTGGACAATGTGAAAACAACATCCAATCTCGATCAAGGTGGTAATAACACATAAACAACTAGAAAACAACATGTGCCTATAGTTAATCTCATGAGTAGATCATCATACCAGGGAATAGGAGTTTTTACATCCCAACCTCAATTGGCTACTTACTTAAGTGTACAAACTATGGGATTAGGTAATCAAACAATGGCCAATGTCATGCCTCAATGACAAAATGTGATGAACCCTACTCCTCCTTAATAAGTAACAAGTAGTATTCCACAACAACAAGCATAATCTAGTGTATCAATGTAATAGAGGAAAAATACATTTCCACCTCAATTAGGGGAAACTAATGTTCCAACTCACCAAGTAATAAAAAACATACCTCTTCAGTCACAAACTAATATGCCAATCCAAAACCAAGCAATGACTAGTCAACAATATGAAAATATTGGTTAGAAATAGATGCTAAATATATAACCTATTTTCACTTCCCCATAAGTATTTTTGCAACAAAGAGGTCCCTATGTTTTTGAAGTACCTACTTGACAACTGTTGGTTCAAAATATGCCATAAATTTAGAGACAGGGTCTTGGTCCACAAGTTCCCACTCAATAACAAGGTTTGATTAGTCAACAACATGTCCCTTTTCAAGCACAAAAGGCATATTATAGTTATATCCCTCCATCCCAACCATAAAATCTTCCAATTCAAACCCTTATCACCAACCCAAACCAGAATATTGCATAACGAAATGTGCAATTTCAAGTACATCTTAATCCACATATGCATATTCTTGTTCCATTCCCCAACCAAACCAATATACCCCAACAGGTATTTCAATCATACCTTGGTCAAAGTGTTCCATTTTTGACCTCCCAACCATCTCCCCAAACCAATATTCTCTCTCAAACTAATGTTCTCTCTAGTTTCCTATCCCAAGAATTGTAATAGATGAAGGATGTAATTGCTACCATTTAGGCTGGGAAATAGACTAAAAAATTAAAATTAAATGATGTGTGTTCCTATCCATTCAACATGGAGTATTTATAGATACTGTTTAATCCAGGATATGAACCATCAAAATTTGACAAATACAAAGGGAAAGGTTACCCTAAGGCCCATTTAACTAAATTCTTTATCACATGTCAACTAGTGGCATATAGTGACATATACCTTTTATTATTGTTTCCAAGGAGCTTGGATGGACAAGCCTTAGAGTGGTTTTTAAAGTTTTCCAAAAATTTAGTAATGGATTTTGATGATCTTTCTGATAATTTTATGCAACACTTTTCTTATAATCTCGAGCATGAGATTTCATTAGTGGACTTAATGCAAGCAAAGCAAAAAGCTAGTGAGAGTTTTGTAAGTTATCTACAATGATCAAGAGCCCATGTAAGCCATTTCACCCACATTTTATTAGATAAATAATTAGCTATTATTTTTACCAAAAATTTTCATAGTGAGATAACATATCATCTAGAGGTACAATGTGCACATACTTTCAAAGAAATCATCGACAAAGGCTTGTTGATTGAGTGAGCACTCATCAATAAAGGAGTCATCAAGCTTAATTAAACTAATAAAAATAAAGATACAAATTAGGGAAATGACCAACATCAACATCCCATTCAAGTGCAAACATCGCAACTAGTACAGGCCAATAACTAAGAAAGACCGAAGCAATTCAACTACAATAAGAATATTGTGAGAAATGGAGTAATCAAATACCATCATGTCCAAATGGTGAAAACATCATATACACCACCTTTTCAACTTAATCCTATCCAAAAACCTCTCCAACCAATGCCATAAGCACAATAACCAAGACCTGCACAATAAATACAATAGTTTTTACCATTGTAAACCCCTCCTCCTAGGAGAACTGTGCCTGCACACCGTGTCTTTAGTGACCTAGGTGAACCTATTGAGTCTATATTTCACAAGATTGATACTTATAATCTAATTATTTGGCCTATACCAAAGCATTATCTGCAAGGCATTTCTTATCTTGATTGGTACCATGAAAATGAATTTTGTGACTATCATCGGGTCGACGAGCATAATCTAAGATGTGTCCAAACTAAGAATTTAATTGAGAATATGTTAGAGAATGGGAAGATAACATTAGATAATGGTGCTTCCACTTCCATTCGAACTCTTGGGATTTATCAAAACCCATTTCCCCAACATAATAATTAGCAACAACAAAATGATCATCAATAACAACAATGGCTAGTGCAGTAGCAAAATCAATAGTATCAAAATCAAAGGCCAAAGTAATAGAAACAACAAAATCAATAGAAAAACCCATAATGATAAAATAATGGACAAAACCAAGGTCAAAATGGTAATAACCAACAAACCTACCATGTAGTTGCACATGACTACAATAGGGTTGTAGGTCATATTGTAGGGGGTAGCGTTAATACCATCTCCATTAATCCTAGACCAAGTACTAATCAACCTAGAACATTGTTAAATAACAACATTCAAAAAAATTACATGAATAATCCTTCTTTGACCTAGGAGTGCATATAGGAAAACCAACAATCTAGGACTTCCCCCTTTGGACCTTATATTGACAACTTGTCCTTACCATGTGACCACATATGAATGCACTGCCAATCAAGACTTGTCATGTCTAATCCCACACCATTCCCAACATTGGTTAGTAATAATGGTCAAGTATTTAATCTTAATTATTCAATTACAACTCAAAGGTTGAATATTACTATCATAGGCCCACAATCATCCACCACTTTGCTTATCATCCAACCAATCATTTAACCTTGAAATAAACCATTCACTACTGACTAAGACAATAAGTTTGATATTATGAAATAATTGTAGAAGACACCAACACAAATATCTATTTTATATTTTTTGTGAACATCAATAATCCACAAGAACATCTTGAATGAGTTTTTAACCCAATCCACTATTTCTATTGACATATCCTCTGATAAATTTTAAGCTTTGGTTGGACACCTAGCTCCAACCCAACAAGTCACATTCAACCAAAGTGATATGTCTTTTTTGGCCTGCTCCATAATAACTCATTATACATATAAGTTTATATAAATTGACATAAAGTGAAACATGTCCTTATAGATAATGGATGAGGCCTCAACATAGTGTCTCTAAAACTCATCAAGCTTTTTGAGTACATAATGGTAGATCTCCAACCAAAAATGATAACCATCAAAGCCTATGATAATCAGGAAAAAGAATCACAAGGCACCATTAGTTTACCAGTTATCATTAGGCCTTTGACCCATGATACACTTTGCCATGTACTTGATCTTGAGTTATCATACAATATGCTTCTAGGTAGGCCTTGGTTGCATGAGATTTGTGTAGTCTCATCAATGCTACACCAATGTATCAAGTTTTCCCACTCAGGGATGGGAGTAAATATTCCAAGAGATTTACACCTATATGAACACTATAAACATCTTGAGGCTGAATTTCAAAGCTATAATTATCAGTAGGACAAAATCTAGGTTCTAAGCAGGATAAAGGAAAGGCTATACTTATTGATCCTTCACCAGATAATTACATAGATCCTAATACCTTGGATTCCCTTTCCCACATGCCACCTCCTGAAGCTTCTAATCATTTCACCATTTCAAATAATGGATTAGAAGAGTATGTGACCCATGATACATTTCATATTTCCAATCTTCATCAGAATCTAAAATCTTTTGGGCAACCTAAAGTCACTCCACATATGTATTGGTAAGAAAAGAACAAAGATAAGGGACCTATCACATTTATACAAGCATTTGGCCTAGAACCTGACCCTTTTGAAGGGGATGAATCATGGTTATATAATGACAACCAAGTTAATTATTATAAAATTACAAAGAATCTTATTCCCAATAAGATCATGGAGCATCACAATTATAAAAGAAGAGGCCTCAGACCAAATCAACAAGGAACTATCAAGCCAATTTCTATGACTAAGTATAAAAGACCTTATGGACTTGGATTTAAACTACCTGGGGGTGACCCTACATATCTTATTCAAACTCCATAACCAATGAATAGTGATGACGATATTGATAATGAATTAGAGTCTGATCATAGCCTCACCTTTGATGACCTAGCTGAATCCAACTTGTTTGATAACAATGCCATTTGTACCCTTACCTTGGCCATTCATCGTAAACTATTGCCGTTATATTATCCCCAACTGATAGATTAGGACCAACAAGAATCCATTCTATTGATTAATGAGTTTCATAATGATTAGGCATTCTATGACTTCTTAGGCCTTAGAGACAACATTCCATTGGGAGATCACAAGTTAGGATTCTAAATTACATTAGATCCTACAACCTATTTTGGAGAGCGAATGAACACCCTTAGCCAAAAATAAATAAGCAAAACATTGAGGTCCCAAAGTGAAAACCTCTTTGAAGCACTTTCTAACTAGGGAAAAAGTAAAGATAAAGGCCAATCTAGTGGTGAAAACCTATTTTAGGTGCCATTAGATTAGGGTGTTCATTCTTCTTTAAATTTAGACTAGGAGACCGCCAACGATGAACTTGCCTATGAATCTGAGTTCATATTTGAGTAATAAAAAGTATTTGATCAAATTATTCAAGAATTTATAACTTTTTTTGTCACATGGCTAGATCTCCCATTAGGGGACTCAGATTCATCATGCTTAGGAGAAGTTGAAGATCAATTCCTAATAAAGGGCTTTGACATAATCTAATAGTTCAAGTCATTGCCTACTATCCTAGAAGATGGTTCGACCCTTCTAGTTAAAGATAAAATAAAGGTAAATATCAAGACTCCATCAGACCTAAAATGGATAAAATTAGGTGCATCCCTCATTGAGAAGGAATATGAAGTATTTATAGCTCTATTGAGAGAATTTGTAGATATCTTTGTATGGGCCTATTCTGATATGCCAGGTTTAGACCCCATCTTGGTCTGCACCACCTTGTGGTTAAACTTGATGCCAAACTGGTAAAATAAAAGCTACGTAAGATGCATCCTTGAATTTTTTTATTGATAAAGAAAGAGTTGGAAAAGCTCTTAGAAGTAGGATGTATCTGATCCATTGACTACTGATAATGGATCTCTAATATGGCACCTGTTAGTAAAAAGCTTGAAGAGATCAGAATCTATACTAATTTTTGAGACATCAAAAAAGCTTGTCCTAAAGATGATTTTACATTATCTAATATTGACATGATCATTGAATCTATGGTAGGTTATAAAATGATTTGACTCATAGATGGATTTTTAGGATACAACTAGATCAAAATAGCACTAGAACACCAACATAAAACAATGTTCACCACTTGATAGGGAACATTTTATCATTAGGTAATGCCATTTGGCCTTAATAATTTTGGAGATACATATCAAAGGGACATTACTATCATATTCCATGATATGATGCATAATATTGTTGAAAACTATGTCGATGACATATTAGGAAAATCTAAAACCAGGGCCGACCATCCAGTAGTGCTATATAAGATATTTGAAAGATTATGGGAGTACAAAGTCAAACTCAATCTAAATAAATGTATGTTAAATGTAACTTCAAGCAAATTACGTGGATTCATCATGTCTCACAGAGGTATTGATGTCAATTTGGCTAAATTCCATGCTATAACCAAGATGCCACCACCAACTAATTTAAAGCAACTCTGTAGTTTATAGGGTAAGATCCAGTCAATCTGATGCTTTATCTCTTAGTTAGCAAAAAAATTTCATATATTTAAACACCTTATGAAGAGGGGAGTTGCATTTCAATGGGATGATCATGACCAAATAGCTTTTCAACAACTCAACGACTATTTTGATAATCTGCCCATTTTATTACCTAGGAAAGCCATCTTATTTTACCTATTAGCTACCAACCATGCTCTGAGGGCACTCTCGGCTCAAATTGATGATAATGAAAAATATCATGCTATATACTACCTAAGCCATACCTTAATTACATATGAACATAGCTATGTACCTAATGAAAAAGCTTGTCTGGTCATGGTCTTCGTAGCTCAAAAATTGCACCATTACATGTTGAATAATAAGACCATAGTCATTTCAAAAGTAGATATGCTCGAGTATCTACTATCTAAAATAGTTTTGTAAGGTAGAATGGATAAATGGATCATGCTGCTTAGTGAGTTTTACATAAAGTATGTCAATCAGAAGATAATCAAGAGACAAGTTCTTGTAGATCAACTTGCAGAAGCACCTCTCATAGACACATAACCACTCACATTCCAATTTTATGATGATTACATAATGATTGTCATTGACACACCCCTTGAGGAGCATCCCTAGAATATGTATTTTGATAGTTCATTTACTACACATGGATCAAGGGTAGGCCTATTGTTTATTTCACCACAAGGGGATCTAATCCCTAAATCATTCAGAATCAAATTTTCTTGTATAAACAACATGGACTAGTATGAAGCACTTGTTTCAAGAATTTAATAGGTAGTGCATTAGAACATATATCATCTCTAAGTTTATTATGATTCTTGGTTAATCATCAATCAGGTCACAGATAATTTTTAGACCAAAGATGATAAGCTGGTTCCATATAAAGCCATGGTCGACACTCTTAAGCAACAAATTGCCAACATTTAGTTTGAGCACATACCAAGGGCTAGTAATAGAACTTCAGATGCTATGGATTCTATTAGATCTTTGATTCAAAAAATAGATAAAGCTAGAGAGTATCAATTCCTTGTCAAGGATTTATCAGCACCAACTCATGAACCTTCAACCATTGCAATGATTTGTGATATTATTGGTCCTAATTCTATTTGGTACTTAGACCTTTAAAACTACTTTCATGACCAAGTTATACCACCTAACCTATTTCAAAAACAAAATAAATCCTTCATTCATCATTCCACTCATTATACTCTACTTAGATCCACCCTTTACCATCATAGTTTTTATGGAACTCTACTTCGTTGTTTAACTTTGATAGAGTCTACACTAGTGTTAAGAGAAGTTCACGAAGGGATATGTGGAGATTATTCTAATGGGTTAGTCTTATCCAAAAATATTTTGTGTACTAGTTATTATTGGCCCACAATGGGTACAGATGCTGCTACATATGTAAAAAAGTGTGACAAATGTCAACAACATGTTAATCTAATTCATGCCCAAGTAAAAAGTCTGAAACTAATGTTGACACTGTGGCCATTTTCTACTTGGGGACTTGACCTCATTGGGATGATCAACCCCAATTCATCTGATGGCCATAAACATATCCTTAGCACCACTGAGTATTTCACTAAGAGGGTTGAATCTATACCCCTCACTTACGTGACTAGAAAGCAAATATCCAAATTCATCTTCAACCATCTTGTTTGCCACTATGGTATCCCCTCTGACATTATATCTAATAATGGAGGATAATTCAAGAATAAGGATGTAGATAAGCTATGTACTAAAAATAAAATTACATAATATTTTTCTATAACATATTACCCTCAAGGTAATGGTCGAGTTGAGGTATTTAATAAAACCATTGTCAGTATTCTCAAAAAGATTGTCAATGATGCCAGTCATGATTAACACTTATAGATATTTCCTGCCCTTTGGGCATATCTTACCAATCATCATACATCCATAAGAGCTAATCCATACTCACTTATTTATGGTACTAAAGCCATCCTTCCCATTGAGGTTGAATTGGCTTCACTATGTATCTCTTTCAAGCATGTCTTGGATGATCATGACTATCGATTAGCTCACATTGAAGAGTTAAACCTACTTGATGAGAAATTCACAACTATGCTTAACAATCTTCAAGCATATCATAACTAACTCAAAGGTCACTATAATTGGTGTGTTAAGTATAAAAAATTTAAACATGGTGGTCTTGTTCTTAAATAAAATAAAAAGAATACCATAGCTGAAAAGAAGCATAAAGGAAAATTTAAACCAAACTAGATAGGGCCTTTCATAATTACTATAGATTATGGATCAAGAGCATACATGCTTGCCACACCAGATAAAGATGAACTTCCTAAGCTAATGAATATTATTAATCTCAAGTGGTACTATACTTGAGCACTAAGGTGTATTATCCATAAGAACCATTTTAGTTATGCCATTTTATCACTATTCTTCTTTGTCCAAATATCATCCTTATCCATCCTATTAGCTATATCCACTTTTTTCTTATGACCTATCAACCCATTGTGTTCTTAAGCCTAGCCCATTTGACCTTAGTTTTTGCCATTCAATATGCATTTTTAGCATCAAGGTATCTAATCAAGTTCATTAGTTGGTTCAAGTACTTTAGATAAAGATCATATTTTGGAATAGTGTGATATAATTTTCAACAGTTTCATCCTTCATTTTTTGTTCCTTTCTTATCACCAGTCTGGTTACTAATTATAACTACCTTTGGGAAACTTATTACCATTGATCCATGCCTTTGTGTGCTAGTTATAATCACCTATGGGAAAACTAAGGACACCATTTATTTATTAAGCCTTGGCGTACCAACTTTCCACTTCCTATGTCATATTATGCCTTTTTACCAACTGTACCTATTTTGTTTGAATTGACTGCTACACTAGTTGAATTTCTCCACTGTAGGGCAAAAATATAGTGACTTGAGGTCCTACTATGGGACTATGTAGGTAGCACTCGATACTTGTTGAGGTTAGCTCAGTCACCCGCTAATCCACTCTCTCACCATTTTTTGAGCAACCTAAGCCATGCTCTCATCATTTTGTGAGATTGAACCATTTAGTGTCTCATCATTCTCAATTGAGTTGAGATACTCAAAAACAATTTCAAAAACATTAGAAAAACATAAAAACATTGACCACTTCTTTGCCTTAAGGATTCTGGGAACCCTTACTAAGTTACAAGTAAATAACTTGTCATTTAGTTTCCCCATCTTTTTTGGCATTTTTCTCTCATGCACTTGCCATTTTGGAAGACTATTCCTCTTCTTCTCTCACATACATTCTATTTGTTTTCATTAGTTATCACATTCTTCCCATTACCTGAGAGAACTATGTTTGGCCTAAAGTTTTTTATTGGATATTACATCTATGGAACTATGTAGGTAGTGTCCACTTGCCTCGTGCATATGGAGACAACTCGGTCACCCCTTCCTTTTCTTTTATTTCCCCCATTTTGTTTGTTTGTTAAATTTGTCACTAGTTTCTAGGGTCACTATTCATATGGTTTCTTTTGAGTGTTTCTTTATTTCTTTCTTTGTTGTTTTATTTGTGTGCCTATTTGTTTGCTTTTAGCACTGTTGCCTTCATTCAGTTTATGTGTGTTCATTAGGTGATTCCTTTCCCACACTTATACTTGAATCCATCCATATTCATATGTTTACATTGTCATCATGGTTCTATCATTGGTGCATTATTTTATATTGAGTATTGGATTTTGGGAGTTAGTCCTTATGCATATTTTAGACAAGTCCTCATGATGTTATACCATGATGCCTACTGACACGTGCTATAACAAACATCATATTCAAGAATGGTGGCATCTCTTTAGCACTAACATCTAGATTCAATCCCAATTATATCCCAAATAGATTAATTAACCATGAAAGAATTTTAACCTTTATTTTGGATGAGCATCTCCCTACTAGTAGGTTGTTCCAATTCATCATTACCCTGTATGTTAAGTTATCATCATCCTCGACCAAGTTTATCATGTTTGCCACAATCGGGGTCCAATGGTTATAACCACCTATGGGTAAATCATTGCACACCATCCCACTCACATTTCTTAGTGATTATAACATCTTTTTGATGAATCATTGTGTTGTCACCACTTTACTTTTTTTACCCATACAGAGGCATGTTATTCTCTTGTTTGTATGTCTTAACTAGGGAAGCTCCATCTTTTCAATGATTATAACCACCTTTGGGCAAATCATTATGTTATCATACCATGTTACCACTATCGGGGTACAATGTCTATAACCACCTTTGGGAAAACCATTGTACACCATCCCATTTGTATTCTCAAAGAATTTGACTACTTTTTCAATATCATTATGTTTTCACCCCATCATCTTTCATTTCTTTGGTCCCCTCATTTCACTTCTTTCTTTTTGAGGGACCGTTTACTAACTTACTTGTGCCAACCGTTCCCTCAAGGGGACATCATACAATTAGTTTATCATCATTGTAGTTGTAGGCATACAAGACCTTTTCATTATTTGAGAAGACATTACTATGCTTATATTTTTCAATGCCTTCCCAAATAGGGGCAAACTGTAGACACCTAAATCTGGTCACCAATAACCTCCAACCAGGCTTTTGACTAATTTCCAACTAAATTGCACAATTTAGCCTAAAAACACTAAAACATGCTAAATGATGTGAAATTGACATATTAAAGTGCTAATTTTGGCCAAGGTATCATTAAATATATCAATGCAATTTATGGGCCAACTAACTTTGATCAGATCATTTCGAGTCAAAATGTTAATTTTGTACTTGGGTGCTCTGAATTTCTCTTTCCTATCAAATCTCTTGCATGAGACACATGCTATTGTTATTTTCTATTGGTAACATCCTAAATGGGAATATGAATCTAATGCATTTGACATTGATTTCTAATTCTAATATAGTCAAATTTTAGACTAATAACAAGGCATTCTGATCAATTAAAGTAATTTGTGCATAAAGTGCTTAATCATGCTTAAGAGCTAATTAATCCAAATCAAGGCATAATTAATAATTCCATGGAAAATTGTTGAATAATTGTTTTTATAAATGAATATTGAATATCTACATTATTAGGTGACCTCATTTCTTGGGAAGACATCCCCAGGCCATAAATGCCACAAATATAAGGATTCATGCCCTCCATGCCTCTTAATTGCCCCTTGTTCCAATGTTATGATGAGAATAATTATAAACTTAATTCCAAAAATTGAATTAGTCCTCAACCACACATCTCAATCTTAGGATGGATGGTTTAGGTTGATTTTAGACATTCTCAAAAATCTATAAATAGGAGGGCTCACCACATGAATTTTAAGACATGATTATGCAAAGTTATAATGCAAAATTGATTACAAATCTTTAAGCAACTAGTGTTACCATGCCAAATTTATTCCAAGCCAAGCCAACCCACAAGCCAAAGGTGCCAAGGAGAGATGGAGGTAGCCAAGCTTCCCTTGATGAAGACTTCATGAGCACAAGCCGAGCAAGCCACTACAACAAGCATTTTGGAGCATTCAAGGAAGGTAAAATAAGGTTTCTTTTGAATTTTAGTTGTGTGTTTTATTCATGTTTTTAAAACTAAGCTCTCCCTAGTGTCTAGGCCTAGAGATGTTATTCTAGTTAGTGTGTTTCTTTCATTTTATTTTCATTTTGAAACTAACACCATACTAACCATCCTCTCTTGAGTCAAATCCCTAGAATCACATGCCTAAAGTATTTAAGCCTAAGTCCCTTCCTTTATCATGAAGCTGATTAAAATCCTTACCCTTTTACAAGATCAATGGCTTGTGTTTCATTGTGAAGATTGATCAGATGGAGAAAAAATATTTGATGAGTCTAAAAAATTTGATCCATCAGAACAATTACGTGCATTCGAATGGATTGAGATCAATGGTCCACACTTACTTATGAGAGGATGATTGGATGGAGCGCAACTACTAAATAAATTTCAATAAAACCCAAGATGACCATAAGATAAACACATGGTGATAATGTACTCACTACATAAAATTTAGGGTTTGGAAGGCCTATAAAGGTGCTAAGTGGTACAACCATGAAGCTTGACATAAAGTGGCAAATGATTCTCAAGCCCTGTGGTCATGATCAATGACTCATGTTAATCCATGAAAAAAGATCCAAAGGTATGAAATAAAAGTTAGATTTTTAAAAGATAATGACTAATTCCTCAAGGAATTTATGAAAAATGTCATGAAAGTTATCAAATGGATGCCACTACATACCACACAAGCACAAAAACAATAAAATTAAAGATTTTATATGCTCAAAAAGGCCAAGGTATAAAGGCTTGGGTCTCAATCAAAT
This sequence comes from Torreya grandis, assembly GCA_037957365.1. Classification (NCBI taxonomy): domain Eukaryota; kingdom Viridiplantae; phylum Streptophyta; class Pinopsida; order Cupressales; family Taxaceae; genus Torreya; species Torreya grandis. The sequence goes on along the minus strand of JARHVA010004841.1, from coordinate 221,940 downwards.
TCAAGACATGAATGAACCTAAGTGTAGATTGACACTACCATTAAAGATCCAAAAAAATCCTAAGCATCTATAAAATCCATAGTTCAAACTCAGATTGATCATAATCAAATCGAGAAGAGCTCAATTGCGATCTAAGTGAGAACAAAGTAATTCATAGATTACTTGCAATCTATTTGATAAGCAATTACAACTTCCATGACCATGGTAGCTCATAGACAACAACAAAAGGATGAGATTAAGCTATACTTGACCTCAAATAATGAGGGGAAGGTTTTCAAAGACATGGACTTGGACACTATAGCTTTGAACAATGGGAACAATAATTGGTCCAAACACTTTTGGACCATCAATGAGATGGAAGCTTTAACCAAGGAGGATTAAAGGAAAGTAACCATCCTAAGGAGATATAATGACCTAGTTTCTATTTAGATGGATAGTCTACATTATGCTACCACCAAGCTTGAGTTACTTTAATGCATTGATGTCCTTTTTCCTCTTTTTTAGGATTGTAAAATTGAGAACGACTGGATTATCCATAAGGATACATTCAATAAAGTAACTTACATTTCTCCTTTGGATTTTGAGAGATAATATAAACTATGTAAGCCATAAATAGACCTATACACCATCAAAAAGTGAACTTTAAAGCACAATTTAAACATAATCTTGGCTCTATGGCTGTTGACTAGGAACCAAGTTGTCTAGGACCCCATAGGCAAAATATCAATTATCCAATTCAGGGAGGGAACTAGGATAATTATGACTTTAATAAATAGGTTATGTAGATCCCCTTCTACCACTCATATTGAAAAAATCTAGATATCATATGTTTACTTCATGGTGGAGAAAGGACTCACTCCCCCTTTGCATGAGATGATCAACATCTGCTTGAAGTCCCAATTCATAGAAATCAAGAATAAAATAAGCAAATAATTTTACATGATGTCCTATCTATTGGATGCATTTTATTCTCCACTCAGATCCCAAATATCAAGAATTGGTCACCTGATGGGAGACCTACTATCTCCCATCATTATTCTAAACTTCACATTTTCAAATACAGACACAACATGCAATTCATCTATGATTGTGTTTACCTAGCCTTAGTGGAAGCCATCATATGAATTCCCATCATAAAGTTTATCCCATTGATTAATAAATATGTGGAAGTGATAGGGGACATATGGTTCTAACCTGATTGCATAGTGATAAGGATTAAAGGGACTTTGACAAAACCCTTCAAGTTAACCATCTATATACTGACCAAGAATTAAGAACAAGAAGTGCCTTACCAATTTATTCACATTATAGATGGATTTTGAAAGGAAAAGAGGAAAATACTTCCCCATCCCTTTCCATTGACAATTAGTAGGACTATTTTACAAAACTAGGAACATGTAAATGTCATTTCCAGACATAGGGACTCCTTCACCCTAAAAAAAGATGATATGAGATAATGGTATCCTAATGGGGTGGTCTCCAAACATATAAAATCCAAAAGCATAAAAAAGACATATGAACACCAACACAACGTTCATGACCCATTCTACATCAGGTCCTCTAGTTTCCCAAATGTATTGGCTAGATTGAAAAGACATAACATTAAGTTGGAGCCTAGGTTGGTTAGGGGAGATAACAAGCCACCTGGTGAGATTTGGAAAATGGGGCCCATGTAGTATCATTTATTTCCTAAACCATCCAAAGTTCCCCTCCAAAGAAACTAATACAACCCCCCCAGACACAAATAACAAAAGGACTTGGTAAGGAGAAGTTGGAAGAGAGACCTATGGAGGGATCATTTTTAGCCCCACTTGAGAGGCCAGAGTCCCCAATTGAATACCTAGATATGACTGAATTAGAACTAGATGAGATAGTAGAGGATACATTTAGGGTACTTGTTGAAGCTTATGGGTTAGGGGATGAGGAAGAACAAATAGAAGAACCCTAAGCCCAAGTAGAGAAAGTTAAATAAAATAAGGCGAAATAAGTTTATTTGGACTTGGTTCTCATAACACCCACAAAAAAAAAAAAGAATTAATATTGGTTTTAGTTGGGAGGAAGAAGCCCAAGTTGACCTTCACCCACCCCATGAGTGAGGTTGAACTGTTCAATGAGGAATACCCCATTCATGGACCCATTATCCCTAAATGGTTTGTTCATGGGAAAATGCAGAAGATTCCCATTTTTTCCCATTTTTGGGCCTTAACCCAAATAATTAACATTGATTTTAATGAAGAAATAAATCCATGAATATTGGCTTGAAGGAAGGAGGAAGAAGAATAACTAGCATAATAGGATTAAGCGGCACATAAATAGACACTCCAAGTTCTTCAAGTAGTACATAGGTGGAGAATTTTGAGCCTCCTAAGGTCATAGAATCATCAACCAATGTACAATTCAATCTGGAAATTATAGGGTTGGAGAGAGTCACCACCAAGAAATCCATGATTGGAGGTGGATAATTCACCTTTCAAAAGGTTGAGCCATTTATAGGCTTAACTCCAGTTGGAGGACAATAGCCTAGAGAACAACCTATTCATGAGGAGAATATAAAAAGCTTAGTTAAGGCTCATTAAGCTTAGATTAAAGCAGGAATCAAGGACATGAAGAAAAGAATACATAACCTAGAGAAAGAAAAGGAAAATCTAGAGAACCAAGCTATCCTATCAGTTCCTGATGCAATAATAAATATGTTTGATGCATCCTTATTTGATATGTTTGATTCCTTGAAGTCAATAAAGCTAAATAAAGATACATTAACCTAGTAGAATGAAATAGCCAAAGGATTAATTGATCAGTGGTAGGATTATGAGAAAAAAATTAGAGATTTTATCAGCATACTAATTAAGGATAGAATTATTAAATTAAAAACCATTAGCCTAGCCCACTTAAATGTAATATTGAGGATAGTGGTTGATAAGATCTAGAGTTTAAGTGCTTGGTAAAAAGACTTGGATAGAATCTTAAAATATGGTGAAGATTTAATTACCATAATTAAGTAACTCATTCTCACCATGTTAGCCAATTCTACAAAGTCTACCACCCTTGGTATCATTAAAGATGAAGAGTATAAGCACACAGTCACTTTGGTGATGCAAGAAGTGAGAAGTAAAAGCCAGGGTCAATTAGGGAGTGAAGACAATATAATCATGGGCATGATCTTCACTCTTAAGGAAAATATTATAGAAGCCTAGAGCATCAAAGAGGTTATGACAATAGATGATAGAGATTTTGATGACTTAACTGACCAGGAGGATGTCTATCTCTTGATATCAACTATTGATTTGGAGCTTGTCAAAGAGAAACATCAAAGAGCTATGGATCTTCTCAAAGAGCAATAAGGGTGTGCTTCAACAATGGGCCTACTAGTTAATTAATATTCCATTTTGTGTAAAACATTGTAATATTTGAACATGGGATATTCTTTTTGTAAAGGCATATGCTAGTTTGTTGGCATATTTGCCTCTAGGTCAATCCACTTTAGAAAAGCAAATGTATTCTAGAACCTTGTCAAAAGGATAGTTATCCTTATATTTTGTACATTTGTATCTTGTAACTAAATGGTATACTACCTTATCCTTATATAAAAGGTAGTATTACCATTTTGTAAATGGAGAGAGTTTTTAACAAAACTGGTATACTTTGGAACAATTAATATGAACAAGGAATATTGAAAAGTTTGTCTAGGTTTGTTTGTGTCAATTATTTCATGACTTATCTCTCAATTGCTTGTTCCAAGTCTTGAATTTAAATGGTTTCATGAATTCTTAATTTGCATATTTGATACAAAGTTGTTAATTTGTGCTCATGCTAGATTATTGAATTATCTTGAATTTGATTCATTTCATTTGTTCTGCATTAAGATGTGCAAATGCTATTTAAATCTAGTAACAAATCTTTAAAGTAAATTTAGTTCTTACTTATATCTCTTCATATTATCCTTAGAAGTTGCCTGGTGTATAGTAAGATCTAAGCTTATGCTATTTTGAATTATATACTGGTTAAATGCATGCTCAGTTTTAATTAAAACTTTGTCATGATGTTTAAGTCAAGGATCAATAATCACATATTCTCTTTCTTCCCTACCCTTCTCTTTTACTTCTTTTTTACCCAAATCACCTTAGTTTATATTTCATTTACAAATATTCATTTAGATTAGTATTTAGTATATAACTTTAGTCATAATTCACTAAGATCAACATAGGCAATTCAAAACTCATAAGTACCATGATGGTTCCCAACCACCAATCAATATAAATTTGTGGAATAATTTGATTTGCTGTGCCTCTATTTCACCAAAGGTAACTAGATTACCAAAAATCTACTACTCATGTCATGAATTCCTAGAATTCTAAAATGAAAGTGTTCTTAAACACTAAGAGCACCTATGATATACATAGATGTATCAATAGGATGAGCTCTGTTGGCATTAAGAGGGCCCATTTATTGAATCTTTGATAGTCTTAGTGTGTTTTGATCAAAGGTTGGTGTTATCTTTGCACTTTTGTGTAATTCTTTACTTGAAAGCATAAATATTACTGATCTTTATGGTCTTTGACCCATCTTTGTGCTTCCTTTAGACAAAGATCAGAGATCTTTGATGTTGGATGCTTGATTCTGGTAAAAATAGCTTAAGATCTTAGAATCCATAGTATTTGAGGTTAGAATAGCTTGTTTTGATCAAATATTAGTGTATCTTTCATAGATCTAGGTTCACTTGGGATTAGAATTGTAAAGGTCAACCATATTTATGTAATTGGACACATATTTTAGCCAACTTAGTAAAAATTTGATGCCCTTTATTGTTATTTACATGTATCTTTGCAAAATTAGCTTAATATGCAAATATGAATCCTATTCTTTATAAAGGTTGGTTTGACACATCGTATTTAAAATAGGGTCCAAGGTTCTCAAGTTAGAACTACCAAGAATCTAGACTAGATCACACTCTAAAACAAGAGAGCCTCTACTTGAGTTAGAAGTCTATAGGAGAGCTAGAATAGACAAAGGTAGACACAAACATTCAAAATCTTTGCTAGATTTACCACTCCAAGGTATCCATGAATTCAACTTTCATCAAGGTATGGCTTGGATGGGAAGTTATTCCATCAATGTAAAAGGTGAAATTCATGATCTTCCTCATAAACCTAAATATTATTTTCCAACTTTTAGTCTTAGTAGTATTATACAATAGAAGAACATGTTAAATCATTTAAGGCTGCATTGAGATTGTTAAATGTAGTTCATGAAGATGTAGCATGTAGGTTATTCCATTTTATATTTAAAGATGCTGCATATGAGTGGTTCTTAAATCTCCCTGATGATTGCTCACCACCTATGATGAATTCAATAACATCTTCATTGACCAATTTAGTAAGATCATCTACCCCTGTGTCTTGTACCAATAATTTACCACCTTGAAAAGGGATGATAATGACCCAATAAGATATTTTAATTATAGGTTGAAAAATATGTATAACAAAACCATTGACCCTTATAAACTTGATCAGGTCTTGGCCTTGGAAATTTATAAATATAATCATGATTCCATAACCTAAGTGTTCATAAAGAGAGTTATAGGTCCAATAAACACACTAGATTTAGCTTATACTAAGGCTATGATCATAAATGACCATATGTAACCTCAAGATCAGATGGCCTACTCTATTCCCAATGGTAATCCACATATGCCTACATTGAATGTATTTCTCAATAAAAACTAGAATGTGCCTGCTCTCAATCAACCCCCAAATCTGAACCAATTGCCTCTAAGATATGTTGTTCCTAACCAAAATTTAGGATTCTTGAACCACACTACTAATAGTGGATTTAATGCACCTGATCAAAGGACCTTGGTACCATCTATTGGTAAAAATAACAACTAGGTTCACGGTTTAGAAACCCCTAAAAGTGAGAATGAGTCCATTCTAAAAATGGTCCAGAAACTAAGCACTGACTTCCTTTATCTACAAAAATAAGTTGGCAATATTGGATAAAATTATGGTAGGAAATTCTCTTTCCAAAGGTTCAATAGAATTAATAATGGGTTTAATAATGATAGGTTCCATAACCATAAGAATAATTAACCCTCTCCTAAAAAGAAGACTATGGATATTAATCTTATTGACATTACTTTGCCTGATTATTATAGAGTCTATTGTACTGATAAGCATGGTGAGATTGATTGCATTGAATTCTAAAAATATTTTGAGGAATTTAAATAAGAGTTGGACACTTTTGAGGTAGTGCCTAACAAAGACAATGGTGCAGGTACTTTAGGATCTAAGCCTGTTGACTAGACTTTCATGGTAGAAATGTTTGATTTCCCCTTCTAAGAAGATAATGAGATAGATGATGGTCCTAAAAAAGTCCATGCCTTCTAGAAGTTCTTGAAGAAGACATATCCCCTCAGGAATAGAGAATAGAAGCAAACTTTGACTACTTATAATCCTCCAAACAACTTTGGTACTCCTCTAAATACCACTTTAGATAATAATCTAGAGCCTCCAAAGGGAAGTACTCCTAAACCTAGTGATGCTGCTTCCAATTCTTCCAATATGACTAGTTATAATGTTGTAGAGGATATGAATAAAATCAAAGCTAAAATCACCTTGCATGAATTGACACAAATCACTTCGCAGAGAGATCTATTTTTGGAATCCTGGTCCAAGAAATCTAGAAAAATGTCCAAGGTTGATAATGCAAATGTAGCCAAGTATAAATCTAAAATAGAGTCCCCAACCTTCTTACTTACAATTAAAATGTTCGATAAGAACTTGCATAACTATTTGTTGGATTTTGGTGCCTCTACACATATTATGCCTACATGTGTTTGTAAGCCACTTAGCTCGAATCCCATTAATTTTGATAGGGTTATCACCCAATTAGATAAGTCAAGGGTAAAAGTGGTGGGAGAATTGTTAAATGTCCACATGTAGTTGGATTTTGAACCAAACATCCAATACTTTATAGATATCCAAGTGGTAGATAGATATCCTTGATGTATATGACCTGCTCTATAGTAGAGAGTAGACAAAAAATTTAAATGGATATATTTCCTTTGATTTTTCACACCTATGGCTACCTTGGGAGGGAGTTCCAAATAAAATTAGAGTTGAAAGAGAGCCAATAATGAAACACATGATCACTGAGTATAATGCTGTCAATGAAAGGGTCAACATAATTGACTCATATTTAAGAATTTTCACCCTAGAAATTATCAAGGATTCTCATTTGAAAGCTTCTAATGTTGTGCCTAGGTTATAGAAGTTGCATTTTGATGGGGTTACGTGTAAATTTGGATTTTGGGTAAGCATTATTCTAACCCTGTTAGTAAGAAATACAATGCTTCTTATAGACTCCAGTTCCCTTACACCAACAACCTTGTAGAATATGAATCCCTCATCTTAGGTCTACAATTTTCCATAAAAAATAAGGTAAAAAAACTATTAGTTTATGGTGAGTCAGAAATAGTAGTGAACCGAGTGAGAATAAAGTATTAATGTAAGATGTCATACCTCAAGAGGTACAAGTTTAGAGTCTGGGATCTAGGGGAATCTTAAGGTCAAAAAACTATTAGTTTATGGTGAGTTAGAACTAGTAGTGAACCAATTGAGAAGAAAGTATTAATGCAAGATGTCATACCTCAAGAGGTACAAGTTTAGAGTCTGGGATCTAGTGGAATCTTTTGATTCCTTCAATATTGTTTCTATCCCTATAAAATAAAAAAAATATACTGATGAGTTAGAATCTACTGTAGTTTATCTCATGCCTAACCAAGATTCCCCAAACTTTAGTATTAAGCTCATACTATGCTCTTCTATCTCAAACAATGTGTATCATCTACAGGTCTTTAGTGATGACCAATAAATCTTGAGCTTCATGACTAGTTTAGGATCATTTGAGGCTTAGATCATTGATGAGGTTGATAAAAATGTGTTTAGGGAAGGCAAGTTTGATGGAAAATTCATTCAACTAAATAATAACAATATTCCTAAAGGGATGATTGGTTTGGAAAGATTATTTGATCAAGATACGCTAGTTGAAGCTTCTAAGGTTCCCAAAGTAAGTGGAAAGGACTACAATGCTATTGATTTTGGCCCCCAAGATCAACCTTAGCTAGTGAACAATGAAAAACCTTACACTAATGTTGAAAATAAGAGAGCCAAGGAGCTATTAACAAAGTACAAAGATGTCATAGCTTGGTCTTATGATGACTTAAAGATTTTTGATCAAAGAGTCATCACCCATACTATACTTCTTAAAGAGAGTTGAAAACCCTTCAGGTAGAGATAAAGACCCATGAACCCTATCTTAGAACCCATGATATTTAATAAATTCAAAAGATTATTAGATGCCAAAATTGTGTTTCCCATTAAGCATTCTACTTGGGTTGCCAATTTGGTGCTAGTTAGAAAGAAGGAAAAAAGAATGGTGAGATTAGAATATGTATTGACTTTAGAAATTTGAATAAAACATTTGAAAAGGATAATTATCCTTTTCCCTCTCTTGATTAAATAATAAAAAATTATTTTAGGTTCATCTATGATGTCTTTTCTTGATGGTGTTTTAGGGTACAACTAGGTGTTGATAGATAAGGAGGGTAGAATGAAGACACCTTTCACCACTAAGTGGGGCACCTTTACATATAAGAGGATTCCTTTTTGAATGATAAACATAGGATCCACTTTTCAAAGGTCCATGGACCATGCCCTCCAAGGCTTGATTGGTAAGTGTATCATAATTTACATGGATGATCTAACTATTTTCTCTAAAAATAGGGAAGACCATTTCATGCATCTACAATAGGTGTGGAAGGTATGGAATCTCCTTTAACCCTAAGAAAAACATTTTTTGTGTTACTAAAGGCAAACTATTATGCCATATTATCACTATTGATGGAATTTCTATAGACCCTGAAAGGGTGGAGGATATATCCAAGATAGTGTCTCGCAATAGTAAAAAAGAATTGAAATCATTTTTTGCCAAGATAAACTTTGTAAGAAAGTTCATTTCTAGCTTTACAAATATTGTCAAACCATTTAATGATATTCTAAAGAATGATTCTAAAGTCTCATGGAATGAGGAATCCAAGAAGGCCTTTGAAGACATTAAAAGTGTAATTAGTTAGGCTTTAGTTTTGCTAAGTCTTGACTTTTCAAAGAACTTTTACCTCTACTTTTTCTACTCTAACCACACTATTATTGCTGTGTTAACTTAGAAAATAGAAGGATCTAACCATCTAATTGTTTTTATGAGTACTAATTTGAAGAATGATAAGTTAAATTACCCTTTGATTGATAAGCAAGCCTTTACATTGGTTAAAGTTATCAATAAATTTAAGCACTACATTCTCAGGAACAAATTGCATTACATTTTTATAGACCCAACCACTAAGCTAATGCTAAGCCAATGTGAACTTGGAGAGAGAAGTTGTAAGTGGATGTCAATCCTCTAAGAGTATGACATAGAGATGAAAAATAAAATTGGTAATGTGTTAAGGTCTAATTTAAATTATTTCTAATACCAGCTGTAAGTAAGTATTATGCAAGTTGATCAGTAAAAATTTCAATCTAATGAGTGGTATGACTCCATTATTCATTTAAAAACTAATGGCACTTGTCCTACAAGACTAACCAAGGAGTAAGGAAGAGATTTGAGGCTCAAGGAAGCTCACCACCTCGTAAAAAATGGAGTCCTATATCAAAATAACTTTGAAGGTGTATACCTAAGATGTGTCTCCAAAGAGGAATTAACTAAGGTAATGAACACTTTCCATGAGAATTTAGGAAGTGGGCATCCATCAAGAAGAACCACATACCATAAGATCCTTAGAGATAGCTAGTATTGGCCCACCATCTTCAAATATGCCCATAATCATGTACAATAATGTCATTCATGTTGGATCTTCAACAATAAGGAGCCAAAGGTAAATAATGACTTTACAACTAGTCATGATTGATAAACCTTTTGCCGAGAGGGGAGTGGAATTTGTAGGAGTAATTAATCCCAACTCATTAGAACGTCATAAATATGTTTTGATAGCCACTAAATATTGCACAATGTGGACTAAGGCTGTAGTCACCAAACAATGCAAAACAAAAAAGTGATCAAGTTTCTAGAAGAAAAAATATGCACCAGATTTGGGACTCCAATCTCTTTGGTATGTGACAATGGGTCCAAATTCAGATCCATAGAAATTATAAAATGGGCATATGATAGTAATTCTATTTTCAAGTTTTCATCTAACCATTATCTTGAAGGTAATGGAATATCTGAGTCAACAAATAAAAACTTGATGAAAGCCATTAAAAAGTCTACTACAAAAAAACCAAGAACATGGCATAAGCTTCTCAAGTATTCCCTTTGGGAAGATAAAACATGAGTTAAGTAAGCTCTTAAAACATCTCCCTTATTACTAGTATATGGCCATGAGCCTATATTCTCCATCACACTCAAGCTACCAAACTACAAGTTTATGCAAGAGTATATGGAGGAAGACAAAAAATTTGCAAACTCAAGGCTACTGGACACTGTTTAGATGGAGGATGCATAAGATAAGGCTTTTGATAACTTTAGCAGACATCAAACTATAATAAAGAGGTGGTTTGACAAAATATCAAAGATCAAGGTGTTCAGACAAGGGGATTTATTTCTCCTATGGGACAAGACATCTGAGCCTAAGGGCAAACATGGCAAGTTCACACCTCTATGGATTGGTCCTTATTAGATTACAGACACACTTAGAGATAACACCTTCAAACTCAAATATCTATAAGGAATAGAGTTCACACTTCCCACCAATGGACAATATCTCAAACATTACTTCTCTACTACTCATTTTGGGGTCTTCATGGAGTAAATCAATAAGATAACTAGAGTTAGTGTAGGTAGTCTAGTTAGTTTCCTTCAGCTTTTTAACTTACTATCCCTTGTTTATATGTAAGCATGTATATATTTATTTTCTTCCCTTTTACTTGATTTTCTATTTTTTATTTTATGTTTATTTCTTGTTTCTTTGTTTTTTGCTTCCAATAAGTCCTTATGGAGAACCCTAAGCTCAAAGTCCCTTAGTTTGCTCAAAACTCCAAATTTAGAAATGCTGATATGAACCTCATACATATGTTGACCATGGATTTGAGATATATCTTGATGCTATGATTTGAATAAAATAGTATAGACCTATTGATAGGTTAACCATTTTATAAAGACCTTAAACATTATCTTTACCTAAACCTCATTTTAATAAGGATTACACATGTTGAATGAAATTCAATCCATTAAGGTATAGTCATGCTTGCACTTAACAAACATCCATGCCTAGAACAAAGGTTGCAACCATATATGATTATCTGAGAATAAAACACTTGACCAAATCCTTAAACCTAACTACCTTAGTTCTTAACCTTCATTGAAAGCCTAAAAGGCCCAAAAATACAAAAAATAAGAACTTATTGCAAAAATCAAAAGATTTTCAAGCAAAGGTGATTTTGGTAATCTACACTGGGGCTATGAACACCTAACTAGAAATGGAGTAAGCCCATGAATGGAGCTAAAGGCATCTCTATCGGTGTTATGGATGCTTAGCTAACAACAAAGCAATTCTTAAGCCTTCCTTGAACTAGAAACATGGTTCTTAATGAATATGTAAGCATGCTCCAAGTCAATGTTAATGATTAAAGGTATGGAATCTAGAAATTATCTCCTAAACCCTATGGTAAATAGTAAGTGGAATCAAATCACACACATATCATTGCCATGCCTTGATGTTTGATCCTAATTTTACACATGAAAGGTTTATTTCAACCATGAACTGATCTTGATAATGACATTGATCATGTGGAATGAATGACCTAGTTATTTGTTTGAACCAGAGTCTCTAAGTTTTAATACATTGCTATGTTTCCCCTAGAAGTCATTTTTTGTTGAGGTTAACATACCCCCATTTCTTAAAAATATGGATCCTTGTGATTATTTTTAACCTTATCACTAAAACTTGATATTCTACACTTTATTAGAATTTGAAGATCATCTACACTTGATGAAGCTAGCCCATTTGTTCATGATTTTGTTTGAAACTTACCTAACATTGCTAATAATTGAATTTAAAGTCTTAATTTACAAGTTTCATGGATCCCCCTTCAATGGATCATGTTTGGGATCTAAATATTAATCATATTCTGACTTTTACTAGTCCTAAATTTATGGTGGCTCATAGTTGGATTCATGTGATAAAACCCTCCTTCAACAAACCATATATTGAACCCCTAGTTCAAATTCAAATATTGGTAGGAATGCACATGGTGGGAATGTATAAAATTAACTTTGGACTTAAGCCTAATTTTCATGTTAAGTCTTAGTCGTGTTTCTTAACATGACTAAAGCTTAACCTAAAAATCCTACTTGATCCCTTTTATTTTCCCCCTTTGTTCCTTATATTTATAACATTGTTTAATGTTTATGGTAGTAGGGTCCTTTTATTTTATCATGGTCCCCTTTGTTATAAGCTTATCCTAAAGTCTTAACCCTAAGGTCCCATTCATATTTATCAACATGAATAAGACCTTAGTTTTAAATCTTTAGCCTAAGTTCCTATTTACCTAAGTCTTAATTTAATCCCTTGGCTTCCTTGCAGATCCAATGGTCCATACTTCATTTCAAGAAATGATCTGATAGAGAAAATAAATCCTAACAAACTTAAAGCTTTAACCCATTGGACCAATCAAGTGTAAGCACCTGAATTAAGATCAATGATCTACCCTTAAATGAGATCAAGGATTTGATGGTATCAAGTTATTTTTAAAGCTAAAGGCCCCCCGCGCCCACCACCCCCCCCCCTCCCCCCCCCCCCCCACCTCAATCAAATATAAACATAGCCTAATTTTTACTCTAATGTCTCATTATATTTATTAATACAAAAAAGCTTTATGATAAAACTTATGCTAAGTGTAAATATTTGGATCTTGATTGGATGGACTACAACCACTCACACAAGATTGATTGGATAGAGAAAACACAATGCTAAAAACTCAAAAGCTTAGGAAACCCCATGGAGTTACCATGGCACTATTGCATGCAAAGCTTAATGACAAAGGTCCTCACGTATTAAAATGAACCAATAGAATGAAACTACTTGGATTATGATCAATGGTCTATGCTTCATCATGAAAAATGATCTAATAGAGCATATCAAATCCAAGGTTTATGGACTAAAAGAGTTTCATGAGCTTAAAATTAACATTCCCATGACCATCATTTGATGTTTTTGAGGCTATCATTAACATCCATAGGACCTTAAAATTTAAGCCCATGAAACCTAATGATCCACTAACTTGAATTTGACATTCTCGTGACCATCATTTGACGTCTATAAGGCTGTCATTGACATCTACAAGGCCTCATTGACATCTGTGAGACTGTTAAATTTAAGTTAATCAATCATTTTACTTAGACATAGAGATATAGTCCAAAAATGTTATTAAAACCTTATGGATTGCATTTCAAATCAATGGGACCCCTTGGAAGATATTTAAACATATAGGATCTTTGAATTTCTAATGATAAAATGGCTTCATGATATTAGTATTTGTAGACATAGTTCTAATCTAAGTATATTTCTTAAGGCTCCAATTATGTTTATTTGAACATAGTAAACCTTTGGCTAGTGACTTATATTAAATCTTATTTTCAAAGATCCCTGTGGCATAAAACTTAGCTTAAAATCTTTTAACCTAAGGTTTCATCATGTTTATTAACATGACGAAATCCTAGGTCAAAACCTAATAATTGGTCCTTTTTATCATTTGGTCCCCCCTTTTTTGGACATATTCTAAGAACTTAGCATAAATAATTTAGCCTAAAGTATATGTTGTGTTTATTAACACAACATATACCTTAGCCTAAAATATTTGGCTTAGGTCCCTTTTATATGCATCCCAAAACTTAGGCTTAAATACTTTAGCGTAAAGTTTATAACATTTTTATTAAACATGAAATAAACCTAGCCTAAAGTATTTAAGCCTACGTCCCTTTATTTATCATGACACTGATTAATGTATTAACCCTTTTATAGAATCAAGGGTGTGCACTTCATCATGAGGATTGATTAGATGGAGTGAAAAGACCCGATGAATCTAAAGCATTTGATCCATTAGACCAATCATGTGCATCTGCTTAGATTAAGATCAGTGATCCACACTTGCTCATAAGGGGATGATAAGACAGAGTGTAGTTTCTAGAGACTTTTAAATAAAACTTAGGATGTATGTAGGATCAACACATGGTGAGCATGTATTCACTACACAAAATACAAGTCCCAAAAGGCTTTTAAAGGTGCCAAGTGGTACAACCATGAATCTTGACATAAAGTAGCCAATGATTCTTGAGACTTGTGATCATAATCAATGGCCCACATTGATCCATGAAAAAAGATCCAATGACATGAAAGAAAATTTGGATTTTCATAATACAATGGCTAGTCCCTCAAGGGATTTATGAAAAATGCCATGAAATTTATCAAATGGATGCCATATGGGCACCATGCAAGCATAAAATGACAAATTGAAGATTTTGTGTGCTTGAAAGGGTAAAGGTATAAAGGCCTGGGTCTCAATCAAATTTGAGACATGAATGAGCCTAAGTCTAGATTTTTCTACCATTAAAGCTCTAAAAAATACCTAAGCATCAATAAAATCCCTAGTTCAAACTTGAATTGATCACAATCAAATGAAGAAGAGCTCAATTGTGATCTAAGCGAGAACAAAGTAATTCAGAGATTACTTGTAATCCATTTGATAAGCAATTGCAACTTTCATAACCATGGTAGCTCATAAAAAACAATAAAGGGATGAGATTGAGTTGTAATTGACCTCAGATAATGAGTAGAGGGTTTTCAAAGACATGGACCTAGACTCTACATCTTTGAACAATGGGAACATGAATTGGTCTGAACTCTTTTAGACCCTCAAGGAGATACAAGCTTTGACCAGGGAGGAATAGAGGAACACAACCATCCTAAGGAGATACAATGACCTAGTTTCCATTTAGATGGCCAACCTACACTATGCTATTACCAAGCTTGAGGTACTTCATGGCATTGATGTCTTTTCTCCTCTTTTTTATGATTGAAAAATCGATAATGACTAGATTGTCCATGAGTGTGCATTCAAGAAAGTAGCTTACATTTCCCCTTTAGATTTTGAGAGATATTATAAATTGTGTAAGCCATAAATAGACTTTCCCACCATCAAAAAGTGGACTGGAGAGCATAATTTAAACACAATCCTGGCCCCATGGCTACTCATTGGGAACCCAGTTTTCCAAGACCCCATAAACAAAATAACAATTATCCAATTTAGGGAGGGAATCAGGATAATTATGACCTTACTAAATAGGTTATGTAGAACCCCCTCTACCACTCATATTGACAACATATAGGTATCATATGTTTACTTCATGGTGGAGAAAAGGACTCACTCCCCCATTGGGTGTGATGTTCAACATCCACTTGAAGTCCCAATTCATAACATTCAAGAAGAAAATAAGCAAACAATTTTACATGATGTTCTATCTATTGAATGCCCTTTTAGCCTCCACCGAGGTCCAAAATATCAAGAATTGGTCACCTAATGGGAGACCTAATATCTTCTATCATTATTCTAAACTTTACATTTTCAAATACAAACACAACATGTAGTTCATTTGTGATTATGTTTACCCAGGCCTAGTGGAAGCTATCATAGGAATTTCCATGAACAGGATCATCCCATTGATTAAGAAATATGTGGAATTGATAGGGGACATATGGTTTTAACCTAATTATATAGTGATAAGGATTGAAATGACGTTGACACAACCCTTCAAGTTACCCATCTATGTACCAACCAAGTTTGCAGAGCTACCAAATTATTCACAGTATAAATGGATTTTTCAAGGAAAAGAGGAAAGGCCTTCCCCATCCTTTCCATTGACAATCAATAAGACTATTTTGCAAAACTAGGAGTAGTAAATGCCATTACCAGACATAGGGACTCATTCACCCTAAAAAAATGGGATATGAGACAATGGGATCCTAATGGGGTGGTCTCCAAGCATCTAAAATCCAAAAGCATAAACAAGACATATGAGCATTAGCCCAGTGTTCATGACCCATCCTACATTAGGGCCTCTAGTTTCCTAAAGGTATTGGCCAGATTGAAAAGGTAAAACATTAAGCTAGAGCCTAGGTTGGCTAGGGGAGATGATAAACCACCTATGAGATTTGGAAAATGGGGCCCATGTAGTATCATATATTTCCTAGACCATCTTCAAGCACCCCTCAAGAGTAACCACTACAACCACCCTAGGCACAAATAACACAAGGACTTGGTAAGGATAAGTTAGAAGAGAGACCTGGGGAGGGATCATCTTTAGCCCCACCTAAGAGGTAAGAGTCCCTAGTTAAATACCTAGATATGATTGTATTAGAACCAAATGGGATTGTAGAGGATGCACTTAGGGTGCTTTTTGAAGCTTATGGGTTAGGGGGTTAGGAAGAAAAAATAGAAGAACCCAAAACCCAAGTAGAGGAATTTGAATAAGATAAGGGGAATGAAGTTGCTTTGAACCTAGTCCCATAACACCCCCATAAAAAGGAAAAGAAGAATTAACATTGGTCCTAGTTGGGAGAATGAAGCCCAAGTTGACCTTCACCCACCCCATGAGTGAGTTCAAATTTTTTAGTGAGGAATACCCCATTCATAGACCCATTATCCCTGAATGGTTTGTCTATGGGAAAATGTAAAATATTCCAACTTCATCCCATTATTGGCCCTTAACCTAAACAATTAACATTGATGTTCATGAAGAATTCAAGCCATGGATATTGGCTTTGATGAATGAGGAAGAAGAAAAGAATAGTTGCCACAACAGGATTAAGTGGCACATAAAAGGACACTCTAGGTGCTTTAAGTAGTACATAGGTAGATCATCTTGAGCATCCTAAGGTCAAAAAATCATCAACCAATGTACTATTAAATCCAAGAAAAATAGGGTTGGAGAGAATAACTACCAAAAAATCCATGGTTAGAGGTGAAGAATTCACCTTTCAAAAGGTTGAGCCATTTGTAGGCTTAACTCCAGTTGGAGGACAATAGCCTAGAGAACATCCTATTCATGAGGATGATATAAAAACCCTAGCTGACTCTCATTCAGCTCAGATCAAAGCAAGAATCATGGGCATGAAGTAAAGGATATAAAACTTAGAGAAAGAAAAGGAAAATCTAGAGACCCAGACTATCTTATCAGTTCTTGATGTAATAATAAAGATGTTTGAGGCATCCTTCTTTGATATATTTGACTCCTTGAAGTCAATAAATTTGAGACAAGATGCATTGACCCAACATAATGAAATAACTAAAGGATTGATAGCCCAGTGATAGGATTTTGAGAACATCATAAGAGATCTTATCAGCATACTAATTAAGGATAAAATTCCTAAATTCAAAGCCATTAGCCTAGCCCACTTAAATGTAATATTGGGGATAGTGGTTGATAAGATCTAGAGTTTAAGTACTTGGTCAAAAGGCTTGGATAGACTTCTAAAATATTATGAAGATATAATTACCATAATTAAGAAATACCTTGGCACCATGTTGGCTAGTCCTACAAAGTCTACCACCCTTGGCATCATTGATGATGAAGAGTATAAATACAAATTCACTTTGATGATACAAGAAGTAAGAAGTAAAAGCCAAGGTCAATCAGGGAGTGACAATAGTAGAATCATGGGCATGATCTTCATTAAAGAGGAAAAGATTACAGAAGCTTGGAGTATCAAAGAGGCTATGGAAAGAGATGATAGAGACTTTGATGACTTAGCTGATCAAGAGGATGTTTGTCTCTTGAAACTAGCTATTGATTTTTAGCTTGTCAAAGAGAAACATCAAAAATCTATGGATATTCTTCAAGATAAATAAGGGAGCCCTTCAACAATGGACCCACCAGTTACTTAATATTCCATTTTGTGTAAAACATTGTAATATTTGAACATGGGATATTCTTTTTGTATAGGAATATGCTAGTTTGTTAGTATATTTGCCTCTAAGTCAGTCCTATTTAGAAAAGCAAATGTATTCTATAACCTTGTCAAAATGACAATTGTCCTTATCTTTTGTACATTTTTATCTTGTAACTAACTGATATACTACCTTTTCCTTCTATAAAAGACAATATTACCATTTTATAAAAGGAGAGATTTTTGAGCAAAACTTGTATACTTTGGAGTAATTAATATGAATAAGGAATACTAAAAAGTTTCTCTAGGTTTGTTTGTGTCAATTGTTTCATGACTTCTCTCTCAATTTCTTGTTCCAAGTCTTGAATTTAATTGGTTTCATAAATTTTGAATTTGCATCTTTGATACATGATTACTAATTTGTGCTCATTCTAGATTAGTTGAATGATCTTGAATTTAATTCATTTCATTTGTTATGCATTAGGATGTCTAAATGCTATTTAAATGTAGTAATAAATCTTTAATGTAAATTTAGTACTCACTTGTATCTATTCATAATATCCTTATAAGTTTTCCTGGTGTATAGTAAGATTTGAGCTTATGCTATTTTGCATTATATACTAGTTAAATTCATCCTTAGTTGTAATTAAAACTTTGTCATGATATTTAAGTCAAAGATCAACAATCACTATTCTCTTTCTGCCCTACCTTTCTCTTTTGCTTCTTTTTACTCAAATCATCTTAGTTTAGATTTCATTGCAAATATTCATCTAGATTAGTCTTTAGTAGAGAAATTTGGTCATAACTCATTAAGATCAATATAGGTACTTCAAAATTCACAAGGACCACAGTGGCTCCCAACCACCAATCAATATAGATTTGTGGAACAATTTGATTTGATTTGCCTCTATTAACCACAAGTAACTAGATTACTAAAAACTTACTACTCATGCCATGAATTCCCAAAATGCTAAAATGAGAAGTGTTATTAAACACTAAGAACACCTATGAAACACATAGAAACATAAAAAAATTCCTCCAGTTGAAGTTAATTAAAAGGGAAGTCATTGCCAACCAATTGGTTGAAGCACCATTAGCAGACAATTGACCTCTTAGGTTTCCAGATGAGTCCATCATGACCGTCTCTCAAGCAAACTCCACCTATCAAGTGACCATGTTCTTTGATGGATCAAAGTGTCAAGATGGTGGGAGAGCTAACATCATCCTTATCCCCCTTCATGGTGAACCTCTTCATTTATCCTTTAAGTTATATTTTGATTGTACCAATAATATGGTTGAGTATGAAGCCCTATTGATAGGTATTCAAATTACATTAGCCTTGGGAGTCAAAATGATCAACATTTTTGGTGACTCTCAACTTGTGTTCAAAAAAATCAATGACTCTTATCAATATACGAATGATGTTTTTCAATAGTAAAAATAACTAATTGATGTAGTCTTATCATCATTTAAACACTCCTATACCGAAACCACTCCATGATCCATGAACAAGTTTGTCAATATGATAGCTTTTCTTTCTTCCCAGATCCCATTTACACCCTATGACTCTAAGCTATCTATAATTATCCATCAAATTACATAACCTTATTATATCAAATAAGACTCTCCTACCATATTTAATGTGGAGGAAACCCAACCTAACCTTTGGTACTAGCAAACCTTAGACTATCTCAACCTTGCTATCATCCCTTCCAACCTTTCTAGGAATGCTTAAAGAGCATTTATCTAGAGCACCACACATTATACCATATAGGGGAGATTCTTTATAAATGTGGATTTGATGGTATCCTCTTCTATTTCTTACCTAGTCACAATTCCTATCATGCTATTATAGAAACACATGATCGGATATGTAGGGGACATTTCAGTGGCCTAGCCTTCGCTAAACACATCCTTCACTTTGGCTATTATTGGCCCTCCCTTAACCAAGATTTCTATGATTATGTGAGAAAGACTATCAAATTTCAATAAAATGATAATTTACATCACACACCTATCCATAATCTTCAAGTATCCAAAGATTTTTGGCCCTTCTCATAATGGGGCCTAGATCTTATTTGAGAAATTAACCTCCATTCTTCACAATGACATCATTCTATTATCATTTCAACATAATATTTCACCAAATAGGTAGAGGCTATTCCTCTTTTCTCAACCATAGCCAAAAATATTGTTGACTTTATCAAGCATCACATTATCTATCATTTTGGTGTTCCTCATAAAATTATCACTAATAATGACAAATCTTATAAAAATGAACAAGTCCAAGGTCTTTGTGATGAGTTTGATACCAAGTTAAGTTTCTCATCACCCTATCATCCACAAGCAAACAAATAGACTAAAGCTTATAACAAAAATCTCATCAACATGCTAACTAAAATTGTTAATACATCTGGTTGAGATTAGCATTTAGATATCCCCTTCACCTTATGGGCATATCATACTAGCAATAAAACCCCTACAAGGGCTACCCCTTTGTCTCTAGTTTTTGGAATTAAGGCCATCTTGCCTCTTGAAGTCCAAATTCCCTCTCTTCACATATCTCTACAAAATCTCATTTTTGAGAATGATTATCATCAATAATTTTTAGCCCAACTTGAGTTACTTGATGAATGTCATTTAGCTACACTTACCAATCTTCATGTCTATCAAGAGTGAATCAGGCGTGCTTATAAAAAATACCTCAAAGTGTGAGAATTCAATATTGGAGACCTCATCCTAGAGGAAATTAACATGCAATAACTATAGAGAAAAGAAAGTGGCGAAAGTTTGCTTTCAATTAGATTAGAATTTATATCATAACACACAAGTATGAATCAGGAGCTTACTAGTTATCCTCTTTTGAATGAAAAATAAAACCGAAGCCCTTCAATGCTTCACATCTACATCCTTAATTTTTGTTAAATAAGATTGAACTCACCATTTGTCTAACTTAAGCTCATCCCTTATTTTCACCCACATGGATCCCCTTATTTTAAAGACAATTAATTAAAGTTGAACATGTGATTATCCATTACAACCTTCACCTGATCTTGAACGTGGGTACCACAACTCTACCCATGGCATGATCCTCATGGTACTTTCCAACCCATTATAGGATGGATTCCCATGGTTGTTATCATTTAAACCTCTTTTACCCATCATCAACTTTCTTTTGCTCTAGTTTTTACTTCATAAAGGTAAACCTTTTGAGCTTATATAAGTAAATGTACGTTAATAGCAAAAAAAACATAATTAATTAAAAAATTGTAAAAAAGACAAAACTCATATGGGTCATTCCAAGCATTCATAGATTTCTCCCTTGTAGGACAATTGCTAAAACATATCAATATTTCTCAATTTAAGGTAGATTTCTCCCTTGAAGGACAAATATTAAAAAACCTTAAATAAAGCTCACAAACTCAGACCATCTCTTTAAGGATGGCTAAGTAAAGCATTTTTCAAAGTGTAGCAATTCCTTGGAAGCTTCTCGCATCAATCAGCTTCTCCCATCCCTCGAAGAAATATGAAAATAATAATAGAATCATTATCAAAAATAAAAAAAAGTAAAATAATTTTGGAAGCCACAATCAACTTTCATTAGTAGAATTCCCTCATCGATCAGTCTATGCTTTATATGACATGGGCTTATTTATACTAGCTCTTTTGGTAACTTGTTGAAGAGGCATACTAGTCTCATAAGTAGGTTCTATTTTCATTCTACTTCCCTGTATAAACTCAACAAACAAGTGATTTTGAACTTACTTGACATTATGTGATCAAAACACATTTTTAACCAGTTATCGTATGTTAATGCAAATCATTTGAAGGAATTATGTTCGTAAGTTGATCATACCTTAGTATGTTTTAATCCTTGCCAAATAAGACACATCATGCCTTATTATTATTCTCTCATATCTAATTGTTTACACATTTGTTATGGTGTTTATCTCTTGATTATACTATCTCCCTCATATTTAGTTTTCTAATCCCACTTACTTTATGTGCCTAACAACTCAGCCACCTTCATATAATCATATGTAACTCATTAAAAACATTTCAAAATCAATTTTGTCTTTTATTTTGTGTTTTTCCTTCTTTAAGTGTTATTAATCAAAAGAACATCTTAACCATCATAACCAACCATAAAAAAAACATATAATCATCACAAAATTACCTTTTATCACATCATAAGTCCATAAGTCATCACACATCAATCTACCTAAAAAATATATCCATCTCATCTAAATAGTCAACAACACCAACTAATCATGAAACATCTATCACTATTCAATCATACATCATCCACATATGATATCCATCACATGCCTATCTAGGTAAGAAATCAGAAATTCATCCACATGTCCAACAAAACATCTCACCATAATAAACATCATCATACCATAACATCATGAACATCCCATCACCTAATCATAACATCATAATCATCCTACCATCTATCACATCCATAAAACTAATGATCCATTAACACATAACTATGTTATGAACATAATTTACATCATATTCATCCATAACCATAAAAATAATAAAAACATCATAGTCATGTCCAACAAAGCATAAACATTATCGTATCATAAACAACATCCATCACCATCAAATATCATCATGAGCATATATTAAATAGCCACATCATCACATGCCTAGCTAGGTGGGTACACATAAAACATAACATGCTAATCATATGAACATAATCATCATAAACAACATCGCATCCATAAACATCAGCACAAACCATAAACCATGATCACATCTATATATAATAAGCTCATAATCAAAATAATGATCATATATATAATAATGTACATGTCTCTCAAAAATATATATACATATCTCTACATCGACTCACATGCTAGTATCAAAAACATATGATACATCAAACATAAAAATGTCTCATAATAGTCTAAGCCCTTAGACCATCACTACCTCCTGGATCTTACCCTCTTGAGCCTACTTATCCACCTACATATATAAGCCACTGGTCTAGTGTCACACTGCTAGCCCCTCTAATGATCCTATATCTATACTCACCCCATTTGGGATCATCTAGTAGATGTCTAAAAACCAAGGCCTCATAGTATAATAGCTCCACTACCATCACTACATATATTGCTATTGAGATAATCCCTGGTGGTCCTATAGCTATTGGTACTCCTCTTCCTACCTACCTAATATAATCTCTCTCATGAGTAATCATGGCTAGCTAAGCCCTACCTTGATCCCTCTCACCTATCAGTGTGGCCACCTAGCCCTATGCCATGTCCCTCTCCTAGGTAACTACTGCTAAGGATGCCTATGTTGTAACTAGTTCCACCCATGCCTAATCCCTCTTAGTAATCAGTGCCTATCTATCTGAGGCATCTTCATCCCTTTGATCACCACCCCCACCTCTACATCCACATCCATGTCCTACAAGTACTCATCACCTCCAAAAATGGCCACATTGTAATGTTCCTAAAACCATGTAGGGTAATCACCAGTGACACTTGCATCATCAATATCATCCCTCATCGATTTTTCCTTCTGATCAATGAATACATCCTCTAGCTTTAGGGTAGGCAATGGGAACTTTGTATCCTCCCTTCAATACCTTGAAAACTCTCTTAGGATATCCTAAATAAGCTTGAAATATCTCCTCACCCTATCAAAAGGGATCAAATCTACCTCTGAATCTCACCTCCAATAGATCCATCTATAACTTTGTATTGATAGAATCTACCTCATATGACCAACCCATGTAGGAAATTAGATATAGGGTCACCAAATCATGTCACCCACCACCAATGTATCTAATCACTCCTTATATCAATCCAAATTAAATATCCCTCCTCTTGGTCTTATGAGTTCATAATCATACCTCCATCACATAAACCCCACCCTTAAGGCCATCTAAATAAAGCCATGCCATGACAACCCACTTGGTCAAATAACTTTGATGTGCTCATAAGCCCATAGTGTAACATAAACCCAACATTAATATCATACCTCCTATGTGTTTTATATCCCTAGAGCTCTTGATATGTCTACACTATCAAGATAGATGCCCAAACATACACTATTTGATCTATCACCATGCCTACCAAAACACCTAATAATAATGAAGGAAACCTGCCACTGCTCGAGTCAAGTAATGCATAACAAATCACCACCATAATTATCATTGTGACGACATGTCTCATGCCCCTATCCATGTGATACAAGGGTCCATAATGTAGGCCTCTATCATTTCACATCACATGAACTACATCATCACCATAAAACACACCCATGAGCTGGTCTCATTGCTCACCATAAATGTGCTCTATTAGCTCACCTCATAGTAATCGCTGCATGATCTGATGAATATCCTCTGGTAGGATCATCATATCTCTAGTAGGAAGAAATAATGTGTTAGTGGATGGGTTCCATCTCTCAATGAGTGCCACTAACATAGCCACATCTTGGAGCATGCACTGATAATACTTGATGTCACCCAAGCCCATTGCTAACAAGTAATCCTACTCCTAGTCTATTATTACTTGATGGACCTCATCTAGCAACTGTGACACTTGATCTCTCATTTATAGTTGCTCCCTCACCTACTAGGTTTGATACTAATGCCTTAGTTCACCTAATTCAACATGCCTTTGCCTATAAATTTTACCTATGACCTCTATTCACCTGCCCAACCAGTTTCTAAAATCACAACCTACACACTTAACCTACACCCTTACCCATTAACCTTACCCCTTACCTAATTCATCATTAAAAAACCTATATACCCTTTAACTTTAACCAACCCCCAACCCATTTTTTAAAATAATTTTAACTTTACCCTATTTTCATTGACTACCAATGGTTGACTATTGACTAGTGATAGTTCCTTTTAGAACCATCATCATTCACATTATTGATTGTTGATGGTTAGGGGACCAACCACTAATGATCACCACATAGTGGTCCATCGACAGTCACCTATCAACCATTGATGGTCACCTATTGACCACTGATGGTTGATAATGACCGATGATGGCCAATAGACACCACTAATGGTCACTATATAGTGATTGACAATGGACAAACCTTAACCCTCACCATCTATTTTCTACATATAATTAACCAAACAATAATTAAATACCATTCTAACCTCCCTCTACCTAACTCCCACCCATCTACCAAATTCTTACCCTCAAATGTCCCCCCCACATATTTTTAAAATGCCTAAATCTACCCATCCACAACCCTAAAATAAAAACAACTAAAAACAAATTCAAGTCTAAAACTACAAAATACAATTGCACTACCTACCTTGTCTCATGACCATCGATGTAGAGGTTCCCTCAGAATCACTATTGCACTGTGCACTCTCCCTCATCCTCTCAAGTTAATATATCTAACAAGTCAACCTCAGTCAACACCTAATCACCCTCAATTACCCAAAAATCACTCCACTCACTCAATGACTAATAATAACTCCAACCATCACCATTTTGTTATACTCACCAATAGATAATCATCATGGGTTGTAATGTTCAAATGAATAAATAAAACCCTCGGTAGACTTTTAACCTCACCATTTTAGGGATAACATCTGATTATTAATGGTTTTTAGGTGACCGTTGATGGTTGATCATGACTATCAATGATTTACCTCCTTAAAAAAATTTCCTACCTAACTTATCATTTCCAACCATGATCAAAATATTTGTTACCCACTTATACCCTTGTAATTACCAACTACTTACCAATGGATATTACCTACTCTGCCAAGCAAACCAACCACCTCAACCTCAAAATTATTTATTTTGGCCCAAATTTCACATGTTTTTGTGATGATCTTACCTTGGTCACTTTGACTGCTATGACTGTATTTCCATCTTGAATAACTTAAACCCACACCACTTTTATACATCAACCCAATTATGTCTTCTCAAGAGCATTTCCTACCTTGGATACCTATGAATATCATGGACTTACTGTTGACCATTTTTTCCCAACACTCTAAAATCGGTTCCCTTATTCCCTTGCTATTCGAAGCCAGTCAATTTTAGGTTGCACAATTTCAATGCCATGGTTCTTCGGCTTGGTTCAACACATTGGTTCAGCGTCTGGTTCAATAGACCACTTGGTTCATCGGCCTTGGTTCAATTGGCCTAGTTCAATCAGTCAGCTCATTGGCAAGTTCATCAATGTGCAGCGTTGAACCATTGAACTGGTTCAACAAGTGGTTCAAAGTGAATGGTTCAACTGCCTTGGTTCAATCAGCTTGATGCACAATGTTGAACCAATTTCAGTTCAATGGGTTGGTTCAACGAGGTGCCCCCAAATGAAACACTTCAAAGGGATGTTTTAACTTTCAAAATTTTGATTAAGATAAAGTCTTAAATTCCTTTAGGCTTTTTTTCTAAAGGAATTCCTTTGGACAAAAAGCCCGAAGGAATTCGGGGAAGGGCCGTAGTTCAAAGCAAAGGCCAGGGCAAAATGTCTGCAAACAAAAGTTTGTGGGAAAATGTCTGCAGACAAAAGTCCGTGGGAAAATGTTCATGGACCAAAAGCCCATGAAAACCTAGGAAACAACCTAGAGGAGCATAGCGACCCACTGAAGGGTAGGTGCCCTTGTGGGGGACTCTCAGCCAAATAAAGGGGCACAAAGCGAAGGCCAAATGGTCACCTTCCCTTTGAGAAGGTGATAAGAAGGGACTTCAAGTAGAAAATCCAGTGAAGGACTGATGACATTTTGCTAGGGATGGTGATGTCCATAAAACTGTTGACCTTAAGAAAGTGAATTAGCCATTGGTTTTCAAAGTGATGACAGCCGCGTGGACATCAAAATTAACACAATGAAATAACCATTTGTTTTCAAACTAAAGGGATGCCAACAATGAAAGGAAGCCCAAAAATGTAGCAACCCACTAGAAGATCACCCTTGAGGGCTGAAGGAGCTAGAAGAGACAAGATAGGAAAAGGACAAAGTGCCAAGCATGGAGCAGGCAGATAGTCCAAGTGGTGAAGGGAAGCACCAATTGGAGAAGTGACTCCTGCAGGTGAAACAATGGCTACAAATCGACCATTACAAGATGCGAATGGCCAACCATGTGGTCTTTTTTCCTCATTTCATATTTATGAGTAGACAAACTACATAGGTGTCTTTAAGAAGTAGCCTCAGTTAATGAGGAAATAGCGTGGCCATGTCAAAAAATGCCTGAAGTCAAAGCCAAGGTTGACACAACATTTACTTTTTAGGCAGCCTGCTCTTCCCAATGAGGGGATGCAAATGGGCCACTTGTAAAAAGGGGTACCAAAAGGCCTCCTTTCTTCTCCTATATATTGAGGACTTGTCATTTTGAGAGATAATCTTCCACATTTGTAAGGCGTAGCCTTGGCAAAATTTCACCTAAATCAATAAATGCATTTTTTACCTCTATCTTGGATAGATATTTTTGTGTATGTCTTGAGTGTTAGTTTGTGTTTAGTCATTGTTTCTTAATGCTTTCACAGGTCCAACACCAACATATCTGTTGTCTACAAGGTGCCATTTCTGTCACTGACAAGGAGAGAAGTATTTGAAAGAGCAGAAATAGAAGAAATCACTTGTAGTGTGCATTTCATAGCACCTTTGGTGAATCTCTATTTTTGTGTATTTTCCATTAAAGCCTCCCTACTGAGTTTCTTGCAGCCTGGTCCTTCTGCCAAGTCTGAAGTGTATGTATGTGTATGTCTGATTTAAAGTGTGAATGTGAGAAGGTTGACTTATTTTGGTGCATCACCTCCATAAAGTAGTTTGTTTTCCTACAATCTTTCTCCCTTTTCATCCCCCCCATTATATATCTATATGTATATATATGTTAGCACTTGCTAGAATGAACATGATGCATCAAAGGGAGCTAGTCCTTATCTAGAGACTCTCCCCTCTAGCTTCATCAGTCCCACAAGTGAGAGGGGAGTTTCCATAGTTACGTGAAGAAGGTAGGAGCTCAGCCTCCTGCCAAAGGTGCAATCTTCTGCGTCAACAGTTTTGGCACGCCCAGTGGGACATAGTTTTACAACTTAGTAAGGTTTCAGGATTGATGCTAGTCCTGTTACAACAAATCAAAGATTTCTAGCATCTGGTGACTCCACTAGTAAGAGCTTCAATTTTCCAACCAATACCAGTTTCTTAACTTTCTATGCCTAAGGTCACCACACGGTCTGCTTTTAAAGGGGTTCCCTTCGATTTCATTGAGTTGCCTTTAAACTTAGCAAAAAGACTAAGGTTTGAGAAGACCCATCCTTATTCAACAAGCCACCCTCCCAAACCTATTGTAAGGGACGCATACATAGCAGAGCCATAGTTACAACCTATCCTAGCTATGACATTGCCCTTTGCAGCTTTTCATGGTCAGAGCCCCTTGAATCTCCCACGTTATGATCCAATCATGGGAACAACCCTAAAAAATGTGCCTTCTTTAGATGGAGAGGGACCCATTACAGTTGTCAAGCACATTAAGAATATTGCTAACCTCTGCAATATTCACAATGTCACAGAGGAAAATATCGCCAACTTGCTGGCATTATTTCTCAAAGGCAAGGCTCTTGACTGGTATGGGACTTTGCCTATAAATTCAATTCATTCCTTGAATGAATTGGGTACTTAGTTGATAGACCATTTTGGGGAAAAGAGCGATGGCCTCTTGCTTGCTGAGTAGCTGATGACCATAAAAAGAGCCCCACATGAGTATATGCAAGATTTCAACACACAGTTTTAGAAGACTTGGGATATAATCCCCATTTTATTAAGGCTAACTCCCAGCTATGCTTTCCTATTTTATTTAAAAGAATTAAATAGTGATATTGCTGTGATGATACAATCCATGGGAGGGCATATACTGCTTGCTGCTTATGACATAGCCATAGCAGCTGAAAATTGCTTAGTACAAGCTGGGAAAATAGCCCCTAGACCTCACATGCCACTTTTCCTAGAAATGTTACCTCCAATTCAGGCCATTGCTCCCACATTAGCTCCTCTACCTAGCATAGAGAAACCAACTATTGTTCCATCCAATGAGCTTCATGCGGTTAAGAGTCTATTGTAGAGCATGTCAAATGAACTTGTAGCTCTTAACAGGTAACAAGCTCAAAGTAACAGACTGAATCAGGGATACCAGCATTATGGTCAAGCCCCTAGACCCCCTTTCCAAAACTATAATCAAGGATAGGGTCAGCTTAATTAGACTAGGCCATTTCAAGGCTACAATCTAGGCCCCCTTCATCATCTAAAGTCATGGTACCTATTCAAAACAATCTGGTACAAGAACAACCAAGTTGTTCAACCATGGGATATGGTCAGGAACAGGATGTTTATACAAATGAGATGATGGGTTATTTCTAGAATGTAGACAATTAGGCAGCTGCTCATTCCCAGATTTTTGAGGCTCCAATGCAACCCAACACGAATAGCAATCAGGCCCAACTTGATTCTACCCTCATGAATCATCTAGAAGGGGAATTTAATTTAGTGAATTATGTGGGCACTACAGACAATCAGGCTAACTGTGTTGTAGCCAACACACGATTCAAGAGAAGAGCATTGGGAGAAGCCTAGGCTACCACCCAATTGATAGCTGAACCCTCTCCATTACACTCAAATCAAAAGGCCCCAAACTTTAGACAACCATTTGTACCTTTAGCCCCTCAGCCTGCAGCTCAGGTTGGAATTAGCCCCAAGGAAAACTTGAGGGGAGGTAGTCTTCAAGTCAATATAGTGGACCAGATGAAGAAGCTACATATGAATATCTCCTTATGGGATTCATTGTCTCTACCAAGACAAAAGGACATGCTACAAAGGGAATTGCATGAGTTGGATCGACAAGCTATCCCAATGATCACCGATAATGTCTTAATGATGAATGGATAGCCTTCCACTTCAATTTAGGTAAAGAAAGAAGAGAAAATTCCCCCTTTTTATGTGTCCTTGGTTATAGGGGATTTCTTGGTGCATAATTTCATCATTGATAGTGGGGCTAGTACCTCAGTGATGCCCAAGTGCATAGCTAACAAGATGGGACTGAAATATGAAGAGATGAATAAGGGACTCCTGCAGCTAGATGAGACACCTACAAAAATAGTTAGGATTTTGAAGGGTTTAAGCTTGACATTACATGCTTGCCCAACCTTCTCAATTCCCCATGATATAGTGGTAGCAGATGTTCCTCCTTATTTCACAATTTGCTTGTCCAGGGACTTCACATCAAAGATAGGTGGCTATTTAGCAGCGAATTGGTCCTATCTGGTTTTTAGAACAAAGTATGGGACCAAGGTAAAGATCGAATCTGAGCCACTCTATAAGGACCATCTAGAACCATATTCACCCAAGGCAATAAATGTCATTTATACCATTATCAACCTAGAAGAGTCCCAAATAGACCAATCTCCATCCTCTACTCTTGAAGGAATTGCAGACCTACTCTTGGATAAGTGGGGAAATGATAACTTTGAGCATGACCCTTACAATTTCATAAAGGAGGTAGGCCTTAGATTCTACTGCATACACGAAGAGGGTGCCTTCATACCAAATATAATGAAGGCAAGCCAAGAGGACCTAAGTCTATGGTAGCTATACTTTGATGGTTCCAGAAGTAGCCTGGGAGCTAGTGGTGGAGCGATGTTAGTCTCCCCTTCAAAGGAGAGATACTTTTTAGCTTTTTGTTTCCAATTTGCTTGCACAAGAAATGTTGCAAAATATGAGTCCCTTATCCATGGTCTAGAATGGGCAAGAAAAAGAGCGATCAAGGAGTTGCAAGTTTTGGGAGACAGTGAGCTAATTGTAAATCAAGTGAAAGGCCAAAATTTAACCAAGAATTCCTTGCTAAAGTCCTACAAGCATAGGGTATAGGACTTGGTGGAAAGTTTCCTTGCTTTCAATATTGCCTTCATTCCTAGAGAGCAGAACAAACAAGCGGATAGGCTAGCAGTAATTGGTGCTCAGTTTGATGTTTCCAGGGAGATAAGTTGAGACTGTGGTTCATGCTACTTAAAGGTGGTAGTTCGGCCCTCTATCCCCAATAACATTACAAACTGGTAGGTTTTAAAAAATGACTAGTAAATAGCTTGATTCTTATAGGAGGAAGCTGAGTTCGCAACACTGAACCAGGCAAAGCTGCAACAACAATATGGAAACTAGATTGTTCAATTGAATAACAATAAGCTCCCTAAAGGTTTGGTCACTCTTGAGAGCATCTTTAATGGAGATGACCAATTGAGAAATGACAAGGCATGCATCACAACTAAGGAAGAGAATTACGAAAGGGTTGAGATCTTTAAGGACAAGCTGCTTGCACTTGGAAAAGTCTGCACGGTTCAAGAAAGGCAAGATTTCATTTTGTTGTGTCAGGAGTTTGCCGATGTTTTTGCATGGGATTATAGTGATTTGAAGGGCTTCGACCCAAGACTCACCTAGCACACCATTGAATTAGAAGAAGGTGCCAGGCCAGTCACACAGAAGTAGAGACCTGTCAACCCGATGATTGAGCTGCTCATGCAGAGGGAACTAGCCAAATTGATTGAGTTTGAGATTATATTTCCAATCAAACATTCCTCTTGGCTAGCCAATCTTGTTCCTGTTTGAAAGAAGAATGGGGAGATCAGGCTATGTGTCAATTTTAGGGACCTTAATAAAATCTCTTTAAAATACCACTACCCCCTCCCAAGCATGGAGTAGATCCTTCAAAAGGTAATAAGAAGTGAGCATTTCTCCCTCTTGGATGGTTATTCAGGGTATAATTAGATTTTGGTGCAAGGCTATGACTAACACAAGACAACCTTCACTAGTAAATGGGGAACATTTGCCTACAAGTAGATGCCATCCAGGCTGTCTAATGCTAGTGCTACCTTTCAGTGAGCCATGGACATGGCTTTTGGAGGCTTGATAAACAATAATGTGCCGGTATACCTTGATGATGTGACGGTGTTCTCCAAGGAAGTGAGCCAACACATGAAACACCTCAGGCAAATTTTTGAAAGGTGTAGGGAGTTCAACATCTCTCTTAGCCCAAATAAATGCGTGTTTGTTGTTCACGAGGGGAAACTCCTTGGCCACATCATGTCCAGGGAAGGCTTATCCATTGACCCCAAGAGAGTTCATTCTATCATGGAGATGTCCCTACCTAAGCACAAGAAAGGCCTGCAGAGCTTCTTTGGCAGGATAAATTTCATTCAGAGATTCATTCCAAATTTTGTAGAGATAGTCAAGCCATTGACCTCTATGCTAAGGAAGGGTGAGAAGTTCAAGTGGACAACACAAAGGAAGGACAGCTTTGCAGCCATCAAGTAGGCCATAACCTAGGCCCTTACTTTGATCAGCCCTGACTTCAACAAAGATTTCAACCTCTTCACTTTTAGCAATGAAGAGGTGATCTCCGCCATGCTTATCCAAGCAAATGGTGATGACCTCAAGCAACCACTTGCTTTTTTTAACTAGGGGCTAGAGGATTTTGAAGTCAGATACATGTGTGTAGAGAAGTGAGTCCTGGCAGTAGTGTAGAGCCTGAAGAAATTTAGACATATGCTATCCAATAGCAGGATTCACCTCATGGTTCCACATCTTGGTGTCAAGGATTTCTTGACCAATCGAGACCTAAATGAGAAGAGAGGGGGTGGATCACCAAGGTGATGGAGTATGACGTAGACATCAAGATCACCAAGCTGGAGAGGGGAAGAGGCCTGTGTGAATACCTCACTATGAACTTCAAGTAGAAAGGGGAAGATAGCTTACTAATTCATGATGTAGCTACAACATAAGAACTAGCTATCATAAAGGAATGGACATTAGACTTGAGGCATTTCCTTCTCACTGGTGAGTGCCCACAGGGTCTTGATAAGACTGGAAGAAGGTACTTTAGGCTCCAGTCTCTCCCTTATGTTCTGGTTGATGGAGTATTGTTTAGGAAGGATCTCTTTGGGGTCCTTCTAAGATGCATTGACCCAAACCAGGCTGATAAGGTATTGTCTGAGTTCCACAATGGGCCAGCAGGTGGTCATTTCACTCCTAGAGCTACTATAACAAAGATAATGAGAGGTGGCTATTTTTGGCCTACTCTTTTTAGGGACACCCATGCTTGGGTAAGAAAGTGATAGAAGTGTGCACTTTTTGATGGGAAACAATGGTTGGCTGCCATGCCTCTATAGCCCATTCAAGTTGAACATCCATTCATGCAGTGGGGCTTGGATTTCATAGGGATGATCAATCCTCCCTCCAATGTTGGACACAAGTGGGTCCTGACCACCATGGACTATTTCACAAGGTGGGTAGAGGCTATTGCTTGGAAGGAGGCAAATGAAAGTGTGGTCTTGGAGTTTTATGCGGACCTGGTGACAAGATTCGGGGTCCCAGCCACCATAATCTCAGATAATGCCTTAGATTTTTTGGGAACCAAAACAAGTGAATGGGCACTAAGGTATGGCATATATCTCAACAATTCACCCAATTATTACCCACAAGGGAATGGGCTAGCTGAGTCCACCAATAAAAAATTTATCAGGATCATAAAGAGGACCATGAAAGAAAATTAGAGGACTTGGCATGCCAAGCTGAAAATAGCTCTGTGGGCTGATCGAATCACCCCAAAGAGAGCAATAAAAAATTCTCCATATACTCTCATGTATGGAAGGGAAGCTAGGATTCCCATCTCACTTGAATTTCCAGCATTGGATCTTGCTCGCCAGCTGCAATTAGAAGAAGGAAGTAACATGGAAGTCAGGCTGTGCGAGCTGATGGAGCTCCAAGAGACAAGGGACCGGACTGTGGCTTCTATGACCAGCTGCCAACAGCAAACAAAGAGACACTTCGACAAGAAATCTTCATCAAAAGATGTCTTTGAAGGAGACATTGTCTTGAAATGGGATGAAGACCAAGCTAAGCCTAGAAAGCATGCAAAATTTGATGCCCTATGGAGTGGCCCATACATAATCACTCAGTGCAAGTAGCATAATGCATTCTAACTCTCCAGGTTGGATGGTGAAGAATTACATATCCCAGTTAATGGGATACATCTGAAGCACTACCACTGAGTCTCCTTTCATCTGTATATATTTTCCCTTATTTTCTTTCCCTATTTTCCCTAAGTGTTGTTGCACAAGTAGTAGTTTTCTTAGCCTTGTGTGTGTTTTCATTTCCTTGGAGGTAAAGCTACGTGACTAGTTCTAAGTTTTATCAGAACTATTGCTAGTTTTTTTTTTAGTTACCATTTGACTCTTGGCCCAATGGACTACAAGGCAACTGGTCTCTAAGCATAGCAGGCATGCTTCCCTTAGGAGTCACCAATTTGTTGACCATTTTTGCCCAACAGGCTAAAATCAATCCCCTTCTTCCCTTGCTATTCGAAGTCAGTAAATTTTAGGTTGCACAAGTTCAATGCCATGGTTCTTCGGCTTGGTTCAATGCCTGGTTCAATAGACCACTTGGTTCATCGGCCTTGGTTCAATCGGCCTAGTTTGATCAGTCAGTTCATTGGCAAGTTCATCGGCATGCAACATTGAACCGTTGAACCAGTTCAATGAGTGGTTTAAAGTGAATGGTTCAACCACCTTGGTTTAATCGGCTTAGTGCATAACATTGAACTGTTGAACCGATTTAGGTTTAATGGGTTGGTTCAATGAGGTGCCCCCAAATGGAACACTTCAAAGGGACGTTTTAACTTTTAGAATTTTGATTAAGGCAAAGTCCTAAATTCCTTCAGGCTTTTTGTCTAAAGGAATTCCTTCGGACAAAAAGCCTGAAGGAATTCGGGGAAGGGCCATAGTTCAAAGCAAAGGCCGGGGCAAAGTGTCTGTGGACAAAAGTCCATGGGAAAATGTCTATGGACAAAAGTTTGTGGGAAAATGTCTATGGACCAAAATCTTGTGAAAACCCAAGAAACAACCCAGAGGAGCATATTGACCCACCGAAGGACCCTGAAGGGTAGGTGCCCTTATGGGGGACTCTCGGCCAAATAAAGGGGCACAAAGCAAAGGCCAAAGGGTCACTTTCCCTTTGGGAAGGTGCTAAGAAGGGACTTTAAGCAGAAAAGCCAGCGAAGGACTGATGACATTTTACTGGGGACGGTGACGTCCAAAAAGCCATCAACCTTAAGAAAGTGAATTAGCCATTGGTTTTCAAAGTGATGATGGCTACGTGGATGTCAAAATTAACACAATGAAATAACCATTTGTTTTAAAACTAAAGGGATGCCAACCATGAAAGGAAGCCCAAAAATGCAGCGACCTACTAGAAGATTGCCCCCAAGGGCCAAAGGAGCTAGAAGAGACAAGATAGGAAAAGGACAAAGTGCCAAGCATGGAGTAGGTAGATAGTCTAAGTGGCGAAGGGAAGCACTAATTCGAGAAGTGACTCCAACAGGTGAAATAGTGGCTATAAATTGACCATTACAAGATGTGAACAGCTAACCATGTGATCCTTTTTCCTCATTTCATATTTATGAGCAGAAAAACTACGTAGGTGTCTTCAAGAAGCAGCCTCAGTTAATGAGGAAACAATGCAGCCATGTCAAAAAATGCCTAAAGTTAAAGCCAGGGTTGACACAACATTTAATTTTTAGGTAGCTTGCTCTTCCCAATGAGGGGACGCAAATGGGCCACTTGTAAAAAGGGGCACCAAAAGGCCTCCTTTCTTCTCTTATATATTGAGGACTTGTCATTTTGAGAGAGAATCTTCCACATTTGTAAGGCGTAGCCCTTGCAAAATTTCACCTAAATCAATAAATGCATTTTTTACCTCTATATTGGATAGATATTTTTGTGAATGTCTTTAGTGTTAGTTTGTGTTTATTCATTGTTTCTTGATGCTTTCACAGGTCCAACACCAACATATCTATTTTATACAAGGTGCCATTTCTACAGCTAACAAGGAGAGCAATATTTGAAAGAGTAGAAACAAAAGAAATCACTTGCAGTGTGCATTTCACAGCACCTTTAGTGAATCTCTATTTTTGTGTATTTTCTATTAAAGCCTCCTTGCCAAGTTTCTTGTAGCCTGGTCCTTCTACCAAGTCTGAAGTGTATGTATGTGTATGTCTGACTTAAAGTGTGAATGTGAGAATGTTGACTTATTTGGGTGCATCACCTCCATAGAGTAGTTTGTTTTCCTGCAATCTTTCTCCCTTTTCATCCCCCCCCATTATATATATATATATATATATATATATATATATATATATATATATATATGTTAGAAATTGCTGGAATGAACATGATGCATCAAAGGGAGCTAGCCCTTATCTAGAGACTCTCCCCTCTAGCTTCGCTGGTCCCACAGGTGAGAGGGGAGTTTCCATAGTTGTGTGACGAAGGCAGGAGCTCGGCCTCCTGCCAATGGTGCAATCTTATACATCAACACTTACCTAGAAGACTTGCATTTACAAGTACAACCTAACTACCATGCCTAAATGTGGTCATTTAGTCTAGTTATCACCTATCCTTCTAGTACCACTTGTTTTACTAACTACTTCAACTAGGGTAGCCTAGTCTATGTGTGATATATGCTATCATATTTAGTTATATTCTATGCATGTCTTTTCACCTCGATACCCACTCCAACCAATGTTATCACCCACTTAATCACTTTTGAAACTCACCTCTAATTTTTTTTACCTCATCAATTCTTAGTTTGAGGGAGAATACCTCCTCCCATGCTCAAGGTAGTTAAAACTTTGACCTGTCATCCATTTTTTATTTTGTAGCTTATTGATACAAACTATACATTAAAAAGGGGCAAAATATAAACACTAGAAAATCATACATAATGGTTCCAGATGTCACACTAACCCTTAAACCACCCTTGGACCCCTTAAGGACCACTTCACAGCCTTTTAACTACCATATCTAAATCAAGTTGACTAACTCTAACCATTCCACCTTTATCTTATCGACCACCGACACTCGACCCTTGATCATCGATGGTTAGACTCAACCACTGATGGTCAACCTTTAACTACCTTAAAGGTTAACTCTAGATCAACTCAAAGTTACTTTTTTATTCTTAGCTATTTGATCTGTGTGCATGCTCAATGCATGTCAAGGATAAAATTAGACACCTTTTCAAACCTCTTGTTGAATCTTTTATTCCACCTCTCCCTTCCTTCTATAAAAGAAAGGAGGAGGAGGTGAAAAGGGGGAGAAATTATTAGAGCTTCCTATATCTAAACTTATTTTATAGGATTTCTTCTAATGAATCTAGGAAAGCTTTTAAAAAGCATGATAAAAATTACAAGCACTATAATTCAATAATCACAACCAATACACTTACACTCTACCAAAATTGCTCTAGGATCCACAATAGGTTTTCATCCACACACCTCAACATTCTTCAGATCAATTAAAAACAACAAAGTATCTATTTTCATTAATTAGTTCTTTTGTTTCTGTCCCAACCAAACCTTTGAAGTAGACAACCTCAAATATTCCTCTCTATCTTGCAACTAGCCTCCAACCTAAACTCACCTCCTAAAATCACTCAACCACCTTCTCAACCAGACCTACCCTTACCTAAGCCAAATTTTATAGTAACCATCGATGATCACTTAACCACTAACGATTTGCCCCCAAACATTGACAATCACCCAACCATTGATGGTTACCTAATTGTCGATGGTTCACCCAACCATCGATGGTCACTGTGTGATAATTACAATAACAAGTCAACTCCACTTATCAGACTCCAACCAAATCCCACTTTTTGACTTTCTACCTAATCAGATAATATCACCCTATTTTTTAAACCATGTCTAATTCATTTATCTTTAATATCTTATCATTTATAGCTATAATTAATCAAATTCATCTCTTTTCAATCACTTCTTATACTTAGTTTCAATATCTTCTATTATTTATGTAAGCAATTTATCTTTCATTTTCATAACTTAATTATTTAAATGTTTTGATTGATAGCCTCCAAAAAATCTTTTGATTATTAGATATAGCTTTCTAGGTAATCCACCCTACTATCTAACTAATAAACTATTTTTTAGTGCTTTCTTATCTGTAGGTCATTCTTCCCAAGCCAAAAAGGAGTATTTATAATTGTCTGGATCACAGAGCAAAAACTAAATCTAGGTTTTACTAAATTCACCCTTATTTTAAGTTTTACAACTTTATTCTTAAGAAATATATAAAAATTTATGTGAAACACTTCCATTTCTAAAAATCTTTTAGGTCGAAAGATTACCCTATCTTCCAACCTATCCCAACTGATTGGTGTCCTGCACCTTCTCCCATACAATGCTTTAAATGGTGTCATCTTTAAAGCTTATAGGTATGAGTTATTTTAATCAAACTCAAGCAATGGAAGATAATATTCCCACTTGTAATTTTGATTCATGCAATATATATGAAGAATATTCTCTAACACCTAATTAATTCACTCAGTCTGACTATTAGTTTCTAGGTAATATGCAGTGCTGAAGTTTAATTATATACCCAAAGCTAAATTTAGAGTTACCCAAAACCTAAAAGTCATCTTTGGATTATAATGAAAAATGATCTTATATAGAAATCCATGCAATCGATACACTTCCATTATGAACCTCTTTGCAAGAGTAGGTGCATCATCTGTCAAATTACCTAGTATAAAATGAGCTACCTTGGTTAGCTTATCAACTAAAACAAAGATCATGTCATTTATGCTTTATGATAATGGTAAACCTTTGACATAGTCCATACTAATCACTTGCCACTTACACTCCATATTTCATATGTATATAATAATCCATCAAGGTGTACATGTTTAACTTTCACTCACTGATATTCTAGACAATGTGACATAAAGTCCACTACATCTTTATTGATTCTCTTAAAAAAATAAAGTGGTTTAAGATCTGCCATGAGCTTGGTTATTCCTGGATGTCCTAAATATGGTCATTGTGTAGTTCCTTTAGCATTGTGTTCCTCAGATTCTCCCAATCTAGCACATACATCCTTCCATTGTATCATAAAATACCATTATTTTTTAATATGAATCCTTTATATTTAGGATTCTAAACATTCTTAGATAATGCTTTCCCGACCTGATCATAGAATTCATCTCAATATAATTCAATTACTCGATCCCTAAAACTACTCTTGATAGTAGCCATCCCTGCTATGTACCTCCTACAACATAGGGAATTCGATACTCTATTTTAATTGCCTTTGATATAATTGATATTGAAGTTATAATCATATAAAAACTATAGATAACATCTTTGATGAACATTCAAATTTAGTTGGGTGAAGATGTACTTGAGTCCCAAGTTATTTGTCTTGAGCTCAAATTATTTTCCTAATAGATAATGCCTCCAAAATTTTAAGGCATGCACAATTAATGCAAGTTCTAGATCATGAGGTCCATAATTCACCTCATAAGGCTTTAAATTCCTTGATTCATAGGATACTACTACACTATCTTGCATAAGGACTCCTCCTAGTCTATCCTCCGATGTATTTGTGATCATTGAAAATTAACCATGGGATCAGGAACTCTTAGTACTAGTGTTGAAGTAAGCCTTTTTTTCAATTCTTAAAAATCTACTTCACACTTATCTAACTAGATAAAACTTTAGTTCTTACATTGTAGAGAGGTAATCATATTAGCTATCTTAGAAAAATTTGGAACAAACTCCCTATAAAAGCCTGTTAATCCCATGAAACTCCTTACCTCATAGATATTATTTAGCATTGACCATTCCATAACGGCTCTTATATTTACCAAATCTACTAAAATATCATCTAAAAAAATACTGTCTGAGATATTGTACTCTCTCTTGGAAAAATACACATTTAGACAACTTGCCATACAAATTATGCTTCTGTAACCATTTCAAAACCAATTCTAGATGTTGAAGACACTCCTCTTCATTCTTAGAGTATATAAAAATATCATCGAGAAAGAACAAAACTAAATGATCTAAATAATCTTTAAACACACTATTTATGAGATTCATGAATGCTACTGAAGCATTTATCAACCCAAATGGCAACACTATGAACTCATAGTGCCCATAATAAGTCCTCAACGATGTCTTTAGAATATCCTCATCCCTTATCCTCAACTAATGGTATCCTTCTCTAAAATAAATCTTAGAAAATACTATTAGCCCTTGCATATGATCAAAAATATCATCTATATGAGGTAGCGGATACCTAATTTTGATAGTTTTCTTATTCAACATTCTATAGTCTATGCATAGCTAAAGAGTACTATCCTTTTTATTGACAAAGATAACTAGTGCACTCCATGGTGACACACTTGGCCTAATCAACTCTTTTGACAATATTTCCTAGAGTTGAGCCTTCTATTCAACTAATTTAGTAATTTTCATCTTGTATAGTGCCTTAGACTATGGTTCTGATCTAGGTATGATATTGATAGAGAAATCAAACTCACATTTAGAAGGTAATCCTGGTCATTCCTCCATAAAAATGTATGAAAATTACTAAAGAATGGATAAAATTCAAGTGATGGTTCCTTAGATTCTTCCATTTCATTTATCTTGATGATAAATGCTTAGCATCTTTTTCCCTAGGCCTTTTTGAGTTGTATTATAGAAATCTTCCTAAGCCTCAACTCTCTATTCTCACCCTGAATTTGTTTATGATTTCTAAAATCATCCAGACAATAAACCTTATTTAGGTAGCAGTCAACCTTGGCCTTATGCTTCACAAACTAGTTGAATCCCAAGATCACATCATATGACCCCAACAATGATAGATAAATATCCACTATTGTTGTGAATTTATTTAACTTAATCTCTGCTTCAACTAAAAAATTATCAACTTTGACTTTTGAATCATTCCCATATTGTACCAACCATGCATTTTCCATTACTGTAGCTCTTATAAATAACTTATTTATAATTTTGAGAGCTATCAAACAATATGTAGACCCTATATCTATCAAAATGGAAAATGAATGTTTAAATAAATTACCTTATAGTTCTATGGGTGAATCTTGGAATTCATCTTCCTAATTATCTACTGTCATATGAATACATTGATAAAATGTTCCTTGTTAAGAAATAAAACCTTTGTTCTTTGACTTATCTTGGGTATAATCATGAGCATAATGGTCACCTTAAAAAATGAAGCAACCTCTAGATGGTCCTTTCCTGCCATACTATTGGTTTCCCTTGAAACTAATTTTGAAACTATTATATAGTTTCTTATTACCTAAACTATTATTGAATCTAGTATTTTGATTTTTGAACTAAATCTTGGAGTCTCCACATTTTTTATTCCAATATTCTTGAAAGTTAATTTAGAACATCCAAATTTTTTCTTAAACTTCTCTTTGACCTGAGTAATAGAAATCCAATCTAGGGTTCTAATCCCATGATAAACTATCCCAATCTAGGGTTTTAATCCCATGATAAACTTCCTAATTCTGAACCTCTCATCTACCTAGTACTGAGATACATAATTCAAAAGTTTTTTAAACTAATCCTAGTACTCATTCATTGATAGGTCTATTTAGTTTATATTTTTTAAATATATAAGCTTTTGGTCAAAGTATAATTGTGGAAGCCACTGTGATCTAAACAATGTCACAAACTGCTCCCATGTAGTGGTGGTCAAGTTAAGATTCATTTACAACTTCTTATTGGCCCACTATGTAACTACTTCACCAACCAATTGATAAAATCCCCAAACTACCATAGTGAATTTAGAATAGTTTTGAATCTTGAAATACTTCTCCATATTACTCAACCATATTTCAGCTCCATCACCCAAAATAGTTCCATCAAACTTAAATGGATTCACTTTTTTCATATTTATAGCCAATTCCATAGCTACTTGACCTCTAGCATTTTGAGAGTTTTCTTTCTCAATGAGATGATCTTTAGGTACATCCTAATTTACTTCCTCTTCATGAACATGAATTTTATACTCTATGGCTAAATTTTGGTCCTTAGTTTCATTGATATCTATGAGAATTTGATCTAACTTTGTTGCTTACTCAATTGTAAATCGATTAGGATCAAATGGAGGATTATTATCATTAACATTTGAAGGAATCTCTCCAAATACTCTAGATTTTACAATTCTCCTTTCTAGTAAATATAAGGATACAAAAACATTAATGGACTCATTAAGTCCTAGAGTTCAAGCTATAGCTTTGATACCACATTAACATCCCTATTGACATTGACCCAAAATAACATGTTTTTTTTTTCAATTTAATCAATATATTATTTATTTATATTTCACCATGAGAATATAATTAGTGATCCACATAAAAGACTATCAATATGATAACTATAAAATAAGCATGTGACATCTATCCATCACTGATCATAATCATCATATGAAACACATCCTAACCGAATATAAAAGTAATTATAGATGTCTAACCATGAATGGTAAAAACATACAATCACTACTGTCAAAGAAAAATAAGTGAATACTTATATTCCATAGGGATAATATTTCAATAATAATAAATAAAATACACAATATAAGATACAAGGCTTCATGGAACATGAATTTCCAAACTCGAGTATCTATGGCAATCTCAAGTGTAGTCTCCAAATAAGTACTATTATTGGGAGGGAGAGCACCACCCAAGCACTTTTCCACACCAAACATGGACCATATATCCCCCACACAGTCCTCCATTAGGGAATGGCCCTCCCTTCATAGATGAGTAGATAGTGATGGTGCAGGAATCCAGAGACACAAGCTAGTACTCGTGTGTTGTATGATTTCTAAGAACATGAAGTGTACCATAAAGAAATCCATTCTAACATGATATCACACAAAAATTTAAATCATACATATGAAATGACAATGTCTAACTAATATTACTTTGACCAAATTTTTCAATAGTTATTTATCTCTAGGATCAGTAAAATTCATATACCACTTGATCATATTACCTTCATCTAGCATTGGTGATGCTAGCAAGCTAGTAAAGTCTATCTCACTACTTAATTAGTACCAAAAATATGAGATTTAATTATCATGAATGTAACCAATATATTAATACAGATTACTTATACTAGAAGACATAAAACATGATAAACACAGAAATAATCAAAATGTATATATTTAGTCCATTAATCATATGAACTGGGCATAATCTATATATATAAATTGCATACTCTATTTTCATAAGTAAATTCTAATGCACTATATTCTATGAAAAATAATAATATCCTAGTCTACCATATTATGTACACACTAATCAAGTTCAAACAACCAGCCATAATAATTTCATAAAATTGAACAACTCATAAACCAAGTTATACCTCATATATACATAATATTTCCTTTAAACAACTTATTACATTTGTGGTAGACTACATTTATGTAATTATAGATTCCTGACACTCAGGATTCTATTTCTTATTTTTAGTAGTTAATAATATTATAGATATAAACACACCTCTATATGCTATATATAAGTACCTAAGTCTTCATATTGATATTTTTCATATATACAATCACTTATTCATACTAAATATATTGAAATGATATAACAGCTATAAGTATTCAACAATATATAAGTAATGTTTGTAAATGTCAACAATCCTTTATAATTATTAGCCAATAATTCAACCATTATAACTTCCCATTCATGAACTGTCAATACCGGTATATTCTAATAGGATTGACTTATATTCATATAGGTAAGCTCATCAGTTATCTATATGGTTTCATTGATTATACCACTATGTGTTTCCTATGATTATCTAAAAGCTTTGAACTTATATATATATAAAGAAAATATATCCAAATATCTTGTTATATATATATATCCAAATATCCCGTTATATATATATATAATGGGATATTTGGATATGTATATATATATATATATATATATATATATATATATATATCCTATTATATATATAACGAGATATTTGGATATATATATATATATATATATATATATATATATATAACGAGCTATTTGGATATATATAACAGGATATATATATATATATATATATATATATATAACAGGATATATATATATATATATATATATATATATATATATATATATATATATATATATCCCATAAGACAACTTATATCTCATTATGCTATTTGTATGATTATCTAGAAGCTGGATAATCTTTTTATGGATAGTCAATGGATATATAAAAGTATTGGTTATCATGATTTAGTTATTATTAAAATAATGATTAGACGTGGATCATCCATCACAATACAAATTTTATTTTTATATAAAAAAATATGGATTCTCTATCTATTTCACTGTAATAAGTTTTTGTTCATTGATATAAAATCCAACAACTAGAATATAAACTATTTTCATATATCCTTGTATGAAACTAATATGCTGATACCTATTTTTTTTGATAGGTTTAGTGGATGAGGGTTGTAAGTACTTCAACCGGTATTATGGTATGCATGGTTGATAAATAACTTTTTTAATCAAAATACCAATTAAGCCTACAATGGTTATATGGATGTTTTTGATTGGCACTTGTATATCAAATAAGAATATAGGACACAAATCGCATTTTTGAGGTGGATCCTAAAAATGATGTACCTTATGTTTTTCTATCAGAC
Source organism: Torreya grandis (assembly GCA_037957365.1). Classification (NCBI taxonomy): domain Eukaryota; kingdom Viridiplantae; phylum Streptophyta; class Pinopsida; order Cupressales; family Taxaceae; genus Torreya; species Torreya grandis. Next base: position 177,404 of record JARHVA010004841.1, on the reverse strand, counting down.
ATCTATGTAAAAGTGGGACGATATTCCAAAGATAAGGAGATTTATGCAAAGCTGAAGAATTTGTAATTTTTAGATTCAAGAAAGAGAATCGTTCCTCTACCACCATAGTGAGAAGTTGGAAATTGCATTAGGATTGGTAAACATATCTCCTAGAAAAATATCTTGTTAAGATTAATTCGACATTTACCAAAATTTAAATGTATAGTAAACATCATCACCGACTAAAGAAATGAATAGTAGAATAAATGTATGTAAGTACTTCATCCAGGTGTAATGTCTGTTTGTATTTATTTATTTATAAATTGTTTTATTTGAACCCAATTCGCTATTCTAATACCACAACTCACCTACATAGCTTGCCTACCTCATACAACATTGCAACTCGATATGATACTTATATGATAAGTCATAAGTTTTAAAGAGAAGAATAAATACATAATAGATAAAAACAAATACATAGCTTATAAAGTATATATATCATTTAAAAGAGGTTATAAGGTATTTATTATGTATAAAATAAATACATAATTTACTATATATCTATACATTTCGCTATGTAGATCAATATGTATATCTAGTTTTCTACATATATACATAAAATCACTATAGTCCTATATTTCATGATTTGCTTAATATATATTCTTTTGTTCATAATTATATGTGAGTCATTGTTCTTAGCACATAATATATATAAATATCACTATTTTATATGTTCTTATGCATTTACTTATCATTATTCATATTTATATAGTCACTATACATATTATACATTCTTTACTGTATAAATACCTACACATCACTATAGTTCTCATAATTTTATATAAACAAAGGTATATAAACCATTCATATAGTTCATAGTTTGTAAAACAAGAACACATAAAATTTTCCACATAGAATTTAACATCACCAACTTTGCAAAGTGTCCAAGCTGCAAAAGTACGATCCCATAAATCCTTTGTTTGGTTTGGTCTCTTTCCTCCTCAACACGCTATCTTGTCTTCTTTTCCAATTAGTTTTCTCCATTTTCTTCTCCTTCTTTTCTCTTCTTATCCTATGCCACACCCTTTTCCTTATTTTTTCTCTTACAAGAAGAATACTATTTTTAATAATCTTCCATTCTTTTTTTCTATTTTGTTGAAAAAATTCTAAGTCACCATCTTTCCTTTCTTTTATTTAAATGATTTTTTTCTCTTTTTTTTTTAAATATTCTATTTTTAAACTTCTCCTTACTCTTTATTATCTTTGTTTTCTTCTAATTTTCCCAAAGCTAGAAAATATTTGTTTTATTTATTTTATTTCCTTGTTGTGTTTTCTTCCACTTTTCCTATTTTTATTTTCTAATTAATTATTAATAATATGACCTAATAATAAATAATCAATAAATAATCATAATGAATTACTAAAAATATGAATAATATAAAGTCAATAATATTCTTTTAAATCTAAAATGGCGAATCAACAAATATTACATTAAAACATGATGGCTAGGCTATATGTAATAGTAATCAAATCACACAAATTTATGTTCAATCATGAATTCCATAACATGACATAAGGATAGTACTACATTATACAATAAATATACTTATAACAACCATAATGTAATCACAAGAGATTAATTCCACATAAGCATTAAAAGGAGGTAACACATAACTAATCATACATAAATAATTATCTAAATGTAAACAATATCTAAAAATGCACTAATGCTAACCATTCAACTATGCATATAATGAGTGCCATTAACATGTGTGCAAGGGTTCTATATATTTCTCTATTGTCTCCCAACACCTCCATCTACATCAACCTCTCGGATGATGCTCTCTCTATGTCATGCTCTGAGGGATGAATCTCTCCTGCATTAAACTCACAACAAGAATGTAGTTATTTCATAACATCATGACATTTATCATAAAATAATATTATAATAATAAATAAACATGATCATAATGTAAATAATATACAATACAACTAAATCATAACATTGCAATCATGAAATCAAATAAATATTTGACTGTGCCATAACAACATATAACTCATAGCTTAGTTAATAATAATCAAATCAAATTACCAACCATAAAAATCCATTTATAATCAAGTAATTTTGCTTAGTTAGGAATCAAGATGTAACATTCTTCCCCCTAAATTTGGTCATCATCCTGATGACACTTAATCAAATATTAGTTCAGAATTAAAAAAATTATTCAATAGAAAAATAACATAGTATTAAGAATCAAATAAAACAAATAAATATATAAATCCCCTGTAGAAGTCATCATAGTCATCCCAGGTAGCACTATCCTTAGATTCTTAGTCCCACAAAACATTACATTGTAACATCTCTCTATTATGTAAATAAAGTTTATGAGTGTCATTTACTCTGATTCATTCTACCATGACCACCCCAAGATATAGAACTTGTAAAGCATTCTAATTCAACATATGTGAAGGATCAACTACATACTTTTTAAGATAAAAAATATGGAAGAAATTATATAATATATCTAGGTATGGTGTCAATGCAAGCCTATATGCTACAAGATTGACCACTTCTAACACCTCAAAAGGTCTTGCATATCTTAGTGAAAGTTTTGTTGACTTCTTGAATTTAATTGATCTATTTTATGGCTTAACCTTCAAGAACACTTTATCACCTAATGAAAACTACCTATCTATTCTCTTCAAATTAGCATAACTCTTCTACCTATCATTGGCCTCAAAAAGTCTTTTATTGGTTAATATGACTTGATCTTCCATTTGTGAAAGTATTTCAAATCCAAAGACTACCCTGTCTTCCAATCTATTCTAACTGATTGATGACCTACACCTTTTTTCATACAATGCTTCAAATGGTTCAATATTCAAATATTTTTGTATGAGTTATTATAAGGAATTAAATCAATGGAAGATAATCTTCCCACTTGTAATTTTGATCCATGCAATACATATGAAAAAGATCTAACACTTGATTAAATCACTCAATCTGACCATTAATCTCTGGGTAATATGTAGTGCTAAAGTTTAATTGTATATTTAAAGATGAATTCAAAGTTACCCAAAATATCAAAGTCATCTTTGGATTATGATCTGAAATGATCTTCTCTAAAAATCCATGCAATCAATACACTTCCTTTATGAACCTCTTCGCAAGATAGGTGCATCATCTATCAAATTGCCTAGTATAAAATGAGCTACCTTGGTTAGCTTATCAACTACAACAAAGATCATGTCACGTCTAATTTGTGACAATGGTAAACCTTGGACAATGTCCATACTGATCACTTGCCACTTCCATTCCTTATGTCATGTGGATATAACAATCCATCTAGATGCACATGTTTAACTTTCACTCATTGACATTCCAAACAATGTAACACAAAGTCCTCTACATCTTGATTGATTCCCTTCCAAAAATAAAGTGGTCTAAGATCTTCCATGAGCTTGGTTATTCTTGGATGTCCTGAATATGGGCATTATGTAGTTACTTTACCATTATGCTCTTCAGATTCACCTAATCTAGCACATACATCCTTCCATTATATCATAAAATACCATCATTATCTAATATGATTCCTTTATACTTAGGATTCTAATCATTCTCACATAATGTTTTCCTAGCTTGATCATAGAATTCATCTCTTAACAAGAATTCAATTATTTGATCCCTAAAACTACTCTTGATAGTAGCCACAATTGCTATGTACGTCATACAAATTAGGACATTAACTACTCTATTTTATTTTCCTTTGATATAATTGATATCAAAATCATAATTAGAAAATAACTCTAGATATCATCGCTGATGAGCATTTAGATTTGATTGAGTGAATATGTACTTGAGTCTCAAGTTATTGATCTAGAGCTTAAATTATTTTCCCAATAGATAATGATTCCAAACTTGCAAGGCATGCATAATTAATGAAAGTTATAGGTCATTAGGTTCATAATTCACCTCATAAGGCTTCAAATTACTTGATTCATAGGCTACTAATACACAATCTTGCATAAGGAATCCTCCTAGTCCATCCCTCGCCACATTTATGATCACTAGAAATTGACCATGGGATCATGAACTCTTAGTACTAGTGCTGAAGAAAGTCCTCTTTTCAATTCCTAAAAAGCTACTTCACATTTATCTGATAGGTTAAAAACTTGGTTCTTACGCTGTAGAGTGGTAATAAGATTAGCTATCTTAGAATAATTTAGAATGAACTTCTGGTAATAACATGCTAATCTCATGAAACTCTTTATCTTGTGGACATTTTTTGGCATCATCCATATCATAATGGCTATCATATTTAATGGATCTACTAAAATATCATCTTTAGAGAAAATTTGTCCTAGATATTATACTCTATCCTAGAAAAATTCACACTTAGATAACTTACCATATAAATTATACTTACGTAACCATTGCAAAATTAGTTCTAGATGTTGAAGATGCTTCTCTTCATTCTTAGAGTATATAAAAATGTCATCAATAAAGACAAAAAAATGATCTAAATAATATTTAAACACATAGTTCATGAGATTCATGAATGTTTCCAAAGTATTTGTCAACCCAAATGGTAACACTGTGAACTCATAATGCCCATAATGAGTTCTAAATGATGTCTTTAGAATATCCTCATCCCTTATCATCAATTGATGGTATCTTTCTCTAAGATCAATCTTAGAAAAGACTAATGTCCCTCACATATTATCAAAAATATCATCTATATGAGGTAGCATATACCTATTTTTGATAGATGTCTTATTCAACATTCTATAGTCTATGCAAAGCCAAAGATTACTATCCTTCTTCTTGACAAAGATAACTAGTGCACTCCATGGTAATACACTTAGCTTGATCAAATCCCTTGATAAAAATTCTCAGAGTTGATCTTTCAATTCAACTAATTCAGTGGTTGTCATCCTATATGGTACCTTAGACTATGGTTCTGATCTAGGTATGATATCGATAGAGAAATCAAACTCATATTTAGGAGGCAATCTTGGTAATTCCTCTAAAATCACATCATGAAAATTCCTAAAGAGTGGATAATATTCAAGGTATGGTTCCTTAGATTCTTCCATTTGATTTATCTTGATGATAAATGCTTGACATCCTTTTCCCTGGGCCTTCTTGAGTTGCATTGTAAAATATGCATAAGCCTCAACTCTCTATTCCCACCTTGAATTTGTTTATGATTTCCAAAATCATCCAAATAATCAACCTTATTTAGGTAGAAGTCAACTTTAGCCTTATTCTTCATAATCCAGTTGACTCCTAGGATAACATCATATGACCCTGACGGTGTTACATAAAGATCCACTATTGTTGTGAATTCATGTAACCTAATCTCTGCTTCAACTAAACACTTATCAAATTTGACTTTTGAATCATTCCCATATTGTATCGACCATGCATTTTCCATTACTCCAGCTCTTCTAAATAACTTATATAGAATTTTAGAGATATAAACTAATATGTATCCCTTATATCTATCAAAATGAAAATTGGTTGTTCAAACAAAATACTTGATAGTTTTAGGGGTGAAGCTTGGAATTCATCTTACTAATTATCAACTACTGCATGAATACATTTCTAAAACATTCCTTACTGAGATATAGAATCTTTATTATTTGACTTATCTTAGGTATAATCGTGAGTGTAATGGTCACCTACACAAATGAAACAACCTCTAGATGGTCCTTTCTTGTCAGACTATTAGTTTCCCTTGAAATTGCTTTTGAAACCATTGTCTTGTTTCTTGTTGCCTAAACCATTGTTGAATCTAGAATTCTAATTTTTGAATTGACTCTTGGAGTCTCTACCTATTTGCTTCTAATTATTATTTTTGAAAGTTGATTTATAACTTCCATTCTTTTTCTTAAACTTGTCCCTATTTTGAGCAAGAGATTTCAACTTTTGTTCCTACTTGAGTGCCTTCTCAAAGACTTAGTCCATGGTAGATGGTCTATGAACGTCCACCTCTCCACCAATCCGAGGTTTTGATCCCATGATAAACTTACTAATTTTGAACCTTTCATCTTCTTGGTACTGAGCTACATACTTAAAAACTTTGGTGAACTACTCCTAGTACTCATTCACTAATAGATCTCTTTATTTTAGATTCTAGAAATATATAAGCTTTTGGTAAAAGTATAACTATGAAATCCACCGTGATCTAAAAAATATCAAAAAATGATCCCATGTAGTGGCGGTAAAGTTAATATTCATTTCCATTTTTTTGTTGGTCTACAACGTAGCTACTTCACCAACCCACTAGTAAGCTCCCCAAATTACCCTAGTGACATTATATTAGTTATAAATCTTGAAATACTTCTCCATCTTAGTCAACCATGCTTTAGTTCCATCACCCAAAATAGTTCCATCAAACTTAGCTGGATTCACCTTTTTCATAGCTCTAGTCAATTCCATAGCTACCTGAGCTCTCACATCTTGATGGTTTTCCTACTCAGTGGGATGATATTTAGGTACATCCTGGTGTACTTCCTCTTCATTACCATGAACTTTCTACTCCATGGCTAAAATTTGGTCCCTAGTTTCATTCATCGCTGTAAGAATTTGATCCAAATTTGTTGCTTGTTTAATGGCAAATCAATTAAGATCAAATGGAAGGTTATTTTCATTGACATTTGAAAGACCCTCTCTAGATACTCTAGCTTTCACCATACTCCTTTATGGTAAATAGAAAGATACAAAAATGTTAGTGGACTCATTGAGTCTTAGAGTTCAAGTTGTAAATTTGATACCACATGTAATATCCCTATTGGGATTGACTTAAAATAATGTGATTTAAAAAAAAAAATTAATCAATGTATTCTTTCATTATATTTTACCATGAGAATATAATTAGTGATCTAGATAAAATACTATATATATTTTAGCTTTAAAATAAGCATATGCCATCTATCCGTCACTGATCATAATCATCATATGAAACACATGATAACTAAATATAGATGTCCAACCATGGATGGTACAAACATAACACCATTATTATCAATGTTCAATAAATGAATAATTGCATTTCTCAAGGATAATGTTTTAATAATAATAAATATAATACAAAATATAAGATACAAGGCTCCACGGAGTATGAGTTCCCAAATTCTAGTATCTATGGTGATCTCAAGTGTAGTCTCAAAATAAGTACTACTATGGGGAGGGAGAGCATCACCCAAGTAATTTTCCACACCAACCATAGACCATAAAGGCCCCACACAATACTCCATTAGGGAATGTCCGTCCCTTCACAAATGAGTAAATAGTGATGGTGAGGGAATCCAAAGAGACTAGCTAGTACCCGTGTGTTGTATGATTTTTAAGAACATGAAAAGTACCATAAAAAAATCCATTTTAACATGATATCACAAAAAATTTAAATCATACATATGAAATGAAAATGTCTAACTAACATTACTTTGGCCAAAGTTTTTAATAGTTATTGATCTCTAGGATTAGTCAAATTCATATACACCACTTAATCAGCTTACCTTTATCTGACATTGGTGATGCTAGTAAGCTAGTGAAGTCCATCTCACTACTTAGTACTGATAATATGAGATTTGGTTATCATGAATGTAACCAATATATTCATACAAATTACTTCCTACTAGTAGGCATAAAACATTCTAAACATAGAAATAATCAAAATGCATATATTTAATCTGTTAAACATATGAATGAATCTTGATTATATTATTTATCATATAAATAATAAGCATAACAAGGTACAATTTATACCAACTAGGTATTATATATATATATATATATATATATATATATATATATATTGCACATTCTAATTTACATAAGTAAATACAAATGCAATATATTCTATGAAAAACATGAATATCACAGTCTTCCATATTATGTACACACTACTCAATTTCAAATAACCGGTCATAATAATTTCATAGCATCAAATAACTCATAAACCAAGTAATACCTTATATGTACATACTATTTCATTTAAATAACTTATTACATTTATAGTAGACTATGTTCATGTAATTATAGATTCCTGACCTTCTGGATTCTATGTCTTTTTTTAGTAGTTAATAATACTACATATATAAACACACCTCTATATGATATATATAAGTACTTAGGTCTTCATATTGATATTTTTCATATATACGATCACTTGTTCATACTAAGTATATTTAAAATATGTACCAACTATAAGTACTCAAAAAATATATAAATGTCTTTAAACATCAACAATCCTTTATAATTATTAACCAAGACTTCAACCATTATAACTTCCCACTCATGAACTATCAATACCAGTATATTCTAATAAGATTGAATTATATTCATATAGGTAAGTTCATCAGTTATCTATACAATTCCATTGGCTATCCCACTATGTTGTTCCTATGATTATCTAGAAGCTTTGAACCTATATATATATATATATATATATATATATGTATGTATGTATATATATATATATCCATTGACTAGTCATAGAAAGATTATCTGACTTTTAGATAATCATAGGATTAGCATAACGAGATATAAATTGTCTTATATATATATATATATATATATATATATATATATATATATATATATATATATATATATAAGACAATTTATATCTCGTTATGCTAATCCTATGATTATCTAAAAGTCAGATAATCTTTCTATGACTAGTCAATGGATATATAAAAATATGGATTATCTCGAATTAGTTATTATAAAAAAATGATCAGACTTGGATCATCCATTGTAATACAGATTTTATTTTTATATAAAAAATATGGATTCTCTATCTATTTTACTATAATAAGTTTTTGTTTGTTGATTGAAAACTAATAACTAAATTATAAAGTCTTTTCATATATCCTTGAGTAAAAATATAATGCCGACACCTTTTTTTTTTGACATGTTTAGTGGATGAGGGCTGTAAGTACAACTGGTATTATGGTATGCATGGTTGATAAATTATTTATCATCAAAACGCTAATTAAGCCTATGATGGTTATATGGATGTGTTTTCTTGGCACTTATAGATCAAATAAGAATATAGGGGGTAACTCTCATTTTTGAGTGGAATCCTAAAAATGATGCACCTTATGTTTTCCTATTAGACATCTATGCAAAAGTGGGATGATATTCCAAAGATAATGAGATTTATGCAAAGCTAGAGAACTAGTATTTTTCAGATTCAAGAAAGAGAATCATTCCTCTGCCACCATAGTCAGAAGTTGGTAATTGCATTACGATTAGTAAACACATCTCCTAGAAAGACATCTTGTTAAGATTGACTCAACTTTTACCAAAATTTAAATGTATAGTAAACATCATCGCTGAATAAATAAATGAATAGTAAAATAAATTTATGTAAGCACTTCATCTAGGTGTAATGTCTATTTGTATTTATTTATTTAAAAATTATTTTATTTGAACATAGTTCTCTATTATAATACCACAACTCACCTAAATAGCTCACCTGCCTCATAAAACATCGTAGCTCGATACGATACTTATATTATAAGTCATAGGTTTTAAAGAGAAAAATAAATACATAGCTTATAAAGTATATATATCATTTCAAAGATGTTATAAGGTATTTATTGTGTATAAAATAAATACACAGTTCATTATAAGATCACTATGTATATCTAGTTTGCTACATATGTACATAAAATTTTTGCAGTCATATATTTCATGATTTATTTAATAGATATTCCTTTGTTCATAATTATATATTAGTTTATATTATTAGCACATAATCTATATAAATAGCTCTATTTTAGATGTTCTTATGCATATACACATCATTTTTCATATTTATATAGTCGCTATACATATTATAAATTCTTTACTATATAAATACCTAAAGATCACTATAGTTCTCATAATTTTATATATACAAAAGTATATAGACCATTTATATAGTTCACTATTTGTAAAACAAGAACACATAGAATTCCACATAGAATTTAACATCACCAACATTACAAAGTGTCTAAGCTAAAATAGTAAAATCCTAAAAATCCTTTCCTTGGTTTGGTCTCTCGCCTCTTTAACATGTTGACCTATCTTCTCTCCCTTTTATTTTCTTTCTCTTCTCTTCTTATTCTATACCACACCCTATTCCTTCTTTTTTCTCTTTAAAAGAACAATGCACTTGCTTTAAAGATGCCATTCATTTTTTCTATTTTTCTAAAAAATTTCTAAGCCACTAATTTTCCTTCATTTTATTTAAATGACTTTTCTATCTTTTTTATAAAGCTTCTATTTTAAAAATTCACCATACGTGTTACTATCTTTGTTTTCTTCTAATTTGCCCAAATCTAGAAAATATTTATTTTATTTTTTTACTCCCTTGTTGTATTTTGTTCAACTTTTCTTATTTTTATTTTCTAATTACTTATTAATAATATGAATTAATAATAAATAATCATAATGGCTTACTATAAATATGACTAATATAAAGTCAATAATATTATTTTAAATCCAAAATGGTGAATCAACAAATATTACATCAAAACATGATGGTTAGGATATATTCAATAGTAACCAAATCACAAAAATTTAAGTTCAATCATGAATTTGATAATATGACATAAGCATACTACTACATTATACACTAACTCTACATATAATAACCACAATGCAATCATATGAGATTAATTATACATAGGCATTAAATTGAGCTAACACACATCTAATCATGTATAAATAATTATCTAAATTCAAATAACATCCAAAAATTCATTAATGGTAACCATTCAAATATGAATATAATGAGTTACATTAACATGGTGTGTGTAAGGGTTCTATCCATTCCTCTATTATCCCCCAATACCTCTATATACGTCACCCTCTTTGATGATGCTCTCCTTATATCATGCTGATGAGCTCAAAATATGGCTCATCATTGACATGTTATTTCCTTCAAATCATCTCTCGAAGGATATTATCTTATACAAATCTTAGATTCTTAGATAGCTATTACATGGAAAATAGATATTTATCTTGTTTATATTAAACCAAAGATTGAATCTTTACTTTTTCATTAATGTCTAATATATAACATGTTTTAGTGATCTTTTGTGTGAATAATGCTTAGAAAGAAGACACAGGTGATGTATAGTGAACATTCCATTTTGATCTCCATCCAACAGAACTATGGACTCCGTAGGCTTGTTTTTACAGACTTTATAGGCTTATTTCTACGGACTCCACAGGCTTGTTTCTACAGACTTTGTAGGCTTATTTATATGAACTCCATAGGCTTATTTCTACAGAATCTGTAGGCTTGTTTCTATGGACTCTGTAGGATTATTTATATGGACTCTGCAGGCTTATTTCTACAGACTCCGCAGGCTCATTTCTAGGACTCTACAGGCTCATTTCTACGTACTCCATAGAGTCAGTACCAAGAATCCTGTAAGGACAATGGGAAGTTGGAGACCAGATAGGATAGGAAAGAACCATTCCATTTGGAATCAAATAAGGAAAATAACCACCTGCTGTTTTGAAGGACTTGCTTTTGATACATTTGTATATAATCAGATTTTAGGACTATTTTAGGATAGGATATTTATTTCATCAGAATAATTGAATCTCTTGGTAGTCCAATCTCCTAGCTTTGGAAAAATAGATCAACCAAGGAATCCTATTTCTTTGCATCCTATTTTGAGTTAATTGTATTAGAATAAAGTGTAAGACTTTTGACTATAAAAGGGGGATTTAGAAAAGAAGAAAATAGAGGATTGAGAATTAGATAAGCATACAGGTTTCAATCAGATTATAATTATTTCATTTCTATAAATTAATACTTCAAGTTTATAGCATTGATTAAGCTTTATTCCTGAGTCTGAGAGGAGCAAGGGCCCACTCTCCTTGGAACTAGGAAATATGTATGGTATTTATGTTCTATTTTATTAGTTAGAATCTTGTTACTATTTATAAAAATATCAAAACAAATTCATAGTTTAAAAAGAGCATTTTCTTATTTCATTTATGCAAAGTATCTTTTCTTTTATAGTAGAAGTGTGAAGCAAATTTCCTTTCGTAAGTAGGAGTGTGAATTTATTTTTCCTGCAAACGTAAAATATGAGTGTGATCTTTTACTTCTAGCAAAGGAGTGGATTGATTTGATTTCTTTATTTTTCAGCAAAAGCGTGAATCAAGTAGTTTAGTCAAAGTTAGAATAGGATTAGCAAGCACCCCCATAAGTAAGACTTCTAGATCTACCATCCCATACCTTACTATAGATAGCTTTGGACACCGGCCTTGGTTGATAAGACACCAATTGAATATTAGTTAAATGGGGAGTTAGACGACACTCATCATTTTTGGCACCATTTCCAGGGAACATAAGGTGTTATTAAGGTAATAATTATTGATCAAGAGTAAAAAACAAAAATAATTGTAAAAATCATAAAACAAAAATAATTAATAAATTGATGTACCATCCTAGAGATTCTAAAGGACAATTTATTCCAAAGTTTCCACCAAGAACACAAGTGGACACCCCTTCAACATCTCTGAGTAGTGAACGAGAAGATATAAGTGAAACCTATTTGCAAGAATCTTCTAAAATTGGGATAGGAACTAGGCCATTGCCACACGTAAGCCCCATAGGACAAATTCCTCAAGATAAATTTCTTGCAGGAAGACATTATTTAGAAAGTGCCAAAGACTTAGAAGAAGCATTTTAGAGATCCATAACTAAATAAAAATTTGAGAACTTGGAACAACCTATAACTGAGACCACAAAAATTTAGTGGGAAGATCATCCCAATTTTGAAATATCATCAGAAGAAGAAATGGCTCTCCAATAAAATCAATAATTCGCACAACCAAGAAGGGATTTCTCCTTTCCTATTATTGCAGATCCTAATGATCAAACCCCCATGAAAAATATTTCACCATCTAATCTACCAAATTTATGGGGATGATCTACAAAAGATCCTAATTAATTCCTATTTGAGTTTAGAGTTCTATGTCAAACCTATGATTACACAACTGATAGTCCAAAATTAAAACTATTTCCCTCTACACTTAAAGATGTAGCTATGAGATGGTTCATGGGTTTACCTAGCAATTTTATTAGAACATGGGATGACATGGAAATAAAATTCTTGAACAAATATCAAGATTACTATCGAGTGCGAGAAAGAAAAGAGGATTTATTCAAAATCAAACAAAATGAGGATGAATCTTTAGAGGATTATTTGGATAGATTTATGTTCACTCATAAAAGAAGCAATTATCCACTCACTAAAAATGTTTATAAATTAGTTTTATTGAAAGGATTGGATGAAGACACTAGAGATGCCTTAAATCTGATGGGTAGAGGAGACATAAATAAGTTGGATTTCAATCAGATTTCTGAGCTTTGTACCAATTACTCTAGAACAAAACTTGGAATTAAGAAAGGAAAGTTGAGGAAATATAATGAAGTGGGTAAATTAATGGAAGAATTTGCTAATCTCAAAATAGATATTCTACTTACACTAAATAGTACTTTGGATGGCCTTCAGGCTAAGGCAAATGCAATAGAGCCTTTAGCAATCTACTGTCTTAAGTGTAGATAGAAACACACCCTTAGAGACTGCCCTCTAGATAGAACCAACATTTCATCATGTGGGATCTGTAATGCAACAAATCATGATACCAAATATTGTACCCTTCAACCTATTTTAAAGAATCAAATGAAAACACAAGTCCAGTCCACTAAAGAAGTAAATTATATTTAGAGACAAAACTTTGTTCCACAAAATTAGGCTCAAGGACAGTTTAGTACAAAAAATCTAGTTAATCCATGGATGGCACCATGGAATGTTTTAGTCCCTTCACCATTTTGGAATCAATCCCAAATTCCATTTATTCAAAATCCATGGGCAGGACAAGATTGGATGCCAACACCTCCATGGATGGTGCCATAGCCACAACAACAATGGGTACCACATCAACATTGGATACCATAGCCATATCAACAATGGAATCAGCAGTGGAACCCACAGTCACAATTCACCCAACCAAGAAGACCACTTCAACAACAAACCATTATGCCACCCTCAGTTATTCAGCAACACGAACAAATTAATCAGCCCTTAATGCTTACACAACCAATAGCAAATCAAAAGAATAAACAACCAGCACCTATTTATGTTAATGAACAGGAAGAAACAATCAATGTGGGAGCTATTGAGTGCTCAAACATACATTTGAGATCAGGAAAAACTATACAAAAACCTTCAGTACTCATTTTTGAGATACCTGATGAAAAAAAAAAGATAGAATCATCTCAATTAAGCACTGGAGAAGCTGAAATCAAAAGGAGCCCTAAAGTAAACAAAAGAAACACTACTACACCAGTAGTTCTTTTCCTGAAATATTAAGAGAAACTGATATCAAACTAGACTCAAACTTGGTCCATGAGTTGCAAAAGATCAATATTGAGGTACCCCTTCTACAAGCTATTAGGGATATACTTGAATTAAATAAGATCATCAAAAACCTCTATATTAAGACACCTGGGAGGAAGGTAAAATATCTTGGAACCATTCATGTTGATGGAAAAGTTGCTGATTTATTAGCAAGAAAACTATTAGTTCTAAAATATGCAGATCCAAGAAGCCCAGTGATCACAGTCACAATTGGAGGAAAAGAAATTCCTAACGTCTTGGTATATTTGGGAGCAACAATCAATGTTATGACAATTGATACTCTCCATGCATTATCTCTTATGAAAATGCAACCTACAACTACCATTCTTCAAATGGAAAACTAGTCGGTAATGAAACTAGAGGGAATAATAGAAAATGTTGAAGTGTTAATAGAATCTTAGGAATATCCAATAAATTTCATGGTCTTGCAACCCAAAACAAAGAATCTAAGATATCCTATAATCCTAGGTAGACCATGGTTTGCCACTGTAGCAGCATTGATTGATTGTAGGTCAGGAGACATGACCATTTCTAATGGGTTAAAATCCAAATGCATTTCCTTGTATCTTCCTACAAAATCATCAACAAATTGCATACAAGAATTTTGGGTGGATGAATCAGACAACAAATTAAACAACATTTCCTCTTTAGCCATGATCATAGTGAAAAAACACTTGGAAGAATTGAATGGAGACACATACTCAGAATCTACAGACTCTGCCAGCCCAGAAACTATGAACTCTGTTAGTTCAAAAGCTACAAACTACCTTAGTTTAGGATTCTTGGGTCAGATAGAAAATTCTAAAACCTCCACTTCTACTTATGCTAGTACTTCATCATATGATCATAGACTAATTTAGGAAAGTGTGTGGAAATTGGTAGAACAATAGCAAACTCATTTCTTAGATGCATTTCATTATTCCTTAGCAAGACTGATTCTTCCTGGAAAAGAGTTTTTTGATAATGTAACTATGTTTCATAAGTTACTTCCTCATCCTTGTCCTCTAAACTCATTAATTAGTGAGTTTAAGCAAATAGAATCTAACTACCCAGGTATAAAACCAATCATGGTATTACCTGGAAATTTTTTGAACATCAATAGTTGGTTAACAAATGAAGAGGAAGATCAACTCTTTGAAGTGTTGGAAAGACATACCAAGGCTTTTACTTGGGATTATACCAACATGAAAGGAACTCACCCTATCATATACACTCATCAAATTTACATAGAATCTGTCAAATCGATCAGACAACCACAAAGAAGAATAAACCCAACATTAAAGGAAATAGTCAAAGCAGAAATCTAAAAGTTGTTAGAATTTGAATTTATTTACCCCATCTCAGACAGCCAGTGGGTGTCACCTCTAGTAATTGTGCCCAAGAAAAATGGAAAGTTAAGAGTATGTGTATATTATCGATAACTGAACAAGGAAACATTAAGAGATTACTTTCCTTTACCTTTTATTGATCAAATTCTTGATAACTTGGTAGGAAAGAAATATTTTTCTTTCCTGGATGGATTCAGTGGGTATAACCAGATAATGATAGCAGCTAAAGATCAAGATAAAATCACATTTACCTACCCTTGGGGAACTTTTGCTTATTGAGTACTTCCATTTAGACTCTGTAATGCTCTAGCAACCTTCCAAAGAGTAGTTCTGGCAATCTTCTCTGACCTTACAAATGATTGTGTTGAGGTATATATGGATGATTTCACTGTTTATGGTGAAACTTATGAAAAATATCTTACCAACTTGGAAAGAGTATTGATTAGATGTGGGGAACATCAATTATCTTTGAGCAATGAGAAATTTTTGTTGATGATGGATGAAGGAATAGTCCTGGGACATCATATTTCTGCAAAAGGCATTCAGGTAGATCCAAAAAAAATTGAAATAATTTCCAATTTGCCCATTCCACAAACAAAAAATAAAGTTAAGAGTTTTTTTAGGACATGTTGATTACTACAAATGCTTCATAGATAATTTTAGCCAAATAAGTACCCCTATGTTTGCCTTGATTACAAAAGATAGTACATTCGAATGAAGTGATAGTTGCCAACAGGCCTTTGAAATGATTAAAGCTAAAATTGTTACTGCTCTAGTATTAAGAGGACTAAATTGGACTAATCCATTCCATATATACATGGATGCTTCTAATACAACACTAGGAGTAGT
The DNA here is from genome assembly GCA_037957365.1 of Torreya grandis. Classification (NCBI taxonomy): domain Eukaryota; kingdom Viridiplantae; phylum Streptophyta; class Pinopsida; order Cupressales; family Taxaceae; genus Torreya; species Torreya grandis. The sequence continues at coordinate 160,800 of JARHVA010004841.1, read as the reverse complement.
TCTTGGACAAAATGATGAAGAAGGTAACATGTATGCTATATATTATATTAGTAAAAATATGACATCTGTTGAAAGAAATTACACCACAACTGAGAAAGAATTCTTAGTTGTAATTTATGCAATGAACAAATTTAGACACTACATAATAGGCTACAAGGTATTTGTCTATACAAACCATTCAACTATTAGATATCTTACCAGCAAACCAATTGTGGGAGGTAGAATTATTAGATGGTTATTGCTCTTACAAGAATTTGATGTTACTATTATAGAGAAACCATGGAAGTCTAATGTGGTTGCTGATTTCTTGTCAAGAATGAACACTACAGGTGAAGAAGAACCAGTGAAAGATGACTTTCCAGATGAACAATTATTTTCTCTTTCAGCATAATCTCTATGGTTTGCTGATATAGCCAATTACCTCACCACAAAGAAACAAAAAAAAGTTAATTTAAGAAAGTTTTTCTTTTAAATGGATTAATGGAATGTTATCTAAACTTGGACCTGATCATGTGTTTCATAGGTGTATGACAAATGGTGAAGCTTATGACATCATCAGAGCTTGTCATGATGAACCAGGAGGAGGCCATTACTTAGCTCAAATAACCATACATAAAATCTTGGGAGTAGGATATTATTGGCCTTATCTTCATTAGCAAGTAAAAAGATATGTCAGACACTGTGATGCTTGTTAGCGAATTGGACAGCCTACTCTTTCAATGAGATGCCCCTGTACACTCATCCTCAATTAATTTTAGAACCATTTGAGAAATGGGGAATTGATTTTATTGGTCCAGTGGATCCTCCTTCTAGAGGAAAAGAATATCTTCTAGTTTGTACAGACTATGTGACCAAGTGGGTAGAAGTGGAAGCATTAACTCATGCAAGAGAGGAGATGGTAGCTGATTTCTTATATTTCAAAATCATGCAATGATTTGGTGCTCCAAGAGAGATAGTTCAGATCAAGGACCATAGTTCATGTCAAATATGATAAAGCATTTTATGCAAGTGTATCAAACTCAGCACAAAAAATATCTCCATACCATCCAAAAGCAAATGGACAAGTTGAAGTCACCAACAGAGAACTGAAAACCATTTTAACCAAGGTTGTTAATTCTAGTAGAAAGGATTGGGTAGATAAGGTACTAGAAGCTGTTTGGGCCTATAATACTACTTGGAAAACAACAATTGGATTTTCACCTTATGAATTGGTTTATGGTAAGAAACCTTTATTCTCTGTTGAATTTGAATTACAAATTTTGAAAATAGCCGTAGAAGTAGGAATTGAGTTAGAAGAAATATAGAAAGCAAGACTCCTACAGCTTAATCAACTTGATGAAATGAGGATGGAAGCACTATAAAGAATTAAACTAGTAAAACATCAATAAAAAGTTTGGCATGATGCAAAAATCAAGCAACAAATGTTTCAAAAAGGAGATTGGGCACTGTTGTTTGATTCTAAATTTCAATAGTTCAAAGGAAAACTACAAACAAGATGGTTGGGACCTTATGAGATTGAAGAGGTCTATGAAAATGGTTCTGTTAAGCTGATACCTATTGATGCCATCAAAAGAGCTCTGTTAGTTGATGGATATAGATTGAAGCTCTATAAAAAACGTCTCAATAAAGACAAATTTATTCAAAAAGTAAATTATCAAGTAGCTCTTTTGGAAATCTCTACTTCTTCCAGTGAACATGCTCCTTGATAATCCAGCGAAAAAAAATCAATAGTGAAAATCCTTCTAGGGATGCTATTGACAATGCATGCCCAGAAAACTAGATTGCTAGCTGGCTATGCATTACAAAAAGGGCTTTGGCTAGAAAACTAGCAATGGCTGGCTAAAGGGCAAAAACTAAAATTTATAAATCTCATCATGGCACTATAATTGGTCATCTCCATGCAGTAAACTAATCCATGTGAACCTATTTGTGCAGGACACGTGGTGAGCAAATGATAGTGTCTAAGGTTAAAGTAAGTAAGACATTTCATTTCTCTATGTTTAGTTAACTAATTATCTTCGATTTGATTAAGACCCTATTCTTCTGAGATGACCTAGATTTGAATCTTCTGAAATGGAATGACACATGCCATAATGAAAAAACATGCAACAAAGCCACCAAAGGTGCATGGATAAGTGTGTGGCTTTGATATCATCAATTGAGTCATCAAGTACCATAATGATGGGACATCATAAAAAGGGGTTTTTAAATGAAGTAATGAATCACTGTCACCATCAATATGACATGTCATCATTTCACATGACTTGTATTGATGAGATCAAATGGTTGACACACTTCATAGAAATGTATCACATCACTATGAACTCATGCAGTTGTAGCATTTCAAATGAACCATTTCCTTTCTAATGACTTCAACATAAATTGATCCTCAGAGCCTTTTGCCTACCGACTTCCACAAAAGACTGGTCTACATAATAATTGAAGTTAAAGGAACCGAGCTGACTGCAACTCTGCATAAAAATGGGATAGAAGACAAGATCGGAGCTGAAGGATCTAGCAAAGTTTTATAAAGACAAAGCTTTTGTAGCAGTGTTCAGAGCCAATGGCTGGCTACCTTTCATTAAAAAGCTCTAGGGTTTTGATGAAATAATGGTAAGTGAATTTATTACCAATCTCACCCCTGAATTTTTAATTGTGAAAGGCATTGTTATTCCTGTTACAACTCAAATCATTAGCCAAATTATACAAGTTCTAGAAGAAGGAATGAGAACTATAGGCAGAGTTTCATTTAGTGATTTAATCAGTTAGTTTAATGGTAATAAGTAGACCAGAACTTCATATATAGTAGATTCCAAGGGAAAATCAAAAGGGATTAAAAGGAATTCACTTCCTGAACCTTGGAAATATATAGCCAAGTGGGTACTTAAATATATCATTTGTGAAGGGCAACACAATCTTTTAGGGGGAGATGCCATGAAAATGTTAATACATCTTAAGCATGGGAGACAAAACCCTCAGTACAAAATTAACCTCCCATCTTTCTTTTATGGTGCTCTACAAGTTATGTCTACAACCCCTACTGCTTCTCTTAGGCATCATGGCCTTATTCAGCTTATTATCCAACATCATTTCCTTTAGCAAGGTCAAGAGGTCTAGGAGGAATTTTAGAATAGTATAGCACAAGAAGCCCCAAATGTACCATAGGAACACTCATCTCCACCTACCCCATCAGCTGAGAATACAACACCAAGAAAACAATCTTAGACTGTAATCTCCACAGAAATCCCTTCTTCTTCTTCAAGAAGAATCACAAGGTCTCAAAAACTTGAAATTTCAAGGTCTCCACAAGAACCTCATGAGTCTATAGTACAACTAGTTCCTTTGATAGGAAGAAGAAAATTGAGATAGAAGGTTGCTACAGAACTTGAGAAGACCAAGGGTTTGGTGGTTGGGAAGGAAAATCAACCAAGTGTAGCTCAAAGAGTAACTAAAATAAGGAGAAGGCTCATTTTAACAGAAGAAGATGAACAAGAAGTTGTAAATATTTTAGATAGTATTAAAATGATGTCTCATTCTCCCATACATCAGAATATTCCTACACCTACAGATATTGAAGAAACTCCTTTTGAAAGGAACTCTCCAATCATATTAGAGGAGACAAATCCAGAGGAAGAGCCACACACGACAGAGAAATTGGGTATGGCAGAACAACCATCTATATTAGTTGAAATTGTAAAGGATAAAGGGAAAACTATATGTACTAATGAGAAAGGTGAATCATCAAATCTAAATGATCTTATTATGTAGCTAACATTTCAGCTTTTTCAATCTCAAACTCTTGAACAACAACAAATAGCTAACATTGCTGACTTGATCAATCAATTGCAAGACAAGGATCATCTCAACTCATCTTTGGTACAGAAATTAGATATAGTAGCTACTGATCATGCCACATAAATTCATAGGTTAAAGGAAATAATAAAATAACATGAAGATGAACAGAATGATCTTTGGCTATATGTAGAAAGTTTGAAGAAGGAAAACAAGAGATTGCAAAATCTGGTAAATTTTTCTGAAGCACCTGCTATTGCACTTTTTCCCCCCAAAATATTTGTTGACCATGGTTGTCAAATAAGTGATCCAGGTATTCCTCCCTTGCAAATACTACATCAAATTGAAGAAAAATATTTTGTACTTAAATAGAAAAACAAAGATGCAACTTCTTCAAACAAACTCTTGGAAAATGAAAAGAAAGAATTAGAGGTTAAGGTCCAAGAGTTAGAAGAAAATTTACAGGGTGCATGCAAATTAGGAGAAACTCTTTTGGCATGTAGGAATCCTTCTCCTGCATACAGTTTGTTTTTATTTGAACATTTTTATAGATGGCAGCTTCTACGGATCTCCTATCATCTTCCTTATAAAATTTTGCAGCCAACAACATTTTTGGAAATTTTCTATAGTGATGAACCTGATCAACAAGATTTGCTTTGTGAATTTTATTTGCATGACTTGATTCTAGGAGATCATGAGAACAATACATTTTTGATAAATCTTCATGTAAGAGAAGTTCAACTGAGAGCATTACATTCTACATTCAAAAATTAGATAGCATGGAAAGGTAGATTTGAGGACTATACAAATCATGTTAAGACTACATGATTATGTGTCAGACTAGCCTTTCCTATTCCCAGATTGATTAAACATAATTTTCACTCTGCTTTGTTAAATGATGAGGTTAAAATGCATTATTTATAGGCTCTATATGATTATACTATTCTTTTGATTTGTTTTCAAGACAAAATTTTGATTCAGTAGTGACTGCAAGTGTAAACAAATGGGACCAACTTTCAGTGCCTCTTAAAAGGTGAGAAGTCATGTCCCCAAATAACTTAAGATGGAGTATGAGGAGAGCATCCTCAATTCTAGAAATTTTAATAGAGGTAATCAACTCTGGGGGAGAACAAAAATAGATAGGCATGAGATATATACCCCCTTTACTGATCATACCTATTCTAGGATGGCATAGTTAGGCTCCATAATCAGAAGAACAATTCAATATATGGAAATAGATGATTCAAACACATCAGGGATTTACCAACAATTTAGATAGACATATAACGGATGAGTTTGATGAATATGACTTGAGTCAGAGTGTAGAAAGCAGAAGCCAGAGCTATGAATGCTAATACATGTTTGCAATGGGACTTGCAAAAGGTAAAGCTTGGGGGAGATGATGAACTCAAAATATGGCCCATCATTGACATGTTATTTACTTCAAATCATCTCTCAAAGGATATTATCTTATACAAATCTTAGATTCTTAGATAGCTATTACATGGAAAATAGATATTTGTCTTGTTTATATTAAACCAAAGACTGAATCTTTACTTTGTCATTAATGTCTAATATATAGCATGTTTTAGTGATATTTTGTGTGAAGAATTTTTAAGAAGAAGACATGGGTGATGTATAATGAACATTCCATTTTGATCTCCATCCAACAGAACTATAGACTTCATAGGCTTATTTCTACGAACTCTGTAGGCCTATTTCTATGGACTCCATAGGCTTGTTTCTACAGACTCTTCAGGCTTATTTCTATAGACTCCATAGGCTTGTTTCTATGGACTCTGTAGGCTTGTTTCTACAGACTTTGTAGGCTTGTTTCTATAGACTCTGTAGGCTTATTTCTATGGACTCTGTAGGCTCATTTCTATGGACTTCGTCGGCTCATTTCTATAGACTCCGTAGGGTCAGTACCGAGAATTCTATAAGGATAACGAGAAGCTAGAGACTAGATAGGATAGGAAAGAACCATTCTAGCTGGAATCAAATAACGAAAATAATCACCTACTATTTTGAAGGACTTGCTTTTGATAAATTTGTATATAATCAGATTTTAGGACTATTATAGGATAGGATATTTATTTCATCATAATAATTAGATCTCTTGGGAATCTAATCTCCTATCTTTGGAAGAATGGATCGACCAAAGAATCTTATTTCTTTGCATCCTATATTGAGTTAATTGTATTAGTATAAAGTGTAAGACTTTTGACTATAAAATGGGGATTTATAAAAGAAGAAAATAGAGGATTGAGAATTAGATAAGCATATAAGTTTCAATTAGATTGTAATTATTTCATTTCTATGAATTAATACTTCAAGTTTCTAGCACTGATTAAGCTTTGTTCCTGAGTTTGAGAGGAGCAAGGGCCCACTCTCCTTGGAACTAGGAACTATGTACGGTATTTATGTTCTGTTTTATTAGTTAGAATCTTGTTACTATTTGTAGTTATTTATAAAAATATCAAAACAAATTCATAGTTTAAAAAGATAATTTTCTTATTTCATTTCTTTTCTATGCAATTTATCTTTTCTTTTATAGTAGAAGTGTGAAGAAAATTTCCTTTCGTAAGTAGGAGTGTGAATTTATTTTCCCTACAAACGTAAAAAAGGAGTGTGATCTTTTACTTCTAGCAAAGGAATGGATTGATTTGATTTATTTCTTTTTCAGCAAAAGCGTGAATCAAGTAGTTTAGTCAAAGTTAGAATAGGATCAGCAAGCACCCCCATAAGTAAGACTTCTAGATCTACAATCCCATACCTTACTGCAGATAGCTTTAGACACCGGCCCTGGTTGATAAGACACCAATTGAATATTGGTTAAATGAGGAGTTAGACGACACTCGTCACATGCTTTGAGTGATGAATCTCTCCTACATCAAACTCACAACAAGAAGGTAGCTAGTCAATAACATCATGACATATATATCATAAAATATTTCTATAATAACATATCAACATGATCACAATGTAAATAATATACAATACATCTAACTCATAGAAATACAATCATGAAATCAAACCAATATTTTACTATCCCATAACAACATATAACTCACAACCTAGCTAATAATAATAAAATCAAATTACCAACCATAAAAATCCATGGATAATCAAGTAATTTATCTTAACAAGGAATCATGATGTGACATTTAATGTGCTTTTTAACTCTACCATGAGGATCCTAGTCCCTGTGTGGTAGTGTGGATAGTGAGTAGTATTCCTTATATCTTCCAACCTTATAAAAGGGTTTGTGATTTACATAACACATCCTACCAATCATAGGTTAAGAGCCATGGAAGGTGATATTATTATTTTTTTATCATATCTTCATCTACCCCCCACCATATTTGGTAGGCAATCTCTTTATCTGCTAGTTTATCAAGTACATATTTGGGGAGACATAGGGGTGAAACCTTGTGACACATGACCATAGTCACAATGTAATTGGGATATAGCCAGTAATATCCCCTAGCTATAAATGTGTTTGCATGCTCTTGGATACATTGGGTAATGGGGATTTATGAATGGACATCCACACCTGTGTGTATACATACTATGCAAAATGAGTGATGTTCTTAGTATAAGCATATATGTGCATAAAGGAATATGAATCACATATACAATTTTTAATAAAGTATGCAGTTGAGCTCTAGAGTGGCCCATTATGTATATAAATGTGATCAACATAGCATCTAGAAGATAATGCATATATAGAAATTCCCCCCCAAGGCCTCTTATCCTTATGCAATATTTGTTCTTGTAACTTTGCACTAATTACCTCACCTAGATTAAATGTTAAATTTGAGGTCATTAGTAAGTCCAAAAATGAAACCCATTCAAGGTGAAGGAATTCTATGCTAAGGTGGACCTATAACCAGTTCAGTAGGGATATGATAATATGTATTCGACTCTAGAACTTAATTACAGGTATCAATTAATTCTCCTTCAAATTGTTAGTCTCCTCAAGAATCATCCACTTGCTCAATATTTTATCAATTGAGTTCTTATTCTTCCATGAAACTAATCTTTTCAAGTTGTATGTAGCATCTAAAATAGGTATGGATAAATATATTTGGAACACATATCTTGAGATGCACACTATGATGGTTTTATGCTCTAAAAGGTGTAAGAACGCACCTATAGTCACTTTACCAGTGAAGAACAAGTCTTGTAGGAGGTCTATGCATGAAATAACCTCAATATTTATCACTATGAAATGAAATACTTGTCATTTAAAGGGGAGGATGTTTTTAACCAATTGTCTTTGAGTTGGTATCAAATTTTCCTGATGAGTATGTGCATCCACTTGGTGAATCATGTCCCATAATTATAAATAATTGAGGTAGTCATTGTTGAAAACTACTAGATCAAAGATGGTATCCTTGCTCTATTGAATTAATAATAGAGAATTTGAATGGGGGAAGAAATACTCAAAATATATTGGATGAGAATGTCATAGCTAATCGATTAGGTTAACAAAGTTCTAGTTCTTCAATTTAGCATCTCAGTTCTTATAGATGTACTATATGATCGAAATGTAGGTAGCTAGGGATTGTTGAAAATGAATTAATTGAGCTTGATGTTATTTTATGATCAATGAGTATGTCATTTGTTTTTAATTCAATGGTGTAGCTTTGGCATTCAATTATATTTCATGTACAATTAATGTCTAATGTCCATAAATTTATTTATTTTATTTGATTCAAACTTTGCCTCTTCATTTGGAAGGTATGATGTAGGAACTATAGATGTTAAACAAAATGCCACATCATTTCTTTTTGCCAAGTGTCATTCTATCACTTTTTTTGATTTGGTCTACCTATGCCATGGGGGCTCTTGGTAGTTGGGAGTTAGATTTTATGTTAAAATGTGTTTGTGAAGTGAATGAATCTTCCAAAAAAAAGTCTCAAACACTTTTTTTGAACACTTTTACCAAAGAGCAAAATGAGCCAAAAACAAAAGTTTTGAACACTTTCACTAAAGACCCATTTCTCTAGATAATTTTAACAAAGATAAAAATTCAAAGAGTAAAATCTTGAACATTTTCTCTAAACACTTTCACCAAATAAAAGTTCCAAATAATTTCTTTAAAGACCAACTCATATCGAGCACTTTTATCAAAAATCTTCGCCAAACAATTCTGTTGAAGACCAAATTATTGAAATATGAATTTCAAACTTTTTTGCCAAAGAGTAAATGCCAAAATGCAACATTTTTAAAAGCCTGGTTCTTCAAAAATTAAATGGTGAAGACTTTAACATGTGGCAAAATTTTTTGTGAGAGCCGAACTTGTAAATAAGGGCTTTGAACAAGCCCTGCGAATAAAAACCTAAAAGATCAACTTTATGCCAAGGTTCATATAGGTGTGAACTATTGAATACTACCAAAGATAGGCTTCTAAACAAAATTTCCAAATACCAAATTTCATAAAACCTAAGACCTCATAAATTATGCATCTGCTAAAAACCTATACATACATAAATTTTTTGAAGAGTATTAATAGGTTTGTCCAAATAGATAGATATGTCCATATATGTTTTTTGAATACTGAAGCTAGGTGAAGCATATAAAGATCTCTTAGAAGAAAACTTTCAAGACAGGCTTAGACCTTTTTATAAATATAGAAGAAAACTTTCAAGACAGGCTTAGACCTTTTTATAAATATAGTGGGCCCCTATTCTAAAAAAAACAATGGGGTTAGATTGGGTACAATGAACATGTTTCCATAACATGCCTCTACTTTAATATGTAATTATGAAAATGTGGAAGCCATGCCTCTATGAAATGCCGCCAATGATATACCCCCACCATTTTTGAGATAATGGGAAGTATAAAATAGTAGTTACCTTACCTCCAAATAATAAGATAATCATATAATATCTATATGGACATGTAGCATACATGATTAAAATATATAAGTAGTTATAACAACGAGGAACATAGTATGTGATCACATCAAGTACTAAGATGCATGATGTAAATCATGGAAAAATATAGAGAGTAATATTACAATCTCAATAATACAATCACACACACAAGAGCACTCAAAATAAAAATAAAAGGCACTATCCAAGGAGACCTCATACAAGGGGCATGTTCAAATGTCACATAACTAAAGGAAAATGATTGGTTAAATGTCCACAAAGAATAAAAAGACATGTTAAAATATCTACATTTAATAAATTATGACATATGCAAATGTCATAATAGGCAGATAAAGGCACATGGTCCACAAGCAATGGAGCATATTCAAATGCTCAAATAATAAATACAATGTAAGACAATAGCAATCAAGGAACAAACTCAAGGAAGTGAAAAAAAAGCAAAGCATAGAATCATAAACAACTAGAATAAGCATATCATTCTAATCCCTGTATATATGTGTTAATAAAAAATGTTAAGTATATAGCATATCAAGTACACTGTGATACATCTAAGCATGGATAAATGCATGTGTAAGTATATAAGCTCAAAAATGATAATTTACAATGATTATACAATGTAACCTAAGTGTATTATGATGAAAGAAGTGAATGCCCCTAATGTACTAATTATTTCAGTAGAGGGAAGGCCCAACATCCATATGTGCATATACCATTTGCCTAGGTATTCTTGTATCACACTGAAAACATGCATGAAACATACATGTGTATATAAAAAGAAAATGATATGCTATCTACCAATATAGAACCAAAAACATAGATTCCAAGGATCTAAATAAGATATGAAAATGTTTTTTATTTTTTTAATATATATATATATATATATATATATATATATATATATATATATATATATATATATATATTTGTATTTTTTGGAAAATTTTATTTTTTAACCCTTAGGTTGGATCATTTTCATTATTTGGATCATGTTTGAATAGGTGAAAATGGTGCATGGTGTGTTCCTCCTCATAATTTACTTTTGAAGTAGAAGAATGACTGCCATCATGATTTACCCTCATGAGAAAAAGGGATCCTACTGTGAATACATATTGAGATTTTTATGACATAACACAAACTATTGTTTTATTCACTTTAGGACCATAGGTAATTGGTATTTTTATGTTTCCCAAAGAGTCTTTTCAAATTCCTTTATGTTGTAAATAATTTGGTATGTATGGAGGTTACCTATAGGGTTAATAATATATAAATGAATAAGCACAAGGGTGATAAACATATCTATAATAAGCTGATTTAAATTTTTAAGGGAGTTATGGAATGTAAAACCCTATGTTTTTAAGTTCTATAATAATATATTAGGGAATAAATATAGTAATGAACTAGAAAAGGTGTAATTGTCTAGAAAATTAATTGAGATAGATAAGTGGTAGGCTAGAAACTAATGTAGGAATAATGCAAGGTGTTGACAACAGGAAACAAGTGTAAAAAACTCTCTTGGATAGTAGTGAGGTCATCTGGTCAAGTGCACCATGATAGTGTATTCTATCTCATGCTAGTGTCCCTATGTAATATAGATAGTGAGTTCTTAGGTGAACCTTGGCCTGGTTTTGATAATTCTATGCCTATGTGACTAAATTCTAGATCATTGTTTGTTCCCTATTTTGATTGATTTTAATGTGAAACCCTAAGCTTTCATTTTTTTAGGGCATTTGAGGAGCACAAGTAGAAAAAAGAGTGTTATTAGCAGGGTAGGCTGAACATGACCTCAAAAACCTATGTGTTGAGCATTGCCTACATTAATACCTTGAAAGGGGATCAAGCCTGATGTAATTCTCCCAATCTAAGTGATGGTGCAAGTTAAAGTGAATGATAGTATGAGTGCCCATTTGAGTGCTTTTAATGTGACTTGAGACTATAAATTTGAGTAATTTGATCTCTGGGTTATTGTAGATGGGTGTATGTAGAAGTAGAATAGAATAAAGATCAATAACCTTGATTTACACAACTATTTCTAAGTTTATTTGTGAGTATTTGCATATGATTTCCATCTAGGGGATAAATGAATGAAAGTGGTATATATATAGAGTTTTGGTGCTTGTTGAGACATGAAATGGGTCTAGGCTGACCCAAAGGTTCTGTGAGAAACATAAAGATATCCATTGGGGGTGAAAAGAACAAGGGGACATTAGCACTACCCCTTTACTAATAACATAGTAAGCTATAGTCCAAAGGGTAGTGATAATGTCCATATGGCAGGAATGGGTGAAAAATGGACCTAGGTACCTAAATGAAGGATCAATGTTACTTTTACTATATCAAGGGATGGGTTGGACTCACACAAAAGTTGGAAAATGATCAAGAAAGGCCTTAAGATAGGTCCAATGCTAAGCTAAGGATAAGGTGGTCTCAAGTGACACTCAAGACACTAAAATTATATTTTACATGACTACATTCCTCACCCACCCCACTTTATTCAATAAATGCAAAAAATCAAAATGACTAGGATAAAGGAAAAGGAAACATACCTGGACTTACCTATAAGGTGAATCTTGTGAATTTGGGTTTGATTCTATAAAACATGTCCTATAAATGAAACATGAATGAATAATCCCTTAATATATATCAAAATCAAAGATAAAATTAAGTAAAGATATGAGATAAAGAGAAAAGGAATGAATACACCTTGTTGGGTATGTGAACCAATGCAAAAACCTGATGACATCCTTTATGTGTGTGTAGATAGTGATAAAATAGTGAATAACTTAGATCGAGCTAATGGATTACTCAATATTCATGTGTGGGTGGCTCAAGAATTCAATATGGCCTTGAATCCATCATTGCCTACCCGTATTTGGTAGGAGATCCATTTTAATATGAAACTATGTGATGTAATTGAAACTATGTAAGATGAATATAGGGCCACTCAAAGACTCTAAAATGTAAAATGACTTAGGGGCCACTCAGGAACTTTGAAATGCAAAATGGTTCAAGGGCCAATTGGGAGTGCCAAATGATATAGATGGAATGAGACATCAATCTAGTGTAAACCTAGTGCATAACTAGTGTAAATGGTGTCTGGAGTATATAACATAGAGAATGACATGGAGTTTCCATTCTAACTGAGCAACTGATGCAAAACTAAGCATACAAAAATAATGTGCTAGGCTTGTGCCTCAAATTTTGATATCCATCCATATAGATTTTGAATTGAGTTCTAACAATATGTGTCTATACATATCTAAAATTAAATCAGGAGTAATCATGTCACACATGATGCCCCAAATCTGAACCTATGTAATTATATGTAAAAATTAAGTTTATATTGATCATATTTGATAATTTATGACCAAAATTGTGAAAACCTAGTCTGTACCTATTGTACCCTTATAATAATTCTAAAATTGTATATTTTTTGGGATATTATATAGTAGCATAATCCCTTGGTCAATAGTTCACTACACTAGTGTCCTATGTGCCATGTTATTGACTGAATGTGTTATTTCTGTGCAAAACTGAGGCTGATTTAGGTGTGACTATTTTCAATGTATTTTCCTAAGTTTGGGCTTTGTAATCTATGTTTGCATGCTAAAAATTATGTTCTACATGGACTAGGATGGTTTGATCTCTATGATAAATCCCTATAAATTCCTCCTCTTTTGAGGGGAGTTGTTTAACATATGTAATAACTATGCTTAAAATAAAAAATATGCATAATATGTGTCAGATTGAAATAAATGACATTTACATGATAAACCAATATAATGTGTATAAATGACATCTGAATGTAAATAAATTAAGTATAAGTTGGAAATGTATGATATATGTTATATATAGCATTCACAAAGTTGTCAAGATATATTTAACAATGTAAGCATGTATATAAACAAAAAATATGAATATAATCTAAGTAAACTAACTAGGGGGATGGAACATGATGTTCATAAAGGTACCCAAGAAGGAAGGGAAGATGCATGAGGTCCCTCATGGCAAAAAACTAAGTGTGTAAGAAAAAAGTAAGAGACAAGTGTCATGGCCATGATGTATACATGAAACCATACATACAAAAACATGAGGCATACAAAATAGGCCAAGGAGACATAATACAAGGGATATGGGCACATGTTGTATACACATAATATTTTCAAGCTTTATTGATTATTGATTATTTATCTCTTTTATTAACCCATCGAATCTCAATATATTTGAGTGCATTACTTAAAGGGTGCATCGAGAAAGGGGTGAAACGATCATTGGTGCTTTGCAAGATTGTTTTTCCCTATACCACAATTTATCATCTACACAATCTTCTCTTATGCACTTCCCTAACCATTATCTCCTCTCTTTCACACTCATCCAAGATTTCATCACCTTAATTATCCCTTTCCTAATCCTGAAACCCTTTTTTATGGTTTTCATTACATTTTCAACCTCATCAACCTAGTATTCAAATAGTTAAAGCACATTACTACTGTCTAGGTCAGTTATGGCTAACCTAGACTGAGACTTAAATTATTTTTAGTAAATAAAAATACAAAGTCAATTGGGCTGATACTATTAGATAAACTTTTAGAAAGGTTTAAGGTTAGATTTAACTATATATACACATTCATTTCACCATTTCTAAAAAGAAGAGAAGAAAAATAATATATATTGTGCATTTGCTTATCCACCATTCTACTTGAGGAGTATAGCTTAGGGTTTCAATACTTTATTTGGAGATATGAATTTTGTCTTATAGAAAAGTCTTTTAGATATAAAGAGAAGTTGAGTATCCTAGAGATGACTTATCCTTATTATCCTTACATAACACAATAACCTCTTGCGAAACACCTTTGCCAAGGGAGAGATTAAGGCTTAGTAGGTTTGTCTTCAAAGGTAAGTATTCTTAACTTTGTTCCTCCTTTGTAAGAGTAGATATATTTTCATTTATACTTCTCTCCCATGTATAGGATATTTTATACATTGACATGAGTATAAATTATCTATGCATGTTTACTTTTTATGTTTATTATCTCCACTTTGTGCCATAAGCTTTGTTGAGCACTAGATTAGATTTTACTTTACTTGTCATTTACTGTGTGAATACAAAAATATAAGACATAGATAGTGTTATTTCATGGTGTTGCTTGAATAGAGGATTTGTAACCCTCTCTAGTGATGTTATTGTGGTAAGATATCCCTTAGTTTGGTCTTGTAGATCCATCTTCATCATGAATCTGAATATCTAATGTATCAATAATCAAAAGTGTAAGTAGGATTTATCTTCTCTAAGCTAGGATTGATTAATAGATCAGTTGTATTTAACTTTGTGTACATTTTGTTGAAATTGACATGAAAGCAAACCCTTGTAGGGTTTATTTCACACTTTCATTTTCTCATTATAATATATAGTTCTATTTTTAAAGTACTATATAAAACCTATCGATATAATTATAATAGTCTATGCACAAGTTTAACACATAGTCATTCCAAAATGACTCTATTTTGTCTATGCAAGTCTTCTCTAAATACAGGTGACTAAATTGATCAGTTCAACATAGTCTTCTTTTTTATTTCTATATATGCATACATTTTCAAACTAGCCAAATCTGTTTGTAATTATCCTCTTTTAGCATATAGGTATACAAACATAGTCAAACCAGTTAACTTTGTTCACAACTTCTTTTTCAGCACATAGGTTTTGCAAACTCCGTCAAGACAGTTGAATCTATTATAATTTTTTTTAAATCAACACTTGAGCATCATGTCATAATTTTTTTCAATATAAACATCTTCCAACCCACCAAGGTTTATTCTGACTTTCTCTATCTTTTTAGTTTTTCATTTCCTATACTATATTTCCTAATTTTGTAGTCTATAAAATTGTAACCTTATATTCAACTTGGTCGACCAACTCGACATAGTTTTTTATTATATCTTATATCTTGAAAACATAATCAAACTGTTTGAATATGTTATTCTAAATCTTGATTCTATAGCATAATAATGACCTAGTTGACTTTGTTATACATTGTTTGCATACAATGCCACCTAAATTGACTCTGTACTCTTCATAATCAAATAATTAGCCTCTTTTTTCTTGTAATTAATTCACCTTTCCTTTTAGTTGATTGCATGCTTAGACTAACAAACATAGATTAATTAGGTGTTTTTTCAAATTACTGATCTAGTCACACTATTTTTCTCTTTTTCACACACTTCCAAATTACTTTACATATAAAAAACATTAAACATCTATATTCCCAAGGTATACCTACTTAGATTTCATTACCAACAGGGAAGCTAACTTGGTTTTTTGGCCAAGAATAAACATGTGGTTGATGGTATATATTGGAAAAGTACCCAACACCCTTATCACTATGAGATTATGAAATGTGGGGGTAGGACCCATTACCAAGCCAGTATCATTGCCAATACAGCTATCTTTTAGCTTAAACTTCTTGAAACTAGCCTTAGATTAATTTTTAGTTCCTGATTACAATTAAATTCCCAAGCATATTAAAATTAAATTTCATTATAACTTAAAAACACTTTGGAATGACCAATTAATTAGCATTTACTTTCAAGTTTCTACTTTCTCTTTGATCATTATATTTTGTATTACAAAACTTTCATTATGTAGTGTAGGTGTAAGGTTTATGTTGTGTGTTCTAATTGGATCAATCACATTGATCCAATTGCTTGAGTGCTTAATTTAATTTTATTAAATATTATATTGTAAAAATTTTCCCTATTTTTAGAACACTATCATCCCTATGGACACAGTCTCCTATAGACCATTCAGCCTATCTACCTATAATACACAATCGGCCTATCTACTTGTGTCTCTTTATCTTCTTATTCAAACCCTGTCTAACCAATACATAGTCGAGCTGTCTAACTATGTGTTCTTATTTTTTGTCTTGTTACCTATTTAGTAGTACATAGTCAACCTGTATGACTGAATTTTCTTTTTATTTATTCAGTTAGTTTGATTCTTTATCCTAATTTTTGAATTTTATTTTCATCACCTCTTTAACATCTTTTTCTCATCATGAATTTATTATTTGAGGATAATACATAATTAAATCCAACAAACATGATGAGTCTTACCCATTCTCATTTGTTTCCCCAAAAATAGCTTGTGGCTTCTACTTTAGTTGAAAGTAATATGCATGTTGCCACTCATATTACCAATTATAGGACTCTTCCTCATTCATCATCAATATTTAATACTCTATTCTCCTTAGAAGATGAATGTGAATTAGAGTACACACCTCAAATAATATTCTTCATCAACAAATTTCCTCAACATAGAGGAAAGGATCCTTTAAACCTCCATAATCTAATAATAGGTGCTCAAGTAGAAGAACCTATTTCACCCTCCCCTACATTCTCTCATGGTTTTGGGGGTGACACTTTCTTTGCTTCTTAGCTTTCCCTTCTATTTTGAATCCTTAAAATACCATGACCTCTTCTTCTATGACTTCTTCAACCTCCATGCTAAGTATCTCTTCTAACATGATAGGTTCAACATATAGTGGGCCTTTTTTAGAAACCCTCATCCTCAATTAGTCCATTCATGCATTCTTTGCTACCAATGATAATCATGCTAATATTGATTCTCTTTCTTCCAATACTCACCATTCCATTTGTGCATCTTTTTATACACATGCTACTAGTAATTCCTTTTCTACCAATGCTTCTCATGCCACTAGTGCCACACATGCCACTAGTCATAGTGAAATCCAAGCAACTAATACCAACAACCATGCTTCACATGCCCAAAACACTATTCAAAATACTACCCAAAATCATCAACTCTTATTGCAAACACTCAATCAAATGAACACTTTTCAAACCAATAATGCCAACCAATTGATGCAGATGCAAAATTATCTCATTCACCTTCAAAAATAACCCCAATAGGTTTAATAGGGATCAAAAAATCCAAATGCCCCCACCCCACCTTAGGTATTCCCATGTTAACCTCATTACTCAACCACTCCTCATTAATAAAATGATCAACCATCTCCAAAATGAACCTCTTGTACCTCAAATTTCCAATATTGACATAGGAGGTATTACACCTACCATCAGTTATAATGGGTCCACTAATCCCACATTACATTTAGAAACATTTATTAATATCTATAAATATAGGGTCAAATGTAATACCTTTGTTAATACTAAGTGTTGACACAGTGGATTGCACCCTTGATAAGAGGCCAAGCTCCTGCCTTCCACACGTCACAATGGAAACTCCCCTCTTGCCTGTGGGTCTGGAAAAATTGGGGGCAGAGTCTCTAGATAAGGGCTAGCTCCCTTTGATGCATCTGAGTTATTCTAGTAAGTTGCTAATACACACACACACACACACACACACACACACACACACACACCCACACACACACACACACACACACACACACACACACACACACACACACACACACACATAATGGGGGAATTGAAAAGGGAGAAGGATTATAGGAAAATAGAACCTAATCTAAGAGGGTGATGCACCAAATAATTTTGACCTACTCACACTCACACTCTGAACCATAAGAACACATACATACACTTTAACTGGTAAAAGGACCAGACTGTAGGAAGCTTGACAGGGAGGCTTTAATGGAACACATAGAAAAAGGACTTACCATAGGTGCTATATGAAAAGCACACTATCTAGTAACCTCCTTCTACCTCTACACTCCAGGTACAACTATTCTTGTCACCTATAGGAATGGTGCCTTGTAGATACCAGGTGCATTGGTGTCAACCCTATGAAAGCATTAGGAAGCAATGACTGAACACAAGACTAACACTCATACACACTCAGAGAAATATCTAACCAAAATAGAGGTAAAATGCATATTTTATTGATTCTAAGTGAAAATTGCCAGGGCTTTGCCTTACAATGTGAAAAGATCCATGTTTCAAAAATGAGAAGTTACAATATATATAGAGAAGAGAAAACAAAAATGCCTCTTTTGAAAAAGACTTTTGGCACCCTTTGACAAGTGGCCCACGTGTGCTAAGGGCATTAAGAAGAGGAAGCCATTGAAATATAATGCTGTGTCAGCTCTGATCCTGACTTCAAGAGTTTAAAAACATACGCCACACCATTCCTCTACAAACAAGACCACTCCTTGATGGCATTCACATGGTTTGTTTACTCATTAATTCAAAATGGATAAAAATGGATTGTGCTATTCTCTATTCATGCCTCTTGATGACCACTTGGTAGTCACTATTCCAACTACTGGAGTAACTCCTTCCCCTTTGCCACCTGGACTATTTTATCCATTTCTACATTTGGCTCTTTTGGGTTTTGTCTTATCTATCTCCTTCGGCCCTCAAGACTATCTTCTGCTACTTCTTTGGCTCTTTGAGCTCTTTTCTGGTTGGCGCTATGTTTCTTTATCTCCTTCAAACAAAATGTCTGAAGGAATTCCTTTAGACAATTTGTCTGAAGGAAATCTTCCTTGGCTTTGGCCACTTCAAAAGGGGAAAGTGGATAGGTGGCACTTTCTACTAATCTCAAAAAGTGACACGTGTTGGCTTCCACAATAAATAGGTGAGGACAATTGGTAGCTTCTGCTTAAACTCTAGAAGCTTTAGCTACCTTTTGAGAGTCCTACAGAAGATGACACATGGCGGCTTCCATTGAGTTTTTTAGAAACAGTGTAGAAACATTCAAGACTCATTTGGATTCCCATGGATGTAGACACTTGGCACGTTTCACTTAATTTTAGCCACTTGCCTGGGGTCCACCATAGTCTTTACTCAATATCTGTAGATGTCGACATGTGGTGACTTCTACTAAGTTTTACCAGGGATGCGTGGCAACTTCCATAGCTGCTTAGAAATAATTTACAAACTTTCCACTATTGCCACTTGGTGCTTTTTATGAGATTATTTTAGTCAGGATTTTGCAAGTGTTCTCTACCCTCTACAAGGGCACTTATCCTTCGAGCTTTAGGAGACTCCCTTGAACCTTTTGATTGAACCAACTGATTGAACCAAAAATGGTTCAATACTGCATCCCACTCTTTCATTTGACCGCTTGAACCAAACCTTTGAACTAACCACTTGAACCAACCACTTGAACCAATAATGGTTCAATGGTTCAAAGTTCAAAGCGATTGAGCCAAATGCTTGAACCAAACCTTTGAACTCACCACTTGAACCTTGCTATTTAACTTCACCATTTAACTTCGCCATTGAACTTCACCATTGAACTTTGCTGATGAACCAAAGTGATGAACCAAAGCGTTGAACTAAAGCATTGAACCGAAGCATTGAACCGAAGCATTGAACCAAAGCATTGAACCAAAGTGATGAATTGCCTAAGTGTTGGGAACTCATTTCTTTCCTATAGAGTCTGTAGAAAACCTCTTATAGAATTCGTATAAATGCCTATAGAGTTCATAGAAATGCCTACAGAGTCTATAGAAATGCTTGTAGAGTCCTTAGAAATGCTTTTAGATTCTGTAGAAATGTCTGTAGAGTCTATAGAAATGCCTGTAGAGTCCATAGAAATGAGACTTGTGCAAAATCAAAAATTATACTAGCTTAGAACAATAGGGAAAAAAGGGGGATTGATTTTGGCCTATAGGACCAAAAATGGTCAACAGATTGGTGACTCCCGGGATAAGCATGCCTGCTATGCTTAGAAACTAATTTCATTAAAGTCCATTGGGCACATAGTTAGAATGTAACTTGAAAGGTCAGAAATAGCCTTGATAGATCCAAGAATCAATCACGAGGGTTTACCCCAAAAGGAAATGAAAACACACACAAAGCTAAGAAAACTACTAACATGTGCAAAAGGCACTTAGGGAAAATAGGAATAAAGCAAGGGAAATATATACATGATGGGAGAAGGGCTCAATGGTAATGCTTAAGATGCATCCCATTAATTGGGATATATAATTCTTCACCATCCAACTTAGAGAGTTGGAATGCATTATGCTGCTTGCACTGAGTGATGACATATGGGCCACTCCATAGGGCATCAAACTTCACGTGCTTTCTAGGCTTAGCTTGGTCCTCATCCCATTTTAAGATGATGTCTCCTTCAGAGAAATTTTTTGATGAAGATTTCTTGTCGAAGTGTCTCTTCATCTGCTATTGGTGGCTAGTCATAGAAGCCATAACCTGGTCTCTTATCTCTTGGAGCTCCATAAGCTCACATAGCCTAACCTCCATGATATTGCCTTCTCCTAATTGCAGTTGGTGAGCGAGGTCCAAGGTTGGCAACTCAAGTGAAATGGGAAGCCTAGCTTCCCTTCCATATATGAGCATGTATGATGAGTTACCAATTGTCCTCTTTGGGGTGACCCTATCTACCCACAAGGCTATTTTCAACTTGGCATGCCAAGTCCTTTGATTCTCTTCCATTATTCACTTGATGACATTGGTAGATTCAGCCAACCCATTCCCTTGTGGGTAGTAATTGGATGAAGTGCCAAGATATATACCATATCTCAGTGCCCATTCAATTGTTTTAGTTCCCAAAAAAGCTAATGCATTATCTGAGATTATGGTAGCTGGAACCCCAAACCTTGCCACCAGGTCTTCATAAAAACCTAGGATTGCACTTTTGTTGGCTTCCTTCAAAGTGACAACCTCTACCCATCTTGTGAAATAATCTATGGAGGTCAGGACCCACTTGTGTCTAACACTATAGGGAGGGTTAATCATCCCTATGAAGTCAAGGCCCCATTGCATGAATGGATGTTCTACCTGAATAGGCTATAAAGGCATGGCAGCCAACCGTTGTTTCCCATCAAAGAGAGCATACTTCTAAAACTTTCATACCCAGGCGTGGGTGTCCCTAAATAGAGTAGGCTAGAAGTAACCAGCTCTCATTATTCTTGCAGCTGTAGCCTTAGGAGCAAAATGACTACTGACTGGCCCATCATGGAACTCAGATAGCACCCTATCAGCCTGACTTGGGTCTATGCACCTTAAAATGACTCCTGAGAGATCCCTTCTAAATATCACTCCATCAATCAGGACATAAGGGAGACACTAGAGTCTAAAATATCTCTTCTTGGTCCTATCAAGGCCCTGTGGGCACTCACTAGTGAGAAGGAAATGCCTCAAGTCTGATGCCCAATCTTTCATGACAGTTGGTTCTTTTGTTGTAGCTACATCATGAATTAGTAGACTGTCCTCCTTTTGCTATTTAAAGTCTGCAACAAGGTGCTCACATAGGCCTCTCCCTCTTAATAGCTTGGTGATCTTGATATCCACGTCATATTCCATCACCTTAGTGATCCACCCCACTCTCTTTTCATTTAGGTCTTGGTTGATCAAGAAATCCTTGATGCTGGGATGTGGAACCATGAGGTGAATTTTGCTATTGGATAGCATATGCCTAAATTTCTTTAGACTCGATATGACTACAAGGACTTGCTTCTCCACATATGTGTATCTGACCTCAAAACCCTCTAGGCCTTGGCTAAAAAATGCAAGTGGTTATTCAAGGTTATCACCATTTGCTTGGGTAAGCATGGTGGAGATTACCTCTTCATTGTCGAAGGTGTAGAGGTTGAAATATTTGGTGAAGTTAGGGCTAATCAAAGTAGGAGCCCGAGCTATGGCTTGCTTGATTTCTTCAAAACTATCCTTTATTTATGCTATCCACGTGAAATCCTCACCCTTCTTCATCATAGAGGTCAATGGCTTGACTACCTCTACAAAATTTCAAATAAATCTCTGGATAAAATTTATTTTACTGAAGAAGCTTTGTAGGCCTTTTTTGTGCTTAGGAAAGGACAACTCCAGGATGGAGCGAATTCTCTCTGGATCAATAGTTAAGCCTTCCTTGGAAACAATGTGGCTAAGGAGTTTCCCCTTGTGGACAATGAACACACATTTCCTCAGGTTGAGAGAGATACTAAACTCTCTACACCTCTCAAAGATTCGTCTGAGGTGTTTCATGTGTTGGCTCACCTCCTTGGAGAAAACTATCACATCATCAAGATACACCAGCATAATGTTATTTATCAAGCCTCAAAAGGCCATGTCTATGGCTCGTTGAAAGGTGGCACCAACATTAGATAACCTAAATGGAATTTTCCTATAAGCAAATGCTCCCCATTTGGTGGTGAAGGCTATCTTGTACTGGTCACAGTCTTGCACCAAAATCTAATTATACCCTGAATACCCATCTAGGAGGGAAAAACTCTCGCTACCTATCACCATTTGAAGAATATACTCCATGCTTGGGAGAAGATAATGGTCTTTCAAAGAGACTTTTTTAAGGTCTCTGAAATCAATGCATAGTCTGATCTCCCCATTCTTTTTCAGATAGGAACTAGATTGGCCAACTAAGAGGAGTGTTTGATTGGAAATATTATCCTGGACTCAATCAACTTGGTTAGTTCCTTTCGCATGAGAGGCTCGATCATTGGGTTGATAGGCCTTTGCTTCTTCTTGATTGGATTGGTGCCTACTTCCATCTCAATGGTGTGTTGGGCCATACTTGAGTCAAAACCCTTGAAATCACTATATTTCCAAGTGAAGACATCAACAAACTCTTGGCACAACAAGATGAAGGCCTACCTTTCCTAGTCTATGCACACTTTCCCAAGTGTAAGTAGCTTATCTTTGAATATTTCAACCTTATCATGGTGCTCCTCCTTCATTTTGATGCATGCCTTGTCACTTTTCAACTGGTCATCTCCATTGAAGATACTCTCTAGAGTGACCAAACCTTTGGGGAGTTTATTATTCTTCAACTAAACAATTTGGCTGCCATATTGCTACTGTAGCTTAACCTAGTTTTTTGCAGCAAACTTAGCATCTTCTTGTAAGAAGAGTGCTATTTATTGGTCGCTATCAAAGACCTACTAGTTGGTGATGTTGTCAAGTATAGAGGGCCAGATCACTACCTTCAAGTGGAGTGAGCTATGGTCTCAGCCTATTTCCCTAGGGATATCAAACTGGGCACCAACTACTGCCAGCCTATCTACTTGCTTGTTCTGCTCTCTAGGAATGGAGATAATATTGAAATCAAAGAAATTTTCCACTAAGTCCCATACCCTATGTTTGTAGGACTTTAGTAAAGAATTCTTTGTCAAATTTTGGCCTCTTACTTGATTGACAATCAACTCACTGTCACAAAAAACTTGTAGCTCTTTGATTCCTCTTTTTCTCACCCACTCCAAACCATGGATGAGGGATTCATAATCCACAACATTTCTTGTGCAAGAAAATTGGAACCAAAAAGCTAAAAATTATTTTTCCTTTGAAGGAGAAACTAGCACCGCTCCACCAACAGCTCCCAACTTACTTCTTGAACCATCAAAGAACAACTACCATAGACCTGAGCTTTCTTGGCTCACTTTCATCAAATTTGGTATAGAAGTACCCTCTTCATACATGTAATAAATTCCAAGGCCTACCTCCTCTATGAATTTTTAAGGATCATACTTGAAGTTGTCACTTCCCCATTCATCTATGAGTAGGTCTACAACTCTTTCAAGGGCAGAGGATGGAGATTGATCTACTTACAACTCTTCTTGGTCAATAATGGTGTAGCTATCATTTTCCATCTTAAGAAAGTATGGCTCTAGATTATCTCTATAGAGTGGCTCAGATTCAATCTTAACTTTAGTCCCATACCTGGTTCTAAAAACTAGATAAGACTAGTTCACTGCTAGGTAACTGCCTATCTTGGATGTAAAATCCCTAGATAAATAGATAGCAAAGTAAGGAGGGACATTTTCCACTACCACATCATGAGGAACTAAGAAGGTTGGGCAAGCATGTAGCATCAAGCTCAAACCTTTCACCACACCAACTGTCTTTGCTGGTGTTCCATCCAGCTGTAGGACTCCCTTAGTCATTTCTTCGTATTTTAACCCCAACTTGTCAGCTATGCATTTGGGCATTACTGAGGTGCTTGATCCACTGTCAATGATGAAATTGTGCACAAATAAATCTCCTATGACCAAGGAAAAATAAAAAAGGGGGAACCTTTTCTTCTTTTCTAACCTGGCCTGAGGTGGAAGGCTATCCATTCATTATCAAAACATTATCAGCTTTTGCTAGGATAGCTTGTTCATTCAACTCATGCAATTCCTTTTGCCCTGGTATTGATAATGAATCCCACAAGGAGATGTTCATGTGTAGCTTCTTCATCTAGTCTACCACATTGACTCGAGGGTTGCCTTCCTTCAAATTTTCTTTGGGATTATTTACATCCTGAGGTGCAGGCTAAGGAAGTGAAGGTACAATCGGCAGTCTAAAGTTTAGAACCCTTTGGTTTACATGTGATGAAGAAGATATTGCTAATGTTTGGGTAGCAACCTAAGTTTCTTCCATTTCTCTCCTTTTGGATCTTGTGTTGGTTGTGACATAGTCACCCTAATTGTCTATAGTACCCACATAATTTACTACATGGAACTCACCTTCCAGGTGGTTCATGAGAGTAAAATCAGGCTGAGTCTGACTGCTACTCATGCTAGGGTGCGTTAAAGCCTCAAAACCTTAGAATTGGGTGGCTACCTAATTATCTTGTACATTTGTGTAGTGACCCATCATTTCATTTGTATAAATAGCCTACTCTTGACCATATCCCATGGTTGAGCAATTGGGCTGTTCTTGTACTAGATTGTTTTGAGTGGGCACCATAGCCTTGGATGATGAAGGGGCACCTAGATTGTAGCCTTGAAAAGGTTTGGCTTGTGCAAATTGACCCTATCCTTGATTGTAATTTTGGAAAGGGGTTCTATTTTCTTGACCATACTATTGATATCCTTGATTTGGTTGATTATTTTGAGCTTGCTGCCTTTTAATAACCACTAGTTCATTTGTTATGCTTTGTAATAGGATTTTAACTTTGTGGAGGTCATTGGATGAAGTAGCAGCTGACTTTTCTATGTTGGGTAGAAGAGCTAAGGTGGGAGCAGTGGTCTGGATTGGGGGAAACATTTTAGGGAAAAGTGGCATATGAAGTCTAGGAGCTATTTTCCCAACCTGTACTAGGCAATTTTTAGCCGCTATGGCTATGTCATAGGCGACAAGCAACACATGTCCTCCCATGGACTATATCATAACAGTGATATTGATGTTAAACACTCTTAATTAA